>OY998166.1:116890313-118220313 GCA_963921995.1 Oxystoma pomonae | reverse complement strand
GCACGTAGGATTGTTTTTAATTGAGAAAGGTCTTCAAGAGGTCTCCGCAGTTTTCTGTATTAGGTGAATTAGGTAGGTAGGAGCATTGTACGTATCTTCACTAATTGTTGTTATTAACAGAATTGGTTAAATTGTTAAAACGTTTTATCAAACATACCGAAAATGCCAATAAGCTTAATGATATTTGGGCTTTGAAGAAAGTAGCACCCGGTTAAGATTATTACTAAAATTGTACTGTGATACAAGTCTTTACTATAATTATCATTAATGTCGTTAACAGGATTGGTTAAAAGGTTTATCAGAGATGCCGAAAATGAGACTAAGCTTAATTATATAGGGAGTTCCAAAAAAAACGGCTCTTTTTTAAATGATTATAACTTGGCTGGAAATTGTCCGATTTTAATAATATTTAGCTTTTTAGAAAGCCAAAGCTTCAAAATTTATAGGACCACTGTCAAACTTGACATTTTATAAAAATCCAAGATGGCGGACCTGTTTGAAAAATAACCATTTTTAAGCCCTCTAGATATTTTTTTGTGTGCGACACTGTAATAAATCTGAAACATCGGTTACGAAGCCAGATTCTTTTGATTTAAAAATTCGGAAAAGAAATTAGGGAGTTTGCAATTTTTAAACATACCAGAGTTTATCTGCAAAATCAAGCTTATTAAGAAAAAATCTACTTATTTAAATAGCAATAATAACTTTTTTTAAAAGGCATAAGCTTTAAAATTTACTGCGGACATTCTTTTGTGGTGGACTATATCAATGCTTTTCTAAGAAGTATAAATTTTGTTATAATATTAACAAGGTGATTTAGGCTTAAAACAGGTCGTTTATAAACGGAACCGTGTTTCATAATTCATAAAAATCATTGTTCATTAATAATAATCATCTGTGAAAGTCTAGATTCAATTCGATCTGTCGCATAGTTGCAGGCAATTACGACCATCTATGGGTATGGCAAAATCAAACAACTGATATCTTACTTTTTGTCTTACTCTCACACATAATTTGCACATTTTTTCAATAGCCACATATTTAATATAACTAAGATACCGCTCCCAAATAAGAATTTAAGAGAACTGAATTGGCCAGCTTTTTTTCTTTAAATTTGACATAAAACAAAAAATTGAATAACTAAGTGATAAAATGATATAGAAGAAAAAAACCTTACCAGTGGGTGTATATAAGACCCTGAGGTCCAATAAGGTCCGCCCACAAAAAACTATCCGAACCAAGAAATAAAGCGTATTTATACGACAAAAAGGTACTAAACTTTTTAAAAAATGTAAAAAATTAAAAATACGTAAACAAAACGTAGTTATACATTTTGTTGCGTTATTTTTGGACAAAAACTAAAGTAAGTTTGGAAACCAACCTAAAACTAGATAAATAAAGTTTATTCCGTTTATAATTCACAGTATTGGTGGTTTCAACCCACACATACCATGTTAAATATATTTTGGATAATATCTACAAAATATACAATCAATTTCGTTAACGAGAAATAACGGAAAACTACGGAAGCAGGGTAGTGCAATTCGTAGTTCGCAATTCCGACTTCGTATTTGTGACGCCACAAGTAAGAAATTTCCAACTTCTAACGTCATAACTGAAGAATTTCATATTTCCTACGGCACAAGTAAGAGTTTTCCTACTTGCTACTTAGAAAATAAGACGTGTTGTGTTCTGACGTAGAAAGTAAGTAAATTCTTATTTGTGAAGTCAGAAATTTTTTTGAAGTTATGCTCATAAGTCGTTAAATCGGGAGAGAAGAGGGAATTTAACCGCAATAATTATTTTTTGTTTTTTATCAAAAATTTTTAAGTTACGGCTGATTTAAAAGTAAATATTTGATCAGTTGCGATTCAAATTTATATATTTGTTTTTTTTTTGAGACTGTGAGCTCATCGTGTGTAAGTGAAAATAATTTTTTGTGTAGTTTTATAGAGAGCTTTGACTTGCGCAAAATAAACAATTTATAGTTATTATTTATTATTATGTTTTTATTAGGCCACAGGCAAGTGTGAAAAAAGGTAGCAAGAGAGAAATATATTTAGATGTATGAGATTGCTTCTATTTTTTGTGATTCTAATTAACTACATAAGAAAAAACGTTTAAAAAAAACCAGTAAAACTAAAAAACGTTAAAAATACGCAAAAACATATTGTCGTACGTCTTAACCTCAAAAAACTTGCATGTTCTGACGTCACAAATAAGAATATACTTACTTTCTACGTCAGGAACCAAAAATTCTTATTTTATACGTATCAAGTAGAAAATTTCTTACTTGTGACGTAAGAAATATGAAATTCCTCAGTTATGACGTCAGAAGTCGGAAATTTCTTACTTGTGGCGTCGCAAACTAAGAATCGCACTACCCGGCTTCCGTAGGGGCCATATTATTGTATATTTTTGTTACAGATTAGGTTCTCCCCATTCCGTTAATAAAAATTGGTGCTAGAAAGTACGGATAGTCCTCCATACAATCAATTATTTTATGTTAAAAGGAAATGAAAATATCTCGAAAACTGTAGCTTTGAAAGATTTGAACCTTTTTTGAATTTTTGGGTAATATTTACGAAAACCAAAATCTGAAAACCGCACATCAATAGTTGATTTGCTTCTTAAGTTATGATTTTTTAATTATATTTTAACGTTTTTTCAAGTAACTCGGAAACTAAAGCTCCTACGAATTTGGTCTTTATAACAAAATTTGTAGTTCATATACATGGAAACTTAAATCTGAAAACCGTATATCGCTTCTTGCTTTTGTTCCAAAGTTACAATTTTTTTAAATATTTTATCCCCCTTTTCCTCCCTTCAACCCTCCACCACCCTACCCAAAAGTTAATCAGGTTATGGCCAGCCGATAGAGGATTTTTGTACCAAATTTCGTTCAAATCGATTAAGGCGTTCTTGAGTTATCGTGTATACACATAGACAATAGACAACAGACCGACAGACAACTTTTTTTTTTCGTCGATTAAGGTGTTTTGGAACCCATTTTTGATAAAATTAAGAAAAATTAAAATTTCACGATTTTAATAGTCCCCCATACCATATTGGTTTTTACATAGAAAAAAAAGTCCGGATTAAGCCAACAGTAAAAAAATTATTACATGTTTATAACCAAAAATATTTTAGCTTTCTAAACGAATAATTGAAAACCACGCGGGCCACTCCCAAAGTCAAGTTTGAAAGATTGATGATGCGATTTTTAGATGCAATATCGAGTTGAAATAGAGCATTTTCGAATTTTCATGAGATTTTCGTTAAATCACGCCGTGATAACGCCCAAAAGGTCACGCGATTTTACCAATAAACACGCTACATCAAAGTCGTATTGGCTTGCGTAGTATAAGTATTTTTTAAAATTTTTATTATAAGCGGTATATCTAAACCGCAATAATACTGCTTACAATAAATATCCAATATTCGTGTGAAACGCCAAGTTTATAAAGTGCAAAATTACATGTTATTTGTGTCAATGATAATTTTAGAAAAATCTGAAATTTTCAAAGTTTACCGCAACTTTCGAAGTTACTGGGTCGGAAAATCTGTGTGATATTAAACGTTACGATCGGACACGTTTATTATTATTATTATTATAAGATTATATGTAGTGATATTAATTTAATGAGTAAGTTAAATGTAAAAAGTAGTTGCCTGTGGATAACAAATTATAAATCTGCTCTAAAATTTCACTGTTTGTTTTTATATCCTTTGGCTGATATTTAGCAATTTTTTGTGAGCTTACTATTGTTCTATTCTGTTAATTGCATCGGTCTGAGAGAAATCAATCTTACCAAAAAATGCTTCCTTTGCATTCTGAAATATTTGTCGGAAAATTCGAAAAAAAACTCATAACCTAACATTCACAGCTGATCGGCAACTTGACAGCATAAAAAAAAACGGTTGGCATTCAAAAAGTAACTAAAACATTCCCCAAACAGTTATATTACTCTATAACCTAAGGATATTTTCAAAGGCTTGGCAAGCACGGCAATATCACCCATTCTCAGCTTCTTTAGATGAAAGAATTATGTTTATCATTCGAATAAAAGAAGAATTTAGTTCTTCTTTTGTTTCAGAGTTGGAAGTCAGAGTGTGCGATGGTGTTAAATGATGTCTGGATTGAGGATGACTAGTGAATCCACTGACGAGCCTACGCTAGTCACCCCGGGCGAAACATTGTTTAATTGTTTCCCTTTTCGCTTTGGACTTTTGTGTGTTCCTTGTGGGACACTCGTCCAATTTTGAAATTTCGTTCTTTCCTCCCAAGATCTTTTGATCTTTTCTTTTTTTTTCTTCTTTTGTAGTTCTCTCTTTGTCACCGTAAACTTAAAATTTTTAATTTGTGCCCATCGCTTTTATTATGGTATAAGAAAGATAAAAAATTATTTTCTACTTTTAAGTGCATTTAATAAAAGCTTGTTCTTTAAAAGTTTTTTTTAACAAAAAATTATTTTTTAATTTTTAGATTTGTACCCTAAATCGTCCATTTTGAATCCGCCATATCGAAATTTTCAAATCTGATCAAAAATTCATATCCCTTTCCCAAAAAACCCCTGTGTGCCAATTTTGATGTAAATCGAACAAACTAAATCTTTTTCCCCCCTCCACTTCCCTCGAGAGAGAAGTGTGTACCTAATAATACCATATTATTGTATTGTCGCCGGAACTATAAACTCATACCAAATTTGAATACACAACTTTAATTTTTAGACTTCTCTTAATCGTCCATTTTGAATCCGCCATATTGAAATTTTCAAATCTGATCAAAAATTCATAAACCCCTGTATGCCAATTTTGATTGAAATCGAACAAACGAAATCTTTTTCCCCCTCCACTTCCCTCGGAACTATAAACGAGTGCCTAATTTTAACATAATCGGATGTGGATAAGTCAGTTAAAACTGGTTAGCAAAACATGACCGAAAATCGTCCATTTTGAATCGGCCATATTGAATTTTTAAAATCCGATTAAAAATTCGTTATCTCCATCCCCAAGTGCCCCAACACAGCAAATCTCAACGAAATCGGGCTTACTTCCACTGTACCCCCCTCACCCCCTTCGAGTAGGGGGAAGCTGTCAATTTCATCACACTATATTTTCGTGTCGTCGCCGCAACTATATAAGGATGCCAAATTTGAAGTCGATCGGATGTCGGGAAGTTGGTCAAAATTAAGTTCCACGATTCTACCCGAACAAACAGTTAGTAACATACATACAATGCAATTTAAATCAAAGCTGTAAAAAGAAATCAAAAATTTACCTCATTTTCTCTAGTGGCATCCGAAGAATCAGCATCTGATGAGGATGATGATGATTTGAAAAGATCGTGACACATGCTTGCAAAGCAGCGATCCTTGCCGCGCTTGAAATTTATTAACATAAACGGCGCGGTGTCCTTTCAAAATATGTCACGAAGAGGAAATTAAATTAAATTTCAAGCGCACTTTTTTCCGCTCTTGACACTGAAAAACAGGGACACTGTCGCAACAAGAAATTATAGCAATGTCAAATGCACTAAATCATAGCAAAAATGGAGACTTTCTCTTCGAGAATAACATGATAAAATGGCCTGAGTATAACGACAGCAGTCTAACAGTTTTTTTAATTGCCCATTTGATTTTTTTTTAAGCAAATTGTTTCAAAGAGTGTTTACAAAGAAATTAACCGTAGATTATTCTATTAAAATTGGAATAACAAAAACATTTAACCGACCAGAAAATAGACCATTTTTGTACGGAAAATTTTACTTTACAGGACACATTCCCTCTTTGAAATAAAAAATTATAAAAAGCTTCACAAGTCACGTTTTTTTTATTGCCAGACAAATCTAAAGAGCGTTTATCGACGTAATGTTGATGGTGGAGGTGTAGGTTTCGTTTATAAATTATGATAATGATTTGGTTTTATGTCGTCTCCTCGATTAAAAAAAAATGACGTAGAATCACGACCGGAAATTGACTTTACTGGACTTCCGTTCTGTACTGTAAAGGTCACTTTTCGGGTCTAGTAAGGTAAATTGCTACCTCGTTTGGTATAAAAATAATAAAGGGATTTTTTTTTAGATTACGTGAACATTTTATTTAATAATTTTAAATTGTGACAATGTATAATTCAAAGCAGTCAATATGGCGGAAGGTTATATCAGAAAAGAGAGGTTTAGCTAAAATTAAAAATCAAAGCCAAGATTTAATAGGGCTTTTTCTTGGGTCGTTCGTCGTATTGTTCTAGTTTGATGTGTCCTTATAGAATTCTTGCGCGAGTAAAAAAGCACAGTTAAACCGCGAATTGCTAACACTATTTTTTTTAATACCTTTATCAAAAAATCCAAGAAAAACAGGAAAATACTTTAAAAAATCTGGAGAGAACTTACACTATAAACCAAGGCGGCTGATAAATGAAATAAGAATTTACAATGTTGCGACATTTTAATCTTTGACAATTTAGTATTTTGACGATATTTTTAAATGATTTTTCGTAAATAATTGGTGAAACTGGCTGAAATGGCTTAATTCTTAGGCAAGAATAATTAGATTTTTTTTAATATTACTATTTTCCGCTATTTCTCTTTAACTTTGGGTAAAAAACGGACGGAAATCTTTTTTTGCACCCGTGATCAAAAAAAAAGTTTTGTTGCATCGGTCACCAAAAAAGCCATGCTTTAGTTATCTGCAAAAAAAGTTTTTTGCTTTTGAGCAAGTATTTTGTAGGATTTTGGTTGGGGGTAAAATAAGATGTTAGTAAAAAAAAACAATGAATGGCGAGCTTTCCCTCAAAAAAAGTAATGGTAACCGTAGACCCGGGTTTCGCACTTGTGGTACTCATCGGTACGGTACTAGTGTAATTATCAACTCCAAAGCTTAGGATATCTGTAAAGATAAAATTATATGTGTCCGTAGGGACGCTTAATTTTCCTTCAAATTCAAGTTACTTCTGCCGATTCTGAAATTATTATTCCTAGCACCGTACTGATGAGCACCACAAGTGCGAAACCCAGGGCTACGGGTAACATTACCTTTTTTGAGGGAAAGCTTGCTATTTATTGTTTTTTATGAAGTCGTCCACGCTAAAACTTATTTAAATTTAAGATTTTAATATTTAATATTAGTTTGACAAAACCCATAGACCATTCCTGAACGTGTATTCTTGAACAGGGAGCGGCATAGATCTATCGCGAATGATCACATGGGATGAGAACGTTATAATCTTGAGCGTTAATCCGATCTTACGGATGTCATGAAAATCATACGTTCCCATGAAACAAGTTTTTTTTTAAATGTTTTGCTTCCTAAACTACTTTTTATTTGTGGGAGGTGATAGATCCCATGCGATAGATCTCATCGCACGAGAGAAAGACAGAGAGAGAGAGAATACACGTCCTGATAGTATTTATATAGGTACTTTTCTAGTTATTATCTATGAACTTGTATACCATTACCATTAGTTTTATCCATGGTATTTTTTTGAAACATGTGATTTATGCATTATTATTCTTACCCTTTGCATATAATTTAAAAGTTTTAAAGGAAATTTTAATGAGAAAATGTACAGTCAAAAACAATCTATTTATGTGAATTACTACAATCCTCTGGAACTACTAATTATAATTAAGGCAATTTTTTTTTACATGCGGACTTTCAAATTGCCCCGAAAATTCTGAAAAATATAAACTTTATTTTAAATGTATTTTGTGTACAACTGTAACGAAGTAGAACTGTAACGCCCTAGAGCGCCTTTTAAAAATCGTTTTTTGTTGGTGTAAGTGAGTTGTCAAGTTAATATTTTAATATAACTTAATTATTTTTTACACCGTACCAATATGGTATGGAGGACTATTAAAATCGTGAAATTTTGACTTTTCTTAATTTTATCAAGAATGAGTTAATGTTCCAAAACACCATAATCGACGAAAAACAAAAGTTGTCTGTCGGTCTGTTGTCTATTGTCTATGTGTATACACGATAACTCAAGAACGCCTTAATCGATTTTAACGAAATTTGGTACAAAAATTCTCTATCGGCTGACCATGAACTGATTAACTTTTGGGTAGGGTGGTGGGGGACTTAAAGGGGGATAAAATATTTTAAAAAATTGTAACTTTGGAACAAAAGTAAGTAGCGATATACGGTTTTCAGATTTAAGGTTCCATGAATATGGACTACAAATTTTCTTATAAGGTCCAAATTTGTGGGAGCTTTAGCTTCCGAGTTATTTAAAAAAAACCTTAAAATATATTTAAAAAAATCATAACCTTAGAAGTAAAGCAGCTATTGATATGCGGTTTTCAGATTTTGGTTTTCGTAAATATTACCCAAAAATGTTGTTGTAAGGTTTAAATCTTTCAAAGCTACAGTTTTTGAGATATTTTCATTTCTTTTCGACATAAAATAATTCATTGTATGATGGACTATCCGTGCTTTCTGGCACCAATTTTTTAAATATTAAAATGAAAACATGCTCATCGCGCATAAAATTATATGTACCTGGGTCAGAAACAGCTTTATCACCCTCAGCGTGTAATACAGCCCTCGGCTAAAGCCTCAGGCTGTTATTTACACACTGCGGGCTGCATTTTTTGACCTAGGTGCATATGGAATGCATTGGGAATTTGGCATAAATAACTACCTATGTTTTATTAGTTTGTAAAGAAATTGGAGTGAAAATATCATTTTACAACCTTGGAAACTCTTGCGCTGGGCTTAGGGACCTCGCCTTTGGCTCAGACTGTAAAACTGTCTCAATCTTGTACAAAAAGAGTCGATTTTAAATAACTAATAACATTTTAACTGACTGAAATATTTAAATAAACATTGCATATTTTATTATTGAAACCTACCTACATTATACCATTATAAAATAATGCATGCGTTTTTTAATTTTGCTTTTGACCTTCACGGGTCTACCCATGGGCCATGTGATTCGATTTAATTGACTTGTTTTTTCTCATCGTCAATATTTTTGTGGTCAACCCAGATATATCGTAAGTTGGTGGGTATTATGTCGGTACCCCAGAACCAGACTTCGATTCGATTATGTTATGTAAGTTAAAGCAGCATTTACACAGGCGAATATTCCTTTGATCTTCGAAATGCCGACAAACATTCGCGCGAATTATTTATTTAAAGATTCGCGCAAAAGGTTCGGGCCAAAAGGTTCGGGGTTCGAGTAAAAAGGTTCGTGGTGTTCGGACAAAATTTGCTGAAAGAAATATTTCGAATAAAATTAAAATTAGAAAAATTATTTACCGTAAATCATTGAACGGAATTGTAATATAAAAACTAAATTTTAAAACATTTCCGACGGAAAACTTATTTAGTAGATATCTACCAAACTCACATCCTACGACCCAGCAAACAATACTTTTTCGCTTTCCGTCGGCTTTTGCTATTTAGTCGAAAAATAAAATAAAATACTTTTGGTGTTCCAATTTAATTTCAAGAATGAGGTCAGTGATGTGAGACCAAAAATATTATCTATTCCCACTTTCAAAAATATATTTCCAAAAAATCTTGCGAAAATTTGCCGGAATGTTCGTGGCAAATATTCGCTGCAAATGTTCGTTGCGAATGTCCGAGTGTTCGAGCAAACGTTCGTCGAAAAAGGTTCGCCAGATTTGGCCCGCATTTTTGGACGAACCTATTCGCTCTGTGTAAATGCGCCTTAAGAATATTCTTTGATAAAAAAAACTAGAGAATCCTAGTAGTTTTAAGCATATATTGAGCAAAATCAAGGGCGTAGATAAGGAGGTGGGCAAGGGGGTAAATGTCCATACCCGTTACTCTCACGAATGAAAAATGTGGAAAAAACTTTTCTAAAAGTTTGTAACTATTTTTATTCTATTAGAACCATACTAATATTTTTATTCCTTTGCTTACTGACTATTTTGGCGAAATATATGAAACTACGGCGAGGACGAGGATTCTACGAAAACGTGTATATACAGGGTGGATTCTTTTAACGGAACGGTGCTTCTAGCGGTTTAGAATTTGGTTGAATAAAAAAATCCAAAAACACGTCAACTGAGATATTTTTTTTTTTAATCGTAATATCTTGGATTTTGTCTATGTCATTTAGTTTACGAAGTATGGCAATTTTTTATTTTTTTAAGTAGGGCACCCTGTATATTTTGCAATTTTTGAAATTGCAAAAAATTCTCTCTTCAGCAATAACACATAGTAGGATCGTAGGATCTATCTTTTACGATAATCAATATATTTTTATCTAAATCTGTGTGAAAAACTTCGATATTCATTCCAATATCCCCCGTAAAACAGGGCATAGACAACAATTCCACGCAATTTTAAATGCCTCTATCTTGGAAACCATAAGAGATAAAGTATTAGTGTGTGGTATTGTGTCAAAGATAATTTTAAAAAAATATATATTTTTTTGCCATACCTCGTAAACAAAACGACATGCAAACATTCAAGATAGCACGATTAAAGAAAATTAAAAATCTCGGTTGATGTGTTTTTCAATTTTTTTATAAAACCAAATTCTAACCCGCTAGAAGCACCGTTCCGTTTAAAGAATCCACCCTGTATATTTGTATACAATGAGCTTCAGGCTACTGCGAACATAGGGGGAATCAAGTCCAATTTACTCTCCGTGCTGTACGATCGAGGAGGATTCGAAGCACGCTGCAGTGTTATCTTTTGGAATTTATTTTGTTTTTATTGTTTTGTTTCATTTCTGTCTTATTCGAGAAACAGATTGGGAAGCTCTTAAGTGAAATAATACATTTTTAAAACTAAAAATGGATGTCTACGAAGTTGCCGAATAAGTACAGATAGTCAAATGGTACTATCAAGGCAGATTATTGAGACTCATTCAAGAACTTTTTTTGGAGGATTTTGTAAATCGCCCAGAACCTAGTTTATCAACGATTCATAGGTTTGTGCAGAATTTTGAAAAGTTTGGTTGTGTAGCGCCAAGAAACCATAAAAAAAAACCCACTGTTTTGAATGACGAGCAGTAAGTACGACGTGTGATGATTTGCGCTGCAGTGGAGGAAAATCGAAAGTTAACTAGCCACCAAACTGCCGAAGAAGTTGATACGTCTTCAGCCACTGTCTTACGTGTTCTCAAAAAGAATGGTTATCATTCTTACAAAGCGTCAAAAACGCACCACTATCGTCGTATAGAATTTTGCGAAACAATGATGGAAAGGGCTAATTGTGCTGAAAACTTTCTGAGATCTATTCTTTTCACAGATGAAAGCACTTTTCCATTATTGAATCGTCATAACCCAACACACGTTCGATATTGGTCGAGGGAAAATATGCATTTGTATTTTTTTTAAATATTTGGGGAGGTATTGTAGAGGAACACGTAATTGGGCCATTTTTTATTTACGGCAATTTAAATGGTCCTAGATACTTGGATCTACTGCAGCAGCATATTATGGTTTCAACAAGATGGTTGTCCCTCTCACAATGTTGGCCTTGTTAGGGAATATCTTGATAATGAATTTTCTAATTGGATTATAAGTAGACGGGGAACTATTTTATGGCCAGCTCGATCACCCGATCTTGCTCCTAATGGTTTCTATCTATAATTTAGAAGAACTTCCGATTAAAATTGAAGAAGCTTTTCAAACTATTACCCCTAACATGCTTGGAAACGTTAGAAGGGGTTTTTATAATAGGCTCGGATATTGTCTAGCCGAGCAAGGAGGACTTGTCGAACCTTTGCTCTAAATTTTTTTTTACTGGGAGAATCTTTTTGGTTTTTAGAATTATTTTATTTTGAGAACTTGCTTTTATTTGTTTCTCCTTATTATTTTCATTGTAACACGTTGATAGTGATAAATCTGAGCAGTTGAGAATAAAACGCTTTAATTTATTAGTGACAAAAAAACAAGAAAATTTGCGTATTTATTGACCAAATTCCGGTTTCATTGATTACACTCCACATAGCACCGTGGTTAGAGGCGTACCGAATCCAATTTTTTTCTATGTACTAAATATAAGCTGCGAACGGCGGCGAAAGGGAATCGCCAGCCTGAGTGTTGGTTGCTCCACTGATAGGTGTGCGGTATCCCTGCATGTACGTACACTGGCAAATTGGACTTCTTCCGGCCTATGTTCGCAGTAGCATGAAGCGGTCTGTACACGCATTTTCGATGTTTTACTTTTCTTGTAACCCGATGTTTGCTGGATAGCTTTAGCGCGTTCTGTTTTCCGCTCTTTGTAGCTGACCCAACCCACATTTTTTTAAATAATTTACAAAAAAAATACGAAAAAATAAGAAAAAAGTTGCGGCGCTGTAAATTCGTTGATTGGTAGAATTTTAGTTTACTCCGGTTTCACAGTATAGAATATTGTTCACAAAATACAGTGGCGGTCCCAGGGGGGGGGGCGATCGCCCCCCCTTTGCTCCAGAAAAAAGTGGACAACAGAGAGAAAAAACGAGAAATTGCAGAAAGTTTCTTTAAAGACATTCTTCTATAATCCCTTCACAGTATGTTAGTTAGTTTGACCTTCAATTCGTCACCCCAAGAATTACTTAATTATAGAGTTTCTATTTATAAACAAGTTTTGGACAAAATTATTTCAGACATAAAAATTATTTTTGATCTGAATATATTCATATCAAGTTTTATAAAACGTGAAGCCAAAATCAAGACAAAATAAAAATATTCTTGTATGTTTGTCAGTAAGTAATGCTTCGTCAGAAAGAAGCTTCTCATGCCTCAGAAGATTGAGAACATAAGTACTTAAAAACACTTTGACGGAAATTCGTCTAACGGGCTTAGCGTTGCTGCATATCGAAATTGACATTGAGCGAGTTATTGATAGGTTTGCCCAAAAAAAACTGAAAACAAATTTTTTTTGAGATAGGCATCTTATGTTTGAGATGTGCAATATAAAAGGCAATGTTTCAACTAAAAAGATTTAGACCTCAAAAAAAAGTATTTAGCTATTAGTTTTTGTTTGTTTGTGTTTGTGTGTTTTCTTTGTTATCTATGTTTTTTATAAGGGAATAGGGGAGTAGTTAATCCCCCCTACCCTGGCTTTAAATTTTTTATGAAAACATTTAGAAAATCAAAAGTAGGACATAAATTGCGGCACTTTTGATACCTTTTATATTTATCGTATTAGTTTAATTTTGTGTTAAAAATAGCATTTTTAGTGTAATTTTCTTAAAAATTTTTGCCTGCTGCGCTTTGAAACCATTGATATATTTACAATTTTAGTTTAATTTGTAATCAAAAATGCATTTTTTAGTGCAATTTTCTAAAAAAATTTCGCCCGCGGCGCTATGACACCGTTGATGTTTACGATTTTAGGTTAACTCGACTCAGAAATTGCATTTTTAATGTCATTTTCTCAAAAATTTTTGGCGCATTTAAACATTTTTTAAAATAAAAAAATGTATGGAATAAACGACTTAAAATATGGGTACCCCCCCCCCCTAGATTTGAGACCAAATCCGCGCTTGTATTTACTAAGTTTTGTTTGCATATATTTATATGTCCCTCGCAAATAGTTTTTAATCTAGTTTTTTTTTCGTATCGAAACCGCCCCTCCCCCTTTTGAAATGGCTGGAAAATAGTATATTTTTACAAAATTTTCGCCTGCGCCGCATTAATGACATTATTTTAGCTACTACCCAAGTAACAATTGTATGACCTACTGGTTGTGATGACTAAAACTTAACCAATATTAACGTTGTATTTGGTGGAGAAATTGGTTATTTTCGGGACGACCTTAGTTAACGAAATAATTACCGACGCCTAAACGTTAATTTTACCCTGAAGTTAAACTGCAACGTTTTGTAAACGTTTTCGTATGACTAATGAGTTTTCGTGATTATTTTGGCGTCAAAATAACGAACACCAAACGTTAAAGGATACACGTCGTACATCCTACGTAATTCTTCGTCAAATTTACGTTTTTTGGTCGTTATGTGGTGAGAGCACGGAAATAGGTCTATTTTATGCACCAACCATTTCTGATCGTTCTGTGCAGAGAATGAGAATCGTTTGTATTTCAAGTCTTGTCATCAACACAATACACAACCTCACTTTTTTTATTTTTCATTTAATTTTTTATTGTAAACTTTATTTGTTTCATAAGGCCCATTTACTGAAGTTTTAATGGCTAATCCTGAACGCGTAATTTTTCTTCTCTCTCTCTACTTTTTGAAGGGAAATAGACAGAAATAGTATTTCCTCTATCTACGATTGTAGCTTCTTTAAAAGTACAGAACACAACTAATAGGGACAACATTTTAACGAATAAACAAGCAGAAAGAAAAAACCTTCTTTTTTCTTAATCTATCTAATTATAAAACTCTCCTAAAAAAAATTAAAAATTTGAAAAAATATTACAAAGCTTTTTTAGTACGTACAGTATAGGTACTCACACAAATACCTAAATACTAACATCCAATATTTAGCACTAAGAGGCTGATAGCCCCCATTGTGAGCCGGCCCTGGGATGAATATTGTAGCTCTGCAAGTATTTATTTGGGTAGTGCACCTACTTATTATTTAGAAATCTCAACTAGGTATGTAAAAAAATACTAGTATCTACTTAAATGATCATAGGACTATTCCCTTTTTCAAGTTCTTCATCCAAAGTATTGTTTTCCTCTTTAGATCCAATTGATATTTCATCAGCCTTCAGTGTAACTCTCTTTACTTACGTCTTTAAGGTGGTCCAGTTTTATATCCATATTGTCAATTTCTTTGGACCTAAAAAATAAAAGAAAAGTTAAGTAAAATTAAACAAGAAAGCAGTACTCAGGGAATTTTTAAATTAAATTAATTAATATAAAACTTCCATGACTGAACAAGCTCTACTTAGCTATGCTTTTAATGCTCATAAAGCAAAAATTCTGAGAGAATCGGTGTTAAAATGTGATGTTTTATACTGAAACTTTATTTGTCAAGACCCATTTCAAACCCCGATTCGTGTTAATCATGATTAAAGCTTTATGACTGTATCTCATATGAATCTGTCATTTAACCCTTGACAGTTTACCGTCAATAAAAATCAAACAGATGGATACTGGGTGTTTACTAAAAATAAAAGAAAACCAGTAAAGTTGTAGTACTTACATGTAGCTATGAGGTTGCAAAGTTCGTTAAGCTTCTCAAGAACATCTGAACTTTTGTTACAATCATCAGGTGTGCGTGTGGGACTTCATTATATAGTGTTTCTGAACTTTCTGCTTGTTGACCATTAACTTTGCATAATGATTCCATACGTGTGGCTCTGTCTCTGTGTTAAGCCTACAACAGTTTTTACCAACTTTTTCTGGGAATGAATCTGATTTTCTTGCAGCTATTGCTTTGATGGTCCAGATTAGGATTTTATAACTTTATTCACACCGGCAGCTTCTGTAACTTCCACCGGCAGCCTCACTCTGTAACTTCCTTTTTTGTTGAGGTTTTTTACAACACACGGGTAGGTACTGGTTTTATGGGCAGAGCTCCGGTACCATCAGACTAAAGTCATCTCAACAACCTCAAAGGTGCCGGTGAATAGAGGTGACCCTCGTTTCCCATGAATGTGGAATAAGCTCCACTTTGTCAATTTCCAAAATATGAACCACTTTAAACTAGCTCCGGTCCATTTTTTTATTTGGCAAAAACCATCCAGTAAAAAACATTTTTTTTTAAATCGCGGACAGATGAAATTTGGCAGTCGGTCAGCTGTCACCCAAGGAAAAGATTTTGGTACGTTGACATTAGGCGCATTTTGGTGAAGCAGCTGTCGAACCTGTTACCAAAGGACGTTTTTTGGTTGACAGACGGTAATTACGAAACGACGGATAAGCGCCATGTTGCTTTTTGCAATCGCCTTTTTAATTTGAAGCCATATTGTCAAACAGAATGTAAACAAACGCGTTAGGAGCCTTTTATTAGTTTTTCCTAGCAATTCGTAGCTGTTATTACTGTTAAATCACTAATTTAGTTGTATACAGACATAAAAGTAGTTCTGCAACAATTTTTTGTCTTATATAAAATAAAAAAAATATAACTTTTTTTCTAAATCTGCCATATATTTCAGTCCCGCGGTTTTTTTGGACTTGCGTTCCCGATTTTAGTGTACAGAACGCCTTAAAAACGTACATCTTGTTCATGATTATTAATTTGAAAAATTTTTAATATTATTACTCTGAATCTTATGATGTTCTTGATGGAGAAAAAATATAAAATGTTGACTAAAGGTTATATTTTGGGCAATAATAAACACCTCTGGCGCACTTCTAACAAATAAATTATTGTAGGTGGCGCTGCAGACAAGGTTGTCATCTTGGTCATTTCTTGACTTAGATGCATACCAAAGGTTGCAAGCAGCGTTAAGACAACTCGAAAAGTATTTACCAAATTGGTGTAAAATGGGGTTGACAAAACGTTTCCTACAACGTCACATCGCAACGTTGTGGTTGCGTTTGGAAACGTTGTTGCGTCGACAAATTGTTACTTGGGTAATCTAGGATTAGTACCACATCCCAATCCAGTTTTTTTTATATTTCATAAAAAACTTAAAAAAGATCAAAATTTTTGAAGAACTTTCTAAACTGCAAAAAATTCTGTGGCACTATGATACATTATTTGCTACAATTTTAGTTTAAGTTATTAGTATATTTTTACAAAATTTTCGCCTACGCCGCATTTATGACATGATTTTAGCGACAAATCTAGAATCAAGACCAGATCCCAACCCAGTTTTTTTATATTTGATAAAAAATATCAAAATATTTAAAAAACTTTCTGCTTAAACAGCAAAAAATTTTACATGCGGCGCTATAAGACATTGATTTCTACAATTTTAGTTTAATCTTAGGCAATTTTTATCAACGGAATTTAAAAAAATGCGTTATTACTATATTTTTACAAAAAAAAAAAAAAATCTCAGTTGACGTGTTTTTGGATTTTTTTATTCAACCAAATTCTAAACCGCTAGAAGCACCGTTCCGTTTAAAAAATCCACCCTGTATATATGCATTTTCGTAGAATCCTCGTCCGCGCCGTAGTTTCATATATTTCTCCAAAATAGTCAGTAAGCAAACGAATAATAACAAAATTTTCTACGCCCTTGAGCAAAATAGGTATATATTCTTATAAGGTGACCAACCGTCCCGGATAGTCCCGATTTTTCAGCAAAAGTTCCGGTTCGCTCCGGTTTTGATACCACTGTATTTTGTAACTTTAAAATCACTGCAATTAAAAAAGCGGATGTTCTCTGCCATCTATAAATTTGAATTGAAACCTTACTTAAATTATTTTTCTTTAAAAAGTATTTTGGAAAATACTCCTTAATATTATTAGGGGTGCATATAAGAAAAAATACATGATATATAATACATTGAATGGCCGCAGTGTCCCGGTTTTGCCCCTTTAGGAGTTGGTCACCTTATATTATTATAAAGCTGTATAAGTAATTTCAATTTAACATTTGTTACTTATCATTGTCATTATAATTAACTAAGTACTGCTTGAATTGAATCAGCTTACCATCTTACCTACTAAAAAATACAATGCCCCATTGTTTTCTTCGAAATTGTGTCAATAGTTCTTGAATTATTATTATTTTTATCATCGTTATTGTCAGGAGGTAACTGCTTCCTTTTTATCGATTGTTTATAACTTTAGGTAGGTTCTTATGTGCTTAATTTGTAAAATGTAAATTATATAATCAATTAGAATTAAGTAAGATGAATAGAACATTATAACTAAAAGAACGTATTGTTATGTTGAATTGGTTATTATTAAAATGTTTTAAAGTGATTAAGTGCCATGCTCTCTTCAAACGTTTTGGCTATCACTATACCATGGTCTAAGATTTTTAAGCCATGATATCCGTCTACGACCCGGAACTCTTCTGCCTTCAATCTCGCCTTCTATTACCAATTTTAAAAGTTTAAATTTGTCATTTCTCAAAGTATGGCCAAAAATTTTTCAAGTTTTCGTTTTTTGATGGTAAATAAAACTTCAAGATTTTTATTTATTTCAAGCAGAAAATCCACATTAGTTACTCTGTCCATCCAAGATATCCTTAGTATTCTACGATAACACACCATCTCGAATGCCTCCAACTTTTTGCACATAGCCTCAGTCAGTCTCCATGCTTCCATGCCATAATATAAAATGCTAAAAACCATAAAGGTATAACTTAAATAGAGACATTATGTTTACCACAGTTGCGATCAGACAAGTTAAACAATTTGGCGACAATGCCAGATTATGCAAATTCTTTGTTTGTTTTTTTAAACATGGAGAAACACCTTATTATTATTCAAATATATAAGGAAATTTAGGTATATTATATAATTGCATTTAAATTTCCTTGAATCTTCACAATTTTAAATCAATAAAGAATTTATAATGTGGAAGTACATGTTATGGTACTTGAAATATACCTCATTTTTTCGATCGAAATATCATATAAAATACCTGATATTTTGGCCGAAAGAATAATTCTTTTTATTTCTCAATATATATCGGGAATAAAACCTACAACAATGTGACAACCTCGCATTTGTGGCGGGTCAGCCATATAAACGTGTGTACGCTGCTCCATTCATAATTTCTCTACGGCGTTGTAGCTTTAGCATAATCGAGGTTTTAATATATTTTACAGATTAATCGAGAGTTTTTTAATATTTTTTCAATAGATTTTTAAGTGTTTGTGGCAAAAGTGATTGTGCGTAGTGTGAAAACCAAACATTTCACAGGTTTGTTATCATATGTTTTTTCGACGCCATCTTGTGATAGGCCGCCATAGGCGTGCAACTAGTGTTGCAATAATTTATGGTAAGCACTTATAATTAATTACACTATATTGGGTATAATGAACCAACCCCAGCTGCGACATTTTTAAATATCCTATATTAGTAGCAAAAAAATGTGTGCGTATGATATTTATTTATAACTACATTCACAGTTTTAATAGTATCTGTAGTCAGCTTACTTTTTCTGCAAGATTGGTTTATAAATAGTACAATTGTTCCCGGTATAAATATAAATTTTTAAAACATTATGTCAGACACAGGATACAACTTTTTATTTATAATATTTACATAGGTAGATACTCCACATAAGATTTTTTGTATTTATTAAAAATGTAAAGATACTACGTATTAAATAAAAATTATAGTAGAGTGCTTCAAGCTACTGCGAACATAGGGGGAATCAAGTCCAATTTACTCTCCGTGCCGTACGACCGAGGTGAATTCGAAGCACGCTGCAGTGTTATCTTTTGGAAATTCATTTTGTTTTTATTATTTTGTTTTATTTCTGCCTTGCTCGAGAAACAGATGGGTAAGTTCTTAATTGAAATAAAACATTTTTAAAACCAAAAATGGATGTCTACGAAGTTGCCGAAAAAGTGCAGATGGTCAAATGGTCAAATCGTCATAACCCAACACACGTTCGATATTGGTCGAGGGAAAATTTGCATTTGTATTTTGACGTAAGAACACAGTATCCCCAAAAACTAAATGTTTGGGGGGGGGGGGTATTATAGGGGAACACGTAATTGGGCCATTTTTTATTAACGGCAATTGCAATTTGAATGGTCCTAGATACTTGGATCTACTGCAGCAGTACATTATTCCAACTGCTAGGCAGTTGTTAGGTGTAAGATTTGGTGAAACATGGTTTCAACAAGATGGTTGTTCCGCTCACAATGTTGGCCTTGTTAGGGAATATCTTGATAATGTATTTCCTAATCGGGTTATAAGTACACGGGGAACTATTTTATGGTCAGCTCGATCTCCCGATCTTGATCCTAATGACTTCTATCTGTTTTTGAAGAAGCTTTTAAAATTATCACCCCTAACATGCTTGGAAACGTTAGAAGGGGTTTTTATACTAGGCTCGGATATTGTCTAGCCGAGCAAGGAGGACTTTTCGAACATTTGCTTTATTTTTTTTTTACTGGGAGAATCTTTTTGGTTTTTAGAATGTATTATTTTATTTTGAGAACTTGCTTTTATTTTGTTTCTCCTTATTATTTTCATTGTAACACGTCGTCACTGATAAATCTGAGCAGTTGACAATAAAACGCTCTTATTTATCAGTGACAAAAAATAAGAAAATTACGTTATAAAAATTTGCGTATTTATTGACCAAATTCCGGTTTCATTGACTACGCTCCACACAGCACCGTGGTTAGAGGCGTACTAAATACCAAAGGAAAGTCATGCAAGTGGTGATCGCAAGCCTGAGTATTGGTTGCTTCACTGATAGGCGTGCGGTGTCTCTGCATGTACGTACACTGGCAAACTAGACTTCTTCCGCCCTTTGTTCGCAGTAGCTTGAAGCGGTCTATATAGTACCTATAATATAGGTATCATCCTTTTTCGAAATACCACTATTTTTAGTCGAATTTGCGTATTTTTTCCACATTGGTTTTTTCGTAATTTGCCTAAACAGTGCGGAAAGTGATACTTTTCTGCGCACGATGGCCTTTAAGAGCGAAAAAGGCCAAAAGTTTGAGGAAACTACTTCGCAAATGGGTGTGAAAAAGTCTACTGTTACATATCAATTTTAATGTGGAACGTTCAACTTCCCACACGCCGTGCGTAAAAAAATAAGCACGACGTGCATAAAAAACTTTCATAGCGTGCGTGAAAAATCGTTTAACGCACTCAATTTCTTTTTAAATGGTACTTTATGGACCAAATTTGTAAATTTTGAGTTTGAAATGTGTGTCCTAAAAACTACTTTTTGATCAAGAAAGTCATCATAAATACTCGTAGAAAAAAAATTGTACCTAACCCTTGCGGAAGTGTCTTTCCCGCCTGAACTCCCCCCGTGCGTAAAAGTATTTCCGCACTAATTAGGCAGATAACTATCTGGAGAACATTTAAAAAGTTATTATTTTCTATGTTATATCTTTACATAAATATTGTCACAATGACAAATATAATACCTCTCCATACCCTCGGTATCAATTATTAAGTATAAAAAAATTAAAGATGGTATTCTCAAAAAAATTTGACAATTCTGAAAATAACGACAAAACCTTTTTACATTTATAAATAACGAGCCGCTTCTGGCCGCTGCTAAATGTAAGGTGGTTGGAGCATGTGTGAGGGGGAGCATGTCTGGTGCAGCGTTGCCAGTGGAACATAAAATGGTTTTACCTAAATCTAACGACTGTCTATTTTAATTAAACGTCTTTGCTAAAAACATAACACCGAAGCACACGAATTCCTGATTTCATTTTGATAAAAGCGGATCTGGCTTGTTCAATTCTTGCACGAACTTCTTGCATGTTGTCCCAGTACTCATTGAGGAGGCAACCCAAGTATTTGTATTAATACCATTCAGTGAAGAATTAAAATATTTTACCTATTTTTTTTTTTTAATTTTTAGTGTTTAATTTCACCGGGTTTATGCAAATTATCACGGAGGTAGTAGTAGAAAAATGGTCGATTATCAAAGCCGCAAAATGATTCCCTATCAAGGCCAAAAAATATATATTTATTTATTAATTTATTTATTTCTTTATTTCACTACATTTACAATAATTATTATTATAGTAACATTATTGCTGTGAGTAGTGAGCACTTAGATAACCTAATATCTGTATGAGCTATGTATTACATTTTCAACCTGTAGAAGTAAAAAATTAATCATTATAGTTTATGAAATACTAGTTCTAAATTTATAATGAAAAAATAAAATAAAAATAAAAGCAAGAGGAAAATCTAATGGACAGTATTTTATTCAAACAAAGAGCCTACCTAATTACTCTATCAAATAATTGAAAAGTTTGGTAGATATATTTCTTACATTTTTTATTAAATGGCTTAATTTTTTTAACGTTTCTTGGTTCAGGCGGTAATAGGTTATAGAGTTTAGGTCCTAAATAATCGATAAATTTTAAGTTTATAGTTCTTGAGCTAGGGAGAACTATCAGATTATTGGCCAGATTATTTCTGGTCCCATAAATTCACTTTGAATATAGAGTCGACTTACGTTACTTATTTTTTCATTATATAAAAGATGCGTGGGGTATAGCCGTTTTTTTTACAAATTACTTTTAATATATAGTTTTAATTTACTTTTAGAGGTTCTAGATTAGTTTGATATCCTCCTTCTTACCCCCACCAAGGTAGTTTTTTTTTTTTAATTATAAAATCGGTTAACAGTAGAGATCCTTTTTTTCCGTCAGTGACCTCAGTCATAAAGTAATATACCTACGGAACAAATGCGCAAAGCCGGCCGAAGTGGATCGCAGACATCTTGTGCGCAGAAATGCTTTTCGCGAGGATACCCTATGCCTCAGCTCGGGAAATGTCGAAGTGACACTCAAAATGGTTCATGTGATATCCATACGTTTTGGAGTCAAATAAAACATCAGAATTGGCTGAACTTTGAATGGAAGGCACAGTTTGTTAAAACTAAGACACGGATCGGAGCCACTTTTTTGATTTTCTACCAAATGAGCTAGCTGTGTCTTATTAAATAAAATCTTTATGTTGTGGCGGATTCATAATGTCGAAACTAATTTCTTTGGGTTTTTCGCCACTAGGTTAAGGAAATTTTTTCAAAAATATGTTAAAACCCACTGTGTAAATTCCTAAAGAAAAAAATTTGTTCGTTTGTCAGTGGTTTTTAAATAAGATAAAAAATTTGCCTACACACACGCAAATCCTTATTAGAATCTAAGTACTTATCTGACGTTTCGGCAGAAATTCTACTGCCGTTATCAAAGAAGTTTATTCTTTTCAAAAACTTTTTTCGATTCTTTTTTAAAATATCTGTCTGTTGTCATACAACTGACTGACTTTGACTGATATTTCAAATATTAACTTGACAGTTTGGTGCGTCGATAGTAGCCAACAACGTATTGGGTGAATTTAGTAAAATTTAAAATCAAAATTATATTTGTTTGAGTGTTTTCGATTTTAGATTACATTATAAAAATACAAAAATTTTATTTTAAAATATCAAGTATAAAGATTATCTTTTGACTGACTTTAAGAAAATATACATTAGAAACCCAAAGAACATTAATGCTATTTTTCAATTTATTAAAAAAAAACCTTTTTGAAAATCTTGTTTTAAAATTGGAAGCCAAACTGTATTTATATCAACTGATATGCTAGCTATGCATTCATGTTCATTAAGATAGATGCAAGGTGCTTCCTTGATTTTTCGTTTAATTTTGTCTGGTTCTTTTTGTAATATACTGGTTTCTCCCCACATTACTCTATGATCATTTTCAAAAGAATGTTGGCAAATTTTAGACCTCTCCCAGTCTCCCCTTCTGAGGTACCCCTTATGGTCATTTATTCTAACTTCAAGAGGCCCTGAAGTTTCTCCAATATAAAATTTACCACACTCGCAAGGAATTTTATAAACGATATTTTTTGAGTTTTGCTCAGCATTTAATGGTTTTGTTTTGGTTAAAATTGATCTAATTATTAGCGATTCGTTTAATTTTTTCCGAAATACTTCCTATAAAAGGAATTATTAAATTTGTTGGTTATACATTATTATGTCTACGTTCGCGTTGTCTTGGAAATTCGATTTGTCTAAAAGAATTTTCGATGAAGTTATTTGGATACGAATTTTTAATTAAGACCTCTTTTATTATTTGTTTTCATTGTAAAAATGTGTTATTGTCCAAACAAATTATTTTAGCTCTATCGTGTAGACTTTTTATTACTACTTTTTTAACCGATGAGCAATGATTTGAGTTAAAATTTAGATATCTATTTGTATGTGTTGGAGAATTAATGCTACTAACTATTTACTTTAGAAGTAGAAAACGATAACAAAATTTCATTTTTAGATGTTTTAATAAACAAACAAAATACATTACAAACCTCAGTTTATAGAAAACCACACATATCTAAATTTTAACTCAAATCATTGCTCATCGGTTAAAAAAGCAGTAATAAAAAGTCTTTACGGTAGAGCTAAAAAAACGAATTATCACCTACCAGCTGCAGCTTTTGCACAGAAATAAATCTGGTTGGTTGCAAAAAATAACCGAGCGGGTCCCATTAAGCCTCCGTAATCAACGTATTTCGGTTCGGTTATTTTTGGATACGGGAGAAAAATAACCGATTTTGCCTACGGTATCACCAATTTTGATGGTCCATTAACGCTCTATTATACAGGGTGGATTCTTTAAACGGAACGGTGGTCTATGTCATTTAGTTTACGAGGTATGGCAATTTTTAATTTTTTTAAAATAGGACACCCTGTATATTTTGCAATTTTTGAAATCTGCAAACAATTCTCTCTGCAGCAATACCACACAGTGGGATCTATCTTTTACGATAATCAAGATATTTTTATCTAAATCTGTATGGAACACTTCGATATTCATTCAAATATCCCCCGTAAAACAGGGCATAGACAACAATTCCATGCCATAAGAGATAGAGTATTAGTGTGTGGTATTGTCGAAAAGATAATTTTTTTAGAATTCAAAAAGTCAAACTATACAGGGTGTTCTATTTAAAAATATATATTTTTTTGCCATACCTCGTAAACAAAACGATATAAAAAAATCCAAGATCGCACGATTAAAGAAAATTAAAAATCTCAGTTGACGTGTTTTTGGATTTTTTTCTAATACCAAATTCTAACCCCCAGAAGCACCGTTCCGTTTAAAGAATCCACCCTGTATAATGTTAGATACGTTAGTTATCTAATTATTTTACCCAAGTATAACTTTAATTATAAACGGTAAATGATTAGTTAGTTACTTGATTGATTAATATAGTCAAAAATTAACCAAAAGTTAAATGCTAACCATAATTGCTGAGGGTTACGTAAGTTATATCATTAAGAACGGTTCACGAAAACTTTCAAACGGAATACGTACGTTTTTCGCCGACAGATGTATACATACAGGGTGTCTCAAAAATTTTACTTAGGTATCCTATAACTTTAATGTGTGCTATCCCGGTGAGAAAAAATGAGCCCTGTAAGGGAAATTTCGTTGGTGCTTTTTTTAACCTCCAATACTTTACTTTTTTTCAGAAAATGAAGTAAAACTATAACTTTTAATAAATGTTGTCTAGTAATATTTTTTTTATACCTTCCTCAAAAACATGATTTTAGTAACTGTCTGCAGATTACTAAAGCAAAAATTTTTTTTTATCACGGGTGCCAAAAAGATTTCTGTCCGATTTTTATTCAAAATTAAAGAGAAATAGCGGAAAACATTAATATTGAAAAAATCAAATTATTCTTGCCTAAAAATTAAGCCATTTCCGCCAGTTTTCACGAAGTATTTACGAAAATATCATTTAAAAACATTGTCAAAATATCAAACTGTTAAAGATTAAAATGTCGCAACAATGAACGTCACCGAGTAAAAAGGCACATCGCTATGGAAATCATAGTTATTTCATTTACCAAGATGGTATGTTGCGAGAAGTGCTCTTCGTTCGAGATTTTTAAAAGTATTTTCTTGTTTTTCTTGGATTTTTTGATAAAGGTAATAATAAAAAAATAACTGTGCTTTTTTTACTCGCGTTTTTAAATAAGTCGCTGCGCTCGTTATTTAAACCAACGCTTGTAAAAAAGCACTATTTTAGCAAATATTTCAGGTTGTTATTTAGAAACAGCAGGCTACAAAAAAGTATTTTAGAGAAAGATGGAAATAATTTATGGCAATCGTTTAATAAAAATTTCTGTTTTGTCATGTGTCTGTCATCTTTAGTGGTGTCGTGCTAATGATTTTTATTTTGACATTTTTATCCAAAAAAACAGCAAAAATTGTAATTATTCAAAGCGTAAAGTGTGTAAGAAATAAGGTGGTATTAATTCCTTTCAATCAAAGTTTTTTACAGTCTTTAAATTTACCAAAAAACCTGTCTTACTATAAGCGTAGATAGAGGAAATACCGAAGATAGGTAACCTTACGGGCTAAAATGTTAGCAAAAATTTCGTTCGTGGATAACTCCCCAGAGCGCGCATAGTCGCTTTTGGACAACTCGACTGTCATCAACCCAGTGCATTTCGCCGCAGCGAAATCTGTAAGCATAGAAGACATAATCAATTTTCCTTTGCAATCTGTAATAACTCTCCAATGTTTCACTTGACTTCGTATAGGTGGCGCTATTAACTTAGCATTAACATTCCTCCTGCGCTAGATAGTGTAGAAATTAGAAATATCCTGCCATTGTTTAGATTTGGTGGAAATCGAACCGTATATCATTTTATCAAATTAACTTTTTATGACGACATAGAGAATATTCTTCTTGTTCTTATCAGTACTTTTTTAGTGTTAGAATAAAAAAGAATATTACCTTGTTGATTTTGTGATTTTTGAAACAAAAACAGTTTTATTCTTGTGATTTATTAACGCTTACGGGTAAGTGTTCCTTATTTTGCATGTTTTTGTTTTATAGTAACAAAAAACTGTTGGTAAATGTTTTCTCGGTAATTATGCAGTATACGGTTTTCTGCCATTTTTGATTTTTTATGAAAAATTCTATGGGGGCACCTATACTAGGGTCCCTAGGACCCCAAATCCGCCTGCGCCCGATTTTTTTTTAAGAGAAAAAAGGGTGCCCGGATTGGGGGGGGGGCGGTTGTAATGTTTTTCTGAGTGTTTTGGGTTGGGTTGGGTTGGACTGTGTTGGATTGGGTGGTTTTAGTGAAAAAAAAATTAAAAAAAAAACAAAAAAAAAATAAAAAAAAAACAACCGGCGCAGGCGGATTTGGGGTCCTAGGGACTCTAGTAGGTGCCACCATAAATAATTTTTCATAAAAAATCAAAAATGGCAGAAAACCGTATACTGCATAATTACCCTTTTTTCGCATTAATAATTAAGTAGGTAGAAACTATTTAAAAAAAAAAAACATCGGGAATTTCCTAGAAAATTTCAGTTATAAGCAAAATATTAAATATAAATAAATTTGCCTTAAGATATTTTAGCATAATTACACGGGTAACATTTTTGTTTAAGAAATTTTTATGCCAAGATTTTGTTCCCATTGTATAGCCTTCTTTCCAAACTTTCGATTTTTAGAATAAAACACTCAGTTTTCTCAAGTTTTCACTTTTTTTTTAGCTTCAAAAAAGTACTGCAATAAAACCATTTTTCTCTGTTAAAATGAAAAATATTTAAGGTTGTTGAAGAGAGACAGCAGGCTATTAAAAAGTATTTTAGAGAAAGATGGAAATAATGTAAGGCAATTGTTTACTAAAAATTTCTGTTTTGTCATCTGTCTGTCATCTTGAGTGTTTTTTTTTATCCAAAAAACGACAAAAATTGTAATTGTTTATCGTGTAAGTCATAAGGTGGTATTAATTTCTTTCAATTAAAGTTCTTTATAGTGTGTAAAATTACAAAAAAACGTGTATATAAGTGTATTTTAACATGTATTTAATGTAATTTAACATGTATTTAACTAAATTATTTTAAGGTTCATCATGGCTCTACCATTAGGCCTCAAATATTGTATACACGTAATGTTATGAACAAAAATGATCTTTTCTTAAGTTTTTATAAAAGGTATGGGCCACCTTATAGATAATAATATACAGCATAACCTGCACACACGAAATTAAGGACATCTTAATAAAAAGTCAAGGTAAATCACCTGTTACTTTACCGTTAAAAAAAAACCGCCGGCCAGAAATTGTTGATCATTATTTCCGATATTAGATTTTGATTTTTGGTAATTATTGCTTGTCGATAATTAGATTTAGTAATTTATTACCCTCTAAATAAATAGCAGGAAACTATAATACAGAAACGATGTACAGAACAAGTATTGTATTCAAGATATTCTTTTAATAATTT
Source organism: Oxystoma pomonae (assembly GCA_963921995.1). Taxonomy (NCBI): domain Eukaryota; kingdom Metazoa; phylum Arthropoda; class Insecta; order Coleoptera; family Brentidae; genus Oxystoma; species Oxystoma pomonae. Next base: position 118,192,548 of record OY998166.1, on the reverse strand, counting down.
TAAAACTGTCCAATCCAAACAGTTTTTGGGAAAAAATGCCGATTGTCTCTTATGGCATTATTGCTAGAAAAATTTTAGGTTAAAAAAAAATTTCACCTAGTATAAAAGATCAGAAATTCAAAAATAGTGGAATCAATGATTGGTTCAATTAATTTTTTATATGTATACAGGGTGTTCCAAATTCGATGCTCACCATGGGGATCTCCTAAACGGTAGAAGATACGAAAAGGTTTAAATTAGGGCAAAGTTGCGCAATTTGACGCTTTGCTCAAAACCAAAAAAAAAATTTACAAATTCCGGGTAGTTCGGGAGATAGGCGAAAAAAAACCGAAATCTTTATTTTTAGATTTTATTTTTCTGCGCCCTTATTCTTAAAACTGTCAAAAAACGCTTAAAACTTTCTACAGGCACTTTTTTAAGATCTACCTAATGAGAGGTCCGTTTTCGAGATTTGACATTTCAGTGTGACAGGAGCAATGTCAAGTTCATTTTTTCTTATGGACACATGCTTTTTTTCTCCTTCCGTTTGGTTCATAAAGGATGACAGATATTTTAAAACCTCATTTTGACAAGTATCTGACGTTTCGAGTTATTTGACCATCATCAGCGCAAATTCAAAGATTAAAAAACAAAGAAAAAAACGAATTTTTAAAATGCTAATTAAAGTTATTTTGTTATAACAAAATGTCAAAAAAACTGTCATTTTTAAAATGTCAAAAAAAGTACTGCAATCGGGTTTCCAAAATATCTTGAGTAAGTTAAAAGCAAAAATTAAATTTGAGCTCATGATGGTCAATAAATCTAAAACGTCAGGTGACTTGCAAAATGTTATCTGTCATCCTTTATGAACCAAATGGCAGGAGAAAAAAGGATGTATCCATAAGAAAAAATGAACTTGACAGTGCCCCTGTCACACTGAAATGTCAATTCGCAAAAACGTACCTCTCACTAGATAGATCCTAAAAAAGTGCCTGTAGAAAGTTTTAAGCGTTTTTTGACAGCTTAAAGAATAAGGGCGCAGAAAAATAAAAAATAAAAATTAAGATTTCGGGTTTTTCCGCCTATCCGGAATTTGTAAACTTTTTTAGTTTTGAGCAAAGCATAAAATTGCGCAACTTTGCCCTAATATAAACCTTTTCGTATCTCCTACCGTTTAGGAGATCTTTTAAAACATTTCCATTACTGATTTAACTTGATTTCATATTATACTATTTAATATGCATGTAATAAAAAGGATATTTTGGCATTTCGTAACGAAGCAACTTTATAAACCTTTAGTAGTTTGTTTAATTTTGCTACTTTACATTTACAATTAAATGTGAACCAAGAATCGACCTTTAGGAGCTAAATGTTAAATACCAGTACTGGTTTAATTTTTATTAACAAAAAACCAAGAATGGTGCATGCTGGAAATATAGGGTCTCACAAGAAATATTATGGGACATAAGGGGCAACAAAAACAAAACAAAAAAAGTATTTCGTAACATTTGATAAGAAGAACATAAATTTTGTATACATTATATTCTAATTTTTTTGGTCTTGATTTTTTTTAGGAGAGTTAATTAAAACAAAAAAGACCACATTAGAGGGTCTATTTTTTTGTGGTTGTTTTGAGTTAGTAGACAATGTTTTTTACTTTTTCACAACGTTTCGACTGCTTATGTATCTGCAATCGTCATCAGGTGAATTTTATACTGATACATAAGAAATCAATACCTTGTTAAAAAGTAAAAAATATATAAAATAGAAGTTTGAAACGGCGGCTATCTTAACTTTTTTTAATATTTGATTTTAGCACAATTAAACCAAAAAAATTATTTCAAATGCATTTCAGGAAAATGCTTACCCAGCAAATAATAAAAAATGTATTCAAAAATTTAACAATTTCGTTCCTTTTTGGAACACGCTATATACAGGGTGTCCTAATTGCCATGGGCCACTGATATCTCGGTAACTATAAGAACTACAAGGTTGGTCAAACTAGACAACATGTGCAGTTTTTGGGATGCATTGAAAATCTGGTTTCAGATTTTAAAAAATATATTATATCCCGAGATACGGAGGTTTTTCGAAAAATTGCTGAAATCTATTTTATCAAATATCTCAAAAAGTATAATTTTTACCAAAAATTTGTAAAGGAAAATTTTTTTGCATTTTTAACGCTCTTCAAATTGGTTTTTTAGAACATTTGCTACGTCTTGTTTTCGAGATATTACCATAAAGTTACTTTTTTTAAATACGGACCTGTATTTTTTATTCCATTTTTTTAAAGAATTTTTTTTATCACATGTCCACATTTGTGTGATGTTTAAAGATAAAAAAATTAAATTTAAGTGTCATTGGGTTTAAAAAAAAATTGAACGTCAGAGGTGGCTTAGACGACCGATAATAACAGACTGATGCAGCGTCTAATGAAAAAAACTATTCATTAACCTTTTAAATATTTCAATTTTTTACCATTTAATTAAATTAAACTTATTTAACAATATTTATTATTATTTTAACACGTTTTTTAAAACTAAACTTTCTTTTTCAAATTCTCTCAAAATCTCTATTGATATTTGTTTCATCTTCCCCGTCCTCTGCCGGTTGCTCCCCGTTTGAAACACGTTTGGAAGGATTTTCAAATGATCCGTGCAACACCGTACTCAATCCGTGTAGTAGCAAATTTTGATACATTTGGAGCGCTCTTTCAGCATTTCGAAATGCTTTTGCACAACAAAAAATTAAATCTAATTTTTCACCTTTTGAAAACGCTGCCATGTTGATTTAAACTTACTTTGACAGATGTATTACGCAACATAGGCTTTTATACGCAATTGTTTCTTTTTGCTTTCTAAGCCACCTTTGATAAAACGGCAAAAGTGCGAAAAAACATAAATAACCATTTTTTACCATTAAAATGTAAATAAAAAATGTGATACATCGTTAAAATCATAAAAAAGGGAGATTTTAAACAATAGAATAAAAAATACAGGTCCGTATTTAAAAAAAGTAAGTTGATGTTAATATCTCAAAAACTAGACGTAAAAAATACCAAATTAAGGAATGTAAAAATGCAAAAAAATTTTCCTTCACGAATTTTTTGTAAAAATTATACTTTTTGAGGTATTTGATAAAATAGTTTTCTGCAATTTTTCGAAAAACCCCCGTACCTCGGGATAGAATATTTATTTTTTTAATCTGAAACCTTCAATGTCACCCAAAAACTGCACATTTTGTCTAATTTGACCAACCTTGTAGTTCTTATAGTTACCGAGATAGCAATAGTGGCCCATGATAATTAAGACACCCTGTATAGCAGAATATTATGAAAGGAATCACGGTAATTTTTGATATATTTAAATTCATCGTAATTAAATTAAACCTTTTCCTCAGTTTAAATTTTAATCGCGTTATGTTAAACGGTCCAGGAGTTGCAAAAAATCGATTTTAACAAAATTTGGTAAAAAAATCCTCTATAGGCTGACCATGAACTGGTTAACTTTTGGGTAGGGTGGAGGGGGGTTGAAGGAGGGAAAGGGGGGATTAAATATTTTAAAAAATTGTAACTTTGGAACAGAAGCAAGTAGGGATATGCGGTTTTCAGATTTAAGTTTCCATGAAGATGGACTACAAATTTTGTTATAGAGTCCAAATTCATGGGAGCTTTGGTTTCCGAGATATTTGAAAAAACGTTAAAATATATTTAAAAAAATCATAACTTTAGGTTTTCAGATTTTGGTTTTCGTAAATATTACCCAAAACTTTTGTTATAAGATTCAAATCTTTCAAAGCTACAGTTTTAGAGATATTTTCATTTTCTTTTAACATAAAATAATTGATGTTATGGTGGACTATCCGTGCTTTCTAGCACCAATTTTTTTTGCGATTTAAATCGTTATAATATTTGCTTTTTAAAGATACCTCATTTTCATTGTTAAGAATTTTTTTGAGGTTATCTACAATTAGTAACATTGTTGATATTAGGGATGGGTGGTAGAATGACCTTGATTTTGTTTTGTTACTTTTTAAGGGGAGTGAGATTACCCAATGGTTAAAGCGTGTTAAAGCTGTCCGCCATCTTGGATGTTTAAAATCAAGTAATCCGATCAAAAGTTAAAGCAAATGCAAAAACTGCGATTTTTTTTGCAAATGAGAATGTCGAGTTCAAAACCACTTATTTCCGAGGTTTATAGTTTTCTTATCTCTCAACCGATTTAATTAAGTAATGCCTTGCTATAGAAAGCATACATAAGGCTCTTGTCGCAATGACTTAGATTTAATCCAATACCGTACGTATTTTTTTTGCAGGGGGGGGTCACAATTACCCGATATTCAAAACGGTCCGCCATATTGGATTTTTGCGAAATGTCAAATTTTGAACCGGATCGGAAAAGTCTCATTTCTTGTCTTTCAAAAAAGTTTAAAAAAATTGCTATTCGATTAAGAGTTATAGCAAATTCAAAAGTATGCAAGATTTTTTGGCCCACCCTACCACGACCACATCTCACCAAATCTCACTAAGTGGAAGGGGAGGAGCAACTTTACAAAAAAACACCTTGCAGTATTTAATTTGAGGTATTTTTAATTCATTTCGCGCGATATAAATGTTGCGCGATATGTATCCGGCGCGGTATTTGGATGCGCGATATTGGGGTGCACGATCTTGCGCGGTTTTATTCTGCGCGATAAACACCCGCGCAATTTTGGTCGGCGCTCAAAACTTTTTGGCATTTTGACCGGCAATCTCGCCGTTTAGATGAGGACCGCGGTTTGAAAAAAAAATTATCACTTTGAAAATCGAAAGTTTCGCAGAATAAAATACGGATTAAATATCGCTTTCTCTAAAAAAAACCGCAAAATTCTATATTTAATGGCTAGATTGGCCATAAGATTATGTTAATTTGGAATAATTTGTTACTATTTTAGAGTAATAAAATCGACAAATGAGATCTTTCCTTAAAGCGATTTGTAATAAGAGAGCTAACGATTTTTTTCATAACATAATCGGGGACGCACAGTGAGCATAAAGTGCATGTTCGAGAAAAAAAAATATAAACTTCGAACTATAAATTTTTGAGATAGACACACCCCTAGCTTTAATTACATATAAAAATAAAAATCTTTGATGTAGCTATTTTTTTTGTGCGATTTAAATCCTTATAATATTTGCTTTTCAAAGATACCTCATTTTCATTGTTAAGAATTTTTTTGAGGTTATCTACAAATAGTAACATTGTTGATATTAGGCATTGATATCAACACTTTTTAATAAATGATGTCAAAATGACCAAAAATGGATAAATTGCATATGTAAATGGGTAATCGCCTAAAGGCTACCATTTCTGAATACTTATTAAAAAAATCCTTTAAAATACACCCAACATTCTTTTTCTTCAAGTGCCTTGCTTTCAGCGCGATTTGTACCCTGTCCATTGCTTTTCGGAAAAGTGTCGTTGTACTAACACCAAACCATTGTCTAAGATTTTTAAGTCATGATATCCGTCTACGACCCGGACTTCTTCAGCCTTCAATTTTGCCTTCTATCATCAATTTTAAAATTTTATATCTGTCATTTTTCAAAATATGGCCAAAATATTTAAGTTTTTGTTTTTTGACGGTAAATAAAACTTCAAGATCTTTGTTTATCCTAAGCAAAACATCCACATTGGTTACTCTGTCCATCCAAGATATTCTTAGTATTCTACGACAGCACCACATCTCGAATGCCTCTAATTTTTTTGTACATGGCCTCAGTCAGTGTTCATGCTTCCATGCCATAATATAAGATGCTAAAAACATAACATCGAAGCACACGAATTCGGAGCGTGATATGAAGATCGCGACACACAACGCTGATTTCATTTTGATAAAAGATGATCTGGCTTGTTCAATTCTTGCACGAACTTCTTGCATGTTGCCCAGTTCGTTCTCATTGAGGAGGCAACCAAAGTATTTCCCAATGAGCATTTTTGTCTATATAAAAGTTACAGCAAATAATATAAAACCTTCATAAAATAACCAAAAGTTATATTATTTAGTGTTGGTGATAATTTTATAACTCGAATATATCTCTTAAATGAGTAAAAAAGACTTGAAAAACAACTGTTCAACACCAGCTTATAAAAATTAATGGTACATAGTAATGGATAGAAAAACAACATATAGATTTTATAAAACTTCCTTATGAGCTCTCAAGTATAGAGATTATTATAAAAAGGTTTTACAACTGTTCTAACAACACTACATAACAAATTAAAGGTTTTTATGGATTTAGAAATACAAATTTTCCATCTTTCTTCCCTTTGCTTGTTACGTATTATTCTTTTTCTTTTTACAATAAAAAAATTTATAAAATGGTGTTTAGCAATCTTCTAAAATAAATAAAAATGAAAGTGAGATAAGCTGAAGCAGGAATATGAATATTTATATACTATAGTCAAATAAAAGCTGTTTTTCAAGTCATCCTACTTCGAAAATCAGCTGCGGTCCCGTGTGTACTGTATAGTTTTCGAATACACTCACGTAAATTTCATGGGCTCCAAAAATACTTGAGAAAATGGGAAAAAAATATTCATTTGAATATCAGTTTTTTTTTCATACACGTTTTTTTCTTTCTGGGACAAATATTGAATTTTGTATGTTGTTCTTAACCCTAACAAGCAATATTTCGATTGAAACACATGTTGAAACCCCATAAATATCGTTTTTATTTAGGCCAAAAACCTATTTTTGTAATCCAAAATGGCGAAAATTTCCGACAATTCTATTAAAAAAAATCAATACAACTATACCACTGTTTACCTCGACAAACACTATTTTGTGACCCTTTTAAAAAATGATGCTACTTGGAACAAAGGGCTGCAAAATGGCGCAGTGTTGAACACTGATGGTCCGTTTCTGCGAGCTTAACATAGTTACCATTGTTCTCTTTTCCTAAATGGATTCCTCGAGAGATCCAGCATACTACACATACCAGGAAAAATACCCGCCTGCACACACTTCAAGCCCGCATAACTGTCAGAGGTAACTATCTCAAGAATACAGTTAGATTGCGGGGTCGAAGGGTGTACAGGCGAGTATTTTCCGGGGTGTTCACATTTTCCGTCGACCAGCAGTATCAGCGTATGCGCTCGACGTTTTACGGTGCGTTTTTGCGACCTTAACACGGTTACTATATTGTTCTCTTTTTCTAAAACACGGTTCCCATCTATGCGTTTCTCATTCGTGGGTCCCCTAAATCAAAACACGTATCACGTGGTCTAAGCAAGATTTGCCTATACAAGTTCATGTCGGACCACGTGATGAGTTTTTTGAGTCAGGGTGACTGCGCACTGCGCGCAAGAAGATTTGGATCTGTTATCTTTCTCAGATTGATCTAATTAAAACAAGATAATAATGGTATGGTATCTCGCAAAAACGCGCCTTTTGATGTCGCAAAAACGCTCCTTGTCATTTCGCAAAAACGCGCCTTTGATGTCACAAAATTAACCTTAAAAAATCTTGTTTGTTTTGTTATTATAATTGCCGAAATAAATTAAAATTGTTTTTTTTTTGTTCTAAAAACAGTTGTATTATAATCACTATATAAAGAAATTAATAACAACATTATAGAAAACACCTTATGGGCAAAAAAGGTTTATGAATGAGTTCATAAAAATATTACAGACACCAATTTATATAACTATTGCGTGTGAGTTCCCAAGTTTTTATAAGTGTCTCTCGAAATATTTTCAATTTTATCTCATATAAATTTGTTGTTGGTTAATTAAGTTTTATAAGTGGGTTGATAGCAACATTTTAAAAACCAATCTATTATATATCTTTTTAATTGATAGTTACTTACAGTTTTATAGGTGGGTTGACAGAAAGATTTCAAATAGCAATTTATATAACTTTTGTCACTGATGACTTATATTTTTATAAATATGTTGGTGGAAACATTGTTAACATCAATTTATATAACATTTGTTACCGATGACTTTAATTTTTATAAGGATGTCCGTGGAAATATTGTTAACGCCAGTTTTATGTTAGAGCCTTCAATAAAACAAACATACAAACTCAATTCTTGTAGGAAACTTCTAAATACCCTAGGGTATCAATGGAACCCTCTTTATAATAATTATATAAATATCTGTCACCAGAAGTTTCTAAAAATGCTCATTGGGTTGTATGAATCCCAACATTTAAGTTATCCCAAATTGCGAACTTTTGGCAGCAATTTGATCCAACAACTCTTGCAGGCGTTCCAACGTGTCTGCTATTATGACAGTGTCGTCGGCATATCGTAGGTTGTTGATTTTTATGCCGTTTATGGCCAGACCCTCTTCGCAGCTATGAAGTGCATTTCCTATTATTTTGTTACTATATACAGGGTTCCTAAGCAAATCCTTAGGGGGCCAAGCAGCCGTGTATAAGACGCAGACAAACGGAAAAGCACATTAGGCAGAAAAGGATGGGCATGGGGCGATGTTGTCACTACATCTTACACGTAGTAAATCCATTCCAGGTTGTTGTTTTCTAATGTTTTCCATTTTCATACCTTTAGGACTGGAATAAAAATTGTTTTTGCTCGACTTTAATACCAAACTGATGAAAAATATCGTAAAAAAAAAATATTTTTCGGCTTTTCATTTTGTAACCATTGTCCTTACGCACTGTTTGTAGGCTGGGGACTGAGATACATGCAAATGCCTAACCTAAAGCGTTCATACACGGCCGGAGAAATCGACTGAGATATTTCCGTAGAAACTTTATCAAGCAAATAGGACGGGTTGACGCCTTCGAACATCCAACCCGGGTTTTGCACTTTGATTCGAAATCAAAAAGGAGGAACAGTCAGATGTGGGGCCATGCACAAATTACGTAACGGTGATTTTACCAATTTTTGACCCCTCTCTATGTAATGTTTTGTAACGGTTTGGCACGCCACTCCCTTAATATTACATAACGATTTCAAGACCACTACGCCCCCCCCCCAAAAAAAAAACTTTTCACTTATTTTCATTCCAAATTTTCTTAATTTTACACAAATGCAAACGCTGTCGAAAACCCCCCTCCCCCCTACGTAACGTCTTGTAACCCCCCTCCCCCTATGACCATTACGTAATTTGTGCACGGCCCCTGTAGTCCCAGTGGAGGAGGGCGAGAAAATTGATATTTTGTTCTTAAAAATTATACTCTTTAGACCTATTTCTTTGCGTTCCCGAAATTACGTAATTTTTGAAAAAAAAATTGTAAGCGGCGCTGTTTTTCTAACATTTTTGCGTTCGGCTAAATTAATTGAAAAATTTTTGCCTGCGGCGCCCTTTATCTTCTCACTCGAAACCAAGATCCCCCGTTTTAGGAAAACTGATCCCGTCTCTGTTTCTAAATTTTTTCGAATAAAAGTAGAGTATGACCATGGGAGAAATAATTTTTTTCTACGATATGACGAAAATTTCGAGAAAGTTGAAGAAAAAAATAAAAAAAAGTGGCAGAGCTCAAGTTTTTTGTAAAAAAAAACGTTTTTTGTAAAGAAACAGAGCAAAATAAATCTTTTCACCCCTTTTTGGATGTTACAAATATTGGCAGCCCCTTATTTTTCGCTTTTACCCTCTCGCTAGTTTTGAAGAATTGGTTCGCTACATGTTTCGAGATCATGTCATAAAACACCTCGAAAATATCAAATATAGTGTAGGGCCAGCTTTATTTAAAATCAATAATATCGCAAGCAAAACGCTCTGCAGGAAAAACAGCGTCGTTTATTGATTTCTTTGGCTGCTAGTGCTAGCTGCATGGTTTGCCCGTTTCCGGATAGATGTCACAGAAAGTAGAACAGAATGGAAAGAAATTTAATTAAAAGCGAAGATATTTCTTTCTAATGTTAACAACCTCACGAGTTTATCGCTCAGTATCGTAAATAATGGACCCTGCCGCCTCCTTTAAGCAAGAAAAAGCTGTGGTTTGGACCTGAAAACATCTAATTTTTTCCTCGATCATCTCATGGTGTGGCCGCCATCTAGCGGAATTTGCAGACATCTTGTCAACGGTTATTATTGCAACTATGATTTATGCTCACAATGAAAGAGTGGCGACAATTTTTTCTCATGAAAGCAGTCCGGAGATAATAACAAACTGGCACCATTGCTCAATATACCTGTTTCTTTTGTGCGCGCAGAACTTTCTATGCCATTTCTGTTTGATTTATTGAAATCCTATCCCTTAGGAAAATCTTAGGAACCCTGTATATTAAACAACAGCGGAGGCATTATACAACTTTGACGCACACATCTTCTTATTTGGACCTTTTCGGACAGTTGGCCATCAACCTTTTGAACTGTCTGGTTCCAGTATAGATTAGCGATTTTCTTTAGATCTCGGTCATCTAGACCTACTTCTTTTAGCGATCCTATGAGCTTTTCGTGTTGGACTCGATCAAACGCTTTCTCATAATCTATGAAACAGACATATACTGGCACCGACATATCCCTAGATCGCTAAACTAAGACTTGAATGCCAAACAGGGCCTTTCTTGACCCGAACCCACCACGAAATCCAAACTGCGTGTCGCCCATAAAGGATTTGCATTTTCCATAACTTCTTTTAAATATGGAACAGCCTGTATATTGAACCTAAAAAACCGCTTGGTCATTTACCTATTGAAACTTTTTATAACAAATTAAAAGCTTTTTTGATTACCGAACCATAAAAAAGTACCTAATTAGAGTTTGAAAGGAACCATGAAATCTAAACTATACTTACAAAAAATCTAAAGGGACTGATAAGTATAGGGGTCAAGATTCGGGTCAAAGAACGGAAAGATATTAATATAAAAATCAGAATTTAAAAATAAGAATTTGGTTGTTTTTTACACAGAAACATCAAGTAATTAATCTCAGTTAAAAAACATTTTTACACAATGTTTTGCAAACTCAATCAATTTAATTTAGAAAAAAAACACCGAATCTATCTAGATTTATTGTAGGAATACTTATAGTATCCTGGCTTATTTTGACAACTGATCAAAATTAAAAATCCCAGTACAAGTCGGTAAGGATCACCCCCAGACTTTAAGTACCCTATTTTAAGGGTCTTTCTACAAAAATTCCAACATAGCCAAAGTGCAAACCGTACTGTAAAGAATATACTCGGTGACATTATCCTGATCCATGATCCAATTATGTAGAAACTAGTCAGAAAACTGTAAGGACAGTCTAAGGAAAATAAATCAAGCAAGCCTCATCTATACGGACTTCCCAAAATCTATGCTCAATCACAACTTCCAGAAATTCTCCAACAAGCAATCTGTCTAAATTCCTTTTGAAAATTATTCAACCTCTTGCCGGCAAGACCGTTTCATTTGTAGAAAATTCCAACCATTTTGTTAATATTCTTAAATCTTTTGTTTTACGACCCGAGGATAGATTTGTCAGTTTTGATGACGAAAGTCTATACACCAATCCCGATAAAGGAATCGCTAGATATTATTAGACAGAGACTGGTTAAATTGATGACGAATCCCTTTATGAACGTACCAGCCTACCGCTGGAGGGTGTGATGGAGTTGTTGAAGTGCTGTCTACGTAACTCTTACTTTCAGGTGAAAGGTTACTTTCAGGAAGAATTCATCATTCAATTCAATGGGTTCATCGCTTTCGCCAATGGTGGCCAATAGTTACATGGAGTGGTTCGAATCACACGCGGTTGATACCACATCTTTTATTGTCTGGACAGGGAATGATCAACAACTTTCAGAATTTCTTCATCACCTAAATAACATAAGACCCACCATTAAATTCACAATGGAGTTGGAGCAAAGTTGTCAAATTCCTTTTCTTGATGTACTTGTCAAACAAGTAGAAAGCGACATGAGAACAACAGTCCACCTAAATAACATAAGACCCACCATTAAATTCACAATGGAGTTGGAGCAAAATTGTCAAATTTCTTTTCTTGATGTACTTGTCAAACAAGTAGAAAGCGACATCAGAACAACAGTCCACTCACACAGGACAATATTTAAATCAAGGTTTAAATAATTCTGCTACCACTGAACCAGGCATAATAAGAACTTTGTATAACAGAGCTGTTCAAATTTGTAACAATTCAGAATGGTTACCGCCTTAAACTCATAACAGATACTATTTCTAAATTTCAGCAAACATGACAGACATTACAAGACCAAAACCAGGCAAATGCATTCTTTGCAATTCGAAAAGTAGCGAACAATTTTAATATAAAAACAGCTTTTAAATTTAATTAATTAAAATAAAACCGAAGAACAAACAAAATAAGGAATGCATTTACCAAGTTCCTTGTGAGTGTGGTGAATCATACATAGGTGAAACAAAAAGACCACTATCTGTTAGGCTTAAGGAACATCAGACGAATACTCAAAGAGGTAAAACAACGAAATCAGGAATCGCCGAACATGCATGGTCAAAACAACACCGAATGAAGTGGACAGAGAAGCAAAGGTTTTGCACAAGGAGTCACACTGGAAGAAACGAAAATTCCTGGCAGCTTCAAGCCTTTATTGGCCAGAATCAGGGTATTTTCAGTAAACCAAGTGTGGAAACTTCTTAAACTTCACGCAACAGATGTTGACGAGGCACTAGACAGAGGAGTAGTGGTTTAACCGTCGTCTGTCTGCTTGAAATGTGCTTAATTTACGTGTGTTTAAAATGTATTATTGTTTAAACCCAGATTTTTTTTATTTCATTCTAAACAATGACGGCATATTGCCATATAGTACGTGTGTAACTTCCGCAGCATGTCCCACAAACTGACGGATGTGTAAATTGACGGAATTGGTAACCTAACTGTTTATTATACAAGTCATAATCCCAGCCCGTCGAATTAACTGACTGGGAAGGTTTAAATATTACCTATAGTAGAAAAAAAAATGTGGCGCCCAATTTTTGAAAATTTTGAGAAAGTTATAAAAATGTATAACTAATTGTTGTAATTTAACAAATAAGTTTTATCGAATACAGTGATAAAAATGAAAGTATAAAGCCCCCCCCTTCCTCTTTTGAATCCGCCCATATTGCTCGAAATTGCCAAATTTAAAATTTATTATATGTTTTATCCATTTCATAAATTGTGTAATGCTATAATATTATGGCAATAAAAAAATTACAGGTTTTTTCTGTCTTGTCTTATTATTTTACTTTGTTAAAAATGCACTTGATAACTTTTATTTAAATGCGTCATATCAGGGTCATTTTGTTCTATAACATAAGATTGAAAAAAAATAGTAAGGCCTTTTTTTGTTTACCAGTTTTGTAGCCCTAGATTTTATAACAACGAATACAAATGTATTCCTGATTTTTGGTTACGCGCATACATTAAAATTTTGCGTAGCACCAAAATATATGTAGACAACTGTATATTTTTTGATAGCGCAAATCTTCTTATAATACCTTTTAGACATTTATTTCTTGTCATGATTTTACAAACATTTTATGTTTTTCTGTTTTTATTTAAATATCTGTTATTACACAGTTATTATACAAACTCTATATATTTTAAAATCTCCAAAAAACAAATGCCTTATGCAGTTAGATATATATTAATTAGCCATCCCTACCAATATAAAGGCTATTGAGATAGACAAACAAAAACTTTTTTTATTTTTACTAAGAAAATACCTCAATACAATACAATACAATAAATCTTTATTTTCCGTAGATTACTTTACGAATAATACGGAACACGTCAAAAAATATTAGGTAAAAACAAATAATACACACAAATTCTTTGGCACCAGGCGACGAGCTGATTAGTTTTAGATGCAGGTATAGGGTTGGAAAGAGGGTAGGAAGGGGAGTTGAACTTGAAAAAATCACTAATTTTTTTGTAATTATTATTTTTTTAAGCTGTATGGGTTATATACGTGCCTGCTGGCGCCATTTATTTTTCACTAATTTTAAGTCATTCAAAAATATTTATAGATCTAGTCTAAGGCTTTAAATTAAGAAGAAAATAAAGAACAGACTTACCCAATTATTATCCTTGAAGAGGGACATTCTTTCCATCATCTTGCCTCGGAAAATTACAAGTTATTACCACTAACAGTCATAATAAATCCTTGAAAATGTGCATCAGTTTTGTATTAAAAATACACTTGCAATTATTTAACTTTTCGTCACACCTATACGATAATACCCACTTGGGTGTTTTTACAAAGTTTATTTAAAAAGGGTCCCCTTTTTATACTTTTATTAAATATTTTACTTTAACAAAAAAAAATAACACGACATGTTGTATTGGGTATACGCCGGTATTTTAAAATTTATCAGAGCATAATATACCATTCGAAGTCAACGTTACCGATATAATTCGCGGTGTAAAATATACAAGGTGTCTCAAAAACAACATTAGCCAATTTTTTGAAATAATGGAAATTTTTGGCAGCCTATAAATTGAGAAAAAAATGTTTGGCGTTGCGAAAAGGGGAAAAGTAGATATTGAATAAAAAAAAGTTTTTGCCCCCACCGGGATTTGAACCCAGAATATCTAGAACCCAGTCTAGCGTTTAACCGATTGCTCTATCGAGGGGGGGGGGGTTTAAATGGATCTCTCTATTTTATCCAGTTGCGCCAAGTATTTGGTTGAACTGAATCCCAAATAAAATTCCAAAAGTATATTTGTAAATAAGTTAGTTTTGTAATGAAACACGCTGTACATACATTTTTGACAAAAAGTTCGTTAATAATTAACTTTACAATTCAGCCCAATTTATTTAAACAATCCTTGTTAAATAAATAACATCCTACGTACCTATAGGAAGAAATTATGTTTTTTTTATTTTTAATGGAGACCAAAAATCGTTAGTAATCTTTGACCTAAGCCATTAATTAAATGATAAAAAAAATTGTTATACTGCGTAATGGTTTTCTCAATTGTATATGATTTTTAGACCACAATTCCCAAAAAACTTTACCGAAAAAATATGATATTTTTTGGTGTTCGTACGCACTCAAAGATCGCACTTTTCGCACCCTTTCACAAAATCTCCTCGAACAACAATCTATGCCTCTCTATCAAAAACAATTGTTTAAAACGCGTAATAAACTTTTAACGCACACAGATAAGAGTAAAGTCTCGACGGGGAGCAGCAAATGTTATAAACTATTGGATTTTACAAGTGGTGTGGTTGCGAGAGTATAGTATAACTATACCATGCGCGTGGTGGGTATTCTGTGACTTTCTAGGTATACCTACGAGCCTATGGTTGCATGAGTTGCGGATGGTTGCGGATGGTTCCGGGGGTACACAGATAGCATTTTTGTATACGTTCACGATTTTGACTTTTATTCGTCATTTCTGACCAACCAATTGACTCAAAGAAATTAGTCAATCAAAGACAAAATATTTTGTCCGGCTTATTTAAGGTGTCACTCATGAAAATTGGCTTAGAAATGAAATAGGTAGTTTATAAGCAAACGAATATGGTTCCATTCAAAAGGAGGCGAATGACTTTGTAACAACATGGCATAGCCGAAGAGGCAATTGACTGAGGAGCTTTTATTTGCAGAGAATTAAACTGAAATTTCGTTTTGTGGAATACTTGTAGGTAAAAACTAAGCATACTCAAACAATCTACTGATGGTCCTAATCAGCTCAACATTATTCGTTTTTTTTTTGCGTAAATACATAAGCAAGATATTTAATATGCAAAATTAGACATTCTTTTATAAAAAATTCACAGATCTTGGAACATGTGCATAAAAGGCGTATTAAAAATATCAGACACAAGTTATAACTTCTGCATGATCTGTGATTTTCGAGTTACAACAGTGGCGAAGCTAGGGCGGGGGTTTGGGGGTTAACCCTCCCCCCCAGGAGGTCTGAAATGTGTAATAAACGACTTTCATTTGGCAACAAATCTATACCTATCCATATTATATATAACACCGCAACCCACCTCTTCTTGGCATATAACCCAATATACTTTTTCAAAAATATTTTACAAAAAACCTAAAGAGATCAAAATTTTTAAAGAATCTTTTGTTTTTTTTTGTCAAAGTTTTCGTCTGCGGCGCTATACCAACAAATAGCATTTTAGTGTAATGTTTTCAAAATTTTAAGGGTTTATTTTGAAAAAAATCTGCAAATGAGACTAGACTTGCTTTTAAAAATAGCTATTTTTGTTTTGTATATAGCACCAACTCAACAGCTAGTAAACCGCCCTTCTTCCCTCCCATCAGTTCAAGAGCTCAAGCAATAAGCACCTACCTAATTTTTAAAAATTTGCCATAGTACAGTCGTTGAAATTTATTAAATGATGAAACCCCCTCCAAAGTCGATTTCTGGCTACGCCACTGGTTACAGTAACACAAATTTCTATCAATAACTCATGTTATAACATAAAATCTCGCAGAAGCTTCTGTTAAAAAGTTATTTTTTACCTGCAATTACTAGTAGGCTAACTAATTAATTTTTTGTTATTTTTAAGAGGATGTAAACAAAAAAAACCTAAATAATTTGTTTTATGGCGTTTGTCTGTCTGTACG
Source organism: Oxystoma pomonae (assembly GCA_963921995.1). NCBI lineage: Eukaryota > Metazoa > Arthropoda > Insecta > Coleoptera > Brentidae > Oxystoma > Oxystoma pomonae. The sequence continues at coordinate 118,176,062 of OY998166.1, read as the reverse complement.
CCTGTCTGTCTGTAACCACAAAGTAAGCAAATATGGTACAAAAATTCCATGGCATCCGCGGATCAGTTGATTTTTGATGGGGGTGGGGTGCGTAAGCAGTGGCGGTCCCAGGGAGGGGGGCAGGGGGGCGATCGCTCCTCCCTTTGCTCCAGAAAAAAGTGGACCACAAAGATGCTGGTGGTAACCCTGAAGTCATTTGAGAAATAAAACGAGAAATTGCAGACAGTTTGAAACATGCGAAAACCACGATATTAGAAATACAGAACAGTATCATAGAGTTTCAATTTTTAAACAAGTTTTAGACAAAATCATTTCGGACATAAAATCAAGGTTCAATAACGAGACTCTTAAGTATTTTTATATCTGAACCTGTTCATCCCAAGTTTTATACAACGGGAAGACAAAATCAGGGCAAAATTAACTAATGTCGTTTCCAAATACTATAAACTGTTTGATTAATACAAAACACAAATCCTTAAACTTTTATTGGGAGTCAATATTTGGACACAATATTGTTCAGAAGTAGGCAAAAGCTTAAATCAAAACATATATGATAACGTTTTCGAGGCAATGAACAAATTTTTCCGTTGATAAGAACATTCTTGGATGTTTGTCAGTCAGTAATGCTTCGTCAGAAAGAAGCTTCTCCTACCTCAGAAGATTGAAAACATAAGTACTTAAAAACACTATGACTGAAATTCGTCTGACGGGCTTAGCGTTGTTGCATATAAACATTCCTCCAAGATATCAACAGACATATTGAAATTGACATTGAGCGAATCATTGACCGGTTTGACCAAAAAAACTGGAAACGAATTTTTTTTTGAGATGGGCATCTAATCCCAAGTAGCAATTTGACGTAATACGACGTTGTGCGTTCGCCCGGACGTCGGTCTCCGTTTGCGAGTCGTGTCGACGTCGAACACTTTACTTATTAGGGTCTAGCGATGTACTTAAACTGACCTGGCGGTAATATACGGGTCGATCGTACGACGTTCGTTGGACCGCCATCGGAATTACCTAAGTTTCTACAATATATCCAGGACGCATAGTCATCATTAACTGGAGTAGTCGCCAACGTAAAATATTTAGCAGAGGTGGAGTAGGTAGAGGTAAACCTTTTTGTGAATAGAAGCTACCTATATGGAGAACAAGGAATATTATTCTTTAGAAGCAGTTTATAATAATGATAACAAGACAGGCCTTTAACGCACGATGGGGATGTAAAATTACCAACGAAGATTAGTTTACCGATAAACATTGATAAGATAATTCAGAGAAATACATGCGACTCAAAATTTCTTAGATTTTATAGAAAAAAAAAACTAAAATCAAAAAATATACATATACATGAGTATGTCTGAATGACCTTTTCTTTGGCATCTTCAAAAGAACCCTTGTTTACTGTTTTGAACTATCCACTTGACGCTAGACGGTAGGCCTAATTCCGACGTAAATTGATGTGCATCCATCGTTAGGCATTTTTCCTTCGGCAACCAGAACACACCAGTAGGAATCTAGCGGACGTTATTATACGTACGTTATAAATACAAAAAAAATACGTCGGACAAGCCAACGGCATATATCGTCGGCAATATACCTATGATTATTCCTGGACATAAACGAATGTCGCTACATCGTTGGACAATCCACCTAAAACTAAGTCGTCTCTGTTGACGATGGGACATCATCTGTATCTGGCCTTAATTTAACTTTTATCTATTAGGGACTCTACCGGACGTTATTTGTAGTTGGCGGAACTTTTTTGTAACTGCACCCTAATTTTTAGTCAAACCGGACGTTGGATTATGATTTAAGGCGGTGTGTTCCACCAGGGAACTCAAATTCAACTTAAATACGACGTCGCATTGGTCAGATTAGGTCGGAAGTTAGGAAAATGCTGCTTGGGAATGTTTGAGATATGCAATATAAAAGGTAATTATATAAAATAAAGGTTCAACTTAAAAAACTTTTTAGACCTCAAAAAAATAGTAGTTTTAACAACTAGTGGCTAAAATGATGCTTTTTTTTACAAGCGTTGGTTTAAAAAACAAGCGCAGCGAGGTATTTAAAAACGCGAGTAAAAAAAGCACAGTTTAGCCGCGAGTTGTTAATACTATTTTTTTAAATACCTTTATCAAAAAATCCAAGAAAAGCAGGAAAATGCATTTAAAAATCTCGAACGAAGAGCACTTCTCGCAACACACCATCTTTACACTATAAATCAAGGCGGCTGGTAAATGAAATAACTATGGTTTCCATAGCGATTTTCCTTTTTACTCGGTGACGTTCATTCTTGCGACATTTTAATCTTTGACAGTTTGGTATTTTGAGGATGTTTTTAAATTATTTTTTCGTAAATACTTGGTGAAAACTGGCAAAAATGGCTTAATTTTTAGGCAAGAGTAATTACATTTTTTCAATATTATACTATATTCTGCTATTTCTCTTTAATTTTGGGTAAAAAACGGACATAAATTCTTTTTTTGCACCCGTGATAAAAAAAGGAAGTTTTTTTGCATCGGTAACCAAAAAAGCCATGCTTAGTTATCTGCAAACAGTTACTAAAATCATGTTTTTGATGAAGGTATAAAAAAAAGTATTTAGCTATTAGGTTTTGTTTGTGGTTTGTTTGTTATCTATGTTTTTTATAACTGCAAAAATTATAAGTATAGTTATTCAAGCGTGGATTTCAGGGGGATAGGACGGTAGTTACCCCCTACCTTGGCTTTAAATTTTTTATGAAAACATTTAGAAAATCAAAAGTAGGGCATAAATAATAATAAAAAAATAAAAACGTCATAGCACCGTAGACAAAATTTTTAAAATTTAGGACATCACCCCAAACACACGTCGTAAAACGCAGTAAAGGGTCAAAAAAGTGGGCGAGCTACATCTCTTCCTGGGACCGTTGATCATGATAAATTTTTTGTAGGTTGGGTTGGACCTTCTGTTTGGGGGGGGTTTAACCCCCAAAACCCTCCCCTGGCTACGCCACTGGATTAAGAATAACATTTCCAACGAAATTTATCATAACGTTGACGTTTGTCAGAGCTGGTGCCTCTTGGTGCCAATTTTTTCCTTTGTGGCAGTATTTTTGTTTGCGTAAACCGATTTTGATGAAATAAATCCTTCCCAAGGATCCCAGGAATGTTTTAGTTAAACTTCCGTTTCAATAATGCTGAAACAAACAGACAGAAAAACAAAGAAAAAGTCTAAAAATTGAATTTTTGGTATCTGTATCACTTTTGGCTACACTCTAGCATCAACAATTTTTAAAAATATTCAATGTCCAGAAATAAGTCATACTCATAGAAATAGTTATTCTAAAGATTTATTATATGTATTAATAATATTTTCTTTGGCGGCCCATTCATATCTTTTCATAACAAAATGCTAAGCGCGCCGACCTTGTTGCTTTTCATTGCATGACAAGGAAATGAAAATATCTCGAAAACTGTAACTTTGAAAGATTTGAACCTTATGACAACATTTTTGGGTAATATTTACGAAAACCAAAATCTGAATACCGCATATCCATAGCTATTTTACTTCTAAAGTTAAGACTTCTTTTTATGTATTTTAACGTTTTTTCAAATAACTCGGAAACTAAAGCTCCCACGAATTTTGACTTTATAACAAAATTTGTAGTCCATATTCATGGAAACTTAAATCTGAAAAGCGTATATCGCTACTTGCTTTTGTTCCAAAGTTACAAGTTTTTAAAACAAAATTATGATTGTTTTCCACAAACCAAAACTACACTTTTTTGCACTCGACGCGCGTTTCGCTAACAACGTTAGCATCATCAGGAGACGATAAACAATGAACTAAATTAATCTACGCTCTATCTTATATACAATCCTTTAGTGGGCGGAGATAAGACTAATAATTTGTGATTGATCACGATTTTTAATCCTATCTCCCCTCAACCAAAGAATAAAGTGTACTAAACGGGATGGGTCCTCTATCTTTATTTAAACTATTTCTGGATTTAATGATTTCCATTCAAAAGTCTTTTGTTTGGTACACTTTTTAGAAGTTTTAGGTTCTATTCTAATGTGAATCTATGATTGTTTTCAAACGCATGCTCGGCCACACTTGACTTTTCTGTTCTTCCGTATTTTAAGTGTGCTAAGTGTTCTTTAAAACGTGTTTGAATAGAGCGTCTCGTTTGGCCAACATATTTTTTGTCACAATCCATGCAACTAATTTCGTAAATTCCACTTTTTTCTAGTTTTATCCTTGGGATTTCCTAGTAAGCTTCTTATTGTGTTACCGGATTGATATACTAATTTAAGACCGATGTTATTAAATACTTTTTGTAATCCTTTCGTATAATTAGGATTATAGGGAATTGATACAAATTTTGAGTCGCAGGTATCTTTTTGTCTGAAAAAAGTAGAATTCCGAAAGGTCTTTTGAAAAGAATGTCTATTTATCAGCTTATTTATTAAGCCTTCGTCGTAACCATTTTCGCCAGCTATATTCATAATTGCAAGCTTATGTTGTAAGCAATGAAAAGAGTTTCTGTATAGGTCAAAGTCCAATTTATTTTTATTTCTTATAACTAAAGTGTCTAGAAATGGCAGTGTACCGTTGTTCTCTGTTTCATAAGTAAATTTAATAGTGGGAAATTTGTTATTTATTTTTTCCATAAGTTTTTAAATATTTTATTCTCCTTTTCCCCCCTTCAACCCCCCCACAACTCTACCCAAAAGTTAATCAGTTCATGGTCAGCCGATCGAGGAGTTTGGTACCAAATTTCGTTAAAATCGATTAAGGCATTCTTGAGTTATCCTGTATGCAGACAGACAACAGATCGACAGACAACTTTTTTTTTTCGTCCTACTTTAGTAACTTTTACTATTTTAATAGTCCCCCATTGGTGGACTAAAAATGGGAGAGAAATTTATTAGCGCAAAAGTAACTCTAGGCTCATATGTTGCTAATAGGGCAATAAAATGTACTTATAGACAAAGTTTGCGGAAATAAGTTTAAAGTATAAAATCGGAAAGTCTATGGTTTAATATTTATTTAAACCTTTTTTTTATGAACATCAACAAACAAGTAGAAGGTTCCTGTATTATTTTAACCGGCAAAAAAGAACCGTAATAATTCTAAACTCATAGAACCTAACTAGGTAGCAAGTGCGTGTTTTCTAACTTTAATTACACTAGTAATATAATGAGCAATGAACAATATGAACCGTTTTCTATTAGCGGTTCATCATGAAAAGCAGGTTTTGTTGGTTTCTGTTTTTTCTGCGTGATTATTTCATTTAACTTGCCGTAAAGAACAGTAAGTATTGTTTGCAATAATAACAAGAATTCAAAGTATTTTTTCATTTTATTTTAACTCTCTTTGAAAATTTAATGCAGAAATGCCAAAAAAGTTTAACGGGCTCTTCGTATCATTATTTTGATAATATGGCGAAAGCGTTTTGTTTTAGCATTTTAACATGGCAACTTTTAACATGTCTGGCGAAAGCGCATTCTTTTAACAAATTGTCAACTTCACAATGCACAGCGCTTTACCATACGGTATTGTTGGTTGCCTATAATGAGATCTACAAAAAATAAGTCGGCAGGAATTAAACTGTTTTTTAAAAAAACAAATTGTTCGGTGCGGTCACGAAGTTAAAAAAAAAACATATCAAAATGAGGTTCTCCATACAATTCCACTACGTTATACTACAAAAAAATTGTTTTTAAATTTCCCGCTTAGTTTGCTTCTAAAGTCAAAATGACAGGGTCTGCAAGGCTGCCAAGTGTTGAACAGTGTCCGAAATTTCAAAAATTAGTAATTTAAAAAAAATCAAAAATTTAAAAACTAGACAAAGAAAAGTCACAAAAATTGGTACACAAAAACAAAATATTGGTAAATTTGTATTGCTTTTACCTGATATCTTGAGAGCTTATTTTACGAACAAATTACTTTACGAAAAAAGGCAAGGAAAACTGACGTCGACAATCTGGCAATTTCTTATCGTCCCGGTATCCGACAAACACGCACCGTGTTGCGGATTTTTTGACGAAAAAAACGCCAAAAATTGTGCAAAATGACTGACAAACAGTGAGTAAACTTTTTGTTATTTCTTTCTTCTGCCTCTCAACTTTATTTTGGAAAAATTTAAGCAATTGCTTTCACGGTTTTATACTAGAAAATCGACTGGAAATACTGCATGTTTTCCTGCACGCCATGTTGTTTCGATCGATTCTAGAAGTTTCCTTGCAAGAATTTCAGTATTTCCATTCTGATTTTAGGCCCAATTTATAGAATATTTAGATAATGCATTTAGAATGGTTGGTTTTTTATAGCACTGAATTTCGTAAAAATTTTATTGGGGTTGGGATTTTTTAGCTTTTTAAGATACCTAACCTCACTTTCTTACCAAACTTTTTGTTGGTTCATGCTGGTATTAGTGGTGTTTGAGGGGCCGGTGCACTATCCGGACACACGATTTTTCAAAAACAAAAACTTTGTGCGTAAAATAGGCCTCCTAAATAGTGTTTTTAAAAAAAAAAATTTGCGGGTTATCCAGTATTTTTTGAGAAAATAAATAAAAAAAACCATAAAAAAGAGCGCCCTAACCTCACTCTTTACTTAATTTCTTAATTTTTGGCTCCTTCTTCTTCTTCTTACTTGATCAAAACCATACCTGCCAATATCCATGCCCTGATATTTTTACAATGTTGCCACATTTCTAGAAAATAATAAAAATTAAGGAAAAGGAACAAAAATATTAACTTTTTGACTCCTCTACAAATTTATAAAAAAACAAATAATAATCAAGCCAACCAACCATAACTAACCCTACCCAACTAACCTGGCCCAACCCAACCCAGAGCCTAACCTGATTTCTTTTGGCTCCCATACAAATTTATAAAAAAACAAATAATAACCAACCCAACCAAACAAAACTAACCCTACCCAACCAACCCGGCCCAACCCAACCCAGAGCCTAACCTGATTTCTTCCCCAAAAAAAATCCTGCTGGTACCTGAGATTTGGCATCATCGCATTTCTGAAAAATGGCCCAATAGCCAGTATGACCCTAGTTTTGTTGGTTATGCCTGGATTTTACATGAAAAACGTCTTTTTAATTAAAAAACAGCTGTTTTTTTCGTTTTTCCGCTCCTAAATAAATTTAAAAACCTCTAAATTACTGTTTTCAAAAAGAATCGTCTTGAAAAAACGTCCCGTTTTTGTGTCCGGATAGTGCACCAGAGCCGGTGTTTGAGTCTTGATTGGTCAATAATTTAAAGTTTGATCAAACAACGGTTCTATAAAAGGCGCGTTTCTGCAAGTTTAACATAGTTACTATTATTTTCTCTTTCTAAATGCATTCGTCTAAGAGAGATCCAGCATACTACAACATCACAAAAAATACCCGCCTTTACACCCTTTGACCCCGCATATCTGTCAGGCAATTACTATCTCAAAAAGGTAGTTAGACAGCGGGGTCGAAGGGTGTACAGGCGGTATGTTCCTGGTATGCTGGGTCTCTCTCAGACGACTGCATTTAGAAAAAGAGAATATTAGTAACTATGTTAAACTCACAGAAATGTGCCTAAAGGTAATGGATAGTGCATAAACTTAGTATGAGTTGTGTCCATCGATGGTTGTGTCTCTTTCTTACTAAAGCAGAAACAAAAACTTAAACATTTAGTCTGATCGAAATAAGGTGGATTAAATCAGCATCTAACATAATTTAATTTAGCGTAACATAATTTAACCTAACTTAAGGAAAATTTAGGGTGTTCATATAGCGTCCTTAAGTAGCTGCCAATTTTTGCTGTTTTTTTGTTAAAAATTTTGTCAGCTGGCTAATCAAATTCTTCCTGTTCTTGTATTTGTTTACAAGTTGTGAAAACTCGGCATCCATCTTTGTTTGGGCATGTGCAATTTTTATTTCTCAATTACTCCTGTATGAATGCGATCATTAAATCTCATAAGTGCAACTCTTATGCTAAATTAAGTTACACTAAGTGCTGTTTGAATCCAGCTATAGAGTTTCTGAGAAAACTTGTTAGAAACTATTTTTTTTTTAAAGCAAATAATTTGACATAACAAGCCCCTTCTTAATATGGTTTTAAGTGGCTGAAGCTTATAGAAACTGAAAACTGAACTGCAAACTAAACTCAAACATTTCATTTCTTTGAAGATTAATAATTGGGTTACTGGGCAAAGAGCTTAACATTTTTAAACAAATTCAAGAAAAATAATGTCATTATCATCATTACATAAATTATTACAGTTGGTTTCTTTTTAGCATTACAGATTATAGCAAAAATAAATTAGGACATGTTGTCTCAAGTCATTATCATTAACAAATTATTTTTCATAAATAAATATTAATTATCTTACCTTGCTTGAAAATTTTTTATTACATTATTTAATTGGCTCGCAATATTTAGTTCAGAATTTTATGACACCTATTTGTATACTTAATTATTTTTTTTACACCTAGCAACACTTCTTATTTATAAAATATTTCTACCTGGGTAGTTTTGGTTTTTTAAATTAGATTCAAGTAAAATCTAAATAAAATCTCTTCAAATATGTTAGGCAGGGCTGACATAGATTCAATACACTTTTATTTCAATGATTCTTTGAATTTAAGGCGAGTTTATAAAAACTGTGAATATGTAAAGTATCAGGTGTCATTTGGTATTTTTAAATCTACATTTTCTCTTTTTTCTTGCAGAGTAATCCCGCCACCAGTTATGTGGGCTCAAAATGCAAATGTCATCTTTCTAACAATAAATTTGGAAGACGTTAAAAACCCGGATATCAAGTAAGTATAGTAAAACACTGTTTCAGATACATCTGTGGTGCTACATTAGGAGATCATTGCAAAACCCTGTTCTAAAAAAAAATGCTTAACTTAACTTGCATTTTAATCTTAGAATCTGTTTCATTCTTATCAAACCAGAAACGATAACAATATTCCACTACCAATTCCAAGATTTACTTTAATTTACCATAGTATAAAAATTTATAACAAGTTGGCAAATAGTTTTAAAATAATAATCAATAGCTACAATAACTTTAGAATAAAGACAAAATAAATGCTAGTAGACAAAGCTTATTATAGCTTAGATAAATACTTTAATGATCGCTTTTGTTTTTTTTGTGTTGTATGTATTATTGGTATTTGAATCATATTACCTCTTTGATTTCTTATAATAGTAATTATTTTATATTAATAATCTGTTTTGTGCCATTTTGTTTGTAGCAGTTTTGTCTTGATGATTTTAGTGTCTTTTTTTCTGTTTATTTTAGATTTTTATTGACTTTTTAATATTAAATATTTACTTTTATATTCAGGAATATGTGCTAAAATATTAGTTTTGATTTGATAAATTTGATTTGAAAAAGTCAAAAGACAAATATTTTATTTAAAAAAAATATTATTACTCCTCAGATTCACAAAAGATTCACTCTACTTCCATGGCATAGGGGGCGTAGACAAAAAAGAATATGAAGTAACCATTCCTTTTTACAAAGAAATTGATCCTGAAAAGAGTAAAAATTTCAACAGAGAAAGGTGCATCGAAATGATAATCTCTAAGGTGAGTAGTTTTTCACACAGAAAAAATAAATAGTTTTCTTCACAAATTTTTGTAATTGGTACAGAGCCACCAACTGTTTTTTTTTATTCTGAGGTTGAAAAAGTTGAAAAAATAATAAAAAAGTTAAAAAAAGGTATAAAAAAGTTAAGATATTAATTTATTTATTTATTACTGTAAGTAAAATGCCAATTACAGATACTTACTGAACTTAATCTTAATAAAGTTAAAAAAAGGTATAAAAAAGTTAAGATATTAATTTATTTATTTATCAATTGAATTGGTATGTAAAAAATTGACATTTCTCAATTTTTAATGACCTCAAAATTTCCTCCCATTTCTTGTAGTAGTATAGGGGTGTCCCGTGGGCCTGGCAATTAGGCCTCTTTATGGATAGCTGCGCGGTTTCTCATCATTTTGTTTTTTAGTATTTTAAATTACTTATTTAATCTTTTTGCCTGCCTATCTAGATATTTAATATCATATTGGCAGATGTTGAAGGTTGTTGGGGGTTTGAAAATTTTTTAATTTTTGTTACAGGCTAACAACAAAGAACCCTTTTGGCCAGTCCTCACTTCGGACAAGCAAAAACATCACTGGCTCAAAATCGACTTCAACAAGTGGCGCGATGAGGATGATTCCGGCGATGAAGGTTTAGGTGGAATGGGAGGTGGCATGGGAGGTGGGGGTGACTTTGAGGAAATGATGAAACAGATGGGCGGTTTAGGTAAGTGCAACAAAAATCAAATTAATGGTGGAAGCTCTTTCGTTGATAACTCCATAACAAAATTCTAAGTATTATCCATTGTCTGCCTTTTTTTTGGATGAAAGTTAGTTCAATAAGAAACATCATTGGATATAAAATATGTCTGCCATCGCCTTTTTGACTAATGGTATTCTTTTCTTTTTATCATTTTATTTTTTTTTACTTAAAGGCTGCAGTTGTGTCAAAAATGTGTCTGCCTTTTGGAGTCTATAAAATATGTCTGCCATCACTTTTTTTACTAAACCACTTCTGCCAATTGTATTATTTAGTTTTTTAAATATAATTTCTGAACCTTGCAAATATCTAGAAGTGTTTTTCTTTTACTTTTTATAGGTGCTGGTGGTGGTAAACCCAACTTTGATGATCTAGAGGATGAGGGTGATTCGGATGATGAACCGATTCCAGATTTGGAATAGTTTTAGAAACAAAGACTCTAAATATTAATAATAATTTATTAATAATATACTTACCAGGTTTTTTATGTATGATTTTTTCAGTTCTTTTTTTTTGTTGTAAGTTGTTTAAAATAATAAACTGTTGAAAATAATTTTCTCTTTCGAATTTAAATAAGAAAGGGGGTAAATTAGGTGAATGTTTCTGTGTTTGAATGCATGGTGAAACTGTTCAAAAGCTAGAAATTTTTGGTTTTTGTGCAATTTAAAAATAATTTACAATTTTCATCTATCAAGTGCATCTATGAAACTTTATGAACGATTTAAAATAAAAGAACATAAAGCAGTGTCTTAAAATCAGTAATTACTAATTTATAGTTTAATTATGTTCATTGGTTAGATAATCTAAGATCTAAGTCAAATTTATAAATAAATAGACCAAAAAAACCTATATATTGTTTCTTCTTCAATTTTCTCCAGTGTCTTGGCCAAAAAAAACAGGGGGTAATCATATAAATAATTTAATAAAGCTCAAGTTGGTAAATTATACAAATGCAAAATATTTTTAGCCTAAAGGTTGAACCACGCAAGAAAACTTGATTTGTTTGCCATGGAAATTTTACTATTTTTTTATGAACTGTATCAACAAAACACAATCTTTGTGTGGTTGCACCTTGAAAATATAAAAATTTATAATTTTCTTAAAAAACTAAGCCACTTTACTTTCTTGTTGTTCAAATTTCGGATACCTTTTCTGTACATCTTCCCAAGTTTCCTTGCTGTATGCTAGGTTGTGAATCACTCGAGCTACTTCATTTAGCTAAAAACAAAAAAATTAATTGTTAAAAATTTTAAAAAAAGTAGTTTAAGATAAGTTTATTTTTTGTTTTATTTTAAAAGGACGCCAAGTGAAAAGCAAAAAAAATGGAGCAAGAATAGGAAAGTTTTTTAATAAAAGTTTACAGTAATTTTAGGGCATTAAACCTACAGTGTATCTCAAAAGTCTGCAATAACAGATTTTTTGATGAAACTAAGGTATTTTTGAAATCAAAAGAAAAGATTTACAAAATTTAAAAACAAAATAATGTTTTTCTGGTATCTTATTTTTGGGACACAGTGTAGACAAGGGCATACATTTTTTTAAGTCCCCATTTTAAGCTAAAAATAAGAAAACTTATAAGTTCTCTCGAAAAATTCCAGACTTGAGTCACACAGAGAAACTAAAAAAAAAACAAACAAAAACTCGCAACTTACAGGTATCCTAACTTGGATCATGGAGTCCCTTTCTCTTAGAGTGACACTATGTGGCTCCTTGAGGGTATCGAAGTCGATGGTGATGCCGAACGGTATGGCTATTTCGTCTGTTCTGGCATACCTTCTGCCTATAGATCCGGAGCTGTCGTCGACTTTGTGAGACACGTCGACTTTTGTTAAATCGGCAGCTGAAAGAAACGAGAAAAGTCTATTTTTTTGAATGTCCGCCATCTTGAGACCTTATAATTCAAAATGTCTTGAAAAAGTTATGATTTTGTGACTGTTGGAATGTCAGCCAGCCTTCTGAAATTAGTCCGGAAAATTTGGAATAAACAATAGGACATTTTGACATTTTATATAGCGAGGAGCATACAGGGTTCCTAAGCAAATTCTTAGGGGGCCAAGCAGCCGTGTATAATACGCAGACAAACGTAAAAGCACATTAGGCAGAAAAGGATGGGCATGGGGCGATGTTGTCACTACATCTTACACGTAGTAAATCCATTCCAGGTTGTTGTTTTCTAATGTTTTCCATTTTCATACCTTTAGGACTGGAATAAAAATTGTTTTTGCTCGACTTTAATACCAAACTGATGAAAGATATCGTAAAAAAAAATATTTTTCGGCTTCTCATTTTGTAACCATTGTCCTTACGCACTGTTTACAGGCTGGGGACTGAGATACATGCAAATTCGACTGAGATATTTCCGTAGAAACTTTATCAAGCAAATAGGACGGGTTGACGCCTTCGAACGTCCAACCCGGGTTTTGCACTTTGATTCGAAATCAAAAAGGAGGAACAGTCAGATGTGGGGCCGTGCACAAATTACGTAACGGTGATTTTACCAATTTTTGACCCCCTCCCTATGTAATTTTTTGTAACGGTTTGGCACGCCACTCCCCTAATATTACGTAACGATTTCAAGACCACTACCCCCCCCCCAAAAAAAAAAAACTTTCACTTATTTTCATTCCAAATTTTCTTAGTTTCACACAAATGCAAACACTGTCGAAAACTCCCCTCCCCCCTACGTAACGTTTTGTAACCCCCCTCCCCCCTATGACCATTACGTAATTTGTGCACGGCCCCTGTAGCCCCAGTGGAGGAGGGCGAGAAAATTGATATTTTTTTCTTAAAAATTATACTCTTTGCGTTCCCGAAATTACGTAATTTTTGAAAAAAAATTGTAATTGAATTGTAATTAATTGAAAAATTTTTGCCTGCGGCGCCTCTATCTTATCACTCGAAACCAAGATCCCCCGTTTTAGGAAAACTGATCCCGTCTGTTTCTAAATTTTTTCGAATAAAAGTAGAGTGTGACCATGGGGGAAATAATTTTTTTCTACGGTATGACGAAAATTTCGAGAAAGTTGAAGAAAAAAATAAAAAAAGTGGCAGAGCTCAAGTTTTTCGTAAAAAAAACGTTTTTTGTAAAGAAACAGAGCAAAATAAATCTTTTCACCCCTTTTTGGGTGTTACAAATATTGGCAGCCCCTTATTTTTTTGCTTTTACCCTCCTGCTAGTTTTGAAGAATTGGTTCGCTACATGTTTCGAGATCATGTCATAAAACACCTCGAAAATATCAAATGTAGTGTAGGGCCAGCTTTATTTAAAATCAATAATATCGCAAGCAAAAAGCTCTGCAGGAAAAACAGCGCCGTTTATTGATTTCTTTGGCTGCTAGTGCTAGCTGCATGGTTTGGCCGTTTCCGGATAGATGTCACTAGTAGAACAGAATGGAAAGAAATTTAATTAAAAGCGAAGATATTTCTTTCTAATGTTAACAACCTCACGAGTTTATCGCTCAGTATCGTAAATAATGGACCCTGCCGCCTCCTTTAAGCAAGAAAAAGCTGTGGTTTGAACCAGAAAACATCTAATCTCATGGTGTGGCCGCCATCTAGCGGAATTTGCAGACATCTTGTCAACGGTTATTATTGCAACTATGATTTATGCTCACAATGAAAGAGTAGCGACAATTTTTTCTCATGAAAGCAGTCCGGAGATAATAACAAACTGGCACCATTGCTCAATATACCTGTTTCTTTTGTGCGCGCATAACTTTCTATGCCATTTCTGTTTGATTTATTGAAATCCTATCCCTAAGGAAAATCTTAGGAACCCTGTATAAATCTAAATAGAGACGACAACTAATGGTAAATTTGCAACCCCGCTCAACTGACTTGAAAACCAAGTGGCGCAGCTATCGTTTTTTTTTGGTTCTTGGCTTGGAAACTTGGTGCGCCACTTTCGCTCTTGCTTATTTTTATCGATCCAAAGCAGTGGCGGCGCACAGGAAAATCGTATTTTTTGGACGAGTTCCGCGTTGGGAACTATCCATAATCGATTGCCCGTGTTGCGCTGCAGACAACAGATCCGTGTCGATACAATCACAAGTGGCGAATACAGAGGGAGGCGATCGACCCCCCCCCCCTCCGACAAAATTACGTACCAACTTACACAAAAATGTTGCCCTGCGGCGCCAGTTTTTTTCTTTTATTTTAAATAAAACATTGTTTTTTTACAAGGTTTCGTATTCGACCTTAGATTAAAAATATTCGGCGGTCAAATTTAAAAAAAAATCATAATCGGATGTTAAGTTTCTGAAGAAACTTTCTTTGTCTCTCCCTTGATGGGAATTGACATGGTTACGTCACAACCGCCTCTTTTGGATTAGAAGAACAGAACCATTGAGGAAATATCCAAGGAAATTTATCATATGAGTCAGTTTTCACATACCTTCTTAACCATTCTGATCTCCTAATCATGTATTTTTCAAACATTCGGAAATGACGGGGTTATTCAAATTATAGGCTCTCTGGTTTTTTCTTAATTATTACAAGAAATAAAGGCTTGAAAAATATATACAACAAAAACATTCTAAAAGCTCCCTTAGCAACAAGTTCATTTAAAATTGCATTAAATATAAGTGTATGCCAGTGATAAATCAATATTCATTCAACGCGCGGGATTATTGCCGTTTTAATTTTAAATAAATATTACCCCCGTTCATCTTGGCGCATTCAGCTAATAATCAAAAACTCGCTGTGAATCGCATACCATTACGTGTCCTCTCTATTTAGATTTATATGCTCTCTGCCATTAGGGAAAAAACTAAACATCAGAGTTAGATGAAATTTTTGAACGTTTGATCATTTTCAATTTATTAACAAAAATATCCAAAACATTTTTAATTTTTTTTTTTCGATGAAAGACGCTTTGCTAATTTAATTTAATTTTTACGCGATTTTTAAAGAACAACTTATTTTTTTTCCACCATCTTATGATACGGCCGTGATGAACCTTAAATAATTTAGTTAAATACCTGTTAAGACTTTTAGAGGTGTTAAAATATTTAAGGTATGGGCATGTTTTTCCTTAATTTTAAAGAGTTTAATGGTAAATCCATGATGGCAATTTAAGGCTTAAAAATTTTAGCATAATTTAAGGGGTAACGTTTTTGATTAAGCAATTTTTACTATGTTTTTCACATTTTTTCTTTCTTTCTAGAATAAAACACTCACATTTTTCAAGTATTCTCTGCCTTTTAAGCGTTCAACAAAAGTACTGCCAAAAAAATTTTTTTTCTGTTAAACTGAAAAATATTTAATGTTGTTGAATAGAGACAGCAGGCTGAAAAGTATTTTAGAGAAAGATGCAAATAATTTAAGGCAATTGTTTATTAAAAATTTCTGTTTTGTCATGTCTGTCATCTTTAGTGGTGTCGTCCATATGATTTTTATTTTGCCATTTTTATCCAAAAAACAGCAATAATTGTAATTGTTGAAAGCGTAAAGTGTGTAAGACATAAGGTGGTATTAATTTCTTTCAATCAAAGTTCTTTACAGTCTTTAAATTTACCAAAAAACGTGTCCTACTATAAGTGTATTTTAGCACATCTAAATATAATTTCATTTTAAGTAAGGTATTTAACTAAATTATTTTAAGGTTCATCATGGCTCTACCATGTTTTAGTTTTTTGCGAAACCTGTAATTCCTCTAAAGCGATCATTGAATGACCTTTTTTTTGATTTCAGTCTATATATTTTTTTAATTACACCTTTTTCTAAAATATCAGTTGTTTTATACATTCTAATTTGTCTTTCATCTTGTTGGCATAAATAAAATGTAAAAATGGTGTTGTGTTGAAGCGAAAATATTAAATAGTATAAGTATACAAAGTATAGAATAATACATAATACCAAGACATGTTCATAAAATAATATAGTAAAAAGTGTTAAAAATATAGATTTATTTAACAAAAAATCAAAAATACCCTGATAAGTAAAACGAATATCTTTTAAAATTTATAACCAAAAAATTCCTCTACTAAACAAAAAACCTCGTTTAGTAAAATACTTACACAAGTCTCTGATAAACGGCACAAACTCGGGATTTCCGCTCAGGGGCAAGACGCTGCATTTGAGGGGCGCCACTGCCGCGGGAAGGGAGAGGTAGGTCCTTTGTTCGTCGTTTTCCCTTTGCTTGAAATTGTGCTCGAATATGGCGTACATCACCCTGCCAACGCCTGAAGAAATAAACATATGTGAAATTGAAATATTTTTGGACCACCAAATACCCTGCGGATTTTTCTAAAAACTACCCCCATTTTCTCCCCCCCTGTGTGTATAAAACGTATTATCTCTGGAACTACTTGGCCTATTTTTTATTGGACATATATATTAAGAACACTCCCAGAAGAGGCTCCAAACAGAAAAAAACTGCATAATTTTAGAGCTATAAATGGGCAGGAACCCTCTGCCGTAGTATTTTGTGACCTGTCAAAGGCATTTGACTGTGTAACTCACGAGCTACTGATGCTGTTTTCGTGGAAGGTTCTAGAGTGGTTTAAGGTACTTGTTCAAAACAAATTAGCTTATTCAAGTTTAAGTATAAATGGCAACACATTGATAAAGTGTAAAGAATATTTGAACTTCAGCTCAAATATTTTTTGTTTTTTTTTTTTAATTTTTTTCGATCTATTAGTTTTAAAATATTCTAAGACAATAACAAAATCGTTGAATATGTTTACCGAAAGATGGCTCAATAACACTCGGTGTGATTTCTTCCACGTGGACAGTTTTTTGATACCGCTTCACGGTGATGTGGTCCTTGGTAAGATCGAATTTTTGGTCTCCCACAGCCAGAGAATACGACCTAAAACATTAACAGACACTCTCAGACCACGCTAATCAGTTTTGACCCTGGTTTAAGTTACAGGCCCTCAATTCATTTGACAGTTGTTGTTTTACCAGAGGTGGGCAACTCATATTGCCCTCTCTTTCTAGTTTTTTTCATATTTGCATGTAAAATCGATTTTATGAAATGGACCTGATGTTTTGTTGCCTCTTTTTATAATTTCCCGAGACAGTTTTTGAATAAAGATAACATTTTTGGTTAGTAAAATATGTCAAACTTTCATAAAAAAACATGAGTGAAATAATAATAATATACAATGTTATTTAAATATAACTTACTTACCTCGCAAATTCGACTATTTTGATTAATTTTCCAGTTTATTCAATGCATGATCTCTTTCTATTTTTCTTGCGTTTCTTTTTCCATTGGACAATGGAACAATAGAAAGTCGTAGACGCGACTATTTGATTTTTAAACCGCATGTAAATAATAATAACCCCTGACACTAAATAATTTTATCACTGTCTGAATTTGTATTGTTCCGTTGTCAAGAAACTCAGGAAAAGTGAAAAGAAAACATGCATTTACCAAGCTGGAAAATTAATAAAAATAGCCGATCAAATCAATCTTTCAAAAACTGTCTGGGGACATTATAAAAAGAGAAAACAAAACATCAGTTATGTTGGGAATTTGGAACCTTTGGTTGCACTAAAACAAAATTATGATTGTTTTCCACAAACCAAAACTACACTTTTTTGCACTCGACGCGCGTTTCGCTAACAACGTTAGCATCATCAGGAGACGATAAACAATGAACTAAATTAATCTACGCTCTATCTTATATACAATCCTTTAGTGGGCGGAGATAAGACTAATAAATTGTGATTGATCACGATTTTTAATCCTACCTACCCTCAACCAAAGAATAAAGTGTACTAAACGGGATAGGTCCTCTATCTTTATTTAAACTATTTCTGGATTTAATGATTTCCATACTTTCATATGCATTCAAAAGTCTTTTGTTTGGTACACTTTTTAGAAGTTTTAGGTTATCTAATGTGAATCTATGATTGTTTTCAAAAGCATGCTCGGCCACACTTGACTTTTCTGTTCTTCCGTATTTTAAGTGTGCTAAGTGTTCTTTAAAACGTGTTTGAATAGAGCGTCTCGTTTGGCCAACATATTTTTTATCACAATCCATGCAACTAATTTCGTAAATTCCACTTTTTTCTAGAACTACAGTTCAGCATGCTTTTGAAAACAATCATAGATTCACATTAGATAACCTAAAACTTCTAAAAAGTGTACCAAACAAAAGACTTTTGAATGCATATGAAAGTATGGAAATCATTAAATCCAGAAATAGTTTAAATAAAGATAGAGGACCTATCCCGTTTAGTACACTTTATTCTTTGGTTGAGGGTAGGTAGGATTAAAAATCGTGATCAATCACAATTTATTAGTCTTATCTCCGCCCACTAAAGGATTGTATATAAGATAGAGCGTAGATTAATTTAGTTCATTGTTTATCGTCTCCTGATGATGCTAACGTTGTTAGCGAAACGCGCGTCGAGTGCAAAAAAGTGTAGTTTTGGTTTGTGGAAAACAATCATAATTTTGAAAACATCAGTTCATTTCATAAAATCCGTTTTACATGCAAATATGAAAAAAACTAGAAAGAGAGGAAAATATGAGTGGCCCACCTCTAGTAAAACAATATATAATAATAATAATAATAATAGTGTTCTCTTTCTCTTTATATAAATTTAAAAAAAATATTTGGAGTCATCCTAACTCGCACTTTATACAATATATTTTCCTCACAGAGCAGGAGAAAAAAGATACAATGTTGGTTCTGAAATTTCATGAAAATCTTGGTGCTTTTTTACCACTATAAGCAGCTACATTCAAAAATATCATGAAAACAATGTTTATTTATTTAAAAACTATGATTACAAAACAAAAGATAAAAAAAACACTCATAAAAAATAAAAAGCCCATATTTTTTTCAATACTCCCAACGATCCCTAAACAAGAACTGGCAACTCGCAATACCTTGCCGTCTTCTGCGCACTAGGTGGTTTGCATTCATTATGTATGTTTTGCAGCGTTGCATACCGACCGTGTCCAAATATTTCTGATTTCGAAACGTTTTGTGTTTTTTATAAACTTGTGAAGTTAAAAACTATAGGATGGTGCGAGAGTGCATCGTGTTCAAACGATTGGAACACCCAAATCAAGGGATTTCGTTTCAAAGGTAAATGTCAAAATCAGCTGTAGTTTTGTTGTGATAATAAACGGTCAGTGTCGTCCTTTACCTATTTTCAATTATTGGTATTACTGTTTTTGGTAATTATGTTTTCTACCATTTTTGATTTTTTATGAAAAATTCTTTATAGAGGCACCTACTAGGGTCTCTAGGACCCCGAATCCGCCGGAGCCGGTTTTTTTTTAAGAGAAAAAAGGGTGCCGGGGGGGTTGTAATGTATTTTTTTGATTGTTTTGGGTTGAGTTGGGATGTGTTGGATTGGGTTATTTTAGTGAAAAAAAAATTAAAAAAACAAAAAACATTAAAAAAAACAACCGGCGCCTGCGGATTTGGAGTCCTAGGCACCCTCTAGTAGGTGCCCCCATAAAGAATTTTTCATAAAAAATCAAAAATGGCAGAAAACCGTATTCTGCATAATTACGCGGTTTTTTTTAAATATGCACCCTGTTTACCCTCTGTGCAGGTGTGCTCAAGGCTATAATTTCTTAACAAAAGGCAAAAATAATATATATCAAAATATTATTTATGTTTTATTATCTGTTTATTCTGGTATTTTGGTCCTAAATTTAGAAAAGCAGGTACCTGACCACAGACCTAAGGGTTTCAAGTTCTGTGTACCTCACCTATGTAAAATATCAATGGGTAAAACGAAATTCTTAAGTATAGTAAAAAATTTCAATTCTCAAAGCTTTAATTGAATATTAGTTTTAAAAAAAGAGTAGGTATTTTATTATATTTTTATTTTTATCTTAACATATTTTATATGACAATTTTAAACTTGTAATTATGCAAGTGATTTAGTAGATTTCATCAGGGGTTTTAATTTAAACATCAGGTTTTGCCTTTTTCCTTCAGTTGATAGAAAAGACTATATTAAACAACTGTTGTCCTCAACCTTGTATTAAAGTTATCTTCTAATTTTTATTTTTCTTTTGGTATTGCACCAGCAAATTTTACAATAATTATTAAAATTATCACCTACCTTAATCGCTTTTACTTGATTTTGATTTATTTTAATATTCTTCGTTTGAGAAGCTTTTTTTTGAATGAATAATCTAATATTATAATAGCGTTTTCCTAACGGGCGTTTGTGAGTTAATATAGGAATAAGGTTATTGCCTGCTTTTTTTTTAAATTTTATTCTTTTTTTTCGCCGCCACTGGTAGAGTATATAAAACAAACATACACATGTTTTACCTTAGTGTTACCGAGCAACGTTCTGAAAATCATTCTGTCCGTTTTTGGCACAGAGGCTAGCTTGGGGGAAAAACAAATAAGAATTTATGAATGGGATTCAGGGTCTATGGTTTTTAGGTCTGTGGGTAAAACAATAACTGTCAGAAATTCTATACAGGCCCTCTAGTGTAAGTTATCCCTAAGTAAGACCTAGGAAAAAAAAAATATTTTAAACTCACCCGCTGCCTTCCAAATCCCTCTCCAACGCTGCCAAGTCGTTCAGACTCAAATTGGCCAACGCATCGGTGACTGCCTTAGCGTCTTTTTTGAACACCTTGCCCAACGTCCCCTTGTTAGGGGCGGCTTCCACCACGTCGACAGTTTTCGGTTCGGGCAGCTTTTTCTCCGCTGCCAATCGGACGCCGGTAGCTTTGGTGTGCTGGGTGAGGTCGTAGGCGGAGCGGTCGGCACAACCCACGCACTCGATCCACCCCTAAAAATACGGATATCTCGAAAACTAAATAAAATAAAAACTTTTTTTGATAGTAATTTTTTTTTCCTTTTTCCTGTAGTAATATTACAAATCGTCGTCGTTGCGCGCAGATACGCACGTTGTTATGGCGCTGAAACGCTCTTTAAACAAGGACAGTTCATGAAACCAACGCAGAAGTATTTTAAAAACAATTTCGGGCGACTTTAGTCCTCAAAACCACGGAATCTCCATTGTAAACAAAATGAGCTGAGAGAGCCGAATTACAAGCCGTTTTTTTAGTTTTTGATGGATAAAAATCACCCTTCTGAATGGCCGATTTTCGCATATTAGGTAGGTGAAAAGATTATCCATACAATAATTTATGGAAAATGCGAATCCTTTATGGGCGACACGCAGTTTGGATTTCGTGGTGGGTTCGGGACAAGAGAGGCCCTGTTTGCATGTTTCATATATTATGAGAAAGCGTTTGATCGGGTGCAACACAAACAGCTCATAAAATCGCTAAAAGAAGTAGTTCTAGATTAGAGGCCCTGTATCCTAACAAACACAAATCATCGGCATTGAATCGGGCCAATGTCGACAACGTCGGCAGTGTTTCGGCATCGGTTTTCGGTCAATAATCGGCAACTAACGGAGGTCCACATTACTACAGTCGACTTTATGCCGACGCCACTTTAGGACCGACGATGGTTCGATTGGAACTTTGTTTAATCGGTCGAAAATCGGCAACTGACGATGGCCCGATTTACTATAGTCGACTTTATGTCGAAGCCCACTTTATTTGCTTTAGGGCCGACGACGGTCCGATTGGAACTTTGTTTAATCGGACAAGAATCGGCAACTGACGATGGCCCGATTTACTATAGTCGACATTATGCCAACGCAAACCTTATCTGCATTAGGGCCGATGATGGTTCGATAGGAACTTTCTTTAATCGGTCGAGAATCGTCAACTGACGATGGCCCGATTTACTATAGTCGACTTTATGGCCCCGCCTACTTTATCTGCTTTAGGGCCGACGACGGTCCGATTGGAACTTTGTTTAATCGGACAAGAATCGGCAACCGACAATGGTCCGATTACGTCACCTTAAAATTTTTAAACTGCTTAATAGATTCTTCCTAGTATGTACAGATGGCGCTAATGTTACTATGTTCCCTGTACAGTGGAAGATAATATTATATACAGGATTCCTAAGATTTTGCTTAGGGATAGGATTTCAATAAATCAAACCGAAATGGCATAGAAAGTTTTGCGCGCACAAAAGAAACAGGTATATTGAGCAATGGTGCCAGTTTGTTATTATCTCCTGACTGCTTTCATGAGAAAAAATTGTCGCCACTCTTTCATTGTGAGCATAAATCATAGTTGCAATAATAACCGTTGACAAGATGTCTGCAAATTCCGCTAGATGGCGGCCACACCATGAGATGATCGAGGAAAAAATTAGATATTTTCAGGTCCAAACCATAGCTTTTTCTTGCTTAAAGGAGGCGGCAGGGTCCATTATTTACGACATTGAGCGATAAACTCGTGAGGTTGTTAACATTAGAAAGAAATATCTTCGCTTTTAATTAAATTTCTTTCCATTCTGTTCTACTAGCGACATCTATCCGGAAACGGCCAAACCATGCAGCTAGCACTAGCAGCCAAAGAAATCAATAAACGGCGCTGTTTTTCCTGCAGAGCTTTTTGCTTGCGATATTATTGATTTTAAATAAAGCTGGTCCTACACTACATTTGATATTTTCGAGGTGTTTTAAAACTAGCGGGAGGGTAAAAGGGAAAAATAAGGGGCTGCCAATATTTGTAACACCCAAAAAGGGGTGAAAAGATTTATTTTGATCTGTTCTTTACAAAAAACGTTTTTTTTTTACGAAAAACTTGAGCTTTGCCACTTTTTTTATTTTTTTCTTCAACTTTCTCGAAATTTTCGTCATACCGTAGAAAAAAATTATTTCCCCCATGGTCATACTCTACTTTTATTCGAAAAAATTTAGAAACAGAAACGGGCTCAATTTCCTAAAACGGGGGATCTTGGTTTCGAGTGAGAAGATAAAGCGCGCCGCAGTCAAAAATTTTTCAATTAAATTAGCCCAACGCAAAAATGTTAGAAAAACAAAGCACGAAATAAAAATGGCGCCGCTTACAATTTTTTTTCAAAAATTACGTAATTTCGGAAACGCAAAGAAAAGTATAATTTGTAAGAAAAAAATATCAATTTTCTCGCCCTCCTCCACTGGGACTACAGGGGCCGTGCACAAATTACGTAATGGTCATAGGGGGGAGGGGGGTTACAAAACGTTACGTAGGGGAGAGGGGGGTTTTCGACAGCGTTTGCATTTGTGTGAAACTAAGAAAATTTGGAATGAAAATAAGTGAAGTTTTTTTTTGGGGGGGGGGGGGGGGTAGTGGTCTTGAAATCGTTACGTAATATTAGGGGAGTGGCGTGCCAAACCGTTACAAAACATTACATAGGGAGGGGGTCAAAAATTGGTAAAATCACCGTTACATAATTTGTGCACGGCCCCACATCTGACTGTTCCTCCTTTTTGGTTTCGAATCAAAGTGTAAAACCCAGGTTGGACGTCCGAAGGCATCAACCCGTCCTATTTGCTTGATAAAGTTTCTACCGAAATATCTCAGTCGATTTCTCCGGCCGTGTATGAACGCTTTAGGTTAGGAATTTGCATGTATCTCAGTCCCCAGCCTGTAAACAGTGCGTAAGGACAATGGTTACAAAATGAAAAGCCGAAAAATATTTTTTTTTACGATATCTTTCATCAGTTTGGTATTAAAGTCGAGCAAAAACAATTTTTATTCCAGTCCTAAAGGTATGAAAATGGAAAACATTAGAAAACAACAACCTGGAATGGATTTACTACGTGTAAGATGTAATGACAACATCGCCCCATGCCCATCCTTTTCTGCCTAATGTGCTTTTCCGTTTGTCTGCGTCTTATACACGGCTGCTTGGCCCCCTAAGGATTTGCTTAGGAACCCTGTATATAATGAGCAAAGATATTTCAAAACTAGAATGCGGACTTGACAAGATGGTGGTACTTCTCTACAAGAATCACCTCTTCTGCCACTTAAACCAGCCCGACTGGTTAAGCACCCGCATTATCGAAACTTTGTAGTTCGCAAATGTCGGGCCGTTTTAAGCTACCACCGACGGACCTACGTCAATCGCCGACGTTGGAAACAATTGTCGGACTTGAATAGTTTACCGATGTCGGGCCGAGACCAGCTTGCCTACGTTAGACCGACCAAATTAAGCAGTTGTGGTTAAACCATATCGGACCTTAATCGTACGGCGACGGTATGCCGATGTCAGCAAAAAGTAAAATTTACCATTGGTCCGACGACGGGCCACAGTCTAACGCTGCATCGGTAAACATACATTGGCTCTACATCGCAAAGCGGACAAACAATACTGCTGGTCCGATGTCGTAAATCGACGTCGTGCCGATGACGACAAATTCGGCAATCGACATCGGACCGACGAAGGCCCGAGGGAACCGTGTTTGCTGGGATACGATTTTTGACAGTTATTGTTTTACCAGAGGCGAGCAACTGGATTTGACAGTTGTTAGGGAAATGTTTGAAATTGTGTGTTGGGAATGATAGTTGGTAACCCCTGACAATAAATAACTTTTGTCACTGTCAGATTTTTGATTAAGAAATGTCAGGTTTAAAAATGGAATTTTGCTGTATCAAAAACTGTAAAAATACGTGCCTAGACGAATTTGTATTGTTCCGTTGTCCAACGGAGAAAGAAACTCAGGAAAAGTGAAAAGAAAACATGCATTTACCAAGCTGGAAAATTGATAAAAATAGCCGAATTTACGAGCTACAAGCAGTAGTTACAAACATACGCATTTAGCATGTACTTCGTTAATAAATAACACATTATGTTTTATTGTAAGAAAAAGAGTAAAAAAATATAGATCATACGAGTCTTTATATTCTACCTATTATCTACATTTTTAATATCTACCGTGTGTATTCACTGTTTGTTCTTGTTTTTTTTTTGTCAAAGTTTGACATATTTTACCAACCTAAAAAAGCCACAAGAAAACATCAGTCCATTTCATAAAATCCGTTTTACATGCAAATATGAAAAAAACTAGAAAGAGAGGGCAATAAAGGTTGATGGCCAACTGTCCGAAGAGGTGACGCCAAGGTTGCATATTGTCTCCGCTGTTGTTTAATATCTACAGTGACGAAGATGGTCTGACCACGGCATAAAAATGAAAAACCTACGATATGCCGACGACACTGTCATAATAGCAGACACACTGGAAGACCTGCAAGAGTTGTTAAATCAAATTGCCGCCAAAGTTCGCAATTCGGGCTTAACTTAAATGTTGGAAAACCAAAATGGATGGTCATATCGAAGAAAAAGAATATCAGAGGCATGTTAAAAGTAAATGGGCAGCAAGTCGAACGCGTGGATTCATACAAATACTTGGGTTACCACCTCAATGAGAACTGGGACAACATGCAAGAAATTCGTGCAAGAATTGAACAGGCCAGATCACTTTTATCAAAATGAAATCAGTGTTGTGTAGTCGCAATTTTAATACCACTCTCCGAATTCGTGTGCTTCGGTGTTATGTTTTTAGCACCTTATATTATGTCATGGAAGCATGGATACTGACTGAGGCCATGTACACAAAGTTAGGGGCATTCGAGATGTGGTGTTATCGTAGAAGAATACTAAGGATATCTTGGATGGACAGAGAAACTAATGTGGATGTTTTGCTTGAAACCTTGAATATTTTGGCCATATTTTGAGAAATGACAAATATAAACTTTTAAAATTGATAATAGAAGGCAAAATTAAAGGCAGAAGAGGTCCGGGTCGTAAACGGATATCATGGCTTAAAAATCTTAGACAATGGTATGTGGTAGATCGGCTGATGATAGCCAACGGTCGAAGTCGAAGAGAGCATGGCACTTGAAGAAGTAGGTGAAAATCCACTCGCTTTTATAATGGATAAGGTTAATAATAATTAATAATAAATCCGTAAATCTCAAAAACTGATATTACTGCAATTTTTTTTCGAATTAATCTTTAAAAAAGGTCCTACATATTCTACATTAAGTAAAATTTCTTAAATATTTATAAAATTTAGACTAGTAACATTTTTATCAACGAAAAAAAGTCAATATCTGTAAATCCCTTTTTTTCATAAATCTTTAAAAAAATTGCAGTTTCTCGCGTTTTTCTAGTTAAAAATGTAATAGAGATATAAAACTTTTACATAAATGTTCAAATTAATTTTTTTAACAACAAAAAATAAATAAGACAATAGAGAAATTATTTTTTCGTATGCATCTTTAAAAAGTGTTCTACAAATTCTACATCAAGAAAAATTTCAGTGTTTTCAGATATGTGTAAATTCTATACTAAGAAAAAGTATTTCCATTTTAATATTGAGACAACTAACTGCCTTTTTTTTAACGATCCCAATGAGCATTTTTGTCTATATAAAAGTTACAGCAAATAATATAAAACCTTCATAAAATAACCAAAAGTTATATTATTTAGTGTTGTTGATAATTTTATAACTCTAATATATCTCTTAAATGAGTAAAAAAGACTTGAAAAACAACTGTTCAACACCAGCCTATAAAAATTTATGGTACATAGTAATGGATAGAAAAACAACATATAGATTTTATAAAACTTCCTTATGAGCCCTCAAGTATAGAGATTATTATAAAAAGGTTTTACAACTGTTCTAACAACACTACATAACAAATTAAAGGTTTTTATGGATTTAGAAATATAGATTTTCCATCTTTCTTCCCTTTGCTGGTTATGTATTATTCTTTTTCTTTTTACAATAAAAACATTTATAAAATGGTGTTTAGCAATCTTCTAAAATAAATAAAAACGAAAGTGAGATAAGCAGAAATATGAATATTTATATACTATAGTCATATAAAAGCTGTTTTTCAAGTCATCCTACTCTGAAAATCAGCTGCGGTCCCGTGTGTACTGTATAGTTTTCAAATACACTCACGTAAATTTCATGGGCTCCAAAAATACTTGAGAAAACGCGAAAAAAAATATTAATTTAACTATCAGTTTTTTTTTCATACGCGTTTTTTTCTTTCTGGGACAAATATTGAATTTCGTATGTTGTTCTTAACCCTAACAAGCAATATTTCGATTGAAACACATGTTGAAACCCCATAAAAAACGTTTTTATTTAGGCCAAAAACCTATTTTTGTAATCCAAAATGGCGAAAATTTCCGACAATTCTATAAAAAAAACAATACAACTATACCACTGTTTACCTCGTCAACACTATTTTATAACCCTTTTAAAAAATGATGCTACTTGGAACAAAGGGCTACAGATGGTGCAGTGTTGAACACTGATGGTCTGTTTCTGCGAGCTTAACATAGTTACCATTGTTCTCTTTTCCTAAATGCATTCCTCGAGAGATCCAGCATACTACACATACCAGGAAAAATACACGCCTCCACACACTTCAAGCCCGCATAACTATCAGAGGTAACTATCTCAAGAATATAGTTAGATTGCGGGGTCGAAGGGTGTACAGGCGAGTATTTTCCGGGGTGTTCACATTTGCCGCCGACCAGCAGTATCAGCGTATGCGCTCGACGTTTCACGGTGCGTTTTTGCGACCTTAACACGGTTACTATATTGTTCTCTTTTTCTAAAACACGGTTCCCATCCATGCGTTTCTCATTCGTTGGTCCCCCGAATCAAAACACGTATCACGTGGTCTAAGCGAGATTTGCCTATACAAGTTCATGTCGGACCACGTGATGAGTTTTTTGAGTCAGGGTGACTGCGCATCGGAAACGCTGGTGGGAATCGGGTGTACAATGCATTCGATCCCGATATCTCAAGAAGATTTTGATCTCTTATCTCTCTCAGATTGATGTAATTAAAACAAGATAATAATGGTATGGTATCTCGCAAAAATGCGCCTTTTGATGTCGCAAAAACGCTCCTTTTGATTTCGCAAAAACGCGCCTTTTGATGTCACAAAATTAACCTTAAAAAATCTTGTTTGTTTTGTTATTATAATTGCCAAAATAAATTAAAATTGTTTTTTTTGTTCTAAAAACAGTTATATTATAATCACTGTATAAAGAAATTAATAACAACATTATAGAAAAAACCTTATGGGCAAAAAAGGTTTATGAATGAGTTCATAAGAATATTACAGACACCAATTTATATAACTATTGTGTGTGAGTTCCCAAGTTTTTATAAGTGTCTCTCGAAATATTTTCAATCTTATCTTATATAAATTTGTTGTTGGTTAATTAAGTTTTATAAGTGGGTTTATAGCAACATTTTAAAAACCAATCTATTATATATCTTTAATTGATAGTTACTTACGGTTTTATAGGTGGGTTGACAGAAAGATTTCAAACACCAATTTATATAACTTTTGTCACTGATGACTTATATTTTTATAAATATGTTGGTGGAAACATTGTTAACACCAATTTATATAACATTTGAACCGATGACTTTAATTTTTATAAAGATGTCCGTGGAAATATTGTTAACGCCAGTTTTATGTTACTTTAGGGTACCATCAATTTAGAGCCTTTAATAAAACAAATATACAAACTCAATTCTTGTAGGAAACTTCTAAATACCCTAGGGTATCAATGGAACCCTCTTTATAATAATTATATAAATATCTGTCACCAGAAGTTTCTGAAAATGCTCATTGGGATATATCCCTCTAAAAAGGATGATATCTCAAAAAGTAAATATGTTGTCTTTGAAAAGTGCCCCTACATTAAGCACAATGCCAACATTATTCACTTTTATTGTAAATCCCTTTTAAGATATCTACACCTAAAATTTTGGTCTATCATTTTCAAACCTGACCGGAAATCCACCAAATACTTACGAAACTGGTTAGACACTCGGCGTCCCAGCAATCGCACGCGTAGTGCGCCATTTCGTTAGCCATGTGTTGTCTGAATCTCAGCCTTGTGGGATCCACACCGGCTTTCACCAAAAACTGCTGAATTCTGGCCATGAAGTAGCCCAGGGTTTCGTTCGCTACCAATCCCTAAAACGTTAAAATACCTCGTAAACTAATGCTCCACAAGGAATACAATTTCGACGAAACATCTACAAATTTTTGTTGCACATTTTTTTCCTGAAAGCGTTGATGGTAGACTTCGGGTTCCCTTTAAATTTAAAATATTTAATTATTTTTTTTTGGAAACGTAATTGCTTAAACATTCCATAAAAAAACAAAAACAAAATTATGATTGTTTTCCACAAACCAAAACTAGTTTTTTGTACTCGACGCGCGTTTCGCTAACAACGTTAGCATCATCAGGAGACGATAAACAATGAACTAAATTAATCTACGCTCTATCTTATATACAATCCTTTAGTGGGCGGAGATAAGACTAATAATTTGTGATTGATCACGATTTTTAATCCTATCTCCCCTCAACCAAAGAATAAAGTGTACTAAACGGGATGGGTCCTCTATCTTTATTTAAACTATTTCTGGATTTAATGATTTCCATACTTTCATATGCATTCAAAAGTCTTTTGTTTGGTACACTTTTTAGAAGTTTTAGGTTATCTAATGTGAATCTATGATTGTTTTCAAAAGCATGCTCGGCCACACTTGACTTTTCTGTTCTTCCGTATTTTAAGTGTGCTAAGTGTTCTTTAAAACGTGTTTGAATAGAGCGTCTCGTTTGGCCAACATATTTTTTGTCACAATCCATGCAACTAATTTCGTAAATTCCACTTTTTTCTAGAACTGTAGTTTTTGTTTTTATTATTATTTACTGTATTTTATGTGTATAAAAATTGAGTAAACATAGAAATGTGATATTATATAGTTAAGTATTTTTAAATTAATTTATGTTTGGCTTTTTTGATGATTTTGTGTTTGTATCAACCACTAGAAGGTCACAGGTACATAATTTTTTTAACAAATATTAGACCATATATCTTAGGATATTAAATTGTAAAATATTTATGTAGGTTTTTTTTATGTGTGTTCGTAAAACTCTTTTTTGTATATAAATTTGACTGACGATTTCCATATTGTAATTTTGTACAATCGATTTAAATCAGGAAATATAAGATATTCTATTCTATTCTATTCTATCCTTGGGATTTCCCAGTAAGCTTCTTATTGTGTTACCGGATTGATATACTAATTTAAGACCGGTGTTATTAAATACTTTGTGTAATCCTTTCGTATAATTAGGATTATAAGGAATTGATACAAATTTTGAGTCGCAGGTATCTTTTTGTCTGAAAAAGGTAGAATTCCGAAAGGTCTTTTGAAAAAATGTCTATTTATCAGCTTATTTATTAAGCCTTCGTCGTAACCGTTTTCGCCAGCTATATTCCTAATCCTATTCTTTTCTGCTTCAAATCTTTCTTTGTTTAAGGGGAAATTTACTAATCTATATGTTAAAAAGTGCAAACTTGCAAGCTTATGTTGTAAGCAATGAAAAGAGTCATTTGGAATATACCTGTTGGTGGCCGTGCCTTTTCTGTATAGGTCAAAGTCCAATTTATTTTTATTTCTTATAACTAAAGTGTCTAGAAATGGCAGTGTACCGTTGTTATCTGTTTCATAAGTAAATTTAATAGTGGGAAATTTGTTATTTATTTTTTCCATAAAATTTTCAACACTAGTTACTTTAGTGTTGAATACTGCAAACACATCGTCTACATACCTGAATCATACTCTGGGGAAATACTCAAATTCTTTACTTATATCTGATTCAAATTTGCTCATAAATAGGTTTGCGATAAAAGGTGATAAACTATTACCCATTGTGGTTCCTTCTAATTGCTGGTAGTAGTTATTTTTATATTGAAAGTAATTTTGATTCATGCAGAGTTTTGTTAAAGATAGGTATTCTAAAGTCTGTTTGTCTTCTAGATTGTTTTTTCTTAGTATTTCCTCCAGGTATTGTAAGGTATTGGGGATCGGCACACTAGGGAACAACGAACTAACATCAAACGAGATTAAAATTTCACCTTCTTGGAGTGAAATATCTTTAACTTTGTTGATAAATTCAAGGGAATTTTGAACAGAAAAACCTTTTTCCTTTATCGGTAAATTTTCAAACTCGTTTGCTAGCCATTTCGAAATGTTGTAAGTAGGTGATCCTACAGCAGAAACTATAGGTCTAACCGATTTTCCAGGCTTGTGGATTTTCGGAAGACAATACAGTTTCGGCATAGTGGGATTGCTTACTTGTAGTTTATATTTAATATTGTTACATTTTTTAATTGTGTTTTTTACTTCGTTAATCATTTTTGGTAAGGGGTTCTTTGGGACTTGTTTGTAGGGTCTATTTTTTATTAGGTTATCTACCCTTTCGAATTCCCAACATAGTAAACATTTCATATAAAAATATTTAGTTTTTCGTTCCGTCTTTGCATTAGTTACAAAGATATTTAAGCAAATAAATACCTTAATCACGGCATCACCAATAGTCCATTTTTCCGCGGCTTTTCCGTCCATCTGGTTACACGCCGAATACAGCAGCAAGTCCACGTTTTTGACGTTGGCGAATTTCGGGTGATTTTTGTCATTGGGATCGCAAAAGTGCTCGATTTCGGCCATTGTGAACTCTCTTACTCTGAAAGGTAAAACTAAAAATTTTCAAACCCCCGACAACCTCTGCGAATTTGTCTTCTGAATTGATTTCATCATAACCGGATAAACGGTTTAGAAGTTACCCTAGTTTATATTTGTGTGTAGAAAGCGTATCTTTGGAACTATGTGAACCATTTTTATTGAACTACTCAATACCTATCGAAAATCAAGCATCTTGTTCTTTCATATATCACACTCTTTGTCAGAACAGGGTACATGCTCTATGAAAAAAAAAAGAAGATCTGGACCATTATTCTTGCACTACAGGCTCACATTATTAAGATAATTTTGCAGTCATAAGTGAATTTATAACTTTATACAAGTTAAAGTCATCTGCAAAAACTAAGTGCTCGGAATTTAAAATTGCATCACTGAGGTCACGAATAAATCAATTGAAAAAAAAACTGGTCCTATATGTGACCCCTGTGGAACACCAGAAAGCACTTTAATTTATTTATTCGAGCAAGCTGTGTGCGTCCCATCAAAAGGCTGCAAGAAAAACTAATCAAAATCACACCCAGTCCCATAGCCTCAAACTTCCTATGAGATGCTCATGACTGACTCTATCAAATGCCTACGAGAAATCTGTGTAAAAACTGTCTACTTGCTTGAACTCCTCGAAGGCATTCAACAAGGAGTGTTGGTATGTAAGCAGGTTTGCTATAGTGGACCTACCCTGAAAGAGAGATTAAAAAAATCATGCAAAGGCTTACTCAGGGTACAGACCAAGCGCGGATCTGGCCTTAAACCCAGGGGGGGGGGTAATCAGATTTCGAGATATCAGTTTATCTTAAATGTGTGAATAAGAATACTCGTTAAATGCTCCGCAGGCGAAAATTTTGATAAAATTACACTAAAAATTATATTTTTTAACCCTTTCAATTAAAATTGTGGACATAGTTTTGTCTAGCGCCACAGGCGAAAAATTTTGCCGTTTGTGTTGGCGATTCTTTAAAATTTTCGATTTTCGTTGTTATTTGCTAAAATTTTGAGTCCAGGGGGGGGGTAATTATCCCCCTACCCCCCCTCGAAATCCGCGCTTGGTACAGACTCAGTTCGTCACAAAAACTGATGGTAAACTATCAGGACCATGGGAGAATCTTGTTGGAAGACACATAATTCCCTCAAATATTTCAGTAAGAGATAGTTCTATGGAATCTAGAACTAGGGTATAGTAAAATTTGTAGTTTGATACTTCCCCCTCCTCTTTTTGATAGACTGAAGCAAAGTGCTTCGCAAATAGGTTGACAATGTCCTGATCATTGTCAGAAACCCCATTATTTAAAAAAGAAAAGATCAAAAGATCTTGAGCGGAAAGAACGAAATTTCAAAATTGGACGTGTGTCCCACAAAGAACACACAAAAGTCCAAAGCCAAAAGGGAAACAATTAAATGATGTTTCGCCCGGGGTGACTAGCGTGGGCTCGTCAGTGGATTCACTAGTCCCCTCAATCCAGACATCATTTAACACCATCGCACACTCTGACTTCCAACTCTGAAACACTCACAAATAGGCATCGTTCCGCATGGTACTTATTATAAGTCGCCTGATACGGGTTCGTCCTGGCGTGTTAATCTTTCCAATAGGAATATGCTCCTAAGACATTTAAAACAAGAAGTTAAAACTTCCAAATCAGTTACATCAACCGAAAAGAATCTAAAAAAGAAAAGAAAAGAAATATTTAACCTCATACTATCGAGATACGTATTTGACTGTCGCAAATTGTTAGTATATTTCCAGAGGGAGTTGGGGTTCTGTGAAACTTCAACATTTATTTTATCTATATATAAATTAGGAGTGCATATTGAGTATACTGTCTCTGCATCTCACAGGAAGTTTGAGGCTATGGGACTGGGTGTGATTTTGATTAGTTTTTCTCACAGTCTTTTGATGGGCCGCACACAGCTTGCTCAAATAAATAAATTAAAGTGCGTTCTGGTGTTCCATTGGGATCTTTTTGCTTGAATTTTAAATGTGCGATATTTTTCTTAAATATTTTTTTGACGTTCTCAACTGAACCAAAATGGAAAATTTGTTTACTTCAAGTGTTTAACTGGAACAAATAGTTCAATTGCAGAACAAATGAAGTTATAGAAGCCTCGTAGAAGGAGTCAAACCCATTTTCCCAAGGAAGACTAGCTAAAAAATTGTCTATCGCACAAAAATCACAAAACGACATAATACTTAAGACCTGCATCACGATTCGCAGGTAACAGGATATCTGAAGCAAGATCTACATGGTTAAACTTTAATTTTAGTTGTTAATTTATTTTATTAATTATTATTTGTTAACAATTCAAGCCTTACCTTATAAGACCAGATCTGGGTGAAATCTCGTTCCTGAACGCGTTTCCAATTTGGGCGGCTGCAAAAGGCAACTTTCCTTGGTTAAATTCCAAAAGTCGTTTGAAATTGACGAAAATGCCTTGCGCCGTTTCTGGTCTCAAAAAACTAAAATTTTAAATATTGTTTTTTTCAACAACATCCAAATTTTAACTGTAAAAAATGGCAAAACCTACAGCTTATTTATGACATACTTTTGGCAACAAAACTAGAATTGAGACTAGATCCGCTGGAGAATCCACCCTTGCTTTTAAATACAAATATTTTTCTTTTGTACACTCTCCCAACCTAACACCTACTAAATCGCCCCCCTCTCCCAACAAAGAATTTGCTAAATCCACGCTCAGGACATGAATTTTATAACCCGTGCGAAAAAAATTAAGCTAAAACTCATACAACTTTCGTAGTTACTCTACTGAGCCAAAAAAGTATTTGAAAAATAGTAAATCAAGTATGAACAAAACTGCTCTACAGAGTTCAGTTAATACCATTTGGGACCGATCATAATCAGTTAACAACTTTAAAATACCTCTAATAATTATTAAAATTAAATGAAAAAACAGTTTTTAAGTTGAATGTTCAATAAATCACCCTTTGATCATTCCAGAAGGTCCAATCTGAGTTCCAAACATCAGATTAAACTCGATGGGCTCGGTAAGATCGTTGCCGGTTATCGGACTTTTCATGTTGAATTTCTGCATCACTGCTGCCATCTCTTGTTTGTTCATCCCATCTAACTAAAATACGAAAGATACATAGTCTTCGATAAAAAACTTGATTCAGAGGTCATTTTCACACTAGATTTTTCTATCTATTTCTTCTAAAGAGTATATTATTTTCTTACCTTAACCACAATGTCCAAACACTCGGCTTTTGTCTCGGCGCTACACTTTTTGTCAGCCGATATCTTTTCTAGATGGGCCTTTATTAAATGATCGAGTCTGAAACATTCACCGGTTTTCACATCTTTTACCATTAGGTCGGCAAAACGGTCTACATGGCCAGATGCCCTAAAATCAGAACAGTGCAAAAGTGATGTTCATTTAACAAGTAAAAAGACACTAAAGCCAGAGAGCATATATGATCTCTGCTAAAGCGGAAGAAATTTATGGCTTAAGAGTATCGACTAGATCTAGACAGAGAGCATAGATTTATATGCTCTCTGATCTAGATAAAACAGGTTTGATACAGAGTTACTTTTGGCCTAAGATTTCAAAGAAATATTTTGATAGTTTTGAACTCATCTTAAAGATAATTATTTGATTTAGGGTTTTCTAACTGTTTTTAAAATTATTTTTGAGAAATTTTGAACAAATTGTGCCTGTTTTCAACAGCCTGCACCTTGCACCGAAAAAAAATGAAAGAAGTACTCTCAGAAAACCCTAGTTCTAAGCTTTGTCTATCAAATAAAAAAAACAATAAAAAAAAATTGTTTGTCTTCTAAATTTGGGGCCAAACTAACCCTCATCAGTGCTTTGGATGGACAGATTCCCTGCAGATTTTATTTGAAGAATTTTGAGAAACTTCTTACTTTAAGCTAGATACTGGAAATTTTTTTTGATTTTTAAAATGTATAACACAAAAAAATCTGAAATATTGCATTTTAAACTTTTTTTATGCCTATAACAAGTGTGCCAAAAAAAATCACAGTCTGGGTGGGCGATCAAAGGAAAAAATTATCCTTACGCTGGTTTTGTACACAGAAAATAACATAAGATAAGAAATAAGTTCTTCCTTTTAATATTTTTCTTCAAAAATCAAGTTATATTTTAAATAATCATAAATATATAGCTATAAAATTGTAAAAATTGGTTTAAAACTAAAAAAAAATCAAAATTAAAATTAATCATAAAAAAATATAAATAAAAAACTTCTTCCAATCCTTGTTCTTCGGGTAAGGTCCTCAGCACTGAGGCCGCATTCCCCCTTTGAATGGCGATACTGATCCGCTGGGTGATGAAACTTCTAGCAGTTTTTGATTCAAGTTTATTTGGTATTTTAGAAATTAATTTTTTAGCTTCATCACCCCAGGGACCTAGGGTTTCCACTGCAAAAGTGTAAAACAAAAATCCTCTGTCTTCTAGCTTTTTATATTTTGTCTTTTTTTGTATTTCTCCTATCTTAGCCGCTTCTCCCGATTTATGAGATGTTTTACAAAGATAGGAGCTGCAAAGCGTGTCCCTGCAGGTGGCCTCCCAAACTAAACTTTTTCCCCCCTTCCAAGGAATCAAAGTGATCCCGTCTGCTTGTTTTCCGTCACTCCTACAAATACCGGCCGGTTCTAGTTTCGCTGGAAATCCTGCTGAAACCAGAGACCGCTTTATAATGTCGTTGATCAAACTGTGACGAGTCCATCGACCTACACTTTTTTTGCAGCTAAGGCCATGAAGACCCAATTTACTCACTATTTCGACACAAGTGCAGGTGTGAGACTCACAAACAGGAAGACCAAGATAAGAAGAATAATAAAGAAGAGGAGGGCAAAGGATTAAGCCACGCATTACTCTCGGGCTCATTAAGAGCTAGAAGACGTGCTTGATCAAGTTGAGATTTTGAAGAGATGAGCTATTTCCGATTCCTAAACCACCTAATTTAATTGGAAGAATGCACAGTGACCAAGCATTCGAATCAATTTTACAGTTTATAATATTTTCTAAACTAAATTTCAAGTATCATTTAGGAATTGTGGGATTTGAAATCCTATCTCCGTAAAGAAATATAAAATCTCTAAAGCCTGGAAAATACTTTTTTTCGGATTACCATAAAATAACCTCAAAAAAATATGCTGTCAAATCTAACAGCACCAGGAATTTTGTCCTACTAGTAGTTCCAATTATTTACATTAGAAAACTCTAGGGCATCTCTCTAAACAATCTATACATATAATTCCTTAAAGTATCACTTAAATTGTAAAAATAATCAAAATTGTAATTGTGAAATAATAGAACAAAAAAATTAATTTAGATATTTAGGAATAATAATATTATTATTATTATTATTATTATGATTAAAATTATGACTATATTTTCTAATAAATAATTTCGTAAAACCATAGGTTATACAAGAAAATAGTGCAAAACAAAAAATTGTAACCAGAGCTTATAGGGCGAACCTTTAAACTTTGGGTTGGACGGGACAAGAAAAACCAAAACTTAGTTTTAGTAAATTCTTACTTTTATGTATTTCCATTTTTTAGAAAAATGCTTTATCATGACTTCTTCAAACTAAACAAAAGGCATTAGAATTAAACGAGAAAAATTATTGTGAACCATGAACCAGTAAAGCTTTTCTTTTCAGTTGGACGGGACAAAAAATACAATAATTGAAAAAATATTATTTGGCTTAGGTCCGAAACCGTTTGTATATTTCGGCTTTTTTACATACCAAGAAAAAGTGTTATAGTGGTTTTATGATTTGAAGTTATTTCAAGATTTTGAACAAAAACCAATAGATTGTTAAAGCGTTTTTCTTTTTTTTTTAATAAAATTACATTTGCTTGAAATGCCCCATACCAGTATCGTTAAAAAGAACATTCTATTTTGCAATGGTGCAATCGATATTAAGTTAAGGAAACAGTATATGGGGTGGAATTTACGAGAAAACTTTATATAATTTAAAAATTATTCAAAAATCTTTTAGGGTCAAACCATATCAAATCAACCAAAAAAAAGGCACTTTACGTTTTGACCATCTCCGATTTTGATGATTTTTGGTACACTTATTCTTCTGATCCAAAAACTTAAAAATCCAAAAAATTAAATTTTTTGGATAAGCGGTTTTTGTTTTATTGATTTTTGAAAATAAAGAAATTGACCAATATGCCCTTGACAGGCACTTACAAAAATAGCAATATCTCAAAAACTATTGGTCCTATAGAAGCGAGTTATAGCTTATTTTGAAGGTTTTTTAAAGACCTTTTTAACGATGTACATCACCATGTAATTTTTTGTTTTTATTTTTTTTTAAATTTGTTTAATTTTTTTTTGGAAAAATCTTGAAAACACCATTTTGAATTTTTTTCAAAAAAATACTATTTTTTTTTTCAGTATTTTTTTAATATTTTGGGAAAATTTCATTTTTTGATAAATACCTATATATTTACCCTTTATATCTAAAAACTTGTCAATTGCTCCCAGTCTTGTAAATAAGATACATAAAAGGTTTTTCCAAACTTGTTTATTCCTGCAAAATTTTGAGTATTTCTTCAATTGTCCTCCCCTCCACCCAAGATCACTGCTTTTTGGACAAATGTGAGATATGCCCAGGAACTGAGAATTTAAAAAACTTTTTGAATGAAAAGTTCGAAGAAGCAATGATTGACAATGTGACTTTTAAGAAGTGGATATCTGTAGATAAATGCAATATGGAGACATTAATTAAACCAGCAGACGACTTCATTGAAGAATTTTCAAACGCCTTGATTAAATTAAAATCTCATTCTTTTTACACTCACATGCAAAAAGAATACTACAATGAGGTAAAAGACAATTTAAAAAAGAGGGAAGCACTAATCACATGCGACTTCGCTGAAAATTATTCATTTATTTTGCAGGATGAAGTGCAGTCCTATCACTGGACAAATAGCCAGGCAACCCTACATCCTTTTGTAATATATTACAAAACTCATGAGGGAAAACTGGATCATTTAAATTATATATTTATTTCAGACTGTTTGGTACACAACACTGTGGCATTTCATCTTTTTTTAAGCCACCTTATGCCTGAACTAAAGAGGCAAATTGATAATTTAGACAAAATTATCTATTTTTCAGACGGCTGTACCGCACAGTATAAAAATAAAAAAATTTTTGTTAATATTGCGTACCATCTCGAGGAATTTAAAATTAAAGCAGAATGGAATTTGTTTGCCACCTCCCACGGGAAGAGTGCATGCGATGGACTAGGAGGCACCGTAAAAAGGTTGGCTGCTAAAGCAAGTCTGCAGAGACCATATAATGAACAGATTATGACCCCCGAAGATCTTTTTAAATTTGCAACAGAAAACATTCCTGGTATAACATTTAAATATTGTTCATTAAATGACTACCAGCAACATGAAAAGTTTTTGAAAAAAGATACCTGGAAGCACAATCGATACCTGGGACTCAAAAACTGCACTCGATTATCCCCCTCAGTAATGAAAAAATTATTACAAAACCATTTTCACTAAGTAAAGAGGAAAATATTCAATGTCTTTTTGCAACCTGTGGTTTGTCAAACACATAAATTGAAAACATCGACTCCGGTTTTGTAACCATAAACTATGACTGTCTTTGGTGGATGGGATGTATCATTGGCAAAAATATAGAAAGCGGGGAATTAAAAGTTAGTGTTTTAGATCCTCATGGTCCCTCTCCGTCTTTTTACTTTCCAAAGCCAAAAGCTGATATATTGGTCATAAATCAAAATTCTCTTTCAAGACGGGTCAACCCAAATACTGCTACTGGCAGGACATATACGCTAACTGCAGAAGAAATGACAGATTCCTGAAATATTTTACAAAAAAATTAGCAACCTAAATATTTTTTATTATACCCATATTAGGTAAATTAGCCCTGTATTAAATATCTTATTATTTTTTTAAAGTATGACTACATTATTTCTCCATCCTAAAATTTTCCAAAAATGTTAAAAAAACATTGAAAAAAAAATAGAAATATTTTTTTGAAAAAAATTAAAAAATGTGTTTTTGAGATTTTTCAAAAAAAAAACTTTTTTTTTAATTAAGAAAAAAAAAAATTAAACAAACTATATTGTGTCACACATCTTTAAAAAGGTCTTTAAAAACCCTTCAAAATGAGCTATCACTCGCTTCTATAGGATCAATAGTTTTTGAGATATTACTATTTTTGTAAGTGTCTGTCAAGGACATATTGGTCAATTTCTTGATTTTCAAAAATCAATAAAACAAAAACCGCTTATCCAAAAAATTTGATTTTTTGGATTTTTGAGTTTTTTGATAATACGAATAAGTGTACCAAAAATCATCAAAATCGGAGATGGTCAAAACTATTGCCTGGTTGACTTGATATGGTATGGCAGCAAATCTTTTCAAAAAACATAAAATTTTAAAATTTTCTGAATTATTCTGCATAAATGTTTGTAAGATTATCAAAAAGAATAGTGAATTAAATCTTAAAATAAATCATAATGATCAAAATTATTTTATACCACGAATAACAAAAACCCATAGTCAAAGGATGTTCAGGTATTTATCACCAAAAATATTGAATTCAGTTCCAAAAGAAATTCAAATTTTACCATTTAAAAAATTTAAAATAAAGATAAAATAATTCTTTTTTTCAAACTCCATTTTAAGAAAACAATAAACAAAAAAAAAGTGTCTAAATAATTAATTAGCAATAATTTTAATTTGTTTAAATTTGAAACCTATTATATGATGTTTTCTATTTTTTATTAATTTTAAACAGCACACAGGATTAATTTCCTTGCTTTTTGAAATGAGAAAATACTATGATGTTATGTTAAAATATCAAATAAAAAATGTGAATTTAATAATTTTAAGGAAATTTAAAAATAAATTAAAAATAAATCTGTGGAAAAATCATTTATGTACATTATTTTTTTTTTAATTCTTGGTGTTGGCTTCTAACCAAACAATATAAATAACAAAAACAAACCCAGTTTTTAGAATTTTTGTCTGTCTGTCTGGACCGATTTTGATGGGACTTTCACTACTGGATTCCTTGGAGTCCAAGCCAGTTCATGGGAACAAAAGTTATAAACATTTAAACAAAAAAACCAGAAAAAAACAGCAGGAAAAGCATGTTTTGAGTTTATATAGAAGAATTTGAGGAGCTTTTTAGAATTTTTGTCTGTCTGTCTGGACCGATTTTGATGGGACTTTCACTACTGGATTCCTTGGAGTCCAAGCCAGTTCATGGGAACAAAAGTTATAAACATTTAAACAAAAAAACCAGAAAAAAACAGCAGGAAAAGCATGTTTTGAGTTTATATAGAAGAATTTGAGGAGCTAAAGATTTGGTGACATGAAAGTGAGGGAGTGGTAGGGGTGGGATAAGGTGGAGCTGGAGAGGCAGCTACAATTTTAAACACTAGAACAAAGTTGTGGGCAACCAGCTAGTAGAAAATAAATGCTTTAGAAACAAATTTACATTTTCTTTCTTTACTCACTTAAGCACTGGTTCTGGAGTCAAGATTGAGCAGTCAACCTCCAACATTTGTTCTTCTAGAATAAAAAATTGTCTCCAAAGCTGCAATAAATTGGCTTTAAACGCACAGCCCATTGGTCCAAAGTCAAATTGGCCAGTAATACCTAAAAAAAAACAGTTTTTCTTTTTCCGAAAAACATTTAAACAAAAAGCTTGTTTTTAATGTTTAAAATAATCCTAACCTGCAAAACTGCCTTGCTTGGCAAAATATATTTTTTTAATTTTTAGTAAACTGTAATTTTGAAGAAAAATTAATATTAAATGAAATATGAAAAAATAGAAGTTTTCCTAACAAATGCACAAAGTGATACTTTCCCACTCAAAAAAGCAGTTAGACAAACAAGTGGAGCTCAGAGAGGCTTTAAGTAGTGTTAGAAAGGAACAATATTTTAAATTAGGATCAAGAAAATTTTATATTTTGTTTATTTTATTATTTAGGTAATAAATGAAACGGCTTGTGCAGAGTTTTCATTCACAAAGTTGAACTTTGCACAGCCAAAATAATTTTTTAACACCTACCTCCATAAATAGCAAACGACTGATCATAAAAGAATCGCCTCTTCAGCAAATCCTCCATTTTTGCCCTATCAAAAGTAAAATTTGGTGCCAAGGACAGTTCCTTATCTTCAAGAATTTTTTTGCGGTTTTTGAGCTCTGCAACAGCTTTCTTTACATCAAGTTCGGGAGCACCATCTGCTTTTAGTTTACGAACAAGGTCACCCTAAAAAATGATCTCAGATTGAAAGATATTCAGGGCAGAAACAATAAAAATAAAATTATCCAAAAAATTTACCTGCTCTTTTACATTAGCTCTCAAAGGAGCCAAAATTTTCTCTACTGCAGGGTCCGCCATGGTATCCAAATGAATCTTTAACTTGATATCTCTGTGTTTCTTGTTGGAACCCCACTGAGGTGGACTTCTTTGTTGGGGGGTGGCGTAAGGACGACTGAAACAATATTTAAAACATGCAAGTTACATTAGTTAAGGCGCTGCTCCAAGGTTCTATTAAAAAATTGCTTAAACAAGCCTTTATTAAAGCCCATTACTAAGCTTGGTAATTATGCAGTATACAGTTTTCTGCCATTTTTGATTTTTTTTGAAAAATTCTTTATGGGGCACCTTCTAGGGTCCCTAGGACCCCAAATCCGTCTGCGCCGGTTGTTTTTTTTTATTTTTTGTTTTTTTTTAATTTTTTTTCACTAAAACAACTCAAACCAACACAGTCCAACCCAACCTAATCCAAACCAACCCAAAACAATTAAAAAAACACATTACAACCCCCCCCTGGGCACCCTTTTTTTTCGTAAAAAAAAACAAAAAAAAAATCGGGCGCAGGCGGATTTGGGGTCCTAGGGACCCTAGAAGGTGCCCCCATAAAGAATTTTTCAAAAATCAAAAATGGCAGAAAACCGTATACTGCATAATTACCCTAAGCTTAGTATAACGCTACACATAACTAGTTTTTATGCAATATCCCTTACCTTACTAGGATATCTATTTCCGGACCTTTAGTATGGCTGACAATATGTTGGGTTAAACACTGTTTAAAACGGCTCTTTACTACCGTTATCTGACGCAAAACTAACAACACTTTCATTGGCTAACTTGCCACGGTGTACTTGCTGCAAATTATTTGCAATTTTTTTAAAAATAACTAGAAAAGTGAAAGGAAAACACGGCACCCAAAAAAAGAGGTTAAGGGTTGTTCTTCTTTCTGCAAGTTAGATGGCCAGTTGGCCAAGCCTACTAGGTGTATTACTCGGCCGGACTTTTCGAGCCATCCCTCTTCATTATTAAAAAAAATGAATATACAGTTAAATAATTAAACTTTTATTAAACGAGCAACCACATTACAACACATAATCCAAAAATGTAATGAAACCTGATTCTTCTCGTTTGGATAGGTCACCAACCTTCCAAATGGCATTAGATCTAGACTATAATCCAGATGAAAAACTGGGGTACTTCTATAATAAATTGTTAAAAATAACAGAGTTATACTGCAGATGATTTGAAAGGCATAAGCGTAAGCTGTGCTTTCAATTATACTATTTTTATGATTTTGTTCAGTTTTCAATTCCTCTTCGATTTTCACTATTTTCCGTTCAATTTTCATGTATTTAGCAAAATCGTCCATCATATTGTATTTAGACTGCTCTGCCTTAAGGGAACGTCTTTCACCATGGAGACTCCTCTCCTTTTCTGAGGCTTTGTTTTTCCATTTAAAAAACTAAAATAAGTAAAAAAGTAATAATGGCAATATCATTAACTCATATTTTATAAATATATGAAAACAATTTTTGGTAAACCAAAAATTGCAAATTTGCTTAAGTATCGTTGATACAATGCATAGTCATAGTTTTAGTTCTAATTTTAGTTATAACGCTATCTCTAATATGACTAAAATTAAAACTATGACTATGCCTTGTATGAATGATTCTTAAGACTATATCTACCAAGGGGTGAACCAATCTGGCAGGACATTTACAAAGAGGACCTGATGTAGGACATATATTTTAAGACCAATACTATGTATTTTGTGAAGGCTTAACTGAAAAAGGCCTATATTTTCTGGGACCTGGCAGAACCTAAAATATAGGACTTTTTCCAAGTGTCACCCCCATCGACGTACCAAGTATATCGATGGTTCACCTCTAGTTAAATACATGCCTACAAAATCTGTCCTTTTATCATTCTATCTATAAATTGGGCATAAAATTTAAGTGGAGGATTCATATTTTTCGTTCCTACTATAAGCTTCAAATTTGGTCAAAATACTTACTTTTTTAATAACGGTAGTCGA
The DNA here is from genome assembly GCA_963921995.1 of Oxystoma pomonae. Taxonomy (NCBI): domain Eukaryota; kingdom Metazoa; phylum Arthropoda; class Insecta; order Coleoptera; family Brentidae; genus Oxystoma; species Oxystoma pomonae. Next base: position 118,131,989 of record OY998166.1, on the reverse strand, counting down.
ATGGGCCGTTAAAAAACTCAAAGCAGTGGCAATAAGGACTAACGCCGACATTTTTTCAATTTTTTTTTAAGCTCTGAGAAAAACAAAACAAAAATTTGGGTTATTCTCTGTTTCTTCTGGACTTCAGGTTATATTATTCTGAGTGAAATCAGCAGACTCAGGTTAAAGTAGGCTCATAGCCAAATTACAGTGGGGCGGCGGATTATTTAGAATAGGGTTTCACGTTTGCAGGCCGTAAAAATTCAAAGTTTGGATTTTTTTCAGAAAAGCGCGCGAATAAATTTAATTTTTTTAATAAAAAAAAAATTATAATATTGATTATTTTAAAAAACTGCGTAGCTTTTAGCGGTAATAGATTATTTAGATGACGGCAAAAGATAAGGAATTCATCATGCAGGCATAATTTATTTTCCACACCCCAGTAATTTAATAGATAGCGTAAATACACGACTGTTTTTTTGCGCTGCGTTCTACATTTGTGCGCCAAACCTTTTTAAACAATAGCGCACGTTTCCTTCCGCTTTTGTTGTCATTCGATATTCAATAAAGTTTCTCCAGGCAACCGGCTTTTTGATTCAATATATTTTAGATTTATTTTCCATTGTTTACGGGTTGATTTCCCAACAGTTTTCCACGTATTTTTTCATTTGAAAATAATTGTATTTGTGAGGAATAAGAAGTAAATAAAAGTGTTAATATAATTAGGTACTGAATTTATAACAAGCAGCTAGGTAAGTTATAACAGTGGCGTAGCCAGAAATCGACTCTGGATGGGTTTCATCATTTGGTAAAAATCAAGTACCTATGGCAAATTTTTAAAAATTAGGTAGGGGAGAGGGGCGGTCTAATAGGTGTTAGGTTAGTGTATACGAAACAAAAATACCTTTTTTTTCAAAAGCAAATCTCATCTAGTCTCATTTGCAGATTTTTTAAAAATTAACCCTTAAATGCGCCGCAGGTAAAAATTACACTAAAATGCTATTTTTTACGCGTTTCAAATGTTGTTGATAGGTACTGAATTTATAATAAGCAGCTAGGTAAGTTGAAAGGCAAATAAAATGACTATTTTGAAATCGTTTGATTTTAATAGGTAATCACAAAATTAATTAATAGTTAAGATTGAGGTACCGACAAGTCTTAGAAAAATTTTTAGCCAAGTGGTTTTGCTGCCGCCTATATATATATTTACCCAAACAATAATATTGCTAGAAATTAACTCTGTGTTTCGGACTTTCACTGTCTATATTTTATTTATACACGACGTTTCGATCAGTACAATCTCTGATCGTCTTCAGGTGCAAACTACAATCAATTCCTAAGGCTACGTACTTATATACTGTGAGAAATCACTCAACCTTGAAGTTTAAGAAGTTGGCTCCGCCCAAGGAGGGGCTTCCAAATATTTGGGATTTCAACACTTGGTTTACTGAAAATACCCTGATTCTGCCCAATAAAGGCAGCTTCAAGGAATTTTCGTTTCTTCCAGTGTGACCCCTTGTGCAAAACCTTTGCTTCTGCCCACTTCATTCGGTGTTGTTTTGAGCATGCATGTTCGGCGATTCCTGATTTCGTTGTTTCACCTTTTTGGATATTCGTCTGATGTTCCTTAGGCCTAACAGATAGTGGTCTTTTAGTTTCGCCTATGTATGATTCACCACACTCACAAGGAACTTGGTAAATGCATTCCTTATATTGTTTGTTCTCCGGTTTTGTCTTACTAAGAAGGCTTCGAATTGTATTACTAGATTTAAAAGCTGTTTTAATATTAAAGTTTTTCGCTACTCTTCGAATTTTCTCTGATACTCCTTTAACGTATGGAATTGTAAGGAATGCATTTGCCTGGTTTTGGTCTTGTAATCTCTGTCCTGTTTGTTGAAATTTAGAAATAGTATCTGTTATAAGTTTAAGGCTGTAACCATTCTGCTGCAGATCCTTCTTAATGTTTCTTATTTCGATTTCCAAGTCATGAGAATTGTTACAAATTTGAACGGCTCTGTTATACAAAGTTTTGATTATGCCTCGTTTGGTTGTAGCAGAATGATTTGAACCTTGATTTAAATATTGTCCTGCGTGAGTGGGTTTACGATAGACTGTTGTTCTGATGTCGTTTTCTACTCGTGTGACAAGTACATCAAGAAAAGAAATTTGACAATTTTGCTCCAACTCCATTGTGAATTTAATGGTGGGTCTTATGTTATTTAGGTGGTGAAGAAATTCTGAAAGTTGGTGGTCATTCCCGGTCCAGACAATAAAAGTATCATCAACATATCTCAGCCAGAGCTTAGGTTTATATGTTGCGGTATCAACCGCGTGTGATTCGAACCACTCCATGTAAATATTGGCCACCACCGGCGAAAGCAATGAACCAATTGGCCGACCGTCATCCTGAGCATAAAACCTATCTTTCACTTGAAAATAAGAGTGATGTAGGCAGCACTCCAACAACTCCATCACTCCTTCCAGTGGTAGGTTGGTACGTTCATAAAGGGATTCGTCATCAACCAGTCTCTTTCTAATAATATCTAGCGATTCCTTTATCGGGACATTGGTATATAGACTTTCGACATAAAAACTGACAAGTCTATCCTCGGGTCCTAAAATAAAAGATTTAAGAGTATTAACAAAATGGTTGGAATTTTCTACAAATGAAGGCGTCTTGCCTGCAAAAGGTTGAATAATTTTCAAAAGGAATTTAGGTTGCTTGTTTGAGAATTTCTGGAACTTGTAATTCGGCGTAAGGGCATTACATCTTTGTGAATTTTGGGAAGTCCGTATAGATGAGGAGGCTTGCTATGATGTGGTGTAAGTTGAGACCTTGTATTGTCCGGAATATATCTGGAATACTTTTTCAGAATTCTATAAACCTTACTTTCGCGGAGCGGAGCCAACTTCTTAAACTTCAAGGTTGAGTGATTTCTCACAATATATAAGTACGTAGCCTTAGGAATTGATTGTAGTTTGCACCTGAAGACGATCAGAGATTGTAGTGATCGAAACGTGATGTATAAATAAAATATAGACAATGGAAGTCCGAAACACAGAGTTAATTTCAAACACATCATTGTCTCAAACTTTCAAACAAATAATATTGCTAGCTTAGCTAGTACTTAAAACCCCAGTACAAAACAAAAATGTTTGGTAATAGCACTAGCAAAAAAAATCAGTTAAACTAACAAAGAAAATTATAACCTCGATCGACATTATTTTCGTAAAAAACTTCGTTGTTAGTTTTTAGAAAAATATATACGGTTAATAATCTACGGAGCTGATTTACTTGGGGTTTTCTGTTTATTTATTATCATTAGTAAATAAGTGAAGTTAAATCAGGTTACATTATTAAACTTAAACAATTAAAAACCCACAAAGTGATTACATTTTTATTTATTTATAAGTACATTTTAATTTTCTAAATTGAATTTTTACTAGACATTTATCCAATACAATAAAATATTCAGTTTTGCGTGTTTTGAAGCAGTATTACAATAAAAGTTATTATTGTTTTTCTGTAGCCAGAGTTGTTACACCAAAAACAGCACGTAAGTTTAAAGATGATTAATATTTCAGTACGTAGGAATAGTATTTTCTAAAACTGCCAAAAAACACATTTAATTTAAAGAGTTAATCGGGTCCGGGTCACTCTAAGAATAAACATCCCTAGTAAAAATACTGCGTAGGATCTCATGAAAGTGAGTTTTTATGCTGTTTTATAAGATTTTACAAGCTATGTTCCTCGCAAAAACTGATAGAAAAAATCTGTACTTTCTGAGATTTGTCTTGATTGGTTTTTACAAGTTTGTTTCACATACTGCATCGAAAAAAAGGTGTCTACAAAATTATCTGAATAAAATTCCCGTTTTTTTCCGATTAATATGAAAAATTCCCGTGTAATATTTTTTTTTTTTCTGTATTAAAATTTTTAGTCATCCATACTTAGTCAGTAAAAATTAGTTATTTGGGTCAAAAAAGACCTGAATACAAAATTTTGGGATGGTGTCTGTCTGTCTGGGACACGATAACTCAAGAACGGCTTGACCGAGCCTTATCAAATTTGGCAGAAAAATTCTTTGTCACCAGATTAAACTTTAAAAAAAATTCTAAGTAACGAACCGTACAGCTAACGACATGCGGTTTTCACATTAAGATGGATAATTACATTTCCAACAAAATAAAAAATATAAAAGAGTTTTGAATGTTTTTTTATAGATTTTGTGGATGGCATTCCTGCTGGGGTTATTTATTTTTTTAAATATTAAAAGGTTAAGATTTTTGATGTAATAACCTCTAAATTCCCCTGTCCCAAAAAATATATCAATCCAAATTTGCGTTTCGCTATAGCCGCTGAGGTTCTCGAGTTGTGTATTTGTGTACAGTTCAACCCCCCCTTTCCACCCCTTTACAAACCCTCACCAAAAACGAATGGCCTTATCAACGAGATCCACAGAATTTGTATGCCGGTTCAGTGGTTTTTGAGTTATCATGACAGACAGACTGATAAAAGGACAGGCAGACAGTCAACATCACGAAACTTTCTAATTAGGGTTTTACCCAAATAAAATAACTCATTTGGAGTAGAAATGTTGGTATAAGCTGCTAAAAATGAATACCCTAAAATTTTTTATTTTCATTAAACAGCATTATTGCGATAGTGTTTTTTAAATTTGTTACAAAAATTTATTTGTTACATTATTTAGTTGGTCGTCAATTTGTTAAAATAAAGTTGTTTATGAACCAAAAAAATCTTTTAAAAAACCTTTTCCACGGCTAATTGGGTCGTAGATTCTTTACAATTGAGGAAAATTTTCATTGCCAAAGACGTTTAACTGTTATACCTTTATGTTCACTGCTTACCTATGTCGATGTTTTTTTTCTCACTATCGTTCACTTTTTATCAAAACACACTATTTTGTTGTTTCAAAATTGAAACAACATATGATTTAAAAGCTATAGGGTATTTTTTTTTTGTATTTTTTGTAGATTTTGTATAATTACCACATTCTCAGTTTTACACATTATAATGACTCAAATAAAAAAAAAATACAGCTTTTATTTATCCAGAAAATCTAAAAAGGGATTTTTTTTTATAAATATAATATAATACAATAATTTGTCACAAAAAAAAATCTCCTCTTTTTACATTCTCTAGTATTCAATAGGAACCTAATTTGAATAACTAACTAATGACAAAACAAAATAAGATTTTTAAAATTTTTCTATTAAAGAAATTTTTAAACCTTTATAAGCCAAGGATTAAAAATATACAAAGTCAAAATTTGGGAAAAAGTCACATCCAGGAGTTATTCAAATTATTCTTTGAATAAATAAAATATTCATATATCTTATTAGAGAAATAGGTAATATTTTGAAAATTTTATAATTTATCAGCAATCCTAGAAAAAAACTAATATATACAATTTTCTGAAGAAAATGGAAAAAAAATTAGATATTGCTCGCTTTCTCCTAGAGTAGACATTAAACAAGAATACTAAAATTCACGACCAAACCAGAAAGAAAGACAATCAATAAATGCTCTAGTGATCACACTGAAATTGGCAAGCAAATCAAAAAAAAAATACAGCTTTTATTTATCCAGAAAATCTAAAACGGGATTTTTTTTTATAAATATAATATAATAATTTGTCACCAAAAACTCGACAAAAAAAGAGAGACAATCAATAAATGCTCTAGTGATCACACTGAAATTGGCAAGCAAAAATACAAAAAATAAAGATATTTGTATAAAAAGAAAAATGTAGGAAAATATTTTTGTTAGGTATTGTTGAGCCAAAATTTAGGAATTAGGAGATAAATTGATGATGAAAAAATCTGACACAGGATTCATGTAAAAGACAACCATCTGTCAAATTGCAGAATCGGCAGATGCACCTTCAATTTGAAGGAAAATTAAGCGTCTCTACGGAGACAGATATAATTATCTTTACAGATATCCTAAGCTCTGAAGTTGATAAATTAAAAAAGGGATTTAGTGAGGGTGAATAAATAAAAAAATCAATGAATAGCAATTTGACAGATGGTTGTCTTTTACATGAATCCTGTGTCAGATTTTTTCATCATCAATTTATCTCCTAATTCCTAGCACCGTACTGATGAGCACCACAAGTGCGAAATCCGGATCTACGGTTACCATTACCTTTTTTGAGGGAAAGCTCGCTATTCATTGATTTTTTTGAAATACTTAATACTGGTATTACGCGGATTTGTTCATTTTGCGTAAATCGCTTTCCTCGTAATTTAACTATTGTTTCTATTTTGAATGGAAATAGTGTTCCGTTCGTCATGCAACATTTTGTTAGTTAAATTCTTAACTCTTTCGTTTTTTGGTAAAATTTTACGGTTATATTACGGTTTGGCATCTTTTGAGGTCCTATGGGCAGATAAATAAATAATTCAAAAATGAATGAAGGTATGCTTCTTTTTGCTGTGGTGCGTCCGTTACGCATATTAAAAGGCTTTTTACCACCTTACTACAGTATAAATAAAAAATAATTTATATTTGTATTGTTTAATTACAATTAATATATTTATTTTTTTGGTAACCGCGTCAACATATCTGCAGCGCCTTTAAATTTAAAAAAAAATCGTGCAGTGTTCCGTCCGTTACGCTGGAATAGCTGTGAACCGATGTCTATTGGTTTTTTTTTCTGTTTAGAGCCTATCCTTCAAGGAAAGTTCTTAGCTGCGTTCGATAAAAATAGGCTAAGTAGTTCTACAATGAAAATAATAAGGAGAAACAAAATAAAAGCAAGTTCTCAAAATAAAATAATACATTCTAAAAACCAAAAAGATTCTCCCAGTCAAAAAAAAATTAAAGCAAATGTTCGAAAAGTCCTCCTTGCTCGGCTAGACAATATCCGAGCCTACTATAAAAACCCCTTCCAACGTTTCCAAGCATGTTAGGGGTGATAATTTGAAAAGCTTCTTCAAAAACAGATAGAAGTCATTAGGAGCAAGATCGGGAGATCGAGCTGGCCATAAAATAGTTCCCCGTGTACTTATAACCCGATTTGGAAATACATTATCAAGATATTCCCTAACAAGGCCAACATTGTGAGCGGAACAACCATCTTGTTGAAACCATGTTTCACCAAATCTTACACCTAACAACTGCCTAGCAGTTGGAATAATGTGCTGCTGCCGTAGATCCAAGTATCTAGGACCATTCAAATTGCAATTGCCGTTAATAAAAAATGGCCCAATTACGTGTTCCCCTACAATACCCCCCCCCCAAACATTTAGTTTTTGGGGATACTGTGTTCTTACGTCAAAATACAAATGCAAATTTTCCCTCGACCAATATCGAACGTGTGTTGGGTTATGACGATTTGACCATTTGACCATCTGCACTTTTTCGGCAACTTCGTAGACATCCATTTTTAGTTTTAAAAATGTATTATTTCAATTAAGAACTTACCCATCTGTTTCTCGAGAAAGGCAGAAATAAAAAAAAATAATAAAAACAAAATGAATTTCCAAAAGATAACACTGCAGCGTGCTTCGAATCCACCTCGGTCGTACGGCACGGAGAGTAAATTGGACTTGATTCCCCCTATGTTCGCAGTAGCTTGAAGCGGTCTGTATATATGTCAAATTGGGTCGGGTCAGTTATAGTATAGGGAGAGCTAAATTAGGAAATTCCCATTATTTCCTTTAAATAACTAATTTTATATGAATCAAGTTTTACCAATTCAACCTTGGTTCAGTCGTCTTCTTAGTCATCGCTACTACTTTGCTTGACGCAATTTATTCTGTGTTAGGTTAACCGGAACACAATTTTATTGTTTTAAAGACTAATTTTACTCAGTTTAAAATGTTTATTGTGGCCCGCACCTAATAAAAATCGGTTTTTGGAAGTCTATTTTTCGGTTCACGAATTGGTAAGATTGTTATTATTAGTAATTTTTACTATTGTATATTTGCAGTGCTGTACGCAAAAAAATTAACCTGAACAACTAGTCGTGAAAATAAGACAAAATAAAAAAGGTGTAGATTTGGATGTAGCTGTAGGCTTTTTTAAAATAATGCATTTTGCGATCGCCCCCTCCCCCCCGCCTTTGCAACCAACCCAACCCAATTATTTTAAAAAAAATAATTTCAAGCATTTTTGTGCATTTATGACAAGACAAATCTAAAATTGAGAATAGATCCTACCTCAATCCAGCCCCTTTGGCAGCAAAGTCAAGACATTATTTTAAATATTTCACAAAAAAAAAAACGTGAAATGGATATATTTTCTGTTTATATACTGCAAACATTTTTGCTTGCTGCGCTATAACAGGATTGTCAAAAAAATAGTATTTTTAGTATTATAATATGATTTAATATAATAAATAGATAAGTATTTTTGCACTCACTAATCTAACATCTAGTCCATTCATAAAGAAGAGAGAGTAATAAAACGATTTAAAACCCATTTTCTCGATCGTACCTTTGGCGTAGGTGATTTGCCAACATTTAAATTTTTAAAAAAATAGAAAAAAGACAGCAGTTAAAAATATATACATTTTAACCTGAGAAATTGTTTATTATGCGTGTTCTGTTTTTGCACTATAGTACGTAGAAAATATTTAAGGCAAATTAGGCAATTTCGTATTTTTATTATTTCATTTATAAATTTTTTCTAAAAAAGTAATTTGTTTTATTAAATTTCATAGAACTTTTCACATATTTACTATTTTCTCCACTAATACCTATATACCACGGTACTTAAAATGTAAGTTTCCCCCAATTGCGGCGCCTATGAGAATAGTTTATCGCTTGCCTTCTATTGTTATTGGTTTTGGGTTCTATTGTATTCTCCGGTCGAACAGAGTGAGGTATATAAAAATAAAGGATTTTTACCTGAGGTACATTAGAAAATTTTTAAAAGAGAAGAAAAAGTGATTGATCACTCAGTACAAAATTTACCCAAATTTGCATTTTTATTACTCTCTCTTCTTTATGAACAGACTTTAACCCCCTTCTATCGTGTATCAGAATTGCTGTTCTTCTTTGGTTTTTTCCCTATTTAGATTCCCCCGGTGTCCCCCCCCCCCCGTCCCCAACCTAAGCTAAACCCAACCCACTATTTATTGGGTAATGTGTAGTATTTTTATCATAACATACTGACCCAACCATTTCCCGGCAAAAAAAATGTTAATTTTTGTAGAATGCCGGTACGCCCCCAAAGCTCTCTATCTCGTCAAGAACAAGAAATGGCTCACAAAAGCCTCAGGGAACTGCAAGCCGTCAAAACCAGTGGAGACCCCGTTGAAAGATTGAGGCTCCTTTGCCTGTCCAGAGGGGCTCATGGCATACTGGGATTAGGTAAGTTTTAAAACCTGTATATCTTAAGAATTAAAAAAAAATTGTATCAATGTTTTACTTATAGCCTTATTTTAAAAAAAGTTCTGCACGCCACTGCTTTTAGGTTAAAAATTATATTCTTCTGCCTTTCTCACGAAAGTAAAAACAAAAGTGGAATGAAAATATCCTGTAAATAAAATGACCACTACATGTACTTGACATTAGTGTGTCTAAATACGTTGGTATTGACAAAATTCCCCTAACTCTGAGGCTAAAAATAAAAAGGGTTATCGCACATCACTTATGGAAGGAAATCAAAACACTATATTTTTAGCAAAAACACGCAAAAAAACGAAAACACTTTATTTTGACTAAAAAAACAATGGAGTAACATGCTAGTAAGTTTTGTTTTGGTTCAAAGAAGTGTGTGGCTAATAAAAAAAGCAGGCAAATATATATCATGTTTACAGGGGGACTTGAAACCCATCTAAAAATGATATAACTTTACTTTTTCTATTAACAATAATTTAAAAAACAAAATTTTAATATATTATGAAAAATCATGGTAAAAAATACTAATTACTGATTGTGGAAAAGACACACCAAAAACAAACAAGAATGTCAAATCGATTCGATTGATGTGACTACGTTCTTTTAGGCTCATAACTGTCACCTGCATAAGGCGGTAATTTTTGTTAGATTTCTCAGGGGGTATTATCATTCCACTTTTGTTTTTACTTTCGTGGCCTTTCTAAAAAGTGTTGTAGTAATTTCATTCGACAACTCTTATAGACTTTCTAGCGTACTACAATTAACTTATTAACGACAGTGTCGTCAGCAGAGGTTGTTAATTTTTATGCCGATTTTTTTTGAATTCCCTCTTCAGGCAGGCTTTTCAGAAACATGGACGACGACGGCAACAAAAATCTGAACCTAGAAGAATTCTCCAAGGGTTTGAGGGATATCGGGCTGGAAATAAGCGACGAGGAAATCGACGAGATGTTTAAGAAATTTGATACAGACGATAGCGGAAGCGTCAATATCGACGAGTTCTTGGAACATGTCAGGGTAAGCAGGGGTACTTCATGTAAACGCAGTATTGCAGCTAAACTAATTTTATTTATTAAAACAACTAGCTTTTAAGACTTGAGGAAAATAAATGTATATTAAGTATAAACAAATTTAACATAAAAACGTATTCTTACTTTTAGTACAGAAATAATTAACATAAAAATATATTGTTATGTTTAGTACAGAAAAGTTTAAAAAAATGTTTATTGTTTACAAAATTCACATTGGAATACAGTCTCATCGTCATCGCTGTCGATTCCTGCACACGAATTGTGTGCCCATTTATGGCAGAGACAACATGAAATCCATCCCTCAGTGGAAGTACTGTAAAATTCATCGCAGTAAAAACATATTGCTTCGTCTTCGTCAGTTGATGAATCTTTATCGTTTTCTTTCTTTTGCTTGATTTCTTTAATCTTTTTAGTTGTTTTTTTCGTAGTATTTTTCATTAGGCTCTTAATTTTTCTTTTCACGCCTTTAGCTTTTTCGTTTTTCTGTTTAATTGAATTTTCCAGTTCCATTTTGTAGGGAGTAGACGTTAAAATCGCCGTTTTTCCTCGTTTTCGCTGGGGGCGTTTTGCAGTAATAGTTACTTTAGGAATTTGCTGCAAATCCTGCGGCGATGCGAGGGGAAATATGTTTGACACGTTTAGAACTTCCTCATTATTCGGCTCTCGAGGAGGCGCATCAGGCATCCACGAACATTGCGGTATCGGTTCAGCATCATTGTTGATATTTCTCTTGGTCACATATGGCGGCGGAGTTGTCTCTTCCTTTCTTTTATGAATTGAAACTTTTTCTGGTGTTTGATGATGAATGGTTTTTTCTGGCGTTTGATGGACATCACCTAAGGATGGCTGTTCATCTTGTTGATTAGTCTGGGTATAGGCCTCATCGGCTTCATTGTTTATGGGAATATCGGTCGTAGACGCTGGTAGATAGTCACTATCTTCAAAAATATTTTGATTCGGGGGCCAAATTCCAGTTTTTTTGAAAGCATTCATAGCATTTTTCATCGTTGCTGTGTTGATATAGGCAGCGCCAAAAAGAGACGATATTTGCCAAAGTGTTACTACTTTTCCAGGATTACTTCGTAACCAAACTCTTACCTCATTCTCGTAGTAGGTACTGAGAGGTTTCATAAATCCAACGTCAAGTGGCTGAAGTTTATGCGAGCAGTGAGGAGGTAAACAAAGCAGAACCACTCCATTCTCTTTGGCATAATTGATAAGGTCCAGATTTTTCGTATGCGTAGCATGCCCATCGAAAATTAATAGTACGATGTTATCTTTTGAACCTCCAGAAAATTGCACAAATTTTTTAAACCATCGAAAAAAAATGTCACTTGTCACCCAACCAGATTCACTTGTTTCGACCATACACCCCGGTGGCAAACCAAGTTCAAATTCTGGACGCTTCCTTTTCCTGGGAAAAATGAGACAGGGAGGAAAATAACTTCCAGAAGCTGAGCAACAAATTTCCACAGTTACTGTTTCACCTCGATCTGCAGACGTGAGAACACCCACTTGGCGTTTACCTTTAAGGGCCAGTATCTTGGAATGTCCTTTTGGATTTACAGTGAGTCCTGTCTCATCACAATTATAAATTTTGTCGGCGGATAATTGATACTTATCTATAATACTTAGAAGCAAACCGAAAAACTGATTTACAGCTACTTTGTTGAATCCCATGGCTCGAGCTCCTGATGTAGCTTCTGGTTTTCTTAAAGTTATAGTCGGGTGTTTTCGAAGAAAATGCTCCATCCAGTCAGGACCGGCCATTTGAGTATCTTGACTAAACCTGTTTGCAACACCATTTGCGACCGCCAATTGGTAAACAAATTTTCTTAATTCTGTCATGGTGAAGCCAAATAACCTTGATTCCATATCCTTTACATACTTGACAATCTCTAACTCTTGAGCTTCAGTAAACACATTTCTGACACTTCCTAAATGTGCGACTGTAAACATTGTCCCCTGTTCTCTTTTTGCTTTTGCAACATAACGCTCCAATGTCGTTTGAGGTACTTTAAACTGCTGCGCTGCTCTTTTATAACCCATGGTTCTTGTAATAACCGCTTGTACTGCTTCTTTCATCGACTCTGCAGACCAGCTTTGGCGAGTTGTTGTTCTTGTGTACTTTCGCACCATCTGAAAACAAATGCATTCAAGTATATCATCATCCAAACTCGGTATTTGGGGCAAAACGGGGTTCCCTGTTTTGCCCCGTTATTAATACCCCGTATTACCCCAACCACATACTAGAATAAAACAAACAAAAACACAGTGAACAACTATTATTTTTACGCCGTGCTTTTGTTGAGGCGTGCTCTATAAGGACACTAAAAACCTAATATGAACAACACGTCCAAAATTCTTCGAAAATCCTACTTACCTTAGTTAAATGCAAGAGCCACTTTTACAAAATACGACGTTTATTACACTATCACGGACAAAATCAAACTAACGCTCGACAAATTCATGCCGCGACTATTGCAGTAAAGTAAACTGGTAGTGGGGATAAGGCGCCTGAGATTTGGCGGTTTAAATCGAATGGAATTCAGCTAAGATGGTGCTACCCCATTATGCCCCTGTACCCCATTATGCCCCGGCTTCCCCTACGTGTGAGCTCGATGTGAGAATAAAACTTGCTGATCTGTGGGATGTTCCAATTAACTGTTGTCGAATTTCCATTTGCACAATTTCGCATATCTCTTTAGATAATTCAAACCTCTTTTTAAAATCTACATATCGTCGGACTCCTCCAAAGGATTTGTTTTAGGACAAATAATATTTGGTCTTCGTGCTTCGACAATGTCAATAATTTCGTCATTCTTCATCCAGTTGATCAAAAATAAATTTTAGGTAATTAATCATAGCGATTTCACTAAATACTTACAGTCTTTTTACCAAAAACAAATTTTTAATAACTTTTTTGAGGTTAGAATCTTTCGGTAACTATTAAACTGAAGTTTAACAAAAACCCAGACCGCCGGTAATGGTTAAACCGAAGTTTGTAAAAACTGCACCTATAAAACGTAAAAAAGTCGACATCTGTGGTTTAAACTGAGGTTTGACGTTTAACTATGAGTTGTAAAATGGCGCATAAGTCTTAAGAGTATATTCAGGGCGAGGGGTCTCTCATTCTTTTTTCTTGTGTACAGGGTGTCCCATTTTCGATGGGATTCAATAGGAAACTTGTAATTTTTGAGCAACAGGGGAAAGTTGAAAAATGTTCGGAATTACTAATTGATGATATCTCCCTTAATTTAAGAAATAATTGAGTTCTGTAAAAATTTGTATGTGGCAACTTTTTCAGAAAAACCCAATGGCCTTTTCGAAATTTTAATCTGACGTTTCGTTTTGTAGATACCTTCATCAGGATCAAAAAGTTTAATATGAACCAAAATGTTTTATTTCATATTTTAGTTTCTTTTTAAGTTACTTTTTTTATTTTGAAGTTTCGATCACGAAAAAATCATCTTCAGTTAATTTTTTTTCTGGTACGGACCTCTCTCATTTTAATTTTTTTTTTGAGACCATTTATATTTAACTACTATATATACTAAAAACCGGACAAATTGTTTTTTTTTCTATAACTTTACCAATTAAAAAAAAAACTGTATTGATAAGACAGATAAGCCTTTTGAAAAAAAAACATTCGCTTTTCCGCCATATTTAAATCCAAGATGGCGGAGAAAATCAAATGTCTAACTTTTTTAAGCCCCATTTTCTTTCTAAATACTTTGTTTTGTATGTCGAAAAGTAATATTTATACCTACATCTGAGAAAATCTGAAACAATGCACATTGCAAAAAAAATTAACCCATATTGCGGGAAGTGGAAGACCCCTCGATAGAGGGTTTTTAGTTATTTAGAGTTATTTATTCTGCGCATATGTAGCTCTTGAACCAGTAAATCGATTTCGATGTGATTTTTTTGGTTGTCGGGGGTTTTTAAAAATGTTTAATTTTACTTGTTTTGCAAAATTTCAGCCTCCCCTGTCCGACAGCAGAAAACAGATTATAGCGAAAGCTTTCGACAAAATGGACATGACTGGCGACGGAGAGATCACCTTAGAAGATCTGAAGAACATCTACAACGTTAAATCTCATCCTCAGTACATTTCCGGGGAGATGGCGGAGGACCAAATTTTAAAAAAGTTCCTGGGCAATTTCGAGCAGGACGCCACTAGGGACGGAAAGGTAAGCGCGCGTAAATCCGCCAAATAACCTCGTGCGAATGCCGGAACATTATTGCGATCTATACAGGGTGGATTCTTTAAACGGAACGGTGCTTCTAGCGGGTTAGAATTTGGTTTTACAAGAAAATCCAAAACACGTCAACTGAGATTTTGAATTTTCTTTAATCGTGATCTTGGATTTTTTTTATGTCATTTTGTTTACGAGGTATGGCAAAAAATTTTTTTTTTTTTTTAATAGGACACCTTGTATAGTTTTTGAATTCTAAAAAAAATTATCTTTTTGACAATAGCACACACTAATACTAAATACTAATAAAATCCAGACGAAATTTGAAAAGCCCTTCAGATATTTTTGTTAAGCTAATTCTCATTTTTAATATTTCCTGGGCGCCCTGGCAAAGATTTAAAAAATATGGAAAAAGGCGTTGGAAGCTGATTTTTTTTTTCATAAAGTGACGCCTATTTTTTTTGATTTATAGGTAACGAAAGAAGAATTTTTAAACTACTACACTGGCGTGAGTGCGTCCATTGATACAGATTGCTACTTTGATCTCATGATGCGCCAGGCTTACAAGCTTTAAAATAATATTTTTAGTTAGGTCACAGCTAATAGAGACCTTTTGCACCTCTTATGAAAAATCCCCGTTAGGACCTTATCGCTTAGCAACGTCACGTTATTTTTGAGGCAGCATTTATACGATATTTATTATTATCAAGATTTACAAAAAGAATTTGTCCAACATTTAAAATATCTTATTCTTATGTGTTTTACGGTAAATTTTAATTATTAATAATCTTTAAAAACTCGAAAACACAACAAAGAAAAGGGAGGTTATGATAAACAGATCGGAATCACTTGTCAAGAAATTCTATCCAAAGAAAATGATTAAACCAAAATTGAGACTTATCTATCTTATATTCGCAATTGGAAATCAATTTAAATATTTGGTTTTTCTACTTAATGTTTTACTGTTATAATTATAAGGGATACGGTATTCACCCGTAGAAACTTTATTAGAGAGTTAACAGACCACTAATTTATCGTCACCTTATTTGCTTACCGTATTAGCGTAATTCAGATGCTAAAAAGAGTTTTTAAACCACAAAACACAAATTACCAATGTAAATAGAATAGAAAAGAAAACAACAACTCCTGATTTTGACGGTCTATTAACGCTCTATTAGTTAGTAAGGGATTCCGTTATTACGTCGTGCGCATGCCCGAAATAAGAGATAAGTAAAAAGGCATAGGTGCAAAAAGTCTCTAATATCTATAAGAGCACCACATAAAATCACTTTGTCGAATACTCTACTAAATTGGAAATTATTTGAATTGAAAAAAAGAGAATTAGGAGACATATGGTTAGGTATATTTGAACAAATGTTTTAATGTGTTTTTAATAATATACATTTTAATGGTGTTAGAGTTAATCTTTTTAAAATGTATTGCTTTTTAATAATAAAAAATGGCAACAAAATTTTTAGTATTTTATCGTACGTAAGACAGAAACATGAATTTAAAAAATCTCAAATGTTCGGGGCCCTCGTAATATCTCGGAAACCAAAAGAGGCAGAAAAGTCAAATTCCACATACTTGAACGGTTTGGAAAAAAGCAACTTTGGTTTCTTTCTGGTTTTAAAAATATCGAATATGTTACCTTTTGTTTTAACGAGAGAAAATCTAAACAAAAAAAGAAAATTATATTGGGTTAAAGAATTCGCTCTTATTAAAAAGTTTTTGTCGCTTTATTTAAAAACCGTCGGGAAAAAATAACATATTAAATATTTTTAGAAACAGAAAGAATCCCTCTATTTAAATTTGCCAAAATATACAGAGTCTCCCATTTAAAAATGGTATGGTAGCCGCCCTAGCTTCACTTTAGCATCCAAAAACCATTTAAGTATAAGGGGGCACTAGTATTAACCAGGGAGGTTTCACATGGTGTTACGTATTTTTTTTCATATTTTTTAAAGATATTAAATATGTTTTGCCCATTACCACACTCACATTTATTCAGTCAGCCTTTTTTAAAATTAATACCGTAATTGACGTACATTTTCCCATTATATCCATTACTATGCTTGCAAACTAGGACACTGTTTTATTGATCTGATTGTTTGGACGACCTCTGTTTTTCTGTATTAGGCATTAAAAATGTATAAAAAAAGGGTTTCACATTACAGAAAAATAGGGCAATGAGGCCTATCAAACCGAAAGGGAAAGCCAGTTATACATGGAGATCCAATAGGACTGTAGTAATGTCACATTTTGGTGTGTAATTTTTAGAACCTATAAATTACCTATATCTCCTAAAATTTCAAAAACTTTGGTTGGGTGGGGTTGCAGCCAGAAATCGGCTCTGGAGGAGGGATTTACCTTACTAACTCTGACCACCAACTAATTTTACATCTTTTTAAGGATGTCCTTCCCACAAGAAAACATTCGAATGGTTAAATGGTATATATTTATAATGTCAAAAAATATAAAAACAATAAAGTATCTAAATTTTCTCAAATTATTGCACTAATTTAAAAAATATATAATTATAAAGTAATACTTGGTATAATAATGGCAAAGAATTATTTTAGTACCTTAACCTACACAAAAATATATGGCAAGAATTTCTCATGGTCTTTTACAAAGCTCAAATAATAATAAAAAACAAGAATCGGTTTGATTATGTCATATGTTGTAGGCACAACTTTAACTCTTTTTTTTAAGGACGCTTTCACAAACGCATCAAAGATACGCAAACAACAAGGAATCAAAAGTAGTTTGCCAACTTTAAGTGTTTTATAACCAGATATAATTTCATTTAGAGAAAATTTTTGTTGTCTGAAACCTTGGTTAACCCTCACCCTAATAGCACAGGATATTCCAGGGATATCCCAATATTCACAGTATATTCGTAGGATGTTCCAAAAACGTGCTCTGAATAACTTTCAAGTTAACACATGAACAGCACATTTAAAAGACATTCTCAGAATATCCTACCTAGTACATTCAACGAACATTCTGTGTAGGATATTCCAGGAATGTTCTGTGAAAGTCCGGAAAATGTTCTTTTTTTGGACCTTGACAGCACATTAAAAAAACATTCTTAGGATATCCTGGACAGTACATTCATCGAATATTCCATGCAGAATATTCCCTGAATGTTCTACTAAAGTCCGGAAAATGCTCTTCCTTTTGGATATTGACAGCACATCGAAAATACGTTCCCTGGATATCCTCGATAGAACATTCAGCGAAAATTCTATGCAGGATATTCCGTAAATATTATTCTTGAATTTCGTAGGAAAGATCGCACGAGAACGGTCCTCTCCCTGATATCGACCAATAATAAGCTTTGAAGCGATTATGACTTATCTGAAACCTATCCGAACACGACCGAAGCTCTCCCGATTGCCGTGTATCGTAGGAACTCTCCTACACTTTCATACACTTGGTCCGGGGGCAGGGCAGCCCCCAGGAGTGATCCTGATTTTATGTAAAAAAAACAATTCACGGTGCTCTTCAATCAGAAAACAATGAACAAAAGGTTATACCCCGCTAATATATAATTTCTCCCATAAGCCCCTGTAGCGCAAAACGTTAAGTCGTTGGAAAAGTGTTATATGGATACCAGACAGTTGAGGGATCGAATCCCATTGCTGTTTAAAAACTTTTTTTTTAAATTTTTGAAAATTTTTTTAGGGCGTTTTGTGAGAGAACATAATTATGTTTTCAAGCTCATAAATGTGCTATGAAAATCCTGCAAAAATTTTCTATGAATGTTCTAACAGGATGTTCTAGGAATATCAAAACTGCGGACACAGAACATTACCTGAACATCCCTGGTATGCTGAGAGGATTTGAGGGAACATTCAGGGAATGTTCTCAATATCCTAGCTGAACATTCAGCGAATGTTCGGGGAATATTTCTGTGCTATTAGGGCATAATTTTTTTGTATAAAACCTGGTGTTAAAAACTAATAAAAATATTTCCAATCAGATCTGACGCCCCCTCACATTAAGGAGACGCAAAATGTTGAGGGTTGCCTATCCATTATCCCATAAACTCTCGTTCTATTAGAACTAAATAATACAGAGATCTTACCTTCGAAAATTCACCTCTTATTCCTTGGGAATTTTGGTGTTGCAATTACCGTGTAGCACGACTATTGGATGGTCACATTTGAAATACCTGTCAAAAATGTCCTGGTAACCGTGATCTCTCCACCAAGTACACAGCTGCCTATTGAAGCCACAATTCAGGGTCTGTACTAGGTGGGGGTATTCAAAACCTACAAAAAAATGGTACTGGAATTGATTCAGCAATCGTTTTTGAGATTTTTTTTTGTCTGAGACAGATCCAGCATACTTAGAAGACTGAAGTTATGAAAAAAAGAGGTTTGAACTTAAAAAAATTGGAACAAGACATTTTTGTTTGAAAGTTTGAGACAATGATGCATTTGAAATAAACTCTCTGTTTCGGACTTCCATTGTCTATATTTTATTTATACACGACGTTTCGATCAGTACAATCTTTGTTCGTCTTCAGGTGCAAACTGCAATCTATTTCTAAGGCTACGTACTTATATACTAAGGGAAATCAACCGTGAATTTTAAGAAGTTGGCTCCGCCCAAGGAGGAGCTTCCAAATATTTGAAATTTCAACACTTGGTTTACTGAAAATACCCTGATTCTGCCCAATAAAGGCAGCTTCAAGGAATTTTCGTTTCTTCCAGTGTGACTCTTTGTGCAAAACCTTTTCTTCCGTCCACTTCATTCGGTGTTGTTTTGATCATGCATTTCGTTGTTTCACCTCTTTGGGTATTCATCTGATGTTCCTTAAGCCTAACAGATAGTGGTCTTTTTCTTTCACCTATGTATGATTCTCCACACTCACAAGGAACAATTCGAAGCCTTCTTAGTAAAACAAAACCGGAGAACAAAGAAAATAAGGAATGCATTTACCAAGTTCCTTGTGAGTTTGGTGAATCATATGCTACGTTTTCATGGGAATTAAGTTCGTTCTGAAAACGATTTCAATCCGATACCGTCCATGAGTTTTTCCAGTATTCAAATCGATTTCAATCTAGATCCGACCCTGAAAATTTTTAGGGTTGGCCAAATTATATTTTACTGCTCTCTCTTTTTGAGAGAGAGAGAGAAATAGAAGTGAAACTGTGGAACCGGCATTCTAGAATTTGGTGGAGTGTATAGAAAAAAGAAGATTAATAACATAAACTTACTTAAATAACTAAAGATTTGTTTTTTTAAAGACTTAAAAAAAATAATTATGGAAAATAAAAGAAATATTTGACTCGAAAGTGTATGTGCTATGCACATATGCCAGTCCAGCATTTCTTTCTTCACTTCCACTTGCAAACAGAGTAGTAATTAAAATTTTTAAAAAATGTGTGGCAAGGGCCAACATCTGCAACGTTTTCATGGGAATTGAGTTCGTTCTGAAAACGATTTCAATCCGATACCGTCCATGAAAACGCCTGTTTTTCCAGTATTCAAATCGATTTCAATCTAGATCCGACCCTGAAAATGTTTCATTTCGATTCAAAATCGATTTGAAAACCTGTCATGAAAAGGAACATCAGATGAATACCCAAAGAGGTAAAACAACGAAATGAGGAATCGCCGAACACGCATGGTCAAAACAACACCGAATGAAGAGTATAAGGGTATTTTCAGTAAACCAAGTGTTAAAATTCCAAATATTTGGGCGGAGCCAACTTCTTAAACTTCACGGTTGAGTGATTTCCCATAGTAGGTATATAAGTACATAGCCTTAGAAGCCTGAAGACGATCAGAGATTGTACTGATCGAAATGTCGTGTATGAATATAATATGGACAATGGAAGTCCGAAACACAGAGTTAATTTCAAGACATTTTTGAATATGATATGAAATAAACCATACATCCCTTATGTTTGGCAGACCATCTTCCCGATTTCAATAATTTTTGGTACATTTAGTCTAACCGTAAAGGGGACAAAAAATCCCAAATTTGAAAATATTTTGACCATTAGTTTTTTTTTAAATTAATTCTTGAACATCACAAAAACTACCAATTTTGGTCGAACATGTACTTAAAGAGATTGAAATATCTCGATAACTACTTAAACTTGGACGGTGGTTTATAGCTCGTTTTAAAGGTATTTTAAATACCTTTCGAATTATGTATCACATGATATACTTTTTGTTTTAAAAAAAGTTTGATTTTTAATTTTTGGAAAACAGCATTTTTTATTATTTTTTATAAAAATATATTTTGTTTCTGGGTATTTCGCCAAACTATTTACAAAATTTCAAGATCAAAAAAAATTATTTTAAAAATTTTGAAATTAAAAAATTTGCTTTTGTAGTTATGTATATGTATAGTTCTCAAGATATTCATATTTTGATAAATACCTGTAAAGTGCAGGTACACAAAAAGAGTAATATCTCGAGAACTGTATAACCTACAAAAGCGAGTAATACCTTGTTTTATAGGTATTTTAAAGCCCATTTTGATAAAGTATCACATAACCTAATTAAAAAAAAAATTGTTTTCAAAATTTTTACAATAATTTTTTTTGATGAACCCATCAAGTCCCCATCTTGAAATTTTGCAATTAGTTTGGCGCAATATCCAGAAACAAAATATTTAAATTAAAAAGTTTTTTTTAATTTCAAATTTTTTTAAAACAAAAAGTACATCATGTGATATATCATTCCAAAGGTATTTGAAATACCTTTAAAAACGAGCTATAAACCACTGTAGTTTAAGTAGTTATCGAGATATTTTCATTTCTTTAGGTACATGTTTAAGCAAAATGGCAGTTTGTTTTGATTTTCAAAAGTTAATTTAAAAAAACTAATGGTCAAAAAAAAATTAAATTTGGGATTTTTCATTCCCTTTATGGGTAGAATGAATGTACCAAAAATTATCGAAACCGGGGAGATGGTCTGCCAAACCTCTGGTTGATTTGATTTGAAATGACCCATGGTTACCATAGGATAGGATAAAAAAGTGGTAAAAATTAGGATGAATTTTGTGTTTTGGTGAAAAAATAAATAGAAATTTAGCACAAGGAGCTAAAAATAAAATTTAATGAGCCTATTCTTTGATGGCTAAAAATCGTTTGAATACTTCCTTTTCCAGAATTAGTATTTTTAATATTTTGTATAACATTTACGTTTTTTTTTATTCTCAATGTGGGACATTCAGGGCCAAGGATAAAACAACAAAAAAAACTAATATTTTTCTTGTTGTCAAAAACCAATAAAATTTTGTGGGTGGATAAAAACAAGTAGTCCACACTGAAAAATTTTATGAAAAAACTAAATGTGCAGGATGTCCAAATTTCTATGTTATTGGGGGTTTGAGGTATTTCCAGAGATGGAAAAAACTGACCCCCACTCACTTTTTTGTAGATTTTTTAAAACAGAATTTGACTTTCAAGTTGGTATTATACACAAAGTTCATATTATTCTTATTTTTCCCTTTAAAATGAGACACTTTGGGTTTTGTTTTGTATTTTTTATAAACCTTTATTTTTTTTCTAACCTACTCATTCATTTTTTCTATTACTATCCTATTTACTTTTTTCACTCAATTTTTACAATTAAAAAAAAATTAAACTTGAAAATAAAACACATACTGTGATAAATCATTTTAAAGGGAATAGTAATAGATCAATAATAGAAAAATACAATATTCAAACTTTAAAAACCATAGTAGTTTTTTAAAACAGCTTTGTCAAATGCCTATGTTGCTTGCCCTTGCTTAAGCTAAAGAGCAAATTAAATGCTCTCTCTCTAGCCTTAATAACTAATTTTTGGAACTCAAAATAAATTACTTACCCATAAGAGTATAAAAATCCTGATCACCCAAATGACCCCTAAAATGATACTTTGTCGTTAAATTTCTAACATTGTACTTAGTAATAATCTTATAGAATTCTTTAGACCTTCTCTGAGCCTTGAAATTAATCAAGACAACACCACTGTTGTAACCTTGAAAGCCCCTTTGATGAACATCGGTGTTTGGAATAATGTCATTGGGATGATAAAATTCACCAAAAGATGTCTTGTGTTTCAGCTTGTAAGTGTGTAAAATATGGCGATAAACTGGAGTAAGCTCTGGGGCCAGGCCAAAAAGAGCAGTTGGTTTAAACCTAAAAACACACAGTAGTAATTTATTCTCAGTAAATACTTTTTTTGTGACTTTAAAAACAAGTTAACAAATTGTTTGCTATAACTCTCAACACATATCTAACAGAATTTAACAAATTGTAACTTTTACTGTAATTTGCATGCTTTATTATTCAAATTTGTAGTCAATTTTTAATATAAAGAAAGAAAGCAAAATTAAATGTTTTATTCTTACCTATCAAATTCGCCAAAAAGCAAAGCAATGTCTTTTTTAAAATAAAGATCACAGTCTAACAGAATAGCTTTATTTTGGGTGTGAGGAGCAATTCTATAAAGTCCTAACGAGATGTAGAATAGGGCATCACTATAGTATGTTCCTAAAATATACAGAATTTTTAAGTTGATAATTTAACCTGACATATTGTTTTTCAATGGTTAGGTCTGCACAGTAGAAAATTATACAAGTTTACCCACCTGGCTTGGAGCTGAAATAAGGAGTCATAACATTAACAATATCCCCGATCCTCGAAGCACACTCATTAAAATCATAAAATTTGTACAAAACAGATTTGTTTGTCTTGTAGACAACGTCCACAAACTGATTGTTGGCTATTTCTTTTGAGCCTTCATCCACTATTACATGGAATTTCAGCGGTATGGAAGAGACATTGAGGATGTTGTATAAAAGATCGTGGAAGCGGTATTTCAGGGCAGAGTTATGTTTGACCTGTTAAAAAATGAGAAAAACTGATTATATTTTTAAACCCAGGACTTATTTTCTACCCAGAAGCTTTAAACTTTTCCACAGGATAGCACTGTTCTTCCTCCACCAAAATCAACAAATGAATATGTTTTGTCAGGTTTAAATCAGGTCTTACCTTCGTAAATATAAACCAAACATTTTGCCTTTCTGTCTCTTTAACTGTAGGCTTAACAGTAGCTGCTAGGCTTCGCTCCTTTGGTAGGGAAGTTGCAGCCGTAAGAAAAGTCGAGGAGGATGCTTTCTTACCACCGCTCCTCAAAAATAATATGTAAAACCCTCCGGAAACGATGAGGGCAAGGGAGACTTGAACTAGAGTCGTTTTTACCCGCATTATTGCGCATTTTACTGATGGTTTCCTAATAGATATATTTTAAAAATCTTTACGAAAGTTGTAAACATTTTTTAAGCACCTAAAGGGTTAAAAGATCACTTAAAACTTTAAAAAAGTAAACAAAATCGGACAAAAACAAACAATTTCAAGTTGTTTTCACTTTGCAATGGTTGTGGTGTGAAGGTGGCTCATAGTCATAGAAATAATTATATTTCAATTCTCATAGTAGTCAGCTGTCTTCTGCCTTGTACTTTTTTCTGGCCTGTGCCAAACTTTGGCTAAGGAACCAGATTTATGTTTCTGCCAACTTCTCAATTCTTTTGTCAAAAAAATTGAAGTCGTGGTTATGTTTATCTTTTGACGTAAACTTCCAAAATTTTTGAAAAAATTCCCTTTCTCCCCTTTAAAAAAAATAGTAACACGTCATATAATGAAGAACTAGTTAAACCTTAACCTGGGAAAACATTTTTTTTCTTCAATGGAGAAAACCAGTGAAGAATTGGACACCAAAAAAGCCTATGGATTTGCTAATGGACATCAAAAAGAGGCTCACTCGACGCTATTGGTGGAAACACCTAAGCAGGGGCTCTTTAATACGAGGGCAATGACTTTTCTCTTGCTTTGGTACTTCTTTAGCGGGTGTACACTGTTTTTAAACAAGTATATTTTAACTTATTTGAATGGTGACCCAACAGTATTAGGTAAGAAGGTATAATTTTAATAATTATTGGTAATTATGCAGTATACGGTTTTCTGCCATTTTTGATTTTTGATGAAAAATTCTGGTAATTATGCAGTATACGGTTTTCTGCCATTTTTGATTTTTTTTGAAAAATTCTTTATGGGGGCACCTTCTAGGGTCCCTAGGACCCCAAATCCGTCTGCGCCGTTTGGTTTTTTTTTTAATTTTTTTTGTTTTTTTTTAATTTTTTTTCACTAAAACAAACCAAACCAACACAGTCCAACCCAACCTAATCCAAACCAACCCAAAACAATTAAAAAAACACTTTACAACCCCCCCTGGGCACCCTTTTTTCTCGTTAAAAAAAAAAAATTAAAAAAAAACCAACTGGCGCAGGCGGATTTGGGGTCCTAGGGACCCTAGAAGGTGTCCCCATAAAGAATTTTTCAAAAAAAATCAAAAATGGCAGAAAACCGTATACTGCATAATTACCAAAATTCTTTATGGGGGCACCTACTAGGATCCCTAGGACTCCAAATCCGCCTGCGACCGTTGGTTTTTGAAAAATTTTTTTGGTATTTTTAATTTTTTTTTCCCCAAAACAACCCAATCCAACACAGTCCAACCCAACCTAATCCAACCCAACCCAAAACAATAAAAAAAAACACATTACAACCCCCCCCCCAGGCACCCTTTTTTCTCTTTAAAAAAAAAAATCGAGCGCATGCGTCCTAAGGACTCTAGTAGGTGCCCCCATAAAGAATTTTTCATAAAAAATCAAAAATGGCAGAAAACCGTATACTGCATAATTACCATTATTATTTTAAAAAGTACAAACATGTTTTTCATAGTTTTTTACAATCCTATACTTGACTCTTTATTGAGTGTGACTTTCAGGTGCGTGTCAAATGTGCATGACAGCCACCTGCGGCTTTATACAACTTTATTTCCCTTGCGGAATGTACAAACCTTCCCAGCGACTCAACAAACCACCTGGATTTTACCGGCACATGGTTTTAGTTGGTTGCACAAGGTTTTTAACAGTGGTTTTGGGTTTGGTAGCGCTGAATTATGTTGCTGTCAGTTTTACAGAGACTATTAAGAGTTCTGGTCCTCTGTTTACAGTGTTGATATCCAGACTTTTATTAGGTAAGTACTAAGGAGTGTAACACCCATTTGATTTTTGTTTTTATAAAATAAACAACATAAAGAAATATGCCTATTTTAGGTGAACATACAGGTCTTTATGTAAATTTAAGTCTTCTGCCAGTAATGTCTGGCTTAGCTCTATGTTCCATAAATGAACTAAGTTTTGACACCATTGGTTTCCTAGCAGCAATGGCTACAAATGTTACAGAATGCATACAGAATGTCTATTCAAAAATGTTGATTTCTGGGGACAAATTTAAATACACGTAAGTTTTATTTGAAGTTTGGATACTAGGACTATTAATTTTTTACCTTATAAATTTGACTTAGTTCTCAGGGCCACTTTGCCACAACTTTTTTGGTAGTTAGGTTGTTAAGCTTAGAGCACTTTGCCAAAAAAAACTTGTCAATATTAAGTCATGCAAATTCTTAAAAAAATAATGCTGCACAAATTTTTCTTGATTTTTTTGAGAAAACTCTATTTGCACCATGTTAAGTCAGCAGTGCACTAGAAATCCATTATAATGGGTTTAAAATAACACTATTTGTACTGATAGCTGAATATTGTTAGGTGAGAAATTATTTTTTTTTAGACCGGCAGAGCTACAATTCTACACAAGTGTAGCTAGCATAGCTATTCAAATTCCAGCAACCATTCTTATGGTTGATATAGCAAGTCCTACCAAGCTGAGTTTGAAGGTTATATGTTGTTTTGTATGCAATGGTCTCTTTTTTCATTTTCAAAGTATAACAGCTTATGTTTTGATGGATTACATTAGTCCAGTAACTCATAGGTGAGTCATCCAACAGGTATTTACTTATATTTATATATACATAAAGGGGATCATAATGCTCGGAGTCATGTAGAAACTGTTATTTTCTCTAGGTTTCTTGACAGTTTTTTTTCTTCTACCCAGTAAACGTAAAAAAAACATTCAAAAACATTATTCGATATCGATTACAGAGGGGCAGGCATGGAATTGCCTTAGACATTTTTTAAATTTACCCAAAGTCATGGAGTTTTAAAGAGTCATGAAAGACCTTTGCAAATTTTATTATTGCAACTATTTTTTAAATTTATCATGTTTTAGAAACTTAATTATACTTAAGTAAGTTAATAAAAAATAGATACAATGTTTTGCTTTTTAAATATTTGCGAAAACATCAAAAAAAAAAATATGTATTTTTTTGCCCTGCAGTTTTATCCCTGGTAAAATTTTCCCCTCGAATCTTATCCAGACCGGAGAAGTTTTTATCATGTTTTTATAAGTTCTATAAGTTTCAATGAGAAGGCCAATATTTTTTTCGATAATATTTTATAATCTTTTAGAAGCAGAGAAGATTATGTAGGGAATATATGATGTTTTATCAGCTTGTAGTTTTAGAATAATTTATAAGATTGAATAAGACTAGTTACTTTTATGAGAATCAAGGATGTTTTATAAGACAGAAGGGTGTGGGTTTGGACAAGATTTTATCATGAGGTATTAAGGAAGTTTCTATGGGTTCTTGTGGTATCGGTTTCCAGGATATTTGATGAAATTCTATCCAGTATCGCGATTCCTTCAGTAATGATTTTGGAGAGGTTTCTATGAGTTCTTGTGGGATCGGTTTCTAGAATATTTGATGAGATTCTATCAGTATTTTATGATTTGACAAAAATAGTAGATATTAAGGATTTTTTATAATAAATAGATAGATAATCTGGAAGTATGATATTGATAGTACCCTTTAGTATTCTACAAAATAATACTGTTGCCCATAATCACGTTACTGATACAATTTTCTCAGATATATCCTTGAATTTGTTTCAAAAACCCACCGAAAATCTAAAAATATACATAATAATATAAATATATAATCTCTTCTAGTATCCTACAAACTGATCCCAACAGGTACTTATATAAACTTCTTCAAAAACCATCAATATCCTAGAAAACGTTGCAAAAAACCACCAAGAACACAATTTCTAGATTCATGATACTGATGGAATCTCCTTAAATGTCCCAGAAACCGATCCCACAAGAACTCAGATAAACTTTTCCAAAATCATTCCCCATAGGATCTTCTAGAATCACGATACTGATATAATCTCTTCAAATATCCTAGAAACCGATCCCACATGTACCCATAGAAACTTCTTCAAAAAAAATAAATAAAATAAAATTTCCTCCAATATCATAGAAACTGTTGCAAAAACCTACCCAAAACCCGATAAAATCTTCTTGCCCATAGGATCTTCTAAAATCATGATACTGATAGAACCTCCTCAAATGTCCTAGAAACCGATCCCACAAGAACTCACAGAAACTTCTCCACAATACTGATATAATCTCCTCAAATATCCTAGAAACTGATCCCACATGTGCCAATAGAAACTTCTTCAAAACCCATCAAAATCACTGCCCATAGACCTGATAGAATCTCCTCCAATATCATAGAAAATGTGGCAAAAACCGACCCAAAACCCAATAAAATCTTCTACAAAATTTCTATCATATTTTCTATGAGATTCGAGGGGAAAATTTTACCAGGGATAAGATTCAAATTTTCAAAATTTGCACTGAAAACTGCACAAACGCATCAAACGTATATGTATGATACTTTTTAAAGTCCCTAATTTATAGCTATCAAACTCAAATTTTTTTAGCGTTGCCAACACCGCCAAAAGAGCCTTCCTCATCTGGTTATCGGTGCTGATGTTTGGCAACCCTGTAACAGCTTTAAGCGGACTCGGCACGATCACTGTCATTATTGGGGTGCTGCTTTACACCAAGGCTCAGCAGTACGACAGCAGGATGCTGGAATCGGCCAACTTGATACAACGCAAAGTTAGAAGCATTTGATGCGAGCACCAACCAGTTTAGTTTAATTTTTTTCTACTTGAATTTTAGGTGAAGTTTCGAAACTTCGATTGTGTCAATCTGTTTGAGGTCGCGCGTATGAACGAGGACGCGGTGATTCCCAGTGGCTCGTTTTAATTATTATTTTATTATATTATATTTATATTTGGTGAAAAATTGCAAATTTTTATGATCCTTTTTGGTCCAAATTTTCATAGAAACAGAAATATGAAGTGCAAAAAATATATACCTTGTAGTCCTTCCTTCGCTCAGCTTGGGATAAAAAGTACCAGTTTTGTAGGTACTATAATGCACTATCTGTATTGTAAAATTTGGCACCAACTGTGTGTGTCGCAAAAGTCTGGAATCAGGGATTTTCGGGAGAACTACTAGTTTTTTCAATAAAAGCTTATACAAGATCATTTTAGGTGA
Source organism: Oxystoma pomonae (assembly GCA_963921995.1). Classification (NCBI taxonomy): domain Eukaryota; kingdom Metazoa; phylum Arthropoda; class Insecta; order Coleoptera; family Brentidae; genus Oxystoma; species Oxystoma pomonae. The sequence goes on along the minus strand of OY998166.1, from coordinate 118,103,078 downwards.
AAAAATCGGTTTCGAAAAAATATATACCCTTTTATACAGGGTGTCCCAAAAATAAAATATGACACAAACTTATCTTTTTTTAAATTGGACACCCTGTATATTATCTCATTTTTTTAATCCTTAAAAAATAAGCTTTTTGAAGATAGCAAACAGTTTGGGTCTATTATCTTCTCCCAAATATTCAAGACTAAATTTGTAAGGAAGAGATAGGAAAATAAATATCATAGGTTAATATTGGGTAGTTAATTTTGATTTCCCTACTTAGCGTTGGCTTTCGGTTGGAATGGGCTGGGCGTTTGATATGTTGTAGATCTGTTCTATTAGAAATACAGAACAGTATTATAGAGTTTCAGTTTATAAACAAGTTACCAGCAATTAGAAGTAACCACAATGGGTAATAGTTTATCACCTTTTATCACAAACCTATTTATGAGCAAATTTGAATCAGATATAAGTAAAGAATTTGAGTATCTCCCCAGAGTATGGTTCAGGTATGTAGACGATGTGTTTGCAGTATTCAATACTAAAGTAACTAGTGTTGAAAATGTTATGGAAAAAATAAACCCACAATTAAATTTACTTATGAAACAGAGAACAACGGTACACTGCCATTTCTAGACACTTTAGTCATAAGAAATAAAAATAAATTGGACTTTGACCTATACAGAAAAGGAACGGCCACCAACAGGTATATTCCAAATGACTCTTTTCATTGCTTACAACATAAGCTTGCAAGTTTGCACTTTTTAACATATAGATTAGTAAATTTTCCCTTAAACAAAGAAATATTTGAAGCAGAAAAGAATAGGATTAGGAATATAGCTGGTGAAAACGGTTACGACAAAGGCTTAATAAATAAGCTGATAAATAGACATTCTTTTCAAAAGACCTTTCGGAATTCCACTTTTTTCAGACGAAAAGATACCTGCGACTCAAAATTTGTATCAATTTCTTATAACCCTAATTATACGAAAGGATTACAATTACAATAACACCGGTCTTAAATTAGTATATCAATCCGGTAACACAATAAGAAGCTTACTAGGAAATCTCAAGGATAAAACTACAGTTCTAGAAAAAAGTGGAATTTACGAAATTAGTTGCATGGATTGTGACAAAAAATATGTTGGCCAAACGAGACGCTCTATTCAGACACGTTTTAAAGAACACTTAGTACACTTAAAATACGGAAGAACAGAAAAGTTAAGTGTGGCCGAGCATGCTTTTGAAAACAATCATAGATTCACATTAGATAACCTAAAACTTCTAAAAAGTGTACCAAACAAAAGACTTTTAAATGCATATGAAAGTATGGAAATCATTAAATCCAGAAATAGCTTAAATAAAGATAGAGGACCCATCCCGTTTAGTACACTTTATTCTTTGGTTGAGGGGAGATAGGACTAAAAATCGTAGATTAATTTAGTTCATTGTTTATCGTCTCCTGATGATGCTAACGTTGTTAGCGAAACGCGGGTCGAGTGCAAAAAAGTGTAGTTTTGGTTTGTGGAAAACAATCATAACTTTGTTTTAGTGCAACCAAAGGTTCCAAATTCCCAACATAGTATACAACATGATCCGAAGCTAAAATCAGGGAAAAATTAACTAATGTCGTTTCCAAATACTATAAACTGTTTGATTAATAAAATACACAAATTCTTGAACTTTTATTGGAAGAAGTCAGTATTTGGAAACAATATTGGTCAGAAGTAGGCAAAAGCATATGATAACGTTTTCGAGGCAATGAACAAGTGTGAGGATATTTTTCCATTGATAAAAACATTCTTAGATGTTTGCCAGTAAGAAGCTTCTCATGCGTCAGTACATTGAAAATATAAGTAATTGAAAGCACTATGACGGAAATTCGTCTGACTGGCTTAGCATTGCTGCATATCAACAGACATATTGAAATTGACATTGAGCGAGTCATTGACCGGTTTTCCCAAAAAAACTGGAAACGAACTTTTTTTAGAAATAGGTATCTTATATTTGAGATATGCAATATATAAGGTAATGTTTCAACCTAAAAAGCTTTTTATATCTCGAAAAAAAAGTATTTAGCTATTAGGTTTTGTTTGTGGTTTGTTTGTTATCTATGTTTTTTATAACTGAAAAAATTATACGTATAGTTACTCAAGCGCGGATTTCAGGGGGTACGTACGAAAACATTTAGAAAATCAAAAGTATTAGGGCATAAATTGCGGCGCTATAACACCTTTGATTTTTAACAATGGCATTTGTAGTGTCACTTTATTAAAAAAGTTCGCCTGCTGCGCTTTGAAACCATTGATATATTTACAATTTTAAATAAAAAAATGCATTTTTCAGTGCAATTCTCTTTAAAATTTTCACCTGCGGCGCTAGGATACGTTGATATTTATGATTTTAATATAATTTGGCTCGAAGATTGAATTGCAAAAAATGTATGAAGTTAACAACTTAAAATCTGAGTACCCCCTCCCCCCTAGATTTGAGGCCAAATCCGCGTAAGTTTTTTGTTTGTATGTATTGATATGTTCCTCATAAAAGCTATGCTTTTATTCTAGTTTTTTTTTTCGTATTGAAACCGCCCCCCCCCTTTTAAAATGGCTAGGACCGCCACTGAGGTTTCAGATTTTAGGGATTTTTCAATAAAATAGTAGTCAAAAGTAGTTAACTTGCTACCAGTGTTTAGGTAGAGAACCAGGCTATTGAATGCAGTTCAAAAAATTGATATATTTTATTTACGGCACTCTCAGTGGCGGCACAAACTTGAAAAACGTAAAAATCTTTTTTCAAAATGCAATTTTTCGTAAAATTGCTGATTAAAAGAGAACAAACGGTGAAATATTTTTTATTTTTTGGTATGTTATAGAAAAATCTTCAGAGAAAAAAAAAGATAAGCTACATATGTATAAGCTCATCAGACTTTGTGAAAAACGCAAAAAAATGATTTTAGTGAAAAATCCCTAAAATCTGAAACCTTCAACTTTCAACACCTAAATCTCTGAAACCGACGGTCGGATCAAAAAGAGGTTCATTTAGACGTTGGGAGAACCGATCTACAACATATCAAACGCCCAGCCAATTCCAACGGAAAGCCAGAGGCAATGATAAGTGGGCGGGGTCCTTTAAACGAATATCTTGGAGAAGATCAAAGATAGACGTAAAGCACTGGTGCACTGTGGAGGGGGGGGGTTTGCGGTTACAATAAACCTCCTTCCCGAGAAGCCTGGTTATGGTCCCATTTTTACCTCAAATTAAGTTTTTTTATTATTTATCCCCCGAAGTCAATTCCTGGGTGTGCCAGTGCCTAAAGTGTTTGGTATTTTTTGAAAAGTTTATTTTTTAAGGATTCAGAAAATGAGATAATATACAGGACGTCCATGTATAAAAGGGTATATATTTTTCGAAACTGCTTTTTTTTCCTAAAATGATCCTATATAAGTTTAAAAAAAAACCCATAGGTCTCCCAAAAAATCCATTATTCTAGACTTATTCTAGTACCTAGGAAGCACTTTTTATCCCCAGGTGGAAACGTAAAAAATTTTTGCACTCGATGAAAATTTTTGCTAAAAAGGATGTTTGATACATACCTATGACAATTTTCTAAAATTTGCAAGTAGCAATGCAGGTGGATTTTATTTTGGTCCCTACGGATTCCCTGCAAATGAGAGGCTAAAATACGTTTTTAGTCCCTAGAGAAAAGAAATTTAAGTATATTTTAAGGTTCTATGGTTTGTGGTGTGAGGCCAATTCAAGGTGTCGTTGCGTAGGTGCTGCAACTTTTTAGAAAGGGAAAAAAAATGTTTGTTCTTGTTTTTTTATACCTATATCACTAAATTTAAATTTTGTATTGTTTTTCTTTATATTTTTTTTAGTTTTTTTACTTTCTAATAGTTTGTTACCATGGTGTGGGGTGTTGTTAGTGTTATTAAGAAAAGATAAAAATGTCTATTATACCTTCCTACGTGTGTGATAATTTTGTCAATTTTTGTGATTTTTTTTTCGTGTAGAAAAATCGTCCCAGTTTTTAGATTATAATTTATATCATTTCGACATCATTCCAAAATTTAATAAGAAAATTTTTACAATTTATGCAGTAATTATCAGTGCAATAGTTTTCAGAAAATCTGATCTCTAATAGTTAAAGTTTTTATATCCCGTCAGTATTTTTTTCCTGTGTTTATACAAAATAGATCTTTTATTTAAGATGTAAATATTCCTTAAAATATTGTAAATATACACAATAAAAACCAGTATAGAAGGAAACCTATAATTAACTATTATAAACAAAAATATCCGGTTATAAAATTGTTGAATATTTGTTGTGAATTTCATAAAAAAATTAAAGTAAATTCACCGAGAAATATTTGTTTTTTTTTTCCTACGGAGTAAAGATATGCACGGAAGGGGGTACTGATCAAGCTCTTACATTTAGTATGTTTTCATATCGTATTCAATACGTATCGAAAATCAAGCATCTTGTTCTTGCGTATATCACTCTCTCTGTCGGAACAGAGAACATGCTGTATGAAAGAAAAAGAAGACAATTTTTTTAATACATACTGATTAAGATGTAAAAATATACTAAATGTTTTATAGAGGGTTTTATAAGATTCTGCGAGCCAGAATATTTTCTTTGTAAATGAATAATAAAATATATTATTTTTAGGAAATTTTATTGGCTTTACATTTTTTTTAAAAACCGTCCAGAAGGCCAGAAGGAAATATTTTAGCATAATTTAAGGGGAAACGTTTTTGATTAAGCAATTTTTACTATGTTTTTCACATTTTTATGCCATGATTTTGCTCACGTTTTAAAGTTTTTTTTTCCAATCTTTCGATTTCTAGAATAAAACACTAAAATTTTAAGTTTTCACTGGTTTTTTAGACGTTCAAAAAAAGTACTGCCAAAAAACAGTTTTTCTTTGTTAAAATGAAAAATATTTTGAGAGGGAGGGCAGAATTTTAGAGGTAGATGGAGAGATAATTTAGTGAAGTGCAAAATTATTTCAGGTAGTTGAAGAGAGATAGCAGGCTATAAAAAAGTATTTTAGACAAAGATGAAAATACTTTAAGGCAATTGTTTAACAAAAATTTCGTCATCTGTCTGACATCTTGAGTGGTGTCGTGCATATGATTTTTATTTTGATATTTTTATACAAAAAACAGCAAAAATTATAATTGTTCAAAGCATAAAGTGTGTGAGACATAAATTTACCAAAAAAAGTGTATTCAAGCACATCTAAAAATCATTTAACAGGTATTTATTATTATTATCTATTTATTAGCAATTCATGGAAAAAATTTTTAACAAGAAGAACTTTTTCAGTAGGTAGCGTATTTCATATAGGTTAACTAAAGCAATTAAAATAAAATAACGTTAAATTAAAAAAAAAACCGCTGCAGGCTACAAAAAGAAATAGTAGTTTTAACAACTAATGGCTAAAATAGTGTTAGCTTAACTAATAGCGCATCGAGGTATTTAAAAACGCGAGTAAAAAAAGCACAGTTTAGCCGCGAGTTGTTAACACTATTTTTTTAATACCTTTATCATAAAATCCAAGAAAAACAGGAAATAGTTATTAACCTAACAAGTGCGGAAAGTTATACTTTTCCGCACGCACCGGCGCGCGTCGTTCGGGCAAGCCGTAAGTGCGGAAAATACTTTCTGCACGCGTTAGATACAACATTTTTCCTAAGAACGTGCGGAATATCAAAATATTGTGTCATTGTTTTATTCAGAACTAAACTTTAACAAGCTTAAAAAATTAATTTTTATGGTATAATTATTAATCACGGTAACATTGAAAGTACCACTTCTCATGTTCCTTAATACCATCGTCGACTTCAAGTCCTCCTGATTCATCACTGAGCAACAGCGTGCTCAACAACAAGCGTGCTTAACAATTTTTTTTTTTAATTTTTCAAGTTTGTGCCGCCACTGAGAGTGCCGTAAATAAAATATGTCAATTTTTTCAGCTACATTCAATAGCCTGGTTCTCTACCTAATAACTGGTAGCAAGTTAGCTACTTGAATACAACAAAATAGGCAAAAAACTTATTTTAGTGAAAAATCCCTAAAATCTGAAACCTTCAACTTTCAACACCTTTATCTCTGAAACCGGGGGTCGGATCAAAAAGAGGTCCATTTAAATGTGAAAGCGTGAAAAATTTTTTTTGCTCAACAGCGTGCGTGAAAAATTTTTTTGCTCAACAGCGTGCTTGAAAATTTTTTTTCGCGCACTGCGTGCGCAATTTTTTTTCCACGCACGGCGTATGGAAAAGTGTCACTTTCCGCACGGGAATGAGTGCGAGAAAAGCGTTTTTCCGCACGCTCGTAGGAAAATACTTTTAAAAATCTCGAACGAAGAGAACTTCTTGCAACACACCATCTTTACACTATAAATCAAGGCGGCTGGTAAATGAAATAACAGTCGTTTCCATAGCGATGTGTCTTTTTACTCGGTGACGTTTATTGTTGCGACATTTTAATCTTTGACAATTTGATATTTTGACGATTTTTTAAATGATTTTTTCGTAAATACACGGTGAAAACTGGCGGAAAAAATCTTTTTGCTTTAGTTATCTGCAGACAGTTACTAAAGTCATGTTTTTGATGAAGGTATTAGAAAAAATAGTGTTAACAACTCGCGGCTAAAATGTGCTTTTTTTTAGTCGCGTTTGTAAAAAAAGCACTATTTTAGTCACTAGTTGTGAAAACTACTATTTTTGGCAGTACTTTTTTTGAACGCTAAAAAAAAAGTGAAAACTTCTAGAAATCGAAAGTTTGGAGAGAAAGCTTTAAAATGTGAGCAAAATCATGGCATAAAAATGTGAAAAACATTGGTTAAACCTCAAATTATCATCATGGCTTTACCATAACACATTAAAAAACATTTTTTTTCCTTTTCGCACCCCCCCCCTCCTTCCGGCGAGTTAACTCTACCTAGTAAAAATACACCTACCAAAATAATTTAAAAACAATGTTAATTTTATAGATTTATTTTAAAAATATGTACAGAAAACAAGTATAAAAAGGAGTATAATAATTAAATATCATAAAAAATAAATTACAGCAATCATTGTTTAAGCTAAAAGTAGATAGTAAATTAAAGTATAGAAGTCAAAATGTTAATAATATTGGCACACAGTAGGCCTGCATTCTTTCCTACAATTACATTGCAACAAAATTATAATTATAATGAAAAGAAACGTATGGGCATGATTTTCTTACCAAAAGTTTTATCAAAGTAGTAACAAGTTTTACTTACCTACGTATTTAAAAAAAAAAACTACTTTAGAGTATGTACAAAAAATTTGACCCTTTAGAGTAAATTTTTGTCTAAAATTAAAAGACTATTTTTAAATCCAACACTGATTCAGCAAAGTAAGATGCAGGATTCTTTTTAATTGCAAGTAAAACTCCTCCAAAATTGTAAGTTTTTACAAAACACTTTAAGCATTGCAAGCATATAACTGAGATACTCCTATAATTATGGCTTAGATTAAAAAGAGACAAGATATATGGTCCAACAAAAACTCCTTGGCAAATAATAACCACTGTTTATTTGCAAATAAAATCACAACAAAACAAAGGTGAGAAATATCGATTATTTTTCTATCCTTTTAAACGACGTTAGAACGATAGGGACAGAGAATTCTGTCTCAACCACTTTGGGTCGTGATTGGCTTGGGTGGGGAAAGTCGGCAGTCGGAGACATAAGCTTTTTCGTGTTATTTATTTTAAAATTTCAGGGTGTTTTAAGCAGTTTATAAGTCGTTTTACCAGTAGGAGAATATTTCACCGCATTTAAAGTGATATTTTGGAACAAATCATCCAATATTTTGAAAACAAAGGAAGTGGCGGTACATGCCGGTAGGTACACAGCAAAATAAAAAAAAAGTTTATGAAATATACTTAAATGAGTAGATCCTTAGATTAAAATATCAACAAACACTTTTTTTTATGAAGTAGTTAATTCCCAATGCGTCCAGTGAGATATTTTCAAACGTTTCTATAAGGTTTTTTTCGAGATTTGTTTTATAAAGACGATAAAATAAAGCATACTTTTCATGAAGTAGTTAATGCGCAAATAAGATATTTTCGAAGGTTTTTTTTTATAAAGACTAAAATAAAGGTAGGTAAAGTCCTTAAACCAATTTGCAAACAACAATAAAAGTTAATTCACATGTGTTCAGGTTTGTAAGAATATTGAATTCCTACCTCTTATCAGAATATTAAGGTTGTTTTAAACTGCCGCCGTTGCCATCTGCGCTCGCCCTTCGAATTGCATACCCTAAGCATTATTGACTTTATTGTGTACTGAAGAAGTCAGTATAAGTAAGTTTCTGCTAATGACCGGAAAAATAACAAAATTGACAAACACAATAAGATAATTTTTAGCTAGTGGGTAATATTAATTTTTTTCTTGATATTCCAGGTGCTATGAACTGTGTTTCTTTGTTTTAATGTTTGGCATAATTTTATTGTGTTGAAAATTGAAATTGCTATAAATCATATACAAACTTTGTAATAAATTTCTTTTGTATAAAATTTTACATTTATTGTTAGGAAGCTTCCAAAAAACACATTGGCAGAATTATTTTTTGCATGTTTTTTAAATTATTTTGCAGATTTCATATTATAGTAAAATTTTAATAATATAACCCATGTGTAAATTTCAATTTAAGTAGGTACGCCACTGGTGTGTTTACCATAAACCACAGAAAGGTAAACATTGTTCCATATAATAATATAACCAAAGTCTCCGTAAGTGTCAGGTATCTTGTCTCTTTTAAATCTAAGAACTATGGGATACTATAATGGCCCAAGTGTCGCAAAATGTGTAACAATAATAACTGTGAAAAACAAAGAAAATAATTAAAAATCAGGGTTGGTCATGGGCAAGGCCAAAGGCGAAAAATCAACTGCGCATGCCTGAGGCAGTCTACTCGCGTTCAGAAGAGTTTTTGTGTGGAGCCAAAAATTCTTCTGAGTCGAGTGTGTCAGGCCGTAGATTTTTTACCTTTGTTCTTGCCCAGGTCCAACCCTGATTCTTACATTATTTTATTTGTTTTTCAAAGTTGCTACTATTACACATTATGCGACTCTTATGGTATGTCATAGTTTTGTGATTGTATGAAAGGGTCTATTATCTCCTTAAAGTAGGTACAACATCTCAAAGGAGTTCAATTTGAAACACCTATGTATACTGGACTAATTTTGATCGAAATTCAAACTACGATATTGGTTTTATAAAAAAAAGGTGATTGTTCCCACTAAAGAAACTACAAAACAAAAATGCAACACTTGCTTTTATACAACAAAAATGCATCATTCGTTGTTATCAAAATTTCAAGCTCGCGTCCGCGACAACCTTTCCAAAATTTCCTTTAAAAATCACATAACTCGTATCAGCCTTTTACTAATAATAACCTCCTGAAAGCTTTATTTAGTACCGCTATTTAAGGTTCCCGGTGTTCTGGCAGCTAGCCTCCTTCTTCCAGCCAGCAATTTGTTGAGCCCTCTAGGTTCCTCGGTAGTGGTGGTTGAGCTAGAGACGGGTTCAGTTTCCTCGGATACTTCTTCTATCGAAAAAATAGTGGTGTTATTTTTGTTATTGTTTCGAATTTTATCGCCAAATATTTGTCAATCGTTAGTGCTTCGGTAGTGCTCTTTAGTGCTTTAATAAATTAAGTTAGTGCACCTTACAGAACTACTTAATACTAAAAATCCAAGATGGCGGTCCTATTTAACAAATAGGCGTATTTCACCCCCCTATAAAAAGCTTTTTCTGCGACACCGTATTCAGTCTCATCCTTGGGGAGTTTTTCTAGAGGGGTCAAAAATGCCTATATTTTAAATAAATCCGCCATCTTGAAATTTTAACAAATATCATTTTTGCAAAATTATGATTGTTTTCCACAAACCAAAACTACACTTTTTTGCACTCGACGCGCGTTTCGCTAACAACGTTAGCATCATCAGGAGACGATAAACAATGAACTAAATTAATCTACGCTCTATCTTATATACAATCCTTTAGTGGGCGGAGATAAGACTAATAATCTGTGATTGATCACGATTCTTAATCCTATCTCCCCTCAACCAAAGAATAAAGTGTACTAAACGGGATGGGTCCTCTATCTTTATTTAAACTATTTCTGGATTTAATGATTTCCATACTTTCATATGCATTCAAAAGTCTTTGCTTTGCATGCTCGGCCACACTTGACTTTTCTGTTCTTCCGTATTTTAAGTGTGCTAAATGTTCTTTAAAACGTGTTTGAATAGAGCGTCTCGTTTGGCCAACATATTTTTATGGAAAAAATAAATACCAAATTTCCCACTTTTATCTTTACTTATGAAACATAGAACAACGGTACACTGCCATTTCTAGACACTTTAGTTATAAGAAATAAAAATAAATTGGACTTTGACCTATACAGAAAAGGCACGGCCACCAACAGGTATATTCCAAATGACTCTTTTCATTGCTTACAACATAAGCTTGCAAGTTTGCACTTTTTAACATATAGATTAGTAAATTTCCCCTTAAACAAAGAAAGATTTGAAGCAGAAAAGAATAGGATTAGGGATATAGCTGGCGAAAACGGTTACGACGAAGGCTTAATAAATAAGCTGATAAATAGACATTCTTTTCAAAAGACCTTTCGGAATTCTACCTTTTTCAGACAAAAAGATACCTGCGACTCAAAATTTGTATCAATTCCTTATAATCCTAATTATACGAAAGGATTACACAAAGTATTTAATAACACCGGATCCCAAGGATAAAACTACAGTTCTAGAAAAAAGTGGAATTTACGAAATTAGTTGCATGGATTGTGACAAAAAATATGTTGGCCAAACGAGACGCTCTATTCAAACACGTTTTAAAGAACATTTAGCACACTTAAAATACGGAAGAACAGAAAAGTCAAGTGTGGCCGAGCATGCTTTTGAAAACAATCATAGATTCACATTAGATAACCTAAAACTTCTAAAAAGTGTACCAAACAAAAGACTTTTGAATGCATACGAAAGTATGGAAATCATTAAATCCAGAAATAGTTTAAATAAAGATAGAGGACCCATCCCGTTTAGTACACTTTATTCTTTGGTTGAGGGGAGATAGGATTAAAAATCGTGATCAATCACAAATTATTAGTCTTATCTCCGCCCACTAAAGGATTGTATGTAAGATAGAGCCAAGATTAATTTAGTTCATTGTTTATCGTCTCCTGATGATGCTAACGTTGTTAGCGAAACGCGCGTCGAGTGCAAAAAAGTGTAGTTTTGATTTGTGGAAAACAATCATAATTTTGTTTTAGTGCAACCAAAGGTTCCAAATTCCCAACATAATCATTTTTGATATTTGTTAAAATTTCAAGATGAACTTATTGCTATTTAAGCAAGTGGATTTTTTCTTAATAAGCTTGATTTTGCAGGTAAACTTTGGTCTATTTAAAAATTGCAAAATTCCTTATTTCTTGTCCGAATTTTTAAAATGTGGCTTCGTAACCGATGTTTCAGATTTATTACAGTGTCGCACACAAAAAAATATCTAGAAGGGGTTAAAAATGCCTATTTTTGAAATAGGTCTGCCATCTTGGATTTTTAGAAAATGTCAAGTTTGACCGTGCTCCTATAACTTTTGAAGCTTTGGCTTTCTTAAAAGCTAAATATTGTTAAAATCGGACAATTTGACGTTTAAAACGTTTAAGGCCACAAAAACCGAAAGATCAACAACAGGTGGCATGACTAATACCATTTCGAGTGAGATCGTGCAGTATTCAGAACACGGTACGAACACTTATGTGAGAAAAGTATAACTTATTAGGAACGTAACCATTTATTAATGCTTCTTGAAAAAGTTTTGATGCTCGGCTTCATGCTTCATGGATTGCAATGTCTCGAAATTAAAAAGAATCAAAAGAAAAATCATTATTCATCATAAAAAAAATAAAAAAATTCCGTATTATTTTTATCACTTGACATGTATTAATTTATTGGCCGCATGTTCCATAAGACAAGTGGCCGGTGTAGGATTTATAAAAATCTACAACCGTATCCAAAGGATTTTTCAAAATTTGGTGTATTTTGTTCAAAAAATAAAAAAATCCAAAAATTCGAGGCTAAAGAAAAAGCCAGGTAAGATTTTTGACTATTTTTAGCCGTGTTTATTTTATTTCGAAAATGAGAGAGTCCAGCAAAAAACTGTCTGGATACGGTTGTGAGGAATTCAAAAATAAACATTCCTGCCAAATTTCAACAGATTCCGTTTTCTCGTTTCCAATATTCTGCCCGGTAAAGATTGGCCCAAAAACAGCAAAGCAGTGTTGTCAAACCTATGCGGTTTTTGTGCCCTTAAGTTAGGATCATTTAAAAAAGTTCGGCTTTTTTTGGCACACCCTATATATTTTATTACTTTAATGCTCGTATCCACTTACGCTTTAATCATGATTAGATTCTGATCGGTGTTTAGAATGTGGTGTTTTATATTGACTACTCGGAGAATTTTCACTGCTGAATTAGTCATTTAAACCAAACCAGTGCATTTTTACAATTTGTTCTTACCGGCCTCAGTTGAGGAAACTTCTTGCGGCGCCTCGCTCGACGGCGCCTCAGTGGTCTGACCCGGTCTCCTCCTGTTGAGGAGAGGATTGACCCTCCTTACTTGGACTGGGGCGCTGGCGGCGGCTTTTTGTTTGGGCTGCTGCACTGTGATTCGGTTGCGGCTGCGCAAACGGCCCAGGGGGCTGTTGTTTACTGGGGCCACTGAGGTTTCTTCCTGAAAATTTACAACAGTTAATTTTATCATTACATCATTTAGGCTAAGCTACATAGAAATAATAGAGGAAAAAATTATAAGCCAAATTAATAAGTAAATACTGGTAATGTAGCTTAAACCAAGAGCTGCTTTCGAGCTTTTTAATTAAATATTCAGCTAAAAAATATTTAAAAACCCTTGTTTTCATATAAAACAAACTTGAAATAAGAAAAAACACAAAAAAATATAGTATATTATGGCCAGTTGTGTCAGCATGTCTGAGCTAAAGTGAGATAGAGCGATAAAACGTCAAAACAACGTAGGTGTATCAAAATATAAAGCGCAAATTTCTTCCCCCTTTACACCTCAACTGATCCAGCTATAAATTTTATGCAGCAGGCGATCATATCACAAAAACCACGTGACCAAAATTTTATCACGTGATTAAAATAACTGCTCTGTGACTTATTGAGAGAGAAAAATTTTGGACCCACCGATCCTTGAATCCTTGTGAAGTACCGACCATTATTTTATCGGAAAATATTTTGATTTTTCGCTGCAAGCAGTCTTTTTATTCGACGCGGACAACGGCGTTACTTATAAATGTATAATGTTCCAGTTTCAGCGTGCAAAAAACTAGAAATAAAGAGAGGTAACTAACGTAATATGTTTTATAAAGTTGTAAGCGCCAAATTCATAGACCTTCTTCAAGGCTCCGCCCTTGTTCCTTGTCCATGTTAATTCTTATGGCGAAGGAAGGAGGAAGGCTCAAGGAATAATCAGCTAATTAATAGGGTTTGAGATTCAAATCGCAGAATCGTTCATAAACATATTCAAATGGATAGAAATGTAGAATAATAAAAATTTTGCAAATAAAACCATAGTGTTAACCAAAAAAAAAACCATAAGAGAAAAGTGCAAAATTATTCTTGCCAGCTCCTAATTTGTTTAAGTCAAACATAACCTTAAATTAAAAACAAAAAAATTATTTGTTCGGACAATAACATATTTTTACAAGAAAAACAAATAATAAAAGAGGTCTTAATTAAAAATTCGTATCCAAATAACTTCATCGAAAATTCTTTTAGACAAATCGAATTTCCAAGACCACGCGAACGTAGACATAATAATGTACAACCAACAAATTTAATAATTCCTTTTATACCAGATATTTCGGAAAAAATTAAACGAATCGCTAATACTTATAATATTAGAACAATTTTTAAAAAATCAAATACTCTTAGATCAATTCTAACCAAAACAAAACCATTAAATACTGAGCAAAACTCAAAAAATATCGTTTATAAAATTCCTTGCGACTGTGGTAAATTTTATATTGGAGAAACTTCAAGGCCTCTTGAAGTTAGAATAAATGACCATAAGGGTTACCTCAGAAGGGGAGACTGGGAGAAGTCTAAAATTTGCCAACATTCTTTTGAAAATGATCATAGAGTAATGTGGGGAGAAACCAGTATATTACAAAAAGAACCAGACAAAATTAAACGAAAATCAAAGAAGCAGCTTGCATCTATCTTAACGAAGATGAATGCATAGCTAGCATATCAGTTGATATAAATACAGTTTGGCTTCCAATTTTAAAACAAGATTTTCAAAAAGGTTTTTTTAAAATAAATTAAAAAATAGCATTGATGTTCTTTGGGATATATTTTTTCTTAAAGTTAGTCAAAAGATAATTTTTATAATTGATATTTTAAAATAAAAATTTTGTATTTTTATAAAGTAATCTAAAATCGAAAACACTCAAACAAATATAATTTTGATTTTAAATTTTACTAAATTCACCCAATACCTTGTTGGCTACTATCGACGCACCAAACTGTCAAGTTAATATTTGAAATATATATCAGTCAAAGTCAGTCAGTTGTATGACAACAGACAGATATTTTAAAAAAGAATCGAAAAAAGTTTTTGAAAAGGATAAAATTCTTTGATAACGGCAGTAGAATTTCTGACGTTTCGGATTCTAGTTAGGATTTGCGTGTGTGTAGGCAAATTTTTTATCTTATTTAAAAACCACTGACAAACGAACAAATTTTTTTCTTTAGGAATTTACGCATTGGGTTTTAACATATTTTTGAAAAAAAAAATTCCCTAACTTAGTGGCGAAAAACCCAAAAAAAGTAGTTTTGACAAAAACAACGCTCTTCGCAAGAACGTACGACGTTGCTCAACACCAAAATTCTTCTTTTTTTTACATTTTCATGATAGGCTATTCAAATTTCGAGTAGGTCCTTGTAATGATCATTTTGCGCAGATAATCACAAGCTCGAAAGCAGCGAGCTAAAACCCCGAGTACCAAACTTGGCAGGGTTGATCTAAAAACAAAGACATAAATTATATCAGAAAATTAAATTTTTCCAGTGGCGTAGTCCGATTTTTTTAACTAGAAAATTTCAAAATGAACCAAAACTCTTTGATACGCCACTTTTGCTGTATAGTGTAGGGGCATATGTCGATAATTTCTATCCCGTAAGATTTTGAATGAAGGAGTTTTGTGACTATGTGGGATTGATAGCTCTTTAGTCACACAATCAAGTGTTACCGGGTGTTTTCTTTGCATCCGTGTAGAAGGGGTTGATATGACGTCATCTTTCAAGATGGCGGCCAAAAATCATAAAAAATACAACTTTCGCAACCGTGGCATGATTATACTCGATGCCAAATAACTCGAGGACGAGGATTCCAAAAAATTAACTTTTAAGGTCGTCCGACCTTAAATGACCTTGAAAATCGCAAAAACAAGATTTTTGCCATTTTCTCTTTAAAAAATCTTAATAATTCGAAGTTTTGTTACATTAACTTCAAATGTACCTCAAACTATTAGGCATATATGCCAAATTCGATCCTTAGAGTTTGATGCAGTTTGAAGATTTATGACGTTGAAAAATACCTCAGTAAAATTAACATGTTGCAAAAATAACATACTAAAGGCCGCTATTAATCAACTATTTAAGCTAAGAGGACCAAATTTACTGGGAAAGATAAGAAGGTCGAGTCCAGTAACATTGATGCGTTTCAATATGGCGGCTGATATATGAAAATGGCGACCTACAACCACATTTTGTTTTATCTAATTTCGTAAAAAAACAAAAATGACAATGTGGCCTTTAATTATTGTTGACTTATCGCCGCTTACTATGAAAAAAAAGTTTAGTTGATGTTTGACCTTGATTGACTTTAAAAATACCATGTACAAGTAAAAAACCAGGTTTTTGTAGTGTTTTTTCCAATTAACCACTACGCAAAAATTTGAAGTGCCGGAGATGATATTAACATCTTAGCCATAACTAAACACATCATTTTAAACCTCCCTATCATTTTTTTTTTGATCTGGCGTCCAAAGTGTTTATGCTATACCCCGGTAAAAATGACCTATATGTCGTTTTGAGTTTCGGAACTGTGAATTTTATGTTCTACTCACTTGTCTAGCCAACAAAGTTAAATTACCTATAAGAGAGTTACCAGAAGTTAGATAACATTATCATATACTGGACCAGGTGTTTTAGATGCTATTTTCGAAAATGGCGGACCAAAAAGCATAAAAAATTCTAATTATGCCAGTAGGGCATGACTATATTTGTTTATTAACATTCAAGGATGAGGTTACAGCTATTTAATCACACATTCATGTGCCATCGGGTGTTTTGTTCGCATCCGTGTAGAAAGTTCCTAAACTAATAAAACCGACAGGCATATAGGTCATTTTTACCGGGGTATAGCATAAACACCTTGGAAGCCAGATCAAAAAAAAATGGTAGGGAGATTTAAAATGAAGTTTTTAGTTATGGTTAAGATGCTAATTTCATTTCCGGCACTTAAAGTTTTGCGTAGTGGTAAATTGTAAAAATTACAACAAAAAGCGGGTTTTTCACTTGTACATGGTATTTTCAAGGTCAATCAAGGTCATGCATCAACTAAACTTTTTTTTCATAGTAAGCGGCGATAAGTCAACAGGAATTGATGGCCACCCTGTCATTTTTGCTTTTTTACGAAATTGGATAAAATAAAATGTGGTTATAGGTCGTCATTTTGATATATCAGCCGCCATATTGAAACGCGTCATAGCTGAACCAAATTTTTTTTAAAGAATATTGTTGGACTTCTTATCTTTCTTACCACATTTGTTCCTCTCTCCTTTAATAGTTGATGAATAGCGCCCTTTAATATCTTATTTTTGCAATATGTTAATTTTACTGGGGTATTTTTCACGGTCATGAAGCTTCAAACTGCATCAAACTCCAAGGATCGAATTTGGCATATATGTCTAATAGTTTAAGGTACATTTGAAGTTAGTCTGACAAAACGTCGAATTATTAAGATTTTTTGTAGGGAAAATGGCAAAAATCTTGTTTTTCGCGGTTTCCAAGGTCATTTAAGGTCAGATGACCCTAAAAGTTAATTTTTTGGAATCCTCGTCGTCAAGTTATATGGAATCGAGTATAATCATGCCCCGGTTGCAAAAGTTGTATTTTTTATGATTTTTGGCCGCCATCTTGAAAGAGGACGTCATATCAACCCTTTCTACATGAATTCGAACAAAACACCCGGTAATACTTGATTATGTGACTAAAGAACTATCAATCCCACATAGTCACAAAACTCTTTCATTCAAAATCCCACGAACTTACATATGCCCCTTCACTAGTATTACGCTTGTATTTGCTGCTTCTAGTTATTGGAAGAGTAGGGGACCTTGGCTCTTGCATTTAAGAAATTTACCAATATATCAAAATTATGATTAAAATTTTTTTTTATGTTATTACTAGAAGAAGCAAATACAAGCGGAAGGTGTCGTTAAAAATGCAATTTTACCTAATATAAGATCCAGTGAAAAGTGGGGCCTTTTAACAGTGGCGTATCAAAGAGTTTTGGTACATTTTGAAATTTTCTAATTGAGAAAATCGGACTACGCCACTGGAAAAATTGAATTTTCTGATATAATTTAGTTCATTGCTTTTAGATCAATATGCAAGAAATTTTTTAAATTAGCATCATTTTTGCTTGGGTTTTTTTAATTTTTCTGGTAGAAGGAGTGATTTAAGCCAAACTGTCATTATTTACTTATTAATTTATTAATAGAGAATTAAATTTGCAACATTTTTCCCATTTGTCACTTTTGTCAGTCTGTCATCGTTTAGGAGTTATCCAAGAAAAACTCCTTTTTGTAGTTTTTTGGAGGTTAGAAATGATAATTCCCGAGAAGGTGGTAATGGGGACTATGTTAAATGGTGGACCTTTCTAAGCTTGTTAATGAAAAAAAATATTGCGTTCTAATTTTTTCCTCTATTCAAAAACTTTATATCTAAATTGCCTATCCTAAATATCTCGGACAGTTTCTACTCTGTCAGTCGCACAATAATTGCGAAATTGTTCAGATGCCAATGTTGTAGTTAATTAAATTTATTACCTTTGTTTCGCTCGCAGCTTCAGCTTCATTATCGCCCTCCGCAGCTTCGTTGTCTTCCTGTTGAACAGCTTCAGTTGTTGTGGAAGTACTGGTACGTCTAGAACCACCTAGATTTATCCTAAACAATACAAAAAATTATAGAATGTGTTTGTCTGTGCTTTTCCTTAGTTATCAATGTGGTAGACAGAGATGGGCTGATAAGTCCGATATGGGTGAACGCGAAAAAGAAAAGGTGACGTCACGAGAATGTAGAGAACCTTTGGAAAACGTGGACTAACAATGTCGCCGACGAATAATTTTAAAATATGTTGCTCTACCTTGGTCCTGGCCTTAAGGGCTTAATATTTGAGGTGTTTCCTGGCAGTACTCTTCTGGATCTTGCTGTGGTGCTGCTGACTTCACTCGAGGTGGCAGCAGTGTCTTCTGAGGAGCTGTTTCCTTCTGGAACATGCAACATTAAAATAATAAAACTAGAAGCAATTTTCAAACGGTCAAATCTAGCTGAATCAATTCAGCTACTACTATTATTACAAACTATAAAAAATATAATTTTTAAATACTAAAAGTCATTACCAACCTTCAGTAGATGGCGCCGCAGTGGTGCTCCGTCCTCTCCCCCTCAAATTGTTAAAAGACGGTCGCGCCCGTGGCAAACTGGGCCTACTAGATTGAGGTGCCGAGGTACTGCCTTCTTCTTTGGGTTCCGTTGGCGCTGCGGTGGTACGACCACGTGACCTCGATGCGCCGAAGCGCCCTCTACCGGCGGATGGCTAAAAAGGAATAAACGGGTATATAAGACACTTTTTTGTCAAGCTTTTTTTAAACTATAACTAATTTACTTAAGAAGAGTGAAATTTGGCACACTTTCAAAGCATAATATGCAGGATACTATCACAAACATTTTTAGGTACTACCAAATGATTTATGGCTTCAACTTGTGTAGGAATAACATAAGTGTTTGTGTTTTAAAAATTTTAACAGACTTTTAAATAAAATAATTGTTATTATACCTTGGATTGACTAACGGCTTTGGACTCCTCCTTATTCACTTCTTCCTCGACAGATGGCGCCGCCGTCGTTTTGGTGGTTCTGGACCTGCCTCCAAAGCTGGGTCTGCCGAATTTTTTGGGCTTATTCGCTTCGGTGGTGGGTGCTTCGGTAGTTGTGGATGCTTTTCTGTTTAGGCCGCCTATTCTGGGGCGTCCACCAAATCTGCTGGCTAAAAACGCGGGAATTTTAAGGTATTTCTTCACAAATTTTCGTCGATTATATGTTTACAGGAGGGGCATTTTGTAGGAAATAAATCTTAATTAAGTGCTTCTTAACACAAACTTTGGTTTTCAAAGTCTATTTTTTATATTTTTTTTTTAAATCGTTATTTACATAAGGTATACATAATATTTGTCGTAAGTAAGGATTCAAATCAGTCATGAAAAAAATCTTACCCTTTGTGGGAGCTTCTGTAGTGGTAGTAGTAGTAGTAGTGGTGGGTTTTGGCGTGGTAGTTGTAGTGGTTGTGGTTGTTGTAGTAGTAGTAGTTGTTGTCGTGGTTTCTAATTCTTCGGTAGATGATGTCACTAAAAAAATTGTTATAAAAATTAATATTTGACCTAAAAATGAGAGAAAAAATTAGTGCTAGAAAGCACGGATAGTCTACCATACAATCAATTATTTTCTGTTGAAAGGAAATGAAAATATCTCGAAAACTGTAACTTTGAAAGATTTGAGCTTTATATAGCAAAATTTTTGGGTAATATTTACGAAAACCAAAATCTGAAAACCGCATATCAATAGCTTCTAAAGTTATGAAAATTTTGTAATATATTTTAACGTTTTATAACAAAATTTGTAGTCCATATTCATGGAAACTTAAATCTGAAAACCGTATATCGCTACTTGCTTTTGTTCCAAAGTTAAAAATTTTTAAAATATTTTATCCCCCTTTTCCCCCTTCAACTGCCCACCACCCTAACCAAAAGTTAATCAGTTCATGGTTAACCTATAAAGGATATAAAATCGATTAAGGCGTTCTTGAGTTATCGTGTATACAGACAACAGACCGACAGAAAACTTTTTTTTTCGTCGATTAAGGTGTTTTGGAACCTCATTTTTGATAAAATTAAGAAAAGTCAAAATTTTTTAGCAAAACTATCAAATTTTTTTGATGAATCTCACCCTCAGTTTCTCCAGTTCTTCCCTCCTCGGTATTTATCTCGCTTTCTCCGAAAAGTTTTTGAGTTCCCTGAGAGATGGCGTACAGATCGAGCGCCACCTTTTCCATACCGGTGGTGGGGGGTGCGGTGGTGCTGTCGGTATCGTCCAAGGTGGTTTTTGAATCGTTATCGCTGAGTTCTGAGACAGGGGCGGGTTGGCGGATTTTTATGGAGTCAACCTGATCGGAAAGAGGGGATATTAAGTTTGGGAAATGGGTCAAAAATAAATAACCCAAGATTTTTTAATAAATTGTATTTTTCTTGTTAAAAAATTGGGTTATTTTGCGAACCTTTTGTGCCTGTACATTTGTGCTTTGTGTTTTTTATGTAGAGTGGGCCACAAAAAATAAGACTTTTTGGATTGCTTATAATTTGGTCAGACGAAGTATCAAAAATGACATTTTGTAAAAATATAAGATGGTGGACAATTTTAAAAAGTTGCTATTTTTCACCCCCCATGAAACTTTGTTTCTATGCGACACTGGCTTAAAAAATATATATATTTTTTTAATTTATCACTTAAAAAATCGGTGATTAAATAAAGATGCTAAAAATTATTATATCAGGTCCTATTTTTGCGAAAAAAAAATGAATTTTAATGAGCGCCACCTTATCAAATTTGACGTTGAATATTTAGTGTTTATTGTATTAATTTTTTTAAATGCTTAAGTTTATTAAAATCGGTTTAGTCTCTGTCAAATTATCGCCAAAGTAAACACTTTTATTTTAGTTAGTTTAAACAATACCTAGCAAAATGTCGCGAAAATACACCGATAAGGAAGACCCCTTGGATTGTTAATTCTGTACCGGTTTAAGCAAGTGATACATTTTTCTGTTTGGGAAAAATGCATTTTTCAGAGTCAAAAATAAAATTTGTTCCAGTGGCACCCCAATTTTTTAAAAAAAATTATCCACCATCTTGAATTTTTAAAATATAAAGTATATTCTTTCCATATAGAATAGAATAGAGCCGTTCAAATTTGAAACAATTCTCATGACTTGGAAATCGAAATAAGAAACATTAAGAAGGATCTGTAGCAGAATGGTTACAGCCTTAAACTTATAACAGATACTATTTCTAAATTTCAGCAAACAGGACAGATATTACAAGACCAAAATCAGGCAAATGCATTCCTTACAATTTCACACATTAAAGGAGTATCAGAGAAAATTCGAAGAGTAGCGAACAACTTTAATATTAAAACAAAACCGGAAAACAAACAAAATAAGGAATGCATTTACCAAGTTCTTTGAGAGTGTGGTCAATCATACATAGGTGAAACAAAAAGACCATTATCTAATAATCTAATCTAATACCCAAAGAGGTGAAACAACGAAATCAGGAATCGTCGAACACGCATGGTCAAAACAACACCGAATAAAGTGGACAGAAGCCAAGGTTTTGCACAAGGAGTCACACTGGAAGAAACGAAAATTCCTTGAAGCTGCCTTTATTGGGCAGAATCAGGGTGTTTTCAGTACTTAAACCAAGTGTTGAAATTCCAAATATTTGGAAGCCCCTCCTTGGGCGGAGCCAACTTCTTAAACTTCACGGATGAGTGATTTCCCATAGTATATAAGTACGTAGCCTTAGGAATAGATTTTAGTTTGCACCTGAACACGATCAAAGATTGTACTGATCGAAACGTCGTGTATAAATAAAATATAGACAATGAAAATTAATTTCATATTCTTTCCAGCTATGTAAATTTTATTTGAATCGGACTATCGGTTTTAAAGTTATAGAGGCAATTCATAAATTCTCATTTTCTGTGTCCCACCCTATATATCGGTTTTGTAAAGCTTTTTGATCTCTGTGAAGTTTTCCCATGATTTTGAATAAGTATAATGTTAGCTTAAGCCCGATAAAATGTTATGTATACAGGGTGTTTCAAATTCGATGCTCACCATGGGGATCTTCTAAACGGTAGAAGATACGAAAAGGTTTAAATCAAGGCAAAGTTGCGCAATTTCATGCTTTGCTCAAAACTAAAAAAAAGTTTACAAATTCCGCATAGTACCGGAGATAGGAAAAAACCGAAATCTTCATTATTAGTTTTTATTTTTCTGCGCCCTTATTCTTAAAGCTGTAAAAAAACGCTTGAAACTTTTTACAGGCACTTTTTTAAGATCTACCTAGTGAGAGGTCCGTTTTTGAGACTTGACATTTCAGTGTGACAGGAGCACTGTCAAGTTCATTTTTTCTAATGGACATATGCATTTTTCTCCTGCCGTTTGGTTCATAAGGGATGACAGATAGCATTTTGACCATCATCAGCTCAAATTTAAGTTTTGCTTTTAACTTACTCAAGATATTTTGGAATCACGATTGCAGTACTTTTTTTAACGTTTTTTTAACTCTTTAAAAATGACAGTTTTTTTGACTTTTTTTATAACAAAATAACTTTCCCTAATACTTTAAAAATACGTTTTTTTCTTGGTTTTTTAATCTTTGAATTTGGGCTGATGATGGTCAATTAACTCAAAACATCAGGTACTTGTCAAAATGAGGTTGTAAAATATCTGTCATCCTTTATGAACCAAATATCAGGAGAAAAAAGCATGTGTCCATAAAAAAAATGAATTTGTCTGGCACACTGAAATGTCAAATCTCGAAAACTGATTAGTTAGATCTTAAAAAAGTACCTGTAGAAAGTTTTAAGCGTTTTTTGACAGCTTTAAGAATAAGGTCGCAGAAAAATAAAAACTAAAAATAAAAAACTACCCGGAATTCCTAAACTTTTTTTTTGGTTTTGAGCAAAGCGTCAAATTGCGCAACTTTGCCATAATTTAAACCCTTTCTCCTACCGTTTAGGAGATCTCCATGGTGAGCATCGAATTTGGAACACCCTTGGTGACTAATTAATTTGCTTGCAGTAGATAGATACTTTTTTATATTAATAAAAAGCAGCATTTTTAAGTGCTTATTTTTTTTGAATTTTTACAAAGCTCTTGAAAAATAATATTATGTAGGTATCACAATTTTCTAATTTCAAGTTTTCTTTTTTCAAAAAACTTAAAATTGTAAAATTTAGAGAAATATGGACGAAGTAATACTCAATCGAAGTTCAAAGAAGGATTAAGATCCAGGACCATTGTGCATTTTTTTAGCAAGTGATTATAAAAGCATTTTAGTGACATTCAGTTTTAAAATAAGGTGAGCGTTAATTAAGCCCTATAGCGGTTATTTAATCAGAGGTTTTATGCGACAAGAAAGTGATTCGTGATGCGATATTTAGCAAAAACTGTGATTTTAGGTGAGTGATTTTTCTTGCAAACGTTTAATCTAATTACTGGGATATCGTGGAACTCGTTGGGCGTGGCCCCCAGGAAACGTACCGGGCCTTGGGGCAGCTCGTTGGGGAATGTCGGACCGCTGGCCGAGTTAGATTGGGCCCCTGTGCCCTGATGCGTGTTGAAGGACTCGCTGTCGATCAGCTCCAAAGAAGGTCGGCGGATGTTGGCACGGGTCCGTCCTCTGGACTTCTAAGAAAAATAACTTGAAAACAATTTTCCTACACTGAGGAAAATTTTTAGCAAAGTGATTCTGCCTGGCGCCTATAGCCAAACAATCTGGCTAGAATCAAAAAGTTTTTTACTAAAACAATGAGGCAAGACTTTGTTTTGCTAGTTTAAGTGACATTTTTGCTAGTGTTACTAAACATTGCTGTTTTATTGGACCCTCTTTTGTGTTCTAGACTTGGCTAAACAGGCGTCATGGAAGCAGAATCTAAAATTTTTGCTAAAAATTTTTCTCAGTGTAGACAGGGGCGCACGGAAAAATTCCAAGTAGCACATTGGTTTTTACAGCTAACCAAACGTTGGAAAAACGTTTTCCCAACTGAAATTTACAGTAAAATGGTTGGCTTTTCAGAATTTGTTTTTGAAATATTTTAAAAACCCAATTTCAATACTAATTGACTCTAACATATAAATGGCCCCCCTCCCCCGGGAAGCTTAATATAAACCATATAACCATTTAGTTGTAGGTATTCTAGAACCACTAAAAAGCAAATATTTAACCAATTGGTTTTGCCTTTTCGGCTGTTGGTGAAATATATTATATGAAAGTCAAAATGGTAATCACTTGACACTTTCGACTTTATTGAATGTAAATTAGTCCAGGCCTGAGTACTTTTGTGTTTTTATGTTATATTTTTCTAATTTCTGAAACATAACCTTACACAAATCATTACCAAAAACTGCAAAAGTAGCATTTTTTTTAAGCGCGTGTATTTTGACAAGGTAACCTAATAATGTTACCCCCTCAGGAAAATATTATGACCATAGGTAAACCTCTGGGTGCTTATTTTATGCAGTTAACTCTTAGTAGGAAAATGACGTCATTCGAAAATAAAAACATTCCTGGTTTTACGTAGGGGTAAAACAAATATTTTTTAAATTATTTAAACATTTTCGATTACTGACCTGACTTTCATCAGACACGCTGTCCTCGGGCAGAGGCGTACTATCCAGATTTCTACTTCTAGGAGGGAACCTAAAACATTAGAGAGTTTGTTCTTTTGGCAAACGAATGTTAGCAAAAAAAAATTTATTAAAATTGTAATAAATGTATTCTAATGTTATTTTTAGTACAAGCGTAATATGATGGATAGTTAACCCTCGCCATTTTCTGCTGAGATTTGCATTTTTCCGTTCTCAATACGAAATTGACGTTTTGTATCTTAAAATTCTAGCTAAGAGCTCGGCACACCACCCTAAAGGCAATTAACCCCTTGCCTAGTCCCAAAAGTTCGAGTCCACCCTAATATCTCCAAAACCAAAAGAGGCAGAGAAGTAAAATTTTACATGATTAGATTATATACCTAGATCAAATTTTAGAAAATCTACAGCAGGGTATCTCATTTAAAAAAAGTATTGTCTCCTCTCTAGCTCCGCCTGCTTATTGAATGACGGCACATTTAGCATCCAAAAAGATACTTTTTTGTAAACAATCTAATTCTGTGAAATTTTACTTCTTTGTCTCTTTTGGTTCTGGAGATATTATGGTGGACTCAGATTTTTAGTACACCCTGTATAACTGTAAGATACTATAACGGCCCTGTAGTTGTATTTTCCGAAAAAAAGTCGTAGCAATAATAACTCTCCCAATCAAGTTGGCCTAGAAAAAATGCAAAGCAAAAAACTGCGTCAGGCATGCGCAGTAGGTTTTCTGGCTTTGGCCTTGCCCAGGGCCAACAGTTTATTTTTGGTCAGGGGTTTCTTCTATGAACGTTAAATATTCTGGGGGTTACCCAATGCATCGCCCACCTCCTTTATGGTGCTGAGGACAGAAAAATGCACATATCATCAAAAATAGTGAGGTTGCCTATGCATCATATGTTACACCCCGAATGCTTGTACTAAAAGTTAAATCATCTATTAAAACAAACTGTAATTTTCAAATGTATTGTTGCGATCTCACCTAGTTGCTACAGGTAATCTCTCCTCGTCTACAGCCTCCTCACCGAGCTGCCTACTCCTCGACAGTCCTCTTTGAGGAACCACCTCGTTCGCTTCCGGGGTAAGGGTACTTCTTGATTTTTCATCTCTGGGGATTGAGTTTCTGGCGGGTGGGTCATTGCTTGCCTAAAAATTTCGTCATTTCTGTTACTCAAATAAATCGGCTAAGAAAAAAAAACGTTACATGAGAGTAAATTAGAGTTTCGAAGTTTCATTGTCTTTATTTTTTGTTGTCAGTCTATATGTCGATAATTTCTATCCCGTGGGAGTTTAAATGAAGGAGTTTTGTGACTATGTGGGATTGATAGCTCTTAAGTCACACAATCACGTGTTTGCGGGTGTTTTGTTCGCATCCGTGTAGAAGATACAACTTTCGCAACCAGAGCATGATTATACTCGATTCCATATAATTCAAGAACGGGGATTCCAAAAAATTCACTTTCGAGGTCATTTGATCTTAAATGACTCCTAAAATGGCAAAAAACAAGATTTTTGCCATTTTCTCTTCAAAAAATCTTAACAATTCGAGGTTTTGCCAGTCCAACTTCAAATGTATCTCAAACTATTAGGCATATATGCCAAATTCTAAAGTTTGATGCAGTTTGAAGCTTTATGACCTTGAAAAATACCCCAGTAAAATTAAGACATTGCAAAAATAACTTACTTACAAAAAAAAAAAAAAATGTACCGCAAACTAATAAGCATATATCCCAAATCCGATCTTTCTAGTTTGGTGCAGTTTGAAGCTTCATGACCTTGAAAAATACCCCAGTAAAATTAACACATTGGCAAAATAACATACTAAAGGGCGCTATTTATCAACTATTAAAGCGAAGAGGACCAAATTTGATAAGACAGAAAAGAAGGGCAAGTCCAACAACATTGTGAAAAAAATTTGGTTCAGCGATGGCGCGTTTCAATATGGCGGCTGACATATCAATCAATTGCGTAAAAAAGCAAAAATAACAAGGTGGTCATGAATTCTTGTTGAATTGTCGCCGTGTACTATGAAAAAAAGTGTAGTTGAAGCATGACCTTGATTGACTTTGAAAACACCATGTATAATTCAAAAACCAGCTTTTTGTGATTTTTTTCTAATTTAACACTACGTTACGTCGTTATTATGAATGTTAATAAACAAGTGTAGTCATGCCCTACTGGCATAATTAGAATTTTTATGCTTTTTCGACCGCCATTTTGGAAAATGGCATCTAAAACCACTGGTCCAGAATATGGTAATATATACCTAACTTCTGCTAACTCTCTTGTAGGTTATTTAAATGACTTTGTTGGCTAGACAAATAAGTAGAACATAAAATTCACAGTTCCGAAACTTAATAAAAACGACATGTATATAGGTCATTTTTACCGGAGTATAGCATAAACATCTGGGACGCCATAACAAAAAAAAATGGTAGGGCTCCGGCACACAACTTAATAAAAACTACATGTATATAGGTCATTTTTACCGGGGTATAGCATAAACATCTGGGACGCCATAAGAAAAAAAATGGTAGGGCTCCGGCACTTAAAGTTTTTTCGTAGTGGTAAATTGGAAAAAACTTCACAAAAATCAGGTCAAGCAAGCAAGGTCAATCAAAGTCATGCATCAACTAAACTTTTTTTTCATAGTAAGCGGCGACAAGTCAACAACAATTAATGGCCACTTTGTCGTTTTTGCTTTTCTACGAAATTGGATGAAATAAAATGTGGTTATAGGTCGCCATTTTAATATATCAGCCGCCATATTGAAACGCATTAAAGCTGAACCAATTTTTTTTTAACAATATTGTTGGACTTAACCTTCTTATCTTTTTTACCAAATTTGGTCCTCTTAGCTGTAATAGTTAATGAATAGCGCCCTTTAGTATGATATTTTTGCAATATGTTAATTTTACTGGGGTAATTTTCAAGGTCATGAAGCTTCAAACTGCCTCAAACACTAAGGATCGAATTTGGCGTACATGCCTATTAGTTTGAGGTAGATTTGAAGTTGGACTGACAAAAACCTCGATTTATTCAGATTTTTTGAAGAGAAAATGGCAAAAATCTTATTTTTTGTTATTTTCAAGCTAATTTAAGGTCGCACGACCGTAAAAGTGAATTTTTTGAAATCTTAATTCTCGAGTTATATGTAATCGAGTATAATCATGTCCCGGTTGCGAAAGTTGTATTTTTTAAGATTTTTGGCCGCCATCTTGAAAGATGACATCATATCAACCCCTTCTACACGGATGCGAACAAAACAACCGGTAATACTCGATTGTGTGACTATGAATCCCACATAGTCACAAAACTCCTTCATTCAAAATCCCACGGACTTACACATGCCCCTTCACTATTGCGTGTATCGCAACCAACTCATACTGGACAATATCTTAACGTCAAATCAAACCAGTTAGTGTAGGGGCATACGTCGATTATTTCTATCCCGTGGGATTTTGAATGAAGGAGTTTTGTGACTATGTGAGATTGATAGCTCTTTAGTCACACAATCAAGTGTTACCGGGTATTTTGTTCACATCCGTGAAGAAGAAGTTGATATGACGTCATCTTGCAAGATGGCGGCCAATAATCATCAAAGATACAACTTTCGCAACCGGGGAATGATTATACTCGATATAATTCGAGAACAGGGACTCCAAAAAATTCACTTTTAAGGTCATCCGACCCTAAATGTCCTTGAAAATCGCAAAAAATAAGATTTTTGCCATTTTCTGTTTAAAAAATCTTAACAATTCGAGGTTTTGTCAGTCCAACTTCAAATGTACCTCAAACTATTAGGCATATATGCCAAATTCTAAAGTTTGATGCAGTTTGAAGCTTTATGACCTTGAAAAATACCCCAGTAAAATTAAGACATTGCAAAAATAACTTACTAAAGGGCGCTATTCACCAACTATTCAAGCAAAAAGGATCAAATTTGGTTAAGACAGAGAAGAAGGGCAGGTCCAACAATGTGTTAAAAAAAATTGGTTCGGCTTTGACGCGTTTCAATATGGCGGCTGATATATCAAAATGGCATCTTATAACCACGCCGCTTACTATAAAAAAAACAGCTTTTTGTGATGTTTTTTACGCAAAAACTTTAAGCGCCCAAGATGAAATTAACATCTTAGCAATAAACAAACACTTCGTGTTAAACCTCACTACCATTTTTTTTGATATCGCGTCCCAGATTTTTATGCTATACCCCGGTAAAAATGACCTATATGCCTGTGGTTTTTATTTAGGTAGTCTTAGGTTTTGTTAGTATTCACCTGATGACGATTGCAGATACATAAGCATTCGAAACCTTGTGAAAAAGTAAAAAAATAAAGACAATCAAAGTGTGAAACTCTAGTTCAACTTTTTTTTTTTAACTTTTATTGCGTCACAACTTACCTTTTTCTTATCTTTTGAGTCCTCGTCATCGTCGTAGTAATAATACACGTACTCGTATTCGTACTCTTGACCGTTGGGTCCTTTCTTTATTTGAATTCTTGAACGTTGTTTTTCACTACCGGCGGCGACTAGAGGCACGTCCTCATCGATGGCTTTTGGGGCTATTTTTCCGGTCGTTAGAACCTAAAAATTAAATATTAAGAAAGGTTTAGAACTGAAGAATTTTATTCGTTACCAGAAAGTTTAAAAATTATAAAAATCGAACAAATAATCGAAGGGGAACTGAGGTGATACGAGCCACGGATAGAATATTGATGGACAATGTTTGTATTCGTACTCACAGGCCTTAATGTAGTAACAGGTACTCTATCGGCTTCTCTTTTGCTTCTTTTGCCACTTCCTCCCCGTCTCCTCGCGACCTTTGTAGTGGTGCTTGGTTTTTCTGTGGTCGAAGTTTTAAGTTCTGCCTTGTATTTCTCTAGGAGGTGAGCGATGCTTACTCTTGTAGCCCCTCGATTATTGAAATAAGAGATAATGGTCATTATAGACAATGAAAAATAAAATTATAGACAATAGAAAACAAAATTATAGACAATAAAAAATAAAATTATAGATAATTCGAAACTGCACTAATTAAATTTTTGACAATTATAGTAGGCAAGATTTATAGACAATAGTGTCTATATAGGAGATCTTTAAGGGGTAAATCTGGATTTGAATCCCATCGCAGCTTCAGAACTGTTGTTAGAAGATTATTGGTATATAATAGAGTGATATCGAGGTTTTATGTTCGTCCTTGTACTTCTCTAGGAGGTGAGCGATGCTTACTCTTGTAGCCTCTCAATTATTGAAATAAGAGATAACGGTGATTATAGACAATGGAAAATAAAATTATAAACAAAAGTGTCTATATAAGAGATCTTTCCCATCGCAGCTTCAAAATACTTGTTGTTAGCAGATTATTGGTATAATAGAGTGATAGACAAATAGGGATAACTGATAGACAATTATAGGCAAAAATATAAATCTACAATTTTAGACAAAATTAAAATAGACAATTATAGACCAAACATGAAATATGTTTACCTGGTGGTGCAGGCGCAGGTGGTCCAGCAGGCTTGGCCCACCTTTTCAGTACTTTGTGTACTTTTTTGCTTCCTTTTTTGGGTTTCGTTTCGAGTTCCTCATCGTGTTCGCTAAGAGTGTACTTCAAGGATTCCGGAAACTTGTGGGCTGTTTCGAAATGGCCTTGTTTCTCTTCGGTTTTGTCTTTTCGTGTGATGGGTTTGGCTTCCGGACTAAAGTCATAGACAACAAACAATTATCATATAATAAAATCATTGTAGACAATATAATATATATTTTTTAAACGGATTTAAAAATTATAAATAAAATAAGAGATTGGTGTGTTGTGTTCCAAGTCTTCGATAAAAAAATACTTAAACACGATTCAGAGGCACTTTTGATCATATCCTCTCTAGTGGTAGGTTTTCGATTTTTTTTTCTGTTAATACAGATATTCTTTCCTTCTGATTGAACTGATTGTAGGAAATGAAAGTTATTTTGACTATAAGATCAGTTTATTCTGGATTTCTGAAATTTTGAGAAATTTTGTTTCTCTAGTATTAATATAAGAAATTCTTAAAAATGTAAAATTAAACAAATTTTTTACTTCCCTGTAATTTTTTCCTACTTAAGGCAGGTTTACCCAACTCATTATTATGCCTAAGCATAATAATTTTATTTTTTTTTGTCTCCGTCGGTCAGTCAGTCACTGGGCGTTTTTACACCGGACGGCACGACATCGACCCGGCGACGATATCGGTCCGACATCCGGCTTGATCCTTTCACATTACAACGACACGGCATCGGCTTGGCAAATTTATCGTTCACTATGGCGTGTATCTCTTGTATTTATTCTACTTGAGGCGCAAAAAAAGGTACAAGAAAATGCATTTTTGGGTACATCCAATTATTTCTTGGCAACTTTTGTCGCGCATTATTTTTTTATTATTTTCGTGCGTTTTATCCCAAATACAGGGTTTAGATTCCAACAACTCAGTCAATGTAACAACATCGTATTTAAAACCCGGCATTTTCTTTATTTTTTGTGATAAAATTCGCCAACAACACGCACCCCTGAGAAAAATGAACAAAAAGATACAAAAAATCGGGACGACACGAGTGGGAAGCTTGCTGTCCACGGACTTGTCGTCGCCTGCATCGACATGACGACGATATGTCGGTCGGTGTGAAACTTTCCCATTTAAACACATAGGAAAATGCTCCCACCGATATCGTTGCCGGTGTCGTGTCGGTGTCGTGTCGTCCGGTGTGAAAACGCCCTTCTGATCCATTCCGATTTGATTCACTCGTTGGATTCATTCTGTCTTCGTCAGTCATTTGACTCATTTGACTGATCGAATCATATCGAGCAAACACGATTCGATCCTTCAATACTCGCAAGTGATTCGATCACAGTGAACGAATCGTTCAAGAATCACACATCTCTACTGCAGCAGCAGTATGCCTGCTTTCATGTGCATCGACAGGTCATTGAACTTGCAGAATGTGTACGCTATCAATGGAGTAGGTTATTTGCAGGTTTAAACGTATACAGTCTGGGTGCGTCGTGCGATATGGAAGACAGTTGACGGAAATAATGGTAAAAATGTTGAACAGTTAAGTGAGAAAGTTGTGTGTGAATGAAATTTACAACGCTTAAACATATAAAAAATGTCGTGTGAAATTCAACAGGTCAGGAGAGACTTTCGCAAATATCGCGGTAAGTTTTTAACCATTGCTTCCGTTACTTGAAATTTCACCGTACGCCACTGGTAGAGACTACTCTTGAGTATTGTTATAACTTCTTACCTAGATGATTTAACAAAAGCTGGTTTTTCTGCTTCTACTTGTATGTCTGTCTCTGATGGAAATGCCAGAGTTGTTGCTATTACAAAACTAAATAATCTGAAAAAAAAAGAAAAATAGATACAATTTTAGGCGTTGCTTGCAGACTTTTCTATAGTTTGTAGGGCTTAATCAAGCTACACCATCCCCTCAACGAAACTCAATTTGGATATTGTAAAAATTATGTACTAATTTAGTCCCCTTTTAAAAAATTTTGTACTTAATGAATAACGGAGTTATTCGCACTTAAAAGAGGGGGGTGTGGCTTGGCGATAAGCTGCAAAGAAGGGTTCTTTTAGTTTACAAAAACCATCGGTTGATTTTTGTTTGTTTGTTATGGGGTATGTTGCTTGATATCAAGGTACACTCCTCTCTGCTTAAAAAAGAGATTAGACCAAAAGTGACTATGCCAGAATTTCGTACTAATTATGTATTAATTTTGTCCCCTTTCAGAAAATTGCCTACTCTCAAGATAAATTCATTTTTTTTGTTTTCATTTCTGGTGGTGTGTAGCTTGATATCAAGGCACACCCCCCTCTGCCTAGGAAAGAGATTTTTTTAAAATAATTCTGCCATAATTTGCTACTAATTATGTACTAATTTCTTTCCCTTCTAAAAAATTGCTTACTCTCAAGATAACTTCATTTTTTTTTGTTTATATGGGGTGTGCCTTGATACCAAGCTACACACCCCATAAAACCAAAAAAAAATGAAGTTATCTTGAGAGTAGGCAATTTTCTAGAAGGGGACCAAATTAGTACATAACTAGTAGCAAACGATAGTATAATTACTTTTTTGAAATCTCTTTCCTAAACAGAGTGCCTTGATATCAAGCTACACACCCCATAAAAACAAAAAAAAGAAGCTTGAGAGCAAACAATTTTTTAGAAGGGGAAGAAATTAGTAAATAGTAGCAAATTAGGGCAGAGGGGGTGTGCCTTAATATCAAGCTACACAGCTCATAACAAAACAAACAAAAATCATAGGAACCGATGGTTTTTGTAAACCAAAAGTACCCTTGTTTTTTAAAGTACATAATTAGTACAAAATTATAACATATCAACTTTCATTAAATCTGTCTCTTAAGCATGAGGGGGGTGCACCTTACCTCCAAGCTACATTCCCCCCCCTCCTTTCAAGAGCGAATAACTTCGTTATTCATTAAGTACAAAATTTTTTAAAAGAGGACTAAATTAGTAGATAATTAGTACATAATTTTTACAGTATCCAAATTGAGTTTCGTTGAGAGGGGGGGGGGGTGTAGCTTGATTGAGCTAGTTTGTAGGTGTTTCAAAAAATGTTGGATGTTTGTAGCAAAACTGTTGTCGTAGGTAAGTGGGCGTTGCCGTCTTTTTCGACTTTGGTAAAGTACCATTTTTGTATGATTTTATTTCCCTACAATCACTTACATCAAACTATGTTGGTGATAAGGGTGGTTGACACATTTAAAAATTTACACGTAACTTTTGAACCAAAGCAGCTACAAAATCAAATAAAATCGGTCGACTTTAAAATAACATATATATTTTATTATTGATCTATATACATTTATTTTAACTGCTATATAACTGTAATTTGTGTGACTGATATGGTCACACCAACACAATTATGTAACTGTATACCTATGGTTGTTTTATCTATTTTTCTGTGTGCTAAGTATAAGTACTCGAGTAGTCATTTGTTAATTAATCCATAATAGAAACTTTAGGCTATGCAAAACAGCTAAAAGTTACCGTTCACGTAGCGTTTATTTCTGCTGTCTCATTTATTTCCATAAAAAAACAAACACTAAGCAGGAAGTTCCTCAAATTTTTTTAAAATATTTCTTTTGTTTAGGGAAGGGGGGGGGGGTTATTATTAAAACCAAAGCATTTTTGTTTCTCACTTTATTACGACCAACCGTCCAATGTGTAATGGAAAATCCAGACACCTACAGACCTGTTTCATCAAAAAGTTTGTAATCCGTGGAGACTTAGTACCTGTGTGCGTCACCTGTCGAATAAACCGAGAAACAAAAACATCAAAATTGTTTTAAATTCGAGAGGTGTGCATGGTGCCTGTGTAGCTTCAACTGTCAGGTACAATCCTATGACTCCCTGATGATTCATAATAAGGATGAAACAGGTCTGTAGGTGTCTGGATTCTCCATTAGACATTGGAGGCCTGGTCGTAATGAAGTGAGAAACAAAAACGCTTTGTCCGAGTGTTACTTTAATTTTTATTTGCCGACACGAGATTCACTTTGTTGTTTTTTAAATTTGATTAGAAAACTTATGTAACTTTTTTCCTAGCAGCAAAAATAATCAAGGAAGGGGGTAGCGAAAGATGCCTGAGGTTTTTGCGCCATTTAACAAAAAAAAATGGACAAAAAACAAAAAAAACTCCTTATATCTTCAACTAAATATTTGTCCCAAGAAGTACTGAACCTCTTGTGAAAGTAAAACAATTATGTATAACTCTTATAGCCTGACCTAGTAGTAGTATAGGTATCTATTAAAAGAAGACTGCAACTACTCACTTTAAATATCAAGTTTTTACTTTCAATGGTGATCGATAGGAATTATCTTGTGAACTGTGAGGTAATCTATCCAAGTAATAATGGTATTACAACATATAACATTAGTTTGATATAACTCTTGATCTTTGTATTAAACACTACAACATTCTTTACATATATTAATTAGAACCAGTGTTAGTGTATAAATAAAAAATGACGTCTTAGTATACCTATATAGATTCGAATTTAGACTTAGGTATATTAAAATCCTGCTAAAGTGATTTAGATCATTTTAATCTGGATGTCTTAGAGTGTTAGTAAAATCTACTAGGACTGTTGTTAAAAAAATTAATACAAAATGACCTTTTTATTTAATTTAATAGCAGCATTTTTGTAAACTATTAAAAGAAAATCCTTATATACGGTACTAACAGCTACTAATTCTAGCACCAAGACTAAAAATTGGAATTAACAATTAAAAAGCCGGAGATATGTATATGAAGTATGATACTTTCATGTTTGTAAAATTTCTTAATCTTGTAAATTTTTGACTAGTTTGATAAGTGTTCTCTTGTAACTTCGGACGAATTGATTAAAATAGTAGTTTTACAACTATGGGGATTAAAAAAGTATTGTTTATCCGGTTTTTTTAGTACTTTGTTTCTCCTTGTAAATTTTCAAAATAGGTTTAATTATATATCCAGCTTTTTTTATTTACACTTACCTTATCTTTAGTTGCTTTATAGTTATTACATTTATCCCATAAATGCTGGTTTTTAATAAATATATATATATTTACGACTCTGTGTATCTTATGGTATACGCATATATAACCCACGGTCTGATTTTCAAGTAGATCAACAAACAATATTTAAATTGTAAAATTATAGTAATAACATTGTATTATATTTGGGCACGGATCGGTGGGTTTGTGGAGAGGTTTTATGATTGAAAGATCTACTTCCTTAAGATATTGTTAATCAAGGTAAACTCCTTGGATAAAAAAAACGGCCGTTGTTCGATTCAGAGGTAGGTCCTTTTGAGCAAAGATTTTTCGATCTTTACAAAGGAATTTTTTGATGATAGTGAATAATGTTTAAATTTAGGGTCTCCTTTGTTTTTTATTCCTGTTATTTTTGTGCAATACATTGACATGACACATTTTGAACACATTTAATTCAAATTAAACAATTTTTAAAGACTATAGGATCAGCAAGCAAAATCTGTGATTTGAATTTTCAAATTCTGATGATTGCTTTGCGGTTGATCAGTGGCACACCCAGGAATTGGCTTCGGGGGGGGGGATTAAGGCTAAATAAT
This sequence comes from Oxystoma pomonae, assembly GCA_963921995.1. Classification (NCBI taxonomy): domain Eukaryota; kingdom Metazoa; phylum Arthropoda; class Insecta; order Coleoptera; family Brentidae; genus Oxystoma; species Oxystoma pomonae. Next base: position 118,067,105 of record OY998166.1, on the reverse strand, counting down.
AAAAAAAACTTAATTTGAAGTAAAAATGTGACCATAATTGATACAAGGAATAAGTGACCCAAATTGAAAACAAATAAAAAAATCAAACAGGTGAAATTGGCCATTTATATGATTTTTAGATTTTTGTTAAAAATCAAAGGCTCTTGTATTTTATTGCCTATATATTTTATTTCTGCTGTTATTTGATTGTGTCAATTGTATATAACCAGACTTCTCGGAGGGGGGGGGGGTTAACCCCAAAACCCCCTTGACGTCCTCCTGATAAAGATTTCAAAAATTAGGCAAAAAGGCGTTGTTTTTTTCTTTCAAATTTATGGTCTTAAAAATAAAAATCTTGTCACAATTCATATTTAAAAATTCATTTCGAAAGCTGGCTTGGATTACAAGAAAAAATTAAATAACGCATTGTCGGCATTCTGATGAACTTTACCACAAACCCAAGGTTTTTACTTTTACTATAATAATGGCATTAGCAAAATGTTAAATTATCATTATCCCAATGCATTGTAAGCGGCTAAATTTTAAATTGCATGCAATGCATTTAAAAATCAATTTGCAGTACTTAAAGTGGATTAACAATTGACTCAAATCTTTAATTACATAATCGCATCCTAACCCACCATTTTTTCCGGCTCTCAGCCCAGCTCTCAAAATTAACGTATTGGTATCCAGTGATAGACTATTTTATGATAATCACCTCCCATCTCTTAAAATGAATGCCTTAACTTAAATAAGACCCGTTCAAAGAGTCATAACTTTTTTCTAACATTGGAACAACTCATTTCTATTGCTTATGCAACAGGTACAAATTGCTATGTGAAGATGTTCTAATGGGATAGAAATAATACTTTCTTTGCAGTATCTTTTGTGATCACTCATCTTTGAAGAGCAGCTAAAGATTTGCTAATATTTGTATTGTGTTTCTTTTTTAAACAAAAACCAATAGTTGTCCTTTCAGCTTTCACTGTACTCAAAACATTAAAAATCGTTTATAATTTTCCGATTTTAGAAATTATTTCAATTACCATTTTTCAAACCAATCAAAAACTACTTGAACTTGATATTTTACACAAAAAAAATAAGACCAGGAGTGCTGGACAAGCAAAAATAATGCCCGTATATATTTTTACTATAGAAAAAATATAAAAGGTTCTTATGTGTACTAAGAACACCAAAAATTGACAAATCGAGGTCAGTTGTGTGCAAGTCTAAAAAATGCACGTTTTAAAAAATCGTGACTACTAAAACTTTGGTAGCCATTATTTCATAATTTTTTATATGCCATTTAGAGACAACAAGTAGGTACGTTTCTGCAATAAAAAAATAAACAGTTATATCCATACCAGATGAGACTATCCTTAAAGTTTTTTTTTTTATTATTCTATTGACATTTCTCCTAACCTTGATCACCTTTACAGATTAAATTAAAATGCTACATATACTTCGCCTTTATATTTATTATATTTTAATTTAAAACATCTCATGAATTCTGGCAAAATACAGATAAGTAAAGGACTGGAGATTTGAGAAGGGCTCAGACAACATGTTGCGATACAAGACATCCACTCTGAGAAGTATAGTATATATTTCATACTGTGAAGGCGCTTATGCATCTGATACAATTTTCATACTGTGTAGACACTTATGCAGCTGATGCAAGTTTCATACTGTGTAGACACTTATGCATCTGATGCAAGTTTCATACTGTGTAGGCGCTTATGTAGCTGATGTAAGTTTCATAGGGTGTAGGCGTCTATGTAGCTGATGCAAGTTTCATATTGTGTAGGCACTTATGTAGTTGATGCAAGTTTCACACTGTGTAAGAGCTTATGTAAGTTTCATACTGTGTAGGCGCCTATGCATCTGATGCAAGTTTCATAGTCTGTAGGTGCTTATGTAGCTGATGCAAGTTTCATACTGTGTAGGCGCTTATGTAGTTGATGAAAATTTCATAGTGTGTAGGTGCTTGTGCGGCTGATGCGAGTTTCACCGACTTGGCATCGTGGCTCGCCGCCCATAGAAGATTAGATTTTTTACCAGTTGTCCAAGGCCGCTATTTTCGCTAAGCGCTTCTGAAAATTAATGGCAGAACAGCAAGCAAATGCGTAGCGTTCAGCCAGTCGTTTAGGGAAGCAAGAATACGGGTCCAGTTCTCTTCTTCTTCATTTCTACTCTGATTCTTATTATACTTAAAAAGGTGATGATTTTTTTTAAATTCTCCATTAAAAAATGGGCAGTGCCCAAAATAATGTCTTCAAGATTAATTCTTAACTTAACAGCTTGAAACCTGCTTCGGCAGCTTGTCAGCGGGCAAATTTATCACAGAAGAAGAAATCGAAAGAAAAAGAAGAAAGTGTTTATGAGATACAGGGTGCGCAAATAAATATTTGCAAGCAGACAAACAAACAACAAACTTGCGTTATATTTTTAGGCCCCTAGGGTCACTGGAAGATTTTCTTACAACAATTTTTTTTTAATTAAATGCGTTTCGGACCATTGTCTTCAGGTGCACACTACTAGAAGACGATCAGAGATTGTACTGATCGAAACGTCGTGTATAATAAAATATAGACAATGGAAGTCCGAAACACAGAGGTTAGCAAAGGGTTGGATATTGAGAAGTCAGAATACAGAAATGTAAAAAAAGGCGTCCCTCAAGGGTCGGTTTTCTCTCCTTTATTATTTGCCATTTATGTAGCTGACATGTCTAATTGTATCAAATTTTGTAAATTTAAACAATTTGCTGATGACTCACAGCTTAAAATACCTATAAATAAGCATAATATTAACGAAACACAAGAACGTCTAAATTCAGATTTAAACAGGATCTACAGCTACTCTAAGAATCATAATCTTAATCTAAATGCATCTAAGTCACATATTTTAATAATAAATAAAGACCTAAACGTTAGAAATTACATTGAGCAAAACATACAGATCTCAATAAACAAAAACATAGTACCTATTGTTCAAAAAGCTAAAAAATTAATAGCGGCTTTCTTAAGACTTAAAAACATCTATAAACACAAAAATTATATACTCCCAAAACAAAAATATTACATTTGCAATACTCTCGTGCTTTTACTATTTGATTTTGGCGATGTTGTATATAACGACTCTCTATTGTGGTTAACAAAAAAGTCAATACAAAAGATACATAACTGTTGTATGAGGTTTTCTTTTAAAATTCCCTGCAGACACTGAATAACACCTTACAAATATTAAATATGGTCCACAGGAGAAAAACGCATATGTATACATTTATCTACAGAATATTAGCGACAGGATAACCTCCATATCTTAGAAAAAAATTCATTAGTTTGCCTGGAGCTCATAAAACTAGGAATAATCAAAATTTTATTATCCGCGCCATAGGTCAGCTGCTTTTCAAAAATCATTCTCGTACGTTGCTGTTAAAATGTGGAACAGCTTACCACAGACTATAAAAAAATTATCGCTTGTAAATTTCAGAAAGCACGTTCGAAATAAGCTCTTGCAGGAGCAGTGGAAAATATAGATTTTAATACATAGTTACTGTCAGTTTAAATAATCTCACTAATATTCGTTTAGTATGATACTTTCCACTTATAGTATTAACTAAAATTAACTAAAACGTTTTACAAATAATAATTATTGATTCCGAAGCCGAGCATTCTGTAATCTTTTCCTCCCTCCTTCGGTGCCCAGCAGGTCTATTTATATTATCCCTTATTCTTCCATAAAATTTTGCCACCCACCCTACGTTCTGGCGCTTTGGTCTTTTTTCTCTTTTTTTTCTCTTTTTTCTCTTTTTAATTTTTTTTCACTGAGTTCTTATTATAAAATGAAATCATAGTTTCTAATTTAATTTTTATTTTTTATATCTTCTGTGTTTGAAAGATTATTACCTATGTCTTATTGGGTAAATTAGTAGAAGGTATTCTTTTTAAGATAATTTTTGTGTAAGGTCTTTTCGCAAGAGTCCAACATTTTTATTGACTTTTGTCATGTATCGTAAGAAAGAACTTGTTATTGTAAAATGTTTTTATTTTGGCAAATAAATTATTATTTGATTTGATTTGATTTGATTTGGTAATTTCAAACACATCATTGTCTCAAACTTTCAAATAATTTTTTTTCTTCATCAAACTTGGGGCCTTTGAAAAAACTTTCATTGGCAATTGTTGGGTTTTTGCAAAAGTATTTTGTTGTTAAAAAATGTACTAACATACAGTTGAATATTAAAGAAATTGAGTACAAATTACATAAATAAACACACAATTTCAAGATAGAATCGTCCTGTATAGTACTGCCTACTTAGCATGTCTTTATGCAAAATCCAATACCAATATATCGCCTGAGGAATTAAAAGTCATTAAAAAAACCGGCAATAATTACAAAAATCACTTTCTTCGGTTGTATGAGTATACAAGTCTGGGAAGGTCATTAAATGACCTTGATAATCTGACGCCATTGGCCAAATTTCACTTTCATTTGGATGTTTTTAAGTTCTTTAAAAGGTAGGGGAAGACGGGGAAAGAGTATAAAAATATATTGCCAACGTCAAGATTTTTCCCTGGAACTACTTGTTCGTTCAATAAAAAATGATTATAGTTTTAGAGTACAGCAGAAAATTAATCCATTACAAATCTAATTCAATCTTACATAGGAAAAAATTACGTTCAAATATTATTTGCTAAAACTCTCTAGCTCTCTACTAACCTTCTCTTTGTTGCAAATTAGAGATATTAGCAAAAAAATTATACCTACGATCTACCCATTATTATACTATTCAATTATGTATCATCTTATAATCGTCATGTGACATCAATTTGCATATGCAACGAATGAGAGGCATGTGCAAGACATTCTCGAAGTGTTTGGAAACATGAAATTACTTAAAGCGAAGATGGGTGAAGACTGCAGATCGGCTGCATGTGAAAGTAAGAGTCAATATTTTATTAGCTACATACAGGGTGACCATTGGGAATCTTAAAATGTTTATAATATATTATTTTGCAAACTAAATGTATTAATTTTAAGAGAATACTACTTTTGGAGAAATTGGGTAAAATTAAATTTTAAAAAAGATTTTGAATTTTTCGTAGGAGAGAAAAAATTGTCGTGGTCTGCACTGATCTGGACTAGTACAAAAAGGTAAAAAATCGCTGATTGTATTATGTAGATATATTGGGAATAAGTCTAGATCGGTCTAGATAAAGTTTTTATTTCTTTTTGTTGGTATTATATGAAGTATTAAAATGGTTTGTATATTTCAGATCCAAACGAATTTTGACAATCCTTTTTTAAGTGTGTTTATTTATTTATTAAACTGCTGGTGTTAAAATTTCAGAATCAAAGTATGTTATGGCTAATAGCTATTTAGAGAGTCTATAATAAATTACGTTGTTTTAAAACAGTCAAATTGGTGAATGCCTTAGTAGAGGAAATACAACATAGTTTCAAATGAACTACTCCGAAATAAAAAGTTTGTATTTATTTTATTTATATATTAACGAAACTATAAAATAGTGTTCAACAACAGAATTATGGAATTCTTTTTTATTGGCTGTGAATGCCTCTGTAGCTTAGTTTTTTAGATACATCTTTCAAAATTGGATGTGCAACTCTTATAAGTACTTGTGTAAAACTATGATAAGTTGAGCTATAAAATTTTATCCCAACCCCATTCGTAGCTAATTGTGTATACAAATGTTAGAGAGATACCAACAGTCGCATAGACGAGCAACCTAAAAAGCAAAATATTTTTTTTATACCTTCATCAAAAACATGATTTTAGTAACAGTCTGCAGAGAACTAAAGCATGGTTACCGATACAAAAAAACTTTTTTTTTATCACGGGTGCAAAAAAAGATTTCTGTCCGTTTTTTACCCAAAGTTAAAGAGAAATAGCGGAAAATAGTAATATTGAAAAAAACTAATTATTCTTGCTTAAGAATTAAGCCATTTCCGCCAGTTTTCAGCAAGTATTTATGAAAAAATAATTTAGAAATATCGTCAAAATATCAAATTGTCAAAGATTAAAATGAACGTCACTGAGTAAAAAGACACATCGCTATGGAAACGATTGTTATTTCATTTACCAGCCGCCTTGATTTATAGTGTAAAGATGGTGTGTTGCGGAAGTTCTCTTCGTTCGAGATTTTTAAAAGTATTTTTCAGTTTTTCTTGGATTTTATGACAAAAGTATTCAAAAAATAATGTTAACAACTCGCGGCTACACTGTGCTTTTTTTTACTGGCGTTTTTAAAGCTACTATTTTTTTCTGTAGCCTGTCGCAGTTTTTTTTAGTTTAACGTTATTTTTTTTCATTGCTTTAGTTAAGCTATATTAAATACGCTACAAAAAAAGTCATATGGTTCTTCGTGTTAAAAAATTTCTCCATGAAGTAAGAAAATTGCTAATAAATAGATAATCATGCCTGTGCTTACTCTTACGAACATTCTATAACCTTCACTACTTTAGATTTTTATTAAATAATAATAATTTGATTAAAGTGATATTTGTGTTATGAAAGCATGTTTATCGTAAATGGTTAACAATAATTATAAAATTGTTCTTTCACAAATCATTTTACCTTTCTAGGATTGGCATAATAAGATATTGAACAATTACCGACTTGAAGAAAAAACATAAAGTTTTAAACAAGTTAGAAAAAAAAATGGCCTCTGTTGTTATTTTCTGTCATAGAACATTTTTTGTTTTCTTGAACATGACATAAAATTTGGCAGAAAATTAGTCCAATTTTGTCACTGGAATCTGAGCAAAGTAGAACTTGTGCTACTAGGGCAGTACACTGCCACCGCGCAGCACTATTTCACCTTCTTCAGACGTGCACCATTTACAATTGTAAGCAAAAATAATTGAGTAGATAGTTATACAAAGTATAAAATAAAAAATAAAATTGATAAGCGAAAATATAAGTCTTAGTGAGTAAAAATAAGTATAAGTAAATAAATTAATATTAATTGGACTAATCTAGCATAATTTAAAAGGCAAAATTAGGATTCGGTAAAGTTTTTATTTTGAAATGATTATTTTTTTTTAAAAGGGAATAAAGATTTAAGAATACAGTAAGTGAAGATTAAATATTGCCGTGTAAGATATGCATTTTTGTGAAAGCATTTTATTTTTTTTAGAAATTTCGGCTGTTTTAAGGGTTATTTTTAGAATTTTAATGTTTTTGGAAATGTAAATTAATATTTTGTATGCATATAATTGGGTTAACTGAAAAACGTGAAAATTTTTAAATAAAAGAGCTGTTGAATATCTTTGACTCTTACCGAGGATGGATACAATCTATCCGAACTTTTAATATTTCTGCCGGATTTGAACTTAAACAAAAAGCAACTCGCCATGTTGTACTATCGCTCTTAAGGCGCAATTACACAGACGAACATGCTCAAATAAAAGCTCGTGCAAAAGATCTGAAACTTTTTGCGCGAACATTTTTGTGAGCTTTTCTTTGAACATTTTGTTCGGGTAAATTTTTGAGCAAGTTATTGCTATCTATTTTGGAAACATATTTTTAAAGATGAGAATAAATATAATTTTAATCTCAATTCTTAAAAAAAATGGAACACCAACTTTTATTTTAAACTTTTGTGAAAAAAAGGCAACGGCAAGCGAAACATTATTATTGGCTATCTGTTTTGTCATATGCAATGTTAAAATAGTTAATGATGGAGGTAATAACATTTAATTCTTTTCTTTAACTTTTTTGGTTTTCTTTCATTACAAAAAGAAAACGGAAAAGTCTTCGAAGTAATTACTTTTTAAAATGCAGGTGGATATTTTTAGAGAACTGTTCTGGAGAGTAGTTAGTTGTTCCCTGGGGGGGGGATAGGGAGGTTTAGACAGTCGTAACGCAGCGCTGTCAAACACTGCTGTAATTTTGTGTGTCAATGTGCATTTGACCAAAACCCCCTCTCACTAGTCTACGGTTTTTACCTTCTCCTAACCCAGCAACAGCAATAAATAAGTGCCAATTTTTATTTTAAATTAAAAAGTTACAAGTATACTGGCATATCCCCTATAAAAATCAGATCAATCGAAGTTGCTTATGAGGTAAAACGTGAATTTCGACATCAAATCTTTTTTCCGTCGGAAAGCACTTAATTAAAAATACCTTGTTTTAAAACTTAGTCTTTCTATTTTCAGTGAAGTTCAATGAATTCCCATAAAACTATAAAATTTAAATTTGTAAGAAATTTTTATTACCTACATTTCTTCAAACAAATTTTGCTCAACATTCTCTCCAAAATTTACGTGTGTTTTTTTGTACGCGATTTTGCTCGAACATTTCTTTGAACATTTTGCTCAAGAGGCTCGTGTAAATGTTTGTCGGCATTTCAACATCAAAGGAAAGTTTGTCTGTGTAAATGCGCCTTTACACAGACGAACATGCTCAAATAAAAGCTCCTGCAAAATATCTAAAATTTTTTGGGTGAACATTTTTGTGAGCTTTTCTTTGAACATTTTGTTCGGGTAAATTTTTGAGCAAATTATTGCTATCTATTTTGGAAACATATTTTTAAAGATGAGAATAAATAAAATTTCACATCAATGATCAGTGATCTCAATTCTTAAAAAAAATGGAACACCAACTTTTATTTAAAATTTTTGTGAAAAAAAGCCGACGGCAAGCGAAACATTATTATTGCCTCTACTATCAGTTTTGTCACATGGATTAGAGTTACTTATAATATTTTTTTCTTAGGGTTTTTCCCGGATTTTTTTGCCCGTGGTTTTTTTGGGATTTTCTTTATTAGTTTTTTTTTTATTTCCAAGGGTTTTTTTCCTAAAGCCAAAAAAGAATCCAGGAAAATTATTCTTTTCCAAAAAAATTTTGAGTTTTTCAAATATCGGCAAAAAAAATCCGCGCCTCACGACTATGAGGAGTGGTCGGGAGGGGGATTTTTGTAGCTTTCCTTTACCTTTAGCTTTTATTATTGTTTTTTAATTCCTCACACCAGATTTACCTAGTTAGTTTAAGGTCCCAAGGGTTGCTTAAAAAAGCAAAATGCTGAAGATATAGATATTTATTGTCAATTTAATGTAATAATCAAGGTCGATTACTGACACTGAACCAACAATATGCAAAGGGCAACATTGCGATTCAAAAGAGTGGCCGGCCTACTACTTGCGAAATCCAAAACTCGGGATGATAGATCGGCGACACAGTCTACTAAATTACTGCTAAATTATATTTTTTGGACAAGGGTCGGGTTCGTAGGGTTGTAAAAGTGGGTAATAAACGGGTATTATTTAAACCGAACGTGCTTTTGTTCATATATTTGAGATTTAATAAAATGTATATAGGTTTTTTAATTTGACTTAATTATTATTGTAAAAGACTAAACTAGGAAGTAAAATAAAGGGATATTCTTTTAAACGTAAATTTTTATCATTACATTTTACAGGCAACAGCAATAAATAAGTGCCAATTATTATTTTTTTTATTCTCGTTTTTTTTACAACCCCAAAAAAGTTACAAGTATACTGGCATATCCCCTATAAAAATCAGATCAATCGAAGTTGCTTATGAGGTAAAATGTGAATTTCGGCATCGAATCGTTTTTCCGTTTTTGATTAAAAGTACCTTGTTTCAAAACTTTGTTTTTCTATTTTCAGTTAAGTTCAATGAATTCCGATAACAATATATATTTTAAATTTGTAAAGATATTTTTATAGCCCCAATTCTTCAAACAAATTTTGTTCAAGATTCTCTCCAAAATTTACGTGTGTTTTTTTGTACGAGATTTTGCTCGAACATTTCTTTGAGCATTTTGCTCAAGAGGCTCGTGTAAATGTTTGTCGGCATTTCCACATCAAAGGAAAGTTTGTCTGTGTAAATGCGCCTTTAGGGAATCATTGAAGCGCGTTTAGGGCTCGGCACTAATAAGGCCAGGTACCATTTTCAAAGGAAGAAAAAATTAAAAAAGCAGGACTCAAAGACTTCGTTTTACCGAAAAAGATAATATTTGTTTGCTACTAGAAGTAGTTCAACAAAATTCCAAATGCATTGGTTTTCGTTTCTCATAATATTATTTAAAATAAAAAATTCCAGGTCCTCATCTCCACTCTTCACCAACACATCTTCCATGCTTTTAAATATGAAAATGTAAAAAAAAACAACACGGAACTCTCCAAACCAGGAACATACCCGCCTGCACATCATTCAACCTCGCATAATCGTCAAAGGTCAATACCATAGTTAGATTGCCGGGTCGAAGGGTGTACAGGCGGGTAGTTACCTAGTATGCTGGATCTCTCTCAGACGAATAAAAGAAAAAGGGGAAAATAGTAACTATGTTAAGCTCGCAGAAATAGACCTTTAGGGACTGAATAAAATTAACGTGTAATAATTCACCAAAACTGATGTGCCTACGTAAAAAATGTTGGGTATTTAAAAAAAATTAACTGAAAATTTTGATTGTTTAACCTCTATTTAATAATTATATAAGCTAGAAATTATCCGATTTTAATAATATTTAAATTCTTAGAAAGCCAAAGCTTCAAAATTTACAAGACCAATCTCAAACTTGATATTTCCTAAAAATCCAAGATGGTGGACCTATTTGAAAAATATACATTTTTTACCTCCCTAGATATTTTTTGTGTGCGACAGTGTAATTAATCTGAAACATTGGTTACGAATCGACATTCTTTCGAAGCACATCTGTGTAACATTTTAAAAATTCGGACAAGAAATAAAGAAGTTTGCAATTTTTAAATAGACCAGAGTTTTCCTGCAAAATCAAGATTATTAAGAAAAAATCTACTTGTTTAAATGGCAATAACCTTTTCAAAAAGTGATCGAAGTATACACTCAGATTTTAAAGCTAATACAAAACGAAGATTCGCTAAATACGCTGGTCAAACTTTTTAACTTGATTTATCTTAGCGGTAAAATCCCTACTGACTGGCTAAAATCAACCTAAAGATTATCCACAAAAGAATTTATGGGAAATGCGAAACTTTTATGGGCGACACTCAGTTTGGATTTCGTGGTGGGTTCGGGACAAGAGAGGCCTTGTTTGTCTTAGTTCAACGGTCTAGGGATGTATCGGTGCCAGTATACGCCTGTTTCATAGATTATGAGAAAGCTTTTGATCGAGTCCAACACGAAAAGCTCATAGAATCGCTAAAAGAAGTTGGTCTAGATGACCGAGATCTAAAGATAATCGCTAATCTATACTGGAATCAGACTGCTCAAATAAAGGTTGATGGCCAACTGTCCGAAGAGGACCAAATAAGAAGAGGAGTACGCCAAGGTTGTATATTGTCTCCGCTGTTGTTTAATATCTATAGTAACAAGATAATAGAGAATGGACTTCATAACTGCGAAGAGGGTCTACATGCAAGAAGTTCGTGCAAAAATCAGGTCAGATATCTTTTGTCAAAATGAAATCAGTGTTGTGTAGTCGCGATGTTAATACCACTCTCCGTATTCGTGTGCTTCAGTGTTATGTTTTTAGCATCTTATATTATGGCATGGACACTGACTGAGGCCATGTGCAAAAAGTTAGAGGCATTCGAGATGTGTTGTTATCGTAGAATACTAAGGGTATCTTGGATGGACCGAGTAACTTATGTGGATGTTCTGCTTAGAATAAATAAAGATCTTGAAGTTTTATTTACCATCAAAAAACGGAAACTTGAATATTTTGAGAAATGAGATATATAAACTTTTAAAATTGATAATACAAGGCAATATTGAAGGCAGAAGAGGCCCGGGTCGTAGACGGATATCATGGCTTAAAAATCTTAGACAATGGTATGGTGTTAGCCATACGACAATTTTCCGAGAGCATGGCACTTGAAGAAGAAGAAGGTCGATTTTAATAGGTTTAAACTTTTTCGAACTTTTTAAAACGCACAGGCCTTAAAATTTATAAAACTTGTGTCAAAAATGACGGGCTTAAATAAAAAAACAGGCATTTTTAACGCCCCTAGAAAAAACTTTTTCTGCAACACTGTATTCAATATCTTTATATCTTTTGTACTAATTTTTTAAATGTTACATTGATGTGCTTGGAAAGGATGTGGCTTTGTAACCGATGTTTGATCTTGAATATAGTGTCGCAGAAAAAGTTTTTTCTAGGGGGGTCAAAAATGCTTGTTTTTTTAAATAAGTCCGTCATCTTGAATTTTTAACAAATGTCAGTTTTGACACAAGTTCTATAAATTTTGAAGCTTTGGCGTTCTAAAAAGTGCGTTTTTTTTGGAATACCCTATATAACTTGTTTGACAAAAATTACAACATCAGTAAAAGTATTATTCATGAGTAGGTAGGTATATGGATGGCCTTAACTTTTAAAGAAGTTACAAAATTAAAGTAAAAGGGAGGCCCCAATTTGAAACCCTCTCATTATTACTTGCAAAATTATTGGGAATGGCACTAATAAAATTCTAAATACATTTGAATATTTTTTCCGAAATTATAAATTCTTTTGTTTGCGAAATAGGCAGGTTTACCAAATGAATAAAAAGTGAAGGAGCTCAAGTGGGTACTAAAAGGTCACTTTTTGCTGACCTTAAAACAGGTCTGACGGACCTTTTAACCTTTTACCACGCCCCACTCACCTTAATATTTTTAACCTTTCCACATATTTCTTCCAAATTTAATAAAAAAAACTGATTAAAACAATTACTTTTGACTAATGCATAACCATATTTTAAAATTCCGTTAGTAATATTTACTTCATATTTAATAAATTATAAGTAATCTAAAAATTGTGCCTCTGGATCTAGACACCTTAAAACAGGTCTCTCAGGTCATCTCACAGGCCCACGGACCTTTTACAACAGGTGGATACTACAGACCTCTTTCTTGCAAAGAACCCCGCACGAAATACATGGGAAAATGGACTTTACCCGAATTTGATGTAACTCTGACATTTAATAGTACTAATCGTGGTTTAAGAGATAATTATGCAACTTTTATCGAGATGGTATGTCTAGTTCTTGAGATATTGTGGGTCAAAATTCGGAAAAACGCGTTGCAGTGGTAATTTTGCTGACAAAAAAGACCTATTTTTCAGCTGAAATATTGACAGGTATAAATGAAACAAAATTATGATTGTTTTCCACAAACCAAAACTACACTTTTTTGCACTCGACGCGCGTTTCGCTAACAACGTTCATTGTTTATTGTCTCCTGATGATGCTAACGTTGTTAGCGAAACGCGCGTCGAGTGCAAAAAAGTGTAGTTTTGGTTTGTGGAAAACAATCATAATTTTGTTTTAGTGCAACCAAAGGTTCCAAATTCCCAACATAGGTATAAATGAATTTGTGTTGCTGAAGATTGGTTTATATTCACTAAATAACCGCTGCTCCTAAAAGATGGTTCGTTCTATCGATGTACTAACTACGTCGATGGTTAGTTCTTATACGGAGTGAGTTCAAAAAAATATAATTATTTTTTTTTGAATATGCATTTGACATTAGTTTAGAAGAAAAAGCCAAACATTCTCCAGGATTCTTCTATCTGCATCTATTTTAGATAGTTGAAATAGGATCACTTAATTTTTTGTCCATCTTTTTCACGGTACAATTTTTTGAAGTTTGACTGTTTTTTATCACGTTAAAAACTCGACATTGTTTAGATCTTTGAGCATATTTGTCCCACTTTCAAAACCTATTCTAAAGCTACTATTTTCCTTTGCTAATACTATCTCCGTATTAATTTTTAGCATGAAAAGTTGGTGACAGAAAGTCTTAGTTTTACTACGGAGTCCATTAAAAACTTTTTTTTTGTTCAACGTTTTTTGAATATTTACTTTTTTTCTGTGGTCAGTGAGTGAGTAAGTCAATTTTCACAATATTGTACTCCAATGATGCTATGATAGTTACGTACTATTTGTATGAGTTTGACCAACTTTCTGTGTCTTATTTTACAAGAAAAGTATGTTTTGTATGGTCATGTAATAAAATCAAAATAAACAACATCTTTTTTTTTGGCTAGCAACTTGACATTGCCAACTCTATTTTTATTATAAAGGGATAATTGAGTAAGTCAAAATAGACCCGCTTGTGGTCACAGTGGTCACTGTTTTAGACCATTCACATTCAACTTAATCAGTCAGCTCTTTTGTTTATCACATGAATATACAAAAAAATACTTTTCTTTTAACTTCAAAAATTCGTAGTTCAAAAACCAGACATAGAAAGTTGGTCAAACTCATACAAATAGTACGTACCTCTCATAGTATCGTTGGAGTAAAATATTGTAAAAATTGACTTACTCAGAAAATATTCAAAAAACGTTGAACAAAAATTTTTTTTTGAATGGACCCCGTAGTAAAACACAGAGTTTCTGTCACCAACTTTCCATGCTAAAAATTAACACAAAAATCGTGTTAACAATTGCAAATAGTCGATTTAGAATAGATTTTAAATGTGGGACAAAATTGCTCAAAGATCTGAACCATGTCGAGTTTTTGAAGCGATGGAAAACATTCAAACTTCAAAAAACTGTACCATGAAAAGCATGGGCAAAAACTATCCTATTTTAACTATCTAAAATAGATGGTTTTTACTTCTAAACTAATGTCAAATGCATATTCAAAAACTTATAGTTTTTTAAGCACATCCCGTATAAGAACTAACCATTTTTTAGCAGTAGTTTTTACTTGCTACCATCCTTCAACAACACAAATTCATTTATACCTGTCACGATTACAGCTAAGAAATAGTTCTTTTTTGTCAGCAAAGTTACCACGCGTTTTTCCGAACTTTGACCCTTAATATCTCAAGAACTAGACATAAAATCTCGATAAAAGTTGCATAGCTCTTAAACCATGATTAGTACTATCCAAAATTTATTACAATTTTGACTAAACCATAAGCATAGCAAATTTGACTCCAAAATTTTTTCGGTTCGCCTACAGATCAAACTTCAAGGTCTAGCAGAACTCTTATTAAGTTATCCGAACTTAAGTTTTATTAAATTCTCATATTTCCTCGAATCACATCAATTTTAACAAAATAAAATAATTTTAATCCATATGTTAAAATAAATTCTCCAGAACTTAAAACTGGTCCCACAGACCTTTTTCTTACAAAAATTAAACACAAAAAATATTGTTGCACTTGCATTAAACACTATTTTAAAATCCCATTTTAGGGAGTCACTAACGATAGCAAATTTAAACCGATAGAAACTGTATCCAGACCATCTTCTTTCAAACATCTGGGTCTTGCAGACCTCTTAAATTTTTACTATAAACTAAAAAATATAAAGCTGAGTTTGTACTTACATTAAACTCCTTTTCAACTCCATTTTTCTAGGTTATAACCACAGCAAATTAAAAAAAAATGTCTCCGGTCCGACAGACCCTCGAACAGGTCTAGCAGACCCTTTTCTTCCAAACTTCAGGGTCCTGCAGACCTCTTATCAAGTACGGGAGCGCGACGCGTACAAGAACCACTCACTTTAAAAAGTTCTGCAAGAGATTTCGATCGGTACTACTGGTGATGCCAGTATTGGTACTGTCGCGAACCGCTCGAAGACAATGCCAAATCGAAAAGAAAGAGGTGGTTCCATAGCAGGCGGTTCTGCCGTATAGTCAAAAGGTTATAGTTTTAAATGAGTAGCAATAAATGTGCTGATGGCAATTGCATCCACACAATTTAATAATAACTTTTGAAAAAAAAAACAAATGTTTTTGAAATACATAAAATTTGGTATACTTGATTCCCACTAGATGAAGATTTTTTTTAAACAATCATAATTTTTGAAATATGTCAATTTGTTTTATGCGCCTTAGGGATTAAATAGGTACGTTTAATTCATCTTTTTAAGGACTAAAGTGGCACTTTTAATCCCTCAGCCTAGGGATTAGAAGTAAATTTAATCTCTCAGGGATTAAAAAAAATTAGAATTAAATTTATCGCAAGGCAAGCCAACAGCACTTGCTCTTGGTCAAGATTTCATTCTTAGCACCCTTTCTTGTAGTCGACGAACCATTTGGCGTAGAAATACGGACGTTTATAATGTACCTTAAAAATTTCAATTTCTTTGGCAAAAATACCATAATATCGAGTTCATAATTTGTTGACCGATACTTTGTTTCTATCTTTTGTCGTTTCTGAGATACTATACTATTATTCAGTGTCGCACCCAGGAATTGACTTCGGGGGGGGGGAGGGGTTAAGGATAAATAATAAAAAAAACAAATAGGACCATAATTGATACAAGGAAACAGGTGCTTACAAGCTCAAATGCAAATTAAAAATTGTTTATTTACCCAAAATCTGAAATCATAATCATGCTTCAATGCGCCGAAGGCAAAATTTTTTGAGAAAATGACACTTAAAATTCAATTTTTTACTGAAAATTAAACTAAAGTGATGGGGTTTTGGGAATTTGAGTTGTTTATTAACCCTTAATTTGTTTGCAAAAATGCCAAAATTTTGCAATTTAGGTTTTTTTAACGATTTTTGTTCAAAATTAGAGTCCAGGCTTTTGTATTTTATTCCTTATACAGTGGCGGTCCCAGTCATTTGAAAAGGGGGGGGGGGGCGGTTTTGATACAAAAAAAAACTAGAATAAAAGCATAGCTTTTATCAGGAACATATCAATATATGCAAACAAAACTTAGTAACTACAAGCACGGATTTGGCCTGAAATGTAGGGGAAGGAGGTACTCAGATTTTAAGTTGTTTACTTCATACATTTTTTATTTTAAAAAATGTTTAAATGGGCCGAAAATTTGGGAAAATTATATAAAAAATGCAATTTTTGAGTCAAATTAAACTGAAATCGTAAATATCAACGTATCATAGCGCCGCAGGCGGATTTTTTTTAGAAAATTGTACTGAAAATGCATTTTCTTATTTAAAATTAAACTAAAATTGTACATATATAAATAGTTATTAATACCGTAAATATCAAAGGTGTTATAGCACCACAATTTATGCCCTACTTTGATTTTCTAAATATTTTCGTAAAAAATTTAAATCCAGGGTAAAAAACATAGATAACAAACAAAACCTAATAGCGAAATACTTTTTTTTAGATCTAAAAAGCTTATTAGGTTGAAATATTACCTTTTATATTGCATATCTCAAATATATGATGCCTACCTCAAAAAAAAGTTCATTTCCAGTTTTTTTGAGCAAACCGGTCAATGACTCGCTCAATGTCAATTTCAATATGTTGATATGCAGCAACGCTAAGCCCGTCAGACGAATTTCAGTCATAGTGTTTTTAAGTACTTATATTAGAGATATAAAGCTATTTGTAACTCATCGCGGTATACGTATCCACATCTAGCGAGAACCAAGCACATTAATTTGTCAGAAACTTGTACCACGTTCGAAAAGAGAAGATATATGGTAATCTAAGGTGTTCTTGAACGCGATAAGTATTGAGATGCGTTAGGTATCACGTATCGTTATGGCACACGTATCGTATCTCAGCACATATTGCGTTCAGAAACACCTTAAATTAGCATATATCTGCTCTTTTCGAACGTGCTACAAGTTTCTGACCAATCAATGTGCGTGGTTCTCGCTAGATGCGGATACGTATACCGCGGTGAGTTAGAAATAGCTTTATGTCTCTATTATCTTCTGAGGCAGGAGAAGCTTCCTTTTGACGAAGCAAGCAACGAAAAATATCGCCACACTTGTTTATTGCCTCGAATCGTTATCATATGTTTTCATTTAAGCTTTTGCCTACCTACTTCGAACTAATATTGTTTCCAAGTACTGACTTCTCCCAATAAAAGTTCAAAAATTTGTGTTTTGTATTAATCAAGCAGTTTATAGTATTTGGAAACGAGATTAGTTAATTTTACCTTGATTTTGGCTTCACGTTGTACGTTGTATAAAACTTGGTATGAATATGTTCAGGTCAAAAATACTTACCGCCACTTGCACCGACTTTTTTTTAATGGCCCTTTAGGCTAAAGCACCTTTAAAGTACCTTTAGCGTATTTTGTGTCTTGCACCGACTTTAAAGGTCTTTTAAACGTTCTTTAAAGGAGCATTATCTAACTGGCCAAATTTGGTCAATTAAACGATCTTTAAAGCTCAGTTAGCTCTTTTGAGGTTAGTTTTGCGACCCGGTCATTTTTCATGGTATAGTTTATTTTTGTTCAAAACGCAAGAAAAAAGAAAATTCATAAAATGTTATTATGGAATATGTAAACATTATTGAAGATGAGCTGGTAGAGGATGCCCTTGAAGATGATCTTGAAATATTGGATTTTGTTAATTTTGGTTTCCCTCGAAGGTGCCTCGAAGTCAATGTTTTACACGGGGTAAGGGGGGGGGGGTTAAAAGTTGGTTACCAAAATGTTTATAATTGCAATTGTTTTTGTTTATATACATTGGATGCATATTTTTGCCCAACACTTGGATCATTTTCCAGGATCAGTTATTATTTTTTATTAAATGATTTTTAGCTAATATTGATCAAAACTATAATAATCCAGTGTTTATAAACAAGCTTCTTCAACAGCTCCCTGAATGAATGAATGATATATCATATAAACTGTGATTGTTTGAGCCTACTTTGGATATGGTTTTTTAAATTACCTCCTGACACCTTTAGCAAATCCAATTACACCAGGTGAACAACTGTATAATGAAACCTTAATTCTAACAAGAACTTCAATATAGGTAGAACCTAATTTGGGATCTGGAAACGTCGGTTTCCAGTTATGACTTATGGGCTTTGCCTTATACTGGATACAGTTCTGACAATAATAGTAGCTGTTTCTGTGCTTCATAATATTGCCAAAGAAATGAACGAGCCAGAGCCCCCAATACCAGAAGATATAAACAATCTTATGCAAACTCAACAAATTGAAATGTATGGTCAAGACCACCATGACGTTGGTGCAGAATGAAAATTATTTATTATGTACTAAAGAAAATTAAAAAATAAATTTTATTTCTTTGGCAAAATTATGACGTACAAAAAAGCAGCTGTGCATTTTAGGGCTTTACAATTGTTGTTTTTATTAAATTGTTGATTATAATTATTTTTTTTTTGTGAATTTTTTAATATAGGTATGTCAGTAAAATAAACAACATGTTTTAAATTTTCTTTATTTTAATAAACTGTATTGTTTTTTCTGTACACAAGGCGATTTTTTTCACACTGTACCTGTAACTAAAAAACGACAAAAAAATAAGTGCCAGTCCACGCACTTCCTACTCAAAATAAACAAATTATAATACCGCTAGATTGCAAAAGGCCAAAGAGGCCTGAGATAAAATAACTTGTAACAAATGTACTACTAATAGTAAAACCCTGTGAAAAACAGTCAAATATTTCTTATCTAGCAAAATAACCGCTTTCAGTAACAACAAATCTCCTTTAAGGCGCAAAAAAAAACAATTATAAGTTACCTATTTTAAAAAACTAATAAAATGCAAAAAAGGCAGATACCTTTCATGTAATATGTAACACATTCAAGAGAGATTGGTTTGTCCTAAAGCTTCATATAGATGATTATATTTAATTGAATTGTGAAATGTGACCAAATCCACTCTCGCAGTCAATTGAATGTATTGCACACCCTGGTAAAAAAACCGCATAGGCTCTCATGAAATTTGGTGAGATTTTATGCTGTTTTATAGGGTTTTATAAGATTCTACGAGCCAGGCTGTTTTTCTGGTAAAAACTGATAGAAAAAATCTGTACTTTATGAGATTGGGCTTGGTTTTTACAAGTTTGTTTCTGATAAAACATGATAAAATCTCGTCAAAATTTTCTAAGAGATTTGATGCGGTTTTTTTGACAGGGTAGTGTTAAAAAAATCAGCGAGTTATTCTATTTTTATCTCCAGGTTTTTCTTCCGAAGTTGATGCTCTTTGTCAGTCTGTAATGCTTCTCTTTCCAATTTTTTTAGGGTGATGTCAGCAATTATATTCTTTTTGTCCGCTAGCAAGTCATATTTCTCTGCTAAGGTACTTGATGCCATGATTCTACCTACGGTGACAGATGGCCTCCTTTGATCGGTACTCTACAATAAATTAAAAACCAAAGTAGGTATTTGCCAAATAAAGGATTTAATAATAATTATTATAATAATAATAATAATAATAATAATAATAATAATAATAATAATAATAATAATAATAATAATAATAATAATAATAATAATAATAATAATAATAATAATAATAATAATAATAATAATAATAATAATAATAATAATAATAATAATAATAATAATAATAATAATAGTAATAATAATAATAATAAAAGATTCTCAAATATTTTAATTGGAATGGCAAGGATTGAAGAAATTGAAGCGATTAATTAAGTGCAATAAAAATTTCTCATATATATATATATATATATATCTTCTGTTACACTGGAGTCTATAATTAAGTAGGCCTTAGTTGCTATATTTCGTTATCAAAATACTTACCCTTTTGACTTGCCTCTTTGTCCTGTCCCTTGACCTCTAGCTGTTTCACTGCTAGCATGTGCAGTATCCATGGATGTTTTGGAGTAATATTGAATAGATGGGCAACAGCTCTCTGGGACTAAGATTCAGCCCTCTTTTTCTCTTTTTGGCCTCCATTGAAATTGAAGCACTGCACAATAGGCTATATTATGTTCATAGTCCATGTAACAACTGGCTCGACTAGATGAACAATTCCTCATCAAAAAATATCAAATGAAAACAACAGAACCATAAAAAATTAAATAAAAAAAAATACCTATGTAAAAGTTTTAGGATCTTGAAGACCGAGATGCCAACAACGAATTAATCCCTAAATTCGTGCGACGTTGCCGTACTGTGAAGGAAATAAAGAGCCTTTAGTAAAAGTTCAAAAAAATTGAGCCTGTGCAAGTCATTTAAAATTAAATGTTCTTTAAAATTTAAAGGTTCTTTTGTTAAAGAACCATTAGAAAAGCGAAATAATTTTGTCTAAAATTGGTTTATAAATTGAATTTCTATATCTTTAAAGGAACGTTTTTTCTCCAAAGACTTCAGGGTTACCACCAGCATTTTTGTTTGCTACTTTTTTCTGGAGCAAAGGGGGGGAGCGATAGCCCCCCATCCTACCCCCTGGGACCGCCACTGCCCTAGATATTATTTGATTGAGCCAATTTTAACCAAGCTTCTAGGGGGGGGGGTTAACCTCAACCCCCGTTGCACCACTGCATTAATATCTTAATTTTTTTTTGAGGTATTGTCGTTTCCTTTTAAAAATTGAAAAAAGTCAAGTTCTTTCAGAATCAATCAAAAATGTTAAGCTATGTTGGCCTGTTTTTAAGATATTTTGATTGTTGAGAGCTTAAAAAATCAAGTTTGTACTCTAATCATTCAACTAAAGAATGCTTTTTTCAAATCGACCTAAATCTTATTTCTATCTCTTGTGGTTTTTGAGTTGCAAACATTTTTCCTAACTGTAGTCTCATAATAAATGACGCATACAAATTTTTAGGTGTGATTTTGTCACGATTTTCAATATATTTCCTCCTTACAAGACATTTAGGTGTGTTTCGTCTAAAAAGTCACATTTTTTCCTTATTTCTTTTTTTTATATAAATTTGATTGGGTTTCATCAAGCGACTCAAGGCAAAACGTTTTCAAACACCACCTTCAAGATCGGTTTGCGCCACAGGACAGTCAAGTTGGGTGGAAGCCTAAGCCAGTTTTTGCCTTATCGATATCTTAAAAAGATTTTACCCGATTTTAATTAAATTATAAATTATAAAACTGATTAATATATAAATTGACGCTTCATAAAAATTTAGGATTGCGAATATTGTATCAAATGTTGTTGCACGCGGTAATACCACTCTCCGAATTCGCGTGCGTCGTTGTTATTTGTTTAGCATTTAGAGCATGATACTTAAAGAAAAGTTTTCAATCGTACTGTTGTTGAAACATGTGCAACAACCCACATCTTATATCCTCGTTGCCCCCAGGGTATGGACTCTCACAAGATATCGCCAGTTCGCTATATACACTTATATCTTCTGTGGAATGTCACTGGCACACCCTGGCACTTTTGTCGATATTTTACACACTAATCGGCCGATTGAAATGCAGGAATAAAATTAATTATTTGCAAAATATTTATTTCTCTTTGTTCCTTGCAGTCTAATGTCTACCTACCCGCGTTAATTTGTACCTTTAAATTCAGAGGGCATACCGTCAGGATATTTTGTCTGGTTACACCATGAGGGCCTTACTCAGGCCAAACTCAATATCGGGCAAAAGTAAGAGAAACCGATTTAAACCGAAGATTTGGACCAATGAGATGCATAGTAGCGAGAAAACTTGACTCCCTGGGAGCAGAATTTCTATCATTTGAAGAATAGGCGCATGTGCAAAACCTCGTTACTAAGCCAAGCGAGATAATAGAGGGAAAAAGGCAGATATATAAGAGAGAAACTAGAGCGACATCTTGCTTACAAGTTCGGGCATGCTGAAAGCATTGAAATATATATGATACAGACTTATAATGGACAATTTTTTATTAAAAAAATCTCCCCTCCTTCCTTGACACGTAACGTATCTCTCTATTTTTTAAAATACTGTAAATATTGAGATAAAACAAAAGCATCGAGCGCCAATAAAATTAGTCACAGCTCCCCAGCTGGTTTTTTTTCGCCCACGCGCACACCACTAATATCTGCTAAGGTATCGGCGCCAAATAAAGCCCGTTTCCTAATATGGTCCATCTTAGTTTTCCTGGATCACTGTGTAGCTATTCTTGAGAACAGGGAAAAAAATAATTCCCCACATATTCGCGCTTAGGACCATTCTACACGAGCCACAAAAACGCGACCGGTTAGTCGCTCAGTCGCTTGAAAATTTTGCCCATTCTATACGAGCGTGTAGACGCCGCTGCTTTGTAGCGCGTATAACCGGCGAGTGAAACGCGACCCAATTCTAGACTAGCGACAAAACGCCTCATATGTGCTATGGATCTCGTACAAGTTGGGTGTATCGCTGTTCACCAATTAACTTTATTAAGTTTGTTGGCCAAAAAACGTAAAAAAGGACGTTGGTGGGTACACCCGGTTGGTGCTAATCGTCTGACCTTAGGGGTGTTTCATCTTAGCTTCGCAGAACATCGGAGATATCCCGATCTGCACTCGTGGATTGCTGAAGGACAAATCGGCTTGGCCGTCCAGACGTTTTCAAGTTGCTACATGTAGAATGATACGCTGGCATCCGGCGTTCATCTTGCGTTCAAAACGCCGGCACGCCAACGATACGTCCACACGTGACCGCAAAGTTGCCCGTATAGTATGCTCAATAAACACTCTGTGGTTCTGTGACACACGCGTGTCGCTCGCAGGCAAACGGTCGCGTTTTTGTGGCTCGTGTAGAATGATCCTTACGCCGATTTCTCTCAATAATGGCAATATATTTTAAATAGTACTTTTTTTTTTATTAAAAACCTAATCGGTACGCTAAAACTGGAGTATTTAGAAAGGCCCACTATTTAGGACCAGCTCAGATAAATACTGTAAAAAATCTCTTTACAGACAGCCCTTATAAGCGGACAATATTTCTATAGTATCTGATCACCATAACATATTTATATTTGTAAAACTTTCTTGGATAAGATTTAGGTTCTTATTCAACATTAGTTTAAAAATAGGACATGTTCTTACAAAATGTATACTTTTTGTTTTATTTTCGGTTAGGTTGTAGGCTGCGTTGCTGTGCCTTTTTGTTAAATAAATGTGACTTGGTCAAATAGGCCCACTCGTAAGAGTTTTGTTTGGTATTTTGTATTACATAAAACTTATCGAAAAAAATGAAAAAACACTGGCTTTCAAAATTAAAATGCATTCGTTGTAAAAAGTCCTCTAAGCAATAAAACCTCTTGAGCAGATAAGTCGGTGGTTCTCAAACAATAAATTATATTTTTGGAACATGACGAATTACATTTTCGAAATAATAGTAGTTGTTAAATCTAGTGTCTAAAATAGTGGTTTTTTACAAGCGTTGGTTTAAATAACAAGCGCAGAAAAAATTATCTTTTTTGCATCGGTAATTAGGAAAGTCATGGTAAAGTTAATAAAAAATAATTAGGTAAAAAAACATTATTTCTTAGCTTTTATAGTATTTAGGCAAATTAGTTTTACGAATTCTTTTTTATAAAGTTTTCTAAAAAGAACCGATATTGCAGTCTGGCGATAGAACGCACCCACTTATAAATGCATACTAAAAATAGTCTTCCTATGTATCTGAAATATCATCCATGCTTTCATAATCATTATCATCATCCGTAATAATTAACGGTCTTACTTCGTCTATAACCTGTTCTGTCTCATAAGATTCAAAAATATTTTTTTCCGCGTGTTCAATGCATTTCCGTCATTCTTCTTTGCCCACTTGCTTGCTATTAAATTGCTGCTCTTTACACTTGCTTAAAAGATCACTTTTTAAAAATAAATTTTCATGGTTTATGTTTTTCTTTGACAACCACTCTCTTATTTCCTCTTTTTTCCAGCTGCTTGTAGGAAATTTTTCTTCGAGTCTCGTATGGTCAGACGCATTGTCCAAAACAATTAAGGATTAAAAGTTTTTCCTCAAACCAATGCTCAAAAATTTTAGCATCCATATTGCCGTGATCGTCAGTTTTTTTTTGTTGATGATAATATTAAACTGGCATTTGAAATAAATCCTTCTTCATTGCCTGCATGTATTATTATATATCTTTTCCATTACTTAAACGCGTACTGAAATAGCAATGTTTCGATTCATCCTGCCAAGACGATTTTGTTGAAGTTCCGTGCGCAAATACCTATGTTTCGTCAAGAAAAACAACTTGCTTTGGCAATTCCGATTTTTTGTTTTTTATGTAATCTCTTAAAAATTGCCATCTTTGGTTCGTTTTCTTATATTTAAAATAAAAAAAAACTGGTAATTCCAATATCGCAAAGTTGTTTTTCCTTTATCTTTTCTAGAATAGCTTTGAGGGTAACATATTCCTTTGACTTATACAAATCATAAACAATATTTCTAATCGATAGTAATCCCTTGGGATAGATTAAAGGTTTTTGAATGCTGTTGAACCCTTTTATATGGTCTGTCCATTTCCTCTTCACTCTTTTTTCGAAGTCTTCTTAAGGTCTTATCTGAAATGCCGCAAGCATCAAAACAGACACTAACGGTCCCGAGTTATATTTTTCTAACGTAAAATAACGTTCGACTTGTAATACCAAACGGCGTTCACCTGGAGATAAACACCTTCTAGGCGTTGTGTCACCTTGCTGAACATTTTCCATAAGTTTGCTTTATAACTGCTTTAAATTCCGCAATTCACACACAATAAGAAACAAACTAAAAGCATACCTACTTATTTAAAATAGAACATACCATCCCCAACTGGAGCAAATTTTAATTATTTCTTGGAAAATAGTGATTATTGTCATTGACGACAGCTCCAGATTTACCTATAATGACCGCAAAATAATTAAATTCTCGGAAAAAATATCTGCCAAAATCTTTAACTTATTGACGCAAAAAGTTTTTCAAAAGTATAGGTGAAAAATAAAATAAAATAGAAATATTTATCGTGGTATCAGTATAACGCGTAATTCTTAAATAATTTTGTTTCAAGACTGCTGATTTAGCCCACTCGAATACAGTGGACCAGTGGGATGTCTGGTACGATCAAGTACAATGAGGGCATTCTAACTTAACTAACTTACTGTTCAAAATGCGATAACATCTTTTCGAGATTTAATCCGATATCGGACTTCATACAGCGAACCGACTATATGAGGAGCCCTATTTGGCACCGGTACCTTAAGGCGCATTTACACAGACGAACATGCTCAAACCAAAGCTCGTGCAAAAGATCTAAAATTTTTTGCGTGAACATTTTTGTGAGCTTTTTTTTGAACATTTTGTTCGGGTAAATTTTTGAGCAAATTATTGCTATCTGTTTTGGAAACATATTTTTAAAGATGAGAATAAATAAAATTTCACATCAGTGATCAGTGATCTCAAGTCTTTAAAAAAATGGAACACCAACTTTTATTTTAAATTTTTGTGAAAAAAAGCCGACGGCAAGCGAAACATTATTCTTGGTTATCAGTCACATGGATTAGGGTTACCTATAATATTTTTTTCTTAGGGTTTTCCCGGATTTTTTTGCCCGGGGGTTTTTTTGGATTTTCTTGTGAGTTCTTTTTATTTCCAAGGGTTTTTTCCTAAATTCAAAAAACAACACAGGAAAATTTTCCTTTTCCAAAAAATTTGAGTTTTTCAAATATCGGCAAAAAACTCAAAAATTGCACTTTTAAGCGGTAATCCGCGCCTCACGACTATGAGGAGTGGTGGGGAGGGGATTTTTTTTAAACATATTTTTGTAACTTTACTTTACCCTTAGCTTTGATTGTTTTTTTTTAAATTCCTCTCATCAGATTTACCTAGTTAGTTTTACGCCCCAACAGTTGCTTAAAAAAGCAAAAGGTTCATGAAAATGCTGATGATTAATTATTATTGTATTGTGTTTTAAACTAGGAAGTAAAATAAAGAGACATTCTTTTAAACGTAAATTTTTATCATTACATTTTACAGGCAACAGCAATAAATAAGTGCCAATTATTATTTTTTTATACTCGTTTTTTTACAACCTCAAAAAAGTTACAAGTATACTGGCATATCCCCCATAAAAATCAGGTCAATCGAAGTTGCTTATGAGGTAAAATGTGAATTTCGACATCAAATTTTTCCGTCGGAAAGCAATTAATTAAAAATACCTTGTTTTAAAACTTAGTCTTTCTATTTTCAGTTAAGTTCAATGAATTCCCATAAAACTATAAAATTTAAATTTGTAAGAAATTTCTATACCAACATTTCTTCAAACAAATTTTGCTTAACATTCTCTCCAAAATTTCCGTGAGTCTTTTTGTATGAGATTTTGCTCGAACTTTTTTTCGAACATTTTGCTCAAGAGGCTCGTGTAAATGTTTGTCGGCATTTCAACATCAAAGGAAAGTTTGTCTATGTAAATGCGCCTTTACCTATTTTTAAAACACTGAACACTGAGCTTGCAATATGCATAAGACCGTTTCGTTTTTTCTTTATTTCACGGTCCATTTGTTTTCAGCGGCGATAATTGTGTCTTTGTTTTTACGAACAATTTTGTTTTTGTTTACTGTTAGGTCGTGTTTAGTTTCTTGTTTATTGTTTTTATGCAAATCCATTGGATGAAGAAAAACGAAATCTATTATTTGGTCCAACACTCCGCTAGAAAAAGTAGATTGGATTCTTTGAGAGCGCATTTCTTTTCTTTCTGTGGTTTGTCACCATGGGTGCCGGTTTTCAGCAGCTTACACCTGGCCAAAAATAATAAAAGCACCACCAGAGAGTTTTAAGGATCGTCTAAAATAATAGTTTTCATAACAAGCATGTTTTGATGGTCATTAAACGCGAGTATGAAGTTTGAGATGAGAGCCTCAGGCTAGTGTCTTAATTTATCTGAGCGTGTAATGATCATAACATGCGAGTTAGTGTACTATGCTTTACTTACGACCATATAATTATAAGCTTAATACAGGGTTCCTAAGATTTTCCTTAGGGATAGGATTTCAATAAATCAAACAGAAATGGCATAGAAAGTTCTGCGCGCACAAAAGAAACAGGTATATTGAGCAATGGTGCCAGTTTGTTATTATCTCCGGACTGCTTTCATGAGAAAAAATTGTCGCCACTCTTTCATTGTGAGCATAAATCATAGTTGCAATAATAACCGTTGACAAGATGTCTGCAAATTCCGCTAGATGGCGGCCACACCATGAACTCTAATCTAATTAAAAATTAGATGTTTTCAGGTCCAAACCACAGCTTTTTCTTGCTTAAAGGAGGCACAGGGTCCATTATTTACGATACTGAGCGATAAACTCGTGAGGTTGTTAACATTAGAAAGACATATCTTCGCTTTTAATTAAATTTCTTTCCATTATGTTCTACTAGTGACATCTATCCGGAAACGGCCAAACCATGCAGCTAGCACTAGCAGCCAAAGAAATCAATAAACGGCGCTGTTTTTCCTGCAGAGCTTTTTGCTTGCGATATTATTGATTTTAAATAAAGCTGGCCTTACACTACATTTGATATTTTCGAGGTGTTTTATGAAATGATCTTGAAACATGTAGCGAACCAATTCTTTAAAACTAGCGGGAGGGTAAAAGCGAAAAATAAGGGGCTGCCAATATTTGTAACACCTAAAAAGGGGTGAAAAGATTTATTTTGCTCTGTTTCTTTACAAAAAACGTTTTTTTACGAAAAAGTTAAGCTCTGACACTTTTTTTATTTTTTTCTTCAACTTTCTCGAAATTTTCGTCATACCGTAGAAAAAAATTATTTCTCCCATGGTCATACTCTACATTTATTCGAAAAAATTTAGAAACAGAGACGGGATCAGTTTTCCTAAAACGGGGGATTTTGGTTTTGAGTGAGAAGATAAAGGGCGCCGCAGGCAAAAATTTTTCAATTAAATTAGCCGAACGCAAAAAACAAAGCACGAAATAAAAATGGCGCCGCTTACAATTTTTTTTCAAAAATTACGTAATTTCGGGAAGGCAAAGAAATAGGTCTAAAGAGTATAATTTTTAAGAAAAAAATATCAATTTTCTCGCCCTCCTCCACTGGGACTGCAGGGGCCGTGCACAAGTTACGTAATGGTCATAGGGGGGAGGGGGGTTACAAAACGTTACGTAGGGGGGAGGGGGGTTTTCGACAGCGTTGGCATTTGTGTGAAACTAAGAAATTATTTTATGGCTAAAGTAACCCTTGCCAGCTCAATTTTAATTGATAAAAGAAACCTGCATAACTATGAGTAAAACCAATAGACGCGAAATATTTTGGTCAGGGTTTTCACAATTTGGAACTCGTTACCAGAGGACATTATTCTGGCCTTCTGCGAATAGTTTTAAAAATCATTTGGACAGATTGGAGATGTTTGGTATAAGTAATAGTTTATTATGAAAACTGTTTATAATTAGTTGCATTTAACGCCAAATGTAGTCTAGAAGCTATTGCTACTAATGTAAATTCTTGGCTCTTATTAAAGATAATAATAATAATAAATAAATCTCTGCAATTTTATCTTGGCGCCAGCCATTAAAAATTTATTAAAATACCAAGGACGCACATAACATTTTCGACGACGTATCGATGCGACATTTGGGCAATAAGAAGAAGTATGCGTACGCCTCCAAAAACTACTTTCTCTGCAACAATGTTCTTATTTAAATGTTTAAAGGATGGTGTTTTTGAACTTCTCTGTGGGCCCTTTCAAAATCGAACCACAGACAATAGGTTCTCGTGAAAGTTTTTGAGAGTTCAACCTTCTTTTTATCCGAATCTTCAGGTTAGTCAAGCCACACCCCCCCCCCCAAAAGAAATTCGAGTTTTGATATGCTTATAATTTTCGAACTAATTTTGAATCCGTTTTAAAATTTTTTAACCACACTCCTTCCTGGTTTTTTTCTTATATTCAAAAGGGGGGTGCAACCGAACGTCAAGCTACATCCCCTCATTTAAAGCGTAGAGCAAAACGAAAAGTAACTGTCCCAAAATTAAGAACTCCTAATATCACCAAACAGAATTTCGAAAAATCCACTCACAGTTCACTTTTTGATTGATTTTAAGAAAAAAAATATACTCTTTTCGAAAGTTATATTTTTGTGTAGGTGCCATCCCTAAATAGTTATTTTGATAAAAATTAATATCTTTTATATACGTCCTACTGTCAAAACCTGTCAAAAATATGTAATTTTTTCCCAAAATGTAAAAAAAAAATTTTTTTTAAATAAAAATTCTTAAATAAAAATTAGGGCTTATAGAGCATTTCATTTTAGACAAAAAAAGTCAAACAAGCATTTTTGTAGTCCTAACCGTTTTTCTTTATAAACGTTTTCAATTTTAATTTTTTTGTGCTCTGATATTTTTTTTTAAATGTTCTAGAAGACCCTTTGAACTCATCGGGATTAAGGGGGAATATAGAAGCAGGAATAAGGGAAGTATATAGTCAATATTTGTTGTGATTTTATTGTATATAAAAAGATGTCTTTCAGAGAGCTCCTCTTATTTAATTCCGCCAGAGATTACCTTTTCAAATCTAGTCAAAACTTTTTTACTGTCGTGTGATAGTTGATAAGAGTAACTATTTAGCAAATAATTGTTTTTTTAGAGTTTAGTTTTATAGAAAAATCTTGGTGCAAAAAAGTTCAATACAATCGACATTTGTATAGAAGCTATAAGTGATGCAAAAAAAATTGTAACTTTTTTTTATTGAAAATATGTTTTCTCTTAGGGTTCTCATCGCTTTTTCGGAAATTCAAAATGTGAAAATTTTTATATTTTTTCAATATTTAAATTACGTTTATAAAAAATGGTTAGTACCACAAAAATGCTTATGTGACTTTTTTTGTCTAGAACGGAATGCTCTATAAGCCCAAATTTTTTATTTTTTAAAAATATTTTTTTTTACATTTTGGGAAAAAATGACATATTTTTGACAGGTTCTGACAGTAGCACGTATATGGAAGATTTACACAAAAATATATCTTTCGAAAAGAGTATATTTTTTTCTTAAAATCAATCAAAAAGTGGACTGTGCCGCTATTGATTTGGATGCGCAATAAAGATACCTCGCCCATCAACAGCCACAAAGCCAATCGACCACCGACGCTGTAAGAACCATCGTTAATAGGTCAAAGAAGATAATGACACCCAAAGAAGAAAACTTACTTGCCAAAGGACTTAACTTTTCCATCGCTCCTAAGAAGATACCCACCATCGATATCATCACCGCCATAGAAGGTCATCCTCTTCCAAGACGCCGACGAGTTCAGACATCAAGTAAGGACCATTATTGACAAATCTATTAAGCATACCTCTAATATAAGCAAGACAGATGAAATCCCGTTGAAGAATCTTCAAAAGGACAAATCAGTTAAAATCTTACCGGCAGACAAGGGCAATGCAACAGTGATTTTGGACACGGAAACCTATGAGCAGAAAGTTGAAGAGGTACTTGCTATAGGAAACTATAAACTTCTCCCAAAAGATTCAACGCAATCAATCGAAAGCAAGGTTTATAGAATTTTGAAAAAGTATTCACAAAGATGCAATGCCCTTATGCACAATTACAAGTTCCAGAAATTCTCAACAAGCAATCTGTCTAAATTCCTTTTGAAAATTATTCAACCTCTTGCAGGCAAGACCGCTTCATTTGTAGAAAATTCCAACCACTTTGTTAATATTCTTAAATCTTTTGTTTTTTTGTTTTAGGACCCGAGGATAGACTTGTCAGTTTTGATGTCGAAAGTCTATACACCAATGTCCCGATAAAGGAATCGCTAGATATTATTAGAAAGAGACTGGTTGATGACGAATCCCTTTATGAACGTAACAGCCTACCGCTGGAGAGTGTGATGGAGTTGTTAGAGTGCTGCCTACATAACTCTTATTTTCAAGTGAAAGATAGGTTTTATGCTCAGGATGACGTTCTGCCAATGAATTCATCGCTTTCGCCAGTGGTGGCCATTATTTACATGGAGTGGTTCGAATGACACGCGGTTGATACCGCAACATATAGACCTAAGCTCTGGCTGAGATATATTGATGATACTTTTATTGTCTGGACCTGGAATGACCAACAACTTTCAGAATTTCTTCACCACCTAAATAAAATAAGACCCACCATTAAATTCACAAAATTGTCAAATTCCTTTCTTTACCAAATTCCTTGTGAGTGTGGTAACTCATACATAGGCGAAACAAAAATACCACTATCTGTTAGGCTTAAGGAACATCAGACGAATACCCAAAAAGGTGAAACAACGAAATCAGGAATCGCCGAATGGAAGTGGGCAGAAGCAAAGGTTTTGTACAAGGAGCCATACTGGAAGAAACGAAAATTTTTTGAAGCTGCCTTTATTGGGCAGAATATTTTCAGTAAATCAAGTGTTAAAATTCCAAATATTTGGAAGCCCCTCCTTGGGCGGAGCCAACTTCTTAAACTTCAGGGTTGACTGATTTCTCAGAGTACATAAGTACGTAGCCTTAGGAATTGATTGTAGTTTGCACCTGAAGACGATCAGAGATTGTACTGATCGAAACGTCATGTATAAATAAAAAATACACATTGGAAGTCCGAACACAGAGGTAATTTTAAAAATTGTTACTTGTGCGTCCTCATCGCACAGCCTAAAAATGGGTTCTTCCTGGAAAATTCCCATTGTGTGCAGTTGCTTCCTCAGTACGCAGTGGCCGGTTAAGAGTCCTGTCGCTATTTTTGTCGGACCTTACGAGAGCTTAAATATCTCCGCCAGCGATGCCGAAGGACATTTCACCATTGTTTTGCTATGTTGTTGTCCTGGTGTCTGGTTCCAATGGTCTTTGTGTTCCTTTCTGGTCCACGGTATCGCTCCAGAAGGCACGCACTGAGGTTTTTGGTAAAATAGTTAACTGAATAATGGTAAAATAGTTAACTGAATAATGGTTTAAGAGGTTTATAAATCTTGGCGAATTTGATTGAACAACGGATCGATTAAAACAGATTTAAAAAAACATTATTATTGCATTTTGTTTCTCGCCAAAAAAGATTAAGAATAGACCTCCATTTAAAAGGTGACGCAAATAATTTCAATCATTACATGCATAAAACAGGCGCCAATAACTTTAATGCAACGTTTTGTCACCATGGCTTTTGTAAAATTTCCAATTATTTACTTAAACAATGTTACATAAATCGAAGTAACACCCGCATATCTTCTCATAAAGGTGGTTCGTTTTTTTAGCTATTGTTTTATAAGATTCCACGCGCTAGGCTGTCTTCCTCGAAAAAACTGATCAGTTTCATTCAAATCAAAAGATCTTTCATTATTCTGATGAGCAGAACATCCGTATTACGTACTCAGTCCGTTCAAGATATACAAGAATGTTTCGCGACAGCTCCCCTCTACTCGAGGGCTGTACAGTTGGTGGAGGGGGGTACAGTTGAAGTACGCCCGATTTCGTTGAAATTAGGCGGATTCAAGATGCACGATTTTTGGTCATCTTTTGCTAACCAATTTTAACTAACTTATACACATATACCCTCCTCTCTACAACTATTCTACGATAATCCTACATCACGAATCATGATCATGATTTCACGCCGCGCCGTTATATAAGATGCTAAAAACATAACGATGAAGCACACGAATGTGGAGAGTTGTGACTACACATACAAAACACTAATTTTTGCACGGTCTTCTTGAAAGTTTACAGTTCTTTATTTTTAATATATTTATAATGTTTTTTTTCCTTGACTATGAACATCCATTTTGTTTTTCCAAGATTTAAGATCAGTCCCAATTGCTTTTTACTGCAATTTGATTTTTGTTATTTTTAAAAATTTAATTTTTTGTTGCGAAACTTTTCATCTTGTGAATATATTGGGATAAAATTTCTATACAGGGTATTTCAAACTCGATGCTCACCATGGGGATCTCCAAAACGGTAGGAGATAAAAAAAGGTTTAAATTGCGCAATTTGATGCTTTGCTCAAAACTAAAAAAAAAGTTTACAAATTCCGGATAGTTCCGGAGATAGGCGTAAAAAACCGAAATGTTCATTTTTAGTTTTTATTTTTCTGCGCCCTTATTCTTAAAGCTGTCAAGAAACGCTTAAACTAACTAGTGAGAGGTCCATTTTCGACACTTGACATATCAGTGTGACAGGAGCACTGTCAAGTTCATTTTTTCTTATGGACACACCCTTTTTTCTCCTGTCGTTTGGTTCATAAAGGATGACAGATAACCTTTTGCAACCTTATTTTGAAGTCACCTGACGTTTTGGGTTTATTGACCATCATTAGCACAAATTTAATTTTTGCTTTTAACTTACTCAAGATATTTTGTTATAACCAAATAACTTTACCTAATATTTTAAAAATACGTTTTTTTCTTAGTTCTTTGAATTTGAGCTGATGATGGTCAATTAACTCAAAACGTCAGATACTTGTCAAGATGAGGTTGTAAAATACCTGTCACCCTTTGTGAACCAAAAGCATGTGTTCATAAGAAAAAATGAACTTGACAGTGCTCCTTTCACACTAAAATGTCAAATTTCGAAAATGGACATCTCATTAGGTAGATCTTTTTTGACAATTTAAGGGTGCAGGAAAATAAAATCTAAAAATAAAGATTTCGGTTTTTTCCGCATGTCTCCGGAACTACCCGGAATTTGTAAACTTTTTTTTTGGTTTTGAGCAAAGCGTCAAATTGCGCAACTTTGCCCTAATTTAAATCTTTTCGTATCTCCTACCGTTTAGGAGATCCCCATGGTGAGCATCGAATTTGAAACGCCCTGTATACCGTTCGTTTTGGTGGGCGGTAGGTTTAAGCTTCATGTTTCATATTTTCAAGTATTTTTCTATTACTTAAGGGCCAGTTAGTCAAGCATAACGCTTAATGCTTAATTTTTTATTTCTATTTTGCATTAAAACTTGAGTACAGTGTTGCCAACGGGAAAACAGTGAAAGATCCTACCACAATAGACAAAAAGTCCGAAAAAGTCCGATTTGATTGTTAAAAACACAACCAAAAAATACCCTTTCATAACGTGTTGCCAACGCCAACTTAAAAATTCTTCTTTTTTTGATTCATTAGGAAGATTTTGGTTAGATTTTTTGTCAGTCTGTTAAACTTACCTTTATTCTGGGCAGGCGCAGTAGCGCTCTGTCAGGCTGTTAAAAAGACAACAAACCAAACTTGATGTGGAAGATTTTTAGGTTATGTTAGGTTCTGTTTTACAAAAATTTTGTGTATGTAGATTTTTTGACCGTTTTGTTTTTGGCAAACAGGTGAGTAAGTACAAATAAGTTTGCAGAAGCTCGATTTCTTCTAGTACTCAACCAAAGATATCTTGCAAAATCATTTGCCTGATTAAATTTATGTTGGGGTGTCCGTCTCCCAGTCCTATCACTAAATTAATATTTTCATCCATGATATGGTTAGAAAAGCAAATAAAAAAAGACTTGAGAAAAAAACAACAAAATTCAATAAAAAAGTAAGGTTATGGTCACGGGGTAACCTAATTAGATTAGGCCTGACGATCACGTGGTACTCGCATTTCGTCTACTACAAAAAGTTCGATATAAGTCCGATTTTATTTAAAAGTCCGTAAAAAGTCCGATGGAATAAAAAGTCCACAAAAAGTCCAATTGATAGATAAAATTCCGCAAATCGGACTAAAGTCCGCCGATTGGCAACACTGCTTGAGTAACCGGGCCCTTAAGGTTACCAATCTTATGCAGTTTCATAGCATTCTTTGATACGCGAATTTTTCATTCAAGAACTTGACTGATCAACTGTATTCGCGTGAAGGTGGCCAACTTCATGCAATTTCTGGCGAATGTCAAACGGACGAAACGACATTTCGCTCTCTTCAAAAAAAACTTTGATGAACGAGCACCGGACACCAACAGAGCCCCACAAGACGCCGCAGGAGTAGTGCCGGCGCTAAGACCAAGAAAAGGAGTTGAAAAGGTATGATTAGTCAATTTACCGTTTTCTTCAATTGCAATAATTTGTTTTCCTGCGACCACATATGAACATGATGGATTTAGCCCGATTTGGATCCCTAGAAAACGTTAAATATCACCCGTGTCCGGAAATTTTTAAACTATAACGTCCCCATTACCCCTCCTCCAATTATGACAGTCACATAAAATATCAGGCAGAAGGCATATTGTGGCTTTAATAAAATACTTGCAATCATTCAAAAAGCTCAAATGGTAATTTCATGCCTCTAGACGCCTTCTATCTATTAATCATCATCCGTTAGATTGAACACGTTTTTTGAATTTTAAATTCTCTATTCTTTCCTGTCATGGAAGTGCTGCAGTCGATTCCGGTGAAAAATGCGTGAGTGGTATGTTTAATTAATTAATTAATAAGACAAAAGCAGCGGCGCGCGGTCCATGGGAGCAAGGGAAGCACTGGTTCCACTAGAAAAACATCACCTTCTTAAATATAATTTTTGAAATGGGAAAAAATTTAGATTATGTTTAAAAATGCTAAATATTATTTTGTTCCTATAAAAAACCCGAAACCAAATTTGGCAGGAACATAATTTGTCAGAATTTAAAAGAAATTGGTCCGAAAAAAAATGTCTCGAAAATGAAATGACGGGAAAATCAAATCGCTAGAAACATATTTTTCTAGAAACACAAAATGTCAGGAAATATTTTTAATGAAAATAATTTAATAGAAACACAATAATGCCGAACCGCAAAATTCAAGAACCCCAATCTGTCCGAAAATGATTTGAACTCATTGCCACGAATTCAATTGCTACGTTGCCAGGCTTACGGCAGGGAAGAGTCGAAGTAAGTTGTGATAGGTATTTACCCCTTTACATCCCTTAACCACCCCCTATCCCCCAATTTATTCATAATATTGTTTTGTCATCGGAAAAAATCCTCTTATCATCTTCAAAATAGAGAAACTTGTCAACGCCGCAATCCAGGGCCTACGGCGCTCTAGAGATTTCAATTGTGTTTCGGTTCTTGACTCAAACCGAGCCACAGCAGAAACTCTGCCGGCTCATCTACTCTAGAATCCAATAGCAGCTATCTCCACTGCTGTTCTCTGTAGCCTGCAGCTAGGTATAATGTATAATACGCGGAATCGGCGGAATACGCCGGCAGCAGCAGGCAAGACCGCTTCATTTGTAGAAAATTCCAACCACTTTGTTAATATTCTTAAATCTTTTGTTTTTTTGTTTTAAGACCCGAGGATAGACTTGTCAGTGTTGATGTCGAAAGTCTATACACCAATGTCCCGATAAAGGAATCGCTAGATATTATTAGAAAGAGACTGGTTGATGACGAATCCCTTTATGAACGTAACAGCCTACCGCTGGAGAGTGTGATGGAGTTGTTAGAGTGCTGCCTACATAACTCTTATTTTCAAGTGAAAGATAGGTTTTATGCTCAGGATGACGTTTTGCCAATGGATTCATCGCTTTCGCCAGTGGTGGCCATTATTTACATGGAGTGGTTCGAATCACACGCGGTTGATACCGCAACATATAGACCTAAGCTCTGGCTGAGATATATTGATGATACTTTTATTGTCTGGACCTGGAATGACCAACAACTTTCAGAATTTCTTCACCACCTAAATAACATAAGACCCACCATTAAATTCACAAAATTGGCAAATTCCTTTCTTTACCAAGTTCCTTGTGAGTGTGGTAACTCATACATAGGCGAAACAAAAATACCACTATATGTTAGGCTTAAGGAACATCAGACGAATACCCAAAAAGGTGAAACAACGAAATCAGGAATCGCCGAATGGAAGTGGGCAGAAGCAAAGGTTTTGTACAAGGAGCCATACTGGAAGAAACGAAAATTTTTTGAAGCTGCCTTTATTGGGCAGAATCAGAGTGTTTTCAGTAAATCAAGTGTTAAAATTCCAAATATTTGGAAGCCCCTCCTTGGGCGGAGCCAACTTCTTAAACTTCAAGGTTGACTGATTTTTCAGAGTACATAAGTACGTAGCCTTAGGAATTGATTGTAGTTTGCACCTGAAGATGATCAGAGATTGTACTGATCGAAACGTCGTGTATAAATAAAAAATAGACAATGGAAGTCCGAACACAGAGTTAATTTTAAAAATTGTTACTTGTGCGTCCTCATCGCACAGCCTAAAAATGGGTTCTTCGTGGAAAATTCCAATTTTGTGCAGGTGCTTCCGCAGTACGCAGTGGCCGGTTAAGAGTCCTGTCGCTATTTTTGTCGGACCTTACGAGAGCTTAAATATCTCCGCCAGCGATGCCGAAGGTCATTTCACCATTGTTTTGCTATGTTGTTGTCCTGGTGTCTGGTTCCAATGGTCTTTGTGTTCCTTTCTGGTCCACGGTATCGCTCGGAATCGGCGGAATACGCCGGCAGCAGCAGTATGCGGCATGCACAGTACACCAAAAAGTAGTAAGGACAACTACTCCTTTCGCGCCAAATATAGTTAGTTTATTTCACACTGGATAGATGGCGGACCGTACTACAGATTTCTATAATCATGTCGTGTCAAATATCAACTACTCGAGTGGACTATTTGGTTTTCTGTGCAACTGTCCTGTTATTTGTACGTCATTTCTGTAACTTTTCGGAATTCCCCCATAACCTTTCTAGTTTTTGGCTTTATGCAAAGTTTTTTCTAGTTTTTTCGGTTTTTGGAAAACTTTGTTTTATTTTATAAAAATTAATTAACGGTTTAACGCAGTGATGGCGAATATTCCTCAAAAGCGATATAAACAAAGACCCTGTTGTGTTCCTGGGTGTCAAGCGGTGTTAAGACTATGATAGCAAACGGCATCGCTTTCCTAATAAGAACAATAATATAGAGTGTTTGTGCCTTGGGTAACAATAAAAAAAATTGGGACTCCTTGAGTGTTGATCAAATATATGATAGATATTTAGTTTGTGATGCTTATTTTGCAAAAGAATATACCGGACGCAGAGGACTTCAAATCAATGCAGTTCCAACCATTAATTTGCTAGGTCAGTTGCTTTATTTAGATAAATATTGGGTAATAATCCAGTACTAGGGTCCCTAGGACCCCAAATTCGCCGGCGCCGGTTGTTTTTTTTAAATTTTTCTTGTTTTTTTTTTAATTTTTTTTTTCACTAAAACAACCCAATCCAACACAGCCCATCCCCACCCAAAACAATTTTAAAAAACGCATTACAGCCCCCCCGGCATCCTTTTTTCTCTTAAAAAAAACTGGCGCCGGCAGATTTGGGGGTCCTAGGGACCATAGTAAGTGCCTCTATAAAGAATTTTTCATAAAATAAAAAAGCAAAAATGGCAGAAAACCCTAATATACTGCATAATTACACAATATTTATCTAAATAAAGCCACTGACCTGGCAAAGTTTGTTATTAATTAAATCATTAAAAAAGTGTCTAGATTTCTCCTGTAACCACTTTTTTAAAAGTGTCGTTTTAAAACTTCCCACCTAACATTCACGTATGTAGGGTCTGATTTTAGAAAATTCCTTGGACACGTCGATTTTTTATTCAAAGGGGACACATTTTATCTATCCTGAAATTTTTGTTACACGTACTCACCTTCGAGTGGTAAACTTTGCCCCTATATTTTGAATAGGGAAAGTCGGTCGAGTGATATCTTGTTTTGAAAGTCTTTCGAATGTCTAGAATCGCGTAAAAATTTTGTAAGTCCCTCGATTCGTTTCTGAGATATTCACTTTTACAGTTGCATGAACCAATGCAAAAATAGATTTTTTTACAAAATATTTTTTTTATTTTTTGAGAAATCCCAGGACACGTCGATTTTGTTTTTGTTAAAGATATATTTTATCATTGTATTTTTTCTTCTATGGCATATTCCTACGAGGAATGAAATTTACCTGTATAATTTGAGTTTATTTTGAAAATGAATATCTCAAAAACGATTCGATAAATCTTCAAAATTTTTACACGGTTGTAAAGACATTTAAGATACCTTAAAACAAGGTATCACTTGACCCACTTTCCCTATTCAAAATTTAGGGGTAAAGTTTACCTTTCGAAGGGGGTACGTGATACAGAAATTTCAAGATATAACCAAAATGTGTCGCCCTATTTTATTTTAAAAATTTTTATAATTATTGTATTTTACTTTTTTAAGTACAATATTTTTAGATAGGGCACCGCTTTTTGTACAGCTTAAAATTAAGTGTGGAACTAAAGTAGTGTTTTATTTATTGCCAGTGTATGTATATATATATATATATATATATATCTTTATAAAAGGTTTTTTATCATTTTGTGTTGTTTTTTTTTCGATTAATATAAAACGAAAAATGAGTCACTTGGTGCAAGCTAGAAAAATTGAATTAATATTGAAAAATAACAGTGTTGTACACTTAATTCTCATATAAAATTTTTTTCGACTTTGGTCCACTTTTGCACTAAAAGTTTAAAGAAAAATTATGTTAAAGTAGTGGAGGTCCTACATGCATCGCCTCCACAAAAATTGTTTTATTTCACACTGGGTAGATGGCGCTCGCAGTCTAACAAGAATTGTAATTTTTCTCCAACACTGCCGCCACTACTACTTTTTGGTGTATGTACTGTGGCGGCATGCCTGCTTCCGTGTGCGTCGCGGGGTCATTGAACCTGCTAAATGCATCGAGTCGCGCTTTAGGCGGGCATGGGATCTATCATTGGAGTAGGTTACTTGCAAGTTTAAACGGATATCGGTGTGTACTTGGACGTGAAAATACCGTCAACTTCAGCTGACGGGAATAATGCTAAATACGTTGGACAGTTAGGTAAGAAGATTTTGTATAAATGTGTAGTGTGTGTCTTAATAATAAAGTTTTGTGAGAAATTTAAAAGGTCAGGAGAGACTTTCGCAAATATCGCTTTTGTCCATAAATAAACTTCTCCAAAACATTGAGGAATTTGCAAAAAGTGATCGAAGAATCGAATCACACTACAAATAAGGTAAGTCTTTAAAAATTGCTTCCCTTACTTAAAATTTAGCCGCACGCCACTGGAAAAACGTATTTGAATGGTGTTATGAAAATGTGGTCTAAAAAATGCGGTTTTAAAATAGTTCGAGACACACAGTTTTTACAGGATTTTATTTAACTTGCAATGTATATCTATGTATGTTTGTTCGAGTGGAATCTTGCAACTTAATTTTGACTAACTTCTCGACATCCGATCGGCTCCAAATTTGGCATGCTTATATAGTTGCGGTGACAACACAGAATATAGTGTGATGAAATTGACAGCTCCCCCCTACTCGAAGAGGGTGGAGGAGGGTACAGTTGAAGTACGCGCGATTTCGCTGAAATTTGGTGTGTTGGGGCATTTGGGTATGGAGATAACGAATTTCTAATCAGGTTTTGAAAATTCAATATGGCGGATTCAAGATGAACGATTATTGGTCATCTTTTGCTAACCAATTTTAACTAACTTATACACATCCGATTGCCTTCAAATGTGGCATTATAGTTCCGGTGTCAATACAATAATATGTCATTATTGGGCACCCTTCCTCCCTACGAGGGGAGTGGAGGTGGGAAAACGAGGAGGAAAACACCTAAGTTTGTCTGATTTCAACCAAAATTGGTATACGGTGGATTTTGGGGATAAGAAATACGAATTTTTGAGCAGATTTTAAAAATTCAATTTGGCGGATTCAAGATGGACTTTATAGTTCCCGTGAAAATACAATAATATGGTATTCTCAGGTATCTAACTACCTCTAACGAGGGAAGTGGAGGGGGAAAAATATTTAATTTGTTCCATTTCAATCAAAATTGGCATACAGGGGTTTTTAAGGAGGAGGATTATGAATTTTTGATCAGATTTGAAAATTTCGATATGGCGGATTCAAAATGGACGATTAAGGGTACAAAATCTAAAAATTAAGGATGTGTGTTCAGGTTCAGGGGGAAAAAGATTTATGATGCATCAAAAAAGAAAGGAGAAGAAGAAAGAAAAAAAAAGTTAAAAAACTTCCAAATCAGTTACTTGAACCGAAAAGAAACCAAAAAGATCAAAAGATTTTGGGTGGAAATAACAAAACTTCAAACTTTGATGCATCAAGGTTTGATGCATCAAAAAAGAAAGAAGAAGAAAATACGACATCAAAGCCAGGACGAATCCGTATCGGGTAACTTGGATAAGTGCCAGTGCGGAACGATGCCTATTTGTGAGTGATTCAAGGTTGGAAATCAAAGTGTATGATGGTGTTTAATGATGTATGGGGAGGGTGACCAGTGAAACCACTGATGAGCTCGCGCTGGTTACCCAGAGCGAAACATCATTTAATCATTTCTCTTTGGTCCTTTGTGTGTTCCTTGTGGGATGCTCATCAAAGTTTGAATTTTCGTTATTTCCATCCAAGATCTTTTAATCTTTTGTTTTTTAAAATACTTTATTTTTTCTTTAATCTTGACGAATGTTTACGAAAAGAAATTGTCCTGGAAGCGGGGAAAAATAAATGGTTTTGTTCTCGCTTTTATAGTTTATTTTCAGTTAGTGACCTTACAGCACTGTTGACTATTTGAGTTTTTGATGTTTAATTGTTATTTTCTCGTGTTTTCAAAATGGTTATAGTTTTTATTGCACTGCAGCTGGTAGGTAATAGTAGTTTACATAACAAGCATGTTATTATGGTAATTAAACGCGAATATGAAGTTTGTGACGTGAGCCGCAGGCGAGTGTCTTAATTTATCTGACCGTGTAATGACTATAACATGCGAGTTAGTGTACTATAAATACTTTTTATACGACTGTCTTGAAAAAGGGGGTTTTGCGCACGGAGATCACGATCTGAAAACGGCATTATTTTGCACAGGCCTGGATTAAGGGGAGGGGGCTAAGGGGGCTATAGCCCTGGGCCCCGTCATTGAAAGGGGCCCCCAAATCTCAGGATAATTTAAAATTGAGATTGGATAAATTACTTATATTGTACATACATAGGGCCCCCACCATTATTTTAGCCCCAGGCCCCATTGTATCTTAATTCGGCCCTGATTTTGCGCACGCTTGCGTCATTTTTGCACACGGGTCTACTGTCATTGTGATTTTTGTTGTATGGTTGTCACCCAACAATATAAGTTGGCTGAGTTCCATAGCAACCGTCACGGCTTCTTTGTTTTGTTGATTAGATACCTTAAATCGAATATTATACATTTTAAATATGTTGGGATACATTTTATTAATAAAAACGAGTTAAATTTAAATTTGATTTTTCTGGTCTCTGTTTATTTGCAGTCGTATAAAAAGTATCGTAAAAAACTCGTTCTGTTCTGTCTCGATCGTGTGCAAAGAGTCGTTTTCAAACCTTGTCGTTTAAATAACAATTACCTACGACCAATGAAAATGTCATCATAAATATCAGAAATAATTAAAAATATCAAACGCAAACACTCTTCAGTCAACAACCTTCATAACCTGAAGTTTCAATGACGTTCTATCTAAAACGTCAAAAAAAATAAGGTTACTAAGTAACTTTTCATATATCTTTTTGTCTTAAAAATGCGTAATGTCAATTTAACGGGACTTTTTGGTTAGATACTAAAATTATATTGGATTTATTTACGTTTAGTAAATTTATTTAAATTTATTGTCTTAAAAATATAGAAAAATAATTCACATTTTGCGTCAATTAGCGCTCTTACAAAATAAAGTTTCATCGCTTGTCACGCCATCTTGTGGTTGGCAACTAAGCTTTGTTATTAACCTAAGACCGT
This sequence comes from Oxystoma pomonae, assembly GCA_963921995.1. Classification (NCBI taxonomy): domain Eukaryota; kingdom Metazoa; phylum Arthropoda; class Insecta; order Coleoptera; family Brentidae; genus Oxystoma; species Oxystoma pomonae. The sequence continues at coordinate 118,023,868 of OY998166.1, read as the reverse complement.
AAATGAGCCATTAAAATCGTGTTGAGATGTTCGTAAAATTACTATTATTAGTTGGTCATAGGTAAACATAAATAACTTAAATCTATAAATATTTAATTATGTTAAAACATGTAAACATTTGACATTTGGGTATGTAAAACTGTAAATTTGATTAAATTGGGTGTTAAATAGCACAACACTACTTTATTTCAAACAAAACAATCAAAATTAATACTTTTGGCATAAAGTTCACCGAAATTATTAGAATATAAGAATTAAAAAGTCTGCGAAATATCAAATACACAATGAAATGTTCAATGAAAATAAAAGAATAATCATTTTAGATCAAGGTTTCACGATTCAAAGACAAGGAGATAGATTTTAAGTATAACAAGTCACCTACGTCACGTGTCGTAAACCACTCCTAGGTACCATAGAAATATCATAGAAATATTAGGGAGCTTTAGTAGATAATTAAAAACTACGTTATCCTAAAGAGACCCGACGAGGTCGAAACTAGTCGACCAACAGAAAGTTATAAAAAGAAAAGGATTGCAACCGCACTTAAAAAAAAACGCGGGTATCGGTAAATTCATATCGGTTGAGTTCATAATTATTTTTTATTCTTTTACGATAAAATTAAAAATTTATAATACATAAAAGGTTTATTAAAAAGGCTAAAAAATTACCTTAGAAAAGCCGTTAACCATTAAAAATCATAAAACAAAATTTAAAAAAAATTAAATACACTAAAAAAAATTGTTTTTAACTTTTTATCAAACCCAACTTATTTTTAAGTAGTTACCTATATATACTTATAAGAGAGGACTACTTATAGCCGCTGACTTAAAAAAAACAAGTAGGATTGGGGTTGTTTTTTAGGTTTTTGAAGCACAATAGGCTTAACATTTATTTAATCATCATTGCTATTTTAAGTAAATGACTAACTGTTGAACGACTTTTAAAGAAAGTAAAAACTATACAGGTCGACCTTGAAAGAATATCAGACAATAATGTATCAAAGAAATCAAAAATATATAATTATTCTGAAAACGTATATTTTTAGATATTTTATAACCAAAACCAGTAATTTTTATAATAAGTAAAAAAAATAAAATACATGTAAATCATGTTTTTGCTTAATCTAAAAAGCTCATTACGTGTCTGTATGCAGATTCAGGATTTACTGAGCACTTTAAAAAATTTTGTGTATGATAATTTTTAATGGCCAGAAGAACTTTACAAATATTTGAAAAATTATTTTGAATATGTAAAGTGACTCCAAAAATAAATTATCGCACATCTTTTGATTACTTAGCCCATCTCTAGTTAGGTATATGAATATTAATTAAACAAAAATAATCGCGACCATTTATTGTTTAGTGGACTGGACTGTAAGGGCTTTTTTACATCTGCAGCTCGACGATGTAGTTTTCCTTTTGTTCAAAATATATAAAATACTTAAATAAAAGGCACATTTTTTACTTTTCAAAATTTGACACAATTTATTGCAGTCTTTCCGGAATTAAAGACGGACTCTCAATGACCCATGAAAACGTCGTAATAGCATAATTAACAACATTCCTAAACGGTCGTAAGTTTTAATATGTTTCTGATAAGGACCAGGATGTCCAAGGAGCTCATTTTATTGCTTAATCCCAAAAAGATTTAAGCAGAAATTGAAAAACAAGTTATGAAATGAAATGAAAAAAAAAACATTAACATGGCTTGACGTTTTGACCTAAGACGTCTATAGAATTTTGTTTTGCCTGTGTGAAGAGAAAGTACTTGTATGTAAAGTATCAAGATTTTTTTTCGCGTTACGTAATCAGAATTCAATAAGAATAAAAGTAATTAATTAATGATTCTTATGTTCAGGGAAATCCCAGATATATATCCTGTTTAGAAGAAGTTCTAAAAATATGCTAAAGCTGTTTTTGAGACACAATAATACGTTATTAGTACTTTTGTTTAAAAAAAAACGCATACATGCGTTTTTCCTATCCCTCAAAATTTACTTTTCTAATAGTTTATGTATTTCATTACTTCTTTATACAATGATTTCATTCACCAGTTTAAAATAGCTGCGTCAAACTGATTATGACAATAATTTTTAAAGTCATAAATGCAGCAAATTACAACATTTACAAAAGCACAAAATTATCACTCGAGTTATAGAAGACGGCTGGTCTATAAGGGGAGAAGCCACTCATTTTGGGGTTGATAAAATGACGATAGCACGATGCGATGTCTATGATATTTCGTTTTAGTGAACTTTGAACGTATGTGGCGGCCTTTTTGACAATTAACTAATGTAATATCTGTCAACAGTGTCAAAAATGGCGGCGGCATACGTGTAAAAAGTACTAAAACGGAAGGTGTTGGCTGGCCTCCATGTCGGAGGAAAGCTTATTAAAAGATGAAAGGCTTATCGACCACCTCAGTCAAAATCCTTTTGCGACATCCGTTGACTATTAACAGAAGGTTGCTGCAAAAAGCTACCTTTTTTAACGGAAGAACAACATGATGATGACTTCTGGTAGAGGGTGGTCTTCACAAATGAAAAGATATTTCAGTCATCTTCGAGCAGCAGAAGAATTTTAGTGTATCGTCCACCAAGTCTTGGGAGTTGCAAAAAATAATAATAATTAGCGAATAGGCTAAAACGCACATATTTTTATCGGTTTTTTGCTTTTAAAAAATTACAGAAACACGCTAGACAAAAAACTATACATTCTTTGAACGCAGCTAACGTTTTTTCATAATAATCTAAAAACCACATTCTTCTATCAGTTTTGGGATATGCAACAAATAATAATTAGCGAATAGGCTAAAAACCATATATTTTTATCGGTTTATTGCTTTTAAAAAATTACAGAAACACGCTAGACAAAAGGCCATACTTTTTTTGAACGCAGCTGACGTTTTTTGATAATAATCTGAAAACCACATTCTTCTATCGGTTTTGGGATTTGCTAAAAATAATAATAATTAGCGAATAGGCTAAAAATCACATAATTTTATCGGTTTTTTGCTTTTAAAAAATTACAGAAACGCGCTAGACAAAAGGCGATACTTTTTTAAAACGCAGCTAACGTTTTCTGACAGTAATCTAAAAACCACATTCTTCTATCAGTTTTGGGATTTGCAAAAAATAATACAAATTAACGAATAGGCTAAAAGCCACATATTTTTTTCGGTTTTTTGCTTTTAAAAAATTACAGAAACACGCTAGACAAAAGGCCATACTTTTTTTAAACGCAGCTAACGTTTTTTGATAATAATCTAAAAGCCGCATTCTTCTATTAGTTTTGGGATTTGCAATAAATAGTAATAATTAGCGATTAGGCTAAAAACCATATATTTTTATCGGTTTTTTGCTTTTAAAAAATTACAGAACCGCACTAGACAAAATGCCATACTTTTTTTGAACGCAGCTAACGTTTTCTGATAATAATCCAAAAACCGCATTCTTCTATCTGTTTTGGGATTTGCGAAAAATAATAGTAATTAGCGATTAAGCTAAAAACTACATATTTTTATCGGTTTTTTGCTTTTAAAAAATTACAGAAACACGCTAGACATAGGGCGATATTTTTTGCTAAGGATGAGCTTTTGCTATATGTGCTAAGCACATGGCATCATTTGATAAGAATATCTATTAGGACATCCTAAGAACCTGCATAGCATGTGATTAGGGCGGAACGTAACCTATCGAATGTTAATTTAGAACATCCTTAACATATCCTTTTTCCTCGCCTTTTTCTTCTTGAGGATATTCTATGCACATGCTAAGGATTGCAGTATTCATACGTAGCTAGCGTATCCTAACCATTTTGTAATCTGTGGATTTTCATAAATGCCTGATACACAGTTTGACTCCTTCTATTTTCTATTCTATTGCCCTCTCACTTTCTTCGACAAGAAAGGAAATAGAAGCGAGCGGCATGAGGTAAAACTGTGCATTGAGGACTGAACAAGAATTGGTTGGGATACGTCGTACGTTGTTAGCACAATTTTAACTCTTTTTTAAGGACGCTCTCATAAACGCATCAAAGATACGCTAACAACAATGAATTCAAAATAGCTTGCCAACTTGTCTTTTGACAAAAACAAAACTTTACTGAAAAAAAGTTGCTAATAGCTTCAAGAATGTTGGACGGCTACTTGACTGGTTCTGACCGACAAGATTCGGGCTTAATGAATCCAAGAGTGCCTTGAAAAAGTTTAATGCCTTATTCTGCGTGCATTTTTGTTTTGGTTAAATGCCGAGAACCGACCATAAATTTTAAGCGTGGAATTTAAAAGAATGTCGAAGGAAATTGTTGCACTTTAAAAAAAATGCCCGAAAAAATTAAAATTACAGCAGGATAATTCACCTAACAATAAAAATCAAATATTTTTATTTTATTGTTAGTACGAATTTGATTCGGCCTTCGTTAATCATTTTAACACATAAATATTTGATTGGATCATAAATGCCAAATGTAGGGTAAAGCCTAAGATTTACAATTCAATTGGGTTAAGTTCACGAATTTCATGACCAAAACATTTTTTCATTAGCAAAATAATTGCATACCTTGAACTTTTTGGTTTTTGAGACTTTTTCTTAATTATGTGAGCAAGAAATCATACGTCACAAAATATATCCGGGCAGAAGAGTTTTTTGTATTTTTCCCAGGCTTAGTTGATTGGCAAGAGTTATTATCGCTACGGCTTCTTTTTTCAAAAAATGCAAGGGCGGGGTCGTTATGGAGCCTGTTAGATGTATATAATATTTTACATTAGGACAGAGGGACACTGAGGTTTCAACTTAATCCCACCGAACCCTGATTAAAAAAGAACTGCTGGTTCAGAGGACCCTCGAAAAATATTTTATCATGGGGCTTTCTATAAAAGGTATAGGCTAAATAGGCAGTGACATAGACAGGGAGGGGTTTTGGGATTAAATCCCCCCCCTCAGAGGGTCCAAAATTTATTTCCGAGACTTTATGATTTCCTTGTTTTAATGGCTACACTACCGTGTGCATTCCTAATTCTCCAATTTCAATATGGCGGCTGCAATATAAACACACAAACAAAATGGAGCTGTCATTGTCAGTGTCAAAAAACTGGCCCGATTGAATTTGGAATGGAGTGTACATACAGTTGTTTAAAAAAAAATAAATAATCAATAGTTTTAAGAACTGTTTTTTTCTCTCCATTTTGTAAAAAATAACAACAAACGAAAAACAGCGTTATGTACATTGAGAAAAATTTTGGTTGGTTTGGTAGGTCAAAATGTGTTGCGTTTTGATTGGTTGCACAAACCGGCAACAGTGTTCCCAGGGACTATATTGACCCGCCCACTCCCCATATCTCAAGAATGCGGATATTTGCTCCCGGGGACCGTCAGCTAGGGATCAATCCTCGGGAGCTCCCCGGGGATTCTCACATCTCTCACTTTCAAGAATAAGCACCCAAAAGGATAACTGTCTTATCCATACTGCACGTCATTTCTAAATAGTGGTTGCAGCAAAACAATTCGAGGTTTTGTCATGGCCGGCAAAAAATTCCTGACGCTAATACCATGGAAAATGTGTGAAGCCTTATAGCAAAAAAGTTAACACGAATGAATATTGATCCAGGAAATTCAAACAAATGGAGCTCATAGACAGAGGGTACGAAGAAGTCCTTGTTTCAAATACAAATTTATTTCAGAATTTGGCCTATGATCGGTGCCATATTGACACCAAACTGACAGAAAATCCATGTTTTACTTGTCAATTTGGTTATAAAAATGGCAGGCACATTAGGCTAAAGGGCACTAAGGCGGTAGGAGTTAACAGGCTTTTTAGTTAAGAAAGGTGTTGCCCTTTACTACGTGGTAGAAACATCAATTTTTGAAAACAAAACTTTGACTTCAAAATGCTTGACAAAAATCCTAAAACATATGCTTGCTAAATTATTTTGTAGGCGATTCCCAAAAAAATACGAAAATTTTACTTCTAAATTCAGAGAAAAAAAAAAATGAAATTTAAACAAAATAATCACGCAACTTTTCTTAGATTAATGATATCGAACCACTGTTGAAATCTTTCTAGGGAATTTTTAATCGCCCTGTATATGAATTAAAGTTATGAATTATCAATATAAAAAGTTGGGTAAACCCGCCATAACTCTACATCAAATTTTTCTTATAATTTCGTATTTTATCGTGAGTGTCGTATTTGGTACCCACCCTGAAATAAACGTACTGCAATAAGTAAATTTATTAAAATCTTGACTTTCTATCATTTGCATATACGTATTATAAGATGGTTCCTTTTCCCTTCACTCATGAGCGTTAGCAAGAAGGTATACTTTATTTCATAGGTACGCGTGGTCAAATTCGAGGCGATTATTGTGGGGTCTTATCAAGCAAAAATTTCCTTTAAAATGATATATATTTTATTTTTGCTTTTTTAAATACCTATTATTATTTTGTTTATTCTTAGTTTTTTATTATTTTCGTATTTATTTTTTCTGACTACTTTTTACGAAAAATAAAAATAAAATAAACAAAAAAAACAAAAAAAACAGAATAACTAGTAAGGGGATAAAAAATAATAACAAAAATATAAAGAAAAACAAAAAATGATTCGTCATTTTAAAGGAAATTTTATGCTGATTACAAAAACGTAGTAAAAAATAGGTAATTCCATAAGAAAAACACTGTTGTATCTCTAAAACTAAAGGTTAGAGATAAATCCCAGCTAGACAAAGAATGTTACTTTAAATTTTCTGTAGAAAGGCAATATACACCAAAAAGAAAACGACATAGATTTGACAACACTGCTTTGCTGTTTTTGGGCCAATCTTTACCGGGCAAAATATCAAAGCCGCGAAAGTCGGGGGTTTCGGTCATTTGAATTATTTATTATTTATTATATATGATTTAAAAAAGTTTCCGTCAATTTTTTAAAAACATAAATTAATATTATAAACAACGAGGACATTTAAACATGAAGAAAGACAAATTGAGTTGTTGTTACTTTTGAATGGGCAAAATATCGGAAACGAGAAAACGGAATCTCTTGAAATTTGGCAGTAATATTTATTTTTGAATTCCTCACAACCGTATCTAGACAGTTTTTTGCTGGACTCTCTCATTTTCGAAATAAAATAAACACGGCTAACAATAGTCAAAAATCTTAACTGGCTTTTTCTTTAGCCTCATCAATAATACAGAAATCTCTATCAGCAATATTTGGATTTTATTATTTTTTGAACAAAATACACCAAATTTTAAAAAATCCTTTGGATACCGTTGATGTCAAGTGATTAAAATAATACGGAAATTTGTAATTTTTTTGATGTTGAATAATGATTTTTCTTTTGATTCTTTTTAATTTCGAGATATTGCAATCCATGAAGCATGAAGCCGAGCGTCAAAACCTTTTAAAGAAGCATTAATAAATGGTTACGTTCCTAATAAGTTATTTTTATTTCAGATATGGTGTTCGTACCGTCTTCTGAACACTGCACGATCTCATCTCTCTCCTATTGTTGATCTTTCAAAAAAATAGCAAAGCAGTGTTGTTAAATCTATGCTGTTTTTGTGGTCTTCATAATAAAGTTGTAGGCGATTTTCTAAAATGCAGTAGGATTTTTTTTAGTTCACTATACCAATATAGTATGGGGACCTCAGACTAATAACTAAAGAGAGACCAAACATTCCCTATTGAAATCCTCTAATGTTTACAATCCGACACCCTTCTGGACGATTATATGAACAGAAAAGAGATAGAGCAATAAAACGGCAACACTGTCAAAAATTGCTTTTCCCATTACCAGTGGCGGCGTTAATTTTAATTTAAATATATAAATGTGAAAACGAGATATAAGGTGGTCGGATTTTCTTATTCAAAAGAATTAACTGCCAGAACTTGCATAACCACAAAAAATAGATTTATTGAAGGATAAAGTTTAGTTTGAGGAATGTAGGTATTTACGAACAGATCAAAAGTTTACCAAAGAGCACTTGAAATGATTTTTAGGTCAATTATTCAAGATGGCTGTTATATATTTTTTTTAATTGTGCAGTATCCCACAAAACAAAAGTAAAAAAAAATATTTTCATAGCAAAAAAAAAACGGTTAATAACCCGTTTTATAACGTTTTTGTCCAAAAAAAAACACGCTAATAAACGGCTTATGAAGCGTTTTTTTCACTATGATAATAATGTCTCTTTTAGTTTTCTTTAGTGGAATATAAACTTTATTTATCAAATTAAGAGAACTTTTTGTGATATTAATTATGAAAATTTTAAGGCCAACAAATTTTATTCTTTACACATTGGCTGCATGTTCATTTCTGAATACAGAACACAAGGAAAATTTAAGGAAGAGGTAAAAAATTAATTACTAGTAGTTTTTCAGGAAACAGGAGTCAAAAGGCAAAAAAATAAATAATAAATATTAATGAAAATAAAAATAAGATTGGCTCAGAGTAAATATCTCCAAAACGGTTTTATTCACACTATAGAAAGTACCCAGGTACCCATTAAAATACAAAAAATACCTGCCCCAGTACCTGACTATCAGCACTTGGTCTTATTGTCTTCTCTTGTTATGTATAAATTATAATAAATAAATATTTTACATGCTGCAAAAGGAGCAAAATTATCTGGTACTTTTGTTTCTTAAAAAAGATTAGTATTAGTCTTAGATTTTTGATGTATTAATAGTATAATCATAAGCTTTTTACGCAGTTTTTTACCTCATACTACGCCCATGACTAACGTAAAATGACAGGATCTTTCTTACCTCCGAAATATTAGTTCTGGGCTGGAATATCCGCTTTTATTGCATACCAGGCAATGGTAAACCATTTTGTTGGTCCTCAAAATAGCTTGATACAGTTCTTTCACAAATAGTCACAATAAAATTCAAAAATCACCGAACAACACAAACCCCCGTTAATAACAACGCCGTCAGCTGCAACCAAACATGTCGGCATTTATTCGCGGCTCATCGAAAAAACGTTGCTGGCTTGTGTTCTTTTTTATAAATCTCGAAATTCTACTTATTAAAAATTAAAAAAAGTTAATTATTGAGACTAAAAATTAGGACTAAGAATTAAGTTATTAGCATAAGAAAAATTATCCTATATAAAAATATGTCAAATAATCAATAATATTATCAAAAGAGCTTCAAGAAGTTTATGAATTGTTTTGTTTCTAGGGAAACCTCGCGGTAAATTGGCAACCATGTATTTTTTGGGAAATAAACATTGTGGCTGGTTGATCGGGGTAATATTGTTTACTGTTATATCTCATTTTTTTTATTAATCTGAGATGGGGACTATTAAAATCGTGAAATTTGGACTTTTCTAAGGTTCCAAAACACCTTCTTCGATGAAAAAAAAGAAAGTTGTCTGTGTGTCTGTCGGTCTGTTGTCTGTCTGTATACACGATAACTCAAGAACGCCTTAATTGATTTTAACGAAATTTGGTACGAAAATCCTCTATCGGCTGGCCATAAGCTGATTTACTTTTGAATAGGGTGGTCGGGGGTTGAAGAGGGATAAGGGAGATAAAATATTTTAAAAAATTGTAACTTTGGAACAAAAGCAAGTAGCGATATACGGTTTTCAGATTTAAGTTTCTATGAACATGGACTACAAATTTTATTATAAAGTCCAAATTTGTGGAAGCTTTAGTTTCCGAGTTATTTGAAAAAACGTTAAAATATATAAAAAAAATCATAACTTTAGAAGTAAAACAGCTATTGATATGCGGTTTTCAGATTTTGGTTTTCGTAAATATTACCCAAAAATTTTGTGATAAGGTTCAAATCTTTCAAAGCTACAGTTTTTGAGATATTTTCATTTCCTTTCAACACAAAATAATTGATTGTATGGTGGTCTATCCGTGCTTTCTAGCATCAATGTTTAATTCTTGTACTTAAATAATGGAAATAATAAGAAATAAGGACGGCGGGAGGGGGGGGGGGAATCGAAAAAACAATAATGGCATTTTTTAATTTTATTTTATTATACCTTTTAACTTTAATGACAGAATTTTTATGTACAAGATATAAAATTGAAAATTTCTTATAAATTAGTTTTACCTCTTAAAACTAAATACCTTAAGAGATTTACCTACGGCTACCTTAAAACTAAAATTTTGAATTAAAAATTCCTTTGTCATGCTCAACATTGGAAAATTTCAAAAATACATTTTTCCTTGGAGGTTTTACGTTTAGGGTAAGTCCAAAAAAGATTTTTTGAAATTATTCTAATAGCCGGTTGCACCGAAATATTTAACGGTACCTTAACCTAAGTGGTGTTAAAACCATGTTAGAACTTTCTCTATTATAGTACAACTTATTTCAAGCATCACTTAGCTTAAATCGTCCATAACTACTTCGGTGCGACTAGTAACAATAGCTTATTAGAAAAATCACAAACTATTCCTCTTAAGCCTGTACATTATTCACTTATGTGTTATCACCATCACAGCGTTGCCAAGCCAACACTCAATACTTTTTCTAAGTTATTTACGAAAATTTTTAATGTTTTCCTAGTTTCTTTTTTCTACCGTCTGCCAAATCTTCGACCCGTCCTCGCAGAAGCGGCGGTGGTACTGGCTTCCCCTTCAGTGGCGGCGGGCTTGGCTTTGTTAAACCTAAAGAAAAAGAAAAACAGATTTAGCATATAATTAAAAAAAGCCGAACTAAACAAACAACTTAAAGATCTGAATGAATCCACCGATCAAGAGAAATGGTCTGGAAAGATTTCAAAACTGCCATAGTCGAAAGCACAGTACTTTTATGCTGGTGTAAACCAAGGAAAAGAAAGTTTTGATGAATGACGAAAGACGCAGTAAAATTGGCAGTACAAACGATGAAATCTAACAAGATATAGTCAGCAAAACAAGAAGATCTGGATGCTAAACATTACTTTACACAAACGCTCAGGGAAAAAGCATACCTGATACCAAAGAAAAATTTAAAGTGTGATTGTCAAAGATCGGTCCGATCATCTAGAGCAATTATCACACCAACAAAAGAAGCAACATATGTTATGGTCACCACTCGCTAAAAGTAGAACGCTAAAGCTCATAAAAATCACCGAATACTCTGGTTAAACTTGATTTAACGCAGCGGTAGAATCTCAGCTTACTGGCTAAAATCAGCATTGGTTAAACTTGCTAGAAAACATTTAGCAAAGAATCGTGTTGATATATTCTGGTACCAAGAGGATAGATGTTGATCCAAGCCTCACTTCGTCTTGATAGTCCTCAATATTAGTGAGTCGTTGGAACAAGTATAAGTTATTTAAAGCAAATCCAGTGAAAATAAAGAGATTAGTTCATCCAATAATTATCATTATACTTAAACCAACACTAAATCCAACCCTGAAGACGAATTACTTGAATTAAAGAAATAGTATTCTTTCTATACTTAATCCGACACTCCATTTTTGATCAAACTTAAGCATTTATTGAATCAAGGATTCCTATCTTTGACTATATAACTGAGGGTAACCTAAACTATGACACACAACCTAAATTAAACTACGACGACCTAAACTCTAGTGTAATAACATCTCGGACTGGCACAAGCTTTACATATCCAATAGAAAATTGTTCTCAGAATCTGTGAGAGAGATATTACTTTATGAGATTTAATGCGTTTTTTTTTGGCTACACTATCAAAAAAAAAACTTAAAAAAATAGTTCTTTTAGCCACATTTTGTTTGAACCTTCTATCACGCTTAGTTTAGCCTCTAGAAGGGGGGGGGGAGAGATTTATAATAGATCACCCTGTACCACCGTTTGCCTGAGAATGCTTTTGATCGCGTCCAACACGAAATGCTTCAAGAGTTTCTTAAAAAAACCCAGACAGCTGAAATTAAAGTTGATTGTCCGAAGAGGTTCAAACGTTAATTATTACGAAAAATATCTACCTATTCCTCTTTCCTGCTGAAGACTGCGAGGGAGCTGGTTTGGATTCTTTTTGCACCTCTGAGGCCGCTTCATCCTGTTTTTCTACCGCGCTGGATTTTGTAGCAGGTTTGTCTGAAAAAAAGCATAATAAAATAAAGGCATTTCTAACAAATCGAGTTCAACATCCAGGTGAGATTTGTTTGTTTATAGTTATAGTATGTATAAAACTGAAAATTATTAACAAAACCTGGAAATACCTATAATGGTTTTGGAGTGAGAAATGAACGAGGTGAAAAACTAATACAGTTTCGTAAAGAAATGCACTTTACCTTCTCTAGTACATACTTTAAGCTAACACTTTGCCGTCTATACACCTGGAGGTCACCGGCTGATACATTACTCAACAAAAGATTCCAAAATTCCTTGACATAACTACCCAGGGGTCGACGTTCACTCAGACCATAATCTACTCCTAGGAAGTATGAAACTAAAGCTCAAAAGACTTGATAAACGCGATCCAAATAAAAAGCGAATTAATACACACGATCTCAAAGATCAAAACCTTAAGCGAAACATTACCGAGCATTTGAACAACAATATCGGCGAAATTAATCAAATAAAATAAATAACTGGAGTCGAACGAAAATGGAATTCTGTTAAAAATATAATTATAGCCAACGAAAAACGAAAAAAACAGAGATGGATGAAAGATGAAATTCTGAATCTCATGGAAAAACGCAGAGAACATAAAAACAAAAATCGAAATACATACAAAAACAAAAATAAAGAAATATAGAAGAAAATAAAATTAGCAATACAGGATTGGCTGAAAAAACAATGCGAGGAAATCGATCTAATGAGTCTGCATAAGAAAGTAAAAGAAACTGCTGGCATAAGTAAAGGTAGAAACATGGGGATAATAACGGATGAAAACTGCGTAGCGATCTTGGAAAATGAACAAAAATTGCAGATATGGAAATAATATAGGCAACTGATCTTTAATGACGAAAACAACAGGGAAATTTTCGTAAATGAGGCGACAACAGGACTTACCATCACAGGAGGAGAAGTCGCAAATTCAATAAACAAACCAAAGAAAGATAAGACCACTGGACCTGATGGTGTTTGTGGTTATTTAATCAAATTAATTCAAGAGGAACATTTAGATATTTTGACTGACCTATTCAATTATGTTTATGATACCGGCAATATCCCGGATGACTGGCTAGTGTCATGATTTAGTCTTATCCCCAAAAAAGCAACATCCAAAAAGTGCGAAGAATACCGATCTATCAGCCTTATGAGTCATGCTCATACACAGGCGAATATATCCAAAACTCGAACAAGACATTAGCGACATACAATTGGAATTCAGAAATGGCCTAGGTAAGAGAGAGGCAGTTTAAACTATTATATATTTGGTCCAACGAAGCCGCGACGTAAATTGTGATTTTTTTCCCTGCTTTATTGACTTTAAAAAAGCTTTTGATTATCAAAAGTTAATAGAAAAACAAAAGTTAATAGAAATAGTAAACGAATACCAACTAGATGATAAAGATTTAAGAGTTATCTCCAATCTTTATTGGGCAATGGAATCCCAAAAATTTTAAATTCGTCAAGGTGTTCGTCTCCTTTGCTCTTTGACATTTGCTCAGAAAAGCTATTTCAGGAAGCTTTTCTATATTTTCTATAAATGGTGTACTGATCAACAACTTAAGGTATGCAGATGATACTGTTCTTCTTGCAGATACAGCTGAGGGTCTGCAGAGGTTAACAGAGGAAGTAGCTGAGATGTGGGAAAAATATAATGAGCAAACAAAACAAACGTAATGATAAGAAGAAAACAAGTCGCTCAGAACGTACAGTTTCACGTCAGAAATTCCCCCGTCAAGAGAGTCTCAATTATGAACTATTTAGGAGTGCAATTAAATAACGATTGGGGTCAAATAAAAGAGATAAAGATACGAATGGAGAAAGCCAGATCTTACTTCAATCGCATGAAAACTATCCTGTATAATATCAAACTTAATTTAAATCTAAGGAATCGTTTATTAAAATATTACACATTTTCGGTATTAATGTATGATGTTAAATCATGGAAGTTGACGGATGCAGCTTGCAAAAGACTTGAGGCGTTTGAGATGTAGTGTTACCGAAGCATGTTGAGAATACCTTGGACTCATCACGTAACTAATGAAGCTGTCTTGCAACGTATGCAAAAAGAAAAATAATTAATAAACAACATTAAAGAAAGAAAACTTGCATACTCTGGACACATAATGCGTAACCAAAAATATGAAATTCTGCAGCTGGTTATGCAAGGTAAAATGGATGGTAAGAGGGGTCGTGGAAGTCGCCGAATATATAATCTTAGACAATGCACTGCCGTAACAAAATAATGTGGGCCAGAATAATCGCCAACGTCCATTGATGATAAGGCACTGAACGAAGAAGAAGGACACATGTTCAAGGTCTATGAACTGCTTTTCAGATCATCTTTTTGTTTATACTTGAGCTCAACTTATTCTCATACGTTTGAATCAGTTCAGCGAGGAAAACCTTTTCCTGGCTAGTGTAGGGTGTTAAGGGGCCCACAGACTACGTTTTTGTTCGACGAGCAAACCAGGTCGAGCCAAAACGAGAGACCGAAGTGTGTGTGCGAATATTATATTTTTTGCTGGCTTACAAAACCGATGCAAATAACTGGCTTCGCCTGATTTTGTCCATCGGAGATGCTCGAAATATTAATATAATAAACTAAACCGTGTCTGTGTGCAAGTCGCATCCGTCGTTTTTGCTCGACCAGATTTGCTCGTCGAACATAACCGTCCAACAAAAACGCAGTCTGTGGGCCCCTTTATAGTGCCCCCCTTTTGAATTTTATTTTCATTAATTTTTTTGTCAAAAAAAAAACAAAATTTTAAAAACAACAAAACCTTAGGCACTAAAATTATAACACTGAAGTTATCAGTAGTTTATTTGCACCAACCCACCATCATTTTTGCGACGTTGCCGAGGCAACCCTACCTTGAAATATTCCTTCCCGAAAGAAGGGACTATAAATAAGAAATGAAAGAACGCCTTGAAAGACACCTTCGTCAAGGAGGCCTTGAGGCTTCCTTGGACGTCGGACTATAAATTTGGTCCATACTGAACTTAAAATATCCAGCCTCTCCAAAGCTTGCCCTTTTTTTCAAGAGTGCTATGGCTATAAAGAGACGTTAAAATACAGGGTTCCTAAGCAAATCCTTAGGGGGCCAAGCAGCCGTGTCTAAGACGCAGACAAACGGAAAAGCACATTAGGCAGAAAAGGATGGGCATGGGGCGATGTTGTCACTACATCTTACACGTAGTAAATCCATTCCAGGTTGTTGTTTTCTAATGTTTTCCATTTTCATACCTTTAGGACTGGATTAAAAATTGTTTTTGCTCGACTTTAATACCAAACTGATGACAGTAGAGGAGGGCGAGAAAATTGATATTTTTTTCTTAAAAATTATTCTCTTTAGACCTATTTCTTCGCGTTCCCGAAATTACGTAATTTTTGAAAAAAATTGTAAGCGGCGCCATTTTTATTTCGTGCTTTGTTTTTCTAATATTTTTGCGTTCGGCTAATTTAATTGAAAAATTTTTGCCTGCGGCGCCCTTTATCTTCTCACTCGAAACCAAGATCCCCCGTTTTAGGAAAACTGATCCCGTCTCTGTTTCTAAATTTTTTCGAATAAAAGTAGAGTATGACCATGGGGGAAATAATTTTTTTCTATGGTATGACGAAAATTTCGAGAAAGTTGAAGAAAAAAATTAAAAAAGTGGCAGAGCTCAAGTTTTTCGTAAAAAAAACGTTTTTTGTAAAGAAACAGAGCAAAATAAATCTTTTCACCCCTTTTTGGGCGTTACAAATATTGGCAGCCCCTTATTTTTCGCTTTTACCCTCCCGCTAGTTTTGAAGAATTGGTTCGCTACATGTTACGAGATCATGTCATAAAACACCTCGAAAATATCAAATGTAGTATAGGGCCAGCTTTATTTAAACTCAATAATATCGCAAGCAAAAAGCTCTGCAGGAAAAACAGCGCCGTTTATTGATTTCTTTGGCTGCTAGTGCTAGCTAGTTTGGCCGTTTCCGGATAGATGTCACTAGTAGAACAGAATGGAAAGAAATTTAATTAAAAGCGAAGATATTTCTTTCTAATGTTAACAACCTCACGAGTTTATCGCTGAGTATCGTAAATAATGGACCCTGCCGCCTCCTTTAAGCAAGAAAAAGCTGTGAATTGGACCTGAAAACATCTAATTTTTAATTAGATTAGATGTTCAAATCTCTCCCCTTCTTGAGCCTCACAATATCCCAATCTATTGTAAAACTCTTGGCGCGTAGCAGCCAACATTTCAGGGGTGGGGAGTTGCCCGCCTCCAAAATTTTCGCCCTCAACTCCTGTATAGTCGTAGGCCGTAAGTGAGGGTGTTGGAAAATTTTGTCGTGCCAACAACCCCATAGGAAAAAGTCAATTGGCGCAAGATCTGGTGATCGAGGAGGCCATCGGATATTTCCATACGTGGAAATAATTCTATCACCAAATGCCTGACGAAGGTAATTTGTAGCCTGGCGTGAATTGTGGGATGAACAGCCATCTTGCTGAAACCACAATTCGTCCAAATTTATGTTGAGTTCCCTCAACCGTAGTAAAACCTGGTGTTGGAGAAGATCAACATATTTTTGGCTATTCAAATTCCCTTCAATGAAAAAGGATCCAATAATGTGATCCCCGACAATACCGCTCCAAACATTTAATTTTTGAGGATGTTGCATTCTAACACTTGCGTGCAGATGTTTACTTTCGCGGGACCAATAGCGGCTATTTTGTGGATTGTGAGAGCTATGAAATTCAAATGTCTTCTCGTCACTAAACAAAACTTTTGATAGGAAATTTTAAGCGCATACCATTTCGTCTCGTTCCACCCTATGTGGAAGAACGGGATGCTCTAGTATTTCGCCTTCGTGGTAACACTTTCTTCAACCATTTATGCACCCGTACCTTTCAAAACGATGATAAATGTTGTAGACAGTTTGAGCCACAGGAACCGGTCGATCTGGAAACGCAAAAACAAAAAGCCCAATGACCCCGTCCGCACTGTCACTTTTTATGTAGTTTTTAATAATAAAAATCTTTTCTTCTCGAGTATACGACATTTTAAAAACACAAAATTTACGAAACTGAAGCGATTCGAAAGGAAATAAAAATGCAATGCCTGTGAATCCCAGTTTTTCCTCGATCATCTCATGGTGTGGCCGCCATCTAGCGGAATTTGCAGACATCTTGTCAACGGTTATTATTGCAACTATGATTTATGCTCACAATGAAAGAGTGGCGACAATTTTTTCTCATGAAAGCAGTCCGGAGATAATAACAAACTGGCACCATTGCTCAATATACCTGTTTCTTTTGTGCGCGCAGAACTTTCTATGTCATTTCTGTTTGATTTATTGAAATCCTATCCCTAAGGAAAATCCTAGGAACCCTGTATAACGAATGACCCTGTACTTACTGTGGCTAGCCTGTTCCCTCCTCTTCTTTAAAGTGGCCAAAAGATCATCGTTGCTTCTGAACGGTCTCACAACACCCGTTCTAAGGAAGTTTTTCGGCGTTTCCGTAGTCGAACTGGTTTCGATCGGTTGCTGCTCTTCGTCGACGTACTCTCCTTCATCTACCACCTCTTCTTCCTGCAAAGTAAATAAGATAACAGAATCTAATCAATAAAATTAAAAATTTTGAAAATCGCCTGCAAACCCCGTAAATAGAGAGATGGTGGCAATTGGGGTGTATGATTTCATCCATATTATAACTAGTATAAAACTGTAGTTTACATCCATATGAATTAAGATCGTCGTTACGATCTGGGGAATTGTTTTTAGCAACACTGTACGGGAAATCAATTTAACTATGTCGACCTGATTTTTTTGCAAAATTTTACGTCATAGAATTTGTTTTCCATAGCAACGCGGAGACTTTATTTATGTTTATCCACAGTGGGACACCAGAGATTTTTTAGCACCGGGTCAAAAATTTGGGGTTAGGTTACTTATTTTCACTTTTCGCGTTCTACGCCGCTAAAAACCCAAGTAAAATACTAAAATAAAAGAAAACCAGTTATTGCAGAATTACCCGCTAAAAAAACGCTACCCAACTACGTATTAAAGTAACTGGGTGTAATGTTTAAGGTTGCATTTACAGGTGCATTTATAATTGAATTGGAAACACTCCCGCTAGCTGATATCGACAACAGATGAACTTAAAAGCATGCAGATTTAAAAATCGGCTACTGGCGCTAGACGAAATAATCGTATTCTATTTTAGACAGAAGCGTCAACGACTAGCAAGAATCTTTCCAACCTCCAAATGGACCTTTACTGACCTGTTTTATTGGGACTCAAGTATCCGTGTGTTTTTGAAACTGAGGTTCTAAAATCTATCCTTTACACTCCAAGATTTCACTTGTATACTTCTACACAACAATGCCGCAATAATTTAAATTAAAAAAAATGGTTGAATCAAAATAAAAACAAAATTATGTGGGGTTATGGGCGCCGAATGTTTCTATGCGAATTCCTAGTAATCACAGCGAGCCAGTAAAGTTCTCTTGGTTCTTTGATAGACTCGGGGTAATTCCCGCGCAGCGCTAGGCCTTTTTCGGAGGGCGACCTCACATGCGGAGTGGTTTCATATTTGTTTTAGAACAATGTTTTTGAAAACACATTTTTGAAAGATAAACATAACCGCGAATGGTTTTCTGTCAGAAAACGTAAAAATACTTTTCTGTCCCACTGCGGCTCGATTTAAAGTTTGTTGACCAAACACCTGCAGTTACCATCCGTATAAATTCTGCGATCTATCGGCCAACACTTGGAATGCGTGTGTCTCCCAAATTAAATGAAATGTGATTGATTGATCGATTTTCTTTTCCGGAGTGCACAGGCTTTTAGAAAAAAGGAAACTTAGTTTTTATTTTCGCTAAAGCAAGGAAATATAAAAAGGAAAAATGTAATCCAGGAAATTGTGAGTATTTCTCTATTTTTTTTTTTGTAAATCGGATTTTTTTCTAAATCGCAATTATTTGGAGGCTTTTGGGATATATGACAGCACCAGAGCTTTTATTTTGAAAAAAAAAATAATGGAGAGTTTTGAAAAATCCTTGAGATATTTTTGTTAAGCATTTAAAAATGATCACCCATGCAAAATTTCAGCTACTTCTGATGTTTAGTTTTCCCTGTGCACTCTGGCAAAAGATTAAAAATTAAAGAACAAGGCGTTGCCAGTTGTACTTTTTTTTACTTAAAATCTGGGAAGAAACTAAAGCCTTAAGTAAAAATATTGTGATGCTCAGGTGGTGGAGCTTTATTTTACAGGGAGGACCTAAAAGTTGCAAAAAGTAATATCTCTATGAAGTCATTTCATCTCTTTTCTGATTAGTGCTATTATGCTAAGGGCCACACCAAGATAACAAAAAATTGTTACACACATCTGGGTGGGGGCTTTTTTGCAGGGAGGTCTCAAAAGTTGCAAAAAGTAATTGCTATATGAAGTGATAGTGATATTATGTTAACGTCCACACCAACATAACAAAAAAAAATATTGGACACCTCTGGGTGGGGCGTTCTTTACAGAGAGGCCCCAAAACTAATATTTTATACAAGTTTTGACGCCTCTCTGTAAAAAACGTCCCCACCCAGAGGTGTGTAATATATTTTTTTTGTTATCTTGGTGTGGCCCTTAACATAATAGCACAAATCAGAAAAGGGATGAAATTACTTCATATAGCAATTATTTTTTGCGAGTTGTGAAGCCTCTCTGTAAAAAACGCCCCCACCCTGAGGGGTCCAATATTTTTTTCTGCTATCTTGGTGTGGCCGTTAACATAATAGCACTAATCAGAAAAAAGATGTAATAAGTTTATATAGCAATTATTGTTTACAAGTTTTGGGGCCTCTCTCTAAAAAACGCCCTCACCGAAAGGTGTGCAATAATTTTTTTATTATGTTGGTGGAGCCCTTAACACAATAGCACTAATCAGAAAAGGGATGAAATGACTTCATAGAGTTATTATTTTTTGCAAGGATTGGGACCTTCCTGTAAACAAAGCCCCCACCTCGAGGCGTGTCATATTTTTTTTGTTATCTCGGTGAGAACCTTAACATAAAGCACTAATTATAAAAAGGATGAAATTACTAACTTTTTCATGTATCATAAATATTTGTAAAAATATTAACTACTCGTAAACGCCCCGCCGTAGGCGGGTACCGTTTGATTTTTTTTAAGTTCCAAGGTAAGTAGATTGTTTTAATATAAATTGCAGATGCTATTTTTTTTTGTACCTAGACGTCTGAAAATATTTTTTTTTGTTATCTTTGGTGTGTCTTTATTAAAACTATATAAAGGCGCATTTACACAGACAAACTTT
Source organism: Oxystoma pomonae (assembly GCA_963921995.1). Classification (NCBI taxonomy): domain Eukaryota; kingdom Metazoa; phylum Arthropoda; class Insecta; order Coleoptera; family Brentidae; genus Oxystoma; species Oxystoma pomonae. The sequence continues at coordinate 118,003,521 of OY998166.1, read as the reverse complement.
CCTTTGATGTTGAAATGCCGACAAACATTTACACGAGCCTCTTGAGCAAAATGTTCAAAGAAATGTTCGAGCAAAATTGCGTACAAAAAAACACACGTAAATTTTGGAGAGAATGTTGAGCAAAATTTGTTTGAAGAAATGTTGGTAATAAAAATTTCTTACAAATTTAAATTTTATAGTTTTATGGGAATTCATTGAACTTAACTGAAAATAGAAAGACTAAGTTTTAAAACAAGGTATTTTTAATTAAGTGCTTTCCGTCGGAAAAACGATTTGATGTCGAAATTCACGTTTTACCTCATAAGCAACTTCGATTGATCTGATTTTTATAGGGGATATGCCAGTATACTTGTAACTTTTTTGGGGTTGTAAAAAAAACGAGAATCAAAAAAAATAAAAATTGGCACTTATTTATTGCCGTTGCTGGGTTAGGAGAAGGTAAAAACCGTAGACTAGTGAGAGGAAGTTTTGGTGAAATGAACATTGACACACAAAATTACAGCAGTGTTTGACAGCGATGCGTTCCGACTGTCTAAACCTCCCTATCCCGCCCCCCCCAGGGAACAACTAACTACTCTCCAGAACAGTTCTCTAAAAATATCCACCTGTATTTTAAAAAGTAATTACTTCGAAGACATTTCCGTTTTCTTTTTATAATGAAAGAAAACCAAAAAAGTTAAAAAAAAGAATTAAATGTTATTACCTCCATCATTAACTATTTTAACATTGCATATGACAAAACTAATAGCCAATAATAATGTTTCGCTTGCCGTCGCCTTTTTTTCACAAAAGTTTAAAATAAAAGTTGGTGTTCCATTTTTTTAAAGAATTGAGATCACTGATCAATCATGTAAAATTATATTTATTCTCATCTTTAAAAATATTTTTCCAAAATAGATAGCAATAACTTGCTCAAAAATTTACCCGAACAAAATGTTCAAAGAAAAGCTCACAAAAATGTTCGCGCAAACAATTTCAGATCTTTTGCACGAGCTTTTATTTGAGCATGTTCGTCTGTGTAATTGCGCCTTAAGCCTCAAATGGGATAAAATGATTAATTTTTTACTGCCACGACCTCTCTATCTACCAACATTAGCGTATAATAAAACATCTAGATAGATTTACCGTTGACATGATACCTCAAATCAAATCAAAGTATATGCTTTATAGTCCGAATAATATAAACTATAAAAAGGGATTTAGTGAGGGTGAATAAATAACAAAATCAATGAATAGCGAGCTTTCCCCCAAAAAAGGTAAGGACAACCGTAGATCCGGATTTCGCACTTGTGGTGCTCATCAGTACGGTACTAGGAATTAGGAGATGAAATGATGATTAAAAAAAATGACACATGATTCATGTAAAAGACAACCATCAACTCCAGAGCTTAGGATATCTGTAAAGATAATTATATCTGTCACCGTAGAGACGCTTAATTTTCCTTCAAATTGAAGGTACATCTGCCGATTCTGCAATTTGACGGATGGTTGTCTTTTACATGAATCCTGTGTCATATTTTTTCATCATCATTTCATCTCCTAATTCCTAGCACCGTACTGATGAGCACCACAAGTGCGAAATCCGGATCTACGGTTATCATTACCTTTTTTGAGGGAAAGCTCGCTATTCATTGATTTTGTAATATAAACTATTGTTGACAAATCTCATAAACTAAATAATAACAAAAAATACAAGGCATAACGGTAACCTTAAAACTAGTAATGGTAATCGCTCATAGTGCATGGGTCAATAAATAGAGCTTATATATATATTAATATTATAAAAGAAATCCTAATTCAAATTAAAAACATAAATCTAACAAATCTTTGTCTGTTACCCGGTACAAAGAAAACATAGAGGTATAAAACAATCAAAATATTCAGACAAGTAATAGAATAATCAAAGTCAAGAGACAAACAAATAAATAAGTGTTAAGAATTAATTTGAATCCTAAAAACAGTTCGTTTAGTTAAACAGATAAAGTGCACATCAAAAATTAACAAAATTTTGTACAACGGAAGCTTCTGGTATCCCCCACAGACCGTTCGCCTGGTTTTTCAAAAATATATATATATCTTGTTTTTATTTATTTTTTAAAAATAATCGATAATTTTTGCCGTGAATTGAACATTTTTAGGATACGTAAAATTATGTAAAATTATGCAAAGTCACGTAAAAGGTTCCGGGCTAATGCTTTAAACTTTCACCGTACAAAATTTGATACAAATTTGATAACAGTTTTTTAGATTAACTAATTGGCAGAGGCGCATTTTTTATTCAAATTCACCCTTAATACACAAGAAATAAAGTTCCACACACAAAAGTAAAATGATAGGGTAAAAATAATAATAAATAAGGTTATTTTTAAAAGAACAAAACAGACAAAAAATGCTATTGTTAGTTAAAATATAAGATTTTCCCGTTAGTATGATCTTAACTTTTTTTTTTAAACATCCTACAGTCATCGATCATTCTTGCATTGGATGGTAGTTTATTATGTATTTGTATGCTTTTGTAAATGATTGAGGTTTGGTTAGTGAGGATGAGAATGAAAAATAAAGATGGAAGTTAATGTAAGGATTTTTGCATTTTGGAACAAAGGTTTGCAATAATTATCTCTTAGTTTGGACCCACATAAATATCTGATACAAGGTTTTTGTATCGTGAAAACTGTTTGAAACAATCGTTGATTGTAGTTACCCCAAAAACCAATACTATGCTACAGATGGGCTTGAACTGGTTCAAAATAGGCGGTTTTAGCTATATTTGTTTCCAGTGCGAGGTAGGCATGCATACGTTTGAAATTAATTCTGTATTTCGGACTTACATTGTCTATATTTTATTTATACACGACGTTTCGATCAGATATTGTACTGATCGAAACGTCGTGTATAAATAAAATATAGACAATGGAAGTCCGAAATACAGAATTAATTTCAAATTCATCATTGTCTCAAACTTTCAAACAAACATGCATACGTTCTTGCAAAAATACGAGATTTTGTGTTGTCGTAAGTCGTAAGAATGGTGGGGCGAGTACATTTTTTTAAAAATAAAACTGAACTATAATTGGATAGAACCACTGCGGGGTACTCCTTGATCGAACACAAAAAGAATTTGAATTCCGATCAAAAAGCAATCTGAATAAATAAAATTGATGTTGACAATTTGTGTACTTACTTGAGGCGCAGGGGTGGTTGTAGTTGTAGTACTAGCTGCTTTAGGAGCCCCCTTTCCAGCCAGAGGATTTCTTCGACCGATTAAGGGCCTCGCTGGCTTTTTAATAGGAGGTGCGGCTTCTTCGTCCACGTATTCGTCTTGAGGTCTGGCCAATGTGAGGGCTGCTAATGAGAGGAAGGTGATAAAAAACCTAAAATATAATGTAAAGAGTTTGAAAAAGGGAAAATTTGAATTATAGTTAAAATAGATTATTTAGATCTTTATCAATTTTGAAATTTTAAAGAAAAGCAGCGCATTTCCTCAAGTTGAAAAAGTCATTTCGAGAAGACGAGAAAGTGATGATATATATAATAGTGTAAGATCAGTGACTAAAAAGAAACGCGATTACAAAACTTTTTTCCCCGGTTTTTTTACAGTCGTCAAGCTTTCAAATATAAAATATTTCATTAAAAATTAAACAATGAAAATTCTTTTAAAACGATAATATTTAAAATCGGAGAAGGCTGTACAGGGTGGTCCAAATTCGAGGGGCCTCTATAGCTTTGGGCTTTTGCAGCATAGTTAGCCCGAAACTAATATACATGTCACGGGCTCGATTTTCAAGAGAAGTCGAAAACTAAAAACCGCATTGCGATATGTCAAAGCGTTTCTGAGCTACAAGGTGATTCTCAAAAATGTGTGATAGAGATTTTCATTAAAGTCATTTTTTGAAGATTTTTTAAAGACAAATCTACCTGTTTCACCGATTTTCTCTTAAAGCCTTTAATTCCCGAGATATCACACAAAGTTATATTTCTTTAAATGGCATACCCCCAATTTTTCAAAAAAATCAGTTTTCTAATAAAATTTCCTGTCGAACGATGTTAGTAGGCGCTGTGCGCGCCCTAAATGTGTAAATAAAATTTTATTGTTTTTTTTTCAAAAATCAAGTTGGCTACGACACGAGGGGACACAGCAACCTGGAACTTTAACTTCTAATTTACTATAATTACCAATTTATTTAAAATTTTTATTAATTAAACTACGTAACACCTAAAATCTACATCTAACAATTTTCTTTAATTCTAAAACAAATGCTCAAATTGTCGGCCGTTTTCTTGTAAACATATCCTACATCTTCTCTTGACGCTATTTTCTGCATTAAGAAGTTCTACCGCACGAAGCTGCCTGAATGCAGTAGGAAGTGCCTCTTCCAATTCCCTTCTAGTAGTTGGGCGATCTCGAAATACAAGGTCTTTGACTCTCCCCCACAAAAAGAAGTCGCAAGGGGTCAGGTCTGGAGACCTGGGGGGCCAATATATAGGACCTTTATTTCCGATCCAGTTTTCGGCAAACACAATATTTAGCAAATTAGTAATGTCTTGTGCATTGTGAGGAGGTGCATCGTCATGTTGAAAGTATAGCTCATTATTTTGCTGAAGTGGCAAATTGTCGATAAACGGAATCACCTGCTCTTCTAAATTTAAATTTCCATAAAAAAATATATTTGTCCTCCGTAGATGCCTACCCATACATTAAAACTGAACCTTCCCTGATTCGATTGTTCCACCATAATATGGGGATTTTGCTAATTCCAGTAATAGCAGTTATATCTGGTGAATATTCCATCACTAGAAATCGTTGCCTCATCCGTCCAAATAACTTTTCTGGCAAAATCGGGGTCTTCTTGGGTTTTATTTAGGTACCACCTGCAAAATGCACGTCTCGTTGCCGTAATTGGTGCACCCGTCGGGGTCAATAGGGCCTAAACTTGTGTTTTTTAAGCACCCGAACGGCATTTCTGCTTGGAATTCCAGTGTTTCTCTCCATAGCTCTGGTGGAAGTATTCGGGTTAATTTTTATTTCCCCTAGAACCATTAGTTCTTCCAACTCTCTATATCTGGCTAGTCTTCTATACGTCATGGGCCGCGGTTTTGTAAAGGATCCGTATTCTTGAAGATGACGTTTTAGCTTCAAAAATATTTTTGAGCTAGGTTGCCTTCTTTCCGAATATCTCTGGAAATATAGATTTAACGCCGTCTGTCGATTTTCGTTACTTTCAATATAACATTTTAACATGTCGTACTTTTCAAAGTTTTCAAACATTTTTATATCTTGACGAAGACGCCACTTTTGACACTTGGGCTCGTTTATCATGGCAATTATTTTTATTTGATCATAGCTACCTAGATAGATACTCTAAAACTGCATAGGTCAGAGTTAAACACAGCCTACTATGGTAATTATTCAAAAATGCAGATATCTGTTTAACTACTTTATAAAAATAGGTGTATGACACATCGTTTAACAGAAAATTTTATTACAAAACTAATGTTTAAAAAAAAAATGGGGTATTCCATTTAAAAAAATGTAACTTTGTTTTATATCACGTGAACTAAAGGCTTTAAGACAAAATCGGTGAAACAGGTAGATTTTTTCCTTAAAAAATCTTCAAAAAATGTTTTTAATGAAAATCTCTATCTTTACAAATAAAAAAGTGGTAGAGGGTTTTTAGAACCGCCCATTTTTGAGAATCACCCTGTAGCTCAGAAACGCTTTGTCATATCGCAATGCGGTTTTTAGTTTTCGACTTCGCTTGAAAATCGAGCCCGTAACATGTATATTAGTTTTGGGCTAACTATGCTGCAAAAGCCCAAAGCTATAGAGGCCTCTCGAATTTGGACCACCCGTAAAACGATCCGCGTGACATGATGTTCTTTTTTCGATAAAGGTATTAAAAAAATGTGTTTAAAACTTGTCGCTATGCTTTTTATGTTTAGTTTGAAACAACTATGATATAATAACGGTCCTGCCCTTGAATTTTCCGAAAAGTAGCGATAATAACTCTTCCAATAAAGTTAGCCTGGAAAAAACTCAGAGGCAAAAAATCCGCTGGGCGCGAACAGACTGCGTCAGTCATGCGCAGTAGAAATTTCGCGTTTAGCCTTGCTGCCCATGGCCAACCCTGATTTTGGCATTATTTTATTTTTGAATGACAAATAGTTTATTGGCAATAAATACAAGTGAAAATCAACAATAAAATGCAAGAAATAAATAAAATTTTGAAGCTCAAAACAAAATTTAACAATACAAAATTTCCTCTAAACAAGAATCGTCTGGGATTGTTCCTAAAATGGAAGTTGCGTTACCGCGTTGAATCGCGAGACCTATTTGTTGTTTAATGAAGCAATCTGCGTTTTTATTGTTTATTAATTTTGATAATTTATTAACAAAAGTTTCTTCTCCCCAGGGTCCCAAAGTTTCGACGCTGAAGGGTACAAAAATGTACCCTTTGGCTTCTAGCTCTTCATATTTTTTGTTGATGTTTTGTCGAGATAAGATAATGCAAAAATATCTCTGCAAGTGGCGTCCCAAATTAGGGATTTTCCTCTGCACCAGGGAAACAAGGACAGACCATCCACTCGCTTTCCATCTCCCCTGCACATACCAGGAGGTTCAAGCACTAAGGGTATTCCTGCAGATACAAGATGTTGTTGTTGAGCAACCCATGGCGAGACGAACGACCGGCACTTTTGTAGCAGCTTAAGGTATGGTGCCCATAAATGTCTATAGTTTTGCCGCAAGTGCAGTCGTGCATCTCGCACAGAGGCTGACCTAAACGTAAAGAGATGGAAATACGAAAGGTGGAATCATCCAAAAGATTCCCTAGTGCAGATGAAGGTAGTGCCTGTAGCCAGGCGTTGCTCTCGGGTTCTTGCAGAGCTAGAAGCCTAGCATGATCTTTGGGATCACTGGATGAATTAAAAATTACTTCGAATTTAGAACGGCAAATTATATTATCATGGCGATTGAGATTATTGAAAGGAATATTATTGGTAATAGAAATAGAAGTAAAAAAATCAAAAGCTTCTTTAAAATCGTAGTCAAGATAATTTAAAATTTCGGATGATAAGATAGCTTTAAGAAGGATGGAAGCATCATTAACTGAGCCAAGAAATGCCGAAAAACAAAGACGAATGCCGAGGCCTCCCATTTTTATGGGAATTTTACATTGAGACCAAGGAGTGTCACCTATATGGCAGTTGGTAATATTTTCTAACGTTATTTTTAGATTTTTATCAAAATCAGATAAACGATTTGGGATTTTCCAGCAAGGAGCACAGCGAAGTAAATAGCTTATTCGAGGTACTGCGAAAGAATGTCTTAAAAGATAATATGCAGAGTGCGGATCAATTAAACATAGTTTTTTTGATAGTTTGTTAAAAATCTTGGTTTTCGTTTGTAAAGAGTTAAAAATAGATCGTGTAGAAAAAGGGCTTCCTAAAAGTGTTGGTCTTCTTTATCTATTTGTAATATGGAAGAAAGCTCAGGATTTTGTTCAACAAAATTAGTAATATTAAAATCTTTAGAAACACATTTTTTCAAATTTAATTGAAGGCCAGAAGAAGAACATTCTTTAAAAATTGTTTTAAAATCATTTAAAAGAATTTCTGCCTAACCAGCAAGGCTGCCGTCGTCTAGGTACCATAAGTTGACTTCGGATTTTAGGGAAAGAATGATAGGGTGAATTGATATGCAAAATAAAAGAGGACCTCTTGCTGTACTCCGCGCTGAGAAAAAATCAACTCCTTATTAAAAGATAAAAATTATTTTTCCTTGTAACAAGAAGCAATAAAATTGTAAAATTGGGGAATAGACTCTTTTAGTTTATGTAGCAAATCGCCTCTATTAATCATATTGAAGGCATTGAAGAAATCAACTTTTAACAATATTTTTGGGCTTTTATGAGGGAAAGACACATTTCGAACAGCATGAACGGTGGCTTCACAGCCGGATTTGGAAGCAAAACCCAATTGATGAGTAGCAAAAACCAACTGCGATACTCTGCCATCTTTTTTGTTGAATCAGTTAAAACAAACAAGAAAAGAGCAAATTGCTTGTGTGTTACCTAGTTTTTTTGTTTTTCAAAGTTATTATTGTTATTATTATTATTTACATTTGGTGAGAACGGTGTTGTTTGGTGACACTTGGGCGATTATAGTATCTCATAGTTATATGGTTTGCAAGCTTTAATTTTTTTGTGTTTTTATTTTCTTAAATAAATGGTAACTAAATTGGTAATGATATATTAAAGAACGGAAGTAGACATGGGTAGACAAAGTTGATTTACAAATTTATTCTGTTATTAATTGCTACGTTCTTACGTCATCGGTGGTACGCACCAGTTTACCTTGCCTTGTATTTCTCGTTGGTACGACGATAGGTTTTTTTTTCGAAATATTTGTCATGACACTGCAGATTTCATTATTAATACCATTATAATATAATATTAAAGAGTCTTTATTTATCCATATTAGGGCGGTTTTAAACTGGACCTTTTGAAATGGTTTTTAATTACACTTTAGTCAACACAAAAAAAGTTCGGCAATAAAAATAGTCTCGTTTACATTATACGCGCAGTATACCTGGCTACGAACCATAAATATTTTACGCTGACGCATGCTGTTTAAAAACTGAATGAGAAATGAATAGAGATCTTCCTGCCTTCAATCCCATAAAACAAAAATTTCCCAGAATAAGTGAAGCCAAGATAAAAGAGGAAGTTTTTGTGGGATCCCAAATAAGAAAGCTTTTGGTGGATTCGGGGTTTGACGCGGTGCTTGAGGTAAAAGAAAAAGAGGCATAGGAAGCCTTTAGAATGGTGACCAAATTCCCCATATCTTATTATTTATTTATTTATCCATTTATTTATTTATTCATTTATTTATTCATTTATTCATTTATTTATTCAATTATTCATTTATTCATTTATTCATTTATTCATTTATTCATTTATTCATTTATTCATTTATTCATTTATTCATTTATTCATTTATTCATTTATTCATTTATTCATTTATTCATTTATTCATTTATTCATTTATTCATTTATTCATTTATTCATTTATTCATTTATTCATTTATTCATTTATTCATTTATTCATTTATTCATTTATTCATTTATTCATTTATTCATTTATTCATTTATTCATTTATTCATTTATTCATTTATTCATTTATTCATTTATTCATTTATTCATTTATTCATTTATTCATTTATTCATTTATTCATTTATTCATTTATTCATTTATTCATTTATTCATTTATTCATTTATTCATTTATTCATTTATTCATTTATTCATTTATTCATTTATTCATTTATTCATTTATTCATTTATTCATTTATTCATTTATTCATTTATTCATTTATTCATTTATTCATTTATTCATTTATTCATTTATTCATTTATTCATTTATTCATTTATTCATTTATTCATTTATTCATTTATTCATTTATTCATTTATTCATTTATTCATTTATTCATTTATTCATTTATTCATTTATTCATTTATTCATTTATTCATTTATTCATTTATTCATTTATTCATTTATTCATTTATTCATTTATTCATTTATTCATTTATTCATTTATTCATTTATTCATTTATTCATTTATTCATTTATTCATTTATTCATTTATTCATTTATTCATTTATTCATTTATTCATTTATTCATTTATTCATTTATTCATTTATTCATTTATTCATTTATTCATTTATTCATTTATTCATTTATTCATTTATTCATTTATTCATTTATTCATTTATTCATTTATTCATTTATTCATTTATTCATTTATTCATTTATTCATTTATTCATTTATTCATTTATTCATTTATTCATTTATTCATTTATTCATTTATTCATTTATTCATTTATTCATTTATTCATTTATTCATTTATTCATTTATTCATTTATTCATTTATTCATTTATTCATTTATTCATTTATTCATTTATTCATTTATTCCTTTATTCCTTTATTCCTTTATTCCTTTATTCCTTTATTCCTTTATTCATTTATTCACTTATTCATTTATGCATTTATTCATTGATTCATTCATTCATTCATTTATTTATTTATTTATTTAAGCCAATGGGCCAATTACAGAAAAATTAACACTGTTTGCAGAGTTTGCACCTGAAGACGATGAGAGATTGTACTGATCGAAACGTCGTGTATAAATAAAATATAGATAACGGAAGTCCGAAAGACAGAGTTAATTTCTAACACATCATTGTCTCAAACTTTCAAACAAACATGCATAATAACTAAACTATAAAATATTATATCTGACACAATTCATTATAGATCATATTTTTAAAAGTTTTGATAATGTCTATATCTATATCTAACGCATAAAGATTCAAAATACATAAATAAAATAATGGCGAACTTTTGTGTAGGTTAGTCCTTGGAAACGCAAGGTAAGACACCTTTGGGCTTCTCGAGTTAATACAATTTACTGCAAAAGGAAGTTGTCCCAAAATCTCGGAACAGTCAATTTAATTTTTAAGGATTTTAAATATATAGTGTAGGGGCAACGAAGGAGTTTTGTGACTATATGGGATTGATAGCTCTGTAATCACACAATCAAGTGATTTTGTTCGCATCCGTGTAGAAGAAGATGGCGGCCAAAAATCATAAGATACAACTTTCGTAACCGGGGCATGATTATACTCGATTCCATATAAGTCGAGAACGGAGATTCCAAAAAATTTACTTACAAGGTCATCCGACCTTAAATGACCTTGAAAATTGCAAAAAAAAGATTTTTGCTATTTTCTCCTCAAAAAATCTTAATAATTCGAGGTTTTGTCAGTTCAACTTCAAATGTACCTCAAACTATTATGCATATATGCCAAATTCGATCCTTAGAGTTTGATGCAGTTTGAAGGTTCATGACCTTGAAAAATACCCCAGTAAAATTAACACATTGCAAAAATAACATACTAAAGGGCGCTAGTCAACTATTAAAGTGAAGAGGACCAAATTCGAAAGACAGAAAAGAAGGGCAAGTCCAACAATACTGTTAAAAAAAATTTGGTTCAGCTAGGACGCGTTTCAATATGGCGGCTGATATATCAAAATGGCGACCTATAACCACATTTTATTTTATCCAATTTAAGTTGATGCATGACCTTTATTGACTTTGAAAATACCATGTACAAGTCAAAAACCAGCTTTTTGTGATTTTTTTAGTTAGCCATAAACAAACACTTCATTTTAAACCTCCCCTTAGTAGTTAATAAAAACGACAAGCATATAGGTCATTTTTACCGGGGTATAGCATAAACATCTGAAACGCCATATCAAAAAAAAATGATAGGGAGATTTAAAATGAAGGGTTTGTTTATGGCTAAGATGTTAATTTCATCTCCGGCACTTAAAGTTTTTGCGTAGTGGTAAATTGGAAAAAACATCACAAAAAGCTGGTTTTTGACTTGCACATGGTATTTTCAAAGCCAATCAAGGTCATGCATCAACTTAACTTTTTTTTCGTAGTAAGCGGTGACAATTCAACAAGAATTGATAGCTTGTGTTGCTTTTTTATGAAATTGGATAATATACAATGTGGTTATAGGTGGCCATTTTAATACATCAGCCGCCATATTGAAACGCGTTATGGCTGAACCAAATTTTTTGAGATTATTTATTGCCCTTCTTTTCTTTCTTACGAAATTTGCTCCTTTTCGCTTTAATAGTTGATGACTACTTTAGTATGTTATTTTTGCAATGTGTTAATTTAACTGGGATATTTTTCAAGGTCTTCGAACTGCATCAAACTCTAAGGATCGAATTTGGCATATATTCCTAATAATTTGAGGTACATTTGAGGTTGGACTGACAAAACCTCGAATTATCAACATTTTTTGAAGAGAAAATGGCTAAAATCCTGTGTTTTGCAATTTTCAAGGTCATTTAAGATCGTATGTCCTTGAAAGTAAATTTTTTGGAATCTTCGTTCTCGGATTATGTGGAATCGAGCATAACCATGCTCCCGGTGCGAAAGTTTTATTTTTTATGATTTTTGGCGGCCACCTTGAAAGATGACGTCATATCAACTCCTTCTACACCCGGTAACACTCGATTGTGTGACTAAAGAGCTATCAATCAATAGTCACAAAACTCCTTCATTCGAAATCCCACGGACTTACACATGCCTCTTCACTAATAAATAGTATAAAGAAATGTGTTTGTTCTTCTTTTATTTAATAATAAGTTAAAGATACCCAGCAAATAATCATTGTCACAACCTCTTTGTGGATAAACGCCGAATTTTCGGTTGAGAAACTTTCTTTGTACTCCCTTAATAATATTGTATTAATGCAGTTGTTGTAGTAAGGCGACCATTCATTTGTGAGAGTGCCAGTGTGGCACTGTCCACTGCGACCACTATTGGGTCTATTGTGGCTCACTTTTAACATTTTTTTGTTGCTACAGACCAAATAATACTGCCATACTCTAAAACAGCAAGACCAATGAATCAAACAAATGTAAACTAACTTCAACACTAAGGTTTTTTGTGTTTCTAGCTATAGTTGAATCGAAAGTGACTCCCAAATCTTTTTGATTGCTTGTTCTTTCTAAATTGTCATTATTTATTTTGTAGCTATAAGTGATAGTGATTATTTATTCAGAGATTGTAAATAAACTTCTAGAATCATAATATGGGATGTAACATGTCCTTAAAATACACTTTCTACACTCTCATATAGATTACTTCCCCGAAACTGTGGAGATGTGAGTGACGAACATGAAGAACGATTTAATCGAGAAATTGCAAATATGGAAAATAAGATACAGATAGAAACAGATTAATGTTGGACGCTTTGTCGAGAGGAACAAAAAAACTAGGCTTAAAAAGTTTCAACAATAAAAGTATATAAACGAAGTACTGCATATCTTCCAACAGTCCATATTCCTGCCTTGTAAAAAAATATATTTTCAAAATCGGCTACGTAGCTGTTCGTTTTTTACAGGGTGTTGCATATTTTAGTATATTTACGGCAATGAAATATACTATTACCTTGCTTTAATTAACGAAAATGTAAAATGTAAAAACCTTTTGCACCTATATAATTTTGATGACTTTTTACTTTATCGCTTATTTCGAGCATGCGCAGTTAGGAGGTAATAACGGAATCCCTTTCTAACCGATAAAGTTTGACGTTACCTGCGGGTGAATACCGTATCCCTTATAATTGACATAGTTGCCGACCTCAGATTAATAAAAAAAATGAGATATAACAGTAAACAATATTACCCCGATCAACCAGCCACAATGTTTATTTCCCAAAAAATACATGGTTGCCAATTTACCGCGGGGTTTCCCTAGAAACAAAACAATTCATAAACTTCTTGAAGCTCTTTTGATAATATTATTGATTATTTGACATATTTTTATATAGGATAATTTTTCTTATGCTAATAACTTAATTCTTAGTCCTAATTTTTAGTCTCAATAATTAACTTTTTTTAATTTTTAATAAGTAGAATTTCGAGATTTATAAAAAAGAACACAAGCCGGCAACGTTTTTTCGACGAGCCGCGAATAAATGTCGACATGTTTGGTTGCAGCTGACGGCGTTGTTGTTAACGGGGGTTTGTGTGGTTCGGTGATTTTTGAATTTTATTTTGACTATTTGTGAAAAAAGAACTGTATCAAGCTATTTTGAGGACCAACAAAATGGTTTTCCATTGCCTGGTATGCAATAAAAGCGGATATTCCAGCCCAGAACTAATATTTCGGAGGTAAGAAAGATCCTGTCATTTTACGTTAGTCATGGGCGTAGTATGAGGTAAAAAACTGCGTAAAAAGCTTATGATTATACTATTAATACATCAAAAATCTAAGACTAATACTAATCTCTTTTAAGAAACAAAAGTACCAGATAATTTTGCTCCTTTTGCAGCATGTAAAATATTTATTTATTATAATTTATACATAACAAGAGAAGACAATAAGACCAAGTGCTGATAGTCAGGTACTGGGGCAGGTATTTTTTGTATTTTAATGGGTACCTGGGTACTTTCTATAATGGGAATAAAACCGTTTTGGAGATATTTACTCTGAGCCAATCTTATTTTTATTTTCATTAATATTTATTATTTATTTTTTTGCCTTTTGACTCCTGTTTCCTGAAAAACTACTAGTAATTTTTTACCTCTTCCTTAAATTTTCCTTGTGTTCTGTATTCAGAAATGAACATGCAGCCAATGTGTAAAGAATAAAATTTGTTGGCCTTAAAATTTTCATAATTAACATCACAAAAAGTTCTCTTAATTTGATAAATAAAGTTTATATTCCACTAAAGAAAACTAAAAGAGACATTATTATCATAGTGAAAAAAACGCTTAATAAGCCGTTTATTAGCGTGTTTTTTTGCTATGAAAATATTTTTTTTTACTTTTGTTTTGTGGGACACTGCACAATTAAAAAAAATATATAACAGCCATCTTGAATAATTTACCTAAAAATCATTTCAAGTGCTCTTTGGTAAAGTTTTGATCTGTTCGTAAATACCTACATTCCTCAAACTAAACTTTATCCTTGAATAAATCTATTTTTTGTGGTTATGCAAGTTCTGGCAGTTAATTCTTTTGAATAAGAAAATCCGACCAACCCTACCTTATATCTCGTTATCACATTTATATATTTAAATTAAAATTAACGCCGCCACTGGTAATGGGAAAAGCAATTTTTGACAGTGTTGCCGTTTTGTTGCTCTATCTCTTTTCTGTTCATATAATCGTCCAGAAGGGTGTTGGATTGTAAACATTAGAGGATTTCAATAGGGAATGTTTGGTCTCTCTTTAGTTATTAGTCTGAGTTGCCGACAGTAAAACGTTAATTAGAAAAACAAAATATTTAAATTGATTTTTGAATGCCAATATGTTCTGTATTATTTTTAATTGTAAAGATAAGTGTCAGTTTTTGTTTAATCATTTTCTTTGGCTAGAATTTCGTAAGAATAAGAATAACATATTTTAAATAAAAAATATTATTGGACAAACTATTTTTGTAAATTCTTGATAATAATAAATACGCAAGTCGTTTATAAACAAATCAAAGGCGGCGTGCAAAAACTGAAGATGCTGCGTTAAGTATAACGTGACGTTAGCTACGGCACAACGCGTTCTTAAGCGATAAAGTCACCTTACGGAGATTTTTCATGAAAGGGTGCAAAAGGTCTCTAATATTCAATAAATATTAATGTTAAATTTTTTTACTCTTTTTCTACTTTTTGATGTAAAACAACAATTTTTCATAGCTTTCATTAGTCTTCATTTAAACGAAAATAACTTATAAATACTCAACATGAATTATTATTAAAAAAAGAAGTAAAAGAAAACTTTAAATCAGTTACTTCAACCAAAAAGAATCCAAAAACAAAAGATCAAAATATCCAGTGGCGGTCCCAGCCATTTAAAAAGGGAGGGGGGCGGTTTCGATACGAAAAAAAAACTAGATTAAAAGCTTAGCTTTTATGAGGAACATATCAATATATGCAAACTAAATTTAGAAACTACAAGCGCGGATTTGATCTCAAATCTAGGGGGGGAGGGATTTTAAGTTGTTTATTTCATACATTTTTTATTTTAAAAAATGTTTAAATGCGCCGAAAATTTTTGAGAAAATTATATTAAAAATTGCAATTTTTGAGTTAAATTAAACTAAAATCGTAAGCATCAACGGTATCATTTAAGAAAATTGCACTAAAAATGCATTTTTTGATTTAAAATTAAACTAAAATTGTAAAAATATCAGTGCTTTCAAAGCGCAGCAGGCGAAAATTTTTTAAGAAAATGACACTACAAATGCCACTTTTATCACAAAATTAAACTCTAATATCAAAGGGGTTATAGTGCCGCAATTTATGCCCTACTTTGGAAAATCGCCACAGTTATTCATTGCCTCGAAAATGTTATCAGGTATGTCTTGATTTAATTTTTTGCCTACTTCTGAACAATACTGTTTACAAATACTGACTTCTCGCAATAAAAGTTCAAGAATTTGTGTTTTGAATTAATCAAACAGTTTATGGTATTTAGAAACAACTAGTTAATTTTGCCTTAATTTTGACTTGACGTTGTACAAAACTTGGTATGAATATGTTCAGGTCAAAAATACTTTTTTATGTCCGAAATGATTTTGTTCTATATTTCCAATATCGTGGTTTTTGCGGTAAGTACTTCATGAGTTTGTTTATTCTTGGTGTGACGAATTGAAAGTCAAACTGTCCCAAAATACTGTGGAGGGATTATAGAATGTCTTTAAAGCAGAGTTGGCTGCCCAGTGGATAACCGAAAAAACCCACTGGGTTTTTTTTTCGGGTAAAACCCACTTAAAAAAAACACGTAGGGCTTTAAGTGGGTGTTTTCATTATTAATAAAATAAATAAACGTAAAAAAGGTATATTATTACCAGTCGTGTGAATCTGATCGTAAGGTTCGATAAACTTTGACCAGTTGCAAATCTTTTTCTAATCCCAAACAATTTCTTATTTTATTATTCCAAATAAGACCATAAGTTGAAAAATGTCTTTCAATGGATGCTGCACTAGCTGGGCATTAATGCAAATTATAAAAAATAAAAAAAACGATTCTGGTTCATTATTTGCAGACTCTACTTTCTAGCGCTACTCTTAGGCATTTTCCTTTTAAAAAAATGGTTTAGAGTTAATGATATCGAAAAAAACGAAAACTTGAATCGTATACTATCATTTCATACTAAGTAAGCAGGTACTTACAGTGTAGTAAATACATAAACTCCATCAATAATTTTCTTAAGGTTTGTTTATATTAATTATATAAAAAAAGCGCTGGTCAAACTAAACCAAAACTGCTTTGATTTATTAACAAACAAACAATCTGTCGATTTCTGTATTCCACCATTTTTCTTGTATTTTATAGTTGATAAACGATCGCGAGAATAAGTCCTAATTTTAAAGAAGAACTACAATCTATATAATTTGAAAAGAAAACCATAAAAACCCCAATAAAACCCATTTGTAAAACAGAAAAAATCCCAGTGGGATGGGTTTTATACAAAAAAACCCGGGTTTTTTCCAAGCCTGCTTTAAAGGAACGTTCTACAATTTCTCGTTTTTTCTCCAAAGACTTCAAGGCTACCACCAGCCTCTTTGTTGTCTACTTTTTTCTGGAGCAAAGGGGGGAGGGGCGATCGCCACCATCACACACTTTGATTTCCAACTTTGGTTTTTTAACTTCTTTCCTTTTTTGTTTTAATTGCTTTAGGAACATAACCCTATTGGAAATATTAACACGCCAGGACGAACCCGTAGCAGGTGACTTAGATAAGTACCAGTGCGGAACGATGCCTATTTGTGAGTGACTCAAAGTTGGAAATCAAAGTGTATGATGATGTTTAATGATGTTTGGGGAGGGTGACTAGTGAAACCACTGATGAGCCCATGCTGGTTGCCCAGGGCGAAAAGTCGTTTAATCATTTCTCTTTTTGCTTTGGTCCTTTGGAATTTTCAATTTTTTCCATCCAAAATCTTTTGATCATTTGTTTTTGGATTCTTTTCGGTTGAAGTAACGGATTTGCAGGTTTTTTAACTTCTTTCCTTTTTTATAATAATTAATGTTGGGTATTTATAAGTTAGTTAAGTTATTTTCGTTAAAATAAAGACATCAAAAAGTAGGAAAAGAGTGATAAATTTCACATTTTTTTAAAAATATTAGTCACTAAAATTAATTCATTTTACATTTAAAGACTAATTAAAGCTATGAAAAATTGTTGTTTACATCAAAAAGTAGAAGAAGAGTAACGATAATTAAAGCAAGGTTATGGTATATTTCATTGACGTAAATATACTAAAATATACAACACCCTGCAAAAAACGAATAGCTACGTAGCCGATTTTGAAAATATACTTTTTTACAGGGCAGGAAAATGGACTGTTGGAAAATATGCAGTACTTCGTTTATATATTTTTGTTGTTGAAACTTTGGTCTAGGCGAACTGTGCATAAGAAAGGTGATATTAGGTTAATCATTAAGCATTAACTATGGAGGATAAAACAAATCAGTTTTAACTATCACAAACTTGCGAGTGTCCCTTACGTGACGCGCAATTTTTTAGACAACACTTTACATTCTTTATAAATATGTGTACATAAATTTCGTATGTAAATCTCAACGTAGGTACTTGGTATTTTGTTATGATCATTACACAATAATCAGTGAAAGTCAAGTCACACTGCAATACATCTTTAAATTGCAGATACCTAGTGAGATTATGTGCCTATATACTATGCAAGAAGAATAAACTATAAATACTCACCATTTCGAGTCAAAAATTAAGCCAGGAATTAGGAAATATTAGGTTTAATGGTTTGTTCGGGTTCGTCGAAATTTCGTGTTCTAGTTCTAAACAGTCCGAAGCATGCGCGCTGAAAAAAACGCGTTCTGGTTCAACCACACCACACACGTCATCATTTAGAACCGAGAAAAAATGAGTAGTTCAAAACGCTGACGTAGTTTAGTGTAACCTCACTTTTTTTTCATTTTTCTGTTTATTTTTTTGGTGTTTAAAATTAAAATGGATCAACTACTGTTTAATCTAATAAAACCTTCGAGTGTACGGCCCGTTTTAGTAGCATCGATGGCAAGCAATGGAAGCTACATGGATAGTGAAGTTTTTTTATTTACTGTTCTTTTAAGCCCAGAAAATCATATAAGACCACAGGGATACCATGAAGAATGGCTAACAAGATATCTAGAATACGATTTTTCATACACTTTCACGCAAAAACAAAAAAAAATCGGTTAAAACAAGAATGTAGAATTTTGACGTATCTTCTACGCACGCGTCAGTTTTGAAACTACAGTGGATTCCGTTTCAAAATATTTTTAATCCGTTTCGATGTGACGTCACCGTTGCAACGCGAGAAAACAAATGTTTTAAACTGTTTAAAAACATTTTAAACAATTTCAACGCGAGAAAACGCCTCTGTTCTGAACTGAAAAGTTTTGTGTTCGGGTTACTACTGAAAATTTGTCCAGGACCGGTTCAATACTGTTCTGTACAGTCTCGTGAAGCCGGGCCGAATTAAATGGAACTGTTTAGGACTATTTTCTGACGTATGCGCAAATTCATTTACGCATGTAAATTTTGTCCGAAAAAATAATTTGTTCCTTGAAAATATACCCAAATAAATGGGTTTAAGTGTAATCTTTTAAAATGCAATTTTGTAGAAACACAAAAGCTATGAATTTTGTAGAAGAAACTGTGGAACTATATGATGAGAACCAAATCATGGAAAATTTTCGGTAAAATATTTATTTTATGCTAAAAATAAAAGACACAATTAAGACACTCTGGATCACATCACGTGCTTCTTCTTCTTCTTCACTCTATTATTATGGCAATTTTATGAAAATGCAATGTAAATAGAGAAGAAAAGAAAACAGCAATTCCTGTTTTTGCAAATTCACTTTCACAAAATGAAAAACCTAACTAAACAAAAAAATTAATTATTACCTAGCTTTTGCACAAAAATAAATCTGGTTGGTGGCAAAAAATAACCAAGCGGGTCTCGTTAAGCCTTCGTAAGTAACGTACTTATTTCGGTTCGGTTGTTTTTGGATAATTTAAGAAAAATAACGGGTTTTGTCTACGATATCACCAATTTTGATGGTCTATTAACGCTTTGATTGACTCACTTGAATACGGGTATCAGAATCCCATATCTGCGGTCTTTTGGCGAAGAGAGTCAAAAAGTCAACATGTACCTATTAACCTTACCACATATATAATCTAGGCAGCCATGGAAATACCAAAACAAAAAACATATTCTTTCGGTTATTCCTCCTAGTTTCGGACAGTTTCGGCCGGCTTCGAGGCCTACTTCATACGTCTTTAGTCGAGGCGACGCCGTTTTTATTGTGTGTTTGTTTGTTTGATTCCGTGTTTTCATTTGTACTGAGCGTATTTTTCACTTTTAAAAATGAGAGAAAAGTAAGTTAGAAGGCGCCGCTGCGTAAAAAAGACATGTTGTGTTTATGAAGAACATCAGACAACGGAAAAGAGAAGCGATACGAGTGGAGAAGTAATTACCGACTGCCTTTCCCCAAAGATGTTAGAGTTCCTCTAAATTCTTTGCCTTTCCCACACCTAGGGGTACGGACATCTTTTGGAATCTTGTTTGGAATACTTTGAGGCACGTAAATTATTTTTTTTTATACCTTCATCAAAAACATGATTTTAGTAACTGTCTGCAGATAACTAAAGCATGGCTTTTTTGGTTACCGATGCAAAAAAACTTTTTTTTTGATCACGGGTGCAAAAAAAGATTTCTGTCCGTTTTTTACCCAAAATTAAAGAGAAATAGCGGAATATAGTAATATTAAAAAAATGTAATTATTCTGGCCTAAAAATTAAGTCATTTCCGCCGGTTTTCACTCAGTATTTACGAAAAAATCATTTAAAAAAATCTTCAAAATTTCAAACTGTCAAAGATTAAAATGTCGCAACAATGAACGTCACAGAGTAAAGAGGCACATCGCTATGAAAACCGCATTGTTACTTCATTTACCAGCCGCCTTGATTTACAGTGTAAAGATGGTGTGTTGCGAGAAATGCTCTTCGTTCGAGATTTTTAAAAGTAGTTTCCTGTTTTTCTTGGATTTTTTGATAAAGGTATTAAAAAAAGTAGTGCTAACAACTTGCGGCTAAACTGTGCTTTTTTTTACTCGCGTTTTTAAATACCTTGCACTAGTTGTTAAAACTACTATTCTTTTCAATTTTTTTGCATGTAAGCACTAAAAGTATGAGAAAAACGTCCGCTTTACCCGTAACAATTTCAATATGACGTCTAGACATTATGATAAAGCCATGATGACCCTTAAAACAATTTAGTTAAATACCTGTTAAATGATTTTTAGATGTGCTTAATTACACTTATGGTAGAACACGTTTTTTGGTAAATTTAAAGACTGTAAAGAACTTTGACTGAAATTAATACCATCTTATGTCTTACACACTTTATGCTTTGTAAAATTACAATTTTGCTGTTTTTCGTAGAAAAATGGCAAAATAAAAATCATATGGTAAAGCCATGATGGTAATTTAAGGCTTAAAATATTTTAGCATAATTTAAGAGGTAACGTTCTTGATTAAGCAATTTTTTCTATGTTTTTCGCATTTTTATGC
Source organism: Oxystoma pomonae (assembly GCA_963921995.1). Taxonomy (NCBI): domain Eukaryota; kingdom Metazoa; phylum Arthropoda; class Insecta; order Coleoptera; family Brentidae; genus Oxystoma; species Oxystoma pomonae. The sequence continues at coordinate 117,982,331 of OY998166.1, read as the reverse complement.
CATGATATTGCTCACATTTTAAAGTTTTCTTTCCAAACTTTCGATTTCTAGAATAAAACACTAACATTTTTCAAGTTTCGACTGTTTTTTAGGGGTTCAAAAAAGTGCTGCCAAAAAACATTTTTTCTCTGTTAAAATTAAAAATTTTTAGAGCAGAATTTTAGAGGTAGATGGAGAGGTAATTTACTGACGGGCAAAAATATTTAGGGTTGTTGAAGAGAGACACAGCAGGCTATAAAAAAGTATTTTAGAGTAAGATGGACATAATTTAAGGCAATTGTTTACTAAAAATTTCGGTATGTCATCTGTCTGTCATCTTGAGTGGTGTGGTGCATATGATTTTTATTTTGCCATTTTTACCCAAAAAAGAGCAAAAATTGAAATTTTTTAAAGCGTAAAGTGTGTAAAACATAAGGTGGTATTAGTTTCTATCAATCAAAGTTCTTTACAGACTTTAAATTTACCAAAAAACGTGTCCTACTAAAGTGTATTTTAGCACATCTAAAAATAATTTAACAGGTATTTAAGAAAATTATTTTAAGGGTCATCATGGCTTTACCAATGTGTCATATTTTTATTAAAAAATTGCCTTAAATTATTTTCATCTTACTCTAAAATACTTTTTTATAGGCTGCTGTCTCTCTTCAACAACCTTAAATATTTTTGCACGTCACTAACATACCTCTCCATTTACCTCTAAAATTTCATTTTAACAGAAAAAAAATGTTTTTTGGCAGTTCTTTTTTTGAACGCTAAAAAAACAGTGAAAACTTGAAAAATTTGATTGTTTTATTCTAGAAATCGAAAGTTTGGAAAGAAAGCTGTAAAATGCTTTAAATAGCTTAATCAAAAACGGTACCCCTTAAATTATGCTAAACTATTTTAAGACTTAAACTACCATCATTGCATGAGCATTAATGGTAGAGCCATGAATAATCTTAAAATAATTTATTGAAATTCCTGTTAAATTATTTTTAGATGTGCTAAAATACTCTTATAGTATAACACGTTTTTTGGTAAATTTCAAGACTGAAAAGAACTTTGATTGAAAGAAATTTATACCAAATTAAATAAAAATAGTAAAATAAAAATTATAAGCACGATACCACTAAAGATGACAGACAGATGACCAAACAGAAATTTTTATTAAACAATTGCTTTAAATTATTTCCATCTTTCTCTAAAATACTTTTTTATAGCCTGCTGTCTCGGTTCAACAACCTTTTTTTGAACGCTTAAAAAACAGTGAAAACTTGAAAAATGTAAGTATTTTATCCTAGAAATCGAAAGTTTGGAAAGAAAGCTTTAAAATGTAAGCAAAATCACGGCATAAAAATGTGAAAAACATAGTAAAAATTGCTTAATCAAAAACGTTAACCCTTAAATTATGCTAAAATATTTTAAGCCTTAAATTACCATCATGGCTTTACCATAAAACACATAAAAATAAGCCACTTTCAAATGACGTCACACGCAAAACAATTGAACATCGGGTCACGTGGTACATCGAAAGTTTTTCTGGGTCAACCCACCCAAATTCTAAGCTTTGTTTGTATCAAATCAAATCAAAATTATGTAATAAAAATTAAAAACTATTTAGACAAAAAAGGACCTTTTCACGATTATATACAACCGATAACCGATAACAAGTAGTCTACCATAAAGGTAAACTCTTGCGAAAAAACCCTAAGGTTATTTTTTTATTTTATTTAAATAGCGGAAAAACAATAAAAATTGTGAAAATGTAGACTGCACCATCCGAAGTGGGTCGACAATTAAAAATAAATGTTAAATATGAGAAAATAATTGCAGTGAATTGAATTGAACGGACTTGAATGGACTTGTAGGGGCACCAGGGAGGGACGACAAAGGGCAAATGGCCGACCGACAATGAGGAAATTTTGAATTTTGACTTTTCTGGAATCTATTTTGATGAAGGTAAATAAAGTGAGACATTTTCAGGTTAAAAATTGTTGTTTATTTCCAACCTCAAAATGTTCAGATGTCAAAACGTGTTGTTATAGCTCAGACTTTTGGTTGGTTGGTCCATAAAAACTTTCAAATAAAAAAACGACGTCAATTGAAAGTGGCTTATTTTTCTGTGTTTTATGGTAAAGCCATGATGGTAATTTAAGGCTTAAAATATATTTAAGGGGTAACGTTTTTGATTAAGCAATTTTTACATTTTTATGCCATGATTTTGCTCACATTTTAAAGTTTTCCTTCCAAACTTTCGATTTCTAGAATAAAACACTCACATTTTTGAAGTTTTCACTGTTTTTTAACCGTTCAAAAAAAGTACTGTCAAAAACATTTTTTCTCTGTTAAAACGAAAAATATTTAAGGTTGTTGAACAGAGTGACTCTTTTGAGTCAAGTGGGCCACCGAAACTGGCTAATTAAAGAGCTCGATTTCAATTGGAGCCGTTAATTGCGTGGATGCGTGGAGGACATTAATAACGTCCAGGATAGTAGGTATTTACACATCGGTTATATCTTACCGCGAAATCTTTTGAAAAAATATCCCCTACAGCTAAACTCGATTTCACATTTAACCTACCAATACCTTATGCAATAACATTGACATTATACCCATTAAAAAAATTATAAACAATATTTTTCTCTCTAAAACCACTCCCGCGCGCGCTCCCTACATTTGGATGTTCGATTACAAACTCGACGCCTTCGTTTTATTGCTTCTACATAGTTCACTTTTTGATTGATTTTAAGAAAAAAATTACTCTTTTCGAAAGCTATATTTTTGTGTAGATGACGTCCCTAAATAGTTATTCTGATAAAAATTCAAATCTTCCATATACGTCCTACTGTCAGAACCTGTCAAAACTATGTCATTTTTTCCCAAAATGTAAAAAAAATATTTTTAAAAAATAAAAAATTTTGGCTTATAGAGCATTCCATATACTAGACAAAAAAAGTCACATAAGCATTTTTGTAGTACTAACCATTTTTTATAAACGTAATTTAAAGTTTAATGCTGTTAGTTAAAAAAATTTATTTTCCGAAAAAGCGATGGGGAACCTGAGAGAGAACATATTTTCGATAAAAAAACGTTACAACTTTTTTTGCATCACTTTTAGTTTCTATACAAAAATAAAATAAGTTGAAGAAAATGGTCAAATCATGTCGATTGTATTGAACTTTTTGCACCAAGATTTTTCTATAAAACTAAACCCTAAAAAAACAATTATTTGCTAAATAGTTCCTCTTATCGCCTATCAAACGACAGTAAAAAAGTTTCGACTAGATTTGAAAAGGTAACCTCTGGCGGAATTAAATAAGAGGAGCTCTCTGAAAGACATCTTTTTATATACAATAAAATAACAACAAATATTTACTAAATAAGGTACTTCCCTTCTATCTTGCCCCCTTAATCCCGGTGAGTTCGAAGGGTCTTATAGAACATTTAAAAAAAATATCAGAGTACAAAGCATTCAAAAAATTATTTTTTTTATGTTGCAGAAATTTGGTTATTTCTTATTTTTACTTAATAAATATAAGAAAGTCAAAACTTTTTTACTGTCGTTTGATAGGTAATAAGACTACCTACTTAGCACATAATTGTATTTTTTTTAGATGTTTAGGTTTATAGAAAAATCTTGGTGCAAAGACGTACAATACAATCGACATGATTTTAGCATTTTCTTCAACTAATTTTATTTTTTATACAGGGTTCCTAAGATTTTCCTTAGGGATAGGATTTCAATAAATCAAACAGAAATGGCATAGAAAGTTCTGCGCGCACAAAAGAAACAGGTATATTGAGCAATGGTGCCAGTTTGTTATTATCTCCGGACTGCTTTCATGAGAAAAAATTGTCGCCACTCTTTCATTGTGAGCATAAATCATAGTTGCAATAATAACCGTTGACAAGATGTCTGCAAATTCCGCTAGATGGCGGCCACACCATGAGATGATCTAATTAAAAATTAGATGTTTTCAGGTCCTTTTTTTGCTTAAAGGAGGCGGCAGGGTCCACTATTTACGATACTGAGCGATAAACTCGTGAGGTTGTTAACATTAGAAAGAAATATCTTCGCTTTTAATTAAATTTATTTCCATTCTGTTCTACTAGTGACATCTAGCATCCAAAGAAATCAATAAACGGCGCTGTTTTTCTTGCAGAGCTTTTTGCTTGCGATAATATTGATTTTAAATAAAGCTGGCCCTACACTACATTTGATATTTTGGAGGTGTTTTATGACATGATCTCGAAACATGTAGCGAACCAATTCTTCAAAACTAGCGGGGGGGGGGTAAAAGCGAAAAATAAGGGGCTGTCAATATTTGTAACACCCAAAAAGGGGTGAAAAGATTTATTTTGCTCTGTTTCTTTACAAGAAACGTTTTTTTTACGAAAAACTTGAGCTCTGCCACTTTTTTTATTTTTTCTTCAACTTTCTCGAAATTTTCGTCATACCGTAGAAAAAAATTATTTCCCCCATGGTCATACTCTACTTTTATTCGAAAAAATTTAGAAACAGAGACGGGATCAGTTTTCCTAAAACGGGGGATCTTGGTTTCGAGTGAGAAGATAAAGGGCGCCGCAGGCAAAAATTTTTCAATTAAATTAGCCGAACGCAAAAATGTTAGAAAAACAAAGCACGAAATAAAAATGGCCGCTTACAATTTTTTTTCAAAAATTACGTTATTTCGGGAACGCAAAGAAATAGGTCTAAAGAGTATAATTTTTAAGAAAAAATATCAATTTTTCTCGCCCTCCTCCACTGGAACTACAGGGGCCGTGCAAAAATTACGTAATGATCATAGGGGGGAGAGGGGTTACAAAACGTTACGTAGGGGGGAGGGGGGTTTTTCGACAGCGTTTGCATTTGTGTGAAACTAAGAAAATTTGGAATGAAAATAAGTGAAAAGTTTTTTTTTTGGGTGGGGGTATTGGTCTTAAAATCCTTACGTAATATTAGGGGAGTGGCGTGCCAAACCGTTACAAAACATTACATAGGGAGGGGGTCAAAAATTGGTGAAATCACCGTTACGTAATTTGTGCACGGCCCCACATCTGACTGTTCCTCCTTTTTGATTTCGAATCAAAGTGCAAAACCCGGGTTGGACGTTCGAAGGCGTCAACCCGTCCTATTTGCTTGATAAAGTTTCTACGGAAATATCTCAGTCGATTTCTCCGGCCGTGTATGAACGCTTTAGGTTAGGCATTTGCATGTATCTCAGTTCCCAGCCTGTAAACAGTGCGTAAGGACAATGGTTACAAAATGAAAAGCCGAAAAATATTTTTTTTACGATATCTTTCATCAGTTTGGTATTAAAGTCGAGCAAAAACAATTTTTATTCCAGTCCTAAAGGCATGAAAATGGAAAACATTAGAAAACAACAACCTGGAATGGATTTACTACGTGTAAGATGTAGTGACAACATCGCCCCATGCCCATCCTTTTCTGCCTAATGTGCTTTTCCGTTTGTCTGCGTCTTATACACGGCTGCTTAGCCCCCTAAGGATTTGCTTAGGAACCCTGTATAGAAACTATATACATTGTAACGTTTTTTTAGCGAAAATATGTTCTCTTTCACGTTTCACATCGCTTTTTTAGAAAATATATATTTTTTTTTAAATTAACAGCATTAAAATTCAAAATGTGGCAATTTTTTCCATTTTTCAAACATTTAAATGACGTCTATAAAAAAACGGTTAGTACTACAAAAATTCTTGTTTGACCTTTTTTGTCTAAAGTGAAGTGCTCTATAAGCCCTAATTTTTATTTTTTTTAAATATTTTTTTTTATTTTGGGAAAAAATGACATATTTTCGACAGTAGGACGTATATAGACGATTTTAATTTTTATTAGAATAACTATTTCGGAACGGCACCTACACAAAAATATAACTTTCGAAAAGAGTATATTTTTTTCTTAAAATTAATCAAAAAGTGAACTGTGCCTAATAGGAAATTATTGAAACGCAGTTAGGGCCCGGCACTAATAAGGCCTGGCATTATTTTGACGCTGTTGACAGATACGCATGCCCAATAACGACCACATTTAGTGCCGACACTAATAAGGTTAGGGCCAGTCCTTATTTGTGGAGAAATTATACTGGGCCGTATCTAGGTTGTGTCTGGCCGCAGGGCCGGATTTTACGGTCGTGCAACTCGTGCGCCGCACGAGGGCGGCAGCCCGAGGGGGCGGCATTTTATACAGATTTTAAAAAAATCGATAAATTATATTGCACGAACAGACGGCCGAGTGTTGGGGCGCGTGCTACAGAGCAAGTCGTACGAGAACACCCCGCAAATAAACTTACCAACCACGGAGAGATGCGTACTCTAAAATAAGATCTTTGTTTCTTAGAAAAGGGGCGGCAAATTTTATTAATGTCAGAGTTGGCCGTAAAGTTTTTGGATTGAACTGGTATTTTGTCCATTTTTCTCCAATAAAAATAAAACATTTATATAACAAAAAAAAAACCAAAAAAAAAGTTTCCAAATTCCGGGTAGTTCCGGAGATAGGCGAAAAAAACCGAAATCTTCATTTTTAGTTTTTATTTTTCTGCGCCCTTATTCTTAAAGCTGTCAAAAAACGCTTAAAACTTTCTACAGGCACTTTTTTAAGATCTACCTAATGAGATGTCCATTTTCGAGATTTGACATTTCAGTGTGACAGGAACACTGTCAAGTTCATTTTTTCTTATGGACACATGCTTTTTTTCTCCTGTCGTTTGGTTCATAAAGGATGACAGATATTTTATAACCTCATTTTGACAAGTACCTGACGTTTTGAGTTAATTGACCATCATCAGTCCATATTCAAAGATTAAAAAACAAAGAAAAAAACGTATTTTTTAAATATTAGGTAAAGTTATTTGGTTATAGCAAAATATCTTGAGTAAGTTAAAAGCAAACATTAAATTTGTGCTGATGATGGTTAATAAACCCAAAACGTCAGTTAACTTTTCAAAATAAGATTGCAAAATGTTATCTGTCATCCTTTATGAACCAAAAGGCAGGAGAAAAAAGGGATGTGTCCATAAGAAAAAATGAACTTGACAGTGCTCCTGCCTTACTGAAATGTCAAATCTCGAAAAAGGACCTCTCACTAGCTAAATCTTAAAAAAGTGCCTGTAGAAAGTTTTAAGCGGTTTTTGACAGCTTTAAGAATAAGGGCGCAGAAAATTAAAAACTAAAAATGAAGATTTCGGTTTTCTCCGGAACTATCCGGAATTTGTAAACTTTTTTTTTAGTTTTGAGCAAAGCATCAAATTGCGCAACTTTGCCCTAATTTAAACCTTTTCGTATCTTCTACCGTTTAGGAGATCCCCATGGTGAGCGTTGAATTTGAAACACCCTGAATAATCATATATTGGAGTAGAAAATTTAAGAACTAAAAAAAAACGGTTTTTTCTTACAATGTCTACCAAATTTCAGTTAAATTTTAAATCTGATCTATAAAAGATTTGTTCATACTGTCATAATAAATTGGAGGCTACATTAGTTTATACAAGGTGTCTAAACTTTCTGTGATTATTATTATTATTGATCAAAAAACTAAATACAAAGTTCGTAGGCGAAAAATTAGCGCCTATTTTCGTCTTCTTAAAATTTTATTTACAGGGTGACTTTTTATAAATCTTCCCCGTGGCAAACTTTTTATTATTGGTTCTAGAAAGCTGAGATAAAAAGAATTTGATAGAAGAGTACTTTGTCCATGGCAAATGATATTGTTGAAAACAAATTTTTTTAGAATATGAAAAATTTGGAAATATAAAGGGTGTTAAAAAATCATGTAAATCGGCTTTCCTTATAAACTAATCACGTCATTTCTGTCGGACGTTAAGCGACAAGGAAAAAGTACTTTTGTTTCAATTTCCTAAACCCAAAAATAAAAAAGTATTATTATTAAATATCACTATAAAAATAGGATTATTTTCAAAAATATTTTTAAAGTATACTTAATTAGATACCATTACTAGAAACAGTGCACAAACATTCAACTAATTTTGTTTAATTTATGGTCTAACTAGCTAAATACACGCTTTCTTTACTCCTACCAACTTAATCCAACCCTTGCCACCAGCCCCTCTCCCGCTCTCGTTATTTACCCTTCCACACCCACCCCCTTCCTTCCCTTACCTTCCAGCTAGATATCTTCATAATACGCACATGTTTCTTTCAAATATCCAAAAACCATTTCATTTGACAGCTGTCAGTAGGCGAAATGTCAAATAAAAAGTAACCTATATGTAAGTCAATCCAGCAGGTCATACCTCTTATTAAATTTTATCCAAATCGGCTTAGCCATTTTTGCGTGATTAAGGAACAACCACAAACACATATCAACACACAAACTTTCGCATTTATAACAAAAGTCGGATACTAGGATTGATTTTTTCTTTAATTTATATTAGAACTTGTTTACTTGAATTGAAAATAACATAATTGCGCCATAAAATCTGAACATAAAATAAAGAATATTTTTAATTGTCCTCCCAGAAATTAAATTTTGCCCACTGTGCGCCAAGATCTGTTCGATTGTGCCCCAAATCTTTGGCGGACGGCTTTTTCTTGCCCCGTTAATTTTGAAGGATCAAGAAGTTGAATCAAAACAATAGACATAACCTTACTTTGTTATTTTTCGCTAATCTATACTGGAATCAAAAAATATATATTTTTTGCTGGAATCAGACTGCTCAAACAAACGTTGATGGCCAACTGTCCGAAAAGGTCCAAAATTTAAGGTTGTATATTGTCTCCTCTGTTGTTTAATATCTATAGTAACAAAATAATAGAGAATGCACTTCATAACTGCAAAGAGGGTCTGACCATAAACGGCATTAATTTTTAATAACAAGCTACGATATGCCGACGACACTGTCATAATAGTTGTTGAATCAAATTGCTGCCAAAAGTGGAAAAACAAAATGGATGGTCATATCCAAGAAAAAGAACATCAGAGGCATGTTACAAGTTAATGGGCAGCAAGTAGAACGCGTGAATTTATACAAATACTTGGGTTGCCTCCTACCTTAATCAGACCAGATCGTCTTTTATCAAAATGAAATCAGTGTTGTGTAGTCGCGATTTTAATACCACTCTCCGAATTCGTGTGCTGCGGTGTTATGTTTTTAGCATCTTATATTATGGCGTGGAAGCATGGACACTGACTGAGTGCAAAAAGAATACTAAGGATATCTTTTGGATGTATTGAGTAACTAATGTAACGTAACGAAAACTTGAATATTTTGTCCATAAATGACAAATATAAAATTTTAACATTGATAATAGAGGGCAAATTGATAATAAAACACAATTGAAGGCAGAAGAGGTCCGGGTCGTAGACGGATATCATGGCTTAAAAATCTTAGAAAATGGTACCCCTCCCCCCATAAATTTTCTCAAAAATCAGGAATAAAATGCATGGCTTTGATAGTCAAATCCCTGTCAGAAACAATTTCTGTGTAGGCGTAACCCTTAAAAGTGTTTGCTCATTTTAATAAACGTGAAAATAAAAAAAAAGAAAATGTATATATTAAATAGAAAATAATTTTATAAGGAAAAAAACTGTATAAATTAAAAAAAAATTATAATATGTGATACAAACGAAGGGAGTGTCAAATAAAAAGGAGTAATTCTGTCGAAAAAAAAACTAAATTTTGTCCAAAAGTTTTTCAAGGTCTTATAGGTATGCGTTTAAACCTCTCTTAATTAAACATACATTTTTTTATATATCTTTGGAAGTTGGAAATGACTTTAACTAACACAACTAAATCTAAATATCATATATAACTTACAATAACTTGAATTCCATTTTGGATCAATTTTCCCCTAATTTTTTTTGACAATCACCTCGCGAAAGAGCCACCAGAACTAACTTTATTTTGTTCGCTTTTTGAATCGCGAAAACTTGGCCAAACCTACATTCTATAAAATAAGAATGTTTAAATCTTGTGCAAGCCCAAGCCTTTACTTAACATTTTCTTTGGAACGTTTAATTGGTTAAGTTGGTTCTGTGCTTTCCCCCAAATTCGCCGGTCTTACTACAGCCACATTTCTTGTTCTTGTGATTTTCCCTTCACTTTGCAGCGGAACAAACTGAAGGTTCAAGATAAAAACTGCATAAAAGTGTGCGTTGTTTGGTTTGGGCGCATGTTTTGCAGAAAAAATGGCCTTTTCAGGAATTTTGGGTAGATGGTAAAAGAATTTTTGGCTACACAAGGGTAAAAAAACCCATTTTTTAGAAACTTGTTCCTTTGGCGAAAAAAAGGGGAGAGGGACAAAAACAAGCAAGAATTGTTGCCGTACATAAATAGTGTCTCATTAAAAAAGATGCACCACTTTTCAAGAATTTCTAATGACCCCCACAAAAAGAAAAAATAATAAATTATAATTTTGATAAAATTATTTTAGGAGCATTTGAGCCCTTTTGAAGCAAAGTGGAACCTTACCCTTTTTACCTGAAAAAAAAACTGAACTGAGTACTAAAGAAAAGCAAAAACACTCAAAAGTAACTATATCAGGTGACGTATGAGTTTTGAAAGATGTTTTTTTACTTTAAAGTTAAATTAAATTAAAAGTGTTAAATGTTTTAATAAAAAGTGGTTTTTTTTAGTAACCTGTTGTCATCGACTAATCAAAATTCTTCTAGGTAATATAAGTATGTGATTTTAAAAATTTTGTAACTTATTCTTACAACTGCTCAAAATTTCAATAAATAAATGTACGTTAATTGCATTGAAATATATTTCGTCAAGTAGAATGAAGATTACCACAACTTAAGTGGTCTAAATAAATAATAAAAACGATATTTTTATAAAAATTTATTTCACTTTTTTATACTCTTATGGCTTGTCCTTATAATAAAAAGTCTTATTTTAAGGCCTACTCAATATAGGTAATATAATTGGGTAATAATAACCCATAACTCCTTTGTAAGGAATTATTTTAACCTAGTAATTATTATAATATCAATTAAAACTACAATGTGTACAAAATTTTGTATCCATTGACATGATAAATACTGTGTATGATCATAAAGTTCTTTAATGTCCATGACCTCCCTTGAAAAACTTTTTAAATGACCTTTTAAATATTTTTAATTTATTTGTAAAAATACAAGTTTCCTTATGTAAGAAATTATTTATAACCATTGTCAGCATTCTAAAATATCTAAATGAGCAGGTCCCTAACATCACAAACTTAATACATTACATTTTTTTTTCCTAACCAAAATATTTTTAACACGCATTGTTTATAAAAATTTCGCACACGTGCCTCTTTATAAAATATCTACTCTAAGACACTTTGTACACTCAAACAATGTAATACTGATTTCAATCGGGTTGGATCAGTTGGGGTTCAGTGACACAATAAGTGTCAAAGTTTCTAAGTCGAAAACACTAGGTAGTTTTACAAATACCCAAAAGAATTACATAGAAATCTGACTTGGCTCAATCCGATTGAATTGTTATAATACAAAACACTTATAAATTGTCATTCTTGTAAAATAATACAAAAAAATAATTCAGCCTCAAACGTTTCTACTCTAAGGCGTATTAGTTTGGGTTGTCTTTTTGTTTTAAAGCTCTCTTTATATGTCAAAAAATACTGCTAATACATATAGACGTACGAAAAAAATATATTAAATTCCTGGTAAAAAGGAACAAAATTGTAATTGACAATTTTGAAACCACCAAGGCCTAAACGTCTTCATTTACTGTGGGATTTTGTCGTCCTTCTTAAGCTCTACGCTGCTGTTTCTTTTTCCATCACATTACACAGCCGGTATTTCTTTTCGACCATCAACTTGGGACCCAGGAAAAATCTGGACACCTTCGGCAACAACCCAGCTTTCCCATCGGTAACATTTCTTCTTGTGTTCATAGGCATGAGATCGTCTAAAATTTTAAGTTCTCGTCGCGTGAACACAGAATCCAGGGCCTTTCTTATGCCCACCATGACCACGAGCCATAACGGAAACAAGATGGAGGTCTGATGGAACGACTTGATTAGCCACAGTGAGATCAAGGAGGACAGCTGGATGAGAGTGTAGAGGTGAACTCGTTTGATTGGAACCTATAACAGAAATATAACATTTAGAAATGTTTTTTATAAGTAGCATACCACCTACATGGATAATGCTAGGGCAGTTTGTCCCATATATTTTTAATGGAAAACTACCCTGCCAAAAAAACTTCATAAAAAATCATAGCAAATAACAGATAAATCATCATAAGTTTTTATAATCTATGCTCATATAAATTTATGATATTTTATAATTTTTGACTAGTGAAAGTGAAACATAAATCCCGCATAGTAGTTCATCATATTTTATCAGCCAGTTGGCTTATAAAAGTTTACAGTATTTTATGATTTTTAATATGAAAATTCCTCATAAAACTTTATAAGGTTTTATAAGATCTACCTGTAACATTCGAAAATAAAAAATTACACATCAACTTTAGCAGTTGTAGTAGTAGTAATGATGGTAGAACTAACGTAAGAGATTGATATACAGTCAAACTAAACTATACAACCTAACCCACTATAATACAATAACACTCCTTGTGCTTGCATAATATCTACATATTTAATAGAGAATTGTTCTCATATAAGTACTTATTTCTATGAGATTTCATAAGCCAAAAACTATTTTTTTTAAAAGCTTTTATTTAACTTGCAACGTATCTACCTATGTAACGAACAAGATATGTTTGTTCGGGTGGAATCTTGCAACTTAATTTTAACCAACTTCCCGACATCCGATCGACTTCAAATTTGGCATGCTTATATAGTTGCGATGACAACACAAGAATATAGTGTGATGAAATTGACAGCTCCCCCCTACTCAAAGGAGGTGGAGGGGGGTACAGTTGAAGAACACAAGAATATAGTGTGATGAAATTGACAGCTCCCCTCTACTCGAAGGGGGTGGATGGGGGGGGGAGGTACAGTTGAAGTACACCCGATTTCGTTGAAATTAGGTGTGTCGGGGCACTTGGGGATGGAATTTCTAATCAGATTTTAAAAATTCAATATGGCGGATTCAAGATGGACGATTTTTGGTCACATCAGATTGCTTTCAAATTTGGCATGCATAGTTGCGGTGACAATATAATAATATGTCATTATTAGGCATCCATCCCCCCAACGAGGGGAGTGGAGGGGGGAAAATACCTAAGTTTGTACAATTTCAAGCAAAATTGGTATACGGGGGCTTTTGGGGATAAGGAATACGAATTTTTGACCAGATTTTAAAAATTCAATATGACGGATTCAAGATGGACGATTTTCGGTCATGTTTTGCTAACCAATTAATAAATTTTTAACTGACTTATCCCGATTGTGTTCAAATTTGGTATACGGTTAAAATTCCGGTGAAAATACAATAATAAGGTATTCACAGGTACCCACCTCCCTCTAACCTTGGGAAGTGGAGGAGGAAAAAGATTTAGTTTGTTCGATTTCAATCAAAATTGGCATAAAGGGGTTTTTAAGGAGGGGGATTATGAATTTTTGATCAGATGGGATGATGAGTCAAAAAATATTTTTTTGTAGAAGTGAGTAAGTATACTCAGTACAGCTTTTTTTAATTAGTTTTCAGGTGGCTGAAAAAACTGATAAAAATCAGTTGTGTTTTTTATTAAATTTAATGAGGTTTTTTTGGCAGGGTGGACACATAAAAATCTATCAAATGTTGTAAGTTGTATTTTTTTGTAGAAGTGAGTAAGTATACTCAGTATAGCTTTTTTTAATTAGTTTTCAGGTGGCCGAAAAAACTGATAAAAATCAGTTGTGTTTTTTATTAAATTTAATGAGGTTTTTTTGGCAGGGTGGACACATAAAAATCTATCAAATGTTGTAAGTTTGCCTGAGTATAAAATCTATTTAAAGACTTATAAAAAAAATTGTTTTTACCAACTTTTAGAAAATTATAAATGTTCTTAGAAATCTATCAAATTCTATGAGTTGATCTGATCATAATATATTCCAAAATCTCATGAAAAAACGTTTTTTTACAAACTCTTAAAACATTATAAAAAAACAAGGGTGTAATCATAGAAACCCATAAAATTTGTCAGAAAACTATAAAAATATCGGTTTATATAACCCCATAATACATCATAAAAGAAAAAGAATCTCTTAGAAAATCGTAAAACCATAAAATATGTTAAAAAAAATGTCTGCACTTATCAAATTTTATAAACATTTATAAGCCTGACTGATTATAGGATCAGATAAAAAAACATACATATGAAACCACATAAATTCTTACCAAAATCAAAGAAATACCCCATAAATTCTTACAAACTTTTATAATCCTAAAATTTTGCCTCACAAAAAAGCTCATATACCTTATAAAAACTGATAAAATTCAGGTGTGTTTTTTATGAGGTTTTATGCGGTTTTTTTGGCAGGTTAACTTGGGCTTTTTTGTGCTCATGTTCTCCCTTGAAATAGGATGGATTGAAATATAAGTTCTACGACACGACGAGACAGAGGGATCGGAAACTCATTGAACTAATCAATCAATCAAAATCAATCGACGCATATTGAGCGTGTTTTTTTCTTACCTGTCTCAAAAACATATAATCAGGCTGATACTTCTTTGGCATGAAAATAAGAAGAATCCTGTCAAACAGTTGCAAATCGTTCAGAGCCGATATGCCCATGTACAAAAATACTCCAAACAGAACTGGCATGGGGATGAGACTTAAAAACGGCGTCAAAAACACCGACACGCCAATGGTTAGGAAAATCAGTATGTTTGTAGCTCGCTGTTCGCGGACACCTAAAAAACAAACACTTTAATTAAAAAATAAGATAGAATTTTGAGTCCGTCCCTGATTAATGATTCTTTACGCTCGCGCAACGCCTCAGAGACGTCAATCGCTATTGGCCAGCTCTGCACGCGGGGCGTTTATTTCGCGAATGTCGAGTAGGACAGCGCCGTATTAAAAATATTCTATAATTAATTCATCAGTGCAAAAATATATTAGTTTTTTTTACCTAAGAATTGAGGTTTTTCGCCAGGGGCGGCACATTCGGACTCTAATTTTAGAGAATTGACGTGGTTAATTGAACGAACAGTGGCTGCTACCAGCCATGGGAGGCCCATGATCTAAAAAAATATAAAAAATACATGTTTATGTAAGGAAGAGGAAAGTTGTGTACAATCAATCCCCTGTACCCTAATACGGTTTATGTTAAGTTATTATTTTTGACGGTTTATTTATGCCTTTTATGTTGTGGTTTTCAATTGCTTGCGATTGAATGGAACATTGTTTTTTTTTTAATATTATGACTAGGCGTGATTTACTGGGTAAAATAGTGGTAAGTAAAAATATTACCTACATTTTTGGGGCGCGTAACATAAAAAAAATAAGTTAGTGGCTAGTTATATATATAAATATTGACAGCTTTCACGGTCCTCAATGCGTTTAGCCAATACGGCCTACATGGAGGGCTAAATAAAAACAATATGGCGCCGTCTAACGTTCCTGTTTGACATTCAGTCTGTTTGTTTAAATCGCGTCTTCGAGATACTTCTTTAACGAGTTTTTATTCATTATTTTTATATTTAAATATTCCAAATGGTTTAAAAAGGATTTTCCTATGAGTTTACAGGTAATATAGGGTTTTGACCCGAAATTCGTGATAGTGCTTTTTTCATCGTCAGTGTTTTTAAAGATATAGTGCATTTTTATAGAAATGATACAGGATTTTAAGTGGTTTCTGGTTCAGGGATTTTTTTTGTTATTTAAAAAAACTACTAATACTAGAGAGTCAAGTACTAGCAAAGGTCTTTAAAAAACCTTACCTAAGATGTGTCATCGAGTATATCATATTACCTAAATTTCACAAAAATTAGATAAACATTTTTTGTATACATCCTAAATATTTCTTCAAATTTTTTTTAGGATGGTTTGCTATGCTATGTAGGTAACCTAGTTTTAAATTTGAGGGTAAAAAATTATTATTGATGTGTTCATGATTGAAAAGGAGAAACTACGTTATAATTTAATTTCTATTATACTTTTTTGTGAACCAATATCAAATGTTCATTTTGATTTTTTTTTTATAAAAATAGATAATTGTGCTTTTGGAATTTTTCAAACGATAATACATATGTTTGTTATTTTTTTGATAAAATCATATCAAGGGTTTTTAAAAGACATTGAAAACCTGGTATCCCTCACCTTTCTAGTTTAAGTAGATTTTCTGATCCGTATCAGTTGCACCAAAAATCATCAGTAGTATGTCTAGCTTAAAAAGAATTGATAAATCCTATAATAAGTTAAGCAAATTTAAAAAAATTAAATTTTAATGCATAAAGCAAAAATTTAATAAAATTGTGTTGTGTGGGAACGTAAGTGGCGGCCATTTTGAATCCGATTCTCGGCCTTCCGTGGAGGCAGTATTGGTTTAGCCAACCGGAATGTTGCGAATAATGTCACCCGCTTTACTTTAGGTTTTTGAAATCAGCCTTTTGATTTGAAGCTTATATACGAAAAAAGAGGGTGATATAGGGGCACAAATTGACTTACCGTACAAATTTCAATCAAGATAGCTAAGACGAAAAGATCCAGATGGTAGCCACACCCTTTTTTCAATTTGTACTCTTTCCTATTGACAATAACGGCTGTGATTTGTTGATCCATAAAAATCAAGATGGTACCTAGTAGCGCCGGCGCAATGGCGACGATAATCGACCAGAAGGGGTTAAGTTGGTTAAAGGGTGAGATAATCTAAAAACAAAACATTTTTATTACAGATTTTTCAGTTATTTTTTACTAGATTTTTTAAAAATTTATTGCTAACTTACCCAGCCCCTATTGGGTAACGTAGGTTTGAATTCCTGTGGCACGTCCAACTTTGGGGTTGGTACCCTACAAAAAAAGTCGACAAGAGTCATGGCAGCGATGGCGATGAATACTGCGAAATCACTGATGAATGTCCTTACCTAAAAATGTATCAAGAAATATAGATATTATTTTTTTTAAATTATTATTGGTCTCGTTTTTGCGCTACAGGGGCTTTTTTAAAATTATGCATTTTAGAATTTGGTCTATAACTTTTTTATTAATTAAAATTTATTTTTGGTGTAAATTGCTTTTCTATAGATAATTTAAAGTAAAATTGTTTTGTTAAAGTGGATTTTATCTGTGGCCTTTAGTTTTGACTTCTAGAAAGACCTATTTTTCTCCAGGGAAACTGAGATGGGTTTAGTGCCGGACTTTATTTGGGGCTGGCCTTTATTTGGGGCTGGTACCTTATATATACCAGTCATTGTTCGGATATCTCGCTCTATGAGTTACCCGGCCCTATTCGTGCAGAGTTCTATGATGAAATTAGAACGGATAGATATACTTACACTGGTCGAGAAGAACAGCCCATTTCTAAACTCTTTTAGTTTTATGGACATCGTGAAAGTTCCCAACGTGATAAGAACGGAAAATAGGAAAACATCCGGTACATAGGGTGCGTGAAAACATGCGTCGCCTTGCAGGGCGCCACCAAATATCTAAAAAAAATAATATTTGGTAATAAAAAAGTATTTTCAAAAATGAAATATTTTGCAAAGTCAATCATGATCTCAAACTTATAAAAAACCAGCTCGGACGAATCTATAAAACCAGGAAAATTCTGAGGAAATCCGGACAGATAGCAAAGCTAATTAAGTGCTAACCTTCATTGGACGCACTGTATATACGAAAAAAAGTGCAACAGCAAAAGTTAGTTTATAAATTATGATGCAAGAAATAGTTTATGTTATTATTTGTAGTTGCATTTTAAAAATTGGGTAAAAATTAAATACAAAATAAAATAAATGAACACAAACAAAATTTTACACATTTTTTCCAGTTTATAGGCTTAAGGTTCATGGAGGGAGGATTAAAATTCAATTCAAGCCCCCCTCCTCTACAAACGCCGATGATTATGACGTACCTCGCACTCTGTTGTATTGGAAATCGCCCATTTTTCGACTTTTCCAGAAACGTTCATCACACAAAAACAGCTGGAGTTAAACGTTGCGTTTGGATTCCCGCTAGTGTTCAAAGGATACTTCTCGCCAATTTGAAGGACTTTCTCGATTGCCTGAGAAAAACAAGTAAAAATTAAGAATTTTTCAATCCCCCAACAAAACAATTTCCAACATAAATCTCGAATTTATAAATACTTTGAAACTAAACCCTCTTTGGGAACCGAAAACCATTTTTGATTATAATAATATGACCAAAAAATATTTTTCCGAAAAATGTGCGGAGTTATTGTGCGGAGGTATTGTGCGGAGGTATTATGCGGAGGTGTTGTGCGGAGGTACTGTGCGGTGGTAGGGGGAAAAATATATTCTTTCTTCGATATAATCGAGTCTTTGTGGTCTTAAATGAGCAAGGAGAAGAGTAAAAGCACTTTAAAATTTGTGAGGTTATGTTCTATTATTATTGTTCGAAGGAAAAACAATTTTACACCAGTTTGAAAATAGTAACTTTTTGTGCAGTGCACAAAATTTTACCTCGTAAATGAAAATCATAGCAATCAGGGCGGCGAAGTTTTCCTCCGTGAACCTGGTGATGTAACAGACATACGCGCTGGCGTCGACGGCGACCAGGATAAGCAAAATAACAGTTACCCAGGTGCCGATCCAAAACCGAAACGTCAAGTAGTCCCATTGATAGGTGGAGCAAAAGTCGTATATTATGGCTTCAAATACTAGAAGCGGCCCTAAAAAATTAAAATAAGGGCTGTTTAGAATGGACTCTTTTTATATTGAAATATAGTTTGGGAAACCCCATTCTCAACACGGATTAGTGTTTATTATTAAGAGGGAATTTCATTAAAAAATTAGCTTTTCCCAATAATTTACGAAGAAAACAAAAAACCACCTTAAACGAAGTTTCGCCCAACCGAACCTAACCCTCTGGGAAACCAGGTTTTGAACAGAAGGTGATTTGATTACACAGAAAGATTAGATAGTATGGCTTTTAAAGTAAATAAAATATTTTTCGTGTATTTTTCTTTTTTTAAAGAAAATGCAGGCCAACAAAATAAAAAAAGAATTTTGGTTTTTGAGATAGAGACTAAGTTCTAATAAAAGGCAAAAATATATAAATCAACATCTCTTTAAAATTCAAAATAGAAATTTGGTATTCAATACTAGGATCTAATTAGCCAAATATACCTGAAATTGTCCGTAAACCAATATTCCTAGACCTTGTTAACCTGCATTATTAAATCCTATTAATTTTATTAGCTATTTTATATTTGGAATTCCCTATGATCCAATTTCCCCATACCTGATCAACCCCGACTAATTGGTTTTGGAAACATAGTACCTTTTATCTACCTTTATCCTTCTCGACTTAGTATATTGTATAGTTTTTGCAAATAAAGTTGTGTCATAATTTTTTGTACATTTTCGTCGTTTTATAGTGTTAAAACGAAAACAATGGCATTTATTATGTATGTATGTGGCGAATACACGTTGAAAGTAAGTAGAAAAACTATTTCCGAATTTGTGAAAAGGTCTTATCTTGCCTATTTTGGCATTCATTTGGGAGATTAAGATAAATCTTGGGCTCCACATGTGGTGTGTAAAACATGTGTTGAACATTTGCGACAGTGGACAATTGGAAACAGAAATTGCCTGAAATTTACTGTACCAATGGTTTGGAGGGAACCACGTAACCATTATGATGACTGCTATTTTTGTCTCGTTAATATTAAAGGCATAAATAGGAACAATCGACATAAATAGACATATCCTGATCTAGATTCTGCAAGAAGACCTATACCGCACTCTAAGGAAATACCCATTCCAAACCTTCAGCAGTCTTCCTGAAATCCCGGAAGATGATACAGAAAGATCAATGTCTGATAAAGTTCAAAGAATGCAATCAGAAAACGACAGTGAATTTGAAGCAGATTTAACAACTCCTCAGTGTTTTAATCAATAAGAACTGAACGATCTCGTCAGAGAGAGACCTATACCTCTCAAAGGAGTGTGCTGAATTACTTGCATCCAGAATAAAAGAAAAGAACCTTCTTTATTCAGGCACTAATGTTACATTTTATCGTAAGAGAGAAAATGATCTGCTGCGTTTTTTCACTCAGGAAAATAAGGTGGTATTCTGTAACGATATAAAAGGACTCTTAGAAAAAATGGGTTTGCCAGAATACACTTCAGACGATTGGCGCCTTTTCATTAACAGTTCAAAACGTAGTTTAAAACGTGTCCTTTTACATAACGGTAAAAAATATGCCTCAATTCCTATTGGACATTCTACTACCATAAAAGAGGAGTATAAAACAATAGCACAAGTTTTGAAACAAATTAAATACGAAGAACATCAGTGGGCAATTTGTCTTGATTTTAAATTGGTGAACTTTCTCCTTGGACAGCAAAGTGGATATACAAAATACCCCTGGTTTTTATGTCTTTGGGACAGCAGAGCTAAATATCAGCACTGGTTTAAGAGAAATTGGCCTTTATGGTTCAAGGAAAACAAAACGTAGTGAATTAACTTTTGGTTACGAGAGAAAAAATTATAATCGGTTAAATTATGTTCGTGTCTTTTAAGGATCGAGTAAATTAAAATTCTATAAAATTATACTCTTATCTATTGTTTTCTGGGTATTTTACTTTCGTTCGCATTTTGTTTCGGGAGTTTTCTTTTCTGTGTTTGTTTCGGTTTTTGTAAATTCGGCTTTTTTGTGGCATCCCTTTTTTCTTAGGGTGGGCATATTTAGTAAGTATGGCAAATCTAAATCACTTGCTTAGGACTCTTACCTGTAGACCCCAAAATGGTCAGCGGTTGGCCAGAAAACAGCCCATACCCCACTCCACAAATGAAACTGGACACCATCGACTCCATCGCGCCCATATTATGGCCGGTCGCCTCTCCAAGTAACCCGCCAAAAGTGATGGTTGGAGAAAGACAGGCAAAGTACAAAAATATCCACGAGGCAATGGACTGGGTACTTAGAGCGTCTTTGAAATCGGACCAGTACCATGGAGCTTTTCGTTTGAGGTCGTTTACAAGACCACCAAAGAGAACGCCGGTCCTTGCAAGACCTAAAAACCAATGGAATATGAAATATCCTAAACTTTAAGGTCATACTGTCTCTCTAGATTTTGAAAAAAAATCTACATTCGGCTACATGTGGTTTCCCTAATCTTTCCGATGCGAGGATATCCAGGGAAAACTAAAAAAGAGTGATACTGTTAGGTCATGAATAATCTTCGCTTCCAACTTGGATCAAGAGGGAGGCGATGCGATTAAGAGACCAGGGACTATGGAAGAGCAGGGAGGAAAGAGTGGGTCATCTGGCGGTCGAGGGACTGGCGACGAAAGATTTGCCCCTTCTAAGACTGCCAGTGAAAGCACCGCTTAAACCATGGAGGTTCGATAAAAAGTACAAAGTCACAATACCAGAACGTAATGTGTCGCAACGGGAAGAATTCCGAACGGAATTAAGCAGAGAGGCGACACGCGACGGTCTGCTACACGGAGGGAATACAGGCGCAGGAGGGTACGCGAAAAGCCTAGAAGTTCAGAAAAGTTATCCGCTTGTGGTTTGTTCGGGTTCGTCGAAATTTCCTGTTCTAAACAGTCCGGAGCATGCGCGCTTAAAAAAACGCGGTCTGGTTCGACCACAACTGTTCTGAACTGAAAAGTTTTGTGTTCGGGTTACTACCGAAAATTTATGTACAGTCCCGTGAACTGACTATTTTCTGACGTACGCCCAAATTCATTTACGCATGTAAAGATTGTGCGAAAAAATAATTTGTTCAATAAATGGGTTTTCACGGAAAAAAATAAAAAGCCAGAGTGTAATCTTATATTATTTTATTATCCGCGTTTATTTTTATAAAGGTTTTGTCGAGGGTTTTGTATGGTGTGACCTAAAGAGGAATCCCTGCTTAAGCCAAAAATTCAGCTTTTTCAGTGTTAGTTTTTTCTGTTCTTTCAAAAACTGCAGAATTTCACAGAGATAAACTTAAGACACTCTGGATCACATCACGTGCTTCTTCTTCACTCTATTATTATGGCTTGCTATCGATGTACACTTCTCTCCATATAAAACTGGTACAAGAGAAGTTAGCAGCCTGTTTAATTTTGAAATTTTTTTTAATACGGCATTGTCTTCCTATAAGTGACAATGTCACAGACTTCTGACAACATCATGTTTTGCATGTCAGTGTCATCCAAATTTTAAAAAATGCCGCCGCATCTTCCCGAATTTGGTAAAGCTTAAATCTTAGCAAAACTAGACGGTGGTTTGTCTATTCGGCAAGTAGCTGTTCGTTATGGGAGAAGCAAGTCTACGATAGTAAACATAAAAAAACGATTTCAAGAGGAGAGAACTATTCATCGAAAGGAAAGCACCGGTTTGACGAAAGTTACCAGCCCAGACAAAGACCAAGAACATTAGGCAGGAGGATTAAACGTTCGAGGCTAAGGTGCAGTCTCGATTAATTTTTGCATTGAATTATTCTCTGAGGAACGAAGAATTTGGCAGCAGGTGGTTTCCACAGATATGAGAAGATCTTGTCTAACAGACCGCCAAGAACTTGATACGGAAACGAAGACCGGGCGGGAAGATTTTCGGTAAATGTTTGAAGCTAGATATCGGCTAATGGGCGATTTACAGGCGAAGTTTACTCTATATGCTGGAAAATGTAATGCTTCCAGAGGTGAGAGTCCCTTATAGAGATCATTTTGTATTTCAACAACATAACTGTCCACTGTCATATGGCCAGAATTGCGCAGCGATGGTTCCAGAATAATAATATCGAAATTTTGCCTTGGCCTGCAAAAACCCCTGATGCGAATTCAATAGAGAACGTTTGGAGACTTTTTGCAAAGAAATTAGCAAGTTTTAATATCATTCCCAGGAATTGAGAACATCTAGTGGAACTCATAGTAAGGGCATATAGAGAAGTTATTGCTGAAAATTCAATGCCCAGAATACTTCAAAACATCATTGCAGTCAACAGTGCGATGACGGGCTATTAAAAAATAAGTATTTTTTTATATGTTTTTAGTTTTGTAATTTTTTTTATTATATTTTTTCTTAAACTTAATCTGACCTTTTAATTATTTTGGGCTAGTAACATCGTTAAACCGGTGCCTTCCTTTCGAGGGACAGTTCTTTCTTGAAATCGATTTGTTATGGTTACTATCGTAGATTTGCTTCTTTCATAATCAGCTAGTCGAATAGACCAATTACTGTGTAGCTTTTTTTTAGTAAAACATTTTTGCTTTTTTGAAATGTGGTTTTTATTTTTAGTGGCCTTGTATTTTGGACTAGTGAAAAATAAACAAGCCGTCTCCTTATAAAAAGTTTATACAGGGTTCCTAAGATTTTCCTTAGGGATAGGATTTCAATAAATCAAACAGAAATGGCATAGAAAGTTCTGCGCGCACAAAAGAAACAGGTATATTGAGCAATGGTGCCAGTTTGTTATTATCTCCGGACTGCTTTCATGAGAAAAAATTGTCGCCACTCTTTCATTGTGAGCATAAATCAAGTTGCAATAATAACCGTTGACAAGATGTCTGCAAATTCCGCTAGATGGCGGCCACACCATAAGATGATCTAATTAAAAATTAGATGTTTTCAGGTCCAAACCACGGCTTTTTCTTGCTTAAAGGAGGCGACAGGGTCCAGTATTTACGATACTGAGCGATAAACTCGTGAGGTTGTTAACATTAGAAAGAAATATCTTCGCTTTTAATTAAATTTCTTTCCATTCTGTTCTACTAGTGACATCTATCCGGAAACGGCCCCACCATGCAGCTAGCACTAGCAGCCAAAGAAATTAATAAACGGCGCTTTTTTTCCTGCAGAGAATACTTCAATAAAGCTGGCCCTACACTACATTTGATATTTTCGAGGTGTTTTATGACATGATCTCGAAACATGTAGCGAACCAATTCTTCAAAACTAGCGGGAGGGTAAAAGCGAAAAATAAGAGGCTGCCAATATTTGTAACACCCAAAAAGGGGTGAAAAGATTTATTTTGCTCTGTTTCTTTACAGAAAACGTTTTTTTTACGAAAAACTTGAGCTCTGCCCCTTTTTTATTTTTTTTCTTCAACTTTCTCGAAATTTTCGTCATACCGTGGAAAAAAATTATTTCCCCCATGGTCATACTCTACTTTTATTCGAAAAAATTTAGAAACAGAGACGGGATCAGTTTTCCTAAAACGGGGGATCATGGTTTCGAGCGAGAAGATAAAGGGCGCCGCAGGCAAAAATTTTCCAAATAAATTAGCCGAACGCAAAAATGTTAGAAAAACAAAGCACGAAATAAAAATGGCGCCGCTTTTTTTTTTTTCAAAAATTACGTAATTTCGGGAAAGCAAAGAAATAGGTCTAAAGAGTATAATTTTTAAGAAAAAAATATCAATTTTCTCGCCCTCCTCCACTAGGACTACAGGGGCCGTGCACAAATTACGTAATGGTCATAGGGGGGAGGGGGGTTACAAAACGTTACGTAGGGGGTAGGGGGGTTTTCGACAGCGTTTACATTTGTGTGAAACTAAGAAAATTTGGAATGAAAATAAGTGAATTTTTTTTTTTTTTTGGGGGGGGGGGGTAGTGGTCTTGAAATCGTTACGTAATATTAGGGGAGTGACGTGCCAAACCGTTACAAAACATTACATAGGGAGGGGGTCAAAAATTGGTAAAATCACCGTTACGTAATTTGTACACGGCCCCACATCTGACTGTTCCTCCTTTTTGATTTCGAATCAAAGTGCAAAACCCGGGTTGGACGTTTGAAGGCGTCAACCCGTCCTATTTGTTTGATAAAGTTTCTACGGAAATATCTCAGTCGATTTCTCCGGCCGTGTATGAACGCTTTAGGTTAGGCATTTGCATGTATCTCAGTCCCCAGCCTGTAAACAGTGCGTAAGGACAATGGTTACAAAATGAAAAGCCGAAAAATACTTTTTTTTACGATATCTTTTATCAGTTAGGTATTAAAGTCGAGCAAAAACAATTTTTATTCCAGTTCTAAAGGTATGAAAATGGAAAACATTAGAAAACAACAACCTGGAATGGATTTACTACGTGTAAGATGTAGTGACAACATCGCCCCATGCCCATCCTTTTCTGCCTAATGTGCTTTTCCGTTTGTCTGCGTCTTATACATGGCTGCTTGGCCCCCTAAGGATTTGCTTAGGAACCCTGTATATGCCAAAAATATAACCTAAAATGACAAAGTCAAAAAGTCAGTGTTGCAAATGGGAAAATATAAAAAATCGTATTTGCAGCTACCTCCTGCTATACCAGTTTTATGTGGAGAGAAGTGTACATGCAGCAATTTAATGAAAATGCGTTCGGGTTCGTCCAAAAATTGTAAACTGTTAAGAACAGTCCCGTCGATTGCGCAACTATCACGCGCAGTTCTAAAACGTTCTAGGACAGTTTTAAAATTCGGAACCCGGACAAACCATTGGAGAACACGCTACGGTGTTTCAAGCGGAGGTATATGGCAGCAACCGCACCGAAGGTCAGGAATGGTTGGACGAACATATACATATGCTCCGACAGCCAGACTGCCCTCAAGGCTCTAAGTGCACCCAAAACAGTCAGTAGTATGGTGGAGGAGTGCGGTGAACGAGGCGCTGAAGCACTGCAAACACTGGCTCAAGACAAGAGGTTAAAACTCATGTGGGTCCCAGGTCATGAGGTAATACCAGGGAATGAGAAAGCGGACGAACTTGCTAGACTAGTGGCCGAAACCCAATACATTGGATGGAAATCTTTTTTGGATAAAACAAGGAAACAAGTACAGTACAGTATGGCAGAAAAAGCCCAGGGAGAGGCCTAATTGCTAGGTCCACTGGCCGCCCCTATACTACTACTACTACTACTACTACTACTACTAGTTTATAAATTAAGTAATCTGGGCATTCTAGCAAAGAAAATCGAGGATCATTACGTACCTGTTTGTTCCCTCAACTCCTGTGCTTCGAGTTCTTCATCCTCTTCGTTCGGTTCTTTTTCTGGAGGCCGTTTTCTTGTGTCTTGCGAAGGTATGGCGGCAGGGGGTTCTATTCTAATTGTGGGGTCCCATTCTCCAGGCGGAAGGACTGTCACCTGTCAAATAATTTAAAAAAGAAGGATTTTTGGAAACGTCTGGTGGGCCTCCAAGTTTTAAGGTTTTGGAAATACGTTGTAGAGCTTTATAAAATTTTCTCGAAAATACTCCCAAAGTAAGACAACTTACGGCATGCATAAACTCTTCAATTCCGAAAATAATATCACTTTTGTTTTTGGCTTTGTAAGCAACTTCGTGAAATACTTCATCGGACATCAGAGTTCCCATGGCTCTGCCTATCTCAAAGTATTCTAAAAAAAAAATAATTAATATTAGCCCAAGAACATTAGCTCTTAGAAGATTCTGTATAGAGGAAGTCTTTCCGATAATGTTGCTTTTTTGTTAGATGTTTACACCATATAACTATACTACCTATAATAGTCGGGCAGTCAATTTTAATTTTTTTAATTTTTGGGTGATTTTGATATTACTTGGCACGGTGGTTGACGACACGATATTAAGTTAGAAATATATATTTTTTTGACCGGCGTCGCTTTATAAGTGGCGTCACGGTGCCTCAAACTTGAAGACTGACAATAATCTAGTTCTGTCAAAAACAAAAATAAGTAGAAAAATTTGGTTTTCACTTTTAGACAGCTAGTATCCCTTCTTAGAAATGCATCACAACCTTAATCAAAATGTTAAGGCTTTTTTTATGAATTGTAGAAACTAGAATTTTGCTCAAATATAAAAGAGGGAAAATTATTAAAATTTGGATTTTTTTGCTCCCCATACAACACTTTAGGGGTGATTTTGAGTTTAATGAAAATTATTGTTTTTTTTTTGAGTTGGGCTACCATAGTATATTAAAATTACTATTATATTTTTACATGAAAACATGCAAAAAAATCGTAAAGTTGGTGATATCGGATTTTTAAGAAAATACCATAACGAAAATTCAGTCAAATTTTTCATGAAGCAGGAATTTTGTAACTTTACAAAGACCACCAAGGTACCGATTCTCGAAGTCATAGGAAGTGATCGTTCGCCTGAGAGAAGAAAAGTAGTTTCAACCAATAAACGCGCTTAAAAGCAGTGACGAGACGATCGAAGAATCACCAAACTATTATGGGCACGCGCCGAGCTGCCTCGAACAACAATTTTTGAGCGAAGCCGTTCTCTCGACTAGACCCAGTAGTTGGGAGTTGTAGAAAAGCTCGATTTTTGTAAAAACGCGGATATTAAAACAAACTTCCACATTGTAATTAAATCGTATAAAATATTTAGTTTTAATAAAAAGATAAATTTATTCTTATTTAGCTGATATACAGGATGATCGTGTAAATTTTCACATTTATCTTAAGATATTTTTAAGAGGTAAAAGATATATATTTATTAATTAGCTAAATTTGTGATGGTGGTGTGAGCGGGGGATTTATGAAAGACATGTAGATTGATTGGAGATTGAACGGGTTTTATTTAGCCAAAAGTGACTATTTAAAAGTATCCAGTTACGTAATAATTTTGGTTACAGTTAAAGTCACATGATATTTTAATTTTAAGCTCATTTCACAAAATTACACTAAAAATGTTAGTTTAGAACAATCAAATTTACTTTAAAGTAATTGACACAATATATAAATGTGACAGTATACTAGAATATTTTTATATATATAGGGTATATTAAAAAGAATGCTAACCGAAACTTTCAAATGAAACACCCAGTATATGTATATAATCCATTTTTGCATTCTGTTTTGAAATTCTAAGCATTTTTATATAACGTACTCTATGTCGCTGTTTTCGAGATATTAACAGTTGAATACTGTCATACTCTGGGTCTTCTATTTGAAATTTGATGTTGAATACTGATACGTAATGTCAAACTCATAAAAAGCATAGTTTATTCTTTGGCCAACTATTCGCCTAGTATATTGACAACCATATCGGAGAAAATTTAGATACATTTTGATTTTTTTAATTTTTCCATTTATGTTCGCGTTTTCCGGAAAATCGACCCCACACCTGCCTCCCATAATATTACTTGTCTATAATACCCTTAGCATGCTGTAGGATCACCTACTTACAACATTTCGAAATGGCTAGCAAACGAGTTTGAAAATTTACCGATAAAGGAAAAATGTTTTTCTGTTCAAAATTCCCTTGAATTTATCAACAAAGTTAAAGATATTTCACTCCAAGAAGGTGAAATTTTAATCTCGTTTGATGTTAGTTCGTTGTTCCCTAGTGTGCCGATCCCCAATACCTTACAATACCTGGAGGAACTACTAAGAAAAAACAATCTAGAAGACAAACAGACTTTAGAATACCTATCTTTAACAAAACTCTGCATGAATCAAAATTACTTTCAATATAAAAATAACTACTACCAGCAATTAGAAGGAACCACAATGGGTAATAGTTTATCACCTTTTATCGCAAACCTATTTATGAGCAAATTTGAATCAGATATAAGTTAAGAATTTGAGTATTTCCCCAGAGTATGGTTCAGGTATGTAGACGATGTGTTTGCAGTATTCAACACTAAAGTAACTAGTGTTGAAAATTTTATGGAAAAAATAAATAACAAATTTCCCACTATTAAATTTACTTATGAAACAGAGAACAACGGTACACTGCCATTTCTAGACACTTTAGTTATAAGAAATAAAAATAAATTGGACTTTGACCTATACAGAAAAGGCACGGCCACCAACAGGTATATTCCAAATGACTCTTTTCATTGCTTACAACATAAGCTTGCAAGTTTGCACTTTTTAACATATAGATTAGTAAATTTCCCCTTAAACAAAGAAAGATTTGAAGCAGAAAAGAATAGGATTAGGAATATAGCTGGCGAAAACGGTTACGATGAAGGCTTAATAAATAAGCTGATAAATAGACATTCTTTTCAAAAGACCTTTCGGAATTCTACCTTTTTCAGACAAAAAGATACCTGCGACTCAAAATTTGTATCAATTCCGTATAATCCTAATTATACGAAAGGATTACAGAAAGTATTTAATAACACCGGTCTTAAATTAGTATATCAATCCGGTAACACAATAAGAAGCTTACTAGGAAATCCCAAGGATAAAACTACAGTTCTAGAAAAAAGTGGAATTTACGAAATTAGTTGCATGGATTGTGATAAAAAATATGTTGGCCAAACGAGACGCTCTATTCAAACACGTTTTAAAGAACATTTAGCACACTTAAAATACGGAAGAACAGAAAAGTCAAGTGTGGCCGAGCATGCTTTTGAAAACAATCATAGATTCACATTAGATAACCTAAAACTTCTAAAAAGTGTACCAAACAAAAGACTTTTGAATGCATATGAAAGTATG
Organism: Oxystoma pomonae; assembly: GCA_963921995.1. Lineage (NCBI taxonomy): Eukaryota > Metazoa > Arthropoda > Insecta > Coleoptera > Brentidae > Oxystoma > Oxystoma pomonae. Next base: position 117,952,947 of record OY998166.1, on the reverse strand, counting down.
GAAATCATTAAATCCAGAAATAGTTTAAATAAAGATAGAGGACCTATCCCGTTTAGTACACTTTATTCTTTGGTTGAGGGGAGGCAGGATTAAAAATCGTGATCAATCACAATTTATTAGTCTTATCTCCGCCCACTAAAGGATTGTATATAAGATAGAGCGTAGATTAATTTAGTTCATTGTTTATCGTCTCCTGATGATGCTAACGTTGTTAGCGAAACGCGCGTCGAGTGCAAAAAAGTGTAGTTTTGGTTTGTGGAAAACAATCATAATTTTGTTTTATAATACCCTTGTTTACTGCCCTCTAAGTTCAAAATGGCGGAGAAACCAAGCGTCCCACAAAGTAAAACTTTTTTTACAGACAACTATGCAGGTAAACTACCATCCGAGAAAAATCCAGCTTTACTAAATTTTCCTCTTTCAATAAGGTCTTTTATCTCGGCAGCCCAGGAAATCTTTATGAAAAAGTGACCTGATACCATCTTTTAATAAAAGTCATAAGTAAAAACATAATAGTTTTTTTTTTAAATGTGACTCACCTAACGAAGTAAAATTTGGCACAAGCAAAATAAACATAAACCGTGTGGGCACAGGAACCTCAGTTAAATTTCCCATGATGCAGGAATTTTGTAACCTTAGGAAAACTACCAGGGGGTGGTCCAAGCACCCTACCTGGCCCACCATGATGTTGCTCGTCTCGGCGTTTGGTGGAATTTTCCTCATAAACGCCGTGTTGTATTTTGGCTTTTCTGTGATTGTGTTCTGTGATTCGTCTTCACTGTAAACTGGCGAGTCTCCATCTTCTAAAAATTTTAAGACAGATTATTGGTTATCTCTGATACTTCACATATTGTGTTACTTGTTAAAAACATCTAATTAGGGTGTTTTTGGTCAGTGTTTTTGACTCTTTGTTATAGTTATCGTTATTTTCGCGACTGCGTGGTTGCTAAATGCCTTTCCGTGGTGGTTATTAACCATAACGGAGTCCGCTATTTAAGGAAGAATAGGGAGATTTTGGTCAGGTTTTTTGTCAGTCTGTATTGTTTTTATCGTTTTTTTTTTTGGGAAACAGGTGAGTAAGTACAAATAAGTTTGCAGAGGCTCGATTTCTTCTATTACTCCACCAAAGATATCTTGCAAAATTATTTGCCTGACTAAATTTATGTTGGGGTGTCCGTCTCCCAGTCCTATCACTAAACTAACATTTTCCTCCATGATATAGTTAGAAAAGCAAATAAAAAAGACTTTATAAAAAAACAACAAAAGTCAATAAAAAAGTAAGGTTATGGTTACCGCCAAACGATTGACTACGTTCAAAAGCTCTATTTTTAACCTCATGAAGTTACCTTTATTCACGGTAACGGTAACCATAAGAGTAACGAAATTTACCGTTAAACTGCCTCACCAAAATCTTCCTAATAACTTTATAGTTATCGTTACTTTTATTTACTTGTTTTCGCAATATTTTTGAAAAACTTATTTATAAAATTTCTGAATTTACTGAAAAGGTGCTGGTCATCGCCTTCATCTTTTTTATTTAGAAGGAAATCGGTAAAAAAGTAGGGTTATATTTAACAAAAAAAGTTTGGTTATATTTAACATCAACTACAAAAGTGGACCTGATCAAACCCTATTTTTGCGAACATTCCGTTTTCGTTATTAAAATTAAAAATAGGAATAACAATAGGGATTTTTTGGAACGTAAAAGGAGCTAACGTAACGCTTCGATAAATAACACATAACCTAACTTTTGTGAGGTCAGTACGTGGTGTGAATTTTGGGGATTTTTTATTTAGAATATATCTATAGATAGAAAATGTTAAATTACAATTGGTAATTAGAAAATGATGAAAAATATCTGTTCTTACTAAAAAATGAATGAATTAACCAACTATTTTTTTAGTCTGTGATAAACATAACCACAAAAATTATTATTTCTATGTGGCGTAATCGTAAATCGTTATCCTTATTTGATCAGCCTCACCTCTTTTCCCTTACTGCGCGGCCGCACAAATAACGATAACCACAAAAAATGTTATTTTAAGTGGTTCAAAATATCCCTATTAGCGATATAACTTCGCAGTTAAATGTACTGACCAAAAATACCCTATTGTGTACAAGATACTGAGTGTTCCTTAAAAACTGCACTTTTTTATTGTTTTTAACTTATCTTCCAGTTCAAGTATTAGTTTGACGGTCTATACAGACCGCTTCAAGCTACTGTGAACATAGGGCGGAAGAAGTCTAATTTGCCAGTGTACGTACATGCAGAGACACCGCACGCCTATCAGTGAAGCAACCAATACTCAGGCTTGCGATCACCACTTGCATGACTTTCCTTTGGTATTTAGTACGCCTCTAACCACGGTGCTGTGTGGAGCGTAGTCAATGAAACCGGAATTTGGTCAATAAATACGCAAATTTTTATAACGTTATTTTCTTATTTTTTGTCACTGATAAATAAGAGCGTTTTATTGTCAACTGCTCAGATTTATCAGTGACGACGTGTTACAATGAAAATAATAAGGAGAAACAAAATAAAAGCAAGTTCTCAAAATAAAATAATACATTCTAAAAACCAAAAAGATTCTCCCACTCAAAAAAAAATTAAAGCAAATGTTCGAAAAGTCCTCCTTGCTCGGCTAGACAATATCCGAGCCTACTATAAAAACCCCTTCTAACGTTTCCAAGCATGTTAGGGGTGATAATTTGAAAAGCTTCTTCAAAAACAGATAGAAGTCATTAGGAGCAAGATCGGGAGATCGAGCTGGCCATAAAATAGTTCCCCGTGTACTTATAACCCGATTAGGAAATACATTATCAAGATATTCCCTAACAAGGCCAACATTGTGAGCGGAACAACCATCTTGTTGAAACTATGTTTCACCAAATCTTACACCTAACAACTGCCTAGCAGTTGGAATAATGTGCTGCTGCAGTAGATCCAAGTATCTAGGACCATTCAAATTGCAATTGCCGTTAATAAAAAATGGCCCAATTACGTGTTCCCCTATAATACCCCCCCCCAAACATTTAGTTTTTGGGGATACTGTGTTCTTACGTCAAAATACAAATGCAAATTTTCCCTCGACCAATATCGAACGTGTGTTGGGTTATGACGATTTGACCATTTGACCATCTGCACTTTTTCGGTAACTTCGTAGACATCCATTTTTGGTTTTAAAAATGTATTATTTCAATTAAGAACTTACCCATCTGTTTCTCGAGCAAGGCAGAAATAAAACAAAATAATAAAAAAAAAATGAATTTCCAAAAGTTAACACTGCAGCGTGCTTCGAATCTACTTCGGTCGTACGGCACGGAGAGTAAATTGGACTTGATTCCCCCTATGTTCGCAGTAGCTTGAAGCGGTCTGTATATGCCTGTTTCATAGATAGTAAGAAGGCTTTTGATCAAGTTAAACATGAAAAGCTCATAAAATCTCTAAAAGGAAATGATCTGGATTACCGAGATTTAAAGATAATTGAGAATGAAGAGATTGGATCATCTTTTATCAAAAAGAAATCAGGACTGTGAAATCGCGACCTTAGCACCTTTCTCCGAATTCGTGTGCTTTTATCTTATGTGCTTGGAGACACTGACTAATGCCATGGGCAAAAAATTGGACGCATTTCAGATATGGTTTTAACGTAGAATGTTTAGGATATCTTCGATGGACAGAGAATCTGCTTAGAATGGGTAACCAAAGTAGCGTGCAAGTTGTTAAAATTAGAATTACACTACCTTTAAACTTTCTTATATAGATAAGAAGTAGTTGTCTTGAAAACTGAAGTCGACATCGGCAAGTTTACGAAGATTAAGGTTGATCGCAACTATAGTCACCGTCAGTATATTTATGACCGCCTATTTGACTAACCATTTTTTCAGCGGTTTTTTTGTTGTGAAGGCGACGTTTTCTGGCAGGGTTGTTGTAAAGGTGGAAGCGATAATTTTATTTAACAAATTTTTATGTTATGTTTGGAGCTAACCAATTTCGAAGCACTACCCTTTGTCAATTTCCATTGGGTAAAATTGAGGCGCGTTCTTGTCTTCGTTTGAAACACAGTAGAGTAGTTCAATCCGTCAGGATACTGGATGTTTTGGTTGTCATAAAAACTAACACGTGCCGCCATTCGACAAAATTAATTTACAAGGTGAGAAATTTTAAACAAAATTAAAAAATGATTTTAATATTTACATTTACACAAAATTCGACATTTTTTGCATGTAAAAGCTTAAACAACATCTTTAGAGCTTTTTTATATTTTTTTTCTATTTGATAAAATCATCTTAATTTGAAAGCGCGCATGTTTTTTGTGGTCAAAATCTGCGTATTTCACAATGAACTGTTTATTTATAAATTTCGGCATTAATTTGCATGTATTGATGATGTAAAATATCTTATAGAAATGGTTAATTTGTCAGTTAAATAAGTTAGGTAATGAACATAATTTTTGAACAAATAATTACATTTCAAAACCCACTTAACTAACACTTTAACAGATTCCCGACTAGTCGCGACAGACAGACAGACAGACAGACAGACAGACAGAGAGACAGAGAGACAGAGAGACAGAGAGACAGAGAGACAGAGAGACAGAGAGACAGAGAGACAGAGAGATAGAGAGACAGAGAGACAGAGAGACAGAGAGATTTGTCTCAGATAGACAGATAGACAGATAGACAGATAGACAGATAGACAGATAGACAGATAGACAGATAGACAGATAGATAGATAGATAGATAGATAGATAGATAGATAGATAGATAGATAGATAGATAGATAGATATCGTTATTTTCCTTTAAGACAAATTTACATTCTATAGAAATCGTCAATTTTTAAAATTATTAAAGACAAATTACTAAACACATATTTACTTCACAATAGGTAGTGGTTCGTGAACACTATACAAACATTTTAAGTTTAATTTTAAATTGTGAGGCACTTTTCAGCTGCTCAATATTTTGTGGTAAAACATTAAAGAGCTTTGGACCTAGATAGTTTGCACTTTTTGTTGTTATTAATATCACAGATTCGTCATCACAGGACTGATTCAAAGCGGTATCGTCCGGCAGAGCATCCCCAATATCAAATATATAAATTAAATATAGCACAGGACCCAGTATTGAACCCTGCGGTACACCCACATCAACCTCAACAGTTCTGGAATTAATGTTATTCATACTTAAATATGAACTATTAAAATTAATATACACGTATATCATGGCTCAAAAATCTTAGACAATGGTTTGGTGTTAGTTCTATGACTATCATTGGACTATTAAAACTCTTTTCATTTTGGCAAAGTTACAGGCAATCAGAAAAGTGTATCTATATAAAATTAAATTTAGTTAATTTAGCTTACTTTTGGACGTCGTATTAATGTAGCTTTTCTCCGCTCCTTTCTTAGCTAGACTGTGATGTTTCCTCTGGTGCTGGTGCCGGTGATTTTTCAACAATATTTCTTTCACCTTGTCCCTTCGGCTCACAGGCAATTTGTTATAGTTAATCATGTTGTTCACGACCGTTTCGACGATCTGTTCCAAATTTTCCCCCGCCAAATCCAGAATAATTGTGCCGCTAAGAATGACCTCTTTGAGTTCGAACATCGCGTGAAGCGACAAGGAGGAGACGTGAGGTTTTGACCATCTATTTCCACCTAAAAAATTAAATTTCTTAGAAATCTTAATACTTTCTCGACCCTTCGGTGGAATCGTACACCACGCCTTTTTTATGAAATATGAAACACAAAGTGTTATATCTCTAAAATAGTCGAATTCTGCTTTAAAAAATCTGCAAAAAACCAAACTGAAATTTTTACAAATAAAAAAGTTCCCGATCAGATGCAGATTTGTAATATTTATGCAACATTCTAAAGAAATGATGAGGTACTTTCACGTTTTGTAGAAAATCCAAATTCTTTTAAATAAAATACTCTGTATATAGCGAGAATTAATTATTGTCTACCTTCTTCAACGTCTTCCTCAAACTTTATCCATCTGGCAGTCTCTCTCCACTCGAAGTCCTCACCGACGGCCTCGAGGACCTCCAGTTCGGAAAAGAGAGGATGGGATTCCTCGACCTCATTTTCGAGAATTTGATGAATTCTTTGAGCATGTAGGGTGAGCTGGTTACTACCTATAAAATAAAATACAAACTTGAAATTCGGTAAAGAAGGGCTTTTTTTTACTTAGGACATATTTTAGACATAGTTTTGGTCAATTTTAAAGAGTATCTTTCAATTTTTTTGAAGCCTTTTTACGGAAGGGAACATTTGTAAATTTGTAAAAGGTTGGTAGGTATTATTTTTTTAACTACTATACAGGGTGTTAAAAGAGGCGTGCGGCCCATCTCAGATAGCACATGATGTCTGAAAGACGTCTTAATTTGGTCTGGTTTACGCCGGAACGTTTTGAGATCTATTTTTTCGCTCAATCAAGCTATACCCTCCCCTCAACGAAACTCAATTTGGATATTATAAAAATTATGTACTAATTATGTACTAATTTAACCCCCTTTTAAAAATTTTTGTACTTAATGAATAACGGAGTTATTCGCACTTAAAAGTGGGGGGTGTGGCTTGGCGCTAAGCTGCACCTCCTCATGCTTAGAAGACAGATTTAATGAAAGTTGATATGTCATAATTTTGTACTAATAATGTACTCTTAAAGAAGGGTACTTTTAGTTTACAAAAACCATCGGTTCCTAAGATTTTTGTTTGTTTGTTATGGGGTGTGTAGCTTGATATCAAGGTACACCTTCCTCTGCTTAAAAAAGAGATTTGACCAAAAGTGACTATGCCAAAATTTGATACTAATTATGTACTAATTTCGTCCCCTTCTAGAAAATTGCCTACTCTCAAGATAAATAATCATTTTTTTTATGGAGTGTGTAGCTTGATATCGAGGCACACCCCATATAAACAAAAACATGAAGTTATCTTGAGAGTAGGCAATTTTTTAAAAGAAGACAAAATTAGTACATAATTAGTAGAAAATCTATTTGTTAAGCAGAGTTTGGTGTGCCCGATATCAAGCTACACACCCCAGAAAAAAAAAAAAAAATGTAGTTATCTTGAGAGTAGGCAATTTTTCTAAGCTAGCTTGATATCAAGCTACACACCCCATAACAAACAAACAAAAATCGTAGGAACCGATGGTTTTTGTAAACTAAAAGTACCCTTTTTGAAGAGTACATAATTAGTACAAAATTATTACACATCAACTGCAGCTTAGCGCCAAGCCACACCCCCCACTTTTAAGTGCGAATATCTCCTTTATTCATTAAGTACAAATTTTTTTAAAAGGGTACTAAATTAGTACATAATTAGTACAACACCGTTCTCAACTAAAAAGCCAGTTAACTCTTGTCTCTTCAGTACCCTTTAGCCAAAGATTTCCGCCATTTTTATAACCAAATTGACAGGTAAAACATGTATTTTCTTTCAGTTGGGTGTTAATATGACCGCTATAGTAGGCTAAAGGATACTAAATCGAAAAAGAGTTAACTGGCTTTTTAGTTAAGCAGGTGCTGATTAGTACATAATTTTTACAATATCCAAATTGAGTTTCGCTGAGGGGAGGGGGGTGTAGTTTGCTTGAGCTTCTTTTTTTCACGTCTTCTCGTTATTTAATTGGGGACATATGATAAAAAATAATAGAAATATGTATGTATCAAGGTCCGAATATTGTAGGTACCGTTTTTCGTACTGATTATGTTTGTCCCTCGAAAATGTCAGATAAGTCAAAATAAAAAATAAAATACCTTTCGGCAAAAATGGTAAATAGCTTATTTTAAAAAATTGAGTAAAAAAGACATCTTAAAGATGTTAAGACCACGGGATTTGGAAAATTAGCCCTTTTACAGACGTCTGTAAGACGTCTATCAGCTGGCGACAGACATCTTAGAGACGTCGTCTAAAGCTAGATGTCTTAAAGGCGACTTTAAGACTACTTTGTGCTATCTGGGATGAAAGTACGTTAGTTGTTAGAGTGGTCAAAAAAATTAACTGCTACAAATTTGCGAATTTTCCGTGGCCTTTTAGCAAAAAAGTAAAATAAAAAATCGGAGGAAAATTGTTAAAATTTATTTTTTTAAAATAAAAATTAAATAGTATTTTTACCTTGCAATGCATTTTGAGCAAAATAATCTGGGTTCAAGTAACTTCTGGAATTCCTTCGAGATTCCATAATCTACTATCTGAAATGACAACCACAATTTTTCATATAAATGTTTTTTTTTACTAAAAACAAAAGTTATTTTCTAATTTTGACTCGAAAATTTTTACGAGACCGTCCAGTTTTTGGCATCGCTTGGGTACAGTCGGAGGGCAAAATAATGTCATATATCCAAATTTGTTTTTATTATTGACGTAGAAATAAGCAAAAGTAAAAAAAAATACTTATTTTTATTTTACCTTTTACCCGAGCATTAAATTAATTATTTTCTATTACCGGTAATAAAAAAGGCTTGAGCCGTCGTGAAACACTGCAATATTAAACCTATATGATTAAACCTAACTCTCAGTATTCTGAGTTAACACGGCAACTCCGCTGTGTACCACCCAACCGTTTTCTGATCTGATTTTGATGCGAAAAAATGTGCATGTGTATCCTTGGTTAGAAGGCAATAAAGTATATTATTCAAGTCCATGATAGTAACTAACCGGGGACATTGCTTTTTACCGTGACTCTACTTACTAAAAGTGAAAATTGCCAAAAAATACGCTGTCACACGTTTGCAAATTAAAAATAATTAGAACATAAATATGTGTTCGTACGTAGAAACTTTTATTGCATGCCAATTTTTTATAAATATTACCTACCTACTGCATATTACATTTTTTTCGGCAGTATTTCTTTACTGATTTTTGTTTAGCTTTTGGGTTCTGTCTTAAAATAAACTTTTGAGCTCATTGCCAATATTTTCTGTGGTTTTGATGACAATCGACCTATTTACTTACTATTTATTGTAGGTTTTTATCCCTATAATCTTATTGTTTAAAGTACCTCGCACTTATTTATACTAGGGAACTTTAGCGAACAGTAACAAAGAGAAACAAATGAGAGTAAACTTTTTTTGACTCTTTCAACTTTATTTAAAAACGTTTTAAGTTTTTTTTTATTTCTTTTATTTTTTTTTTAATTTTTTATCTGTTTGTTTTCTTAATTTCTCTGTTTCTTCAACTTTTCATGTTTTATTTAATTTTATCGATTTTTTCAACTTCTTCAATGTTTATTGTTTATTTTTTAAACTTTTTTTGATTTCTTCACCATAGTTGAGTTTCTTTACTAAGTACATACCTATAAACTAATTATTTCTTAATAAACTTATCTCTATAATCTTATTGTTTCAAGTGCGCTGCACTTATTTACATTGGGGACTTTTAGTGAATTATAGGAAAAATAGGAGACCAAGAGTAAGATTTTTTTTAGAGTTTTTCAGTTTTTTTAAATTACACAATATTTTATTTTGCGTGAAACTTCCTCGATTTGTTCAACTGTTCTTAACTTTATCGAATTTTTTAACTTTTTCCAATTTATCTAATTTTTTTCGATTCTTCACCTTTTTTCATATTTCTTCAAACTTTTCTTGGCTATCGATTTTTTAAACTTTTTTAGCTTTTTCACACACAGTTAACGTTAGATACCTACGTTTGATTGTATGTGCTCTACTCTCTCTAATATGAACAATAAGTAAACCTATCTATCGCACTTGATACAATTTGACATTGTTTGTTGAAAACAATACCGTTAAAAAAGTATAGCTCGAAAAAAAACACAATGCGGTAAGGAAATTGATATAAGGCTTTTTTTATTAACCGATATGCAAATGTGGGATGGAATTTATTGGTTTGCATAAAAATGTTAAAGTTGAACTTTGCGCAAGAAAAAATAGGGGTGTTTTCTTTTTTAAATATTTTATGGTGTGGTGGGAGGTCTTAATATATAGGGTGTTCAAAAAAAAACCGGACTTTTTCTAAATCGGTTAAGAAATAAGAAAGTTCTGCAGTGTTACGTTTAATGCTGTTTGTGTGGTAAAAGACCGTTTCACTAAAAGATATCATCTTTTCGACGGTATATGGTTTAGTCAAAAATAATCAGAATTTAAATATTTTAAGCTTTCTTAAAAGCTCAAAGTCCAAGTTTTATGTACTTTATGTCAAAACTGCCATATCTTTAAAATTCAAGATGGTGGACAAATCTGAAAAGTGCTTTTTTTACCTTCCTGAAAAAAAATTGGACACCACTGTAACAAAATTAAGTTGTGCGCTAAATAAGCCCTATTCTTTTAACGTATACACGTTATGTTTGTTTAAATCGGTTACGAAATAAGAAAGTTATGCAGTTTCATTACTATGAGTCATCTTTTTAAGCTGGTAAACTAAAAGTCCTAATTTTATGCGGCTAATGTCAAAACTGGCATTTCTTTAAAATTTGAGATAGTAGATTTGAAAAGTGGCTATTTTTTATTTTTCCTGGAACAAGAACGTGTGCGCCACTGCCTTATTTTTTTAACATAACGAATTAAAGTCGGTTAAAAAGTAAAAAAAATCTGAATTTTTATTTGTAACAATTACATACCTATTAATTTAAGTCATTAGGTGTGGCAAAGTAGAATTAGGACTTAGTAGGCCATGAAAAAAAACCAAAAAACTTTAATAACTGTCTTTGCCTGTCAGAATGCGCGTCTCTACTTTATATTATTAAATCAAAATGGTGTTCCAGGGAGAACATAAGCACTTTGTAAAAAATCTGTTTGAAAGTGGATTTGCAGTGTCTCAAATATTAAGACGAACATAATTCATTACTATAGATGATATCTTGGCAAGACTGGACGATTTATCCTTGTATGGATGGAGAGTCCCAGGATAATTAAAAAAAAATCTACTCTTAAAAGAAAAATTACTTTTTTTATTTGTTCACAAAAAAAACAATACTCAATTAAGACCAAAGTAATTGGGCTATTATCACATATCTAAATTTAATTACAGTGGTGCCGGACGTTATTTTTTTGAGGGGTCAAAAATACTCAGCCCATAAAGTCGTCTGCTATCTTGAATTTTTAAAAGATGATAATTTTGTCTCTCTTTTCCAGTTGCCTTATAAAATTTGTCCCGTCAAGTAAAAAAGATAATTTTTATTACTAAAAGAACATCGAATGTAAAACTGCAAAACTTTCTTATTTCTTAACCGACTTTAGTAATCGTTACGTGAATATACGTTAAAAAAATAGGGTTATTAAAGGAACATTTTCATTTTATTACATTGGCGCAGACATTCTTTTTCCAGAGGGGATAAAAAATACCCATTTTTCAAATCTGTCCGCCATCTTGAATTTTGAAGAAATGTCAATCTTGACATTAGGCGCATAAAGTTTGTACGTTTAGCTATTAATTAAGCTTAAAATGTTTAGATTCTGATAATTTTTAACCAAACTGTTTACCGTCGAATAAAAAGATGACTTACAGTAAGAAAACTACATAACTTTCTTATTTCTTAGCCGATTTAAATAAGCGTATCGTGTGTTGACATTAAGATAATAAGGATATTGAGCACATAACTCAATTTTGTTACAGAGGCGTACACTTTTTTTTCAGGAGGGATTTTTTTTTAAAATCTGTCCGCCATCTTCAATTTTAAAGAAATGTCAGTTTTTATGCTTGGCGTGCCAAATTTAGACTTTTAGCTTTTAAGAAACCTTAAAATCTTTAAATTCTGATAAATTTTAGTCAAATTGTATAACGTCGAATAAAAAGATGACTTATAGTAAGAAAGGTTTCTACCACACAAACACCATCAAATGTAACACTGCAGAAATTTCTTATTTCTTAACCGATTTAAAAAAACAAAACGGTTGTACTCCTTTAAATGATAAGGCTATTTACAGCGTATATTAAATTTATTACAGTGGCGAACACAATTTTATTGCAGGGGGGTTAAAAATACCCATTTTTTAAATCTGTCCGCCATCTTGAATTTTAAAGAAATGTCAGTTTTGACATTGGGCGCCCATATTTTAAAGTTTCCTTCTTCAAATAAACTTTAAATTTTAAAATTATAAAAATTATTCTGGAAGTTGTAGGCAATCCAAAAAGTCCGGTTTTTTTGGAACATCCTATAATTTTCGGCTTAACTAATGATGTATAATAGTATAAGAACCAGCGGCCGAATCGACTAAGGTGTTTTAACAAGGCTAGAATGTTGTAAACACATGTTTAAATAGTCGTTAATAAAAATGGTACTGACCTGCCAAACCATACCGGGTTGCGTCCTTGAAAAATTATTTTTTCAAAATTAAAAAAAAACTAAAAATTATTTTGCTTTAACAAAGCTATAATTTTAATATGTTTTATAGTGTCTACGTCTGATGTAAAAAAAAAGGGACAGGCGATTTCGATGGTGGCATCTCCATGACAGGCGGGAATATACTCACTATATTTTATGAATTTTTTATGTTGCTGTAGCAAAGCTACAATTAATAGGATCCATTCATGCATCTAGTGCAAGACACTATGCAAAAGGATTGGCGATTCTGCTGGTTACAAGTGACTGACAGGCGAGTATATTTTACAGGAGGTTGCAGGGGAATAATAGTGTTTATCACGGTTGTTTGAATATTTAAGGGGATAAATCTACTTTTACTTAATACTCCTTTTTGTCTAGGGGGGGGAGCTTGAGACTTGAGGTTAGGTCATGGGGGGGCACCTCAAGTTTTTTGTGAAAACAATGCAATAAAGTAAAGATTGCGACAATAATTTATTTGTAATGTTTCGGACTTCCATTGTCTATATTTTATTTATAAATGAGTAGTTTGCACCTGAAGACGATCAGAGATTTTACTGATCGAAACGTCGTGTATAAATAGACAATGGAAGTCCGAAACATAGAGTTAATTTCAAAGTAAAGATAATTTTAAAAAATATCAAAATGTCAGAAATTACGCCGTGTGCGAAAAATATTGCCATAATGACCTCACAATTAAAAATTTTAAGAAAACAAGGTAAATTAAGCCAAGAATTGTTCCGCAGGCAAAAAATTTGTAAAAAATACTGTACAATGTGCAAAAAATGATGTCTTAGGCAAAATTTTTTGTAATGAAGATTGAGGCGCAGGCAAAAATGTCTGTAAAAAATACTGTAAATTCTACATAAATAAATAATTATTACTACACGGTTTAAAGTGTTTTTATGACAAATTGCGCAAATAAGGTTCGACCGTTTCATCATTAATATCACAAATTTTTTCTTATTTAATAAAAATTTTTGTAAAAACTGCCCAATGAAGCATTGAAACGCATGAATAAGCTAAGTTTTTTTCCGCCTCATTTTTAAAACAATGATCGACATGACAGTGACAACATTTTTATGGACAACTTTGATACTCAAAATCATTGTAGTATAATATATTCAGTATTCAGGGGAGGACTTTAACTGGAGCAAATTCGCTACAGCTTAAGGGTGATAAATTCGGATAAAATGCAAAAACACGTCGATTGATTTTTTTCTGTGCTTTCCAGTCATAGTAAAAAAACTTTTTTTTTATACCTTCATCAAAAACATGATTTTATTAACTGTCTGCAGATAACTAAAGCATGCCTTTTTTGGTTACCGATGCAAAAAATCTTTTTTTTTTATCACGGGTGCGAAAAAAGATTTCTGTCCGTTTTTTACCCAAAATTAAAAAGAAATAGCGGAAAATAGTAATATTGAAAAAATTTCATTACTCTTACCCAAAAATTAAGCCATTTCCGCCAGTTTTCACCAAGTGTTTACGAAAAAATCATTTAAAAACATTGTCAAAATATCAAACTGTCAAAGATTAAAATATCGCAACAATGAACGTCACCGAGTAAAAAGGCTCATCGCTATGGCAACCATTGTTATTTCATTTACCAGCCTCCTTGATTTATAGTGTAAAGACGGTGTGTTGCCAGAAGTGCTCTTCGTTCGAGATTTTTAAAAGTATGTTCCTGTTTTTCTTGGATTTTTTGATAAAGGTATTAAAAAAAATAGTGTTCAGAACTCGCGGCTAAACTGTGCTTTTTTTATTCGCGTTTTTAAATACCTCGCAATATTTTAGCCACTAGTTGTGAAAACTGCTATTTTTTATCCCTTGTAGAGGGTGAAATCAAACCTCATTTATTTTTTTTTAAACGGCATGATAGTACTTGTAGCACTTGCTGAAAAGCTCTTTTAAAAAGAAAATTGTCTGAACATTTTTTTTTTTAATTTTTACTTAATTAATAAAAATTAGGTACCTAAATTTTTATTAAAAAAAAATTTTTTTTAAAGCCTGTCAGTCACTTGTAACCAGCAGAATCGCCAGTCCTTTTGCATAGTGCCTTGCAATATAGATGCATAAATATCTTCTATAAATTCTAACTTTGTTACAGCAACATAAAAAATTCATAAAATATAGTGAGTATATGCCCGCCTGTCACGGAGATGCAACCATCGAAATCGCCTGTCCATTATTTAGACGTAGACACTATAAAACATATTTGTTAAAGCAAAATAATATTTTATTTTGAATTTTGAAAAATTTATTTGTCGAATACGCAACCCGGTATGGTTTGGCAGGTCAGTACCATTTTTATTAACGAATATTTAAACATATGTTTACAAAATTCTAGCCTTGCTAAAACACCTTAGCTAATTTGGCTACTGGCTCTTCTACTATAACTTTTAGCTTTGCTAATATATCATTTTTCAAGTTCCTTTCTATATTAGATTTTTACAATTTAAAATAACTATTCCCTGTTAAATAATGTATAGATACAGGGTTATCCATTATAAACGTTCCCCATAAAGAAAAGTGCTCCCAGGAAATTCAAACAAAAAGCATTATTATCAAATATTGATTACGATGTCTTCTGTAATGAATGAATGAAATACGGGCGGGACAATTCCCATGTACTTAGGCCACCTTACTGGAAGCCTGCCTTTTTCGCAAAAGAACAGATTTTTCTGGGCTGCAGCCTTCTTACATTGCCTGGGGCCAACAGATAGTTCTCAAGGTGCGACTCTCTTGACCTGGCCAGAGCCGATACTCCAGCAGGACAAGCAAGGAAGATTCTTCGGCCTCCATGCACCATCGACTCTCTGAGTCTCCGGCGATTCCCAGCGTCTCTAGGTGCTTGTTGAGGCGACAGTTTTCTGTTAGGAGCCCTGTTGGAGCAAGGAGCAAGGACTTCGAGTGGGTGCTCTTCAGTCAGCTCGGTTTCGGTTGGACCGTTCATGCTGACTACGATTTTGTGGAGCTTCCTGAGCTCTTTGGCCAATTTATGTCTTCTGTAATATTAATTTTATTTCTTAATTTTTTCTACACATCGTCACATCAGAATTACATGGTTCTATCTACAACATTTTGACATTTTAACTAAAATGAATGTATAATTATGAGCTTTATCAAACAAAAAATAAATAGAAAAAAGGCGGTGCGTAGTTTCAGATTTATTAGGAAAATTACAAAGTTCCAAGTGTATGATTTTAAATTATTTTAGAATTACCAAGTTCTATCGACCAAAATATTTTTAGTCGCGAATTTGATTATACTTTTTTCCTTTGCCAGTCCTGACTTTTAAATTATCTTTTTGCCGTTTTAAAATAAAAATGTCCGCCCCCTTTTAAGGTACGTTTTCTATGATGCGTCGGACGCATCGGGCGTCTGACGCAAGGAATCGTTTCCTTTGGCCCGTCTGCGTACGTGCCTATATTCAACCGTATGAGTCAGACGCAGTCCGTCAGCCGCATGCGTCCGCCGAATCATAGGAACCGTATCTTTAAGTAAGTATTATTTTTTGCAAACCAGTGCATTTAAAAGCCTTAGGATTTTTTTTTATTAAACTTGTATTCATTCATTTAATTTTCTTGAATTAATGCTAATAAAATTATTTTGTTTGAAAACCAAATTTATACAAAAGAAGTTAAATTTAATTATATTCTTACGTTTCTTTATTGCATGCCACTCAGTTTTTTTTTATCGTTAATCTCCACGAACACAAATTATTTTATATCATTTAGTCCGTTTTAAAAACGGAGAGCTTTATTAAAACTTATTTTTTATTTAATTAATTACTTTCTGCTTCATAGTGTATTTTTTTTGTATACTGAGTAAATTTAAATCTAAAACCTGCAGATTTGGTACGAATTTTTAAATATATCAACCTCTCTCGCCCCTTCAATCACCCCACACCCATCATCATAGCTTTTTTATCCATTATAAGGATATAACTAGTAAAACTTAAATCTGAAAACTGCATATTCATAGCATTATTGGTTCAAAATTTATGGATTTTTAAATATATCAACCCCCTACTACACCCTAGAGCACACAACAATATCGGTTTTTTGGTATAAAATTAGAAAAAAACTTAGGGAACTCAAATCTAAAGACTGCATATCCGTAGCAGCTATGATTTAAAAGTTATGATTTTTTTAATTTTTAAATAAATTAACCTCCACTCACCTTCTTAACTACCCCCCACCAACGCAGTTTTTATTGTAATATTATAATGTGACTGGAATTACATAAGTTTACCAAATGTTATTAAACTCGGTTAACGAGAAGTTAAAACTTTTAAATGTACTTAAGTTCTATCTACCAGTTTCTTAATAGAAAAATTATTTTGAGAATTACAAAGTTCTAGATCAGACCAACTTTTTTAGTTTAAAATATTTAAACGAAACAGATGGCATAGTTCTAGAACACGATTTTTTAAAAATGCAATTGCCAAAAGTTGCAAGGCAGGTAGATAGAACCTTGTAATTCTAAAGGCGCATTTACACTGACAAACTTTCCTTTGATGTTGAAATGCCGAAAAACATTTACACGAGCCTCTTGAGCAAAATGTTCAAAAAAAAGTTCGAGCAAAATCTCGTACAAAAAGACTCACGGAAATTTTGGAGAGAATGTTAAGCAAAATTTGTTTGAAGAAATGTTGGTATAGAAATTTAAATTTTATAGTTTTATGGAAATTCATTGAACTTAACTGAAAATAGAAAGACTAAGTTTTAAAACAAGGTATTTTTAATTAAGTGCTTTCCGACGGAAAAACGATTTGATGTCGAAATTCACATTTTACCTCATAAACAACTTCGATTGACCTGATTTTTATAGGGGATATGCCAGTATACTTGTAACTTTTTTGGGGTTGTAAAAAAACGGGAATTAAAAAAAAATAATAATTGGCACTTATTTATTGCTGTTGCCTGTAAATGTAATGATAAAAATTTATGTTTAAAAGAATATCTCTTTATTTTACTTCCTAGTTTAAATCACAATACAATAATAAATAAGTCAAATTAAAAAACCTATATACATTTTATTAAATCTCAAATATATGAACAAAAGCACGTTCGGTCTAAATAATACCCGTTTATTTCCCACTTTTACAACCCTACGATCCCGACCCTTGTCTAAAAAAATATAGTTTAGCTGTAATAGACTAGACTTCTGAATCGGAATGTTGCTCCTTTGCATATTGTTTGTTCAGTGTCAATAATCGCCCTTGATTATTACATTAAATTGACAGTAAATATCTATCTTCAGCATTTTTATGAACCTTTTGCTTTTATAAGCAACCGTTGGGGCCTTAAACTAACTAGGTAAATCTGGTGTGAGGAATGAAAAAAAAAACAATCAAAGCTAAGGGTAAAGTAAAATTACAAAAATATGTTTAAAAAGAAATCCCCTCCTTACCACTCCTCATAGTCGTGAGGCGCGGATTACCGCTTAAAAGTGCAATTTTTGAGTTTTTTGCCGATATTTGAAAAACTCAAAATTTTTTTGGAAAAGAAAAATTTTCCTGGGTTGTTTTTTGATTTTAGGAAAAAACTCGCAAGAAAATCCCAAAAAAACCCCCGGGCAAAAAAATCCGGGAAAAACCCTAAGAACAATATATTATAAGTAACCCTAATCCATGTGACAAAACTGATAGCCAAGAATAATTTTTCGCTTGCCGTCGGCTTTTTTTCACAAAAATTTAAAATAAAAGTTGGGGTTCCATTTTTTTAAAGAATTGAGATCACTGATCACTGATGTAAAATTTTATTTATTCTCATCTTTAAAAATATGTTTTCAAAACAGATAGCAATAATTTGCTCAAAAATTTACACGAACAAAATGTTCAAAGAAAAGCTCACAAAAATGTTCACGAAAACAATTCTAGATCTTTTGCACGAGCTTTTGTTTGAGCATGTTCGTCTGTGTAATTGCGCCTTAAGGTGACGATATATTTACTATACATTAATAATTTTTTTTAATAAATTAAACTAATGAAAACGAACATTTAACAACTTAAATTGAGCCACAGAATTAATGTCGGACCAAAAATTTAGCAAATCCAAGGGTCCACAATTAGGTGCTCCAATCTTGCATTCTTACGTAACTTAAATAAAATTTTAGTAAAAAAAACTTTTAAAGACCAAGCTTTTATTAAATGCACTTAAAAGTAGAAAATAATTTTTTATCTTTCTTATACCATAATAAAAGTGATGAGCGCAAATTAAAAATTTTAACTTTAGGTATCGTATATCGGTCACATCGACGACTCACCTAAGAAACAGTTGTATTACTCTGTAACCTAAGGCTTTCTTTAGATGAAAGCATTATGTTTATCACTCGAATAGAAGAAGAATTTAGTTCTTCTTTTGTAGTTCTCTCTTTGTCATTGTAAAGTTAAAATTTTTCATTTGCGCCCATCGCTTTTATTATGATATAAGAAAGTGCATTTAACAAAAGATTGTTTTTTAAAAGTTTTTTTTTAATAAAAATTTATTTTTTAGTTTTTAGATTTGTACCCTAAATCGTCCATTTTGAATCCGCCATATTGAAATTTTCAAATCTGATTAAAAATTCATAATCCCCCTCCCTAAAAACCCCTGCATGCCAATTTTGATTGAAGTCGAACAAGCTAAATCTTTTTGCCCCTCCACTTCCCTCATTAGAGGGAGGTGGGTACCTGAGAATATACCATATTATTGTATTTTCACGGGAACCATAAACGCATACCAAATTTGAACACAATTAAAATTGGTTAGCAAAACATGACTGAAAATCGTCCATATTGAATCCGCCATGTTCAATTTTCAAAACCTGATTAAAAATTCGTATTCCTTATTCCCAAAAGCCCCCGTATACCAATTTTGGTTGAAATCGGACAAACTTAGGTGTTTTCCCCCCACTCCTCTCGTAGGTGGGAGGGGTGCCTAATAATGACATATTATTGTATTGTCATCGGAACTATAAATGCATGCTAAAGTTGAAGGCAATCGGATGTGTATAAGTTAGTTACAATTGATTAGCAAAAGATGACTAAAAATCTTCCATCTTGAATCCGCCATATTGAATTTTGAAAATCTGGCTAGAAATTCGTTATCTCCATCCCCAAATGCCCCAACACACCAAATTTCAACGAAATCGGGCGAACTTCAACTGTACCCCCCTCCACCCCCTGTGAATGACACGATATTCTTGTGTTGTCACCGCAACTATATAACCATGTCAAATTAAGTTGCAAGATTAAGATAAAATTAGAGTTTGTGAAAATTGTTTCCTTTCTTTCACCCGGTAACTTAAACTAGTAGGTAAGTATGTTGCTTGCTTTAAAAAAAATCATAAAGCCAGGTGAATATTTATTAGTAATTTTTTTGTTTGGGAGTGTGTTTTAAACATTTTCGTATTGCTGTTAACTATAGCTAGTTATTTATTGCTTCCAAGTACCAAAACAAAAAGTGGTAATGCTTTTTTGTGATTAAATATTTGATAATGTATTAGACAAAGGAAAACCACCTTGACTGTTGTGTTTTCACATTATGTTGGTTATAATTGTAGAGGCACTTTTTTGGTTTAATATATAGTACATTATAAACCTAGGGAGTAAAGTGGTATATTTAACCCCGAGGCAAAAAGTTTATAGCCCAACCGAAGGAAGAGGGCTATAATTTGTCGAGGGATTAAGCATCACTTTACTCCTGAGGTTTATATACTATTTTATGCACTTTAAAATCAGCAGAAAAGTAAAAAAAAAATAACTATATTTTTTTATTTATTTTTCAAAAAATCGCACTCTGTAGACAAGCCACCACATGTACCTTCGCTCTGTCTTTATTTCAAATCATAACATCCAGTATGCCGAAACGCAGAAACATATGCGTCGCTATGTCAATAAATTTTACTTTATTTCCCTAGGGAATAAACGACCCACTTTATTCCCGCAAAAGCGGGATTGAATGGTTGCGTTTATTCCCGGAAGTGCATAAAATATTTAGCGAGGGAAGTAATGTAATCATCGAAAAATCGCACTTCGAGATTTTCATGATCATTCACGAATTTTGAGGTTTCGAATAGTGATAAGCACGAATCCAGACGCCGTCGCTCTGTCTGTCGGTCTGTCGGTCTGTTTGTCGCCTACTTTGTAGCCACTCTAACTCAAAAACTTCTTCACTAATCATAACAAAATTTTACATAGTGATTACTTTTTTTGACGCGCAGACCCCTATTGTTTTTGGGCATTCTCCTAGTAGACTACAACCAAAAAACTTCATCCCTAAAAAAAAATATTTTTTTTCTTACCGTGCGATACCTCCTTGGAAAGCCTATAAAAATTGTAGTTGAATGGCGCCAAAATTTTTGACTATATATATATATATATATATATATATATCACATAAAAAATGCAAAAAAACAATTGAAAAATTCAATTTTCTTTGCCATATATCTTGAGTTATGAAACGAAATGTTAAATAAAAAGTAGCTTAGGATAAGATCCAGGTCACACCCTATTGTCTTATCTAATTTCATACAAATCGTTTTAGCCGTTATTGCGTGATTAATGGACAAAAATCTTATATATACGAGGATATATATATATATATATATATATATGTATATAGCACATGTAAAACGAAATGTTTTTAGAATCAATAAAGTCTGAATCTATAGATATATATATATATATATAGCACATAAAATGTATTGGAAAAGTCCGTGCACCCTAGAAAAGTCTGGATACACCCTGGAGAAGTCTGAAAAGACTCTGGAAACGTTTGGAAAGACCCTGGAAAAATCTGGATACACTCTGGAAAGTCTGGAAAGACCCTGGAAAAGTCTGGAAAGACCCTGGAAAAGTCTGGACAGGCTGTGGAAAAGTCTGGATATACTCTGAAAAGGTCTGGAAAGACCCTAAAAAAGTCTGGAAAGACCCTGGAAAAGTCTGGATACATTTTGGAAAAGTCTGAAAAGACCCTTGAAAAGTCTGGATACACTCTTGAAAGTCTGGAAAGACCCTGGAAAAGTCTGGAAACACTCTGGAAAAGTCTGGAAACGCCCTAGAAAAGTCTGGATATACTCTGGAAAAGTCTGGAAAGAGCCTGGAAAAGTCTGGATACACTCTGAAAAAGTCTGAAAAGACTCTGGAAAAGTCTGAAAAGACCCTGGAAAAGTCTGGATACACTCTGGAAAGTCTGCAGAGACCCTAGAAAAGTCTGGAAAAGTCTGGAAAGACCGTGGAAAAGTCTGGATATACTTTGGAAAAGTCTGGAAAGACCCTGGAAAAGTCTGGATACACTCTGGAAAAGTCTGGAAAGACCCTGGAAAAGTCTGGATACACTCTGAAAAAGTCTGGAGAGGTCTGGAAACACTCTGGAAAAGTCTGGAAACCCTGGAAACTTTCCTGGATACAGTCTGGAAAAGTCTGGAAAAACCCTGGAAAAGTCTGGATATCCTCTGGAAAAATCTGGATGCACTGTGAAAATGTTCGAGTACACCATGGAAAAGTCTGAATACAACCCTGAACAGTGTAGATACATCCAAGAAAAGTCTGGATATACTCTGGAAAAGTCTGACCAATCCGATCTAACCCATCTATATGTGAGTAGCGGTTTTTTATATAATATATGTTCTTCTGAGCGAGGGAAGTTTTGGAGTAAACCTTTACTCGATTTATTTTTTGGTACTATTATAAAAGAGGCACAGGATTCTTTAGTTTATAGGTTTAGATCCCAAAAGTTTTTCAAATTTCCCTTTCTCAACACCAGTTATGAATGAAACATTTTTTTTAATGCAACTGTACAACATGTGAGTGACAGCCAAAAGAACAGTTTTTTAAATTTTAATTTCGTTTTTTTTTTAATTATTTACCATTATTTAAACTATATTTTATAGACAACTTTATAGAAATAATACCTTTACATTTACTAATAAAAAACTAGAAAATTAATTGTAAGCTTAAGGTTTTCCAAAGATTATCTTATCAATTGTATGGCACTAAAAGGATTTTGATGTAATTTTAGAAAGGTATAAACCCAAAAAAAAATAAAACACTTATTGTGTATACCTACTTTTTTTAAATATTTAACCTGCTCAAAAAGTACGTTTGAATAATTCTCAAATTTTTTAAATAAAAAGGACATTTTTTGACGTCACTGATGTTTTATGGAAAAATGGAGTGGCTAAGAGGAAATCAGAAATCAAATTAAAATGGTTATAGTGTGATTTTTTTTCAGTACGGGACTTTTGGGTGCCGCAAAACAAAATAGGAAACAACCAACTCTTCACATTTTTTTTCAAACTTACCCACTAAAGCAAAGAAATTTTACCAACCCGGCGGTATATTGACCTTTTTTCCTTTAAAATATGCTTTCCTAATTTTTGTTTTGCAGGCTCCCAAATGGTTTGGTGCCCAAATTTCTGGCGCCTAAAAGTCCAGATTTTTGTTTTTTTTTGTAACTGTACCTGAAAAAGACTTTCCGTACTTATTTCCATTCATTTATTTCACCTGGTCACTGGAACCAAACTTTTATCACACAAAATCACAAACCACTAGTATCACAAAACAATCTGAGAAACTGTAGAGTTTAATTATTTTTATTTATAATTCTTAATTAACTTAATGCCAGAGTTCTTTTTAATTCCTATAAATAAACAGTAGTGGAGGCTCATGTTAACAAGTAAGGTCTGCAAGCTCTTAAGCTGGGTTTATACAGGAAAAAATAAAACTAAAATAAAATAAAATCAAAAATAAAAATAAGAGTTAAACCTATAGTAATACAGTTAAAATTAAAACTAAGAAAATAAAATTAAAATTACAGGATTTTAACTTATTAACTTAATTTTATCTGAAAATGTATATGCGCATGTCAGGAAACATTAAATTTTTTACGTAAGACCTCACTTTTCTGATTTTTTTAAAGTTTTTTTACTTTAAAAAGAGATGTATAATTTTGGTCATTTTTGTAAGGCTACCGGGTGGTGTATTATTTTTGTATGTAAAAAGGTAAGGACAGAATTTGACACTAATTTTGCTGATTAGTTATGTGACTTGTCGAACCATTAGTAGTAGTAGTAGTAACTAGAGGGCGGCCCAAGACCTGGTAAGTAGGCAGAAGCGGTCCCTTTTTACCTTACCCCAGCCCAGCCCCCTAATCCACCACCTGTACCGCTTGTACGTTAGTGGACTCTCCGGGCCTTCCTGTTCTCTTCACGAAGTCCAGTACTTTGGCCCACTTGAGAGCTCGTAGGTCCTCTGCATCTAGGTTCGGTTGTCCGAGTACCTGATGCCTCATCCTTAGGTATGCATCGCACTCCGCAACGAGGTGTCGGGATGTCTCCTCCGCCCTCCCGCATGTCGAACCATTAGATTCTGGTTGAATTTTATGCATTTTTGTAAATTTTTAGCACAAAAAATACAAATTTAAAAAAAAACAGGTAAAAATTATAAACACCATTTTTAATACACATGCGCAAAAGTTGTCTGCTGAATGGTTTAATAAACACCTTCTCCACGTAGGCCAATCAACTCCTACCGTTTTAGTGTCCTTTTCTCGACCTTCGCCGCCACATTGACAGAAAACGAATGGATTTTCTGTCACTTTTGAGTGAAAATGGCGGCGAAGGTGGATTAAAGGACACTAAATCGGTAGGAGTTGTTCGGCCTGTATGGAGAGGGTACTGGTTTAATACTATTCTTATTTTAATTTTAAAGTTTAAGTTAGTTTTTATTTTTAATTTAATTTAATTTGTAATTTAGTTTTATTTTTTCCTGTATAAAATTATTTAAATATAAAACTAACTACATAATCTTTGTCTGCTGGTCCTCGGGCCCTAACCTAAAAAATGCTGTGATTACCTCACCGCTGAAATTTCGTATAGTATGTGTGTGTATTGTCCAGTCTAGTGGACGAGCGAGTTTTTTTTAGACGCGACTAAAAGCACGCAGTTTAGCTGGAAGTTTTAAACACTATTTTTTTAAAACTTTATATTATTAACACTGGCTTCATCTTACGGGTAGAAAATCCAGTTATTTTTAGTTTGAAAATTTCCTTTATTTTATTTTTACTTTGACGAAAAAATGATATTGGTCTGAAAGCCGTGACCTTATACTGTTCCTGACGATTTAACTTTTTAACAGTTTCTCATTGGTTTTATTAGTTTTTCTGAATTCTGACATTTTGCGCAATTTTTCTTTAAATTTAGGCAAAACAGGGATGGACATCTTTTTGCCTTGCCTTGGTATCCAAAAAAACAATCGGTTATTTCCGGACTTTTCGTAAAATTGTGTTTTTGGCAAGCATAAATTTCGTTTTTGAAAGAAATTCGTGCTGCTCTTTATTTTTACCTTACTCTACTCAAACAAATCAGTGCTATATATACTGTGGTAAAAATTTGATCTATTTGACAACAGAGAAAAGTTGCCAAAGTTTTCGTTTTTTTTTCTGTTTTAATTTTGGCAACGCATTACTTTGAATGATCGGTAATAAAATAGATTTTGGTAATGCAGAGGTAATTATATTTTTTTCTTTAACGGTATTATAGTCGGTTATAAAAAAATGGCGCCAGCAGGCACGTATAGTCATCCATAAAATCTTTTAAAAAAATAAATTTCAAAAAATTTTTTAATTTTTTTTTGGTTCAAAATGCAATTATTTATCTTAATGGGAAACAATTAGTTACAATTTTTAAAAAAGTTTAATCCCTCCTCCTACCACCCTCTTGCCAACAAGCCAATCCCGTC
The DNA here is from genome assembly GCA_963921995.1 of Oxystoma pomonae. NCBI lineage: Eukaryota > Metazoa > Arthropoda > Insecta > Coleoptera > Brentidae > Oxystoma > Oxystoma pomonae. Next base: position 117,927,931 of record OY998166.1, on the reverse strand, counting down.
AAAAACTAATCAGCTCTGCGTCTGGTGACAAAGACAGACACACACCATGACAACATTTTGTTTTTAGGTGTTTTTTGACCAAAATAACTTATTTTATTTTAGTTAGTTTTAGTGGAAATAAAAAAACTTTTTTTGACGATCCCAACGATTCCCATACCATGCATGGATGGCTAAAAATGGGCATAGAAGGTGTATTTTTTGTAGCGTCTGTAACTCCCAAAACAAATTTTGGTCTTCTTTAAAAAACGTATAGGTCGTCTAGTAGAATTTTTAAAATTTTGTTAACAACACTACTAGATAATTTTATTGTTATTATTTTTTGTTTTAATTCTTTGTTAGTATCAAAGAATTCCAACAAATTACCTTTGCATTGAGGATGAGGAAGTGGCAGTAAAAAAATATAAAGTGCCTAAACAAATTCTAAGATTATAATACCTCTCTTTTATATAAAGGAACTCTTCCATTCAAGAAATTAATTAAGAATTATTCTTTTTAGATTACATCACAACAGCTGGTTTTTAAACACTTCAGGTAAGTCCAACTATACGGCGCTCCGATTTTATTTTTGCATAACTTTATGATTACTAAATGTTTTGCGAACTTTTTTGATAATTGCGTATCAGCAACTGGGTGATGGCTTTGATACTAAAGAAAGGTAAGACCAAAGAAAAAAGGAAAATGCCTTCCAAGACTCCTCCCATGTGATCTCAGTTACCTCTCCCTATTTCCAATTGCAGGAAAAAGATAAAGAGATATAGACTACTAAATCAACTCGGTTGACATGGTCAAGTGAAACGAATTCAGCTTTTGATATACTTGCGCACGTAGCATAGCCCAAAATACGACGTAGTAGGGACAAAAGGGCACAAGTGATGTTAAAAAAAGGATTGGAATCCTTTTTTATTAAGGTAGTCCCTATTCGTATATGGGTTCTGACCTTCATTCAGTGCGTAATAAAATAATTTCTACGTTTCCATGGACGACGCAAACTTTAGAAACTGAAGGGGATTCACTGGTCATTTTTCTTGAAATTTAACGAAAAATAAAACGTTTTCTTATTCCTAAAAGACTGAGCTTCCTGGCAAAGAAAGAAAATTTCCTTCCTTCGTCGGCTCGATGTCGATCGCCGAATTTGCCGTCATCGGCACTACGTCGATTGTCCGCTTTGCGATGTAGGCCCAATGTATGTTTGCCGACTCAACGTTAGACCGTAGCCCGCCGTCGGCCCAATGGTAAATTTTACGTTTTGCTGACATCGGCATACCGTCGGCGTACGGTTAAGGTGTAACCACACGGTACCGATCATCCGCCCATATAGCTGCTTAATTTGGACGGTCTAACGTAGGCAAGCTGGTCTCAGCCCGACATCGGTAAACGATTCAAGTCTGACATTGGTTTCCTAAAGCGGTTCAACGTCGGCGATTGACGAAGATCCGTCGGTGGTAGCCTAAAGCGGCCCGACATTGGCAAACTACAAAGTTTCGATAATGCAGGTGCTTAACCAGTCATGCTGATTTAAGTGGCCGAAGAGGTGATTCTTGTAGAGAAGGATCACCATCTTGTGAAGTCCGCATTCTAATTTTGAAATATCTTTACTTATTATTTATATAATATTATCTTCCACTGTACAGGGAACATAGTGACATTAGCGCCATCTCTACATACTAAGAAGAAACTTTTAAGCAGTTTAAAAGTTTTAATGTGACGTACTATCGTCAGTACATCGACCAATCAAACAAAGTTCCAATCGGACCATCGTCGGCCTTAAAGGAGATAAAGTGGGCGTCGGCATAAAGTCGACTATGGTAAATCGGGCCATCGTCAGCCAATCGGAACATCATCGGCCCTAAAGCAGATAAAGTGGGCGTCGGCATAAAGTCGACTTTAGTAAATCGGGCCATCGTCAGTTGCCGACTCTCGACCGATTAAACAAAGTTCCAATCGGACCATCATGGGCCCTAAAGCAGATAAAGTTTGCGTTGGCATAATGTCGACTATAGTAAATCGGGCCATCGTCAGTTGCCGATTTTCGACCAATTAAACAAAGTTCCAATCGGATCATCGTCGGTCCTAAAGTGGTGTCGGCATAAAGTCGACTGTAGTAATGTGGACCTCCGTCAGTTGCCGATTGTTGACCGAAAACTGAAAATCACAATATGTCCAACATCAGGCCAGCGTGTTGTCACCGATGCCAACACACTGCCGACGTTTTCGACATTGACCGCCATTTCACCTATCACTATTTTCCTAAATCTTTTCTATACATTTAGAAAAAAAACTTTCATAAAAATGAATCTGTAACAAGACTGTTTTACAATATGGGGTTCTTCAATTATGTTTGCTTCAATTTCCATTCTTTGTTGGTTCTCTTATTGTGAAAAACAACATTCTACAAAAATTCGAGTCATGTTGAAAACGGACTGAGTTGCCCATCGAAACGTAGCCGATGCGTTCAAGTTTTGAATATGAAAGGATGACTTGGTCAGAAAGGTCCAATATTTTTTGCAACCTACGTCTAGTTAGAACGTCGTTTGCAGAAAATTCTTCAATTTTAGTGACGCGAAAATTAGTAAACCCAGGAATTGACTTCGGGGGGGGGGGGAGGGGTCAAGGGTAAAACTAAAAAGCCTGTGAACTCATTTTTGTTTTACTATCCTTTGGCCTACTATCGGTGCCATATTGACACCTAACTGTTTGTTTTTACCTGTCAATTTGATTGAAGGGCACTGAGACGTTAGGAGTTAACTAGCTTTTTAGTTGAGAAGGTGTTGATCAGATATAGGGGTCAAACCTACGACGAAAAAACGAAAAAGTCGTAATAGGTGGGAATACCCTTCTTTGTTCATTCTTTTGGTGAATACTGTATTCACCTGATGACGATTGCAGATACATAAGCATTCGAAACGTTGTGGAAAAGAAAAAAAATAAGAAAATGGAATTTCGAAACTCTAATTTACTCTCGCTTTTTTTTTTGAAAATACTGTAACTAGGTTGAGCATAGGCCGAGTTGAGCACTAGGTTATTTATCCGTTTTTTTGAAATACTTACTTAACTAAATCCTACCTTATCGTATTTTTCACGAACTCTGTTACTATAGGACTTTAAAATGTCAAAATTTAGGACTTTATGTTGGGAAATGACAGGGCAGCATCTGAAAAATTAGGTAATTTATCTATATTAAATATGTAAAGGCGCATTTCGAGCCTCTTGAGCAAAATGTTCAAAGAAATGTTCGAGCGAAATCTCGTACAAAAAAACACACGTAAATTTTGGAGAGAATGTTGAGCAAAATTTGTTTGAAGAATTGGGGGTAACTTAACTGAAAATAGAAAAACAAAATTTTGAAATAAGGTATTATTTTTAATCAAGTACTTTCCGACGAAAAAACGATTTGATGCCGAAATTTACATTTTACCTCATAAGCAACTTCGATTGATCTGATTTTTATAGGGGATATGCCAGTATACTTGTAACTTTTTTGGGGTTGTAAAAAAAACGAGAATAAAAAAAATCATAATTGGCACTTATTTATTGCTGTTGCCTGTCAAATATAATGATAAAAATTTACGTTTAAAAGACTTTTATTTTACTTCCCAGTTTAGTCTTTTATAATAATAATTAAGTCAAATTAAAAAACCTATATACATTTTATTAAATCTCAAATATATGAACAAAAGCACGTTCGGTGTAAATAATACACGTTTATTACCCACTTTTACAACCCTACGATCCCGACCCTTGTCTAAAAAAATATAATTTAGCAGTAATGGACTAGACTTCTGAATCGGAATGTTGTACCTTTGCATATTGTTTGTTCAGTGTCAGTAATCGACCTTGATTATTACATTAAATTGACAGTAAATATCTATCTTCAACATTTTCATGAACCTTTTGCTTTTTTAAGCAACCGTTGGAGCCTTAAACTAACTAGGTAAATCTGGTTTGAGGAATGAAAAAAAAACAATCGAAGCTAAGGGTAAAGTAAAGTTACAAAAATATGTTTTAAAAAAAATCCCCTCCCCACCAGTCCTCATAGTCGTGAGACGCGGATTACCGCTTAAAAGTGCAATTTTTGAGTTTTTTGCCGATATTTGAAAAGCTCAAAATTTTTTTGGAAAAGAAAAATTTTCCTGGGTTGTTTTTTGAATTTAAGAAAAAACCCTTGGAAATAAAAAAAACTCGCAAGAAAATCCCAAAAAACCCTACGGGCAAAAAAATCCGGGAAAAACCCTAAGAAAAAAATATTATAAGTAACCCTAATCCATGTGACAAAACTGATAGCCAAGAATAATGTTTCGCTTGCCGTCGGCTTTTTTTTACAAAAATTTAAAATAAAAGTTGGTGTTCCATTTTTTTAAAGAATTGAAATCACTGATCACTGATGTAAAATTTTATTTATTCTCATCTTTAAAAATATGTTTCCAAAACAGATGGCAATAATTTGCTCCAAAATTTACCCGAACAAAATGTTCAAAGAAAAGCTCACAAAAATGTTCACGTAAAAAATTTTAGATCTTTTGCACGAGCTTTTGTTTGAGCATGTTCGTCTGTGTAATTGCGCCTTAAGATGTTTGAATTCTATTCTATTTGAAGTCTATTCTATTTGATATTTTTACTGGCCCTTCTTTTACCAAGCTCGCGCAATTTTTCGTGTTTTGAATTTCTGGTTCAAACAAACATAAAGGTGGTTTTATCTGGTTTCACGTGGACGTTAGTGAATGCGAGAAAAAGAAAACACCTGGATGTTAAGTGTTTGCATGGGGACAGGTTTTTTTTTTAAATCACGCGTGATGTTAATTTCCCACTGTCTTTTTTTTTAGTTGATGTAGTCGCCTTTTGTATCTTGCATCCCCTCCTTTTCATCTTCAATTTATAGCATCCACCAAGTATTATGTTTGTGTATAGGGCAGTCTAACAAAAATAATATGGCCTACTCACAAACTGTTTTCCCATAAGACGTAATTATGTTGGGAATTTGGAACCTTTGGTTGCACTAAAAACAATTATGATTGTTTTCCACAAACCAAAACTACACTTTTTTGCACTCGACGCGCGTTTCGCTAACAACGTTAGCATCATCAGGAGACGATAAACAATGTACTAAATTAATCTACGCTCTATCTTATATACAATCCTTTAGTGGGCGGAGATAAGACTAATAAATTGTGATTGATCACGATTTTTAATCCTACCTCCCCTCAACCAAAGAATAAAGTGTACTAAACGGGATAGGTCCTCTATCTTTATTTAAACTATTTCTGGATTTGATGATTTCCATACTTTCATATGCATTCAAAAGTCTTTTGTTTGGTACACTTTTTAGAAGTTTTAGGTTATCTAATGTGAATCTATGATTGTTTTCAAAAGCATGCTCGGCCACACTTGACTTTTCTGTTCTTCCGTATTTTAAGTGTGCTAAGTGTTCTTTAAAACGTGTTTGAATAGAGCGTCTCGTTTGGCCAACATATTTTTTATCACAATCCATGCAACTAATTTCGTAAATTCCACTTTTTTCTAGAACTGTAGTTTTATCCTTGGGATTTCCTAGTAAGCTTCTTATTGTGTTACCGGATTGATATACTAATTTAAGACCGGTGTTATTAAATACTTTCTGTAATCCTTTCGTATAATTAGGATTATACGGAATTGATACAAATTTTGAGTCGCAGGTATCTTTTTGTCGGAAAAAGGTAGAATTCCGAAAGATCTTTTGAAAAGAATGTCTATTTATCAGCTTATTTATTAAGCCTTCGTCGTAACCGTTTTCGCCAGCTATATTCCTAATCCTATTCTTTTCTGCTTCAAATCTTTCTTTGTTTAAGGGGAAATTTACTAATCTATATGTTAAAAAGTGCAAACTTGCAAGCTTATGTTGTAAGCAATGAAAAGAGTCATTTGGAATATACCTGTTGGTGGCCGTTCCTTTTCTGTATAGGTCAAAGTCCAATTTATTTTTATTTCTTATGACTAAAGTGTCTAGAAATGGCAGTGTACCGTTGTTCTCTGTTTCATAAGTAAATTTAATAGTGGGAAATTTGTTATTTATTTTTTCCATAAAATTTTCAACACTAGTTACTTTAGTGTTGAATACTGCAAACACATCGTCTACATACCTGAACCATACTCTGGGGATAGAGCGTAGATTAATTTAGTTCATTGTTTATCGTCTCCTGATGATGCTAACGTTGTTAGCGAAACGCGCGTCGAGTGCAAAAAAGTGTAGTTTTGATTTGTGGAAAACAATCATAATTTTGTTTTTGTTATAAGACGTAATGCTAAATGATATTAAAAGTTTTACGAAGTGGAAAAAGACGCAGATTAAGCAAATTAAAAAAAAGGAATTTGTTGTCCGTGATAAATAAAAAGACAGGTTCGTGGCATATCGGACACACATTTTACTTTTCAATTCATTACGACAAGGCCACCAAGATCTAATGGATAGTCCAGATCAGTGTTGCCAGGTCCATTTTTAGAATAATAGTAGATCAGAGAAAAATAATAGTAGATTATAGAATTTTTATTAAAAAAAAATAGTAGAGTAAACTTTATAAATTGTTTAAATTAGGTAATTTATCTATATTAAATAAGTAAGATGTTTGGGTCTATTCATCGACGTACTAACCATCGATGGGTCTATTCTATTTGATATTTTTACTGGCCCTTCTTTTACCAAGCTCGCGCAATTTTTCGTGTTTTGAATTTCTGATTCAAACAAACATAAAGGTGGTTTTATCTGGTTTCACGTGGACGTTAGTGAATGCGAGAAAAAGAAAACACCTGGATGTTAAGTGTTTGCATGGGGACAGGTTTTTTTTTTAAATCACGCGTGATGTTAATTTCCCACTGTCTTTTTTTTTAGTTGATGTAGTCGCCTTTTGTATCTTGCATCCCCTCCTTTTCATCTTCAATTTATAGCATCCACCAAGTATTATGTTTGTGTATAGGGCAGTCTAACAAAAATAATATGGCCTACTCACAAACTGTTTTCCCATAAGACGTAATTATGTTGGGAATTTGGAACCTTTGGTTGCACTAAAAACAATTATGATTGTTTTCCACAAACCAAAACTACACTTTTTTGCACTCGACGCGCGTTTCGCTAACAACGTTAGCATCATCAGGAGACGATAAACAATGAACTAAATTAATCTACGCTCTATCTTATATACAATCCTTTAGTGGGCGGAGATAAGACTAATAAATTGTGATTGATCACGATTTTTAATCCTACCTCCCCTCAACCAAAGAATAAAGTGTACTAAACGGGATAGGTCCTCTATCTTTATTTAAACTATTTCTGGATTTAATGATTTCCATACTTTCATATGCATTCAAAAGTCTTTTGTTTGGTACACTTTTTAGAAGTTTTAGGTTATCTAATGTGAATCTATGATTGTTTTCAAAAGCATGCTCGGCCACACTTGACTTTTCTGTTCTTCCGTATTTTAAGTGTGCTAAGTGTTCTTTAAAACGTGTTTGAATAGAGCGTCTCGTTTGGCCAACATATTTTTTATCACAATCCATGCAACTAATTTCGTAAATTCCACTTTTTTCTAGAACTGTAGTTTTATCCTTGGGATTTCCTAGTAAGCTTCTTATTGTGTTACCGGATTGATATACTAATTTAAGACCGGTGTTATTAAATACTTTCTGTAATCCTTTCGTATAATTAGGATTATACGGAATTGATACAAATTTTGAGTCGCAGGTATCTTTTTGTCTGAAAAAGGTAGAATTCCGAAAGGTCTTTTGAAAAGAATGTCTATTTATCAGCTTATTTATTAAGCCTTCGTCGTAACCGTTTTCGCCAGCTATATTCCTAATCCTATTCTTTTCTGCTTCAAATCTTTCTTTGTTTAAGGGGAAATTTACTAATCTATATGTTAAAAAGTGCAAACTTGCAAGCTTATGTTGTAAGCAATGAAAAGAGTCATTTGGAATATACCTGTTGGTGGCCGTGCCTTTTCTGTATAGGTCAAAGTCCAATTTATTTTTATTTCTTATAACTAAAGTGTCTAGAAATGGCAGTGTACCGTTGTTCTCTGTTTCATAAGTAAATTTAATAGTGGGAAATTTGTTATTTATTTTTTCCATAAAATTTTCAACACTAGTTACTTTAGTGTTGAATACTGCAAACACATCGTCTACATACCTGAACCATACTCTGGGGATAGAGCGTAGATTAATTTAGTTCATTGTTTATCGTCTCCTGATGATGCTAACGTTGTTAGCGAAACGCGCGTCGAGTGCAAAAAAGTGTAGTTTTGGTTTGTGGAAAACAATCATAATTTTGTTTTTGTTATAAGACGTAATGCTAAATGATATTAAAAGTTTTACGAAGTGGAAAAAGACGCAGATTAAGCAAATTAAAAAAAAGGAATTTGTTGTCCGTGATAAATAAAAAGACAGGTTCGTGGCATATCGGACACACATTTTACTTTTCAATTCATTACGACAAGGCCACCAAGATCTAATGGATAGTCCAGATCAGTGTTGCCAGGTCCATTTTTAGAATAATAGTAGATCAGAGAAAAATAATAGTAGATTATAGAATTTTTATTAAAAAAAATAGTAGAGTAAACTTTATAAATTGTTTCCTATCTCGCTTTAGTTCAAAAACCATAAAAAGGATAGGAGTAATGCGACTCACGTTCCTTTTGAAACATCTTTTTCCGGTGAACAGCGGAACATTTTAGGCCCACTTTCTCACTCTGAACTAAGTTCTAACTTAGACTTGAAAGAAAATGAAAGTGAGAAAAAGACCGATTCTAAGATAAGTGGCCATTAGAACTTAAGTGGAAGGTGAGAAAGTTGCCCTTAATCCCAATAGAAATTTCCTGTGTGATGCAAAAAGAGAACAAGTGTTCTGAACTAGCAGCTCTGTGATTTTGGCACAAAGTTTATAATCGAAAATCACCAATTTTTTCACCGTAACATTGACTGTTTATCGAGCTATTTTTGGTATCTATTACTGAGATAGACTGTCACTCAAAGAAAAGTATAATAGTAGATTTTCACTTAAGAATAGTACACGTGAGTAAAAAATAGTAGATCTACTATTAAAATAGTAGACCTGGCAACACTGGTCCAGATACCTACCGGCCTGTTTCATCCTTTTTAGGAATCATCAGGGTAATATAGGACTGTACCTGGCGTATGAAGCATAACATAAGCAACCACACCCAGCGAATTTAAACAACTTTCGTCGTCAAACAACGTGGGATGTTGGATGGCTATGTGCAGCGCGCCGCCTGTCGGAATAAAGCGAAAAGCAAAACGTTAAAGGATTCAAATATCAATAAAAATAAAATTTTCGAGCAGGGCAAAATACAACGTTCGCAGCGGTGAACTTGTAATGGTTCTGGGATCCAAAAGAATTTCTTCAGTAGAACTTGTAATGGTTCTGGGATCCAAAAAATTCAAAATAATCTAATACCGTCGTCATATACCCCCGAATCGATTCTCAATTTGACCTGATCAATAACAACAAAAAAGAAGTTAATAAACCTTCAAATCAGTTACTTCAACCGAAAAGAAACTAAAAAACAAAAGATCAAAAGATCTTGGGTGGAAATAACGAAAATTCAAACTTGGATGAGCATCCCACAAGGAACACACAAAATATCAAAGCGAAAAGAGAAATGATTAAATGTTTCGCCCTGGCCTCAGGACGAATTCGTATCAGGTAACTTGGATAAGTGCCAGTGCGGAACGATGCCTATTTGTGAGTGGTTCAAGGTTGGAAATCAAAGTGTATGATGGTGTTTAATGATGTATAGTGGAGGGTGACCAGTGAAACTACTGATGAGCCCACGCTGGTTACCCAGGGCGAAACGTCGTTTAATAATTTCTCTTTTCGCTTTGATATTTTGTGTGTTCCTTGTGGGATGCTCATCCAAGTTTGAATTTTCGTTATTTCCACCCAAGATCTTTTGATCTTTTGTTTTTTTTTCTGATCAATAACATAAAAATTGGATATGAGAGTTGTAATGTTAATAAAATTAACATCGATCTTAGAGGGTTTAGTAAAATAAATAAAAAAAATTATTTACTGGAAATACTGACTGGGCAGTGGGCCCTCTTTCACCGCCGGGCCCCTATATAGTCTATATATATCTTTCTTGAGCAAGATAAATAAATAAATCGTTTATTTGTATTAATTTTGTACAAAATTCAAATGCATAAAGTCATTTTTGTAGTGTTGCTTTTAAATTAATTAATTAATTAAATTAACAAAACTATTTTAGGCTCATGCATGTTTTCTTTGCAAATTTATAGTAAACACCATTTGATATTTTACCACCTCGAAGTGCTAAAAATCAATTTTACGTACCTTAAACTATTTTTTTCGTCCTTTGTTTATTGGTTAATCCAATTTTTGTAACTATATTTTGCCCTTAACAGGCAATAAAAAAACAAACGCACTTAAATCAAATTTATAACAATATAAATTATCTAAGCAATTTTAAGATTTGGACAACAAGTAAGACCTTGTCGCCACCTTTAAGCTAACCTAACTGAGAGATACGAATCCAAAATGTGCAAATTGCCATTATGATAACAAATATGATGATTATCTTATTATCAACAAATTAGGTGTGTGAACAATGCTATACTGTGTTCAGAAAGCACAGTAATCCCACTTTAATTTTTTTTTAATTCCGGTCTCTGTCTAAAATTTTTATATGGTGTTAAATATAAGATCTTAAATATATCTTTTTTTTAATTTCCATACCGCAATGTTCTTCAAAATATTTTCCTAAATATCGGCATACTAAAAAGTTTTTAACAAAATTTTTTATATATTTTATATATTTATTTCATATATTTCATAAAGTAATTCTTCCTGGGAAATGTGAGTATTTTTAAAGTTTTATATTCTGAGCCCTTGTAAATTTAGGTACGCCATCTCCCTCAAATCAGTCAGAGTGCCGCACCGAGGGAGGGTGGGGGGTTTGGGGTTAACCTCTCCCCCCCCCCCCGAGAAGCCTTGTTACAATTGGCACAATCAAGTAACAGCAGAAATAAAATATATAGGGCATAAAATACAAGAGCCTAGACTTTAATTTTTAAGAAAAATATTTAAAAAAATCATAAATTGCAAAATTTTTCTATAGTATCACATTTGGTCGGCGATTTGTTGTCAAAAATGACATTTTAAGTGTCATTTTTGCCTGTGGCAAATTCGCGTTTTAGCATTTTTACAAACAAATTAGGGGTAAATAAACAACTTAAATTCCCAAAATCCCATCAATATTTACAGTGGCGGTCCCAGGCATTTGAAAAGGGGGGAGCGGTTTCGATACGAAAAAAAAATAGGATAAAAGCATAGCTTTTATGAGGAACATATCAATATATGCAAATAGGCAAATGCAAACTTAGTAACTACAAGCGCGGATTTGACGTCAAATCTAGTGGGGGGGGGGGGGGGAATTTTAAGTTGTTTATTTCATACATTTTTTATTTTAAAAAATGTTTAAATGCGCCGAAAATTTTTGAGAAAATTACATTGAAAATGCAATTTTTGAGTTAAATTAAACTAAAATCGTGAGTCTCCCCAACTAGCAATTTGTCGACGTCTCAACGTTGTGCACCGCGTGCCAACGTTGCGTCGCAACGTTTACTTTTACTCAAACACCACCCACTTTTGCACCAATTTGGTGGATAATTTTTTGATTGAGTCAACGTCACGATCGCGACTACAGTTGAAGTAATAGTTCAATGGGTTTTGGAGTACAATTATTTGTTCAAAATACTATTCATTACGTAAAATGATAAATACACTATTCGACTACAAATTAAACTATTTCTAACACCCTCATATTATTAAAATAAAATGATATTCTATGTCATATATCATGTTTTGCATGCAATGCCAAAATATATAAACAGACGGTAGTTTACTGTCAAATGTACAGTTCGTAGCTCTAAAAAACAAGCGCGCCCTCGATTCAGATGATTTTATGAAATTAAAAAAAAAATCATGATTTAAAAATCGCTTCGAAAAAAAAAAAATGTTGCTTAGAATTCCTAAGAACAAAATACGGATTATCATATGCAAAAAGATCGTAGTTTATTGTAGAAAAAAGCAAAAAATAATTTTTAATGTTTGTTTACAAATTAGCATACAACAATTTTAACAATCAATCATGGCGGCACTTATTAGTTTCTATGACAACCAAAGGAGTCCCGTGTCTCGACTGCTTTAACTGCTTAACTGTGTTTTAAACGGATCCCCTAACTTAAAAGACGCGAACACGCCTCAATTTTTACCCAATCGAAATTGCTCCACAGTTTGACTTTCTGCTGCTCACTTAATTTCCATCCTTGTTGTTTACACAGGACCTTTCTCTTTTTTTCTGCCACACTGGGCAGTCACCTTCAATGACAGTTGTCACATGTTAAAATATCGAAGAATATTTATACCATTTGTTCCTTTTCATAGTAAAAAATGTTCAAACAAAACTAATAGAAACTTTACAAAACACTTGTTAGTTACTTTTACTGAATTAATTGACGTTTGTATGACAGACAACAGTGCTCCAAAATTGGTTTGTTGCAAACATAACAGAAAAATTGGTTAGATGAAAACAGGCGCGCCCGCGTCTCCAACAAACCGGCTAGAAAACGTGGATTAAATTGATCAATTTTTGGTTTAGCGCACACCGGTTTGTAGTCGCCGCCTTCACAACTAAGGAATTACTGTTAGTACAATAGACGGTCATAAATAGTTGTGATGGCGACTGAAGTTGTGATAAACGTTTAGGCGTCGTATAATAGTCGACGTTGTCGACCGTCGCCATGATAACTATTGTTTATCCGTAAAACAACGTTTAAAATTAGTGCAATTCTAATTTTTACAACTTGCACAACTAAAAATTGCTAGTTGGGTCAACGGTATCGTAGCGCCGCAGACGAAATTTTTTAAGAAAATTGCACTAAATATGCATTTTTTGATTTAAAATTAAACTCAAATTGTAAATATATGAATGGTTTCAAAGCGCAGCAGGCGAAAATTTTTTAAGAAAATGACACTACAAATGCCACGTTTAACACAAAATTAATCTCTAATTTATGCCCCATTTTGGAACAATATCACCATACTTATTCATTGCCTCGAAAATGTTATCAGGTACTATGTTGAGAATTTAAAACCTATTTATGAGCAAATTTGAATCAGATATAAGTAAAGAATTTGAGTATTTTCCCAGAGTATGGTTCAGGTATGTAGACGATGTGTTTGCAGTATTCAACACTAAAGTAACTAGTGTTGAAAATTTTATGGAAAAAATAAATAAAAAATTTTCCACTATTAAATTTACTTATGAAACAGAGAACAACGGTACACTGCCATTTCTAGACACTTTAGTTATAAGAAATAAAAATAAATTGGACTTTGACCTATACAGAAAAGGCACGGCCACCAACAGGTATATTCCAAATGACTCTTTTCATTGCTTACAACATAAGCTTGCAAGTTTGCACTTTTTAACATATAGATTAGTAAATTTCCCCTTAAAAAAAGAAAGATTTGAAGCAGAAAAGAATAGGATTAGGAATATAGCTGGCGAAAACGGTTACGACGAAGGCTTAATAAATAAGCTGATAAATAGACATTCTTTTCAAAAGACCTTTCGGAATTCTACCTTTTTCAGACAAAAAGATACCTGCGACTCAAAGTTTGTATCAATTCCTTATAATCCTAATTATACGAAAGCATTACACAAAGTATTTAATAACACCGGTCTTAAATTAGTAAATCAATCCGGTAACACAATAAGAAGCTTACTAGGAAATCCCAAGGATAAAGCTACAGTTCTAGAAAAAAGTGGAATTTACGAAATTAGTTGCATGGATTGTGACAAAAAATATGTTGGCCAAACGAGACGCTCTATTCAAACACGTTTTAAAGAACATTTAGCACACTTAAAATACGGAAGAACAGAAAAGTCAAGTGTGGCCGAGCATGCTTTTGAAAACAATCATAGATTCACATTAGATAACCTAAAACTTCTAAAAAGTGTACCAAACAAAAGACTTTTGAATGCATATGAAAGTATGGAAATCATTAAATCCAGAAATAGTTTAAATAAAGATAGAGGACCCATCCCGTTTAGTACACTTTATTCTTTGGTTGAGGGGAGATAGGATTAAAAATCGTGATCAATCACAAATTATTAGTCTTATCTCCGCCCACTAAAGGATTGTATGTAAGATAGAACGTAGGTTAATTTAGTTCATTGTTTATCGTCTCCTGATGATGCTAACGTTGTTAGCGAAACGCGCGTCGAGTGCAAAAAAGTGTAGTTTTGGTTTGTGGAAAACAATCATAATTTTGATTGAGTTATCAGGTACGTTTTGATTTAAGCTTTTGCCTACTTCTGAACAATATTGTTTCCAAATACTGACCAATAAAAGTTCAAAAATCTGTGTTTTGAATTAATCAAACAGTTTATCGTATTTAGAAACGACTTTAGTTAATTTTGCCTTGATTTTGGCTTCACGTTGTACAATACTTGGTATGAATATATTCAGATCAAAAATACGTTTTTATGTTCGAAATGATTTTGTCTAAAACTTGTTTATAAAGTAAATAGAAACTCTATAATACTGTTCTGTATTTCAAATATCGTGGTTTTCGCGGTAAGTACTTCATGAGTTTGTGTCCCAAAATACTGTGGAGGAATTATAAAATGTCTTTAAAGCAGAGTTGGCTGCCCAGTGGATAACCGAAAAAGCCAAGTGGTTTTTTTTTGGGTAAAACCCACTTAAAAAAACACGTAGGGCTAAATAAACGTAAAAAGAGGTATATTATTACCAGTCGTTTGAATCTGATCGTAGGATTCGATAAACTTGGCCAGTTGCAAATCTTTTTCTAATCCCAAACAATTTCTTATTTTATTATTCCAAATAAGACCATGTCTTTCAATGGATATTGCACTAAATGGGCAACAATGCAAATTATAAAAAAAAAACGATTCTGCGATTTGCAGACTCTACTTTTATTACTGGATTCTAAAACTCCAGTCCATTCTGAAGCACTCTTTCTAGCGCTACTCTTAGGCAATTTCCTTTTAAAAAATGGTTTAGAGTTAATAACCTTGAAAAAAACGATAACTTGAATCGTATACTATCATGTCATACTAAGTAAGCAGGTACTTGCAGTGTAGTAAATACACAAACTCCAACAATAATTTTCTTAAGGTTTGTTGATATTAAGTGTATAAAAAAAGCGCTAGTCAAACTAAACCAAAACTGCTTTGATTTATTAACAAACAAACAAACTGTCGATTTCTGTATTCCACCTATTTTTATGTCGTATTTTATAGTTGATAAACGATCGCGAGAATAAGTCCTAATTTTAAAGAAGAACTACACTGTATATAATTTAAAATAAAAATCACAAAAAACCCAATAAAACCCATTTGTAAAACTCAAAAAAGCCCAGTGGGTCGGGTTTTATATAAAAAACACGAGTTCTTTCCAACCCTACTTTAAAGGAACGTTCTACAATTCCTCGTTTTTTCTCCAAAGATTTTAGTTTAATTTTAAGTCAAATATTGAATTTCAAGTGTTATTTTCTCAAAAAAAGCCTGATTTTGACATCAAATTTTGGGTAAGTAAAGAATTTTAAATTTGGTTAACACTCCTTCTCTATATTTGAGCCTAGGGCCGCGCTTGTAAGCACCTGTGTCCTTGTATCAATCATGTCACATTTTTACTTTTTTTTTTATAATCTATTATATATCTATATAGATCAATTATTAAAAATCTGGATAGAAAATATGTATGCAGGGTGGTCCAATGAGACTGGCCACCAAATTTATCTGGGGGTGAACCCTACAAAGAACCCTGCACAAATTACATTGGAAATAGCTTTCGGCTAAATATCATATTTTTGTTATATGTTGTAGTACTTGATCAACAGAGCACAAAAATGAAAAAAACGAGATAGGGAGCAGGATTACTGTCTGAGATATGGAGCTTTAAAGTTGACGTGTTTTTAGGCTATATTTTTGGACATGGTCCAAGTTTTTTTTTCGAATTTCATCGTGAATTCTTTCTTCATGTACTTTTATGGAAAAACGAATTAATAGTGACATCGAAAGTTAACTTACTACCTATTTTACGAGGACGGTATACTTGTCCTTTTTAGCACCTCTTTTAAGAAAAAAGGTGGTTATGCATTTTTCCTGCGCAAGAATAAGTATATTCTTTTTTTGAAAGAGGATTAAACCGAAAAAAGCCAGTTTCTTTTGCTTTTTGAATACTTAACAACTAGATCAGTTATACTATAAATATTCGAAGCAGGACTTTTAGGCGCTGCTGGACAATATTTGGGTGTCAGAAAAGAAAAGGTATATAATAGGAATGGTAAGGATTTCCTTTAGTTCTCTTTGTTGGTTTGTTTGTCAAATATGCTTCCAAGGAGATTTTGGCACCAACATAAAATTGTTTACAAAATGAAGGGAAAATTTAGCGCCCTAATAAATGTACAGAAAAGATTTGTGGCGTAGAGGGCAAAGGGAGAAGGAATAAATCGGAAAAAAGTTTTTCCTCGACCAGGATTTGAACCCGGGACCTCTAGAATACCAGTCTAATGCTCTACCAACTGAGCTACCGAGGAACTGGGGTTTTAACTGGCTATTCGGAAATCCTTTCGTCCCATTCATTTGTTAGTAGTGGGGAGATCTTTGAAGCCTACTGCGGCTGTAAAAACGTTTCTTTTCTTGTTATATTTTTATGGCCTTAAAATTGGTAAAAGTTTTCTTACTACTAATAAAGAATCTGTAATTGGGATCGACAAAGAATGGACTTTCCCTATTTTTCTAAAAATGAGTTCTTTGGGTTGACCTTATACAAAATTTTGTGATGGGGTCTGTCTCCCTGATGTCTGTCTGCGACGCGACAACTCAAAATCCGATTTTTATCAAATTTGGCAAAACAATTCTTTTTTGATTAGGGGGGGGGGGTTGGAAACAGGGTAGGAAGAGGGCTCAAACTTTTTTTCAAAAATCGTGCGAACTATATTCACGTTTAGATGCAGAATTACATTTTAAACAAAGTTAAATTAAATTATTTTATTAAGGTCGTAGTTACAATCTGGGGAATTGTTTTCCATGGCAACGCGGAGACTTTATTTATGTTTATCCACAGTGGGACACCAGAAATTTTTTAGCACCTGGTCAAAAATTTGGGGTTAGGTTACTTATTTTGACTTTTCGCGTTCTGCGCCGCTAAAAAACCAAGTAAAATACTAAAATAAAAGAAAACCATTTATTGCAGAATTATCTGCTACAAAAACGCTACCCGACTACGTACTAAAGTAACTGGGTGTAATGTTTAAGGTTGCATTTACAGGTGCATTTATAAAATTGAATTGGAAACACTTCCGCTAGCTGATACCGACAACAGGTTAACTTAAAAGCATGCCGATTTAAAAATCGGCTACTGGCGTTAGACGAAATAATCGTATTCTATTTTAAACTGACCTGTTTTGTTAGTACTAAAGTATCCGTGTGTTTTTGAAACTGAGGTTCTAAAATCTATCCGCTCCAAGATTTCACTAGTACACTTGCACATAACTATGTCGCAATAATTTAAATTTTAAAAAAATGGTTGAATCAAAATAAAAACAAAATTATGTGGGGTTTTGGACGCCGAATGTTTCTATGCGAATTCCTAGGAATCCCAGCGAGCCAGTAAAGTTCTCTTGGTTCTTTGATAGACTCCGGGTAATACCCGCGCAGCGCTAGGCCCTTTTCGGCGGATGACCGCACACGCGGAGTGGGTTCATATGTGTTTTAGAACAATGTTTTTGAAAACACATTTTTGAAAGATCAACATACCCTCGAATGGTTTTTCTATCAGAACAAAAAATACAAATACTCTCCTGTTCCACTGCGGCCCGATTTAAACTTTGTTGACAAAACACCTGCAGTTACCATCGAATTGTATAAATTCTGCGATCTATCCGTCAACTCTTGAACTACGTGTGTCTCACAAATTCAATGAAGTTTGATTGATTGATCGGTTTTCTTTTCCGGAGTGCACAGGCTTTTAGAAAAAAGGAAACTTAGTTTTTATTTTCGCTAAAGCAACGAAATATAAAAAGGAAAAATGTAATCGAGAGGAAATTGTGAGTATTTCTCAATTTTTTTTGTAAATCAGGTTTGTTCTAAACCGCAATTATTTTGAGGCTTTTGGGATAGATGACAGCACCAGAGCTTTTATTTTGAAGTAAAAATAATTGAGAATTTTGAAAAATCCTTCAGATATTTTTGTTAAGCATTTAAAAATGATCACCCCTGCAAAATTTCAGCTAATTCTGATGTTTAGTTTTCCCTGTGCACTCTGGCAAAAGATTAAAAAATTAAAAAACAAGGCATTGCCAGTTGTACTTTTTTTTACTTAAAATCTGAGGAGAAACTATAGCCTTAATAAGTATCAATTATATTTGTAAAGATTTTTTGCAGTTTGTAGGGGGAAATATACGAGCCTGCTGGTGCCATTTATTTTGACTAAATTTTACTTTTTGTATTGCTTCAAACTTGAGGCCATTGGTGTATGTTTTTAAAGATAAAATACTGCTGTAAAAGCGGATAGAATATCCCTTACAAAGTATACCTTTATGGTTGAATACGTGATTTTCCCGACAAATTATCATTAATTTGGAAAAAAGCAAAAAGTCGACTTTTTTTTGCGCAGTATTTAAATATACTTTTAGTGAGAAATGTGCAAAAACCCCTTATTTATTTGCATGCGTAAGTAGTTTCCAAATGTGCTGTTATTAAAAAATATGCAAAAACCCCCTTGAGAAGATCATTGAAATATACCGAGGCTTCTTTGTCCTTTGAATACAAAGTGCCGGTCTTACTTTTAGTTGTTATCAGTTTCTTGTTTTGTTTAAAAACGATTACTACACTAAAGCATATAATCTTTGAAGGAAGTCATAAATTTCCAATGACTGAAAAACATAATATTAATTTACAAAGTAATCGTCTGTGTGTTACCTACGACCAACAAATAATACTAATTTTACAATCACCTCAACACGATTTTAATGGCTCATTTACGGTCCTGGGCTAATAATAAAGCTTAGACGTAAACCACAAGATGGCGTGACAAGCGATGAAACTTTATTTCATAAGAGCACTAATTGACGCAAGAATGTGAATTATTGTCTATATTTTTAAGACAATAAATATTTATTAAACGTAAATAAATCCAATATAATTTTAGTAACTAACCAAAAATAAATTAAATTGACATATTACTCATTTTTAAGAAAAAAAAACCTTGTTTTTAAAAAGTTATATGAGAAATCCCTTAGTAACCTTATTTGTGTTGACGTTTTAGATAGCATTGAAACTTGTGGTTATGAAGGCTGTTGACCTAAGAGTGTTCGCGTTTGATATTTTTAATAATTTCTGATATTTATGATAACATTTTCGTTGGTCGTAGGTAAATTATAGTACACTGACTCGCATGTTATGCAGTGGTGTAGCCAGAAATCGACTACCTATCTATGGCAAATTTTTAAAAATTAAGTAGGTTCCTATTGCTTCAACTCTTAAAATGAAGGAAGGGGAGAAGGGCGGTTTAAAAGGTGTTGAGTTAGTGTATATAAAACAAAAATACTGATTTTGAGAAGCAAGTCTGGTCTCATTTGCAAATTTTTTCAAAATTAACCCTTAAATGCGCAGCAGTCAAAAATTGTGAAAAAATTGCACTAATAGTACATTATTATATAGGGAATGCTACAATTCGCCAAGGGATTAAAATACACTTTAGTCACGAGGTTTATATACTATTTTATGCACTTTAGAATGCAAGAAACTAAAAACAAAAAATCACAAAACTAACAGTAGACCACTTAACGGAACTCTATTTTCAAGATTGACAGCTCGTATTACTGATAGTTGTCATTGATTGTTGTTGGCATGGTGGATTCACTCAAAATTTATTGTGCCATGGAAGTGTTGCTATGGCACAAAACAAATGTCAGTCAGTTGTTGTTATCAAACGGCGTCACCAAACGGTGAGTCCAGAAAAATCGTACAGCATTTTTTTTTAAAATGAACATTGAAGAGGCCATCGCTAGCCTTCTTCCATAAAAATCTCTTCCTACAGAAGTCTAAAGGCGCATTTACACAGACAAACTTTCCTTTGGTGTTGAAATGCCGACAAACATTTACACGAGCCTCTTGAGCAAAATGTTCAAAGAAAAGTTCGAGCAAAATCTCGTACAAAAAACTCACGGAAATTTTGGAGAGAATGTTAAGCAAATTTTGTTTGAAGAAATGTTGGTATAGAAATTTCTTACAAATTTAAATTTTATAGTTTTATGGGAATTCATTGAACGTAACTGAAAATAGAAAGACTAAGTTTTAAAACAAGGTATTTTTAATTAAGTGCTTTCCGACGGAAAAACGATTTGATGTCGAAATTCACGTTTTACTTCATAAGCAACTTCGATTGATCTGATTTTTATAGGGAATATGCCAGTATACTTGTAACTTTTTTGGGGTTGTAAAACAAAGAGAATAAAAGAAATAATAATTGGCACTTATTTATTGCTGTTGCCTAAAATGTAATGATAAAAATTTACGTTTAAAAGAATATCTCTTATTTTACTTCCTAGTTTAGTTAATATATGAACAAAAGCACGTTCTGTTTAAATAATACCCGTTTATTACCCACTTTTACAACCCTACGATCCCGACC
Source organism: Oxystoma pomonae (assembly GCA_963921995.1). Lineage (NCBI taxonomy): Eukaryota > Metazoa > Arthropoda > Insecta > Coleoptera > Brentidae > Oxystoma > Oxystoma pomonae. The sequence continues at coordinate 117,907,204 of OY998166.1, read as the reverse complement.
CTTGTCTAAAAAATATAATTTAACAGTAATAGACTAGACTTTTGAATCGGAATGTTTCCCGTTTCCATATTGTTTGTTCAGTGTCAGTAATCGACCTTGATTATTACATTAAATTGACAGTAAATATCTATATCTTTAGTATTTTCATGAACCTTTTGCTTTTTTAAGCAACCCTTGGGGCCTTAAACTAACTAGGTAAATCTAGTGTGAGGAATTAAAAAAAAAATGATCAAAGCTAAAGGTAAAGTACAGTTACAAAAGTATGTTTTGCCGATATTTGAAAAACTCAAAATTTTTTTGGAAAAGAAAAATTTTCCTGGCTTGTTTTTCGAATTTAGGAAAAAAGCCCTTGGAAATAGAAAAAAATCCCAAAAAAACCCCCGGGCAAAAAAATCCGGGAAAAACCCTAAGAAAAAAATATTATAAGTAACCGTAATCCATGTGACAAAACTGATAGCCAAGAATAATGTTTCGCTTGCCGTCGGCTTTTTTTCACAAAAATTTTAAATAAAAGTTGGTGTTCCATTTTTTTAAAGAATTGAGATCACTGATCACTGATGTGAAATTTTATTTATTCTCATCTTTAAAAATATGTTTCCAAAACTGATAGCAATAATTTGCTCAAAAATTTACCCGAACAAAATGTTCAAAGAAAAGCTCACAAAAATGTTCACGCAAAAAATTTTAGATCTTTTGCACGAGTTTTTGTTTGAGCATGTTCGTCTGTGTAATTGCGCCTTAAGAATCTCAAGGCATCTTCTGCATGGAGCCAATATTACATGATCAAAGCCACGATAATATCTGAAGCAAACATCCGTCGACATCACCATAATAATAATAATGATAGTAATAAACAAAATATCAATAAAATTATTGTTTAATTTGGAAAAATTTACTTTAAATCCCCCAGGGATTAAAATTGTTTTAAATCCCTGAGTGATTAAAAGTGCCCTTTTTATCCCTAAAATGAGGGATTTAAAGTGCACTTTTAATCCCCGAAGTGCATAAAATGCTTTTTTTTACACGTTTTGAATGCTGGTGATAAAAATTCCTTGGAATTAAACTAAAATTGTAACAATTAATGACGTCATAGCAACGCAGGCAAAATTTTTTAAATTTAAGACATCACACCAAACGCAAGTCACAAATCGGAGTAAAGAGTCAGCTATAGCTCTCCCTGGGTCCCTTGATCATGATTAATTTATTGTAGACTGCGCTGGACCTCCTGGGAGGGTTTTAACTCCCAAACCCCCCCTTGGCCACGCCACTGTGTTTTGGTCATTACACGCTCAGATAAATTAAGACACTCGCCTGCGGCTCGCGTCTCAAACTTCATCTTCGTGTTTAATGACCATTATAACATGCTTGGTATGTAAACTACTATTTCCAGGTGTCTTCAATATTCAGTACCTACCGTTTAAAAACTCCCAATTACCTAAGCATAAAACAATCACTTGTCAAATAGACACAAAATTTCTCTTATATGGGCGTCAGCATTTTTACCGTATTTTTGTTCAGTATTACTACGTTTGCACGTGGAATTGAGTACGTTTTCAATACGATTCACTTTTCTGTTTTCATGAAGTGATTTGAACGCGTTTTGAACACGATTTGAGCTTTTGACATTTGCCTGATGTATTTTGAGGTTAGTTTTTTCCAATGTCACTTCTTTATTTGCTTTTTTAAAGGGAATCAGTTTACAGCGCGATAATATAATTAAACCTACTTTTTGCAGAAATATTGGGCTGGTGCTAATTCAATTCAATTCAATTCAATTTATTACTTATATTTTAAATTTTAAGCACAGGGTGCCCGTGTCATAATTGTAAATGAATAAATAGACTAATACACTTTTAAAGTCAGCACTAACAGTTACATGCTTAAGAAACATAATTATTTTTTCGTATAATTAAATACACATAACAAGAGTTTTTTTTTTTAATTACATAAACACTAACACAGTAATTATTAAAAAAAATACAAGAGAAGCAGAACGAAAATATTAGGGGAAAAAAAAGCGCTATTGTTTTAAGTATTCATTATATGAATAAAAAGCTTTCGCCACTAAATATTTCTTAATTTCTCTATAAAACATACTGTCCTTAACTATAGATTTTAAATCATTTGGTAAGGTATTGTAATATTTAATGGCTATGTAGTATGGAGACTTCTTAAAAAACAAATTTTGATGTTTTGGCAAGCGCAAAAGTTGACCATTTCGAGTATTGTGCTCGTGGATATCAGAGACTTTTGTAAACTGAGATGGAGAGTTGTTTATTTTTGACCTAGCATATTTTATTGCTTTATATATATATACCGTAGACTGTTAAGATATTATTTTTAATAAAATAGTTTTTGCAGGATTCCCTAGGATTTATATTAAATATAGTTTTCACTAATCTCTTTTGTAGAATGAAGACCCTACTTACAGTTGAGGAATCTCCCCATGCAAGTATGTTATAACTTAAATATGAGTAGCCTAATGTGTAATAAATAGTGAGTAGGTCTTTGGTTGTAACAAAGTTTTTAAGTTGGCGTATTGCATAGCATGTACCTACAAGTTTTTTACAAATATAATCAATCTGAAGATCCCAGCATAGATTCTCATCAGTATATGTACCCAAGAATTTAACAGACTTTGTAAATTTAATATTTTTTGCTAAATCAAATTCTGGTTTTGCTCGCCTTTTTGAAAAATAAACATTTTCTGTTTTAGTTGCATTTAAAATAAGCTTGTTTTTGAAACACCAATCTGAAAAACGAGACACTACTTGACTTATTAGATTTTCAAGTTCTATTAAGGAAGTTGCTGATATAATTATAGTTGTGTCATCAGCAAAAATAGTGCAGAAACCCAGTTTATTATGTTGAGCAAGATCATTTATGTACAACAAAAATAACAGCGGTCCCAAAACAGACCCCTGAGGTACACCCGTGTCGTATTTGTACTCCTTTGAAAATTTCCCTTCCATCTTTACTCTTAAATGTCTGTTTTTAAGAAACGTCGCTATAAAGTCTAAAAGTTCTCCTCTAACACCACAGTTATAAAGTTTACTTAATAAAAAATTAATATTTAAAGTGTCAAAAGCTCTACTTAGGTCAAAAAATATTCCAGCAACATGTTTACCTTTGTCAAGCTCAGAATAAACTACATTTAAGGTATCGTTTGTCGCAGTTTCTGTCGATTTATTTTTTCTGAATCCATGTTGGTTTGGTATTAGTATATTAAATCGATCCAGAAAACTAAACAATCTATTAGTAATAATTTTTTCAAAAAGCGTGGAAAACGGTGAAAGAACTGATATGGGTCTGTAATTTGAAAAATCTTGCGGAGAGCCTTTATTTTTATAAACACATAATAACGTTTTAATACCTTGTTATTGGTTATTGCTTGTTATTGGTGTCGGATCAGTCAGTACGATACCTGTTTGCATGCAGTTGGACGATCCCAAAAAAGCAATATTGAACTGGGTCAAGGCCAACGAAAAAAAAAGGTTCCATTCGCCGCGTTTTCATGGAAGGTATTAAAACGAATCGTATTGAAAACGTATTGAATTCCACGTGAAAATGTTGTGTATCATATGCTCTTTACTTCCTTTTTTCCTAATTTCCAAGGCTAATTTGCACAGCCCACGATTAACCAACAGCAAACTTGAAACAACTGCCAAAAAACTAGTTTGAATTAGTTTCGCGACCCGACATTTTGCACTGGGACGCATAATAAACGTTTTAAGGACATAATATGACAGTCTGTACTTTTTATTATAACTAATGGCCCCCCTACGCGAGTCGAAATGTAGATTAAAGATAATAGACTCTTTTAGTTAGTCATCGTTTGAGAAGAGCTATTTGGAGACTTCTGTGAAATTTGGCACATCTACGTTAAGCCTCTCAGAAACTAGCAGTTAACAAATAGGGCCGCCCATGGAACAATTTGTCGACGTTTTAACGTTGACAACGGCGACTTAACGTTGCATGAAAACGGCTTATAAACGTTCTAGCAACTCGCTTTTGCACCAATTTGGCGTGGATTCTTTTGAGGTTGCCTGCGACTAGAGTCGCGTCGAACGTTTCCATAACGTCGCCGAAGCGACTACGACTGTAGTGCCCTCTCGATAATATTTTTATTAATATAATTGATTTCAAATCAAGACTTTCATGTCTGCAACCACAAATGGACTATTTTCCAAACACCATTCATCAATAATTCAAAAATACGTAGCTAGGTGACTTACAACAGTTAATTTATAACATTTAAAAAAAAATGAATATTATAGCTTTAAAAAATAAGCGGGCCTTCCTTCCTTATTTTTGTTATTTAAATACTGAATAAATTTTTATTAAAAAAAAACTTAGAGCGGTCCTAAGTTTAAGTGAATTTTTTGGTTTTAAACCAACCTTCCTTGAGTTATATACATAGTTTGATTTATAAGAAGAATTTTAATAAATTTGTTTGTTGAATAATCATCTCAAAACAATCTTTTGTTGGATTTAAGAAGAAATTGTTTCAATTTAGAAGAAAAGTAAATTAAAAAATATAAACCCACGCGGGGTTCAAATAGTAAACACTCTGTAGACCAAATTAAAATTGAGGTTATATGTCACTCTAATTAAAACTTAGCCTTGTTAATTAATTTTTCCAATTAATACTTGATGTCACACAACGATTTAGATGGGAAATAATAAAATAAGGAGGAGGTTAATTTTGTATTTATTTAAAAGGTGTTTTTACTTATGAAATGTATTAAAAAACTTAAATACAAGTTTTGTTTATATTTTTGTCACTGACGAAATGTCAGTTTTAAAATATTATCTGCGTTCAAATCCAAAACAGCGAGTTCGGATCTCTTACCTCTTCTTGCACCTTGGCTTGCACCAACCTGATGAAAGCTACAGCTTTAAAAATGAGTGGGCTTTGAGTAAGGAAAGTTTTCTTGACTGAGCTTTTAGATAACCTCCATATTTTATATTCAGTTTGTAAATAAATGAATATAGTTGTTTTGGGTTTTTTGTTTGGTATATTTTTCGTGCATAATCATTACCCTTCACTTATGTTTGTTTTGCCTCGTAGTGCCCTCATAAATATATTTTTTGTGCTGAAAACGGGTTCAAAATATGGCGTTTTCTGGACAAAATTGCAGGGGTTTTATTGGTTAATGAACAACTTGGGATATTAAATAAGGTAAATTAAACCTTGTAAAAACGGTACTTAGGGGAATTATGAACGAACTTATTGCCAATTTTCACAAAACAATCCTTTCTGGGAACTATTAATTTAAACCACCCCCCTAAGGAGGCCTAAAAAATCACCAACTTTATAACCTCAAACCCGGAAAATTTTGGCCTATTTGCCATTTTGAAACCTGTCAAAAAAAAAATAGTTTTAGGACATTTTCTTTTAAAATATATTTTGACAAAAAAAGCAGTTTTTAAGGGGTATTTACTAATAACAATACAAAATAATCAATAACTTTGTGTTTTTTCTGTATGGGTCAGTGTTTTTTGAAAATTGGTTTTAAAATGTAGTAGTAATTTTAGATCTCAGTAAATCCCACTGTTATATTTTAAACTGTAGCCAGTCTGAAAAGATACTTAAAAATTACTAAAACTAACAAAAAAATCATCAATATCCATCAAAAAAACAAGATTTTTTTAACGATTTGTAGTAGTAGTAGTAGTAGAGAAGAGGCGGCGCGAAGCCTGGCAAATAGGCCTCCCTGGGCCCTTTCTGCCCTACCCCGAGCCTGTCCCTAATCCACCGGCTGCACCACTGATCTGGCAGTCTGCTCATCTGGTTTCACTGTTCTTTTTGCAAAGTCCAGTATTTTGTCCCATTTGAGCGTGTGCAGGTCCTCCTCATCCAGGGTCGGGAAACCGAATACCTGGTATCTTGTCCTCCGTTATGCCTCGCAGTTCGCTATAACGTGTCGAGATGTCTCTTCTGCCCGCCCGCAGGCCCGGCAGATCGAGTCATTCTCCACCGCGATCCGGGTCATGTGCTTCCTTAGTCGGTTGTGACCTGTTATGATTCCTGTCAGCAGACTAGCATGCCTTCGCGATCTCCCCAGAAGCCATTTTTGTCTGGCTACATCCGGGCCCTTCACGAAGTCCTTGGTCTGTCTGCATCCTGTTCCTCCTCTCCAAGCGGTCGTCATGGCATCGTTGGCCCATTTATTGAGTCGAGTTGTTCCTAGTTGTTCCTAGGAGTGGTTCCGGCCCTACATACTGGGTGCTTGCCCCGTTTCTGGCGAGCTCGTCGGCCATCTCGTTACTCGGCACCCCCATATGTCCAGGTACCCACATAAGTGTTACTTGTTTGCCCTCTCCCAATTTTTTCTTTTTTAACGATTACTACGACAAATCAGGAAAAGAAAACAGAGACGCCCACGTTTTATCAGAATGTGCAAAATCATACCCGTGAATTAGTTATTGAATGGGTTTGTTGAAATAAGCTTCAGATAAAAAATTGGTTGGACGAATTGCAGTTTCTATGGTGAATCGTTCTTATGATTAATATTTTTAATAAATACGGTCTGATAAATTCCTGGTTTGATAAACCAATACGTTCCAAAGGGAAGCGTGTCAGCTCCAAAAATCGATAAAAACATGGCGTCGGGAGTCGCGGTGACACTTGATTGCTTATACTTTGTAGCAGGTTGTTTTTCGTGTTTTGTAAAGGTGAAAATAGATATTTTTGGCTGTTTTTCGGTTTATGTATTATAGGGCAGTCCAACGATCTGTCGCTTGATTGACAAGTCACGAAGGGCAAACAAAGCGATTTTCCATAAAACGTAGTGTTAACTTCGAGTGATTTTCCGTATTTTCCACAGACTTTCGATAGATGAAAATGCATTTTTATTATAGTTTGTTCTTTTTGAAAAACGGATAAAGACAGTTTTTTAGTCGATTTTTGCAGGAAGAGCCAAAAAAACGTGCCAAAAGTCACAGTGTTTGTTTTGTTTACATTGATTTTTATTTGTGTTTTAAGGAATTTAAAGGAATATTTCAATAGAAAATGCCGCTTTCGTGTGGTTATTGCAAACAATTTCTGATTAATTCAAATGAAGAACTTCCTCTAGAAAGTTCTTTTCCGACAAGCCTCATAACTGCAACTGACAAAGGTGGATTATGTTATCCAAGGGATGTTGTTCTATGTGCTAAAATTTATATACAATCTTTGAAAAAATTTTCAAAAACGAAATCTGTTTTTGTTAAAGAAGAAAATCGTAGGGCAATAATTACAACATTATTGTCCTTGGAAAACATCAATAATTGTGAAAATTATATGTAGTAGTTAGGCACTAAATTATTTTAATTTATTTTTTTTATTTTACTTTATTTCCACCTCTATTAGGGCGAACATTTTTTATACTTTTTATTTGGGAAAATTTTTTCGTGGACTATTTTAAAAATCGTTAATTTTTCATTACTCGTTATTTCACCAATATTTATTTTCTTTTAATTTATCTGTTGCATGATCAGCTTTACCCAAATAATTTTCAACTAACTAGCTATTGTTATTTAGGTTTTCAGTCATATTTAAAATAGAAGAAAACGTTCAAAATAAAACCAGGAAGAAAATATTACTTTAGGGGCGTCCACAAAATATACCTTTATGGGCGCCCATAAATTATGTATCACCATTTTTTGCCCAATTTCAACCCTTTCAAGAGGGGAACTTCTCACTCTTTTGCAACTCGTTCTCCCTAAAATTACACACTGAAAAATACGGTTTTTAAATATTTTTCAGTTTAAATTGTGATGTAACGCAGTTGCATACTCCCCTCCCTCCCTGTTTATACTTTTTAACACTTTTACCTACTCCCTCTTCCCATTTCTGCGTTACATAACTTATGAATGGTCCCTATGCAAAATTCACGTGAAATATAGTTCATCGACTTACGCGGCCATATTGAATCGATTTGATTGACCTTCCGTGGAGGTGGTATTGGATAAACCATAGGCGTTCGAAAACAGTATGGCGGCAATAATCATTTCTTTGTTGACTGAAAACCTAATCGTTTTGCGTATAAAGTTGCCGCCTATAGTTGTCAGATACAGTTGCGTTTTGAAATTGGCCCCCACTGCATTGATTATTTGGCCATAATTGTCTCGTAAAGAGAAACGTTGAAAGAACGTAAATTAATTAACTTTAGTTAATTATCAACGTTTTGGCGTCGTTGATCCGTCATTCGTTACGGTCGTTGAAAATCCCACAATATTCCAGTAAAAATAAACGTTGTTAGATGTTTGCCAAATTTACTCTAGTTAATAACAACGGTGTGGCATCGTTTTCTCGTCCACCATGGCGGTCTTTGCACAAATTACTAGTTTTTGTACTTTATGCAACGTTAATTTTAGCGTATTTCTTAGTTATGGCCACCAAGGCAACTAAAAATTACTTGGGCGATCTTCTAATAAAGCCCACCTTGGTGTTCCTGAACTGCCGCTAAACTTATGATAGAAATTTAGTCTGGGGTTATGCTTTGATTTGACAAAATTCTCTAATATCGTTATTCTGACCCTCCTATATATGATTTTAATTTGGATATTTTTACAATAGGAATTTTGCTAGGGTAATAGTATGAACATTTTTTTTTCTGGATAGTGTAATGATTTATTTTATACAAACAATAAAATAGTTAGGTTGTAGACATAATGTATTAAAAAAATAATTTAACAAAATATCAATAATAATAAATTATGGACAATTCGTTTTTTGTTTTAATAAAACATAGTTTTATAATGTTTTTGAACAAATCATTTTGCCTTATATTAACTATGCTACTACACAGAGAATTAATGTTTATGGAAATTTCTTTTTTACAAGAACCTCTCACATAATGTGTATAGAGGACGGTAAGCTAAAAATACACAAATATTGGTCTTTTAAGGGGAGCTGACTTTTGGTATGATCTAAAAAAAACATTTTTTAGGTTTACGAACAATTCATTGTCATGCGCATGGTGTATCTGTGGGGATAATTTATCGAAGGTGAAATATATAAAACAAGAATCTATGAGGAGGACTTTTTTTAGTAGATAATGATTTTTAATTTTTTAAACTTCATTGTAACAAAAAATTTACTTTATTCCTGTTAAAATATAGACACCTAGAGTTTTTCGGATTTATTCTATTTTTTAAAAGAATTAGACAAAAGTTTGCTTTTTGTTTTGCTTGGTGCTGTCGCCTTTCCAGAATTTTTTTTCGCTGATTTGATCGACCTGAAATGTAAAAAATTTAAACAAATTAAACAAAAAAAAAAATAGAAAAAATAGAAAAAGCCATGCAGTAAAATAAAAGCACATCAAATTTGTTTCTTCCATAAAAGACAGAACAAAAAACACACAGTTTGCTGGTTTGTGAAAAAAAATTGCCAATTTATACAAGGAAAAATAATTCAGTTTTCTATGAGGCAAAGGGGCAGTTCATAAATTATGTACCACAGTTTTCCCAAAATGTTACCCCTTTGCAGCTGCTTCGTAAGATTTAACATTTTTGTAACTCCCCCAAAATTGTATAGAAAATTAATTTAAACACCCCCCTAAAAATCACATTAAGAAAAAATATTTGTTAAACCTTATTTGTTGATTTTATTTCTGTAATAATTTCCCCCGTCTCCCTTATAACATTTTCATGCGTTACATATACACTTCGCGACACATAAAACGCGTTCCCCGATTTTATATGCAATATGTGCTTTTTGATTTAGCAAACTTTTTTTTTTGGCAAATTCTTGTCCAACTCAAAAAAGTCACGACAGCTATCGAAATTCGATAACAAAATTTTATCAAAATTAGATGGTCCCAACAAGCATTTGGACGTTATATTACGTTATGGTCACGTAGGGCAAGAAATACCTGACGTCGCCTCCGACGTCCATCAGTCTTCCTGAGGACTCGATTTAGCACCTAAGTGGGGAATCAAAATTCGAGTCGTTTCGACGTCGGGTGCTGCAGAGTTTTTTGGTCAAATATTATGTCAAATTACGTAGACCCACGACCCAAAGTTTTACTGTGCACACCAAGTTTAAACTTATTAGGTAAAAACTTTTATATGTCTAAACAAACACATCCCAATGAACTGTGGATGACAATAATTATTATCTTAGTTATTGTAGGTAACTGAAAAAACTTAGTTTTACACATTATATGGATCCGAATCTTTCAACGAAGGTCAGTTTACTGATAAATATAATTAAAATAGACATTAAAAAAACAGAAACCAACAAAAATAATTTAAAAATATTCAGAAATTAATTTTGAAAAAAAATAACCTAAAAATAAAATCTTTATAAGGAAGCCCGTTTCTTACAGTAAAACATTATAGGTATTTAAAAAATGCATTTTAGTTGCCAACAAATGAGTTAATTTACATATCAAGCCTTTAAAATGAAAAAATAAAATGTACTGTTGTAATGGCGCATCGATGCTAAACGTTTAAAATGGCGTTTCGGGCGCCGACCAAATTTGTAATCATTATTTACCTATTCGGACAAGAACACCTCCTGCGACGTCGCCTTGTAGAACGACCCGACCTAAAATATTGTAGTATAATTGTAGGTCACGCACCCACGTCGGTGGACCTCGGAATAGTTACATTTAATAAATAAAAGTTTGTCAACGTCAACTTTATTACAATTCTACTTTAAAACTCATACTAAATATAACGTCTCATGAATTGGACGTTATACCGAGTGTCCCGAGGTGACTGGCCTATAAGATTATTTTGTAAACTATACAATAGAAACTTTTAAACTTACTATTCGAACATAAGTCCATGTAAAGTATATTTATAAAATACTTTCGTATTTGCAGTGTTGCCATTTACAGGAAATCTTGGTAACAACTAAATTTATTGACGTCCGTTTTCACTTTGGCCCGTCCTTGAATTTTATTCTAAAAATTACGTCGCTGTAATTAACGTTAATTTACGTCGCTGATAAGTAGCGAGTATCACCATCATTTAGCTACGTCAGTTTTGGTAAGTATCGACGTCACAACTGATGCAATAGTTGTTGGCGACGTCAGGTCTTAGTAAAAAATACGTTGTTTGATGGACAAACCAACTGTCGACCTAAATTTGGGCCAAAACCGACGTCATGTTAGGTTTTAATTAGTCGGAAGTCAGAAAAATGCTGCTTGGGGTGTCTGTTCCTCAGGTCGCCGATCATTATGGACCAGACAAGTTCACTATGGTAAGACTAAAAAAAATACAAAGATGAAGGAACTCTACGACGAAAGGAAGGAACTGGCTTGACCAAAGTCAGCACACCTCAACAAGATCATCAAGTCACTAATTTCCTGGAAGAACTCCCATTTTCCACGGCCAAAGATCTAAAATTAACAGTTTATTTTCCTGGTACGGTCAGAACTGCACTAAGACGGATAAAGAAGTCAAGCCTGAGATGTCGTGTTGCAGATAAAAAGATACGGCTATGTGAAGAAAAAAAGCAAGCCAGATTAATTTTTCGAGACAGGAAAACGAATTTCGGATTTTATTGATAAAAAAAAAATTAATCCCATCGAGAACGTATGGGCAAAAAAGTTATCAAAATTTAATGCTGACCATTTGATGGAGCTAATAGTTAGAGCTTATGAAGAGATCGTTAAAGAAAATCCAAATTTATTTGAAAATTTAACAGACTCATGCCAAGGCGTTTAGAAAAAATTATTCAAGCAAATGGTGCAATGACCAGATACTGAAGTTAATATTTTTGATTTTTGTTTATCGATAGGTTTTTTATTTCTATTTGTTTGTTTAATACTTGGTTGTTTATAAAACTGATCCTGTTGATGTGTATTGCCCTTTCTTAACCCAAAGCCTTCCAGTTCTTTCTTCTTCGTATTTTTCTTTTAGTCGCACTCTAGTGGACTTGTTTCGTCCATTTTGACCGGCTATTTGATGAAGGGGCTAACCTTCTTCTAGTTCTGCCAAAATTTGGCTGAATTGCTTAAATTTTGTTTTAAGTCATATCGACGTATACGTATCCGCATCTAGCGAGAACCAAGCACATTAATTGGTCAGAAACTTGTACCACGTTCGAAAAAAGCAGATATATGCTAATCTAAGGTGTTCTTGAACGCGATAGGTGTTGAGATGCGTTAGGTATCACGTATCGTTACGGCACACGTATCGTATCTCAGCAACTGTTGCGTTGAGAAACACCTTAAATTAACATATATCTGCTCTTTTCGAACGTGCCACAAGTTTCTGACCAATCGATGTGCTTGGTTCTCGCTGGATGCAGATACGTATACCGCGATGAGTGACAAATAGCTTTATGTCGCTAATAAGTAAATATTTCAACGCATCAGTATCCGTATGCCTAATGCGTTCCAAATAAAGCCAAAATACACATATTTTTGACTTGTTTATGTGATGTTTTGAACGATGCTCGCTTTTTTGAAGGGTGCGATGACATAACTGCTCATTGAAATCGTTGCGTACGTTCGTGGGTCCGTTACGATACGTAAATATAGACATGTGCCTAACTTCTGCTGTATGCGTTTAATGTGTCGAGAAGTGTACATTATGAATAACTCCAAAACCAAAATCATGCAAGGTTTAAATCCGAAAAATACTAGTACCATTATTCCTTATTTACTTGGCGCTTGCTAAAAAAATGAGTAAAAATGTGTTTATATGATGGACTTCTATTCTAACCCATAATGGTTTTAAATTTAAGTCTAGCTTAAATATAGGGTTGTCTAAAACTGAAAGCAGAGCATTTTGTGATTATTTAATATGTTTGAGTCACCCTGTACACCAGCGGCGTGCGGTCCATGGCAGCGGCGCAGCAACATGACTTCGGGCCCCGAGGCAAGAACAATTTATACTAATAGATGTATAAATTTAAATTTGTTGTGTTTTATTCAAGTAAATAAAATTCTACCAAACGTCGGTATTTTTTGTGTTGTAGAAAACAAATACTTATTTATTTTAGTTTGGTAACAATGGTAACTTCCCTGCCAAAAAAAACACTTCAAAACTCTTAAAAACTGATCAAGCCTTGATGAGATTTTGAGAGATTTTATGTTTTTAAAATATTTTACAAGATTTCATTTTGGATATCTTTTAAAATAAAATCTGTATGAAATAAAAAGTATTCGACTCATTTTGTCCAAGATATTTGGTTCACGATTTGGCCTAACAAGTGTCAACTGTTTGGTCCATAAGGTTGTCCAACTTTTCTATACATTAAACAATGATAAGATAGCACTATCACATCAATCACTTTTGAATTGAAAAGGGTCGTCCATTTTCTCAAAGAGACTTGAATTTCAAATGCTTCAACTTGGGAAACTCAAAAGTCATAAAGTCTCAAAATACAAAATTTGTATTCAAAATTTTTTAGGTGACACGAGTTTCGCCTACAAGTCATCTTCAGTCCTACAAATTACGATATACTAGTAAGCTAATTTTAATTGTAAGAACCGTCAAAATTGAAAAAAGAAAAGAAAATAGTAATTACCTGGTATCTAAAACGTCACGGTAGAGATTAACATTTAAAGAACATTAGAAAAGTTTAAAAAAGTGAAAATTTAAACAAACGATACTACATTTTACAAACAAAAACAAATGAACATTATTAGGTTAGGTAAAGGACATAACCACAAAATAATTATAAAAGTTTTAAAAAATTATTTATGCCGGAGTAAGGATTGAACCCATGTATTCTGGATGAAAGGCAGATACGGTATAACTGCACAATATTCGCTGTTGATAAAATTTTTATGAAAATCTTTTTACTGCTGTAGGTTGTTAAATATTAAACCGGGCTCAACTGAAAACATCATTCACACACACCAACACTGGGCTCTTTTTGGCCTTAGTAATTTCCATTTTCTCTAGCAAGTAATTTATTGCTCTTTTTGCACTCATGTAACAAGGTTACGTTTTCAGAAATTGAAAAGTCGTGTTTAGTTGACAAAAGGTGGTTGGCAAAGGCTGATTTTGTCTCTGTAATATCCATAAAGGTATGACTTAAATGAAGGTCTTTAGTAATATCTGTGTTTTTATATTTGTTAACAAAACTCAAATGTTCGCGGACTCTAGTTAAAACAGACAGACGGGGAGGAATGTTAGAGCATCCAAGTTTTCGAAGAATCGAATTACATTAAAAAGAGGGTTAGTTTTTAAAAATTGCTTCTCTTACTTGAAATTTCACCGCACGCCCCTGTACGCTGATAATTACTACGTTTATTTCGACGGTCCGATCCGGATTGAAGCTCAAACCGCTTGTAATTAAAATTCTAATCCCTAATCTTGAGCGTTTATATCGCAGGATTAAAACTTAAATCCATAATCTCGAGTGTTTACCTTTAGATTGGATTACGCATTGCGCATGCTCAATTTTGATGTTTTTATAATCTTACAATGTTGTTTGCTGTCGTTTTGTAAAAAAATTAAATTGAAATCAAGATGAAAAAAAGAAACACGTGGACAAAGGCGGAAACCATAATAAAATCTTTAAAATAATGAATCTTAAAAAAAGAGACCACAACCAACAAATTCTCGGATGGAAAGTTACCAATTTCTTCTTCTTCTGGAAACATTTCGGAACCCAAGGCCAGAATCAAGGTCGACGGCGAGGTTAATCCGTCGGGCGCCTTTATTTCGGCGGATTGCCTTGACTTGACTCAATCCAATCCCAAAAATTTCAGGATTGGATCGAGGTTTTCGATCCCTTAAGCTCGCATGTTTATATCGGCTATTTAACCGATATTCACGAAGCCAATCCGGATAGAGCTGTCGAAATAAACGTAGTAAATGATTTACATCAATCGTGCTTCAAATTAAGCAAATGAATTTCACAATGCTCAGTGATAAAATTTTTCACAAACATTTATATTTGAAATAAAAAACTCACTGTGCAAAATCAAAAGTGTGCATTGTTCCTGATTTTAATGTCCAAGAGTGTTTCGGTGCTGTTTGTGCAAGCAGGTTGGTGTTTTGTATTGGTGCAAGATATGCGTTTTCTAATTGTATAATATCTTCTAGTATATCTATAACCCTGATTTCGAAAGTGCATTCTGTGATTCTCTGGTGTGGTCAATCTGTTTCCTAATATACGAGGTTGATTTCGAAAGTACCCACAGGTAGACCTATTTTGTGGCAAGTTGGTGTTGAATTGGTGCAAATTATTAATTTTCTTATGTACAGGGAGATCTCGAGTCGATTGTTTTTAAAACTTCGGTAGGTATGTAATTGACTGGTGGTTTCTAAAGATACGAGTGTGGTTTTAAAAGTGTATGGCAACGTCGTTCACCTTGATTGTGATCCCTTCATCTTCCTCAATCTCCTCCTTCATCGTAGACAATCTTTTCTCCGATTTATGTTTGTCTTCGTTTTTTTCGTCCTTTTTCGTCGACTTTTTCTTTCTAAATTTACTAAACAAAAAATGTGATGAAAAACGAAACAAACACGGGCTGATTATTTTTTTAAGTAGAGGCAGACGGGGCTGAAAGTTCCTATATAGAAAAGGAAAAAAATAAGATTTTTCTTTGGTACTTAGGTATCATTAAAAAAATATCTAATGTGGTTTTAGAGTATTTAATTTTTGTGTAGTAGTGTGTAGTGTCCCAGTATTCTTGTCACATTCTGGGTTAGTTGCTACGAAAACAATTAGATTTTCTTCGTTCTCGAGTTATTACTTTTGACAAACCTGCCACCGGAACTGCCCCGGCTTCCCCTAGTATTCAAACATGCTGTTATTGAGAATTGTGCAAGGGATCCATTAAGAAAAAATATGCTATACAGCATAATACAAAACTTACTTAGCAGATTTGTTGCTTTTATTCTTCTTTCCTTGTTCTTTATTAATTCCCTTGCTTCCCTTATTGCCTTTGACTTTGATGGTTTTCGCGTTATTTTCATCATTCACTTGTTGCCAGATTCCCGTTTTATTAACTTCTTCTGAAATGTTGATCGCCGATATCGGGATATTCATTACGTTGCCATTTATTAGGGGAATTTTTAAGCTCTTTTCGGCGTTGCCAAGTTCCATTTTGTGCGGGTCATTTTCAGGCCACTAGAAAAAAAAATGGAAACTAGCGTTGTTTGGGGAAAGTAATGGGGACATACCAGAACCCTTAAGGGCATATAACTATAAGATACTATAATGGTCCAACGATTTTAAAATGCGTAACAATTTGAAGTTTGAAAAACAAATAAAATGATTTAAAAATCAGGGTTGGCCCTGGGCAAGGCCACAGGCAAAAAAATCTGCTGCGCATGCGTGGCGCAGTCTGCTCACGCCCGCAGAAGAGTTTTTGGCTCTGCATTTTTTCCAGGCTAACTTGATCAGCGCAGTTATTATCGCTATGCTTTTTTTTCGGAAAATCCAAGGGCAGGGCCGTCATACCCTAATAGCACAAATCGACGAAAAGCGTTTTTTTTCTGCCTGCATTCAATTTGTTGGTTTGATTTATTTGAATTGAATTTTATTTATTTAAATGGGATGCACGGCAGTTTGATAAAAAAATGTTCTGCCAATTTCCTTCCTCATCATCATCATCATCAAATCATGCCATGAAAGGAAATAATATTTTTCTATCTACGATCATGCTTCCGCAGCAGAATTTAATATTTTATTTTGTTCAAAAAGCTTGTTGGGGTAGGCTAATATTTATTTCCAATAAAAAAATAATTATGAAAAACGGTTGAGCCGTTCGGGAGTTATCCTGCATAGAATAAATAAAATCATCCTTCCACTACCGTTTGGGAGGATTCGGGGAGGAATGTAATATTTTCCAATCCAATCCAATAAAAAAAAAAATGAAAATCCGTTGAGCTGTTCGCGAATTATCCTGTATTGAACAAATAGAGTAATCCCCTTCCACTACCGTTTGGAAGGATTCGGGGAAGGGGGGTAATATTTTTATCCCATAAAAAAGAATTATGAAAATCCGTTGAGCCGTTCAGTTACGGTGCTCTTCTAACAGAAAACCATGTCCAAAAGGTTATACCCCGCTAATATATAATTTCTCCCATAAGCCTCCTAGCGCAAAAGGTTAAGTCGTTGGAAAAGGGTTATATGGATGCCATCGCTGTTTAATAGTACATTAAAACCTAGGGAGTAAAGTGGTACATTT
The DNA here is from genome assembly GCA_963921995.1 of Oxystoma pomonae. NCBI lineage: Eukaryota > Metazoa > Arthropoda > Insecta > Coleoptera > Brentidae > Oxystoma > Oxystoma pomonae. The sequence continues at coordinate 117,890,108 of OY998166.1, read as the reverse complement.
AATCCCGAGGCAAAAAGTTTATAATTTTGTTTGTCTGACATTTATATACTATTTTATGCACTTTAGAATGAGCAGAAAAGTAAAAAAATTAACTATATTTTTTTATTTATTTTTCAAAAAATCGCACTCTGTAGCCAAACCGCCACATGTACCTTCGCTCTGTCTTTATGTCAAATGATAACATCCAGTATGCCGAAACGCAGAAACCTATGCGACGCTATGTTAATAAATTTTACTTTATTTCCCTAGGGAATAAATTATACATCTATGTTGGGAATTTGGAACCTTTGGTTGCACTAAAACAAAATTATGATTGTTTTCCACAAAACCAAAACTACACTTTTTTGCAGTCGACGCGCGTTTCGCTAACAACGTTAGCATCATCAGGAGACGATAAACAATAAACTAAATTAATCTACGCTCTATCTTATATACAATCCTTTAGTGGGCGGAGATAAGACTAATAATTTGTGATTGATCACGATTTTTAATCCTATCTCCCCTCAACCAAAGAATAAAGGGTACTAAACGGGATGGGTCCTCTATCTTTATTTAAACTATTTCTGGATTTAATGATTTCCATACTTTCATATGCATTCAAAAGTCTTTTGTTTGGTACACTTTTTAGAAGTTTTAGGTTATCTAATGTGAATCTATGATTGTTTTCAAAAGCATGCTCGGCCACACTTGACTTTTCTGTTCTTCCGTATTTTAAGTGTGATAAGTGTTCTTTAAAACGTGTTTGAATAGAGCGTCTCGTTTGGCCAACATATTTTTTATCACAATCCATGCAACTAATTTCGTAAATTCCACTTTTTTCTAGAACTGTAGTTTTATCCTTGGGAAAGGATTGTATATAAGATAGAGCGTAGATTAATTTAGTTCATTGTTTATCGTCTCCTGATGATGCTAACGTTGTTAGCGAAACGCGCGTCGAGTGCAAAAAAGTGTAGTTTTGGTTTTGTGGAAAACAATCATAATTTTTTTTTAATAAATTAGCCACTTTATTCCCGCAAAAGCGGGATTAAATAAAAACTTTTTTTTTAATTTTTAAATTTTTTTAGGGTGTTTTGTGAGAGAACATATTTTTTCAAGCTCATAAATGTGCTATGAAAATCCTGCGAAAATATTCTGTGAATGTTCTACCAGGATGTTATATGAATATAAAAACTGCGGACACAGAACATTCCCTGAACATCCCTGGTATACTGAGAAGATTTGAGGGAACATTCAGGGAATGTTCTCAATATCCTAGCGAATGTTCGGGGAATATTCCTGTGCTATTAGGGTAATTATAAACGTTCCTGGATCGTTTTTTGATGATGTCCCCGGACCTACAGGAACTTAAAAAGTACGTCCCGGGGACGAAGTGTGCTATTAGGGTAGTAGACACTTAAATTTGGAAAGCTTTTTTTGATTCCTTGTTGTTAGCGTATCTTTGATGCGTTTGTGAAAGCGTCCTTCGGAAAAAAAGAGTTAAAGTTGTGCTTACAACGTGCGACGTAACCAGACCAATTCTTGTTCAGTGCTTAATGCACAGTTTTACTTCATGCCGCTCCACGGATGTAGAAACCTTGGATTGCTAATACCTATGGGAAATTTTCATGAAAATCACTGCCGCGTGTCTTCCGCCATTTTCACCGCCATGTTGTGGAGATTTGGGTTGGCGATATTGGTTAACTTAATTTTAAGTAGTAGTGTGGGAACACTAACTGTCAACAGTGTCAAAATATGATTGAATTTGACATTTTTTTGAAAGGTTATTTTCGTGTTGTTTTTTAATACAAAAACAAAAAAGTAAAGAAACAAGTCATAAACAAATGCTCCAACGGTCACGCCATTTATCTCTTTCATTTGGTCCGGAGTATGTGCAGGTTTCGAACAAATAAATCACAATATGGAAACATTGCTCCCCAATTTATAAACTCAAAGGGTACTGTTAAGCCACACGTTATAAATTGTAATAAACGCTCGGTTCATCCATTACTGCTGGCGCTCCCGCTGAAGATACACCTTGATTACGTTGATCTGAATCTGCACAGGGACTAAAACAGCTAAGAACAGATGCACCAACGTGATACAGTAATAAAAAATAAACTAATAGAGGAAGATACTGACTTTGATAATAGCGTATATGGCTCAGCTGAAAGCCAGAGCCATGGCAAGTCAAGCAAAATTTAGCAATCACAAAAAAAGTACCTCTTTGGCACATGGAGTTTTACAATATCTGAAGACCTTGGCAGAAAAACCTATTAACTAACAACTGTGTCGACCATACCTTCCCTAAGTTAACAAGTTATTACTAAGATATCCTTGAGTTTTGGTAAGTTTTCAGTATTCAACATTTTTTTTGTAGCTCTTTTATAAAAGATGTGGGATTTTGCTCAAAACTGCATATGTTGTAGGTTTCATTGTCCTGATAAAAATCTAAAATTGCTCCACAGTGATCTGGTATGTGGTTTTTGAGATACTGCGTTCAAAGTTAAACGTTTTGGTATTCTGGCTTTTCCCTAAAATCAGTTTTTTGCACTTTTTGTGAAAATGTAAATAATATTTATGAACCAAATTGTAGTCTGAGAATAAGTAGCAGAAAAATATAGGTTGCGTCGCACTGGCATCACAAACATAAAAAATATTAAATTCATATGACCAAGAAATTACTTTTTTAACAAAAGGCAAATTTCAATTGTTATGTTGCCACTTAGTATTTAACAAACATGCCTCAAAACAAAAACTTTTGTAACATTTTTAGCCATTTTTGTTATTTGTTGCTATGGGGCAATGATAGATTTTCATCAATGTCTTCAAAATGTCATTTAGATATTAAACAATGTTAACATTAAGGTTTTGTTAATAAAGATTAAAAAATAAATATTGATTTTTCTTTATTTCTAGTAAACTGGTAAAACATAAAACAACAATTACTAGTCTTAAAATCTAAAAAAAATACTAATATCACAAAAACTGACAATGAAATCTTAAACTACTTACTTAAAATTACATATAGAAAGTTACAAACACATGGAAATGACAACAAGAAAAAGAAAAAAAAATATACTGATAAAATAAATAGTAGAACTCATGAAGTATTGTTCTAATTTTGTAAAAGTCGATGTGCCAAAGATGTACTTTTTTGTGACACAGTGTGATCGCTTGCCATCGCTCTGGTTTTGAGCTGATCCATATATGCTATTATCAAACTCCGTATCTCCCTCTATTCATTTATTTTTCTTTTCTTCTAGGCCTATAACAACCTCCGATTTATAAACTGTTGGCGCATATCTGTCCCTAGACGTTTTAGTTCCTGTTTCAGATTCAGAGATCAACTTAATGAAGGTTTATCTTGAGCGGGAGCGCCAGCAGCAATGGTTGACAGTACCGTTTGAGTTTATAAATTGGGGGTTATATTTCCATGTTGTAATTTATTTGTTCAAAACTTGCACATTCCCCAGATCAAATGAGAGAGATTATCATGGCGTGGCCGTTCAAGCATTTGTCTGTCTTTTAAATGGTTTTTATTGCTTGGTTCTTCACTTTTTTGTTTTTTTATTAAAAAACAACAACAAAAATAACCTTCCCACACTATTATTTAAAATTAAGGAACCAATGTCGCCAACCTAAATCTCCACAACATGGCGCCGAAAATGGCGGAAGACACACGGCAGTGATTTTCCCATAAGGGTATTATCAATCCCTTTCTTTTTTACATCCGTGTGTTGCTCACTTCTATTTCCGTCCTTGTCACAGATAACAAAATGGTTAGGATATGCGTACACGAATAATGCAAGGGTGCTCGTACGACATATCCGTTCTGAGCATGCGCACTGAGATACGATTTCTATTAAGCACTCTCAATTTGTCCAACTTTAAGTGTCTAATGAGTTTAATTGTATTTTAGTGTATTTTTATCAAAATAAAAGTTAAAAGAAATGTACTTAACTTAAACTGAATGCAGATGAAACGTGCTGCGTTGAATGAGGAACAAAAATTTTTGGCACTATTCTATAAACTGAAGAACGAAATCACTACCGTTTAAAAAAAAAATGGCGTATTTAGAAACTCTACTCATTTTCAAAATGATTTATCAAGGATAAACTTTCCTCAAGAAGTGGCTAATAAGCCTGTCTTACGATCAGCTGATAAGCGATTTAAAAGGGCAGTCACAAAATAAACAAGCCGTTTTTCTATAAGGCATAATTACAATATAAATCAAAATTTTACATATAAAAAGCATACAAATCAAACAAAGTAGCTATTTTATGTAATAGCTTTTGTGAATACGAAAAAATAAGCATCTTTCTAAGTTTTAAAAATGAACTAAAAATTCACAATTTAAAGATGTGGGAGGAAAAATTTTGACAAACCGAAACAATGCACCTTCTATGGGAAAACGGTTTATTTATCTATCTATGTTTATTTTTTATTCTAATAAAAATTTTTCATTTACGAATTTTCGTCAGCGGCACAGAGGGAAAGTATCTACGGTTAATACTAAGTACGCCACTGGAAAAAGCGATGATTTTTTTTAAGAAGAAAGACTTTTTTCTCAATCAATGATAAACTAAACTAAAAACGTAATAAAAAAAACATGTAAAACGTAAACAGCTATAACTTTTATTGGGTATTAATTGGTTTAGAATACTGGTGAAGTATATACGAAAAAATTAATAATATTAATAAAAAATAACATAAACTGTACTAGCCTATATATATAAAAAGAGGTAAATTTACATAATTTTTAATAATATCACAAATTGACTACCTTTTCTGCAAATGTTCAGGTATTGCATACAGCTACAAGATATCAACAAATTCAAAAACGAATATTATTGGGTACCTACTACATCAAGTGAATAAGTTATATTTTAGTTAGTTTGCTCAGATTTATAGTTGTTAGTTGGGAAATAAACTAACTAACTAAAGCATTTAACTATAACCCATGATTATTCCGATTTTTTTCTTAAAAAAATCTTTGAATTTAATAAAAAACTTAAATTGATATTTTTTATTACATCCAATTCCGGGGAATGTTTGTAAATTGTTTGTTCAATTGTTTATTGTATTAGTTTGTCTTATTACTACAAAAGGGTATAAAAAGTTATTTAGATCCTGAGAAAATTGACGCAGTGCCCAGTTTACTAAGATATTTAAACTACAGAGTGTTTCAAGTAAAAGGTAACAGAGGGGATTTCGGGCATTTTTCGTACAAATTTTGAAAAAAGCTCGGACACGTCGATTTTGTTTACCAGAGGGACACTTTTTGACCGTTTTGGAGGGTGATTCTCACCCCACTTATTTAAATAGGGAACATAGGTCGAGTGGCACTTTGTTTGAAAGGTCTTTCAATTCTCTATACAACTCAGTATTTTTTTCAAAAATCGTGCAATTGGTTTTCGAGATATTCGCTGTTAAGTTTATCATGGGAGAAAAATCAAATAACTTTTTCGACTTGTTTTTTTCAAAATTTGACTTTTTTCTCGAACCCGTCGATTTTATTTTTTTGAGTAGTCTATTTTAGCCATCTTGGATTTTTGGCATTTGTCACCACTCCTGAGGGGTGATTTCAGCCCACTTATTTTAATAGGGAATTACAGCATTAAAACTCGAGAACAGGCACGGAATAGAACTTGATTTTCATTATTTTTTAATATCGTTTTTGGATTTTAAAGTCATTCACTTGTGCATGTGTCTTCGAAGGAGTGCTCTTCAGATAGGAAACGTAATAGAAGGAGAAAATGGATGAAATTAAATTTTCTCTATGGTACTTACTTACCTATTGAATTCGGAAATGAACAATGTGCAAACACAGCAGCAATATTGTTTAATAAACAGCACCCTGGCAAAAATGTCAGTAGAAAAGTGGTTTTGCAGATCGTCAGCAAGAGAAATGAAGCCAACGAGGTGGGAGTTTTGGGCGAAGTGGCCATTAATCCCAGGTCGAGTATTTGGCGATTGTCCGAGTCGACAGGTGTCAGTCCTACTAGCGTATGGAGGATACTAAAAGGACACAAATTCCATCCATACAAAATCAAGCTTGTTCAGAAACTCAATGAAGACAACTTTGACCGACGAGTGGAGTTTTGTGAAGTAACGAGCGAACGTCTGATAAAGAACCCGAATTTATTGTACCAACCAGAATAACACTTGATTTTTTTAACAAAAACTTTTTTTTCTAAAGAACTGACGATTTCTACGTTCGTAGGAAAAATGTTGTACCTAACACTTGCGAAAAGTGTCTTTTTCGCCCTTGACGGCATGCCCGAACTCCGCTACGCGTCGTTCGTGCAACTGCCATCGCGTGCGGAAAATTATCACTTTCCGCACTTGTTAGGTAAATAACTATTTCATACTGGTTGGTATACGAGAGGAATTTGTCAGTCAGTATCTTATTAACTAAAATGGAAAAGTCAGTTGAAAAAGGCAAATCTCGAAAAAACGTGGCAAAAAAAATACAATTTCATTCTTCGTTCAAGTCAACTTTCAATGTCTAGGAAATCAAGTAAAAAGCTTTTGAAAAAAAATAATGTGTTGTAAAGAGAATTGAGAGACCTTTCAAACAAGGTGCCACTCAACCTATGTTTCCTATTAAAATAAGTGGGATGAAAATCACCCCTCAGGAGGGGTGACAAATGCAAAAAAAAACAAGATGGCTAAAATAGACTATTCAAAAAAATAAAATCGACGGGACCGAGGAAAAAGTCAAATTTTTAAAAAAACAAGTCGAAAAAGTTATTTGATTTTTCTCCCATGATAAATTCAACAGCGAATATCTCAAAAACAAATTGCACGATTTTTCAAAAAAAAAACTGAGTTGTATAAAGAATTGAAAGACCTTTCGGACAAGGTGCCACTCGATCTACGTTCCCTATTTAAATAAGTGGGGTGAGAATCACCCTCCTTAGGGGGTGCATCCTATCGAAAGTCCGAAACAGTCAAAAAGTGTCCCCCTGGTAAACAAAATCGACGTGTCCGAGCTTTTTTCAAAATTTGTACGAAAAATGCCCGAAATCCCCTCTGTTACCTTTTACTTGAAACACCCTGTATATAAGTACAAGGTAATTCACTATATTTTGAACCCCTGGTTAGTGCCTTTATTATTGATGATAGAAATAAAGTTTTATAGCTTTTTAAAAGCCTTCAAATGTTATTCCATATGTCAAAATTTAACATCAACTTTCTTATATTAAATGATACACCCTGTATAATTTTTAAAACTTCGATAGACCTTATACTTTTGAAAAACGTTGCCATAAGGGCAATGGCCAAAAAAAAATAGTTTAGGTGGATCTTTGTTCAAGACATTGCTCTTATGGCAACGTTTGACCGTCTTCAGGTGCAAACTACAATCTATTCCTAAGGCTGCATACTTATATACTATGGGAAATCACTCAACCGTGAAGTTGGCTCCGGCCAAGGAGCGGCTTTCAAATATTTGGAATGTCAAGACTTGGTTTACTGAAAACACCCTGATTCTGCCCAATAAAGGTAGCTTCAAGGAATTTTAGTTCCTTCCAGTGTGACTCCTTGTGCAAAACCTTTGCTTCTGTCCACTTCATTCGGTGTTGTTTTGACCATGCGTGTTCGACGATTCCTCACTTCGTTGTTTTACCTCTTTGGGTATTCGTCTGATGTTCTTTAAGCCTAACAGATAGTGGTCTTTTTGTTTCACCTATGTATGATTATTGGATTATTAGCTTTAAAAGCTGTTTTAATATTAAAGTTGTTCGCTACTCTTCGAATTTTCTCTGATACTTCTTTAATGTATGAAGTTTTGATCTTGTAATCTCTGACCTGTTTGCTGAAATTTAGAAATAGTATATGTTATAACTTCTTAATGTTTCTTATTTCGATTTCCAATTTGAACGGCTCTATTATACAAAGTTCTTATTCTGCCTCGTTTGGTTGTAGCAGAATTATTTGAACTTTGAGAAAGAACATTAGACGAATACCCAAAGAGGTGAAACAACGAAATCAGGAATCGCCGAACACGCACGGTCAAAACAACACCGAATGAAGTGGATAGAAACAAAGGTTTTGCACAAGGAGTCACACTGAAAGAAACGAAAATTGCGTGAAGCTGCCTTTATTGGGCAGAATCAGGGTGTTTTCAGTAAACCAAGTGTTGAAATTCCAAATATTTGGAAGCACCTCCTTGGGCGGATCCAACTTCGCCGTTGAGTGATTTCCTATAGTATATAAGTACGTAGCCTTAGGAATAGATTGTAGTTTGCACCTGAAGACGGTCAAACTATAGACAATGGAAGTCCGAAACACAGAGTTAATTTCAACGTAGTATATATTTTTGGAATGAGGAGGAATGACATTTGACAACATCTGTCATGTGGGTTAGAAGGCTTTAAAAAAACTAGAAAACTTTTTTATTTAAACTTTTTATCTATTATCAATAATAAAGGCGCTAACAAGAGGAGGTTCAAAATATAGTGAATCACCCTGTACCTATAAACAAGGGTACCGATAATTAGTACCATAAAGGATATACCCGTAGGTATATCCTTTAAGGTACTAGAGAGACTTTTAGAGTCAATTCATAACGCATTGACGTGACTTTATGCATTTTCAATTGAGTTTATATCCCTATTATTGGGGAGCTTAAGCAATTAATTATCTGATTTCTCTAAAATTATGTGCGTATGTAAATATTACGTTAGTTTGTACCTAGATCTAATTAAAACAACCTAAATTGATAAATGAAAAAAACCTTCACCGTTAATGGCATTGACATATTTTTTTTAAACTTTAGTGGGATCATTAATTTATTATATAGTATGGTAAATTCTTCTTTTGGATGTATTTTTTTTTCTCTCAAATTATACATGGTTAAGCAATGTATTCATAAAATTAGTAAAGTATTTTTTCATTTAACAATCATGTCCACCATATATTGACTACCTCATAAATGTAATAAATTAATTAAAATTAAAAAATTGGCACTACCTACAACGCTACTGTATTACGTAAAAATACAGAAACAAAATTTGCTATCACTTTTGAACATAAAATGTATTCCTTCCTTTCAAGTTTTTTTAATTATTTTTAAGGCTTCTTTTGGTTTTTTCAACACTCGTTTGGTTAAGAAGAAAGTAACTAGCCCTTACTGTCAAAAAAACATTTAAGCCAACCCTGTCCGTTGAGTACTAGCTGCCATTAGCCCTCAAATACGTGAGGTGTCACTTTGGCGGGTCCCTATACAAAACCCTAAACCAAATTTAGCAGAAATATAATTTTAATAATGACGGGAAAATCAAATCGCTAGAAAATATATGCATAGAATTAAATTCCCTACCCCCCAATTTCTTCATAATATTGTATTGCCATCCGATCTACATTACAAGAATCGTTTAATAAAAAAGAAATTCCCACTTTGGCGGGAGAGAAATATACAGGACCGTATTAGAAAGTTATTATTTAAACATTATAAAAACAATAAGTAGTTGTTTACAAAATAGTTCGTAGCCTGCAAAGAGAAGATGCGTAAAAAATATTAAAATAGCAAAAAAACTACGCACTAGCGACCTCTTTCTCTCGCACCCCAACAATCTCTTTCTCGCTCATCGCACAAGGAAAATACTCTTTGCTTCTCTTATTTTTACCAGTCAACTTGGGACCTAAAAAGAACTTAGCTACTCTAGCGCACCAGCCCACCTCGCAGGCTTCTTTCAGTTGACGTCTGGTCATCTCCGGCATGACGTCATCGAGTATTTTCAGTTCTCTTCGCGTGAAGATCAGATCCAAGGCCTTCCTGATCCCGATCATGACGACCAGCATGAGGGGGAAGAGGATGGAAGTTTGGCTGAACGATTTTATCAGCCAGAGGCAGACCAGGCAGGTTAGCTGGATTAGAGTGAAGAGGTGGACTTTTTTAATTGGAACCTGCAAAAAAAGAATATTGTAGCACCTATGTAAGCATTTTCAAAAGACAAATTCCCAAAAAAGTAAGAAACTGAACAAAACCAGGTTTAAAAGTTAACAGAAATCCAAACACGCTTGATTATTGTTGTTGTCAAATTTGAAGTTTTTCTGACAGAAATTTTGGCGGAGAGAGTATTTGTTTACGTTTTTCTATGCGCTTGTAAAAAAGCACTATTTTAGCCACTAGTTGTAAAAACTACTATTAAAAATCTCAAACGAAGAGCACTTCTCGCAACACACTATTTTTACACTATAAATTAAGGCGGCTGTTAAATGAAATAACAATGGTTTCCATAGCGATGTGCCTTTTTACTCGGTGACATTCATTGTTGCGAAATTTTAATCTTTCACAGTTTGATATTTTCACGATGTTTTTAAATGATTTTTTTTTATACCTTCAACAAAAACGGGTGCAAAAAAAAAGATTTTTGAAAGTATTTTCCTGTTTTTCTTCGATTTTTTGATAAAGGTATTAAAAAAATAGTGTTCACAACTCGTGGCTAAACTGTGCCTTTTTTTACTCGCGTTTTTAAATACCTTGTTGCGCTCGTTATTTAAACCAACGCTTGTAAAAAATCACTATTTTATCCACTAGTTGTGAAAACTACTATTTCGTAAATACTTGGTGAAAACTGTCTGAAATAGCTTAATTTTTAGACAAGAATAATTAGATTTTTTCAATATTACTATTTTCTCTTTAATTTTGGGTAAAAAACGGACAGAAATCATTTTTTACACCCGTGATCAAAAAAAAGTTTTTTTGCATCGGTAACCAAAACAGCCATACTTTAGTAATCTGCAGACAGTTACTAAAATCATGTTTTTGATGAAGGTGTAAAAAAAAGTTTTACACATGATAAAAGTAAAATTAAAGAAAATTATGCGGCACTGGTCCAACTGTGATTAACTGTCTTTTTAGGGAGAAACAAAATTATAGCGAACGTCAAATCAAAAATTCTCGCTGACAGTTGACGTCATCTGTCTAAATTTCGGGTGGAAAATACTGAAGACAAAGTCTGATCAACACCTTCTCAACTACATAGCCAGTTAACTTATTCTTGTTTTAGTGTCCTTTGGTCTACTATCGCGGCCATTTTGACATCAAACTGGCAAAAAATCCATGTTTTACCTGTCAATTTGGTTATAAAAATGGCGGCTTAGAACACTGTTAGCTAACTTTTTATCCTTTTCCTTTTAGGTGAGCACTTACTTGTCTTAAAAACATATAATCCGGCTGGTACTTATTCGGCATAAACATAATCATAATCCTGTCGAAAAACTGCAGCCCCTTCAGGGAGGCGACGCCCATGTATAAAAACACTCCGAAAAGGACGGGCATTGGTATGTGACTTAACATGGGAGTGAGAAAGACGGAGAGCCCGATTGTTAGGAAAATTAGGATGTGAGTGACTCTTTGTTCGCGAACGCCTGGAAAAAAGAATAAAAAAAAATATTTTCGTATATAAATCCAACCCTGTTTCTTGTTTCGCCGAGAAATGTATGTCCTTGGTTTGGTGTTGGCGCAACGTTATTGGTCAAAGTAAGGCGTGTCGTTATACTTTGAATTTCAAAAGTGACAGGGCCGTCGTTTAGACACATTTATTTGGCCCCCACACAACGTAGGTGACTTTATTTAGTTTTGTTTATTTTTTACCTAAAAATTGTGGTTTTTCCCCAGGAGCGGCGCATTCCGACTCCAGTTTTAAAGAATTGACGTGGTTGATGGAGAGGACAGTGGCGGCAACAAACCAGGGTAAGCCCATAACCTAAAAAAATTGATTTTTAATATAATGGTCGTGATTATTTAAAAACCATCAGAAAATCTCGCCCTTACAAAAAATCTGACGATTTTTAAACACAAGTTTACACTTACTGCTTTTTGTCAGGACTTATTTGCTAATATTCCCTAAAATTAAGTTTCTTCAATCTGTTCCACCACATAAATGGAATCGCGACCAATATGAAGACAAAATTGATAAATTGACGTTTAAATCGTGATTAATTTTTCGATAAAACACTCTTCAAAATAATGCAGAAGTAAACTTTTCCTACAGTGGCTTAGAGGTTTAAGCCTCTCCCACAACCATTGAATATCGACTCTTAAAGATTGTGTGAGTTGTAGAGACCATGCCGTTACTCAAACTCCCCCACAAACCTCAAGCCCCTCCCGCCCAAAAGCAATTTCTGTAACCAATTTATACAATGATAATATACATAATAATAATTGTTTCTTATATTTTAAATCTAATTTGGTTATGGAGGTCCTAAAACGTAATGACCTATTTTCAAACCATCATGAGCAGCTAATTCTTTGGATATAAACATAAATCCTTGTATGTCGACAATCATAATCACAAGAGAGTAGACCTTTAAGAACTGAGGTATAACTTTTTCAGAACATATACTTTATACAATATCCGCAGCATTTATCCATGAATTTTTCTTTTCTGGGAAACCCAACTATTTAACGTACTTTGATCTATAATTTTTACTATTCGCTTTCGCAGGACTTTTTTTACTAAATATACATCCGAATGTTTTGTTTTTTGTAGTTCTAATTCGTAAAATGCTCCACGTATTGCTTCTCCACCAAGACTTGAAATTATATCGGTCGGATTCGTAAATTACGTACTGACAAAGCAGTAATTTATAGACTGATACTCTCCCACCCATTGTAAAAAAAGAGAGAGATGAAGTCACACCTCCCATATACAAAGACTGAATTAGTTATTCCTGCCTAGCCAAAAAAGAGGGGGTAAAGAATTAGAGGAGATAGAGAGGAGTAGAGGGGGGATGTAGCGAGGGGTTGCGAAAGTAGGAGGAATAAAAATAATAGTGGTGAAAGAAGTAGAAGGGAAGGAGGGGCAAGGGTCAAGGATCAAAGGTCAACGTCAAAGTTCAAGGGGAGGAGGCAAATGTCAAGGGGTCAAAGATCAAAGGTCAAAGTTTAAAGGTCGAGGAGGAGGGTTGGTGGTCGCTACTACTCATTCTCCTCTGAAAGTGGTTAAAGTCCTCTACTGTTTCTTATTTAATGTGGGGCAGTAACTTACTGTACATATCTGTATCAGAATGGCCAGCACGAATAAATCCAAATGGTACCCGCAACCTTTTTTCAGCTTGTACTCTTTTCTGTTCACGATCACCGCAGTGATCTGCTGGTCCATAAAAATCAGGATGGTACCGAGCAGCGCGGGCAGTACCGCCACAAAGATCGAGTAGAAAGGGTTTCTGTCGTTAAACGGTGACACCAACCTGAAAAACGTATACATACAAGTAATAATTAACAGAGTGCGGAAATAAGACACCATCTTAAATTCGGTTCGATTAATGCATGAAATATGAGATACTATGACGGCCCTGCCCTTGCATTTTTCGAAAGAAAAGCCGTAGAGAGATTAACTCTCCTAATCAAGTTAGCTTATTTTACAAAATAAGGCTATGGGAATTATTTTAAATGCAAGCAAATACCCAAGAATTAAAGATATTTAAAAAAAAATTAAACCAACCAGCCTCGGTTTAAAGTCGGTTTGAACTCGTGCGGCACTTCGAGTTTGGGCGTTGGGATGTTGACGTAGCCGTCAAGCGCGGACATTGAAATGATGGCGATGATGACGGCAAAGTCGCTGACAAACTGTCTTATCTGAAAAAAAATATCAAGAGAATTTTTTTTTAACAGACTAGAAAAAAACGAAGGGTCAAGCAAAAAATATATAATGGGGTTCTTGCACATTTTTAAGTCACCGCATATTTGAAAACTACGTACGTAAAAAAAATATTCGACCAAGCAACAAAATCTGTCGCGCCGTGGTATAATAGAGTGGTATCATATCACGGCGACGGTTTTACTACTACTATACCTCGAGGTATTCACCGTTTTTGGCAATGCATTGGGACGGTTATACAACTATATCACGACGGTAATGTTTACTCTTGATATAGGAGTTATGTCTTCGCGGGTAGTAAACAGGCACGTTATCCCGACGTCCTGTTTCCCACATTAAGTAGTATTTGTGACTTTATAAAATTTTTATAGGTTTTCTCTTTTCCACATTATTAGTTGAAAATATTTTGATCTTTTTCTAAACTATATCAGGACACACACCATAAAATATGTGAAGACATGACAGAAAAGAAAAATATTTATCTATATGTTTGAAATTTTGAGACAATAATGTGTTTGAAATTAACTCTGTGTTTCGGACTTCCATTGTCTATATTATATTTATACACGACGTTTCGATTAGTACAATCTCTGATCGTCTTCAGGTGCAAATTACAATCAATTCCTAAGGCTACGTACTTATATACTGTGAGAAATCACTTAACCTTGAAGTTTAAGAAGTTGGCTCCGCCCAAGGAGAGGCTTCCAAATTTTTGGAATTTCAACTTGGTTTACTGAAAATACCCTGATTTTGCCCAATAAAGGCAGCTTCAAGGAATTTTCGTTTCTTCCAGTGTGACTCCTTGTGCATGTTCGGCGATTCCTGATTTCGTTGTTTCACCTTTTTTGGTATTCGTCTGATGTTCCTTAAGCCTAACAGATAGTAGTCGTTTTGTTTCGCCTATGTATTATTCAGCACACTCACAAGGAACTTCGTAAATGCATTCCTTATTTTGTTTGTTATCCGGTTTTTTTTACTAAGAAGGCTTCGAATTATTATTACTAGATTTAAAAGCTGTTTTAATATTAAAGTGTGTTTCGCTACTCTTCGAATTTTCTCTGACACTCCTTTAACGTATGGAATTGTAAGGAATGCATTTGCCTGGTTTTGGTCTTGTAATCTCTGTCCTGTTTGTTGAGATTTAGAAATAGTATCTGTTACAAGTTTAAGGCTGTAACCATTCTGCTGCAGATCCTTCTTAATGTTTGTTATTTCGATTTCCAAGTCATGAGAATTGTTACAAGTTTGAACGGCTCTGTTATACAAAGTTCTTATTATGCCTCGTTTGGTTGTAGCAGAATTATTTGAACCTTGATTTAAATATTGTCCTGTGTGAGTGGGTTTACGATAGACTGTTGCGACATCAGAATAACCAGCCTCGGTTTAAAGTCGGTTTGAACTCGTGCGGCACTTCGTGTTTTATTATAATTACTAATAATTACCATTTTATTAACCACTTTTCTGACGTCACAATTCATAGTGTTCCGTAAGCCGCAAAAAGAGCGGCATGCATTTGATATTGTTTATTATACTTTGATTGGGCACATCCTATTAGATACACCAGGTAGTAGTGATACTTCGTAGCACGTCATACGCAAGTTTTAGAGATAAGAAAAACATAGCGCCATGACAGCCTGCCTGGGGTCTGATTTTCGAATCCATACGAAAATATCCGCATACGTATATTGAATAATCAACAATTTTTATGTCAGTCTCTTTCTATACCGTGTGAAATGAGAGGCAAAAGATAAGCCGGTATGTGTGGACCGCGTTCGAATTCGACTGGTTTAACGCAATATTGCACGAGTGGGTGGAGGCATTCGTGTTGTTTCGCATGAAAAACCGGTTATTCTTGCACGTACTACCCATGAATCAGCATATCGGCACATCTTTTGCCTCCTTTTCTATACGGTATAGGAAGAGACGGAAGTAGTCGCATGCGAATAATTTCGTATGGTTTCGAAAATACGACCCCTGATCTCTGCTAGGTACTTCAGTATACTTCTTGCGCTGTCGTGCGACTAGTGAAGACGGTATCGCGCGCGAATTTTGAAAATACGCTTTTAAAGAAAAAAATGTAACAAAAAGAAAACCTGAAAAGCAAATGGATTACCTAAAGAAGAAAATAAGGAACCTGAAAAGGGAAATGAAGAAGGAATGTTCAAGATATAGCCAAACTGTCAGTTTTTAAACAATGGAGTGAGACAAATATTATGCTTTTGGCTAATATTTTTTGGCATGGGTTTGTTTATTCTGTAAACACACATTTGTTTTTATTACGCATAAAAACTTAAACCCTGCATAGTTTCTGACTTATGCCCGCTAAATTAGTCTCAATAAAAAATTCCATATGTTTACTTACTAGCACGTCGTTTTTCATATACATATATTATGTGACGACGAATCTGACAGAACGTAAAATGCCGAAAAAACCTAACAAAAGAAAACGTGAAAAGCAAATGGATTACCCAAAGAAGAAAATGAGGAAACTGGGAAAGGAAAGGAAAAGGAATCGTCCTGATTCAAGTAAGTAAGGCGCATTGTCAGTTTTAAACAGTGGAGTGACACAAATATTAGGCTATTGGCTAATATTTTTTGTCATGGGTTTGTTTATTCTATAAATACACATTTGTTTTTGCGAATCAAAAAAACTTAAACCCTGCATAGTGTTTGACTTATGCGCGCCATATTAGTCTCAATAAAAAACTCCATAATGTTAATAAAATCCCTTTCCAAAATATCACATTTTAATTTCCAGAATAATTATTATAACAAAAACCCTTCACCCGTCGTAATTTAACAAAAATTCTTAACCGAATTTTTCATGTAGCCGGAGCATGACTCAGAATTTGTTTGCCTAGCGCGCTATATCCGCATGCTATATGACATGCTCCCAATGCATGGTTTACTCTACCGGGTGTCCAACTTTATAAGTAGATTATAATATGTTTACTTAAAAAAGTATTATTAGCACATCGTCTTTCATATTATTATATGTGACGACGAATCTGACAGTTCCTCAACTGGTCAGACACTATTAGTTCCTCGAACTCTAGCATAGAGAGGCACCCCTTAGAAAGTATATTAGGGGGGACAGATGATAGTACATTGAGTCCAGATATATCAGCAGAGCTAGCTTGCAGATGGAAAAAGCATCTTTCTATGGGAATATACAGATAAGGAAACTAAAAGTAATCTTCTCGAAAAATACAAAATTCCCGGAAAAACTGCAAAATTCTTCAAGGACCCAAATTAATTCCGGGATGCTAGTATCCACAGAGCAAAAAAGAGATACGTAATTCTTGCAATTGTAAACCATGGTTTTCTCTAATTAGGCGTAAACAAAAAAGGGAGACATGAAGCACTTGATGAAGAACTTTTGGGTCTTGCCGAATCGGAGCAGTTGTTTTGCATTGTCCATAATATTGTTTCATGTAAAAATATAAAAAACTGCTACTGCGCAAAATCCAGATCTTTTATTTTTTAGCGAAAGTTTTGCCGAAAATTGCAAAAATATAAAAAAGGCGCGGAGAGGAAATATTAGAGCTAAACAGTGAAAGAACATATTCCTGAGGAATAATTTTTTTTCAGAAGAGTGGAATCAAATAACTCAAAATAAATTAGCTTTGAGTTGGACAAAAGGTTACAAAATTCCCTTTGTGAACAAACCTTTTCAAGTTTTTAGCCCCAAAACATCAAAATTTACCAAATATGAGTTCAAAATTTATTTGAAAAGCATACAACATTTATAAGTTGGAGCAGTTAAAACTATCAAGATCAGTTTTTGTTAAGCTATTTTTTAAGACAGAACGATAACAGAAGATTTTAGGTTTATCTTTAATCCTAGAAACCTACATAAATTTCTTTCGCCCACCTCATTTTCAACTGGAAGATATTATAGAACTTAATTACTAAAAACTGCTTCCAAAAATATTGAAGATTTTCTTTTTAAAACAAAAGTTGAAATCCAATGTTTACCATTCGGTCTAGCCACTGCACTTTTTTGTTCCACCCTTTCAGGTCTACTTCTCTTATCTAAAAGATTAGGTTTTTTATTAACAATTAAAAAACCATACACGACCAACTCAAGAAATACAAAAAGATGTGGATATATATCGCACAAAAAGGAATCACAAAAATAAAAACAGCCATTAAGATTATTTAAAAAAAAAATAACAATTAAGGAGGTTTCGCAAATTATAGGAAGGCTAGCCTCGGTTGGTACAGAGTACGGCTTGTTCTACGTAAAAACCCTTGAGCGAGAAAAATATCGTGCCTTAAATGCTAACAGGAACAATTATCACAAGAAGATACTTGTTAGGTTCTTAGTTAAAAATGAACTTGAGTGGTGGTTAAAGCACATACTATTTTACAGCCTAATTATAACATTAAAATTTTCTCCGATGCATACAAATCGGGATGGGGGCATGTTGCAATGGAAAGGAAGCAAAAGGGGGTTTTTTTGGCAACAAGGTTAACAGGAGAAACACATAAACTTTCTTGAAATGAAGGCAGCTTTTTAAGGCTTAACAAGCTTTGTCAAAGATTTTAAAAATTGTCTTATTTTATAATTGATTGCTATTGGGAGAATGATGTGGCAGTGAGCTTAGGTATATTTTTTTGTATTTGCCACGTACATAAATACGTTGGATAATCATATAGCAGACAAGAAATCTGGTATAAAAATTGTATATTTAATTGCAAGCTACCTATGAACAAAAAAAAGCCACCGGTTTGTGTCATGGATTCCAGTGAATGCATTCACAATGAATTAGAAAAACCTTAATTCTTATATATTTCCTCCTTCCTCACCGTTTCCAAAAATGTAAAAAAAAAGAAAAAATTGAAAACGAGAATCCGATATGTTTGGTGGTTTATTCTATCTGGAGAACTCAAGCATGGTATCCAAAATAGAATAGATAGAATCTGTGATTCGCTTAAAAGTTATCGTTTTAAATCCGAAAGGTGATTTACTCTTATTCTCGTTTAGGTAACCCCACCCACTATGAAAGAATCTTTCCCTGGTGGTAGCAATCTTATCAAGGTGGCCTATAGTAAAACGCAGGCTAATGTAAATCAAGTTGTATCCGTTTTAGAAACAGAATCTCATACTGGGAAATATTGAACTCTTAACACACATAGGTCTGTCTTAAATTTAATTTGCGAGCAGAAAAATCAGAAACGGTAGATATTATTATAAACTTGGTATCCGGAACCAGTGTTACCTTATATAGGTAAATTGTATTCTTTGATAAATTTACCATTCGGGTTATTAACTATAAAAATGGTACTTCTTTTGACTCTTTGTTCTGCTCAACGAGTTCAGACACTTTCTATAAGTTAAGTAACATCACGGCTAACGGAAAGGGCATAGAAATAATTCTTAAAGATATTTTAAAAATATCTGAACCCAGAAGAATTCAGCCTTGGCTTAGGTTCCCTTTTTCAAAGAAAATTTACAGTTCTATTTGTGTTTTACCATTATATATTGCATACAGAAAACAAAACTATTTCGAGGAACGGTGGATATACTTATTTTAACAATTAAAAAGCCTCATAAGACGCTACATCCCAAAGCATTAGCAGATGGATTTAAAAAGGTCTAAAAAACGCAGAAATAGAATCAAATTTTAAAGGACATAGCAGAGAACATGGGGTGTCTTCCGCAGCATTAAGGGTTGGTGCATCATTCAAAAGTATTAGAAAGGCTGTGGGATGTTCGGAAAACGTTGAATCGATTTTATAACAAACCTTTAATTTCAAAAGATTTCTTAGCTAATTATATTAAGAAATATATTTTAAACACCATATTCTCTAAACAACTACCTGGTGTATCTAATAGGATGTGAAAAATCTCGTATAATTTGGATTGAACTTCCTTACAGGTAAGTCGTTTAATCCTTAATTTTCCTTGCGTCTTACCGCATACCTCATACCGCTTACCTTACGGAAATCTGAATCCACCTTTATAGTGCCCTCCTTTTGAATTTTATTTCCGGGTGAAACCATATTAAATCAACCAAAAAAAAGGCACTTTTCGTTTTGACCATCTCCGATTTTGATGATTTGTGGTACACTTATTCTTCTGATCCAAAAACTTAAAAATCCAAAAAATTAAATTTTTTGGATAAGCGGTTTTTGTTTTATTGATTTTTGAAAATAAAGAAATTGACCAATATGCCCTTGACAGGCACTTACAAAAATAGCAATATCTCAAAAATTATTGGTCCTATAGAAGCGAGTTATAGCTTATTTTGAAGGTTTTTTAAAGACCTTTTTAACTATGTGTATCACCATGTAATTTTTTGTTTTTATTTTTTTTTTAATTTTTTTAATATTTTTGAATTTTTTTCAGTATTTTTTTAATATTTTTGGAAAATTTCAGGATGGAGAAGTTATTGGTTCTATTTTTAAAAAAATAATATAAAAAACCTTGCAGGGAAAAACCATACATTTTTTGATAAATACCTATATATTTACTCTTTATATCTAAAAACTTGTCAATTGCTTCCAGTCTTGTAAATAAGATACATAAAAGGTTTTTCCAAACTTGTTTATTCCTGCAAAATTTTCAGTATTTCTTCAATTGTCCTCCCCTCCACCCAAGATCTTTTCACCCACCTATTATACATTTAAACATGTTAATTCCTGCAAAATGTTTAGCTCCTCCCATTACTTTTTATTGGCCCTTACCCCAATTTGTATCACTTCTGGTTCAGACAGGAAAAGTTTTGACAATAATTAATTGCAAACCTGGGGTTCATGTGATAAATTGCTATTTTTTAATTTAAAACATTTAATCTTATCGGAGTCGTGTATTGTAAAGGCGCAATTACACAGACGAACATGCTCAAATAAAAGCTCGTGCAAAAGATCTGAAATTTTTTGCGCGAACATTTTGTGAGCTTTTCTTTGAACATTTTGTTCGGGTAAATTTTTGAGCAAGTTATTGCTATCTATTTTGGAAACATATTTTTAAAGATGAGAATAAATATAATTTTACATCAGTGATCAGTGATCTCAATTCTTTAAAAAAATGAAACACCAACTTTTATTTTAAACTTTTGTGAAAAAAAGGCGACGGCAAGCGAAACATTATTATTGGCTATCAGTTTTTTCATATGCAATGTTAAAATAGTTAATGATGGAGGTAATAACTTTTAATTCTTTTCTTTAACTTTTTTGGTTTTCTTTCATTACAAAAAGAAAACGGAAATATCTTCGAAGTAATTACTTTTTAAAAAGCAGGTGGATATTTTTAGAGAACTGTTCTGGAGAGTAGTTAGTTGTTCCCTGGGGGGGGGATAGGGAGGTTTAGACAGTCGGAACGCAGCGCTATCAAACACTGCTGTAATTTTGTGTGTCAATGTTCATTTGACCAAAACGCCCTCTCACTAGTCTACGGTTTTTACCTTCTCCTAACCCAGCAACAGCAATAAATAAGTGCCAATTTTTATTTTTTTTGATTCTCGTTTTTTTTACAACTCCAAAAAAATTACAAGTATACTGGTATATCCCCTATAAAAATCAGATCAATCGAAGTTGCTTATGAGGTAAAACGTGAATTTCGACATCAAATCGTTTTTCCGTCGGAAAGCACTTAATTAAAAATACCTTGTTTTAAAACTTAGTCTTTCTAATATAAAACTATAAAATTTAAATTTGTAAGAAATCTTTATTACCAACATTTCTTCAAACAAATTTTGCTCAACATTCTCTCCAAAATTTACGTATGTTTTATTGTACGCGATTTTGCTCGAACATTTCTTTGAACATTTTGCTCAAGAGGCTCGTGTAAACGTTTGGAAAGTTTGTCTGTGTAAATGCGCCTTTAAATGGCACAAAATAAGCCAAAACAATGGACAAAATTTTTTGTGAGTCGTTGTGATCCATTAAGTCAGGAGAAACATTCCGGAAAGTTACGGAATGTCACAAATTGGATGACTTCCTTTAAAGGGGTGGAGATTGGCATGAAAATTTGTGACAATTGTCGAATGAAACTTTCCAAGGAACACAAGGAACAGGATGAACAACCATCTCCTGTAGCAGGGTAAGTAATAGTAACGAATACCTACCTACATTTTTACTTGTTTTTTTTGTGTGTTGTGGCTCTGGTAATAATTTTAGGGTAATTATTTAGTATCCGGTTTTCTGCCATTTTTGGTTTTAAGTGAAAAATTCTTTATGGGGGCACCTACAGGCCTATAAGTCTGATTTCATCCTTTGCAAAAATTTATGATATTAATACATAAGAGGCTGTTAGATTTTTTTCTGACAAATTCACTTTTGAACGATTTTCAACATGGCTTTCTTCCGAAAAGGTCTATAGAATCGGCCCTTAATTATTCATTTATTTTGCAGGATGAAGTGCAGTCCTATCACTGGACAAATAGCCAGGCAACCCTACATCCTTTTGTAATATATTACAAAACTCATGAGGGAAAACTTGGTCATTTAAATTATATATTTATTTCGGACTGTTTGGTACACAACACTGTGGCATTGCATCTTTTTTTAAGCCACCTTATGCCTGAACTAAAGAGGCAAATTGAAATTTATACAAAATTATCTATTTTTCAGACGGCTGTGCCGCACAGTATAAAAATAAAAAAAGTTTTGTTAATATTGCGTACCATCTCGAGGAATTTAAAATTAAAGCAGAATGGAATTTTTTTGCCACCTCCCACGGGAAGAGTGCATGCGATGGACTGGGAGGCACCGGAAAAAGGTTGGCTGCTAAAACAAGTCTGCAGAGACCATATAATGAACAGATTATGACCCCCGAAGATCTTTTTAAATTTGCAACAGAAAATGACTACCAGTAACATGAAAAGTTTTTGGAAAAAAGATACCTGGAAGCACAATCGATACCTGGGACTCAAAAATTGCACTCGATTATCCCCCTCAGTAATGAAAAAATTATTACAAAATCATTTTCACTAAGTAAAGAGGAAAATATTCAATGTCTTTTTGCAACCTGTGGTTTGTCAAAAACAGAAATTGAAAACATTGACTCCGGTTTTGCAACCATAAACTATGACTGTCTTTGGTGGATGGGATGTATAATTGGCAAAAATATAGAAAGCGGGGAATTAAAAGTTAGTTTTTTACATCTTCATGGTCCCTCTCCGTCTTTTTACTCTCCAAAGCCAAAAGCTGATATATTGGTCATAGATCAAAATTCTCTTTTAAGACGGGTCAACCCAAATACTGCCACTGGTAGGACATATACGCTAACTGCATAAGAAATGACAGATTCCTCAAATATTTTACAAAAAAAATTAGCAACCTAAATATTTTTTATTGTAAATTTTCTATTATTCTTACTTTTCATTTTTTTGTTATACCTATATTAGGTAAATGAGCCCTGTATTAAATATCTTATTATTTTTTTAAAGTATGACTCCATTATTTCTCCATCGTAAAATTTTCCAAAAATGTTAAAAAAACATTGAAAAAAAAGAAATATTTTTTTGAAAAAAATTAAAAAAATGTGTTTTTGAGATTTTTCAAAAAATTTTTTTTTTTAATTAAGAAAAAAAAAATTAAACAAACTATATTGTGTCACACATCTTTAAAAAGGTCTTTAAAAACCCTTCAATGAGCTATCACTCGCTTCTGTAGGATTAATAGTTTTTGAGATATTACTATTTTTGTAAGTGTCTGTCAAGGACATATTGGTCAATTTCTTGATTTTCAAAAATCAATAAAACAAAAAACGCTTATCCAAAAAATTTGATTTTTTGGATTTTTGAGTTTTTTGATAAGACGAATAAGTGTACCAAAAATCATCAAAATCGGTCAAAACTATTGCCTGGTTGACTTGATATGGTTTGACCCTTCCATTAATTTTTTTTGTCAAAAAAAATTGAAACATTTTAAAAATAACAAAACTATAACCCCAAAAATAATAACAATTGAGTTATCAGTAGTTTATTTGCACCATCTCACTATCATTTTTGCGACGTTGCCGGTGCAACCCTACCTTGAATTATTCCTTCACGAAGGAAGAGACTATAAACACGAAATGAAACGACACGTCGACGCCTTGAAGGACACCTTCATCAAGGGGGCCTTTAGGCGTTCTTCGACGTCGGACTATAAATTTGTCCCTTAAATGCAGTTGACATTCCGCTCTCACTCAGTCGAATTTTATTAGCTTTAACTGTCTAATATGTCGAAGGGCGAGACTTACTTTGGATGGGAAAAACAAGGCGTTCTTGAAGTCTTTTAACTGCACTGATATGAGGAAGGTGCCCAAAAACAGTATAATTGACATTAAGAAGACGTCGGGCGCGTAAGAAGATCGGAAACAGCCATCACCTTGGAGGATGCCGCCCAAATCCTAAAACAACAAAAAATTCCTTAAAACAATCCTGCAAAATTTCGACGCCAACTGCCACGCTTTTAACTCGCACGCAAACTGACTTCAGAGTTCTGCGCTAGGTTACTAAAGGGTCAGTCCATATCAAGTCAACCAGGGTATTTTACCACACCATCTCCGATGTTGATGATTTTTAGTATACATGTTTTTCCTACCAAAAAACTGGAAAATCCAAAATTTCAGACTTTTTTGACCAGTTGTTTATTTTGAATTAATTTTTGAAAATCGAAAAAGTCACTTATTTGTCCTTAACATGTGCGCACAAAATTAGGAATATCCAAAGAACCACTTATAATAGAAAAGTAGGTGAAGGTTCATTTTAAAGCTCTTATAAAGACCTTTCATATGAGAATATTGCGTAACATATGTTGAAAAAAAAAATAAAAAAAAAAATTTTTGATTTTTTTTTTGAAAAATTTCAAAAAGGCCATTTTTAATTTTTTTCAAAAAATTATATTATTTTCTTTAAAGTGTTATTAAACTATTCACAAAATTTTGAGATGGACAAATCATGGGTTCAATGTGAAAAAATTTATTAAAAATGTCACATGCATGAAAAATCGCCTATAAAATGTACTTAATATTTTTGATATTTTTTTTGACATTGAACCCATCATTTCTCCATCATAAAATTTTGTGGATAATTAAGTAACACTTTGACCAAAATTATATATTTTTTTCAAAAAAATTAAAAATGGCCTTTTTGAATTTTTCAATTTTTTTTTCAATTTTTTATTTCCAATTTTTTTTTTGTTAAAATTATGTTGTGATATTTCATAAAAAAGAGCTTCAAAATGACTTTAAAATGAGCCATTTATTACTTTCCTAGTGTAAGTGGTTCTCGAGATATTGCTAGTTTTGTACATTCTTGTTAAGGTCAAAATGCTGACTTTTTTATTTTGAAAAATTAAAAAAAAAAGCTACGAATCAAAAAAATCTAAAAATTTGCATTTTCAACTTTTATGGTAAGAAGAAAATATATACCAAAAATCATCAAAATTGGAATTGGTCGCGTAAAATTTTTGTGATTTTTTGGTTGATTTGATATGGAATGACCCTAAAGTCCAATTTTTCGATGAGCGGACTGAAGTCATTTTTACCTCTGAAAACGTATTTCTTTGTTGTTAACAGTTCGCATGTCAAATAATTTGTTGTTGTCAATTTGAAGTAACAGTTAAAACAATCAACGACATTACTTTTTTACATATTTATTGTCGCTTTCTAAAACAATGTAACAAATAAAGATCCAAAAAAATGACGTCAGTTCGCTCATAAAAAAATTGAACTATATCTCTAAAAAAAAAACTATACAGACCGCTTCAAGCTACTGCGAACATAGGGCGGAAGAAGTCTAATTTGCCAGTGTACGTACATGCAGAGACACCACACGCCTATCAGTGAAGCAACCAATACTCAGGCTTGCGATCACCACTTGCTGACTTTCCTTTGGTATTTAGTACGCCTCTAACCACGGTGCTGTGTGGAGCGTAGTCAATGAAACCGGAATTTGGTCAATAAATACGCAAATTTTTATAACGTAATTTTCTTATTTTTTGTCACTGATAAATAAGAGCGTTTTATTGTCAACTGCTCAGATTTATCAGTGACGACGTGTTACAATGAAAATAATAAGGAGAAACAAAATAAAAGCAAGTTCTCAAAATAAAATAATACATTCTAAAAACCAAAAAGATTCTCCCAGTCAAAAAAAAATTAAAGCAAATGTTCGAAAAGTCCTCCTTGCTCGGCTAGATAATATCCGAGCCTACTATAAAAACCCCTTCTAACGTTTCCAAGCATGTTAGGGGTGATAATTTGAAAAGCTTCTTCAAAAACAGATAGAAGTCATTAGGAGCAAGATCGGGAGATCGAGCTGGCCATAAAATAGTTCCCCGTGTACTTATAACCCGATTAGGAAATACATTATCAAGATATTCCCTAACAAGGCCAACATTGTGAGCGGAACAACCATCTTGTTGAAACCATGTTTCACCAAATCTTACACCTAACAACTGCCTAGCAGTTGGAATAATGTGCTGCTGCAGTAGATCCAAGTATCTAGGACCATTTAAATTGCAATTGCCGTTAATAAAAAATGGCCCAATTACGTGTTCCCCTATAATACCCCCCACCCAAACATTTAGTTTTTGGGGATACTGTGTTCTTACGTCAAAATACAAATGCAAATTTTCCCTCGACCAATATCGAACGTGTGTTGGGTTATGACGATTTGACCATTTGACCATCTGCACTTTTTCGGCAACTTCGTAGAGATCCATTTTTGGTTTTAAAAATGTATTATTTCAATTAAGAACTTACCCATTTGTTTCTCGAGCAAGGCAGAAATAAAACAAAATAATAAAAACAAAATGAATTTCCAAAAGATAACACTGCAGCGTGCTTCGAATCCACCTCGGTCGTACGGCACGGAGAGTAAATTGGACTTGATTCCCCCTATGTTCGCAGTAGCTTGAAGCGGTCTGTATAACGTATAAAGATATAAAGTACAAAAAAGCACTAATTTGGAACACTGCATTTTACAATATTTGTACAATTTGCGCTGCAATACAAAAAAAGTGTAAATATTGTACTGGCATGAAGTACTTTAATAATAGTTCTAAAATAATGCCTTATTTATAATGGCACAGTAAAGTGCAGCATCATAGTATATTAATAATTAAATAATTAGTACTTTTTTGTACAGTCAATATTTTACATTTTTAGTATTCCGATGTTTGGTGGGAAGATTAATCATCTAAATCTAGGACGCGAACGCTATGAAAATTTTTGCAATTTCAGCCGTTTTTTGTTTGGCATATGAATATCACGTTTCACGTTGACAGCAGAGACAACATAATAACTTACGGCGGGAACACAGTGTAAACAACCGGAAAATTTTTATCATATTCGTTACCGGCAACCCCAAGTTAACCTAAAAGTATATAACACACGAGCAATTTGATTGGTCAAATACAGGTACCAACATATTCGTATCAAACTTTTAAATTGAATTTGTCAAGAAAAAGTTTGTATGACCTACCCATAAGTTATTTTAAATCGCATTTCAACAATATTTCAAAAATATTAAAAGGCATTAAAGGTACCACTCCAGCAAAAATGTTTTTTTTTAGCTTACTAGCATTATTTTTACTATTAAATGTAAAAACTATTACAATCTGGCCGTTTGCTTTAAAGAAAATAAAAATTGTACTTTTTTCAAAAACGGTCATTTTCATTCTTTTGTAAAGTTTACAAATCAGTGACTTTTCTGATTGTACCAAAGAACCCTTATAGAAATATTTTTACATGGGTGGAAAGGGTGTTTCATTTAGGACAAATAGAGAAACGAATCGTTGTATTTTGGGGGTAATCAACAAAGTTGCGGGAAAGAAACTCTAAAGCTCGATATCTCAGAAAGTAATCTTTTTCACCTTTTTTTATTTTTATGCTTTATTGATCGAGTACTACAACGCATAACAAAATTATGACATTTAGCCGAAAGCCATTCCTAATGTAATTTGTGCAGGGTTCTTTATCCCGAAGAAATCCGTGAAATCCGTGAAATCTTTGAGAAATCTGTAAAATCTTTTAAGAAATCTGTGAAATCATATGTGAAATCTGTGAAATCCTAAGTGAAATCTGAGAAGTCGTCTTTTTCCACTTTGCCAAACTTTTGATTTAAGTTAGCATTACATCAAAGAAGAAGTTAAAAAAAAACCTCCAAATCAGTTACTTAAACCGAAAAGAAACTAAAAAACAAAAGATCAAAAGATCTTGGGTGGAAATAACGAAAATTCAAACTTGGATGAGTATCTCACAAGGAACACATAAAAGATCAAAGCGAAAAGAGAAATTAATAAACGATGTTTCGCCCTGGGTAACCAGCGTGGGCTCATCAGTAGTTTCACTGGTCACCCTCCACTATACATCATTAAACACCATCATACACTTAGATTTCCAACCTTGAACCACTCATAAATAGGCATCGTTCCGCACTGGTACTTACTTATCCAAGTTGAGCCCACGCTGGTTACCCAGGGCGAAACATCGTTTATTCATTTCTCTTTTCGCTTTGATCTTTTGTGTGGTCCTTGTGGGATACTCATCCAAGTTAGAATTTTCGTTATTTCCACCCAAGATCTTTCGATCTTTTGTTTTTTAGTTTCTTTTCGGTTGAAGTAACTGATTTGGAGGTTTTTTAACTTCTTCTTTGTTTTAATTGCCTTAGGAGCATAATCCTACTGGAAATATTAACACGCCAGGACGAATTCGTATTAGGTAACTTGGATAAGTAAGTACCAGTGCGGAACGATGCCTATTTGTGAAGTGGTTCAAGGTTGGAAATCTAAGTGTATGATGGTGTTTAATGATGTATAGTGGAGGGTGACCAGTGACCAGTGAAACTACTGATGAGCCCACGCTGGTTACCCAGGGCGAAACATCGTTTATTCATTTCTCTTTTCGCTTTGATCTTTTGTGTGTTCCTTGTGGGATACTCATCCAAGTTTGAATTTTCGTTATTTCCACCCAAGATCTTTTGATCTTTTGTTTTTTAGCGTTACATATTATGGAAAAACGGTTTGTTTACCCTACACCGGCCATAATGGATCGGCCATGTTATTTTTGTTAGACTGCCCTAGAGGCCCTATATACATTTGACAGTTGCTGTTTTACCAGGGGCGCATTCAGCGGCGGCTGGAGCCAAACCAAAACCGGTTTTACCCCTTCGACTCAAAATGTCAAAAATGGCATTGCCATTACCGAACCAGCTTTGAACGCGCAAAGCCGACTGTCGTATCTTTAGTATTTCTGCTAGGCACGGACAGTCTGTTTAAAAAGGAAAGGGACTGTTGGAACTTTAAGCCACGGCCATTTGATAGCTTTTTCTAAACAGATACCTACTCCCTACCTTCTGTCCGCAAAATCACCGCATTCTCCTCACATTCCACAAGTGTGGCGTCTACACAATTCATTGTATGTAAGAAAAAATAGAGAAACGTGTTGCACTCATTTTTAAATTATTTTCTGAATTTTCTTCAATTTGTTAGGTTAGGAAAACCGCAACTGATTTTTTTTCGTTGGTCTCCCGCGGACCAATAACAACAAGCGATGCTAATTCTAGCGACGCTTTCGAGTTCCTCCAAAACTGGTATGGCTTCAGCCGATCTTGAACTGTATATGCTAATCACTTTTGGCAAGCTGGAGGCATTTCTGAACGGCTAATGCCAATTTTGGTTTGGCTCCAGCCGCCGCTGAACGCGCCCCAGAGGTGGGCAAATCATATTGCCCTCTCTTTCTAGCACATTTTATTTCTAGTACATTTGGATGTAAAACGGATTTTATGAGATGAATGAAATATAATTTCCCTAGACATATTTTGATTGATTGATTGAGATTGATTTTTTTTTGGTTAGTAAAATATGTCAAGCTTTAATAAAAAAAGCAAAAACAAACAGTGAATACATACGGTAGATATTAAAAATGTAAATAATAGGTAAAATATAAGGAATCCTATGGCTATATTTTTGTTACCTTTTTACTTACAAAAAACTGCTTGTAGCTCACTTACGTCGCAAATTCGGCTATTTTTATTAATTTTCCAGCTTGGTAAATGCATGTTTTCTTTTCACTTTTCCTGAGTTTCTTACTCCGTTGGACAACAGAACAATACCGCATCTCATCATCGATGCACGTATTTTTACAGTTTTTGATACAGCAAAATTCCATTTGTAAACCTGACGTTTCTTAATCAAAAATCTGACAGTGAAAAAGTTATTTATTGTCAGGGGTTCCCAACTATCATTGCCAACACACAATTTCAAACACTTCCCTAACAACTGTCAAATCCAGTTGCTCACCTCTGGTAAAACAAAAACTGTAAAAAATCGTATACAGGGCCTCTAGACTGCCTTATGTCCATGCATGGTTTTTTCGAGAAAGCCAAAATGGCCTTGTTGACCTTTAACGCTATAGTTTCTCCCCAGATTTTAAGTAAAAAAAAGTACAACTGGCAACGCTTTGTTCTTTAATTTTTTAATCTTTTGCCAGAGTGCACAGGGAAAACTAAACATCAGAATTAGCTGAAATTTTGCAGGGGTGATCATTTTTGAATGCTTAACAAAAATATCTGAAGGATTTTTTAAAATTCTCAATTATTTTTTCTTCAAAATAAAAGCTCTGGTGCTGTCATCTATCCCAAAACCCTCAAAATAATTGCGGTTTAGAACAAACCCAATTTACAAAAAAATAGAGAAATACTCACAATTTTCTCTGGATTACATTTTTCCTTTTTATATTTCCTTGCTTTAGCGAAAATAAAAACTAATTTTCATTTTTTTCTAAAAGCCTGTGCACTCCGGAAAAGAATACACGCAGTTTAAGTGTTAACCGATAGATCGCACAATTTATACAATTCCATGGTAATGGTGTTTTGTCAACAACAAACAGTAGAGTTTTTACGTTTTCTGACAGAAAACCATTCGAGGTAATGTTTTCTTTCAAAAATGTGTTTTCAAAAAAATTGTTCTAAAACAAATATGAAACCACTCCGTGTGTGCGGTCGCCCGCCGAAAAAGGCCTAGCGCTGCGCGGGCATTACCCCGAGTCTATCAAAGAACCAAGAGAACTTTACTGGTTCGCTGGGAGAACTAGGAATTCGCATAGAAACATTCGGCACCCATAACCCCACATAATTTTGTTTAAATTTAAATTATTGCGGCATAGTTATGTGCAAGTGTACTAGTGAAATCTACGAGTGCAAAGGATAGATTTTAGAACCTGAGTTTCAAAAACAAACGGATACTTTAGTACTAACAAAACAGGTCAGTAAAGCTCCATTTTGAGGTTGGAAAGGCTCTTGTTAGTCGTTGGCCTGTTTAAAATAGAATACAATTATTTCGTCTAGCGCCAGTAGCCGATTTTTAAATCTGCATGCTTTTAAGTTAACCTGGTGTCGGTATCAGCTAGCGGAAGTGTCTTCAATTTAATTTTATAAATGCAACCTTAAACATTACACCCAGTTACTTTAATACGTAGTTGGATAGCGTTTTTTTAGCAGGTAATTCTGCAATAAATGGATTTCTTTTACTTTAGTATTTTACTTGGTTTTTTAGCGGCGCAGAACGCAAAAGTCAAAATAAACATAAATAAAGTCTCCGCGTTCCCATGGAAAACAAATTCATTGACGTAAAATTTTGCAAAAAAATCAGGTCGACATAGTTAAATTGATTTCCCGTACAGTGTTGCTAAAAACAATTCCCCAGATTGTAACTACGACTTTAAAATAATACTAACCAAGCAGGTGGTGCGATTGAGACTCTTCCAGTGGTCCATTTCGGGGTGCTGGATTTGAACCGAATCGTTCACAATACAGGAGCATTCAAACGTGGTGTTCAGCATGCCCGAGGTGTTGATGGGATATTTTTTGCCTATCGCTAAAACGTTTTCCACAGCCTAAAAGTAGAAGTTCGGATGAATGATTGTAGAAAATTTGAGGGTGAAAGTTCGACTCTGCACTGTGGACGTTTCGGCGACAAAAATTTTACCGGTGTTGTACTAGGATATAAGGTCCTATATAAAGAATAGGTACTAGTTATCTATTTACGATAGTCTGTCAAAATAATAGACACTTACAGTAAGATTTTCTAAGATGTAAAATAGTAGCCCCCACAGGTTTAAATATTTACACCTGTAGGGGGTACTAAATTTTAAAACCAATTTTCAAAAAACAATTACCCTTCCAGAAAAGATACAAAGTTATTGATTATTTTGTATTGTTATTGCAAAATACCACTGAAAAACTGCTTTTCTTTCTCAAAATATACCATATTTAAGGAGAAAAGGACGCATCAAAGATACGCTAACAACAAGGAATCAAAAATAGCTTGCCAACTTTAACATAGTTATATATGCTTGCATCGAACTGTCCTAAACCCACCAAATACGCTTACATCAACAGTCTGAGAGCAGGGCTGAGTGCCCCTCCCCCCAGCAAACATATCTGTTACAGTAGACAGTTAAAGTTACATATAAAGAGAGTGCTTATTCCTTGTTGTACCATACGGCGTTACGTCTCACCCATAAACATTTAAAGTTGTACATAAAAAGGGTTCTTAGTCGTTGTCGTATCTCAGTACGCGTGCTCAGGACCGGTACACTTGCGAATACTGCATGGGTGGTCGTAGAGATAGGTGAGGCGTAGTCGCTATTGTACGGGATATCCGTTCTGAGCATGCGCACTGAGATACGGTGCGCCATAGTACTACGGTGCGGATTTACTAAAAGGGTTTAGTCTATTTTAGAACGGTCTTAAGTTTAAGTGAAATTTTTGGTTTTAAGCATTTTGAACCAACCCTGAGTTTTGGACATAGTGTGATTTATAAGAAGAATTTTAATAAATTTTTTTATTGAATAATCATCTTAACACACTCTTTTGTTGGATTTAAGAAGAAAGTTTCAATTTAGAAGAAAAGAAAATCAAAAAATTTAAACCCACGCAGGGTTTAAACAGTAAACACTCTAATTAAAACATACCCTTGTTAATTAATTTTTTCAGTTAATACCTGATGTCACACAACGATTTAGATGGGTAATAATAAAATAAGGAGTAGATTAATTTTGTCCTTTTATGAATTGTTTGAAAAAACTTAAATAAGAGTTTTGTTTATATTTCTGTCACTGTCGAAATGTCATTTTCAAAATATTAGCTGCGTTCAAATCACAAACAGCGAGTTCGGATCTTTTAGCTCTGCTTGTACCTGTGCTTGCACCAACCTCTACTGATAAAAGCTACAGCTTTGAAATGAGTGGCCTTTGAGTAAGGAAAGTTTTCTTCACTGAGCTTTTAGATAACCTCAATGTTTTAGTTTCAGTTTGTAAATAAATTAATATAGTTGTTGTTTTGGGTTTTCTTGTTTGGTATATTTTTCGTGCATAATCAGTGACCTGCACTTATGTTTGTTTTGCCTCGTAGAACCCTCATAAATAATTTTTTTTTGCTGGAAACGGGTTCAAAATATGGCGTAAATTAATCCTTGTAAAGACGGTTACTTAGGGAAATTATAAACGAACTTATTACCAATTGCCACAAAACAATCTTTTCTGAGTGCTATAAATTTAAACCACCTCCCAGAGGTGGTTTAAATCGAACACAGATAATGAAGCTATTATGTGCCAAATTTTTGGCGTATTCACCATTTGCCATTTTGAAATCTGTCAAAAAAAAATAGTTTTAGGGCATTTTCTCCTAAAATATGGTATATTTTTAGAAAAAAAGCAGTTTTCAGTGGTATTTTGGAATAACAATACAAAATAGTGTTGTGTGTCTTTTCTGTTTGGGTAAGTGTTTTTTGAAAATTGGTTTTAAAATTTAGTAGCATCCACAGGAAACAAAATTATGATTGTTTTCCACAAACCAAAATTACACTTTCTTGCACTCGACGCGCGTTTCGCTAACAACGTTAGCATCATCAGGAGACGATAAACAATTGTTCCTCATGATGCTAACGTTGTTAGCGAAACGCGCGTCGAGTGCAAAAAACTGTAGTTTTGGTTTGTGGAAAACAATCATAATTTTGTTTTAGTGCAACCAAAGGTTCCAAATTCCCAACATAGTTGAGATGGCTTCACGGTCAACGGAACTAAATCTATATCGTAAGTTTAGTTGGTGCAGATATTTGGTTTCTAAAATCTTTTAAAAAATTCAAAGTTTTTCCAAACTTTGTTCAAGTAAAGTTGCCGAAATCTACAGTTTCTTCAAAAGTAGCCCTGTTTGCAAAACAGAAATGGTTAGATTTAGAAATCAAAAATTTGTACGCAAAACGAAGTATTGATTGTTTATCGTCTTCTGATGATGCTAACGTTGTTAGCGAAACGCGCGTCGAGTGCAAAAAAGTGTAGTTTTGGTTTGTGAAAAACAATCATAATTTTGTTTTAGTGCAACCAAAGGTTCCAAATTCCCAACATACCCACAGGTTTAATATTTAGACCCGTGGGTGGTACTATTTTAGATCTTAGAGAATCTCACTGTTAAAGTTGCGCATAAAAAGGATGCCTAGCCGTTGACGTATTTCAGTGCGCATGCTCAGAACGGATATGCCGTACAATAGCGACTACGCCTCACCTATCTCTACGACCACCCATGCAGTATTTCCAAGTGTACCGGTCCTGAGCATGCGCACTGAGATACGACAACGACTAAGAACCCTTTTTATGTACAACTTTAATAGTTTATGGGTGAGACGTAACGCCGTATGGAACAACAAGGAATAATAACTCTTTTTATATGTAACTTTAAGTCTACGTAAATCTAAAATTTTCATAAAATTTACGTAATATTTACATTACATAACTTATGATTTACGTAATAAGAAGAATATGGCGTTGTGCAGAACATGGAAGTTACTTTTGACCTTGTTGTGATTTTAGAAGAATATAAATATTATATACACAATATGACTTTAATTTTACATGAATTTTACTTTCCAATACGTAATATCTATATAACATTTATGGTTAAATTTATATAGTAGTTTCATAAAGAGTACGTTATTTACGTGACGTCACGTTTACCTTGATTTTACTTGAAAGAGATATAAATATTATGTAAAAAAAATTACCCCAATTTTACCTTTCGATTTACTTTCTAGTTCCCAATTTTTTGATGTCATGTTTTATTTACCTAGAATTTATGTAACAAAGTAATCATGTGTATATTACTTTTACGTAATATTTACGTAGCAGTGTTGGCTGGGCCAAACGATGGTATGTCGTTTAACGCGAGTCTAAGAGCAGTGCTGAACTTTAAATGCAGCAGGAAAAAATGCATGTGGTTCTCACCTTGTAAATAAAAATAAACGCGATCAACGTGGCAAAATTCTCTTCGGTAAACCTGGTGATGTAACAAACCAGCGCGCTCGCGTCGATTGCGACCAGGGTGATCAAAATCACGGTGACCCAGGTGCCAATCCAAAAACGGAACGACAGGTAGTCCCAGTTCATCGTTTGACAGAAGTCGTAGACTATCGTTTCGAAAACTAAAACGGGACCTACAAAAGTAAAAAAAATACACAAGTAAGGACAACTTATATCAAAAATCATATATTTTTTGAAATAAAACAAAAATTAATTATCAAAAATATTAAAATAAGGAAAAAAAAATTATCAAAAACAAAAAATTTCTTAAACAAAGAATTTAAAAAAATCATTGAAAAGTTACACCCACTACCCTACCCAATGAACAATTTTTAGTTGCCTTAGTTGCCGCAACTAAGAAATACACTAAAATTAAAGTCATTTGTGCAACGACTGCTATGATGGACGAGAAAACGACCCCACACCATTGTTATTAACTATGACGACCGCAACGAACGACGAATCAACGACACCAAAACGTTGATAATTAACTAGAGTTAATTAATTTACGTTTTTTCAACGTTTCTCTTTACGAGAGAATTGTGGCCAAATAACTAATGCAGTTGCGGCCAATTTTAAAATATAACTGTATCTGACAACTATAGAGGGCACCTCCTTATTCTTCTTCTTCTTCGTCGAGCGAGAAACGATCCCACGGACGATTCGTCAGCCTCACCCCCTGTTATCCCCTTGAAATAAGGGCGCGAGTCGTATCGGTGCGTTTTACGGAAAATCGGCAGCGGGGGGAGGGGCTTTTTTTTTCTTTTTTTCCGAGATATCGAAAGCAAAAAAAAAAAATGGGAGGGGGCCACGGACACGCCCATGGCCGTCGTCGGATTTTTTCCCACCTCTGCCAAAAGTCATATGCTACGATTTTCGCAATTTTCGACGGCACGTATTCAAGAAATTACGCCGCCCCCCCCCGGTAATCTTTTGGCGCGCGTTCATGAGTTGCCTCGGCACGGTTGTCAAAAATACACAGGAATCCAGGCCAACTTGTCCGCCAGCGCCGTCAGTTTTGGTAAAAATATCAAATTTCTGTTTTTTTTTTATATTATATTTATACAGGGTTCCTAAGATTTTCCTTAGGGATAGGATTTCAATAAATCAAACAGAAATGGCATAGAAAGTTCTGCGCGCACAAAAGAAACAGGTATATTGAGCAATGGTGCCAGTTTGTTATTATCTCCGGACTGCTTTCATGAGAAAAAATTGTCGCCACTCTTTCATTGTGAGCATAAATCATAGTTTCAATAATAACCGTTGACAAGATGTCTGCAAATTCCGCTAGATGGCGGCCACACCATGAGATGATCGAGGAAAAACTAGATGTTTTTAGGTCCAAACCACAGCTTTTTCTTGCTTAAACGAGGCGGCAGGGTCCATTATTTACGATACTGAGCGATAAACTCGTTAGGTTGTTAACATTAAAAAGAAACATCTTCGCTTTTAATTAAATTTCTTTCCATTCTGTTCTACTAGTGACATCTATCCGGAAAATCAATAAACGGCGCTGTTTTTCCTGCAGAGCTTTTTGCTTGGGATATTATTGATTGTAAATAAAGCTGGCCCTACACTACATTTGATATTTTCGAGGTGTTTTCTGACATGATCTCGAAACATGTAGCGAACCAATTCTTCAAAACTAGCGGGAGGGTAAAAGCGAAAAATAAGGGGCTGCCAATATTTGTAACACCCAAAAAGGGGTGAAAAGATTTACTTTGCTCTGTTTCTTTACCAAAAACGTTTTTTTTACGAAAAACTTGAGCTCTGCGACTTTTTTTATTTTTTTCTTCAACTTTCAGGCAAAAATTTTTCAATTAAATTAGCCGAACGCAAAAATGTTAGAAAAACAAAGCAAAAATTACGTAATTTCGGGAACGCAAAGAAATAGGTCTAAAGAGTATAATTTTTAAGAAAAAAATATCAATTTTCTCGCCCTCCTCCACTGGGACTACAGGGGCCGTGCACAAATTACGTAATGGTCATAGAGGGAAGCGGGGTTACAAAAAGTTACGTAGGGGGGAGGGGGGTTTTCGACAGCGTTTGCATTTGTGTGAAACTAAGAAAATTTGGAATCAAAATAAGTGGAAAGTTTTTTTTTGGGGGGGGGTAGTGGTCTTGAAATCGTTACGTAATATTAGGCGAGTGGCGTGCCAAACCGTTACAAAACATTACATAGGGAGGGGGTCAAAAATTGGTAAAATCACCGTTACGTAATTTGTGCACGGCCCCACATCTGACTGTTCCTCCTTTTTGATTTCGAATCAAAGTGCAAAACCCGGGTTGGACGTTCGAAGGCGTCAATCCGTCCTATTTGCTTGATAAAGTTTCTATGGAAATATCTCAGTCGATTTCTCCGGCCGTGTATGAACGCTTTAGGTTAGGAATTTGCATGTATCTCAGTCCCCAGCCTATAAACAGTGCGTAAGGACAATGGTTACAAAATGAAAAGCCGAAAAATATTTTTTTTTACGATATCTTTCATCAGTTTGGTATTAAAGTCGAGTAAAAACAATTTTTATTCCAGTCCTAAAGGTATGAAAATGGAAAACATTAGAAAATAACAACCTGGAATGGATTTACTACGTGTAAGATGTAGTGACAACATCGCCCCATGCCCATCCTTTTCTTCCTAATGTGCTTTTCCGTTTGTCTGCGTCTTATACACGGCTGCTTGGCCCCCTAAGAATTTGCTTAGGAACCCTGTATATTGTGTATTAGTCGCAATACGGTTAGGTTTTCAGTAAACGACGAAATTATTATTGCCGCCATACTGCCCAAGTAGCATTTGGACGTCAAACTACGTCCTCTACTCGTAGGTTTAAAAACCCAAATGTTGGCAAGCGGACTATTTATCTACTAAATTAAAATCACTTAAGAATAATATTAAACGCATCTTTAAGGCATCATTAAGTCTCTTTTATTGTTTTTTTTTCAATAAAAATAAGAAAAAAATTGTTGTTAATAATAGCTGCCCAAGCTTGCATTTGGGCTGGTTTAGTACTTTTAGCAATTTATCACCAATTAGGACAAGGACACCGATTGCCGTCCTAATTTTATCCAAATCTAACCGGCCAACGTTAAACTACGTAATATGTGCAAACGTTCGAAATCCGCCCCCATTCTTCGTTGGCCATGTAA
Organism: Oxystoma pomonae; assembly: GCA_963921995.1. Lineage (NCBI taxonomy): Eukaryota > Metazoa > Arthropoda > Insecta > Coleoptera > Brentidae > Oxystoma > Oxystoma pomonae. The sequence goes on along the minus strand of OY998166.1, from coordinate 117,852,077 downwards.
CCAAAACTGACTTAAAAGAAGAATGACAGTTCAGCTGAACATACCAAAATATTTTCCGTTTTTCCTTGTTTTATCCTTAAGAACATGGATTATTTTAAAATTGTATTTATTAAAGCACTGAATGAGCTCGAACCTGTCCCGCAGATGTGGGAGGAGGATAACAATTGTTGTTTCCCCATCAAAAAAAGCGACATTAAACAATATCAGTGTGACCCCACCAATGCTCCAGATAAAGTGGACTGGAAGAAATATAAGTGCGAGCTGAAGGTCCATCAGATTTTTGGTTGGCAGCAAGCCAACAAATTGTGCAATTTGTTGTCCCAGATGCAAAATTGTAGGTTAAGTATCCTTCTTGTTTTCTTTTCCTAATTTGCGTCCCTTTTAGTTAACTTTAGTAATTTTTAAGTATTGTTTTAGACTTTTTAAAATAGGTTTAAAGCATTTTGAAATTTTTCACTATTTAAATAATAATTTAGCAAAAAAATAAGAAAGATTGGACAGGGCCCTGTTATTTTTTAAAGCTAAAATATCAATTTTTGACAGCAAACTAAGGTTCGTTGGTAAACTTAGTGGACGGGATACTTTAAAAAGCCACTAATGGGTCAAACCATATCAAATCAACCAACAAAAAGGCTCTTTTCGTTTTGACCATCTCCGATTTTGATGATTTTTGGTACACTTATTCTTCTAATCCAAAAACTTAAAAATCCAAAAAATTAAATTTTTTGGATAAGCGGTTTTTGTTTTATTGATTTTTGAAAATAAAGAAATTGATCAATATGCCCTTGACAGGCACTTACAAAAATAGCAATATCTCAAAAACTATTGGTCCAATAGAAGCGAGTTATAGCTTATTTTGAAGTTTTTTTAAAGACCTTTTTAACGATGTGTATCACCATGTAATTTTTTGTTTTTATTTTTTTTTTTAATATTTTTTTTTGAAAAATCTTGAAAACACCATTTTAAATTTTTTTCAAAAAAATAATATTTTTTTTTCAGTATTTTTTTAATATTTTTAGAAAATTTCAGGATGGAGAAGTTATTGGTTCTATTTTTAAAAAAATAATATAAAAAACCTTGCAGGAAAAAACCATACATTTTTTGATAAATACCTATATATTTACTCTTTATATCTAAAAACTTGTCAATTGCTTCCAGTCTTGTAAAAAAAATACATAAAAGGTTTTTCCAAACTTGTTTATTCCTGCCAAATTTTATTTCTTCAATTGTCCTCCCCTCCACCCAAGATCTTTTCACCCACCTATTATACATTTAAACATGTTAATTCCTGCAAAATGTTTAGCTCCTCCCATTACTTTTTATTGGCCCTTACCCCTATTTGTATCATTTCTGGTTCAGACAGGAAAAGTTTTGACAATAATTAATTGCAAACCTGCGGTTTATGTGATAAATTGCTATTTTTTAATTTAAAACATTTATCGGAGTCGTGTATTGTAAAATGGCGCAAAATAAGCCAAAACAATGGACAAAATTTTTTGTGAGGTGTTGTGATCCATTAAGTCAGGAGAAACATTCCGGAAAGTTACGGAATGTAACAAATTGGATGACTTCCTTTAAAGGGGTGGAGACTGGCATGAAAATTTGTGACAACAAACACAAGGAACAGGATGAACAACCATCTCCTGTAGCAGGGTAAGTAATAGTAACGAATACCTACCTACATTTTTACTTGTTTTTTTTTTGTGTGTTGTGGCTCTTCTAATAATTTTAGGGTAATTATTTAGTATCCGGTTTTATGCTATTTTTGGTTTTAAGTGAAAAATTCTTTATGGGGGCACCTACAGGCCTATAAGTCTGATTTCATCCTTTGCAAAAATTTATGAGTTATTAATACATAAGAGGCTGTTAGATTTTTTTCTGACAAATTCACTTTTAAACGATTTTCAACATGGCTTTCTCCCAAAAAGGTCTACAGAATCGGCTCTTTTAGAGTTGAACAAGTCAATAATTTCGACTCTTGAATCTAGGGGAGCGGCCTGTGGACTTTTTTTGGATTTATCAAAAGCATTTGATACAATAAATCATGAAATTTTTTTGGAAAAATTAGAAGCGTACGGGGTTAGAGGAAGTGCTTTGGATTTATTTTGCTCGTTTCTGACTGAAAGACCACAAAACGTTACAATAAATTTGAACAAGAATAAAATAACGTCAGAATTAAACGTCATAATGACAGGAATTCCGCAGGGAAGTATTCTTGGTCCTCTGCTCTTTGTTATTTATCTTAATGATCTAAACCATGTCATCAAAAATCCAAACCTTCTGGTCAATTTCGCAGATGATGCCAACGTAGTGATGCCGGTTTATCGGGAGGGGAACATCCATGAGGAATATTTTGACGTACTAGGTAAAGTGTCTGAATACTGTGTTAACAACCAACTCATTATGAACACAGAAAAAACAAAATAGTTGTTATCTCTAACATGGACATATATGTCCCTAAAAACCTTACTTATGAAGGAGATACATTAACTTTTGAAAGTCACACGAAGGTATTGGGAGTAACTATTGATAAAGACCTAAATTTTTTTCACACATCAGAGATCTATGTAAAAAACTATCAGCGACAAGCTTTGCTATTAGAGTTTTAAGTAAAATTTTTAGAGGTCAATTTATTATGGTATGTTTTACTCTCAATTAAAATATGGTATATTACTTTGGGGCCATAGTAGTCACATAAATGACGTTTTTATTTTACAAAAACGTGTTATTAGAATTCTTGTAGAAATAATTTTAGATTGAAAACATCGACTCCGGTTTTGTAACCATAAACTATGACTGTATTTGGTTGATGGGATGTATCATTGGCAAAAATATAGAAAGCGGGGAATTAAAAGTTAGTTTTTTACATCCTCATGGTCCCTCTCCGTCTTTTTACTTTCCAAAGCCAAAAGCTGATGTATTGGTCATGGATCAAAATTATCTTTTAAGACGGGTCAACCCAAATACTGCCACTGGTAGGACATATACGCTAACTGCAGAAGAAATGACAGATTCCTCAAATATTTTACAAAAAAAAATTAGCAACCCAAATATTTTTTATTGTAAATTTTCTATTATTCTTACTTTTAATTTTTTTGTTATACCCATATTAGGTAAATTAGCCCTGTATTAAATATCTTATTATTTTTTTAAAGTATGACTCCATTATTTCTCCATCCTAAAATTTTACAAAAATGTAAAAAAAATATTGAAAAAAAAAGAAATATTTTTTTGAAAAAAATTAAAAAATGTGTTTTTGAGATTTTTAAAAATTTATTTTTTTTTAATTAAAAAAAAAATTAAACAAACTATATTGTGTCATACATCTTTAAAAAGGCCTTTAAAAACCCTTCAAAATGAGCTATCACTCGCTTCTATAGGATCAATAGTTTTTGAGATATTACTATTTTTGTAAGTGTCTGTCAAGGACATATTGGTCAATTTCTTGATTTTCAAAAATCAATAAAACAAAAACCGCTTATCCAAAAAATTTGATTTTTTGGATTTTTGAGTTTTTTGATAAGACGAATAAGTGTATCAAAAATCATCAAAATCGGAGATGGTCAAAACTATTGCCTGGTTGACTTGATATGGTTTGACCCTAATGTTATAAATTAACTGTAAATTACCTAGCTACATATTTTAGATTTATTAATAAATGGTTTTTGTAAATTAGTTCATTTTGTGGTTGCGGACGTGGAAGTCTTGATGTTAAATAAATTATAATAATTTAATTTTTACTTAAATTTCGCTAATATCCTGTTCATTATTTTTAAATTTAAATATTGGCTCACATATTGTACCTGTACTCCAACCCAACCTATCAAATATATCTGGAAACTTCGCTTGGTCCAATATAAAATATGAAAATTCTACCAGAAAAATTTTCGAAAATTTTTCCGGAAATATTAATTCAATTATATATTTGTTTCAAAATTCCTTTACTTACCTGTAGAACCCAAAATAGTCAGCGGTTGCCCTGAAAAGAACCCATATCCCATACCGCACACGAATCCGGACACAAGAGATTCCATTGCAGCCATGTTTTTACCTAAAAATGCATTAACTTTTATTTTATAAAAAACGCATATACAGGGTGGATTCTTTAAATGGAACGCTTTAGGGATGAGGTTTTAGAAAAAGCTAAAACCGAATGTTTAATGATTTTTTACGAACTTTTTTACCATGCAAAAAAAAATTGGGGCCCCCAACTGGAGGCCCAGGGCCCACCAACTATCATTTTTTTTAAATAAGAAGGTACCACTTGTGGCTTTTTTTTTACACATGGGTTAACAGATGTCAAAAAAAAATTTTTTCCAAGCTTTCCAAGATGTCATAAGTGGTACCTCCTCATAAAAAAAATGTTGGTAGGCCATGGGCCTTCAGTGAGTGGCCTTTTTGTGTAGCATTTTCTTTATTACGCTTAGTAAACAGAGAAATATGTACTTTATTTTGAAGCTAAAACAATTGCCAAGAAAATAGGTTTTTTTAAAATTTTTGACACATTAGTTGACAGATGTAAAAAAAAACTAGGCCGTTCAATTTATTTTTTAACGAGCTTTCCAAAAAGGTGCCACAAGTGGTACCTTCTAATTGAAAAAAAAATCAGTTGGGGGCCCCAAATTTTTTCATGGCCGCAAAGTCCGTAAAAAATCTTTTTACTTTTAGCTTTTTTGAAAACCTCTTCCTTAAAGTCCCTAGAAGCACCGTTCTATTTAAATAATCGACCCCGTATATTAGACACTTAAAGTTGCACAAATAGAGAGTGCTTAATCGTAATCGTATCTCAGTGCGCATGCACAGAACGAATACGTCGTGCAACAGCGACTACGTCTCACCTATCTCTACGACCACCCTTGCAGTATTCGGACATGCAGCTAGAGTATTCTAACCATTTTGTTAACTGTGGGTTTTCATAAATGCCTGATCCACACTCATTCTATTTTCCATTCTATTGCCCTTTCACTTTTTTCGACAAGGAAGGAAATAGAAGTGAGCGGCATCAAGTAAAACTGTGCATCGAGCACTGAACAAGAATTGGTTTGGTTACGTCGTACGTTGTGAGCACAACTTTAACTTTTTAAGGACGCGTTCACAAACGCATCAAAGATACGCTAACAACAAGGAATTAAAAATAGCTTGCCAACTTTAAGTGTCTAATGAGAAAACTGTCCAACCATTATTAAGAAATTAGCAATACTGATGCCATATAAATACCAAACCTGTGGCTTCGGACAGCAACCCGCCGAACGTGATAATAGGCGACAAACAAGCGAAATACAGAAATATCCAGGAGGCTATGCATTGCGATGATAGCGCGTCTTTGAAATCGCTCCAGTACCACGGGGCCTTCCTCTTGAGGTCGTTTTTGAGGCCGCCAAAGAGGACGCCTGTCCTCGCAAGGCCTAAAATGAGGACAGTTTGTTGGAGGGTCAGGTTGATAGGTTGATACGTATACCCATAAGCTTAAATATGCGCCTTACTCCAGGTCAACTTGTGACATAACTTTTCACATAGCTGGCCAGCCATAGAAATATCAAAATAAAAGACATTGGTTTAGCTCCGACCTTTTGCACAAGCGCGAAAATTATCGATCCGCGCTTTTTTTTGCTGTAAAAAATGAGAAAAAAGACATGCTGTGTTTATGGAGAACATCAGAAAACGAAAGAGTAGCGATAACATCTGAGGTATCGAGTGGAGAAAGTCCAGAGATTACTAGCTCTTTTTGTTTTGGAAATATGCAGTTAAACATCAACGAGATTATATTTATTTTCTTTTTATTTTGAAAAAAATACAAAAATCCAGGATTTCTGAGAAAAGTAAACAAATAAATGACAAATGCCGAATTACTTCTGTCAAACAAAAATAATCGGCTGCCTTCTTGGCTACGGGTCTTAGCCGATGATGCTGGCACGGCGCATGTGCAGAAGAGCGTTACTAAAACAAATGAGATAACAGAGAGAAAAAGGGAGTTAAATAAGAGAGAAAGTGGAGGGACATCTTGCTTCCAACTTCGTGCATGTGAAAAGCATTGGAAGGGCGTATATTTAGGCTAATAGATATACGGGTTGATATAACAGTTATTAGGTACTTATCGGTACATAAAATCGGAATAGCCTGGCTCGGCACTATTTTTGACAGTTTCGCACGAAGGTTAAAAGATTTATGACATTTTTGTCATATAAACATGTCATCTAAACATGCTCATATTGTGGCATCCATAAAGTTCACAAATTAAAGTTAATGTCGTTCTCTTTACAGACAATCAAAAATCCAACAGTTTTCTGTTGGTAAAACTCTCTTTTTTATTTATATTTAACTTCTGTTATCTAATGTTTTGCCGAACATTTGTCCATGACTTGTTGATTTGATCCTTCATATTATTCGACTATAAAAACTTATGTCGCATTGATGATCTCTAACAAGAGTGAAACATGTGGTATGTATTCTTGTGGTACTCCGGTGTATTTTGTAAAGTTCGTTTTTTTTTCTATCGATTCGTCATAGTAAAAAGCCCGACTGGTGGATGGACTGTGTCTGGAACCAGTCAGTGGTAGAACTGTTGAATCGAGAGAAAATTTCTTAGTCAAGACCAATAGAATTATTTTCGATCAATATCGGGCAAAAGTGATGAAACCGATTTAAACCAAAGATTTGGACCAATGAGATGCATAGTAGCGAGAGAATTTAATTCCCTGGGAGCAAATTTTCTCTCGATTCAAGAATAGTCCCTTTGGTGGAGGAGGCCAAAAATCCAACAGTTTTCGGTTGGTAAAACTCTCTTTTCTTATTTGAGTCAATATTATTTTGACAGCGCCGCGATCAAAAAAGCTCTGGCTGGATAGCCCAAAACGTTTTGGATAGCCCCAGCAAACAAGAAGAGCGCCACTCCGTCCCATAACAAATGTGCCTAAAAACATGTATTGGTTACCTTTATGTGAAACTGTAAAAAATAGTGCCGACTTTATTAAAGTCAGGCTATAATGTCCGATAAGTTCCTATTGGGGAATAAGGCCTGCCACTTAATTATCAGTACCCACTTTACCTCAATAGTGACTGACTTTAGGCAGAGAGCATATAAATCTAAATAGAGAGGACGTAATGGTAATATCCAACCAGCAAGCCAATGCGATTCACAGCGAGTTTTTGATTATTAGCTGAATGCGAAAATATGTTTTAGCTCTTTTATTTGCTGTTTTTGGCTATTTTCTTTTTACTTTACTTTATTTATTTACTTTTTTTTAACAGTTTTTAATAATCCCCAAAATTAAAATTAGGAAATATTTTGGTAAATTCTTGACTTTATTAATTGTAAATCGATTCAGCCCTGATTATTGTTGTTTTTTAATTTGTGTATTTATTTGATCTAAGCACTGAACTAAACTTTGGTGGAAACACAGCAAAATTTTAAATTTTAAGATTACCTGGAAGATTACTATTTATTTCAAATTATATCTACCTGATTCCTCCCTTAATTTCTGTTCTTCCTCCTCCTCATCCACTTTGTTGTCATTAGGCACTTTTTCCGGAGGTTTTTTCCTGGTATCCTGTGAAGGTATGGCCGCAGGGGGCTCTATTCGGATGGCCGGATCCCATTCTCCTGGAGGAAGAACTGTCACCTAACCAATAAAGATCAGAGTAATGTTTTGTGAGCTTAACAAATGGGCGAAAAATGAACTGAAGACCTCCTGGAGGTAAGAGTCAGAGTGCAGACAGTTCAAGCTATTCGTGTGTCCGAATGTAGCCGGAACTAAATGACTCTTAGGCGAGACTCGAAAGGACATTGGACAGCTGAAAGGGATGCTGACTGGGCACAATCGTCTGAACAAACATCTGACGCAAATGAGAGTAGCAGGAGATCCCGTGTGTCCCGCTTGCGGGCTCTTAGAGGAATCGGTGCAGCACTTAATAGGAGAGTGCGATGCATATGCCAGATCAAGGCAGCTGAAATCGAGATTTCCCACAATAGAGGAAGAAGAGCGGCACTCGCTCAAATGGACCGACTTACTGAACATCGTAAAGAAGACAGGGAGCCCCGAAGAGAGAGTTGCAGAGCGGAAGTAGGGGCGCGGAAGTAGGGGCATAGGGTTAAGGAACGGGGTATGTACTACTACAAAAATGTCAATATAGCCAAAATAAATCGACCTATTTTGGGATTTTGACAAATTTTGGTCGGTTGTCGAAATCCAGATGCGTTCTTTTAAATGGAACGTCCTGCAGATGTAAATTATTGTTTTTTATATTAAGAACACTGAAAAATCTCAGAAAATTGTTGCAAAAGGGAAGTTTTGGTCAAAATTAAAGACGTAAACTCCATGAAAAATTTCTTAATTTTCGAAAGACTTACAGCGTCTAAGAACTCATCGACACCGGCCAACAAGTGACCTCTGTTCTTCGCTCTGTAGGCAACTTCGTGAAACACCTCGTCTGACATCAAGGTGGCCATAGCTCGACCTATCTCGTGGTAACCTACAAGTATAAGGGTGAAGTTTTTATTACCTTACCCTTATTTTTACAGATGGCACTACTTGTATATACTGATGTCTTACACAAGGAGGTAGTGCCATCTGCAACAATTTTTTTATTGGAATGTAATGCTACTTTACAAAGAGGAATTTTAAAATTTGTTATCCAATATATATATCTATATCTTTGCGTCCTTACCTAAAGTAGATGTACTAGGCCCAAGCAATAAGAACAGAAACCTAGTAGGCACTGGGACTTCTGTCAAATCACCTAAAACCTGTGCCGAATTAAGCCTTATAAAAGCTGCCAAGGTCTTGTCTAGAAAGTCAACTTCCCCCACCTGTAACAACAAAAATAACGATGCAGATTTTGTCAAGCAAACAAACAAAAAAACCGAATATTTTGGTCTACCTTGTCGAATGCCTTCGAGAAATCTGTGTAGATAGAATCCATCAGGCAGCAATAGGACACTGTGACGTCACAAAGCCGGATGACAATTTTTTCAAGTGTCCCAAGCATGGTGCTTAATTAATTTTTATGAGCTTTTATTTAACTTGCAATGTATCTAACTAGATATGTTTGTTTGGGTGGAATCTTGCAACTTAATTTTGACCAATTTCCCGATATCTGATCAGATTTTGAAAATTCAAGATGTACGATTTTTGTTCATCTTTTGCTAACCATTTTTAACTAACTTATACACATCCGATTGTCTTCAAATTTAGCACGCATTTATAGTTCCGGTGGGTTTTAGGTACCCCTAAGTTTGTCCGATTTCAACCAAAATTGGTATACGGGAGCTTTCAGGCATAAGGAATACGAATTTTTGATCATATTTGGAAAATTTAATATGGCAGATTCAAGATGGCCGATTTTCGGCCACGTTTTGCTAACCAATTTTAACTTAACTTAACAATTTTCGTATACGTTTATAGTTCCGGTGAAAATATAATAATATGGTATTTTCATGTATCCGCCTTCCTCTAATGAGGGAAGTGGAGGGGGCAAAAGATTTAGTTTGTTCGATTTCAATCAAAATTGGCATACAGGGGTTTTTAGGGAGGGGATTATAACTTTTTGATCAGATTTCTAAAAATTAAAAAATAAATTTTTATTAACAAAAACTTTTAAAGAACAAGCTTGTAGTCAAAAGTAGAAAATAATTTTTTATTTTTTTTATATCATAATAAAAGCGATGGGTGCAAATTAAAAATTTTAATTTTACGGTGACAAAGAGAGAACAACAAAAGAAGAACTAAATTCTTCGTCTATTCGAATGATAAACATAATGCTTTCATCTAAAGAAGCTGAGAACGTGTGAGATTGCCGTGTTTGCCAAGCATTTGAAAATGTCCTTAGGTTATAGAGCAATATAACTGTTTCTTAGGTGAATCGTCGATGTGACCGATATGCGATAGATAAAGTAAAATTAATTTGCGCTCATCGCTTTTATTATGGTTCAACAAAAATAAAAAATTATTTTCTACTGTTGAGTGCATTTAATAAAAGCTTGGTCTTTAAAAGTTTTTTTTTAATAAAAATTTATTCTCTCTTTTTCTTACCAAAATATTGCTAGCCTCGGCCCCGGGCGGGATCTTTCTCATAAACGCCAAATTATGATGGTATAATTCGTTGTTGAGAAAATCGCCAGTGCTCTGATTTCTGCTGATTGAAATGTTGCTGGCGCTTTTTAGAAGACGAGTCGGTTTTTCCGTTCCTGAAATATCGAAGAAAATGGTAAATAAACTAGGATTAATATCTGTTTAATCAGAGGCTCCAAAAATTTGAAAAATATGTGTTTTATAAAAATCTGAATTCTGCATTACGTGTATAATAAAAGTAAAAAAAATCATGCAATTAAAATCGTAAAAAATCCGACATGCTAAAAACTAAGATTAAAAGTTAGTTTCATTCCGTTAGCAAAAAGTATATATTTTATTTACAAAGAAGGTAGTATAGTAGAATAAAAAACTTACATTCTATTATAACTAAAAAAAAGGTAAAAAAATGACACAGAACTCGCAAAATTAAAAAAAAATTATGTAGTTACTAAAAGAAAAAAATTATTTGGCACTTGAAGAGCTTAAAAATTGCGACGTTACAAACTCAGCGATATTATAGTATAACAAATTGTAGGTTATCATTTTTTTAAATTTTAAATTCTTTTTCGTAAATTAGAGAAAAATAGATATGGGTAGCAAAAATAAATAAAAAAAAAACAAAATTTGCCTAGAATTTTTAAGTTCTTTACCCTGTCCGGGTACAGCTAAGAATTTTCCAAAATCTGTCCTTTTTTCGGCAGTTTGGTCACCAAAACCGTGTTCTTCAACTGAAATAAAAACGAGAAAAAGAGGGAAAATGAAAAACAGTACAATGAATGAATAACAATATAATATGAAAGAAAATGAGCAACTATTTAGTAAATGTGGAATAATAAAAAATTACTATGGGTGCTGTAGTCCATGTAGATAATAAAATAGATATAGTACAAGGCGAGATTTTTTTCCATCATTCAGTAACAAAATTAACGTCCTCTATAGCAACCGAGTCTGGGGTTCAGTGAGAAGGTGTGATGGATTCATTATAACGTCACTTTTTTATTTTTAGATCTTTTTTTAATTGGATTGATTCGTCTTTTTCTGCGGCGTTTTTTGTTAAAATATCTGCAGTGACTCTAAAAATATTACAGAACGGGACGGTTCTGATGTTGAAATGTTGTCAACCAGCTGATGGCATCAAAATTGGATGAGAAAAATTATAATGAAAAAAAACTCGCCCATAGAGTGGAAAAAATACAATGCCATAAAAACGAATGTAATAGGTAGGTAGTGCTTCAAAACTCATTTAATAATGTGAAGAATTGTTATTTATTTACATTATTATTTGTTAAATGTTGTGAAGGACTACTCATACAAGACAAACATTCTCCAATAAATCTGTTTAGCTATTAAAGTACGATGGTGAGTTCCTAGGGGACCCGAAGTTCATTGTTTTTAAAATATATTTTACAATAAAATTACTTGGGGTCTTTAGAAGACTGAACATTGTATTCTATATAGAACAAGACATCGTAGTATCTAACAATAGTTTAACTTTACTGTTGTCTAAAAAACACTACGTCAATTTAATGCCTTGCATGAGTAGATCTTTAAGTGCCTCAAACAAGTTATAATAATAATAAAAGGAAAGGACAAGAAATGCAAAATGCAACCACAACATCTCGTTTCTTCTGAAAGTACCTTTAGCAGCATGGCTTGGGCTATGATGATGATGATGCAAGGTAAACCACCACGTATTAAATCCATGTTCTTGTTCTGAGTACTCAGCTAGTTATTTAAAAAATTATATACCTTTTACAAATAATGGTACCTATCTTTAACAATTATAATTTGTTTTTTCAATCTGTAAGATACATGGGGGAACAAAGTTAAATATCGTAATAGTAGTTTACCTAATTAGTGCGGCAAGTGAAACTTTTCCGCACGCGATTGCAGAGTCAGCGGAGTTCGGCCAGCAATTACGTGCGGAAAAGTCACTTTAGGTACAATATTTTTTCTACTTGCTTGATTCAAGTATTCATTTAACCCAATAAAAAGAATTTTAAAAATATTACTCTTTATTTATCGTGACTAAAATGTTTACCTAACACAAAAAAGATAATTTTGAAAAATATAGCAATATATTTATTTTTTGTTGAGTGCGGAAAAGTACCATAAAGTTAACTTTTCCACACTAGTGCGGTAAAGCGCACTTACCCAAAACAGTGCGGAAAAGTGAATTTTCCGCACGCTAGTAGAAAAAATTTCTATTAGTCTGATTTAGCAAAAAACAGGTTAGATTGTTAGTAAAGAACGTTGTTTGCATACATTAGAAACATTAATAGTTATTTACCTAATAAGTGCGGAAAGTGATACTTTACAGCACGCGACGGCAGTCGCTTCGTTTCGTACGGTTAAGCCGGTGAGGGCGGTAAAGATAGTTTAAGCATGTTTTAGGTACAAGTTTTACCATAAACCTTAAAAATTCTCATAAAATAAAAAAAAATCTGTATTTTAATTTTCTGAAATAAACGTAGTCACTTTACCGCACAGTGTGCTGTAAAGAGAGTTGTAAAGTGCACTTTACCGCACGCGAGTAGATATAAAAGTTAAATATTGTAAAATCTGTAGCACTGCAAAGTTTTAATAGATTTCCGGTTTAGTTTAGAGTTGAAACATTTGAGAATTTTGTACGAACTCATGCAATTTTGCGGTATTTGGGTCCAGAAAAAATTATTCAGATTTAGCAAAAAACGGGTTAGATTGTTAGTAAAGAACGTTGTTTGCATACATTAGTTACATTACAAAAAATTAGTTCTCTCTTTGTTTTTAGTTTCTACCTGAATTAAATTCAATGGATCCATTTTTCCTAATTTCCTTCATTTCATTGCTACTAACGATCTTGGGCTCTCGTTTTTTCTTTGGTTTTCTACCAACACAAATCAAGGAAACAGATCCATCTACACATTTGTTGGGTAAAAAAAAAGATTAAAACATTGGTATACCTAATTGATTTTTTTACGACGATTTAATGCGTATTGTATTTAGATGTGGGATTCAAATATAAAAAACAAATCGTCATTTTATCACGTAAAGGACAGGCCAGTAGAATTATTTTGGGCCCTTTTTAATCCCCTAAAATTTTTTCTCCTACGTAACGCACCTAACTTTTCAAATTTGTGATGATCATTTTTTTTATCATTTTAATATTTTTGTTACTATACAGACCGCTTCAAGCTACTGCGAACATAGGGGGAATCAAGTCCAATTTACTCTCCGTGCCGTACGACCGAGGTGGATTCGAAGCACGCTGCAGTGTTATCTTTTGGAAATTCATTTTGTTTTTATTATTTTGTTTTATTTCTGCCTCGCTCGAGAAACAGATGGGTAAGTTCTTAATTGAAATAATACATTTTTAAAACTAAAAATGGATGTCTACGAAGTTGCCGAAAAAGTGAAGATGGTCAAATGGTCAAATCGTCATAACCCAACACACGTTCGATATTGGTCGAGGGAAAATTTGCATTTGTATTTTGACGTAAGAACACAGTATCCCCAAAAACTAAATGTTTGGGGGGGTATTGTAGGGGAACACGTAATTGGACCATTTTTTATTAACGGTAATTGCAATTTGAATGGTCCTAGATACTTGGATCTACTGCAGCAGCACATTATTCCAACTGCTAGGCAGTTGTTAGGCGTAAGATTTGGTGAAACATGGTTTCAACAAGATGGTTGTTCCGCTCACAATGTTGGCCTTGTTAGGGAATATCTTGATAATGTATTTCCTAATCGGGTTATAAGTACACGGGGAACTATTTTATGGCCAGTTCGATCTCCCGATCTTGCTCCTAATGACTTCTATCTGTTTTTGAAGAAGCTTTTCAAATTATCACCCCTAACATGCTTGGAAACGTTGGAAGGGGTTTTTATAGTAGGCTCGGATATTGTCTAGCCGAGCAAGGAGGACTTTTCGAACATTTGCTTTAATTTTTTTTTGACTGGGAGAATCTTTTTGGTTTTTAGAATGTATTATTTTATTTTGAGAACTTGCTTTTATTTTGTTTCTCCTTATTATTTTCATTGTAACACGTCGTCACTGATAAATCTGAGCAGTTGACAATAAAACGCTCTTATTCGGTCTGTATATCTGGGCTTAAAGACGAAAAGCGATTTTAAAACTAAAAAGTTAATTAATTGATAGATGGTATCTGTCAGAGTTGAAGCACTAGCTCGTAATAAAGGGGACATATTAAATTTTACTGAATGAACCTTTCGTGAGCCTACTTTTTTAATTTTGACAGATACCACCTAGAAATAATAGCTATTTATGTATCTAGGTCATAAAGGAGGCGTTTAACGAACGCGGCGTGGAAATAAAAACACGAGCAGCCAGGCGAGGGTTTTTACAAGCTGAGGGTGTTAAACGCATTTTATGACTGTGATACATACAATGTTTTATGCACAACCGCATAATTTTTGGAAAAAAAATATTTTAAAATATTTTTTTTTGGTGTCCAAATCTCTCTAATATTTTGACAATAGATAAATCACCAGTTGACAAATAGTTAAGTATTCGAAAGTGCCCTGTTGTATGGTTATTTCTGTCATTCTCAATCAAGCAAGCTGAGACACAAACAGTTGCTTGTCATTAGCAACCATATCAACAAAGTCATCATTACAAATAATATTAGGTTTTAGTCGCTATTTCTCCGTTTTTCTTATATACTGGAGGCCGCTGAAGAGGCGAAGACGAATCTTTTGCCGGACAAATCAAGAAAACTATACGAAAAAACCTATAAAGATTATGTTTTGTGGTGTACTGGTCAAAACATTCCGGAAAGCAACCTAATCGTAAAAGACGCTTTACTTGCATACTTCAACGAAAAAGTGAAACAACAGAAGCCGTCTTCCCTATGGAGTTATTATACTTAGTTAATAGGGACATTTTGGACCCCTTAAAGTAACATTTTTTGTGGTTATCGTTATTTGTGTGGCTGCGCAGTAAGGGAAAAAAGGGGAGGCTAATCAAATAAGGATAACGATGGACTTTATTTACGCCAAATAGGAATAACGATTTTTGTGGTTATCTTTATCACAGATTAAAAAATGGTTGGTTAATTCATTCATTTTTTCGTAAGAACGGATATTTTACATCTTTTTCTAATTACTAATTGTAATTTGACATTTTCTATCTATACATATACCGGGTTCCTAAGATTTTCCTTAGGGATAGGATTTCAATAATTCAAACAGAAATGGCATAGAAAGTTCTGCGCGCACAAAAGAAACAGGTATATTGAGCAATGGTGCCAGTTTGTTATTATGTCCGGACTGCTTTCATGAGAAAAAATTGTCGCCACTCTTTCATTGTGAGCATAAATCATAGTTGCAATAATAACCGTTGACAAGATGTCTGCAAATTCCGCTAGATGGCGGCAACACCATGAGATGATCGAGGAAATTAAATGTTTGGAGCGGTATTGTCGGGGATCACATTATTGGACCCTTTTTCATTGAAGGGAATTTGAATAACCAAAAATATGTTGATCTTCTCCAACACCAGGTTTTACTACGGTTGAGGGAACTCAACATAAATTTGGACGAATTGTGGTTTCAGCAAGATGGCAGTTCATCCCACAATTCCCGCCAGGCTACAAATTACCTTCGTCAGGTATTTGGTGATAGAATTATTTCCACGTATGGAAATATCCGATGGCCTCCTCGATCACCAGATCTTGCGCCAAATGACTTTTTCCTATGGGGTTGTTGGCACGACAAAATTTTCCAACACCCTCACTTACGGCCTACGACTATACAGGAGTTGAGGGCGAAAATTTTGGAGGCGGGCAACTTTATCACCCCTGAAATGTTGGCTGCTACGCGTCAAGAGTTTCACAATAGATTGGGATATTGTGAGACTCAAGAAGGGGACAGATTTGGACATCTAATCTAATTAAAAAATAGATGTTTTCAGGTCCAAACCACAGCTTTTTCTTGCTTAAAGGAGGCGGCAGGGTCCATTATTTACGATACTGAGCGATAAACTCGTGAGGTTGTTAACATTAGAAAGAAATATCTTCGCTTTTAATTAAATTTCTTTCCATTCTGTTTTACTAGTGCCATCTATCCGGAAACGGCCAAACCATGCAGCTAGCACTAGCAGCCAAAGAAATCAATAAACGGCGCTGTTTTTCCTGCAGAGCTTTTTGCTTGCGATATTATTGATTTTAAATAAAGCTGGCCCTACACTACATTTGATATTTTCGAGGTGATTTATGACATGATCTCGAAACATGTAGCGAACCAATTCTTCAAAACTAGCGGGAGGGTAAAAGCGAAAAATAAGGGGCTGCCAATATTTGTAACACCCAAAAAGGGGTGAAAAGATTTATTTTGCTCTGTTTCTTTACAAAAAACCGTTTTTTTTACGAAAAACTTGAGCTTTGCCACTTTTTTTAATTTTTTCTTCAACTTTCTCGAAATTTTCGTCATACCGTAGAAAAAAATTATTTCCCCCATGGTCACACTCTACTTTTATTCGAAAAAATTTAGAAACAGAGACGGGATCAGTTTTCCTAAAACGGGGGATCTTGGTTTCGAGTGAGAAGATAAAGGGCGCCGCATGCAAAAACTTTTCAATTAAATTAGCCGAACGCAGAAATGTTAGAAAAACAAAGCACGAAATAAAAATGGCGCCGCTTACAATTTTTTTTCAAAAATTACGTAATTTCGGGAACGCAAAGAAATAGGTCTAACGAGTATAATTTTTAAGAAAAAAATATTAATTTTCTCGCCCTCCTCCACTGAGACTACAGGGGCCGTGCACAAATTACGTAATGGTCATAGGGGGGAGGGGGGTTACAAAACGTTACGTAGGGGGGAGGGGGGTTTTCGATCGCGTTTGCATTTGTGTGAAACTAAGAAAATTTGGAATGGAAATAAGTGAAATTTTTTTTTTTGGGGGGGAGTAGTGGTCTTGAAATCGTTACGTAATATTAGGGGAGAGGCGTGCCAAACCGTTACAAAACATTACATAGGGAGGGGGTCAAAAATTGGTAAAATCACCGTTACGTAATTTGTGCACGGCCCCACATCTGACTGTTCCTCCTTTTTGATTTCGAATCAAAGTGCAAAACCCGGGTGGGACGTTCGAAGGCGTCAACCCGTCCTATTTGCTTGATAAAGTTTCTACGGAAATATCTCAGTCGATTTCTCCGGCCGTGTATGAACGCTTTAGGTTAGGCATTTGCATGTATCTTAGTCCCCAGCCTGTAAACAGTAGAAAACAACAACCTGGAATGGATTTACTACGTGTAAGATGTAGTGACAACATCGCCCCATGCCCATCCTTTTCTGCCTAATGTGCTTTTCCGTTTGTCTGCGTCTTATACACGGCTGCTTGGCCCCCTGTATTCTAAATAAATAGAAAAAATGCACAACATTCATACCACGCATTGACCTCAGAAAAGTTAGGTTATGTTACATTGAACGAAATTTTATGTTATCTACTATTTTACTTATCGTTAATTACTATAACCACAAAAGTAGTTATTTTTGCTGTTATTTTAGATGATCCAAAATGTCCCTATTATTATTATAGTTATTATTTTTTTACTATAGGTAATTTTATTGTTACGTTCGTTTAATAAAAATTATTGATACAAAAATTTGCATTTTTTCGTCTTAAAATTGAAGAAGAGTATTACAAAAAACTATAGAAGGACAGCTTTTCATAATAATTTAAAAAGCCCCTAAATTTAACACATGCGGGCCTTAAAATAAGTTTTAACGCCCGCGGGCATTAGTAATGTTTTAACGCCCACGGAGGCACAAAGTGCTTTATTACGGCCTAAAATGCACTTTAACGCCCGGTTGTGCATAAATTAATTTAAACAGGTTTAAACTTGCTTTTTATCTTGATGTCCGGATGGTGAAAAAAAAAAACAAAATAATTATTGATACCAATAAAAAAATTTTCGAATGTCCTTTATTTCACGCGTAGAATGTTTTTTTTTTCAAAACTTAGGATATTATTAACTAAACAGAAAAATATTTTCGTAAATTGATAAAATAAATCTTACAAAGAAATAAATAATTTTTGGCGACAAACTGGACCTGGATTGTCCCTTACTATATGGTTTGAACTTATGGTTAAGACGATTATCTTTAAATGAAAAATGATTCTAATTTTTTTCAAACATCTTCCATTTATTTCGCCATGTCGCGTGTGTGATGAACACATTTTTCACAATGACCACGAATTCTTTAAATTTGGAATTTTTCGTACTTTAGTTGAGGCAAATGCTACCGAGTTAAAACTGGTGTGATACATTAAATTATAGATAAAATAATGCATAAAAAATTGTCTCTTAAGGCGCAATTACACAGACGAACATGCTCAAATAAAAGCTCGTGCAAAAGATCTAAAATTTTTTGCGTGAACATTTTTATGAGTTTTTCTTTGAACATTTTGTTCGGGTAAATTTTTTAGCAAATTATTGCTATCTATTTTGGAAACATATTTTTAAAGATGAGAATAAATAAAATTTCACATCAGTGATCAGTGATCTCAATTCTTTAAAAAAATGGAACACCAACTTTTATTTAAAATTTTTGTGAAAAAAAGCCGATGGCAAGCGACACATTATTATTGGCTCTACTATCAGTTTTGTCACATGGATTAGGGTTACTTATAATATTTTTTTCTTAGGGTTTTCCCGAATTTTTTTGCCCGGGGTTTTTTTTTGGGATTTTCTTGCGAGTTTTTTTTTATTTCCCAGGGTTTTTTTCCTAAAGTAAAAAAAACCAGGAAAATTTTTCTTTTCCAAAAAAATTTTGAGTTTTTCAAATATCGGCAAAAAACTCAAAAATTGCACTTTTAAGCGGTAATCCGCGCCTCACGACTATGAGGAGTGGTGGGGAGGGGGATTTTTTTAAAACATATTTTTGTAACTTTACTTTACCTTTAGCTTTTATTGTTGTTTTTTAATTCCTCACACCAGATTTACCTAGTTAGTTTAAGGTCCCAAGTATTGCTTAAAAAAGCAAAAGGTTCATGAAAATGCTGAAGATCGATTACTGACACTGAACTAGCAATATGCAAAGGGCAACATTGCGATTCAAAAGGGTGGCCGGCCTACTGCCTGCGAAATCCAAAACGCGGGATGATAGATCGGCGTCGCAGTCTACTAAATTACTGCTAAATTATATTTTTTAGACAATGGTCGGGTTCGTAGGGTTGTAAAAGTGGGTAATAAACGGGTATTATTTAAACCGAACGTGCTTTTGTTCATATAATTGAGATTTAATAAAATGTATTTAGGTTTTTTAATTTGAATTAATTATTATTGTAAAAGACTAAACTAGGAAGTAAAATAAAGGGATATTCTTTTAAACGTAAATTTTTATCATTATATTTTACAGGCAACAACAACAAATAAGTGCCAATTATTATTTTTTTTTATTCTCGTTTTTTTTACAACCCCAAAAAAGTTACAAGTATACTGGCATATCCCCTATACTATGTTGGGAATTTGGAACCTTTGGTTGCACTGAAACAAAATTATGATTGTTTTCCACAAACCAAAACTACACTTTTTTGCACTCGACGCGAGTTTCGCTAACAACGTTAGCATCATCAGGAGACGATAAACAATGAACTAAATTAATCTACGCTCTATCTTATATACAATCCTTTAGTGGGCGGAGATAAGACTAATAATTTGTGATTGATCACGATTTTTAATCCTATCTCCCCTCAACCAAAGAATAAAGTGTACTAAACGGGATGGGTCCTCTATCTTTATTTAAACTATTTCTGGATTGAATGATTTCCATACTTTCATATGCATTCAAAAGTCTTTTGTTTGGTACACTTTTTAGAAGTTTTAGGTTATCTAATGTGAATCTATGATTGTTTTCAAAAGCATGCTCGGCCACACTTGACTTTTCTGTTCTTCCGTATTTTAAGTGTGCTAAATGTTCTTTAAAACGTGTTTGAATAGAGCGTCTCGTTTGGCCAACATATTTTTTGTCACAATCCATGCAACTAATTTCGTAAATTCCACTTTTTTTTTTTAGAACTGTAGTTTTATCCTTGGGATTTCCTAGTAAGCTTCTTATTCTGTTACCGGATTGATATACTAATTTGACTATTGAATGCATATGAAAGTATGGAAATCATTAAATCCAGAAATAGTTTAAATAAAGATAGAGGACCCATCCCGTTTAGTACACTTTATTCTTTGGTTGAGGGGAGATAGGATTAAAAATCGTGATCAATCACAAATTATTAGTCTTATCTCCGCCCACTAAAGGATTGTATATAAGATAGAGCGTAGATTAATTTAGTTCATTGTTTATCATCTCCTGATGATGCTAACGTTGTTAGCGAAACTTGCGTCGAGTGCAAAAAAGTGTAGTTTTGGTTTGTGGAAAACAATCATAATTTTGTTTTATATCCCCTATAAAAATCAGATCAATCAAAGTTACTTATGAGGTAAAATGTGAATTTCGGCATCAAATCGTTTTTCCGTCGGAGCGCTTGATTTAAAATACCTTATTTCAAAACTTTGTTTTTTTATTTTCAGTTAAGTTCAATGAATTCCGATAACAATATATATTTTGAATTTGTAAAGAAATTTTTATACCCCCAATTCTTCAAACAAATTTTGCTCAACATTCTCTCCAAAATTTACGTGTGTACGAGATTTTGCTCGAACATTTCTTTGAACATTTTGCTCAAGAGGCTCGTGTAAATGTTTGTCGGCATTTCCACATCAAAGGAAAGTTTGTCTGTGTAAATGCGCCTTTACGCGACCTTGAAAATGGTTTAGTTTACGACTTATTTGATTACTCACTTTTGGAGGTCGAGTGGTTCTTCCCAATTTCTTGCAACGAGCGAATAAAAGGTAAACCGTGATGATGTTTTCTTTGATGCTGATGCCTATGTCTCTTCAACAGTGCTTCTTTCACTCTTTCCCTCTTGTTGAATTGTAACCTATATTCAAAAAAAGTTTACGTCTTTATTGTAATAGCACAGCTTTGAGTGCGGTTTGAAATGGTCATAAAAATAAGTTTTTGTATGCAACAGTTGCATAATTGTAAACTTTTTAATGACGTAGGTACTTAAAAATTGTTAAAAAATATATTAAAAAAAAATAAAAAACTGTTAATCAAATTTGTATCAAATTTTGTACGGTTAAAGTTTAAAGCATTATCTTGGACATGATTTTGCATATTTTTAAGTTTTTTACATAATTTTACGTATTCTAAAAATGTTTAATTCATGTTAAAAATTATCGATTATTTAAAAAAACTAAATAAAAACAAGATACATATATTTAAAAAAAAAAACCAGGCGAATAGTCTGCGGGGGATACCAGAAGCCTCCGCTGTGCAAAATTTTGTTAATTTTTGATGTGCGGTTTATCTGTTAAACTAAACGAACTGTTTTTAGGATTCAAACTCACTCATAACTTTCCCATTTTTAATGAATTTCCCTGTATGTTTTTTTTTTTAATTTAAAATGCCCTTTTTTTCCTGATTCCAAAAATATATACATGTTGGATTTATCTTAAATGGTTCTCGAGTAAAAGAAAAAATACTTTCCCATGAGAATAATGTGTAGTGGAACCACCTAAACTATGTTTACTTGTCTTATAGGAAAGTATTGTTTTTACAAGAACCGTCCAAGATATATCCAGCATATTATATATTTTTACAATCAAGAAAAAAACGTAATTCTGAATTTAAAAAATACACATATAATTTAAAATAAAGAATGATGGTGGTAGCCTTCTCTTGTGGGTTATCTTCCATCTTCCTATTGGATGTTTCGCGCCGGGCTTGTGTCTGACGGATGACTAGACCAATAATATAATGTAAGTCTTCTTGGGTTCTTTTAGTAAACCCCTGAAGATGACACTCTATACTGTCGAAATATGTTCGGCGAATCTTTAATAAACAGTGGAGAATGACCTAAGTTTTCTCATTCATTTAAAATCTTTTTTTTTACTATTTACAATGCACTTCGGCCTTTTTTCAAGCTCCAGCATCCATGGGTTATCTTACTTGAAGCTGTGAACTTATCATCCACGTCTATGATAAACCTATCCCTCCAAGAAGTATAGATTATTTAGGAACACTAGACAGGTCTAATGAGCACCCTTTAGGAAGACAGATCCTTATTTTAAGGGACGTCATTTGACAATTTACAGAAAATTATGCTTCAATATAAGGGAGGTAAGGGGGGATGAAAAATATGGTGAATCCACCCTGTACACTTATACCTGTTATTATTGATCATATTGTCCAAAACCAAATCAGATATTTGATCGATGGTGGTCGCCTCCATGTCCAAGATGACTGTGCCGTTCAAAATGAGACTTCGCAGCTCGAAAAGGGAGTGTAGAGAGAGGGTTGCTACGTGGGGCTTCGACCATCTGTTTCCACCTTTAAAAAAACAGATATTTACTATACAGGCGCACCTAGTAAGGCACTCGTTCTGAGGGGCAGGGGGCTTCTTTGTTTTTCAAAGTTTTTATTATAACACATTTTGGAATCTTTGGTGTGTATGGTGTTTAAATACTTAAAACATAAATCGTAATTTGTTTTAAAGTTTGAGACAATGATGTGTTTTGGACTCCTAATGTCTATATTCTTTTTATTTATATACGACATTTCGATCAGTACAATCTTTGATCGCCTTCAGGTGCAAATTACAATCTTTTCCTATAGCTACGTACTTATGTACTATGGGAAATCACTCAACCGTGAAGCTTAAGAAGTTGGTTCTGCCCAAGAAGGCGCTTCCAAATATTTGGAATTTCAACCACTTGGTTTACTGAAAATACTCTGATTCTGCCCAATAAAGGCAGCTTCAAGGAATTTTCGTTTCTTCCAGTTTGACTCCTTGTGCAAAACCTTTGCTTCTGTCCACTTCATTCGGTGTTGTTTTGACCATGCATGTTCAGCGATTCCTGATTTCGTTGTTTCACCTCCTTGAGTATTCGTCTGATGTTCCTTAAGTCTAACAGATAGTGGTCTTCTTGTTTCGCCTATGTATGATTCACCACACTCACACGGAATTTGATAAATGCATTTCTTATTTTGTTTGTTTTCCGGTTTTGTTTTACTAAGAAGGCTTCGAATTGAATTATTATTAGATTTAAAAGCTGTTTTAATATTAAAGTTGTTTGCTACTCTTCCAAGTTTCTCTGAAACTCCTTTAATGTATGATGGAATTATAAGGAATGCAGTTGCCTAGTTTTGGTCTTGTAATCTCTGTCCTGTTTGCTAAAATTTAGAAATAGTATGTGTGATAAGTTTAAGGCTGTAACCATTCTGCTGCAGATCGTTCTTAATGTTTCTTATTTCGATTTCCAAGTCATGAGAATTATTACAAATTGGAACGGCTCTGTTAGACAAAGATCTCATTATGCCTCGTTTTGGTTGTAGTAGAATGAGTGTGAGTGAGTTTATGATAGACTGTTGTTTTGATGTCGCTTTCTACTCGTTTGACAAGTACATCAAGAAAAGGCATTTGACAAAATTGATCCAACTCCATTGTGTATTTATTGCGGGTCTTATGTTATTTAGGTGGTGACAAAAAGTTGTTGGTCATTCCTGGTCCAGACTATAAAAGTGTCATCAACATATCTTAGCCAGAGTTTAGGTCGTGTATAAATAAAAAAATATAGACAATGGAAGTTCGAAACCCAGAGTTAATTTAAAATCGTAATTTGTTATTAAATATTGTTAGGAAATATAAAAACCACCGTTTTTAGGTTTAAAATACACATGTATTTAAAAATTGTTATTTTCTCGAAACGAGCTATAAAACAACACAAAAAATCTCGAAATAGGTTGAAAACTGGATACTTTCAGTAATAAACTACCGTATTTTACATTTACAAGTATTTATAAACTTACCCTAATAATGCCATCTTGTAAATGTTCCAAAGTAATATGAACTTTTGTTAATAGATTTGTAGCCTCAAAATATTTTCGCAAGTTCTCAATATCCTGAGCAAGAGCATTTTCTTTTAACACAGAAGAAGCAATTTTTAACAAAGAACCAAGTGTCAGGGAAATTTTTTTAAAGGAAGGGGGTGCACTAAACTTTAAAAAGTGCAGAATTGCCAGCAGACCACGACATCCTTGATACTGTTAGCTATCTAGAAATGTTGCCGTTCATTTCAAGTTTTAAAGCTATGCACAGAGTTATTAAAATCTATCTAATCATGCGTTTGAAGCTACAAATAATTCACCAACTCTAAAAGTACGTATCATTTTAAAAAATTTAATAGATGGCATTAAATTTCTTAATAGGTAATGAAGGTTTAGGTGTTGGTCGAATATTAAAACTTCTTAAAATCAGCAAAGAAAGATATGCTATTTTACTATTAAAAGCAATGGTGGAGTTTTCGACATTCCATTTGTGTTTTTTTTGTAAGCTTTGGCTCGTTTTGGGATATTTTAAAATATTGTTGTCTTCAGAAACTAATTAATAAATTAGGTCAGATTTAAAATGTATTTTAAACTCAAAAACAGTGGTTTTTTTATTTTCTGAGTCTCCTAATAAACGACATAGTGCCATAAGCCAAAACAAGTCACCTATCAGAGCCTTTCCTTTACAAAAAGCCATTAAAAATGGAAAATATTTAAAAAAATTAAAATAAATTTAAATAATCAAAATATTTTCGGTTTCCGATCAGGTGGGATTTCAACAATGGTGATTTTGGAAAGACTAAATATTTGGGAAAAATACCCTCAAAATAGTTTTCGAGTACAGTCTTGAAAAACCTAACTGTGGACTATTACGGGAGATGCCCCAAAGGCTGCTTACAAAATGAGTGTCTAAATTGTAGATTCAATAGTAAAAGTGTGCTCTTTAAATGCTTTTATTAAATTAAAAATATATTGTTATATGTATTTTGTATATTTATTGTATTGTATCCTTGATACTGTTAGCTATCTAGAAATGTTGCCGTTCATTTCAAGTTTTAAAGCTATGCACAGAGTTATTAAAATCTATCTAATCATGCGTTAGAAGCTACAAATATTTCTCCAACAAGTACGTATCATTTAAAAAAATTTAATACATGGCATTAAATTTCTTAATAGGTAATGAAAGTTTAGGTGTTGGTCGAATATTAAAACTTCTTAAAATCAGCAAAGAAAGATATGGTATTTTACTATTAAAAGCAATGGTGGAGTTTTCGACATTCCATTTGTGTTTTTTTTGTAAGCTTTGGCTCGTTTTGGGATATTTTAAAATATTGTTGTCTTCAGAAACTGATTAATAAATTAGGTCAGATTTAAAATGTATTTTAAACTCAAAAACAGTGGGTTTTGTATTTTCTGAGTCTCCTAATAAACGACATAGTGCCATAAGCCAAAACAAGTCACCTATCGGAGCCTTTCCTTTACAAAAAGCCATTAAAAATGGAAAATATTTAAAAAAATTTAAATAAATTTAAATAATCAAAATATTTTTGGTTTCCGATCAGGTGGGATTTCAACAAAGGTGGTTTTGGACTAAATATTTGGGAAAAATACCCCCAAAATAATTTTTGAGTACAGTCTTGAAAAACCTAACTGTAGACTATTACGGGAGATGCCCCAAAGGCTGCTTACAAAATGAGTGTCTAAATTGTAGATTCAATAGTAAAAGTGTGCTCTTTAAATGTTTTTATTAAATTAAAAATATATTGTTATATGTATTTTGTATATTTATTGTATGCCTATAAATTTTGTAACAAATAACATAGTTTTTTTTTGCGAGCCAACTTAAATCTTGGGTGTGGTTAAACCAAAAAAAAAATGTTTTTGTTTTTTTATCTTTAGGTTTGCGCAATTTTACAGCTTAATCAAAACTGGGACAACATGCAAAAAGTCGTGCAATAATTAAACAAGCCAGAATATCGTGTACCAAATTAAAATCAGTTCTATCTACCACCCTCCGAATTCGCGTGAATCGTAAATAAGTTTAATTTCATACAGAATTTTCTTCGGCCATTATTTCATAGAGTTTTCAAGTTCATGGAGTGGGTTGATAATGTCGTACCCCTTTTCCCCAAAAAATCCTTCCTTAAAAAAATGTCAAAATAGCTATATCCGCGATTAAACCTGTTTATCTGGTTTCATTTTGTGTCTCATGGTCCTTAAAGTAAAGGAAATTTAGATTAAAAGAAATATTGTAATATTCATACAAAAATATGGGAATATCACGTTTGCAATCATGGAAAAGCGGCAAAAGCAATAAGGAAACACGCCTTTAAAATGCACCCTGATTTCTTCCATTAAGTTTTGCGGATCTTATTATTCCACTTCAATAACGTTTGCACCGAGAAAACATGGCCTACTTAACATTTTCCATTTCCTAATCACACAACTCAGTTACCTTGAGCAGATCCACCTATTTGGCTTGAACTTATTAACCCTCCTTAGTGATTTCTTATTAGCTCTAACTGAATGATTTAACTTTAGTATATTTGTGGTAAAAGCAGTATATTTGTGGTAAACAAGTAACTTTATAACTACAAGTGATAAAACTATTAAGCCATAACAATTTTCCTATTTACTGCGAAAGGATTTTCCGTTTGTCACAAGATAGGTTTAATACAGTGGCGGTCCCAGCCGTTTGAAAAGGGGGAAAAAACTACCTAGAATAAAAGCATAGCTTTTATGAGGAACATATCAATATATGCGCGGATTTGGTCTCAAATCTAGGGGGGGGTACTCAGATTTTAAGTCGTTTATTTCTTATATTTTTTATTTTAAAAAAATGTTTAAATGCACCGAAAATTTTTGGGGAAATTACAAATTAAACTAAAATCGTAAATATCAACGGTATCATAGCGGCGCAGACGAAAATTTTTGCACCAAAAAAATGCATTTTTTGATTTAAAATTAAACTAAAATTGAAAATATATCAATGGTTTCAAAGCGCAGCATGCGAAAATTTTTAAGAAAATGACACTACAAATGCCATTTTTAACAGAAAACTAAACTATATAATACCGTAAATATCCAAGGTGTTATAGCGCCGCAATTTATGCCCTTCTTTTGATTTACTAAATGTTTTCATAAAAAATTTAAAGCCAGGGTTAGGTTAGGGGGTCAGTTAACCCCCTTCCCTCAAATCCGCGCTTGATTAACTTTTTTTTCAGTTATAAAAAATATAGATAACAAACAAACTACAAACAAATCCTTATAGCTAACTAAATACTTTTTTTGGAGGTCTAAAAAGCTTTCTAAGTTGGAATATTACCTTTTATAGGTATACCAACCAAATAAATCACCGGGATACGACACTATAAAATCAGAAACGTTAAAAGCAATATCTCTTGAAATTTCACCAATATTGACATATCTTATAAACTTTAGTTTTGCAACCGGTTGCTTTCCGAGCGCCCTTAAATTGGGAGAGATAAATCCTCTCTTTAAGGAGGGCTCGAGGACAGATTTGAATAACTACAGGCCTATTTCATTATTATCCAATATTTCAAAAAATTTTGAGAAAGTTATGAAACGCAGAATAGTTAAATTTCTAGATCACCATAAAATAATTTCCAAAAGACAATTTGGGTTCCAGAAAGCAAAATCAACCAAAGATGCCATTTTGGCGCTTACCTCTAAAATCTATGATTCGATAGACAAAAAACAAGCATCTCTTTGTGTATTTGTAGACTTAACAAAAGCATTCGATACTGTCTCTCATAAAAAACTTTCAATAAAATTAGAGCAATGCGGTTTTAGAGGGAGTGCGTTAAAGTACTAAAACAATACGTAAATATAGAAGGAACAAGGAGCGATCCCAGAATCGTGAACTGCAGAGTACCGCAGGGGACGGTTCTTGGACCGGTCCTGTTCACAATCTTCATTAATAATTTGCTAAAATTGGAAAGCTCAGGACTTATAATCAGTTTTGCTGATGACACCGCAGTATTCTATTTTGCACAAGACTGGAAAGCATTAAAGAAATAAAGTGGAAAAAGATTTAAAACACGTAAATAACTGGTTTCAAGAAAACAAGCTAACACTAAATAAAACAAAAACTAAATTCTTACCTTTTTCGTTTTATGCAAATAGTCTCCAGATTTCAAACAACTTAATATATATGAAAATACTGCGTTGTCCAAAGCTGATTCTACAAAGTACTTGGGAATCACTATAGACTGTCATTTTAGATGGGACAAACACATTCAAAACCTTACTAATAAACCAAGATATTTAATCACACGATTTTCCTATCTTGGAGATTTTCTTAATGTTAAACACTTAAAACAAGTCTACTTTGCGCTGTTCCATTTACATTTACCTTCAAAAAATCGAACCTACTTTAGTGATCGCTTATACTCCGAGTCAAAAATATATGACATTAGACAACTTTACTTTTTACAACTACTTATTTGCATACACCGAAAAAAAATTACCCTTAACACATCCTGGCGCATTCAGCTAATAATTAAAAACTCTCTGTGAATCGCGTTGGCATGCGGGTCGGATATTACCATTACGTTTCCTCTCTATTTAGATTATATATACTCTCTGGCCAAGAGAATCCGCCAAAATGTTTACATACTGCGAGTCTGACACTTTTCGTACAGAAGCCACGCCCCGTTGTCGTGTTCCTTTTTTTTTTTGTTTTTGTTTCTTTTTCTTATGGTGTATTGTGATAGGTCATGGGTTTTAGATTACAGAAATATATTTTTTATTTAAAAAGGGATTTAGTGAGGGTGAATAAATAACAAAATCAATAAATAGCGAGCTTTCCCTCAAAAAGGTAATGGTAACCGTGGATCCGGATTTCGCACTTGTGGTTCTCATCAGTACGGTGCTAGGAATTAGGAGATGAAATGATGATGGAAAAATATGACACAGGATTCATGTAAAAGACAATCATCTGTCAAATTGCAGAATCGGCAGATGTACCTTCATTTTGAA
The DNA here is from genome assembly GCA_963921995.1 of Oxystoma pomonae. Classification (NCBI taxonomy): domain Eukaryota; kingdom Metazoa; phylum Arthropoda; class Insecta; order Coleoptera; family Brentidae; genus Oxystoma; species Oxystoma pomonae. Next base: position 117,823,119 of record OY998166.1, on the reverse strand, counting down.
GGAAAATGAAGCGTCTCTACGGAGACAGATATAATTACCTTTACAGATATCCTAAGCTCTGGAGTTAATAAATTTAAACAGGGATTTAGTGATAAATAGATCGGTCCTTTTGTCCTAAATAGATAGATCTTTTGTCTAGTATTTAAGTGGAGTAGCTATTTGAGGTAAGTTAATTCTTTTCTGAGTGTGGAAAACGTTATAAATTGGGCCGATTGAATCTGGAAGTGTAGAAACGGATACTTGTTTGGATTGTTTATACTCTAATTTTTCTCGTGGCCATAAATAGTTAAAGAAGATCAATATTTTTTTTTACTTGAATACAAATAACGTTTACGGCGTCTTCACGAGTAAAACTCTCTATTATTCGTTAAAGAAGCCAGCTTACAATAAAGTAATACAGCGTCGCCCTGCCACACCGATATAGCTATTAGCTATCAAATAGCCATTAAGCTGTATTAGTGACCAGATTTAGAGCTTAACTAGCTAAATTGATAGCTTCAGCTATATAGCAGTGTTTATTCGCATTAAGGTCAATCTTGTGTAGATATCTAAAGAGTCATTAAATGTCACTAATTGAATTTAGGGAAATTGTTGCAAATTTTACACGGTTTGGGTCAATAAAATGTGTTTTTCTAAAAAGTCATTAATGTACTTGTCCTACTTTTTGCCAATGACCCACTTTTTGTCAGTTTTGCTTTAGTTTTCCAGTATTTTAGAGTTTTTCTTGAACAAGTGCATTTTTTAATAACAATTAACAAAATATATATTTACATAATAAGGGTTATTGTATTTCAAAATAAAAATACGACTAAAGCTGGGACATGGACTGCCGATAAGTGGTACACTACCATGACGAAATTGCAAAAGTTTTGAAATTATTTTAATAAAATTATAAGTATTCAAAAAAACTTACGTAAAAACACACTGGAAGTTTCTTAAATCAACAAATTATATAATTTCAACTTTAAAATAAACAAGTTATTTTTAAAAATCCTAATTAATTTCAAAATAATCTCTTGTACTTACCACCAGTAGCGACTTTATTTCTATATTTATGTGAATTTTTTAATTTATGCAAAGGCACCAATTACGCTCTCCCCCCTTCATTGCTCAAGCCCGAAGCCCATCGCCCCTCCGCCACAATATCTCTACGTTCCCACGCATAAAATAAAAAAAGTGGAATAATTTTTTTACCTTCTTCCACGTCCTCTTCAAACTTGATCCATCTGGCAGTCTCCTTCCATTCCATTTCGTCCCCTTCCACGACCAATTCTTCCATTTCGGAAAACAGCGGATGGGATTCATGTTTGTCGTCGGTCGCCTCTTCTCCAAGGATGAATTGCACGCGTTGGGAGGGGGGAGTGCCTGGAAGAAAAACGAAAACAAAAATTGTAATACAAAGAAGTAAAAACTAAAAGACTTTCAGAGTGCAGAGATAAAGCAAAGAAAATAGAAAAAAATTAACCTTCATTGCCAGAAATTTACTTCGAGCCATAAATACAAAAGCACTATGGCTAAGAGATGATGAAAAAAAATGTTATTTAAAACAATGTTTCTTTTCAAAATTAAAATATAATATACAAAATATATAATATGTAATATATAAGATATAATATATAATATATAATATATAATATATAATATATAATATATAATATATAATATATAATATATAATATATAATATATAATATATAATATATAATATATAATATATAATATATAATATATAATATATAATATATAATATATAATATATAATATATAATATATAATATATAATATATAATATATAATATATAATATATAATATATAATATATAATATATAATATATAATATATAATATCTAATATATAATATATAATACATAATATTATATATTATTTATTATATATATTACCTCCTCCCCCTCTCCACCCGGAATACCCTACAAAGAGGGAATACAATCTTAAAAACGAAAATAAAAGTGGCTGAAATAGTTTCTTCGAGTGTGTAACGAATTTTCCCGACCGTAAAATATACGAATATAGTTTACAATCTAATCACGTTTCTAATGCTACGAAAGGCACGTGGAAATATCCCTTTCCAGTCAACTGAATTAGAAATGGTAGAATCAGATATGTACATCAGTCCTCTCACTGGGTTAAGTATCTTGCGATTTAATCTCAGTATAAGAGTATCGTGTTTCGGGTATGTGAGATGTGCCCATTACCTACCCGTTATGGCAATGATTGATTGATTGATATATGGTCCACCCATCCTCAAGATAAAATCAGGTCAGTCAAGCCACCCCCCTCCCCCCCGAAAGATAATCGAGTTTTGATATGCTTATAATTTCGAACCAATTTTTAACCACTTGTTTTTTTTTTATAATTAAAAGGGGGGGGGTGTAGCCGGACGTCAAGCTACACCCCCCTCGTTTAAAGCGTAGAGAAAAATGAAAAGCAACTATCCCAAAATTAGGAACTAGTTTCGAACTCCTAATATCACCAAAAAGAATTTCGAAAAATCGACTAGTAATCCTGTTTTTTTTTAAATATGGGGGCTGCAGGGTGACGTGTAGTCACACCCCCCTCAAAAAAATTTCGAATTTTGATACGCTTATAATTTTGAACTAATTTCGAACTAATTTTGTACAACTTTAAAAAAATTTTAACCACCCTAATTTCGCTGATTTTTTATATTAATTCAAATGGAAACGACTCTAAATCACATAAGAAAAACTATTTTCATCTTTGTTGGACTTTTGGTACCTAATATGTGCATGTGTAAAGCACCTGATTTTTCCAATGGTGCTTCTAAGCTGATGCGGACTATATGAGATAGTGGAGTATGGTTCAAAATTTTTAAAAGTGGTTCTAAATTTGTTCGAAATTGGTTCGAAATTATAAGCATATCAAAACTCGAATATCTTTCAGGGGGGGGGGGTGTGGCTTGACTGACCTAAAATATACGTGGTGTTTTATTTAAAATAACAAAGTTATTGTCAAGATCTCCTGTAATTGGCAACACTGCAAACACGAAAGTATTTTATAAATATACTTTACATGGATTTATCTTAGAATAGAAAGTTTGAAAAGTTTTAATTGTATTGTATATAAAGGCATAGTATCGCGCATAAATCAAGTTCTGTTAAATTACAGGAGTTTTATTATCCAATAACTAAAAATAACTGTTTCTATACCCTTTTCCAAAGTTGTTTTCTAACTTGGTTTTTCTTAACGGACACTTTGAAAAAATTCAATGCTTCAAAATTTTTATTACAGTTTTTTTTTTATAAAAAAGACTTAAAAAATTGAACTAAAAACATTTGTTAGCAAGGCAGGAAAAAGTTTAAATACGTAAATGAATTCAGATTTTATTTCAAAACTTTTATTAGAAAACAAATTAAACAGCGTCGCTTAATTTTTCTCGATGGAGAGCAAATTGTATTACAGTATTTTTAATTAAAAGCTTAATGCCGGTTGCAGACAAAAATAATGTCAGTACTTAAATTTTTCCAACTTCATTAATTACTACATTTTCATGTGGAACTGAACAAGTTTTTAATACCATTCAGTTTCAAACCCTCCATGAAAACGCGCCGTATCGAAACTTTTTTTCGTTGGCCCTGCCCAAGTTCAATTCCGCTTTTTTGGGATCCACTCGGGATCCAACTGCATGAAAACGGGTATGGTATCGAACTGACTGATGACGCCAATAATAAGCTGTTGGCACTTTCAATATTTCTGCAAAAAGTTGGTATATAACTTTATTTGAATTACATTATTGTGCTGTAAACTTAGTCCTAAGGAACAATTTGTCGACGTTTTAACGTTGCCAAGGGCGACTTAACGTTGCGTGATAACGGCGTGTAAACGTTCTAGCAACGCTTTTGCACCAATTTGGCGGACATTTTTTGAGTTGTGTTGACTTCGCCTGCGACCAGAGTTGCGTGCAATGTTTCCACACTGTCGCCGAAGCGATTACGACGGAAATTTCCCTTGTGTCAATTTAACTGGAAATTTTACACGAAAATTTTCAAAAATTGATAAGTGGAAATTGCATCCGTTTTGACAATTGCATCTGGAAATATCCTGGGGGTAATTGTCATTTTTGATATTTATAGTACATCAGTACATCGGAATTTCATCAGCCCCAAACGACAGCTATGACCAGCAAGTTTATAAATCAGAATCACAATACTCCTGTTACTTATCAAAATTGTACATTTTATAGCAATTGTAGTTTTCAAAAGCAGGTTTTATTTTAGAGTAGAGTAGAGTAGAGTATCTTTATTGACTACGTTTTGTATATAAACACACAATTGCAGCAGGTCAGAAAAAAAAGAACAAACAAAGATTTGTAAAACATAGATACACAGGGCATAAAATATAAAATTACACCAAAAAAATACGAACAAAAAACCGTTAAAAGAACACGCACCGATTAAAAAAAAACAATTTTAACGGAATTCTTCCAAAAACTCTTTGATATTGTATATACCTTTTTTAGTTAAAATTTGCTTAATTGCATATTTGAATTTATTATTGGACATACTTTTAATATTGCTTGGGAGTTTATTATATATATCTATACGTGGAGAGTTTTTGTATGATTTTTCTAATCTTAAAAAATTTGGTCTAATTAAATTTGCTGATCTTGTATCATAGTTGTGAAAATTTGAATTTGTTTCGTAAGTATGTTTTTGTTTATGTACTTCTATAAGTTGGTAAAGAATATACAGTGAAGGTAGTGTTAAAATTTTAAGTTTAATAAAATAAGGTTTACAATGTTCCCGATAGCCGATATTGCAAATAACTCTTACAGCTTTTTTCTGTAACCTGAAGACTTCAATGGAATTTGTAGAGTTTCTCCACAAAGCCACACCGTATGAAATATGCGAATGAAACATAGCATAGTAAGAATTTATTAAAGTTTTTTCGTCAATAATGCCCTTCAACCTACGAATTAAATACACGACTGACGATAGTCTGCCCTTAAGTGTCTCAATGTGCGGAGTCCAGCTAAGAGTACTATCCAATGTGATACCTAACAGCTTGGCACTACTAGGTTCTATCTCAGTAGATGTTCTAGTAGAAAAGTAAATATTTTAGACAGTTTTGCGTAAACCACATCTCTGCTTTTTCCATCAGCTGACTGCTTTTTTCCTTAAGACGTTCAATGTTGTTATGTTTACAAGACATGGAATTATCATCCGCAAAAGCTCTACATTTATCTGGGGAAAGAAATGGGAATAGGTCGTTGATGTAGATGATGAAGAGTAGAGGACCCAACACCGATCCTTGGGGAACTTCACTCTGCATCATTCCCACGTTAGAGACTGTATCTTTAAAGTTAACATATTGATTACGCGGATTTAGATATGATTTAATCAACTGATGAAAATTGCCTCGTATTCCATATTTGTAAAGCTTGTCCAGCAGAAGATTGTGGGAGACACAGTCAAAGGCTTTGGAGAGATCACACAGTATTAGATTTACATGCGATCCCACCTCCAAGCCTTCAACTATGTCCTGCACAATCTTGGTGATAGCTTGGATTGTGGATCTGCCTTTGCGAAACCCGAACTGAGACAGGTCTAGCAAATTATTTCTTTCAAAAAAGTCAGATAATCTGTTTTTTATTATTATTTCAAATATCTTACTACAAATGGGCACTAATGGGGCGATAATCTGAAACTGAATTAATATCACCCTTCTTGAAAAAAGGTATTACTTTGGACAGTTTAAATGAATCAGGGAAAATTCCCTGATCGACACATATATTAAACAAATAGGCTAAGGGGCAAATTATTTCGCAAGAGATATTTTTAATAATATAACTGTTTAAGTCGTAACTATCACATGAGGAAGAATTTTTTAATAAGTTTATTGCATTCAATATTTCTTGTTCGTCTATTGGCAAAAATACAAAAGTTTTTTCATGCATAGGTATATTTCTGATAATTTCGTTTTGTAAATTTATGTCAATTATTAAATCTTGGACTACTTTAGATGCTACTGTTAGAAAATAATCATTAAATTGGTTTGAAGTAATGTTTGATAAATTATTTGACTTTTTATTGTGGTTTCTTTCAAAGTTTATTAATTTCCATGCACTTTTCACTTTATTTTTTGAGGAATCTATAAAGTTACTATATGCAGATTTTTTTGAGTTTATAACTGACTTTTTATAATCATGTCGAAGTGCTTGGTAATACGATTTATAGCCCTCATTACTAGATACGTCAGCAATGCATTTTACCGTTTGCATTTGCGCTCTTTTTTCTTTAAGTTTATTATTATACCAACAGACAGGAGGAATATCACCTTTACTGTAGACTGTTTTTAAAGGTAAGTATTTATTTATTAGGTTTTTGATGTTATTTAGTAAAAAAGTTGACATAAATTCCACATCGTAAGAGATAAAGAAGTCTTGCCAGTTTAAATCTACAAGTATTTGTTTTATACAGTTTAGAGATTTTTCCTTAATTATTCTTGTTTTTATTTTGGAGGGCTCTAGACGCTCAATCTCAGTGCGTAATTTTATATATACCCCGTAGTGGTCTGAAAGACAGGGATTTTCTATACCCGACTCAAAGTTACTAATATTTTCTGTGATAATTATATTGTCCATACATGTCGCGGACCTTTCGGTCACCCTCGTGGTGTCCGATATAGTTCGGCGCATACCATTACACTCAATAACAGACATTAGGTCAGTTAAGTCAGACGATTTACACAAAAAATTTATGTTGAAGTCTCCTAAGACAATAACGCGATTATATGTTTTTTGTGAATTGTGGAGAAAATCATCAAATAATTTAAAAAAAGTACTACAAGAACCCACAGAAGATCTGTAAAGGGTGAGAATTAGAATCTTGCTTTTACACAATTCTATGGCACAAAATTCAGCGTCAATTTCTTTTGATATCGTGCTTAAATCTAAAGGTTTACATTGAACAGAATTTTTAACAAAAATACAAACACCTCCATGTTTGTGGTCATTTCTGCAAAAAGATGAAACAAGTTTGTAGTTGACTATTGGAATACAATTTAAAAGGTTTAAAGTGCACCAGTGTTCACTAATGCAAATAATATCATAGTGTTTTTCGTTGACCCACAAGGAAAGTTCGTCGGCTTTATTGGCTATACTTTGAATATCTATATGAAATATTCTTAAGTCAAATGACAGTTTATTTGTCTTTTCTAGTCCGTATTTGTAGATTTTTTCCTTAGGTGAAAAAACTTGTTAATTTTTGTGCCAGGTGGCCACACAGTAGGACTAGATATAGTGTCAATGTGACTGTCATAAACACCTATTTTACTGTAGTTGATCGCATGTTACCTCTGGTATGAAACCTACTAGGTAATCCCTTAGTTGTTGAGTGGAGCAAGCTGGATCCAATCGATAGACATGGTAGTAGACAAGATTTCGAATGGCTTTAATAGTACAATTGGATGATCCTGTACCGACAATTGGTTTCGGTCTACTATTAGCATTAGAAAAAATATTAATTGTTATTAAAGTATGGTATTATTTAAATAAATAAATAAATAAATAAATAAACTTGCACTCATGCTTTTGTTAAAATTGGTTTAAAACAAAATTTTCAAAAATTTCCGGAAATATTTCATGCGCTGGTTATATTTCTATTGGAAATGCTCTCTGGATAATATTTTTATTATAATTAATTTTAAACCAAGGCTTCCACGTCTGTGCTATTAAAAATGTACTAATTTCCAAAAACCATTTATTAATAAATCCAAAATACGTAGCTAGGTAACTTACTGAAATTTATGACATTAAAGTGGCTTTTTAAAGTAAATTTACCAACGAACCTTAGTTTTCCGTCTGCCTTCAATATCTATTGTCAATTTTAAAATTTTATATTTGTCATTTCTCAAAATACGGCAAAAATATAAAAGTTTTCGTTTTTGATGGTAAATAAAACTTCAAGATATTTATTTATTTGTATATTATTAACACCATACAATTATCTAAGATTTTTAAGCCATGATATTCGACTACGACCCTTCTGCCTTCAATATCTATTATCAATTTTAAAATTTTATATTTGTCATTTCTCAAAATACGGCAAAAATATACAAGTTTTCGTTTTTGATGGTAAATAAAACTTCAAGATATTTATTTATTTGTATATTATTAACACCATACAATTATCTAAGATTTTTAAGCCATGATATTCGTCTACGACCCTTCTGCCTTCAATATCTATTATCAATTTAAAAATTTTATATTTGTCATTTCTCAAAATACGGCAAAAATATACAAGTTTTCGTTTTTGATGGTAAATAAAACTTCAAGATATTTATTTATTTGTATATTATTAACACCATACAATTATCTAAGATTTTTAAGCCATGATATTCGTCTACGACCCTTCTGCCTTCAATATCTATTATCAATTTTAAAATTTTATATTTGTCATTTCTCAAAATACGGCAAAAATATACAAGTTTTCGTTTTTGATGGTAAATAAAACTTCAAGATATTTATTTATTTGTATATTATTAACACCATACAATTATCTAAGATTTTTAAGCCATGATATTCGTCTACGACCCTTCTGCCTTCAATATCTATTATCAATTTTAAAATTTTATATTTGTCATTTCTCAAAATACGGCAAAAATATACAAGTTTTCGTTTTTGATGGTAAATAAAACTTCAAGATATTTATTTATTTGTATATTATTAACACCATACAATTATCTAAGATTTTTAAGCCATGATATTCGTCTACGACCCTTCTGCCTTCAATATCTATTATCAATTTTAAAATTTTATATTTGTCATTTCTCAAAATACGGCAAAAATATACAAGTTTTCGTTTTTGATGGTAAATAAAACTTCAAGATATTTATTTATTCTAAGCAAAACATCCACATTAGTTACTCTGTCCATCCAACATATCCTTAGTATTCTACGATAACACCACATCTCGAACGCCTCTAACTTTTTGCAAATGGCCCCAGTCAATGTCCATACTTCCATGCCATAATATAAGATGCTAAAAACATAACACCCCGATCACACGAATTCGGAGAGTGGTATTATGATTGCGACTGCACAACACTGATTTTATTTTGATAAAAGATTATCTGGCCTGATCAATTCTTGCAGAAACTTCTTCCATGTTGTTTCAGTTCTCATTGAGGAGGCAACCCAAATATTTGTATGAATCCACGCGTTCGACTTGCTGCCCATTTACTTCTAACATGCCTCTGACGTTCTTTTCCTTAAATGTGACCATCCATTTTGGTTTCGCAACATTTAAGTTAAGCCCGAATTGCGAACTTTTGGCAGCAATTTGATTCAACAACTCTTGCAGGCCTTCCAACGTGTCTCCTAGTAGACACTTAAAGTTAATTTTCGGTTTTATCAGCATTTGTATCCTTATCTCTATCGAGTCGATCTATCGAGCAGGTGTACTTTTAAACTAATGGCGAATGCTTGACAGCTCCAGCTGATCAAATGTGTGAAAATGTCGTTTCGTACGCAGGGATGGTCGTAACGTTACGACTCCCTTATCGAACCTCACGAGGTTTTCGTGCATTTGATCAGCTGGAGCTGTCACGCATTCGCCTTGATTTTAAAAGTGCACCTGCTTGATTGGTCGTCTCGATAGAGATAAGGATACGAATGCTGATAAAACTGAAAATTAACTTTAAGTGTCTATTATGACAGTGTCGTCGCACCATCTACAGACCATCTACGCAGTTATGAAGTGCATTTTTAGTTAAACGTCTTTGGCATTTTCTATTATTTTGTTACTATAGATATTAAACAACAGCGGAGGCAATATACAACCTTTGTGCACACCTCTTCTTATTTGGACCTCTTCGGACAGTTGCACATCAACCTTTATTTAAGCAGTCTGGTTCCAGTATAGATTAGCGATTATCTTTGGTCATCTAGACTAACTTCTTTTGAGATTCAAGAAGCTTTTCGTGTTGGACTCGATCAAACGTTTTCTCATAATCTATAAAACAGGCATATTTTGGCACCGACACATCCCTAGATAGCTGAACTAAGAGTTGAATACCAAACAGTGCCTCTCTTGTCCCGCACCCACCACGAAATCCACCCGAAACTGCGTGTCGCCCATAATGGATACGCATTTTCAATAAATTCTTTTATGGATAATCTTTAGAATTATTTCACTACACTTCTTTGCTGAATGTTTTTTGGGCAGTGTAACAAACCTTTGTTGTTTTTTTTAGCCAGTCATTGGGGATTTTACCGCTGCGATAAATCAGGTTAAAAAGTTTGACCAGCGTATTTACTGAATCTTCGTTTTTTATTAGCTTTAAAACCTCAGTGTATACTTCGTCTTGCCCAACCGATTTTCTGTTTTTAGCTGAAGATATTGCGTACTGTATTTCATCTGATGTATTATCTATGCTTTTTGATAATTAATTCTTCTGACTGTTTGGATCGGTTATCGGTAAAGAGATGTTCTATGTAGCTACACCATTCTTTTAGTTTTTATTTGGTATCCGGTTTGATTTTTCCCTGATTGTCCACAAGGATTCCAGCTTGTCTTTTATAAAATAATCCTGCTGCTTCCTTTATGTATTTGTGTACATTGAAAGTATCATGTTTAGCATCTAGATCTTTTATTTCTTGACATTGCTGTGTTCTCCAGTCTTGTTTTGCTGACCTTATCTCGTTTTTTATTTCTCTGGTGATTTCATGGTACTGATCGCTGCCTTTTTTACTGCGTCTTTTATGCATCAACTAGAATATTTCATCGGTCTTCCAAAATTTCTTTTTATTTCTTGTTTCATCCTTGCCTAAAAGTGTTGTGATCTCTATTATGGCACATTTAACCCTTGTCCAAACCATTTCTGCATCTTGCTCGGTAGACTCATTAATATCTTGAAGGTTTTCATTAAGTTCGACTTTAAGTTCAGTTGCTACCATGTTATCTTGAAGTTCGTCCAACCTGGGTCTGGCTTTGTTATTTGGGGAACAATTTTTCTTGAGGGTAAACTTAATTTTCGCCACAACTGGATTGTGATTCGAGCCTACGTCTGCGCCAGGGTAAGTTTTTGCAGATTTATTACAGTTTCTAAATCGTTTATTAATTAATATAAAGTCTATTTGGTTTCTAATGATACTCTCATTATTGTCGGATTTAGAAGTCCAAGTATAAAAGCATCTAGCTGAAAGTTTGAAGAATGTATTTGACACGACAAAATTCCTTTCCTGACAGAACTGGAAAAGGCGATCTCCACGTTCATTTGATGTACCAAGACTGTACCTTCTAACAATGTCTTCTCTTGGGGCGTTTCCAAGTTTTGCATTGAAGTCCCCCATAACAATGGTGATTTCTGTCTTTTTTGTAAAACTAAAGGCAGTTTGAATTTGGTCGTAGATTGCCTTCACGTCATCATCTGGATATTTACTGGTTGGAGCGTATAATTGAATAATATTGACATTGAAAGGCTTGGAATTTAGATGAAGAAATATGACTCGATCCGATACAGGAACAAAAGAAATGACAGGTTTTTGAATACTCCGTTATAGTGGTTAAATTTTATAAAATTAGTAAAACTAACTAAAAAATCATCAAAATCCAGCAAAAAACAAGATTTTTTTTTTACGATTTACACAAATGGCGTAGCGGCGCAAATCAGGAAAATAAAACAGTATGGCGACAATAATTATTTCTTGGTTTACTAAAAACCTGACCGTTTTTCGATTAAGGAGGTGGCCTCTATAGTTGTCAGATACACTTATATTTTTAAATTGGCCGCAACTGCATTGATTATTTAGCGACAGTTGTCTCGTAGAGAGAAACGTTTAACCAACGTAAATTAATTAACTCTGGTTAATTATCAATGTTTTGGCGTCGTCACAATATTCCAGTAAAAATTAACGTTGTTAGAGGGTTGCCATATTTACCCTAATTAATAACAACGGTGTGGCGTCGTTTTATCGTCCGCGGCCGTTACACAAGTGACGGGTTTTTGTACATGCAATGTTAATTTTAGTGTATTTCTTAGTTATGGCAACTAAGGCAACTAAAAATTGTTACTGGATTAACTTTAAAAAAGCAAGCAAAGATTGATAAAATTCTAATCGTATTCAAAACAAATCGAACAGTGAATTGCATTGAAAAGGTATTCAGTTTCAAAACGTGGTAAATTACAGCGTAATGAGTGATAGAGGCAACAGGGGGGAGGGGGTTTTCCCGTTAGTCTTGATAACGTTTATTTTTTATTTTTGTTTCCTCAACTCGCCGCTGCAAAACTAACCAAAAAATAGAATTGGTGGAAAGCAGGGAAAATAGAACATATAGGGAATGGATATATCCTAACTGACAGTGGCGGCTCGTCAGATGAGGCAAGTAAGGCGGCGCCTCACCACCGTTTTTGGAAAAACTGTTAAATTTATTTTTTGCGAGATTTTGTGTGTTTAATTAAAAGCCGTTCATAACCTTATTAATTTTTACTACTATTTTATTTTAATAGTAGAGTGCTATTTCTTTTATGTCATTCATTTCTTATTCTGCCTTGCTTTGTTTTGTTCCATCAAAGATGGATGAAGCACTCATTCCGGTCTCTTCGCTTCCCCAGTCTCTCTGCAACGGTTTTGTTTTGTCTTCTATAAAGGCTGTCCGAGAGCCTGCCGAGAGCGCGCGGTGGCTGGGTGAGGAGAGAATGAATTCTCATCTTGTGTGCCGCATCAAGCCTAGCTGGCCGTATTAAAATTTTGCAAATTAAAAAACGCGAAATCCCGTTTTTGTTACTGCAATTATAAAATCAACAAATCGTACGTCTAAAAACCGTATTTTTCTTTGTGTAAAGCCTTGGGACGACTTTTACTTTTTCTAAATTACATGACAACATGAGGCGACTAACAGATTCGCTTCACCCATGCGTTGACAACTCAGCCTATAATACGCGCATCACGCTTGTAGGTGATTATACATAGGTATGCAGACATTTTGATTTTGTCACACAAAAAAATTGTGGATTGAAAATGTATAATAACTATTTACGGACAAGCGAGGGAATAATTAGTGTTTAAAGTTATTAGAGTCATTTTTTCGCCCTCTGGCTTTCAAATACAAAAATTCAATGTTATTTGAAATGTTGTGGAATAATGTCATTCTATATAAAAATATAAATTAATCTTTTTTATGTCAAAATAAAAACGCATAAAATAGTAGATTGAAGATTTTTTTTTTTAACATTTGACCAATATTATTTTCATTTACGGTGTTTATTTTTTTAACATTTTTGATCTTGGTGCCTCATCAGTGTTATAACTCACGAGCCGCCACTGCTAACCGACCAATCTAAAAAATTAGGGGTAACGATGCGATTGACAGTGTCATAGCTAAAAAGGCCGGGAAAACGTCTCTTTTTCTATGCTTTGACACAGGGGGTTGACAACGACTTTTCAAAATGGCGTATTCTATTTTTGTTTTCATGGCAATAATTTTCTTACAGTTTTTTTAAATTTTAGCCAGTGAGTTTAGAATTAAAAATAAAGACAATGTTGATACCTGATCTGTTCTCTGCAGAAAATACTTACTTTTTGTGGAATTTTTATACAATCCACGAAGCAGGACAACTCTAGAAGTTGAAATGGAGCAATTTATTAGATAATTTAGAGAAAAGACTCAAAAAAAGGCCAATAAATTCCAACTTTGAAAAGTAAACAACACAAAAAAAAGTAAACAAAAAAGTAGGGTTATATGTCAATTCGGACTAGAGATCAAATTTACCCAGAGAATATAAATATACCTGACCGTTATGCCCCTTAGATTGCTGCATCCGCTCGTTCAAAATTTGCCACTATATGTTCTATTTTATCGACGGGTTTGCTAGTAAATAAGAGGGTCGTGAAACTATTTTTTTTTTAATAAAAAAAAAATGATTTTGGAATTTTTTTTAGTTTGTGTAAAACCATAAAATTTGACCAACAAAGGACCCCGCACCCAATTACACAGGGCTTATGGAGAATTTTTGCCTCGGTGGAATTTAATTTAATTTTAGTATGTTGTAGAGAACAACAAGCTGATAAAAAAATATTAAAGGTAAAAAAAGTTCTATGTACAAGTTTTGAGATATTAGAGGTCAAATTTCGAAAAAATGCTAAAATGCTGTATGTTTTACGCATTATAACTCTGACGTATTGGCCAAGGAAATGTTAATTGTTACAATAATAATTTGACAGAAGGTCATATGCAAACCTAGTTATGCTGTCATTTTTGACAATTCATCAGGTAATGTTCAAGGGGTGGTCAAAAAGTCACATTTTTTATGTTTGCACTACTACCGAATTTTGCAAATAGCAGATTATATTTTGACAAACTCTAATAGTTTTGGTTAATACTTAAAGAAAAAAATAAGATTAATTAATTTTTGTCTCCTAGGTCAATTTTATTACAAAAAAAAAATGACCTTGCCTTCTTTCGGCAGTCTCAAATTCAATTTGTGAGGAATAAAAGTTGATTTGTAAATTATTTGTTATTTGTTAGGTCACAACAAACGATCTTAATAGAAAAAACGAAATCGGTTACTTTTGTTTCACTCACCAGGTCTACTCAAAAAAAAAATAAAAAAAGCTGCATTTGCTCTAAAATGGTTTTTCAATTATTTTTGGATAACGGCTCGGTCAAATTCGACATAACTTTGCCAGATTAGTGTCAAGACTTCCCCAACACAAAAATACAGATTTTTTCTATATTTTTAACCTTTTGCATATCTAAACTACGCTTGTTATAATGGCAACGCCAAGTTGAGTAATCTTTTACGTTCAATTTATCATTTTGAATATTAATAATTAAAAATATTAAAAATGGCTGCCTTTGCTGATTAAAAAGGTAATAAATGGGTAGCAGAACCCTGTTTTATTGGGGGTACCTATGTCGATTAAAATGAAAGACACATATCAAATTAAGTCAGATAGTATATTAAATCAAAGTATATTTACGTCCATACACTAAATTCCAAAAACATGCCAATGAGTATTTTTTATTCCCTCTGATATGACTATTTCGGAATCTTTTTACGTCATTTTGTTTTCGAGGAACGGCCAACACCTATGTTTTTTTTTTTAAATAAAACACCCTGTATATTTTGGCATTTTTGACATCTGCATTCGATTCTGTTTCCAAAAATATTAAACACTGATAGTTTATATTTTGCTGTTTCCGAATTATTAGCATTTCAATTTGAAAGGAAAAAGCAGTGTTTGTTTTTAATAACCACGTAAAATAGCTCAAAATTTCATATACGGGGGCGACCTAAAGAGTCCCTACTAGATGCTTATAACAGGATGAGATACATATTCCCTAATTAAATAAAACAAGTGGCGTATTATTATAAAAATAATATATATTTTTTAATAGAGGGGTATTTTTAAAAATTGGTACAGAAATTATTTATTTTACTCACTTATATGTTGTTTATAACTTTATAGTTTAACAGATTTTTTGAACGAAATTACCAATACGTATATAAAACAATGATTTGTCGACCTATTAAAATACACCAGTAATAAAAAAATACCAGAGGCCCTACATGCATTGACGCTCGATACATTGAAATACGATTCCGCCGCGCCTTGGTAAGCGTAAACACCATTGCAAAAAAACCCTTCTGCTACCGATTTAGTACCCTTTTAATCCGCTAAAGGCGGCCATTTTTAATATTTATAATTATTAGTATTCAGAATGGCGAAACTGAAATGAACGTAAGGGATAACTATACTGGGCGTTGCCATTATAACAAGCGTAGTAAGCGCGTTGTTTAGATATGCAAAAGGTTAAAAGATAAAAATTGATATTTTTAAAACCAGACATAGAAATAATCTGTATTTTTGTGTTGTGGTAGTACCAAGTCTTGACACTATTCTGGCAAAGTTATGTCGAATTTGACCGAGCCGTTATCCAAAAATAATTGAAAAACCATTTTAGACCAAATGCAACTTTTTTATTTATTTTTGAGTAGACCCCGTGAGTGAACCAAAAGCAACCGATTTTGTTTTTCTGTTAAGATCGTTTGTTGTGACCTAATAAATGATAAATAATTTACAAATCAACTTTTATTCCTCACAAATTGAATTTGGGAATGTCGAAAGGAGGCAAGGTCAATTTTTTTTTGTAAGGAAATTGACCTAGGAGAAAAAAATAATAACAATAATACTAAGGGTTACCAAAAAATTAAACTAATTTTTTTTCTTTAAGTATTAACCAACATTTATTGCAAACATAAAAAATGTTACTTTTTGACCACCCCCTGTACATTACCTGATGAAATATCAAAAATGTCAGCATAACTAGGTTTACATGTGACCTTTTGTCAAATCATTTGTAACAATTAATATTTCCTTGGCCAATACGTCAGAGTTATAATGCGTAAAACATACAGCATTTTGTCCTTTTTTCGAACTTTGACCCCTAATACCTCAAAAACTGTACACAGAACTTTTTTTTACCCTGAATATTGTTTTATCAGCTTGTTATCCTCTACGACATACTTATATTAAATTCCACCGAGGCAAAAATTCTCCATAAGCCCTGTGTAATCGGGTGCGGGTCCTTTAATTATTTTATTTTGTTGTCTAGTTTGTCTGCAATAATTGAACATGATAAAAGTCAAAACCATTTAAGTTTAAAATACCAAAATACAAGATTGTTTTTTACCTGAACCTTATGGTAAAGTTGAAAAGGGTCGTCCGTTTTCTCAAAGAGACTGGAATTTCAAATGCTTCTACTTGGGAAACTCAAAGGTTACACGTGTTTCGCCTACATAGCCATCTTCAGACCTGGTATATAAAACGTCACGGTAGAGATTAACATTTAAAGAACATTACAAGAGTTCAGAAAAATAAAAATAAAAGACATTAAACAGACGAGACTCGTTCTACATTTTACAAACAAAAAAACCCATTTTGTTTGTAAAATGTATAATGACTCTCGTATGTTTAATTTTTTTATTTTTATTTTTTTTAACTTTTGTAATAATTTTTTAAATGTTAATCTCTACCGTGCCGTTTTATATACCAGGTCTGAAGAATAAATTTTGGATTTTGCGACTTTATGACTTTGAGTTTATCAAGTAGAAGCGCTTATGGTAAAGGATGCAAGAAAATTTAATACATCAAACATAATGTATAGAAGCCATATGATCTCTAATCAAGGATAGATATATTTAGTTTTTTTGACGAATCAAAAAAGGGGAAAACACAGTTTAGCTCTTATACCACCATCTCAAAAAATCAATTTTACTGTGTCGACTTGATTTTTTTTGCAGTTTTTTACATCATTGCATTTGTTTTCCATGGTAATCAGAGTTTATTTACTTTACTGTCTGGTAGGACAGAAGAGTTTTTTTAGCAACTTTTTGTAAAACAAGTATTTTTATTTTTTGAGACTTTTTGAATCCGCGTTCTAAAGTTTCGTGGTGCAGGCGGCCTTATCTTTCAAAAAAGTGAGGTTAGGTAGTTGTTTTGATGTTGTGTCAAAATTTAATTGATTTTTTGGTACGCTTCTTCTACAAAATCAGATAAGTACTTTAGGATGTTGGGGGCTTTTCATTGGAAGACGCTTTTCTTATTTTGATTTCCCAATAGCTGTCACCCGCGACTTTATTCGCCCTATCTATCGAGGTTTCGTGCAGCATTTCCACCACAATAAAAAAATATTTATCTTGAAATAGAACAATTTATGAAATACTTGATTAATCTATCCTTGGTTAGGAGTCAATGTAAAGAATATAAATAATGCAATAAAAAAGAGTAAATTGAAACATCTAAGTCTTTCAAAAGAATGGCTTACAATTTTCAGCACCTTCTTCTGAAATCGAAGATCTTCTGCGCCTTGAAGTCAAAATTCCTGCAAAATAATGTTCATTGTTTGACCGACACTATTTTTTAATCTTTCTTTAAACTTTATGAAGTAAAAAATGTTTCGCAAAACCATTTCTATAGAGGATTGAGGAGTAAGTAAGAGTACAGGGTTCTCCATTATAAATGTTACTTAAACTTCAAACGGATCCAGAATTGGTTCCTGTTTATAACAAAAATTCTAGCTTAATGCGTGACTATTTACAGTTAGGCTATGTAGAAGTTCTAATTTTTTATTAAGCAGAGTTTTTTGGCCCAAAAAAAAACAAACATAGACTAATGATGTTGAATATTTCATTGGAATTACGCATTGACGACATTAAATAAACAAGCTTTGACTAACGCCATAGATACGTAGCAGATCCCCCTGTACTTGGTCAAAAAATTAGTTTAATCTCAAACAGATTTCTGTCCTTTTTTTAATATTCAGTGCCCCTATTCTTGACAGTCGCGAGTCGGGAAAGTCTAGGGAGTAAAATTCTTCCGGGGAGCGAGTTAGGATTAGTCAAAATCAAGGGATATATCGAGCTTCTAGAATAGAATAAACCGATAAAACTCGTTATATTCTAAATACTTATTTATTTAGTAAATAAACTATTTGTATATTAAATAAAAGCCAAATTGGACACTTTTTGATCAGAAAAATGACAACAATAAATTTAAAGAAAAATAAAAATATAAAACAATTAATATATACAAACTCACTCTCACACGCACACAAATCTGAACGCAGAAACTTTTTTCCATCCCTGCCTTCTCCCGGATGGTGCCCATCACCGAAGCCACATTACCCCTCTGGATCGCAAGACTTATACTCTGGGTTATGAAGCCATAAGACTGGTCAGAAGATATTTTGGGGGCTATGTCTAAGATCAGTCTCTTAGCCTTATCACCCCAAGGTCCATGAGTCTCGACCGCAAAGGGCACAAAAATAAAGCGATCTAATAATTCACCATATTTTTTACGTTTCTTGTCCTCCGAAAAACTAGAAGCTGCACCAGATGATTTTGAAGTTTTGTCTAAATAAGATTTTGCTAAAGTGTGTGAACAAGTTGCATCCCAGAGAAGTTGTTTAACGTGTTTCCATGGGATCAAAGCCATCCCATCCGCACGTTTTCCATCATTGCGACAAACCCCGAGAGGCTCCAATAAGGCAGGGCGTTATTAATTTTGATTTTAATACTTTTTTATTACTCCCTGGGTGCCTATTCTTTAGTTCCAGGGAATAGAAATCCGTTGGCTAACCGTTCCAAAATGGGCGTGGTTCCCCCAAAATGAAAAATGCACTATTCTTAAAAAATCTCCCTTAAAAAATAAGGGAAATTTCTACTTCCTAGAGAAATTTTTATTCTATTGGTCATTAGTGAGAGAAATGGGAAAAAATAGGCGGAATTGTGATATTTTTAGTAAACATAAACTGTTGTCTGTTGATTTTTGCGTTTTTTTAAGTTTCTTTAAAATTTTTGGACCCTAAAATCTTATTTTCTGTTAGTTGGACTTTATTTGAAGTTTTTTAAAGGCAAAAACTAGTGTTTTCTTTAGTCTTTCTTCAATGTTTTGTCAGGTTTTTTATTTTTTGGACTTAAAATTCAAAAAATATGGATTATTATAATCGACTTGTTTATTGGCATTATTTTATCTAATAAAAAAAACTTTACATACTAAAATCAGTCCAAAAACTTGAAACTAGAAGAGTTTTTACTAAAAACAAGGTACCTAACATATAAAATCATTCCAAGAACATTAAACATTTTGCAAAACCTAATAAAAAAAATCTTACTTACTAAAATCCGTCCAAAAATTATAACCAGAACAGTTTTTTTTACTAAAAACAAGGCAACATATAGGTATAAAGATACCTAACACTGTAAAAAGTTCTACAACATGAAGGTAAACATGGGTAACAATATTTTCCACTAAACCTACTTATAATAAGTAAATCTATTATGCACAGAAAAGATCACAAATCTTTATAATCAAAATCACAAGACCTTTATGGCTTATTTTTAATAAGTTCCAAAAAAACCGGACTTTGGATTTCTTATAACTTCCGCATTAATTATCCGAAGTTTTTTTGAAGAAGAAAACAATTTTATGCATTTATTGTCAAAATTGATATTTCTTTAAACTCCAAGATGGTGGACGGTTTTGAAAAGTAGGCAATTTAAGGCCCCCCCCTGGAAAATTAATATGCGCTCCACTGTAATAAAACTGAAATGTGCGGTAAATAGCCTTATTCTTTTAACGTACATATACACGAGCACTTTGCTTAAATCGGTTAAGAAATCCGCATCTTGAATTTTAAAGAAATGTCATTTTGTTAATAATCACATAAAAATTAGACTTTTAGCTTGTCAGAAAGTTTTAAATTTTTGATAAAACTGTATTCCGGCGTCAGAAAGATACATCAAATGTAAAACTGCAAATTTTATTATTTCTTAACCGATTTAAACAAAAGTTACATGGAAACACATAGATATAATAAGGCTATTTAGTGCACATTTCAGCACACATAAAAAATTTCCAGGGGGGGGTCAAAATTACCCATTTTCCAAAACCCTTCGCCATCTTTGAAAACTTTCACAAAAAAAACAGAAAAATCGCACAACCATTTATTAAAACAAAAATTTAACATTTATTTTGAAAAACGAGGTTAGGGCACCGTAAATACACATTTGGTTAGTTGTCTGTCAAAATGATCTTAATTTTGATTGGTGGAAAATATTCTGATTGATTTGGCAACATTGTTTCCGTTTTCCCTCTAGCATTTTCATTCCCTGGTTTGAAGAATACCGGTTTTCGAAAAGGAGGGAAATTTTGTGGGAATAGAAATCTCAGAATCTCCCTGGGGAGTAAAATTTCCCCAAAATTCAAGAATAGGCAGCCTTTCAAGAATGACCACTCTGTAGTTAGCTTTATTTATATTAATTTAAACTTTAAACTTTGGTTTCGGGACATGTTTAAAGATATAGTCGCTGTAAAACCAAAAACAAACTCTTGTGTACTGCATTATGATTGATATGGAATATTATAAGCAAAAAAAATCAGAAATATATTCCTCTCCTGGGTGCTTATTTTTGAAAGTGAGAGATGGGAGAATCCCCGGGAAGCTCCCGGGGATTGATCCCTAACTCACGGTCCCCGGGAGGAAATATCCGCATTCTTGAGGTATGAGGAGTGGGCACGGAAGTCAAAATAAAGGTGGAATGATAACACCCCCTGAGAAATTTCACAAAATGACCGCCTTATGTAGGTGACAGTTGTGAGCCTAAAAGAACGTAGTCACATCAATCGTTTCGACTTGACATTTTTTTTTGTTGTGTCTTTTTCACAATCACTCAATGGTATTTTTTACCATGGTGTTTCGTAATGTATTAAAATTTTTGGTAAAAGAAAGAGTAAAGTTATATCATTTTTAGATGGGTTTCAAGTCCCCTTGTAAACATGATATATATTTGTCTGCTTTTTTATTAGCCACACACTTGCTAGAATCAAACGAAAAGTTACTAGGATGTTACTCCCTTGATGTTTTATTCAAAATAAAGTGTTTTCGTTTTTCGTACGTGTTTTTGCTAAAAATATACAGTGGGATTTACTAAAACGGTTTAGTCTATTTTAAAACGGTCCTAAGTTTAAGTAAAATTTTTGGTTTTCAGCATTTTAAACGAACCCTCCTTAAGTTTTGGACGTAGTTTGATTTATAAGAAGAATTTTAATAAATTTGTTTATTGAATAATCATCTTAACATGAGAAATTTTCAATTTAGAAGAAAAGAAAATTAAAAAATTTAAACCCATGCTGGGTTTAAATAGTAAAAACTCTGTAGAATAAATTAACATTAGCGTTATATGTCACTCTAATTAAAACTTATCCTTGTTAATTAATTTTAATAATAAGATAAGGAGTAGATTAATTCTGTATTTATTTAAAAAGTGTTTTTATTTATGAAATGTATTAAAAAACTTGAATGCAAGTTTTTTTTACATTTCTGTCACTGTCGAAATGTCAGTTTAAAAATATTAGCGCTGCGTTCAATCACAAACAGCGAGTTCGGATCTTTTACCTCTGCTTGCACTTTGCCTTGAACCTACCTCTACTGATGAACGCTACAGCTTTAAAATGAGTGGGCTTTGAGTAAGGAAAGTTTTTTTGACTGAGCTTTTAGATAACCTCAATGTTTTACTTTCAGTTTGTAAATAAATTAATATAGTTGTGTTGGGTTTTTTTGTTTGGTATATTTTTCGTGCATAATCAGTGACCTTCACTTATGTTTGTTTTGCCTCGTAGTGCCCTCATAAATAGATTTTGTGTGCTGAGAACGGGTTCAAAATATGTTGTTTTTCTGGACAAAATAGGAAGTGTTTTATTGGGTAATGAACAACTTGGGATATTAAATAAGGTAAATTAATCCTTGTAAAAACGGTTACTTAGGGAAATTGTAAACGAACTTATTACCAAATACCACAAAACAATCCTTTCTGGGGGCTATAAATTTAAACCATTCACCTGAGGTGGTCTAAACAATCACCAACTTTATAACCTCAAACACAAATAATGAAACTATTATGTGCCAAAAAAAAATTAGTTGTAGGACATTTTCTTCTAAAATTTGGTGTATTTTGAGAAAAAAAGCAGTTTTTCAGTGGTATTTTGCAATAACAATACAAAATAATCAATAACTTTGTGTCTTTTCTATATGGGTAAGTGTTTTTTGAAAATTGGTTTTAAAATTTAGTTCCCCCCACAGGTGTAAATATTTAGACCTGTGGGGGGTACTATTTCAGATCTTAGTAAATCCCACTGATGTGTTTTGATTTGTTCAGTGCTGTTATACAGCCGGAATGACTAGTTTTTTGCAGCTTTTGCACAGAAATAAATCTGGTTGGTCGCAAAAAATAACCGAGCGGATCCCCCCAACTAGCAATTTTTAGTTGTGTAAGTTGTAAAAATTAGAATTGCACTAATTTTAACCGTTGTTTTACAGATAAAGAATAGCTATCATGGCGACGGTCGACAACGTCGACTATTATACGACGCCTAAACGTTTATCACAACTTTAGTCGCCATCACAACTATTTATGACCGTCTATTGTACTAACAGTAATTCCTTAGTTGTGAAGGAGCCGACTACAAACCGGTGTGTGCTAAACCAAAAATTGATCAATTTACTCCACGTTTTCTGGCCGGTTTGTTGGAGACGCGGGCGTGCCTGTTTTTATCTAACCAATTTTTCTGTTATGTTTGCAACAAACCAATTTTGGAGCACTGCTGTCTGTTATACAAACGTCAATTAATTCAGTAAAAGTAACTAACAAGTGTTTTGTAAAGTTTCTATTAGTTTTGTTTGAACATTTTTCACTATGAAAAGGAACAAATGGTATAAATATTCTTCGATATTTTGACATGTGACAGCTGTCATTGAAGGTGATTCCTCAGTGTGGCGGAAAAAAATAGGAAGGTGCTGTGTAAACAACAAGGATGGAAATTAGGTGAGCAGCAGAAAGCCAAACTGTGGAGCAATTTCGATTGGGTAAAAATTGAGGCGTGTTCGCGTCTTTTAAGTTAGGGGATCCGTTCAAAACACAGTTAAGTAGTTAAAGCAGTCGAGACACGGGACTCCTTTGGTTGTCATAGAAACTAATAAGTGCCGCCATGATTGATTGTTAAAACTATTGTATGCTAATTTGTAAACAAACATTAAAAATTATTTTTTTGCTTTTTTCTACAATAAACTACGATCTTTTTGCATATAAAAATCCGTATTTTGTTCTTAGGAATCCTAAGCAACATCTTTAGAGGATTTTCGAAGCGATTTTTAAATCATGATTTTTTTTTAATTTCATAAAATCATCTGAATCGAGGGCGCGCTTGTTTTTTAGAGCTACGAACTATACATTTGACAGTAAACTACCGTCTGTTTATATATTTTGGCATTGGTTCGCATGTTATGATGATGCAAAACATGATATATAACATAGAATATCATTTTATTTTAATAATATGATGGTGTTGGAAATAGTTTAATTTGTAGTCGAATAGTGTATTTATCATTTTACGTAATGAATAGTATTTTGAACAAATAATTGTACTCCAAAACCCATTGAACTAATACTTCAACTGTAGTCGCGATCGCGACGTTGACTCAATCAAAAAATCATCCACCAAATTGGTGCAAAAGTGGGTGGTGTTTGAGTAAAAGTAAACGTTGCGACGCAACGTTGGCACGCGGTGCACAACGTTGAGACGTCGACAAATTGCTAGTTGGGCCGTTATAAGCCTCCGTAACGTATTTCGATTCGGTTATTTTTGGATGCGGTATACAACTTTGATAGTCTATTCACGTATGCGGCAAGCCGTATTTTAATATGTAAGAATAATGGGGCATACTTATGTTCTGTTAAATCAAAGGGGTTTCTTTTGTCCAAAACATCTCTTGGAACCCTAGTTGTTCCACTGCATCTTCCACGTCTTCTGTTACCATATCATTTAAAATTAAGTTGTTTAAGTCTTCAAAATTTATTTTACCCTGGTATGATTACGCTTTTACTCAGAAAAAAAACCAAAACAGATAAAATCAATATAAAAATTAGGTTAGAAAAGCCGGGGATCGGCCTCTAGTACTGGGTTTTACTAAGAGAACATGTAATACACTGTAGCCAAATTTTTAGTAAACCTCGCCGACTTCTCTCGCCTCTTCTACTCCCTACCCGTCACAAATAAACACCTGGGTCTATTCTTGAGTCGAGAGAAAATTTTCTCTTAGTGAGTCAAATCTTCGGTTTAAATCGGTTTCTCTCACTTTTGCCCGATATTGATCGAAAGTAATTCTCTTAGTCAAGACCAATAGCATTAATTTCGATCAATATCGGGCAAAAGTCAGAGAAACCAAAAGATTTGGACCAATGAGATGCGTACCCAACTAGCAATTTGTCGACGTCTCAACGTTGTGCACCGCGTGCCAACGTTGCGTCGCAACGTTTACTTTTACTCAAACACTTTTGCACCAATTTAGTGGATGATTTTTTGGTTGAGTCAACGTCGCGATCGAGACTACAGTTGAAGTAATAGTTCAATGGTTTTTGGAGTACAATTATTTGTTCAAAATATTATTCATTACGTAAAATGATAAATACACTATTCGACTACAAATTAAACTATTTCTAACACCATAATATTATTAAAATAAAATGATATTCTATGTCATATATCATGTTTTGCATCATCATAACATGCGAACCAATGCCAAAATGTATAAACAGACGGTAGTTTATTGTCAAATGTACAGTTCGTAGCTCTAAAAAACAAGCGCGCCCTCGATTAAGATGATTTTATGAAATTAAAAAAAAAATCATGATTTAAAAATCGCTTTGAAAATCCTCTAAAGATGTTGCTTAGGATTCCTAAGAACAAAATACGGATTTTTATATGCAAAAAGATCTTAGTTTATTGTAGAAAAAAGCAAAAACATAATTTTTAATGTTTATTTACAAATTAGCATACAATGGTTTTAACAATCAATCAGTACCCTCTCCAGATAGGCCGATCAACTCATACCGATTTAGTGTCCTTTTATCCACCTTCGCCGCCATTTTCACTCAAAAGTGACAGATAATCCATTAGTTTTCTGTCAAAATGGCGGCGAAGGTGGATAAAAGGACACTAAAACGATAAGAGCTGATCGGCCTATGTGGAGAGGGTAATGAATCAATCATGGCGGCACTTATTAGTTTCTATGACAACAAAAGGAGTCCCGTGTCTCGACTGCTTTAACTACTTAACTGTGTTTTGAATGGATCCCGTAACTTAAAGACGCGAACATGCCTCAATTTTTACCCAATCGAAATTGCTCCACAGTTTGGCTTTCTGCTGCTCACTTAATTTTCGTCGTTGTTGTTTACACAGGACCTTCCTCTTTTTTTCCGACACACTGGGGAATCACCTTCAATTCATAGTGCAAAATGTTCAAACCAAACTAATAAAAACTTTACAAAACACTTCTTAGTTATTTTTACTGAATTAATTGACGTTTGTATGACAGACAGCAGTGCTCCAAAATTGGCTTGTTGCAAACATAACAGAAAAATTAGTTAGATGAAAACAGGCGCGCCCCCGTCTCCAACAAACCGGCCAGAAAACGTGGAGTAAATTGATCAATTTTTGGTTTAGCACACACCGGTTTGTAGTCGGCGCCTTCACAACTAAGGAACTACTGTTAGTACAATAGACGGTCATAAACAGTTGTGATGGCGACTGAAGTTGTGATAAACGTTTAGGCGTCGTATAATAGCCGACGTTTTCGACCGTCGCCATCATAACTATTCTTTATCTGTAAAACAACGTTAAAAATTAGTGCAATTCTAATTTTTACAACTTGCAAAACTAAAAATTGCTAGTTGGGTAGTAGCGCGTAGTAGAGCAAATTTTTTGTCGATGGAAAATGGTTCGTGTTCGAATTATAGGTCTATGGTGTTGGCCGAGTCAACAATCTAAATAGTAATTTAATACCAAAGTAAAGGGCTTCTATAGAATTAATTAGGGTCTGGTCAAACATTAATTTAAAATTCAAGAGACGGCCTGAGTGGTCAACGAAAATAAATATTGATTGATGTACCTACAATCAGGCAGTGCATCAAATGCTACAGTCCCACTCAATACAAGTTCCTGATTTAGACCTCCCCAAAAGAAAAACACAACGGCTTGGATCTCGTTTGCAGCAGTGGAATCTTTTACAAAAAAGTGTGAAAATGTCTACGTTTCAGAATAGGCAGTCTATGCTGGCCGTATTTTTCTCAAAGACAAATAACTTAGTTTACTTAAGCTCTATGCCCACCAACGCGTGCCCATGCAGGGTTTTTTGACGCAAGGGGTTTTTTGACGCAAGGGGTTTTTTGAAGCGCGCGTGTCGACCTTGAAAATGAAGGGTGAAAAGTTGCATGCCTTTTCTGTTCACACCTATGCATCTTTTTTACACAGAATAATAATAGGTTAAATCTGGTGACTTTTCTGATTCCAAATATTGTTCAATAAATGTCTTGGGGTCTGAACTAAAAGAAGTATATTTAATTGTCGCTAGATGGCGCCAGATTACATTTTACCAAAAATGTGAATGACAAAATTTATTATTAATATGAAAGGGCTGAAATATTATATTTTGTTCTTTAGTTTTTTAAATATTGTAATAAATGAACGACCTAAAATAAGACACAAAAAAATCCCAAATCCCACCTACTTTTTAAATTTTATTTTTTAGTACAATTTAATTAATATTTAATTTTTTGATTTTTTTTTGATTAAATTTAAATGAAACACTGTATTATCCATGAAAGTAGTTATATTAAAGATTTTCCATATAGAAAAGTCCTACAAAAATTGGCAAGGCAGCATAATTATATCCTTTATAGCTAAGTGCCAAAATGTATGTAGAACAATGTATAATAAAGACCTGTGTTATCTGAAATAAATAAAAAACAAATAACAGAAAAAATATTTTTGATATAAAATGTTGGCCTATTTAGTATTCAAACCCAGGCAAAAAACCCCATAAATTCTCATGAAATTTGGTGAGTTTTTGTATTGTTTTATAGCTGTAAAAACTGACATAGAAACAACAAAATTTTTGAGATTTGTCTTAGTTTTTTTTACTAGTTTGTTTCACAAAGCACATAGAAATCATATAAAACCTGATACTGGTTTATGGAAAATTGTATAGGTATATCTCAATATATTTAGTTACATCATAATTTAAATAATGTAAAAATGGATAAACTCATCCAATATTAAAGATCTCTTTTTGTTGTTGACGTGCATATTATGGAGCTGATGAATACTACATTTTCACAACAGTACAGTTGTTCACTTCCCATACTTCCTGGCTTTTAAGTTGATAAATGCATGATGACGATATGGTAAAATGGTTCATTTGCTGAATTTTTTTCAAGTGGGTTTATTGTGATGGCAGGAACCAACACACAATTGTAGTTCTTGACCTAAAAATAAAAATAAAGTTACAGATCAAGCAGAAAAACTCAGTGCCCAGAGAGTATGCGAGACGCTAATTAATGATATATATTTTCTATGGACAGCATTGTTCAATCTTACACTGCAAAAAGAGCAGCCATCAAGAGTATTTCTAATCTATAAATTCAAATTAACTACAAGCTTTGGCTTAAGTACGACAGTCACCTCCACCTTCGTACTTAGGAGAGGAGAGAAAGGGCTTCGTGGCTCAAGTCCCCGCCAAGAGCCATTCAATATCACCTCCCAAAGATTGAATTTTTTCCCAAAATCAAGACTATGCTGTTGTTCAAGCCCCCCCCTCCAGAAAAAATTTATGCATATGCCACTGGTCCGTATCTTTTTTACACAGGCTGTTGTAGCTTATTATCACAAATGCTTAGGTTACAACAATCGGGAAAAACCTGATCTTTTCAATTTTCACAAAAAAACCAACAAAATTGACTGACCTAATCGAAACCCAATACTAAAAAACGCTAACCAAATCAACCCAACCACATAAACTGTAAATTGTCATAACTTTTGCCACAGCCTTAATTAGCATATAAATTAATTAAATACTTACTATGGTCTAGGATCCACATCATTTATTTCTTGTTGAAGCTCTCTCAATCACAAAAACTTTTGCAAAACATAAAAAAAAATGGAAATTTGACAATAGAATGTCATTCTGGAAATAATTTTTGAAATTTTTTAAAAAATGTCCCTAGAACATGTTCTATTTTCAATGTTGGGATTCCCGCGTGCATATAAAAATATATTTTTAATTTTCAACATATTTTCTCATGATAATTCTGAAAAATAATTTATTTGCTGCACTTTTATGGTAAAACTGTTCAAACAAAGAAGTTAAAAAACCTCCAAATCAGTTACTTCAACCGAAAAGAAACTAAAAAACAAAAGATCAAAAGATCTTGGGTGGAAATAACGAAAATTCAAACTTGGATGAGTATCCCACAGTTTCTTTTCGGTTGAAGTAACTGATTTGGAGGTTTTTTAACTTCTTCTTTGTTTTAATTGCCTTAGGAGCATAATCCTACTGGAAATATTGTATATAATAAGTGTATGATGGTGTTTAATGATGTATAGTGGAGGGTGACCAGTGAAACTACTGATGAGCCCAAGCTGGTTACCCAGGGCATGTTTCGCCGTTTATTAATTTCTCTTTTCGCTTTGATCTTTTGTGTGTTCCTTGTGGGATACTCATCCAAGTTTGAATTTTCGTTATTTCCACCCAAGATCTTTTGATCTTTTGTTTTTTAGTTTCTTTTCGGTTGAAGTAACTGATTTTGAGGTTTTTTAACTTCTTCTTTGTTTTAATTGCCTTGGGAGCATAATCCTACTGGAAATATTAACACGCCAGGACGAATTCGTATTAGGTAACTTGGATAAGTAAGTACCAGTGCGGAACGATGCCTATTTGTGAGTGGTTCAAGGTTGGAAATCTAAGTGTATGATGGTGTTTAATGATGTATAGTGGAGGGTGACCAGTGAAACTACTGATGAGCCCACGCTGGTTACCCAGGGCGAAACATCGTTTATTCATTTCTCTTTTCGCGTTGATCTTTTGTGTGTTCCTTGTGGGATACTCATCCAAGTTTGAATTTTCGTTATTTCCACCCAAGATCTTTTGATCTTTTGTTTTTTAGTTTCTTCTTTGTTTTAATTGACTTAGGAGCATAATCCTACTGGAAATATTAACACGCCAGAACGAATTCGTATTAGGTAACTTGGATAAGTAAGTACCAGTGCGGAACGATGCCTATTTGTGAGTGGTTCAAGGTTGGAAATCTAAGTGTATGATGGTGTTTAATGATGTATAGTGGAGGGTGACCAGTGAAACTACTGATGAGCCCACGCTGGTTACCCAGGGCGAAACATCGTTTATTCATTTCTCTTTTCGCGTTGATCTTTTGTGTGTTCCTTGTGGGATACTCATCCAAGTTTGAATTTTCGTTATTTCCACCCAAGATCTTTTGATCTTTTGTTTTTTAGTTTCTTCTTTGTTTTAATTGCCTTAGGAGCATAATCCTACTGGAAATATTAACACGCCAGGACGAATTCGTATTAGGTAACTTGGATAAGTAAGTACCAGTGCGAAACGATGCCTATTTGTGAGTGGTTCAAGGTTGGAAATCTAAGTGTATGATGGTGTTTAATGATGTATAGTGGAGCGTGACCAGTGAAACTACTGATGAGCCCACGCTGGTTACCCAGGGCGAAACATCGTTTATTCATTTCTCTTTTCGCTTTGATCTTTTGTGTGTTCCTTGTGGGATACTCATCCAAGTTTGAATTTTCGTTATTTCCACCCAAGATCTTTTGATCTTTTGTTTTTTAGTTTCTTTTCGGTTGAAGTAACTGATTTGGAGGTTTTTTAACTTCTTCTTTGTTTTATTTGCCTTAGGAGCATAATCCTACTGGAAATATTAACACGCCAGGACGAATTCGTATTAGGTAACTTGGATAAGTAAGTACCAGTGCGGAACGATGCCTATTTGTGAGTGGTTCAAGGTTGGAAATCTAAGTGTATGATGGTGTTTAATTATGTATAGTGGAGGGTGACCAGTGAAACTACTGATGAGCCCACGCTGGTTACCCAGGGCGAAACATCGTTTATTAATTTCTCTTTTCGCTTTGATCTTTTGTGTGTTCCTTGTGGGATACTCATCCAAGTTTGAATTTTCGTTATTTCCACCCAAGATCTTTTGATCTTTTGTTTTTTAGTTTCTTTTCGGTTGAAATAACTGATTTGGAGGATTTTTAACTTCTTCTTTGTTTTAATTGCTTTAGGAGCATAATCCTACTGGAAATATTAACACGCCAGGACGAATTCGTATTAGGTAACTTGGATAAGTAAGTACCAGTGCGGAACGATGCCTATTTGTAAGTGGTTCAAGGTTAGAAATCTAAGTGTATGATGGTGTTTAATGATGTATAGTGGAGGGTGACCAGTGAAACTACTGATGAGCCCACGTTGGTTACCCAGGGCGAAAATCGTTTATTCATTTCTCTTTTTGCTTTGATCTTTTGTGTGTTCCTTGTGGGATACTCATCCAAGTTTGAATTTTCGTTATTTCCACCCAAGATCTTTAAAACTGTTCAAATTACTCAAGTTTCTTTCATTTTATCAAAATTAAAAAAAAATATTTTAGGTTATCTTAAACATCAAAAAGATGCACGAGACACGCACGAGGTGTTGCCAACATAGGTATTTCTAGGAAATTTGGGCAAAAACGCATGCAACTTCATGCATTTCTGGTGAGTTTCGTGGAAACGCGTCGGTGTGAACAGGAAACGCAGAGTGCCCACCCCGCTTCAAAGCACCCTGCATGGGCACGCGTAGGTGTGCACAGGGCTTTATGTCATGATATTACAGGGGCTCATAAAACATTTTGTTAAGGCCTTAGGTAGAGAAGGAATTACGTTCCTTTATTTGAGACGGAAATTCCTGCGTATAAGTGAGGCAAAGCGTAAGGAAGGAATGTTCGTTGGGCCTCAAATATGAGAACTTTTTAAGGACGAAAATTTTTAAACTACACTTTTGAGAAAAGAGAAAAGAGCATGGGTTGCCTTTAAAAATGTAAGTAGCAACTTCCTAGGAACAAAAATACGGACAACTAAGATCTAGAAGAAGAAGCATTATTCCCTGACAATTTGGGTGCAGTTTCAGATAAGCACGGCGAGAGATTTCAACAGCAAATTGCTCAGGGGGTCTATTCTTGAATCGAGAGAAAATTTGCTCCCAGGGAGTAAATTATCTCACCACTACGAATCTCATTGGTCCAAATCTTCGGTTGAAATCGGTTTCTCTTACTTTTGATGATTGATGGAAAATAATTCTCTTAGCCAAGACCAATAGAATTACTTTCGATCAATATCGGGCAAAAGTGAGAGAAACCGATTTTAACCGAAGATTTGGAGCAATGAGATACATAGTAGCGAGAGAATTCGACTTCCTGGGACCAAATTTTCTCTCGATTCAAGAATAGACCCACAGTGGGTCTCAAAGTTTAGTGTTGACTTCAATTTGATATCTAAGTATTTTGCTTCGTCGTACAAGCGTTCTTCAAAAACCTAATAGAAAAAACAAACAAGTTTTGGAACTTACTTGGTTTTTCGTCCTCCTTTCCTCCAACCTGGCCTGCTATAGAATTTTTGTGGTGGTGTTTGTGTTTTCTGTGCGAGTGTCTTCTTTCTGTTGGTACGTGGACTCCTATATAGACACTGTGGGCTCTGTGACCTACGCGAAAGGCGAAATTTAAATTAGAAATAATTCTTTTTTGAGATATTGGCAAACTGCGAACATATCCAGATTAAACAACATTGAACTAGAAAAAAATAAATATTTTTCTTTTCAATTAAAAATTAAAAGTTACTTATGGTAGTCATGATGGTACTGTAAAGCTTAAAATATTTTAGCATAATTTAAAGGGTCACGTTTTTACAGAAAAGGGTGAGGGAATAAATCGTAAAAAAGTTTTTTCCCGACCAGGATTTGAGCCCGGGACCTCTAGAATACCAGCCTAATGCTCTACCAACTGAGCTACCGAGGAACTGGGGTTTTAACTGGCTATTCGGAAATCCTTTCGTCCCATTCATTTGTTAGTAGTGGGGAGATCTTTGAAGCCTACTGCGGCTTTAAAAACCTAGACATGTTATAAAGACAAGGAGGTACGAAATCTCTACGCCACAAATCTTTTCTGTAAATTTATTAGGGCGGTAAATTTTGCCTTCATTTGGTAACGTTTTTGTTTAAGCAATGTTTACTAAGTTTTTCAGATTTTTACGCCACGATTTCTTTCTTTATTTGATTTTGATTCGATTTCTGGAATAAAACACTTTTTTCACACATTTTTCAATATTTTTTTAAGCGTTCAAAAAGTACTGCCAAAAAACATTTTTTCACTGTAAAAATGAAAAATATTTAAGGCTGTTGAAGAGCAGGCTATAATAAGTTATTCAGAGACAGATGGTGTCAGACATAAGGTGGTATTAATTTCTTTCAATCAAAGTTCTTTACAGTCTTAAATTTACCAAGAAATATGTCCTACAATAAGCATATTGTAGCTCATCTAAAAATAATTTAACAGGTATTCAACTTATCCATTATAATTTCTATCATTACCTCTTGCTTTACTACGTCCTAGCGACCACCTGACTGCCTGGTGACTTACCTTCAAAATCTGATTCGTCAAATGAACTGTTTAATTTTTCTACACGTGGATCTTTGGGTCCCTCATCATCGGGGACGTCCATTTCACTCTTAACTTGTCTGTAAGAAAAATAAGAATTGCAAAAACCTACTCTAAGAAAAATTTAATTAAAATATACTGTACAAAAGTTTATGTAAAATAAACATGTTTTTATTGTTGCTGTGATTAATTTGCGATAATTTTTGGTACAACTTTGTCTGGATTTTAATAACCGTGTTAAAAATTTGTTTTCTCATTATTCGAAAGCCACGTGACAGCAATTCTACCGAGCAAATAATAAATTTTAAATATAATGTTTAATTTGTTAGAATCAGTGGCGCATTCAGAAAAAAATTAGGAGGGAATGGTTTAAATCAATTTCATTCAAGAAGTCGCGGCGATTTTTCCATAATAGTAGTATAAGAGCCATCAGCGGCCGAATCGACTAAGGTGTTTTAACAAGGCTAGAATTTTGTAAACATATGTGTAACTAGTCGTTAATAAAAATGGTACTGGCCTGCCAAACGATACCGGGTTGCGTCCTTGAAAAATTAATTTTTCAAAATTGAAAAAAAAACAAAAATTATTTTGTTCTAAAAAAGCTATAATTTTAATATGTTTTATAGTGTCTACGTATGATATCAAAAAACAATGGACAGGCGATTTCGATGGTTGCATCTCCGTGACAGGCGAGCATACAGACCGCTTCAAGCTACTGCGAACATAGGGCGGAAGAAGTCTAATTTGCCAGTGTACGTACATGCAGAGACACCGCACGCCTATCAGTGAAGCAACCAACACTCAGGCTTCCGATCGCCATTCGCTGCCCTTCGCCGCCTTTCGCCTTGTATTTAGTACGCCTCTAACCACGGTGCTGTGTGGAGCGTAGTCAATGAAGCCGGAATTTGGTCAATAAATACGCAAATTTTTATAACGTAATATTCTTATTTTTTGTCACTGATAAATAAGAGCGTTTTATTGTCAACTGCTCAGATTTATCAGTGACGACGTGTTACAATGAAAATAATAAGGAGAAACAAAATAAAAGCAAGTTCTCAAAATAAAATAATACATTCTAAAAACCAAAAAGATTCTCCCAGTCAAAAAAAAATTAAAGCAAATGTTCGAAAAGTCCTCCTTGCTCGGCTAGACAATATCCGAGACTACTATAAAAACCCTTTTTAACGTTTCCAAGCATGTTAGGGGTGACAATTTGAAAAGCTTCTTCAAAAGCAGATAGAAGTCATTAGGAGCAAGATCGGGAGATCGAGCTGGCCATAAAATAGTTCCCCGTGTACTTATAACCCGATTAGGAATACATTATCAGGATATTCCCTAACAACATCTTGTTGAAACCATGTTTCACCAAATCTTACACCTAACAACTGCCTAGCAGTTGGAATAATGTGCTGCTGCAGTAGATCCAAGTATCTACAACCATTCAAATTGCAATTGCCGTTATTAAAAAATGGCCCAATTACGTGTTCCCCTATAATACCCCCCCCCCCAAACATTTAGTTTTTGGGGATACTGTGTTCTTACGTCAAAATACAAATGCAAATTTTTCCCTCGACCAATATCGAACGTGTGTTGGGTTATGACGATTTGACCATTTCACCATCTGCACTTTTTCGGCAACTTCGTAGACATCCATTTTTGGTTTTAAAAATGTATTATTTCAATTAAGAACTTACCCATTTGTTTCTCGAGCAAGGCAGAAATAAAACAAAATAATAAAAACAACTTTTTCCAAAAGATAACACTGCAGCGTGCTTCGAATCCACCTCGGTCGTACGGCACGGAGAGTAAATTGGACTTGATTCCCCCTATGTTCGCAGTAGCTTGAAGCGGTCTGTATACTCAGTATATTTTATGAATTTTTTATGTTGCTGTAACAAAGCTACAATTTATAGGATATGCTCATGCATCTATTGCAAGGCACTATGCAAAAGGACTGGCGATTCTGCTCGTTACAAGTGACTGACAGGCGAGAACTTTTCTTTAAAGAAAGTTTTTTTTGAATAAAAATTAGGTACCTATTAATTTAAAATTAAAAAAAAAATTGTACAGTCATTTTTCTTTTTAAAAGAGCTTTTTAGCAAGGTGCTACAAGTACTATCATGCCGTTTAAAAAAACTAAATGGGGTTGGGTTTCACTCGCACAATATGAGCATCTTTAGATGACATATTTATATGACAAAAATGTCAGAAACCTTTAGTCAGGCTATTATGCCGACTGTATGTATCGATAAGTCCCTATTAGATAACAACGATAACTTAACACTATTTGACGGTTCAAAATAGCCTTTGTGGAACAGGTTTTACGTTGTCCGGTTATTTGACGTTTGGGATATTTTACTAGTTTTTGTTTTTAATTTTCAAAAAAAATTTAATTTACTGCAAAGATGTTAAAAACACTTCCTAAAGTGTTCGGCCTTGGATAAAACTTAATGGGCTAAAGAAGCCAGGGAAGAGTGTAGAAAAGGTAACTTGGTTCTACCCAGTGATGCCAACTTAGGGAATTTTTCTCTAGTTCTAGGTGCAATAGGGAAATAGGAATTTTCACATAATATCTAGGGAATTTTACCTAATATCTAGGGAATTTTCCACTGGTTCGAACTAATCAACCTGTTTTGAGTTTAAATAATTAAATTTTTACCGTTTTTCATCTTTTTAGTGACAATAAACATAATTCCTAAAATATTGTGTTTTGATTTTGACGTACGTAGGTACATCTAAGTTTAAATATTCATTCAGGACCTACAAAAACGAACGGGACACGACCCTAAACTTTGGTGTCGTAACACGTCATAATCGTGACGTAGTTTGAAGGGACGGTAAACAAAGAGGAACAACAACAGGACAGACAGGTTGGTATAGTTTTAGTATTGAAAATACTACTGGGATCGTTTTTATGAATTTACATTTGGTGTTGGATTCGGGACCAACACCAAAATCCTTCTAGTCAAAACAAAATAAATATGTCATGAATGTCGCAATAAAAAGCAACAAGGTCGTCGCACTAAGAATTTTGTTAATCAAAGCACTTTAATGGGGCGCTATACAGCGATATGAATGGGCCGCCGAAGAAAATATACTGGAGAACAAAAAAAATGTAACACCATGTTATTTTTGTGTATACCTTATTTCAAAAGAAATATTTGATAAATTTTTTGTCTTCTAATCTTTCCTTCACATAAAAGACCTTTTCTGAAAATTTGAAATAATTTTTCTCGTAGCTTTTGGTCTTCTTGGATTGTTTACAGTTTACTTAAAAAATGAAAATGCCAAGAGTTCGCGGTCGCCAACAATTTCATCATTTAAACGACTTCGAGAAAGGACGCATCGTGGGCATGAAAGAGGCTGGTTTTGGTTTACGGGAAACTGCAAGAGGGGTTAATGCCAATCCATCAACAGTGTTAGGAGTTTGGAGAAGGTGGTCCAATGATGAGACTTACAGACGTCGTGCGGGTTTTGGACGTCTTAGATTATTACAAGGTCGTGATTTACGGCATCTCAGACTTCTTGCTCTCAGAAATCGACGGGACGATATACGCCAAGTAAGAGATGTTCTAGGTGCAGCTACAGGACGAGTGTTTTCAAGGATGACAGTTAATCGAAGATTGCTTGGTATGGTGCTGAGGGCTTACCGTCCGCTTTTGGTGCTACCTTTGACCCCACAACATAAGGTTCGCCGCTTGGAGTGGTGCAGACCTCAGCAAAACTGGAATGACGAATGGAATACCATAAGCTTCAGCGACGAATTCAGGTTTTGTTTAGGCGGCCATGATGGATGCATGAGGGTTGGCGATCTCGAGGTGAAAGACGAAGTGTAGACTTTGCTGTTGAACGTGATACAGCAAGACAGCAAAGTATCATGATATGGGGTGCTATATGTTTAGGAAGCAGATCACCTCTAGTCCCCATCAACGGCCATCTGACTATTCGGCGATATATCGATAAAGTGCTGCAGCCAGTTTTACATCCCCACCTACAAACTATCCCAAATGCGATCTTTTAACAAGATAATGTCAGACCGCATATTGCTCATGGGATATGGTAAGGCGCAATC
Organism: Oxystoma pomonae; assembly: GCA_963921995.1. NCBI lineage: Eukaryota > Metazoa > Arthropoda > Insecta > Coleoptera > Brentidae > Oxystoma > Oxystoma pomonae. The sequence goes on along the minus strand of OY998166.1, from coordinate 117,785,963 downwards.
TTAGTTGATTACCACGTCTCTCTGGAAACTTAGAAGAACTCTGGCATGCCGTAAGGAGGATTTGGATGAGTGTTCCTCAATATGATATAGACCATCTTATTTTCTCATCTTCACAAACGAGTGCATAAATAACCATGGTTATTATTAATTATTATTATTAATTTTTTTATAAGTATATTTGTTAACATAATAAATCTTTAGAATGACCATATACATGGACATTGAATATTTTTTTAAATTGTTGAAGCTGGAGTGTAACCAAGTGATATAGATACCAAAAATTCCATTTTTAGAATTTTTCTTTGTTTGGCTGTCTGCTTATTTCAGCATTACGCGAAAAATACTGAAATGGAAGTTTATGTTTTGGGATCCCTGGGAAGGCTTTATTTGATCAAAATCAAAAAAACGGGAAAAAACCGGGAAAAGCCGAGCGAAGCGATGGGTATTTAGCTAGTAACAATAATAATAATAATAATAAAAATTTATTATTACAAATTTTGTTGTTAATTTAAGTCCTAATCTAATTTTGAAAACCGCGTTTAGCTAGCTGCTGTGGTAGTCGATTATTTTATTTTAAATTCAACTTTCTTTTCTATCCCTGACGCACCCCACCCCCATCAAAAACTAATCAGCTGATCCGCGGATGCCATAGAATTTTTGTACCTTTGCACTTTGTGGTGTTACAGACAAACATACAGGCGTACACACAGGCAAACCCCATAAAACAAAGTATTTAGTTTTTTTTTAGTTTATATTCTCTTAAAAATTACCAAAAAATTATCCATGAAGGATCTGAAACTTCTTTAGCCTGCTAGTAATTCCAAGTCAAAAATAACTTTTTAACAGAAGCTTCTGCAAAATTTTGTGTTACATAACATGAATTATTAATAGAAATTTGTGTTACTGTAACTTAGAAAACCACAGATCATGCAATAGTCATAACTTGTGTCTGATATTTTCAATAAGCCTAAGATACTTGGAAATATTGCAAGATATGTGAATTTTTTTATTTTTTTTTAGGAATGTTCTACCTTCCTGTACCGAGCGGTGCGCTTTTATTCGTCAAAAGCAATTTTAAATGTTCATAAGAAAAGTACAGTCACTGAAAAGGAAATATCTCGTTTAAAAAAATTATAGGAATTGTAAATTGAGTTTTAATTTTCTACCTAATAGGTAATGACGTATATTATTTAATAGCTTAGGGAAATAAAGACGATTTAAGGAGTCAAACAAGATGTTGGCCACCATTTTTCTTTCCTTCTCGTAAAAGTACAGATAAAAAATATTTATACTTTTTATTTAGGTACTTTGAAAACAGTAGAGTAAACTGCCCTTATTTCGTCAGTTGCCTAAATTCGTCAGCTTGTCCAAATAAATATATCTATTGAGCATATGTCACATATAAATACAAAAAGAAAAATGTAGGCCAAAACTTTATAGATAGAATAAATTGGCGACATATCGGTTAAAAATCTAGGGTTCAAATATTCCTTTTTCAGTTGCATGTCAGTCGTGAGTATGAACGATTTTGGTTGCTTCTTAGTTAAGTGATACATACATATTTTGAAAGATCTGGTGCCTTAAAAATTAAGTAATTTATTGCTTTGCCCATTAAAAATATCAAAAAGGTCCATATTTACTAATTTTATAAGGTTCCATGTGTATTTCTAATTTTTTCACTAAAAAAAAAACGAGTGACGAAGTTTGGACATGCAGATCATAAAACAACCGTAATTTGGTCAGTAGTGACGAAATTGGGAAAATGGTTACTTTTTATTTTATATTTAAATTTGATAATAACAATATTAAGCGCCAAAATAGTACTAGTGGCTAAAATAGTGCTTTCTTTTACAAGTACAGGAAAATAGTTTTAAAAATCTCGAACGAAGAGACCTTCTCGCAACACACCATCTTTACACTATAAATCAAGGCGGCTGGTAAATAAAATAACAATCGTTTCCATAGCGATGTGTCATTTTACTCGGTGACGTTCAATATTACGACATTTTAATCTTTGACAATTTGATATTTTGACGATACTTTTAAATGATTTTTTCGTAAATACTTGGTGAAAACTGGCGGAAATGGCTTAATTCTTAGACAAGAATAATTAGATTTTTTCAATATTACTGTTTTCCGCTATTTCGCTTTAACTTTGGGTAAAAAACGGACAAAAATCTTGTTTTGCACTCGCGATCAAAAAAAAAAATTTTTTGCATCGGCAACCAAAAAAGCCATGCTTTAGTTATCTGCAGACAGTTACTAAAATCATGTTTTTGATAGAAAGAAATTTGTCATACTAATATATCGTCAGTTAAGATATATGCTTTTAAAAAGTTGACCAAACAAGGCTTTTTTCAGGTGACGTACAAAATAAAGCTAAGAACATTGGTGTGTGCTATAAAGAGCTCCATTCCAGATTTTCCAAAGAAGTTTAAAAAACTACATTAAAAATTTTGTATCTGTTTAACTATGGGATTTTTATTCTGCTTTATTATAATAAGTATCTGTTAAATATATTTAGGTCAGTTTTAGTTTGTAGTTTCAAAATTTTTATATGTTCCTTTAAACATGTATTGTAGGATTAAAAAAAAATATTTATGTTTCTCTATTGGATTAAAAAATGATTCAATTTGTTAAAGTTCTAACAAAAGTGTTAAACACTCAGATTAGGGCATGACATATGACGAAATTAGGAAAAGTACCTGACGAAATTTGGCAATAGAACAATTATTTAAAATAAAAAATATCTTAGGTAAAATATTCAAAATTCATGCCACATCAGGTTTAGGGATTAACTTTAAAGATTCTTAATTTTTTAAAAATATTTACGTACCTTAAATAACACAACTTCAAAGTCAAAAAAGCCAAGAGAGAAGGGAACCCCATTATATAGCACACCCACAATATGGCAACGTTTGTTTAAAAAATTAACATTTAGGTTATTTTATTTATAACCATATTCTTTGGACCTCCCTCAATTTTTTTTAGGGATTTGAAAAGATATTTTTAATATCAAATAAATACACGATACTTTCTCTAATTGTTTTAACTAACTTTTCCAATAAAAATTTTTCAAAATTAAAATTAAAAAAAATAATTCGTTTTTATTTCCACAGTTTTTCCTTATATCAAGACTTTTTGGATGTAGTGGGTCAACCAGTTCAGGCAGTAAATGGCACACAAAAAATTACATCAGTTTTTCCACACACCTGGCCCAAAACTCCCTGTGCATGGAAATCTTTAAAAAAATAATAAAAATACATAAATAATATATATTTTTAAAAAATTTTCTCATAAGAAAAGGTCATGTGTATAATTATTTTACATATTTTTTTAGTTTCCAGCCAATATCATGTTAAGTAAACTGATAATCTGGGTTGTATTTTTTTTGTTTATGATTGAAATAAAAGTGTAGACAAACCAAGTGGATTTGAAATAAGAAATTCGAACAAAAATTGAAGTTTTAGATCTATAAAATAAAATCAAAATTCAGTGTTTCAGATACCTTAAACAGTGGTTGCCATACTGTGCAAAATAGCAATTTTTGTTTTATGGAAATCATAGCCAAATGAAGAATACTAGAGAAAAATATTTGGCACATTGGGCTCCTTAGCGCAATTGGGAGTCACATAATTAGTATGTGTGCAAAATTTCAACAAATTTTCGATTTGGCCGGGATTTCCAGAATACGATTTGTTCTGGGATCCTGACTCTTATTAGGGCAGTTTGCCTTACTTTGCAAGGAAAAAGTTCTGGAGGAAAAATTTTGTAAGAGAAATTTTTCCAATAATTTTGGAGTCGTAAGAATATAGAGGTAAAAAATCCACGGGGATACTTTGCGACAAAGCGGTTGTTCCGTTATTTTTTAAATTTTATCAAATATTGTTTAGAAAAAATGATTACTTTTGATGCATCCTGTATAAATATTAATAATTATGCGCACACGTGTTATTGTTTTTTTACTATTTCTTCCAATGGACTGCACCTATGCTCTCTCTCACATGTAGGTACATATCGCTCACGCTGCTGTGAAGTTTATTAATTATAAAAACATAAACCAACATACTTGTATAATAAATAAATGAAATCAACATTTCTTTGATTTTAAATTTTTAATATTTTTACTGTCCACTTGAAGAATTAAATACAGACAGATAAACATAGATGTAATTTGAGAAACGTTCTACTGGTTAATAAATTACAGATTTTTTCGAAATATATAAAATAAATATTTAACCAAGTCCCGGATAATTGTACGCCTCTCTTATGTCAGCAAACCCAACCCCCTATTTTTTAAAATAGGTTAAATTTGAGTGAGAACGAAAAGAGCGCTTTTAGTATAATTTTCTGAAACTTCTAGCTTGCAGCACTTTTAATAATTGACACAGAGCGAAGGCTTTTCATATCCTCTAGCAACCATTCGCAAACTTTTTATATTCCACATTTTTATTTGTTTTTTACAAGCTTTTATTTAACTTCACCCTCAGATTAATAAAAAAAATGAGATATAACAGTAAACAATATTACCCCGATCAACCAGCCACAATATTTATTTCCCAAAAAATACATGGTTGCCAATTTACCGCGGGGTTTCCCTAGAAACAAAACAATTCATAAACTTCTTGAAGCTCTTTTGATAATATTATTGATTATTTGACATATTTTTATATAGGATAATTTTTCTTATGCTAATAACTTAATTCTTAGTCCTAATTTTTAGTCTCAATAATTAACTTTTTTTAATTTTTAATAAGTAGAATTTCGAGATTTATAAAAAAGAACACAAGCCGGCAACGTTTTTTCGACGAGCCGCGAATAAATGCCGACATGTTTGGTTGCAGCTGACGGCGTTGTTGTTAACGGGGGTTTGTGTTGTTCGGTGATTTTTGAATTTTATTGTGACTATTTGTGAAAAAAGAACTGTACCAAGCTATTTTGAGGACCAACAAAATGGTTTACCATTGCCTGGTATGCAATAAAAGCGGATATTCCAGCCCAGAACTAATATTTCGGAGGTAAGAAAGATCCTGTCATTTTACGTTAGTCATGGGCGTAGTATGAGGTAAAAAACTGCGTAAAAAGCTTATGATTATACTATTAATACATCAAAAATCTAAGACTAATACTAATCTTTTTTAAGAAACAAAAGTACCAGATAATTTTGCTCCTTTTGCAGCATGTAAAATATTTATTTATTATAATTTATACATAACAAGAGAAGACAATAAGACCAAGTGCTGATAGTCAGGTACTGGGGCAGGTATTTTTTGTATTTTAATGGGAACCTGGGTACTTTCTATAATGTGAATAAAACCGTTTTGGAGATATTTACTCTGAGCCAATCTTATTTTTATTTTCATTAATATTTATTATTTATTTTTTTGCCTTTTGACTCCTGTTTCCTGAAAAACTACAAGTAATTTTTTACCTCTTCCTTAAATTTTCCTTGTGTTCTGTATTCAGAAATGAACATGCAGCCAATGTGTAAAGAATAAAACTTGTTGGGCTTAAAATTTTCATAATTAAAATCACAAAAAGTTCTCTTAATTTGATAAATAAAGTTTATATTCCACTAAAGAAAACTAAAAGAGACATTATTATCATAGTGAAAAAAACGCTTAATAAGCCGTTTATTAGCGTGTTTTTTTTTGGACAAAAACGTTATAAAACGGGTTATTAACCGTTTTTTTTTTGCTATGAAAATATTTTTTTTTTACTTTTGTTTTGTGGGATACTGCACAATTAAAAAAAATATATAACAGCCATCTTGAATAATTTACCTAAAAATCATTTCAAGTGCTCTTTGGTAAACTTTTGATCTGTTCGTAAATACCTACATTCCTCAAACTAAACTTTATCCTTGAATAAATCTATTTTTTGTGGTTATGCAAGTTCTGGCAGTTAATTCTTTTGAATAAGAAAATCCGACCAACCCTACCTTATATCTCGTTTTCACATTTATATATTTAAATTAAAATTAACGCCGCCACTGGTAATGGGAAAAGCAATTTTTGACAGTGTTGCCGTTTTATTGCTCTGTCTCTTTTCTGTTTATATAATCGTCCAGAAGGGTGTTGGATTGTAAACATTAGAGGATTTCAATAGGGAATGTTTGGTCTCTCTTTAGTTATTAGTCTGAGACTTCACCTCTATGTATGTATGTTTGTATGCTCGGGTCAAATCTTGCAGCTCAATTTTGACAAACTTCTCGATGTCCGATTGAATTCAAATTTGGTATGCGGTTATAGTTCCGGTGAAAATACCTCACTCCTACGAGGGGAGTGGAAGGGGGAAAACGCCTAAGTTTTTCCGATTTCAACCAAAATTGATATACGGGAGTTGTTGGGGAAGGAGATTATGAATTTTTGAGCAGATTTAAAAATTTTAATATCGTGGATTCAAAATGGACGATTGAGGGTATAAATCTAAAAAGTAAAAAATAATGTTAAAAACAAGCCTTTATAAAATATAAAGTGCACCAAAAAGTACAAAATAATTTTTAGCGTTCTGATATCGTAATAATAAAAGCGATGAACGCAAATTAAAACTAACAATGTCCATCCATACAGACCGCTTCAAGCTACTGCGAACATAGGGGGAATCAAGTCCAATTTACTCTCCGTGCCGTACGACCGAGGTGGATTCGAAGCACGCTGCAGTGTTATCTTTTGGAAATACATTTTGTTTTTATTATTTTGTTTTATTTCTGCCTTGCTCGAGAAACAGATGGGTAAGTTCTTAATTGAAATAATACATTTTTAAAACTAAAAATGGATGTCTACGAAGTTGCCGAAAAAGTGCAGATGGTCAAATGGTCAAATCGTCATAACCCAACACACGTTCGATATTGGTCGAGGGAAAATTTGCATTTGTATTTTGACGTAAGAACACAGTATCCCCAAAAACTAAATGTTTGGGGGGGGGGTATTGTAGGGGAACACGTAATTGGGCCATTTTTTATTAACGGCAATTGCAATTTGAATGGTCCTAGATACTTGGATCTACTGCAGCAGCACATTATTCCCACTGCTAGGCAGTTGTTAGGTGTAAGATTTGGTGAAACATGGTTTCAACAAGATGGTTGTTCCGCTCACAATGTTGGCCTTGTTAGGGAATATCTTGATAATGTATTTCCTAATCGGGTTATAAGTACACGGGGAACTATTTTATGGCCAGCTCGATCTCCCGATCTTGCTCCTAATGACTTCTATCTGTTTTTGAAGAAGCTTTTCAAATTATCACCCCTAACATGCTTGGAAACGTTGGAAGGGGTTTTTATAGTAGGCTCGGATATTGTCTAGCCGAGCAAGGAGGACTTTTCGAACATTTGCTTTAATTTTTTTTTGACTGGGAGAATCTTTTTGGTTTTTAGAATGTATTATTTTATTTTGAGAACTTGCTTTTATTTTGTTTCTCTTTATTATTTTTATTGTAACACGTCGTCACTGATAAATCTGAGCAGTTGACAATAAAACGCTCTTATTTATCAGTGACAAAAAATAAGAAAATTACGTTATAAAAATTTGCGTATTTATTGACCAAATTCCGGTTTCATTGACTACGCTCCACACAGCACCGTGGTTAGAGGCGTACTAAATACAAGGCGAACGGCGGCGAACGGCAGCGAATGGCGATCGGAAGCCTGAGTGTTGGTTGCTTCACTGATAGGCGTGCGGTGTCTCTGCATGTACGTACACTGGCAAATTAGACTTCTTTCGCCCTATGTTCGCAGTAGCTTGAAGCGGTCTGTATATCAGATAAATGCTTGGGTCGAGCTGAGTTGTATTTACTTACCCTTGCATTTCTCTGCTTCATGGTAAATTCAGATTCTTGCGAGCAATCATAATATAATCAATAAGATAAATTTATCGAGTCAACATGGTCAAACGTCCTATAATGCGCCCATCGCTTTTATTATTATGATATCAGAATGCTAAAAATTATTTTCTACTTTTTAGTGCGCTTTATATTTTATAAAAGCTTGTATTTGAAAAGCTTTTTTATATAAAATTATTTAAGTGGAAGTAGGTGCATAATTTGACGAACGGTACCATTTTTTTTAAATCAGTTATTTAATTACTCATTAATAAGCTCTTAATGTGGTAAACAATCAATAATTCAAAAATAATCAATGAAAATAAATGGAAAATTTCGGAAATTCGCAAATTGAAAAATTTATGGAATTAAAAAGTTAAAATTGGACCATACGATAGTTAAGAAAATTTTTATATAACAAGCATGAAAACTAGTGGTTAAAATAGTGCTTTTTTACAAATGTTGGTTTAAATAACGAGCGAAGCGAGGTATCTAAAAACGCGAGTAACAAAAAGCACAGTTTAGCCGCGAGTTGTTAACACTATCTTTTTTAATACCTTTATCAAAAAATTTAAGAAAAACAGGAAAATACTTTTAAAAATCTCGAACGAAGAACACATCTCGCAACACACCATCTTTACACTATAAATCAAGGCGGCTGGTAAATGAAACAACAATCGTTTCCATAGCGATGCGCCTTTTTACTCGGTGACGTTCATTGACATTTTAATCTTTGACAGTTTGATATTTTGACGACGTTTTTAAATGACTTTTTCGTAAATACTTGTGAAAACTGGCGAAAATGGCTTAATTTTTAGGCAAGAATAATGAAATTTTTTAAATATTACTATTTTCCGCTGATTCTCTTTAATTTTGGGTAAAAAACGGACAAAGGTCTTTTTTTGCACCCGTGATCAAAAAAAAATTTTTTTTGCATCGGTAACCAAAAAAGCCATGCTTTAGTTATCTGCAGACAGTTACTAAAATCGTGTTTTTGATGAAGGTATAAAACAAGTATTTTTGAATCGGTAACCGAAAAAGCCATGCTGACTGTTACTAAAATCATGTTTTTAATGAAGCTGTAAAAAAAACGTGTTAGTAAGTATAGGGAATAAAGTACAGTAGCATCCTTCCATCCATTTTTCGGAACTAAACGCGGCTTCGGGAGACGGACGATTTTATAAAAAAAAATTATTTTGTTGGTTCAGGTAATAATGTATTGGTGACAGATTATTATTATTATTATAAGATTGTGTATAATTAAATAAACTCTGTTTTAATTAATAAAATTATCTTGATATTGACTTTCAAACGTTAACAATTGCATGATTATAAACAAGTTGGCGTAGCGACAGGAGGGAGAGGGGCAGTTGTTGGATATAAAGGCTTTTAAAATTTTAAAATAATATTTTCCCCAAATTCTTTTTTTTTAAATTCTGGTGGTTAAAAACTCACCCTTCGGAGAAAGCGGGTCTTAAAAATATAATCAGTAGTATACACCTAAACATTTTGAAAAAAAACTACAGCAAATATCCATTTATTCAAAACCGTTTCATCACCTCACCAAAACTTTGCATTTTCCACTTTCTACACGTGTGTCGCTAACCAAGTTAGCATCTTCAGGAAAAGAATAAAACTAAAAATCCTCATTAGGAAAAGATTAAAACTAAAAACTTTAATCTTCTAAAGATGTAGAGGGTAAGAAAATAAAGTTTTGGTGAAGTAGTAAAACGTTTTTGAATTAGTCGTTCACACCAAAGGTTCCAATCGTCTTAGGAGAGCAAATATCAAAAAAACCCTAATAGTGCCTCGATCTCTGGATATACCAACCTTTGATTTATTACATTCCATGCAAAACTTGAAATTTTATATGTAAACGAAAATTTATCCTACGTTTAGGTCATTAGATGATAAACGCACTAAAAACATCAACAATAGAAGATAGAGGATACAGACCGACACAACACGCGAAATCTGTGATAACACTGCCACTGCCGAGCATTAAATTCGTAGTAGTGAGTACTAAAACAAAGATTAATAACATTTTTCTGTTTGTTTATTACTGAGATATAGTAAACGGGATCAAATTATGTGCACTCACAAACGGGTTCTTGCATAAAAAGATAATTTTTTATACAATTTTTACTTCACTTTTTTTTTGCAAAGGTCCTTCTATTTCCTTCCTTGTTATTTTTGTCTGTTGAAGAAACAGGGGTTGGAACCTAGGAAGACGCTTTTTTACTGCCCTCGCTAAGGGAAGTAATGTAATCATCTAAAAATCGCGCTCCGAGATTTTCATGATCCTTCACGAATTTTGAGGTTCCAAATAGTGATAAGCACGAATCCTGGTGCCGTCGCTCTGTCTGTCGGTCTGTCGGTCGGTATGTCGGTCAGTCTGTTGCCTAGTTTGGAAACCCCTGCACCAATCATAACAAAATTTTACAGAGTGATTACTTGTGTTGACTCGCAGACCCCTATTGTTTTTAAGTATTCCGCTATTACACCCTACTCCCAAAAAACTTCAAAAATATTTTTTTTTTCTTCACGTGTGATACCTCTTTGGAAAGCTTATTAAAATCGTAGTTGAATGGCGCCAAAATTTTTGACTACATATATATATATATATATATATATCACATAAAAAATGCAAAAAAACTCTTGGAAACCTCAACTTTCTGTGCCATATATCTCGAGTTATGGAACAAAATGTTAAATAAAAAGTAGCTTAAACACACAAGTCACAGCCTATTGTATCAGATTTCATACAAAGCGGTGTAGCCGTTTTTGCGTGATTAATGGACAAAAAAATCTAAAATTTTTGACAACATATATATATATATATATATATATATATATATATATAGATTTATATAGCACATGTAAAACGAAATGTTTTTAGAAACAATAAAGTCTGAATATATATATATAGTACATATAAAATGTATTGGAAAAGTCCGTCTAACTCGAAATTCTGGATACACCCTGGAAAAGTCTGGATAAACCCCGTAAATGACTGAAAAAATCTGGAAACACCCTAGAAAAGTTAGGATACACTATGAAAAAGTCTGGAAAGACCCTGAAAAAGTCGGGATACACCCTGGAAAGTCTGGATATATCCAGGAAAAGTATGGATACAGCCTATAAAAGTCTGGATACTCCCTGTAAAAGTCCGGAAAGACTCTAGAAACGTCTGGAAAGACCCTGGAGAAGTTTGGATACACTCTCGAAAAGTCTGAATTCATTCTGGAAAAGTCTGAAAAGACCCGGAAAAGTCCAGAAATACGCTGGAAAAGTCTAGAAAGACCTTGGAAAAGTCTGCATACACTCTGGAAAAGTCTGAAAAGACCCTGGAAAAGTCTGAATACACTCTGGAAAAGTCTGGAAGGACCCTGAAAAAGTCTGAAAAAACCCTGGAAAACTCTGGATACGCTCTATAAAAGTCTGGACAGACCCTTAAAGACCCTGGAAAAGTTTGGATAAACTCTGGAAAAGTCGGGAAACACCCAGAAAAAGTCTGGATACACTCTTGAAAAGTCTGGAACGACCCTAGAAAAATCTGGATACACTCTAAAAAAGTCTGGAAAGACCCTGTAAAAGTCTGGATACACTCCGGAAAAGTCTGGAAAGACCCTGGAAAAGTCTACAAAAGACCCTGTAAAAGTCTGGCTACACTCTGGAAAAGTCTGGAAAGTTTGGATAAACTCTGGAAAAGTCTGGAAAGACCATGGAAACGTAAGGATATACTCTGGAGAAGTCTGGAAAGACTCTGGAAGTCTGAATACATACACACGAATAGTTGTTTTTTATATATATGTTCTTCTGAGCGAGGGAAGTTTTAGAGTAAACCTTTACTCGATTTATTGTCCTTATGAAGGGCTTGTCAGGTATAATAGGGGTATACTAGCTCGAGATTCTGGTTATGTTACCAGGAACCTGCAGGCACCAGGTGCCCTCTATGTGAACAGTCGAAACCCAAAAAGAATATTTGCTACTGCTGACAGTTTAGCTAGGTTTCGTCTAAAAGATTTTTAGGCATCCATACACGGAGGCTATTGGGACCGTAAAAAAAAAGTTTTTTTTCCACAAAAAATAAGTTATTTGGGTCAAAAAAGACCTAAATACAAAATTTTGTCATGGTGTCTGTCTGTCTGTTTGTCTGCAACACGATTAACCGATTTTTATCAAATTTGGCACAAAAATATTTTGTCACTAGAGGCAGAGCTGATTAGTGTTTTTTGATGGAAATGGGGGGTTGGCAACAAGTTAGAAGGAACTTTTAAAAATTGTAACTCACGAACACATTAAAATACATAATTGATTTTTAACCAAAAAAAAATTACAAAAAATTTTTTTTTAAGATTTCATGGATGGATATACGTGCCTGCTGGCGCGTATTTTGCCCCAAAGAGTCAAAACATTTACCTAACAAGAATTTATGTGTGTAAAGCTCCCTCTCCCAAAACTTTGATAAGTACAGTAAGAAAGAAAAATGGGAAAACTTTTAAAGGCTGTTTTGCCTAACAGGGAGTTTCAGCATCAAATCATGTTTTATTTATGGTGAATTCCAGACACAAAAATAACCTTTTTTTAGCCCTGTAGTTCAACGAATTCAATAAAATACACATCTACATCTCAAGAAGATTCGTGAAGGTTCAGTTTAAACAAAGATCAATTTAGCTTGTTTAAACTTTATTCTTAAATAGGGTTTTAATTCCTACTGTTCAATACCTGTCAACACATGACCCAGAGGAGGAGAACAAATTCGTTTAAATTCGATAGGTGTGATTGTTGTGACTCCCTGATGATTCCTTATAATAATACACTTTATTCCAAATTCAATCGGACCAGATTTTTGATATTGATAATGACAGCTCCATTTGGTTTGAGTGTTTAAATGTCAGCCACAATAAGGATGAACGTCTAGGTATATGGATTAAACTATTTTTTAGTCCATCATACCAATACCCATGCCAATATGGTATAGGGGACTATTAAAATCGTGAAATTTTGACTTTTTTTAATTATATCAAAAATGAGTTACTAAGGTCCTAAAATACCTTAATCGACAAGAAAAATAGGTTGTCTGTCGGTCTGGTGTATGTTGTCTGTTGTCTGGTGTCTGTCGTTTGTTGTCTGTCTGTATACACGATAACTCAAGAACGCCTTAATCGATTTAACGAAATTTGTTACTGAAGGGGGGAAAAGGGGGACAAAATATTTAAAAAAAATTGTAACGGGAAGAAAAGCAAGTAGCGATATACGGTTTTCAGATTTAAGTTTCCATGAATATGGACTACGAATTTTGTTATAAAGTTCAAATTCGTGGGAGCTTTAGTTTCCGAGTTATTTGAAAAAACGTTAAAATATTTAAAAAATATGGTCTCAAATCATAACTTTAGAAGTAAAGCAGCTAGTGATATGCGGTTTTCAGACTTTGGTTTTCGTAAATATTACCGAAAAAGGTTCAAATATTTCGAAGCTATAGTTTTCGAGATATTTTAATTTCCTTTCAACATAAAATAATTGTTTGTATGGTGGACTGTACGTGCTTTCTAGAACCAATATTTTGATTTTTGGATGTGTTTTATGACATGTAGCAGGGTCCACAGACTCACAGAGAATACTTATATTGCGACCAAAAAGCGACTGCAGTTATACTGTATGTAAATTGAGGTATTAGCGAAGTAATGTAACCCCCTCTATCTCTCAAATATATCCATGTTTAAAAATACAATTTACTACTGTATTATTTATGGTTTTCAAAATATTAAACCTAAAAGACATAAAATAATTCTGTCATTTTTTACAGGGAATAATTCACGTAAATTAAGAGTATGTAAATTAATAAAGGCTGGTTCATGGTTAGTTCCTTTTCCTTTTCTGTAGCTTAAAAAAAAGCTATCAATTTTGCGGTTAAGAAAACGTCAACCAATATTTGGCAAACCACTCATGCGCAACACGATTTTTCCGTTTTGTTTTTCGTAAAGTCAAATATTGGTTAACTTTCAAGGTCATTCCTTAAGGCTTAAGGAGAAGGATACGGAAAAGGAATACTTACATGAGATTTAATAATTGCTAAAGAAAAAAGTTATAGCAAAAGTTACAGAAAGGGAAAAAGAATTTAAGCACCAGCCTGGCAGTGAACTTGCCAATATTTTTTCTGGTGAAGTTGTGAAGTCGACAAAAGACACAAATGTTAACACGACATTTTACAGTAGCGCACCCAGGAATTGACTTCGGGGGGAGGTAAGATTAAACAATAAAAAAAACTAATTGAAAATTTTAGTATCATTCGAAAGATCCAATTTTGCACACCTATTTTGAAATTTTACACACTCTATATGGGAACCCGCAATAGAGTTCATGAGTAACGGGGCCGGCTCCCCCAGATATTTTTTGAAAATTTTGGTATCATTCGAAAGGTCCAATTTTGCACATCCCATGGGGACCCACAAAAGGGTTCTCGAGTAGCGAGGCTGCCCCCCCCCCCGATGATATTTTTTGAAAATTTTGGTTTCATTCTAAAGGTCTAATTTTGCACAATTTTACACACCTATCTTGAAAAATGGGGGGGGGCAGCCTCGTTACTAGAACACCCTATTGCGGGTTCCCATGAGGTGTGCAAAATTTCAAAATAGGTGTGCAAAGTTGTGCAAAATTGTACCTTTCGAATAATACCAAAATTTGATTGGATTCCCTATTTCACTTTAGGATCACACAGAACACAGGAAAACTTTTTAAAATAAAAAATTATGCACGCCCCTGATGTGCTTGTTATAAAAAAAATGTACATAATAATTTAAAAAATATAAGCTGAACCTGCTTTCTCTAATTTATGTAACCATTTTATATTAATAAAAGAGTATTCTGAAAAAAAATCTAGCTCCGCCCCTGGTTAATATTTAAAAAAAAAATAAAAAACCGCTTTGGTAAAAATGGTCACTAGTTACTAATAATTGAAAAAAATAATCTAATTTTTTTAATGAATAGCGAGAAAATTGATGTGAAACATATAAAGTATTTTTTGTAAACATCTGTTACAATCCACAACTTGGACGCCACTGGTAATCAAGATTAATTTTCAAAATTTTGTTTGGTACGTTTTGTTTTTAATAGGCCTACCAGAGATTGCGAAAATGAATATTTAAAACTATTTGCGAAATCCGGTCAAATCCACGAGGCAAAAGAATGTAAAATACGTATAAATTTTGAAAAAAAATCATATCTCCAAAACAAAAGAAAAAATAAAAAAACTGAGAAGTAATTTCGTTAAGAAAGATTTGATAACAAATTTGATAATTTTAAATTTTTCCCAATTTTGTTTTTTTAATTTTTGTTAACTTTAAAAAAACAGTACTTTTTGTCATACCTTGTATACCCGAATAAAATACAAAATGGCAAACTTTGGTTTTAACCCGTTTTTAGAAAAAAATATCGACTGTACGATACCAAAAACCCGATTTCAAAATAATAAAACCTAAAAAAGTTACAGAGGTTTAAAATACTCCCCTAAATATAAAATATGCGTTTCATAGTGCGCCCAGTTTAGATACTACTATATTTTAAAAACAAAATTTGACTACATCCAAAAATTATTTATATTGGTTTATGAACGAAAAAAAAGAGTAAAGTACTTAAAACATACAAAACGACAAACGAAGAAAAAATAAAGTAGTTTAAATTTTTAATTTGCGTATTTGGTATGGAGTCTTGAGGAGGGGTAATTACCCTCCCCCCTGTGTACGACTGTTTTAAATTAATTACTAAATGAGATAAAACGGGGTCACATTTATAACTGATACACCTTTACAGTATACAAAGAACTCCATAAGTAGGGCAGTAGGTCCTTCAATATAAGAAACCCCTCAATTTAATAATATTTTTCGAGAGTAGGGACCGCAATCGATATATTTAGAGCTCTCCAGAGTTTCATTTTCTCGTGTCCTTTTGTCTTTAAAACGGGGAAAATGAGGTTAATTTCATTAACATTAAGGTTAAAAACTCAAAAGTGACTAAGGAAACAAAAAGAAAATAGCAGCTTTTCTTCGAAAAAATGAAACTTCGGAAAGCTCTAAAAATATCGAATGTAGGGGTCAAAACTGGTGATATTTAGTTTTTAAGGTTCTAAGGTTGATCGTAGTCCAACTGCCGTCGCGTGCGGAAAGTGATACTTTTCCGCACGCGACGGCAATTGGAGGAACGACGCGGAGCGGAGTTTGGGCAAGCCGTCAAGGGCGGAAAAGATACTTTTCGCACGTTTCCTACTTGCGTAAAAGAGTTATTTAAATTTTATTTTAAATAATTTAAAAAAATGCGTGCCGAAAAAAATTTTCCCGCGCCGTGCGCGAAAGACACAGGATAAATCCATTCCCACACGCATCAAATTGCAACTTCCCGCACGCTAGTAAGAAATAGTAGTTTCTTTTATACCTTCATCAATAACATGAATTTTTTGGTTATCGATGCAAAAAAACTTTTTTTTTAGAACACGGGTGCAAAAAAAGATTTCTGTAATATTAAAAAAAATTAATTATTCTTGCCTAAAAATTAAGCCATTTCCGCGAGTTTTCACCAAGTAAAATAGCAGCCGTGAGTTGTTAACACTATTTTTTTTTAATAACTTCAGCAAAAAATCCAAGAACAACAGGAAAATACTTTTAAAAATCTCGAACGAAGAGCACTTCTCGCAACACACTATCTTTACACTATAAATCTAGGCGGCTGGTAAATGAAATGACAATGGTTTCCATAGCGATGTGCCTTTTTACTCGGTGACGTTCATTGTTGCGACATTTTAATCTTTGACAGTTTAATATTTTGACGATGTTTTTAAATAATTTTTTGGTAAATACTTGGTGAAAACTGGCGGAAATGGCTTAATTTTTAGGCAAGAATATTTAGAATTTTTTTATATTACTATTTTCCGCTATTTCTCTTTAATTATGGGTAAAAAACAGACAATTATTTTTTTACTCCCGAGATCAAAAAAAAGTTTATTTTTGCATCGGCGACAAAAGTTATCTGCAGACAGTTACTGAAATAAAGTTTTTGGTGAAGTTATAAAAAAACATTTAAAAAATTTTGGTATCCTTCTTTACAAAAAAGAATTTCGAATAGAGGGTCTAATTGCTTTTTAAGATCTTTTATTTGCATTTTGAAAATGTTCAGACAAGATGGATGAACCCAAAAATCTTCGAATGTTTTTGGCTATAGGGAGTAAGTAGGTGAAGGTTTCAAATTTATTATTTACCTAGACAAAATGTTAAATATCAAGGTCTCTTAAAGTCCAATCACTTTTTAAAGAGTTATTGTGTTTTACATTCTTAAAAATATACCGATTTACGTAGAGATTCGTAAGCTTTCCAAACTTTTTCAAAAATAGATAAATAATCAACATTGAATCTTTACCTTTACAAAAATTCAAAATAAGTTCAAGTCGATTAAAAACAAAAAATTATTGGAAAACCGAAACAACCCAAGATTTTTTGACCAACCCTTAAAATTCTTACCTTAATATTTCACAAACATTAATATTTTTTTTGAAATGACCATTCCTTATTCTTCATAAAACATCACCAGAACGAAGAAAAATTCTATTTTTTTTTTACCCCGATTTTTTGTAAACAAAATTACCAATGTAAAAAATAACTCGTACAAAAACCATCGATTCAACTAGACAACATTTGGACTAATAAAACGTAATAAGCGTGTTTGTATAAAGCGAAAGAGAGTCAATTATTTTTTCTTTTTATAGAGCACTAAGAAATTATAGTAGCTATTACAAATAGAGTTTGAGAACGCGCATAGTGTTAAAAGAGGAGTTTACCGGAAACTCCACTCGCGGAGTTTTACTAGCAAATACTTCCGTGGAGTTCGCTAGAGTTGGCTATATCGGGGAGTTTCATAGTGGCGCACGCGCAAAATATTGATTTTTGCGAATTACATATATATGCTTAGACTTTAAGTAGAATTATATAGACTTTTCCTGATTTTGAGCCTTTTGTACCAAAAGGTGTGAATGAATGAATGAATGAATGTAGAAATGCGGGCGAGACAATTCCTATATACGCAGGCCACCTTGCCGGGCCTGTTGCAACACAAATCGTCGGCATTGAATCGCGCCAATGTCGGCAGTGTGTCGGCATCGGCGACTACACGCTGGCCCGATGTTGGACAGATTGCGATTTTCAGTTTTCGGTCAATAATGGGCAACTAACCGAGGTCCACATTACTACAGTCGACTTTATGCCAACACCACTTTAGGACCGATGATGGCCCGATTGGAACTTTGTTTAATCGGTCGAAAATCGGCAACTGACGACGGCCCGATTTACTATAGTCGACTTTATGCCGACGCCCACTTTATCTGCTTTCGGGCCGACGACAGTCCAATTGGAACTTTGTTTAATCGGACAAGAATCGGCAGCTGTCGATGGCCCGACATTATGAAAACGCAAACCTTATCTGCTTTAGGGCCGACGATGATCCGATTGGACCTTTGTTTAATCGGTCGAGAATCGGCAACTGTTGATGGCCCGATTTACTATAGTCGACTTTATGCCGACGACCACTTTATCTGCTTTAGGACCGATAATGGCCTGATCAGATTTTTGTTCGATTGGTCGATAACCGGCAACAGACGATGGTACGTCACATTAAAATTTTTAAACTGCTTAATAGTTTCTTCCTAGTATGTAGAGATGGCGCTAATGTCACTATGAAGATGGCTTCTCTACAAGAATCACCTCTTCCGCCACTTAAACCACCCCGACTGGTTAAGCACACGCATTATCGAAACTTTGTAGTTTGCTAATGTCGGATCGTGTCAAGCAACCACCGACGGACCTTCGTCAATCACCGACGTCGGCCCGCTTTGAGAGGCCGATGTGGGGCAAGGTTGCCAGGAACATGATAATTATACGAATCTATGATAATTTTGGGGGAAACATGATAATTAATAATGACCTATTATCAACCCCCAAATCTATGATAATTTAACAAATCCTCACATAAAACGCCATTTATTTTTATAATTAACGCAAACAGTGAATATATAATTGAGATATACAAAAAACTGTACAATAATAATACCTAAGTAATGTAACAAATTAATAGTCCTTTTTTTTTGGTCACTCAAAAATAACAATACATAGTCATACTCAGTAATCTAAGAAATTAATAGTCTTTTTTTTTTTGGTCACTCAAAAATAACAATACATTTTAAGCGAATGTCATGCAAAAACAAAAACTATGATAATTTTTCCCTAAACTTGATAATTTTGCGGATTGTAAATGATTTCCAACCTCCTGGCAACACTGATGTGGGGCCTTATTATCCACCCATTATCGGACTTTGGGGGCTTGCCATTGTCGGGCCGCTTTAATCCAGCACCACAGACCTTCGTCAATCGCCGACGTTGTATCGCTTTAGGAAACCTATGTCGGACTTGAATAGTTTACCGATGTCGGGCCGAGACCAGCTTGCCTACGTTAGTGGTCGGTACCATGTGGTTAAACCATATCGGACCTTAATCGTACGGCGACGGTATGCCGATGTCAGCAAAAATTAAAATTTACCATTGGTCCGACGGGGGGCTACAGTATAACGTTGCACCGGCCAAGATACATTGGGCCTACATCGCAAAGCGGACAAAAAATACTGCTGGTCCGATGTCGTAAATCGACGTCATGCCGATGACGGCAAATTCGGCAATCAACATCAGGCCGACGAAGGCCCGAGGGAACCGTGTTTGCTAGGGGTTTAGACCTGCGCAAAAGAACAGATTTTTATGGGCTGGAACCTTCTTACATCGCCTGGACCAGCAGATAGTTCTCAAGGTGCTACTCTCTTGACCTGGCCAGAGCCGGACACTCCAGGAGGACATTCAAGGACGTTTCTTCCCCAGATAGTAAAAGAAGAAAGACGTCTTATTTTGGTCAGGTTTACGCCGGGACTTCTTAAGATCTTAACAAGACCTCCATAAGACGTCTTTTTTTTACGTCTTTAGGTTGTAACGACTTGGGGACATTTTAGAGGCGTCTTATTAACGTCTTCTTTAAGACGTCTTTAAACTTTTAAAACTTAACGTCTTCTTATACTAAGTGGTTAGCAAATTAATTCTATCCATGTGATAAAAATAATAGTGATATTGTATATATCAAGGTCCGAATATTGGAGGTACCTCTGTCACTAATTATTTTTGCCCCTGGAAAATGTCACATAAGTCAAAATATCACTTGGTAAGCAAATTTTGATATTTTGACGTATCTGTCTTTCAAAAGGGCATAAATTATCAGTGACAACTGTATTTTCCCATATTTTTTTTATTTTTGTTAGCATAAATAACGTGGCTAAAAACTTGATTTAAAAATTCACCCAACAATGTGATGTCTTAAAAAAGATTTCTTAAAGATGCCTTTTTATAGGGCGTAACGGAGTCTCATTAGACATCTTTAAGACGTCTTATTAGACATCTCCAAGACGTCTTTAATACCACGAGATTTGGAACATCAGCCCTCTTACCGACGTCTGTAAGACGTCTATCAGCTGTCGACAGACATCTTGGAGACGTCGTCTAAAGCTAAAATTAGATGTCTTTAAGACGACCTCAAGACTACTTTGTGCTATCTGGGTCGTCCTCCAGGTACCATCGACACACTGAGTCTTCGGCGATTCTCAGCGTCTCTAGGTGCTTGTTAAGGCGACATCAGTTTCCTGATAGGGGCCCTGTTGCTAGTATCACATCCTTCCTACCTAGGTGGAGCGAGGACTTCGTTTTTTGACGCTCACACCAAAAGGTGTAAAAGATTAAATATTAGAATAGGGCAATTTATTAGAAAGAGTTAAAATATGCTTTTACCATTAATAAGTTAATCAAACAGATTTGTACTAAATTTTGCTTAATAAAGATTAAATGAGGCAATTTTTTTTTGGTACAGGTTGTTCAATTTTTCATGGAATAGGACATTCTGTAATAGAGCAAATATTGCAAGGTTTCAACAATTCCCTATAAATCTATATCCTTTATAGTTTTAACTCCATAGTCTTCCAAAACATTCAGTGGTTAACCTTTAAGAATAAACCCAAAGCCAGGTTCTTCACTTCTCTAAAAAGTATAGACGATTTATTATGATTGAATATATTTTTGAATTTGTAGCTACCAGGGTACCGATTCTGGAAGTCATAGGAAGTGATCGTTCGCCTGAGAGAAGAAAAGTAGTTTCAACCAATAAACGCGCTTAAAAGCAGTGAGGAGACGATCGAATAATCACCAAACTATTATGGGCACGCGCAGAGCTGCCTCGAACAACAATTTTTGAGCGAAGCCGTTCTCTCGACTAGACCCAGTAGTTGGGAGTTGTAGAAAAGCTCATGTGAAAATCGTCACTCGTATTATTTCAGAGCACGCTATTGGACGAAACCATCACGTGACCGAACTCGATAATGCGTATGCTATGGCAAACTTGACCGTCTTTTAGAGTAGGACTCGCACAGTGGTCGATTTTTGTAAAAACGCGGATATTAAAAACACTTCCATAAATAAATAATTCTTATTTAGCTCATACACAAGATGATCGTGTGAATTTTCACATTTATCTTAAGACATTTTTAAGAGTTAAAAGATATATAGTTAATAATTAGCTAAATTTGTGGTGGTGTGAGGGGGGATCTACGAAGGACATGTAGATTGAAAGACGATTGGGGAGTATTTAAAAGTGTCCAGTCACGTGATAATTTTGGTTACAGTTAAAGTCACATGATATTTTAATTTTAAGCTCACTTCATAAAATTAAAATTAAAATGTTAGTTTAGAACAATCGAATTGACTTTAAAGTAATTGACACAAAATATAAATGTTACAGTATACTAGAATATTTTTGTGTATATAGGGTATATTAAAAAAAACTGCCAACCGAAACTTATACAGGGTTCCTAAGATTTTCCTTAGGGATAGGATTTCAATAAATCAAACAGAAATGGCATAGAAAGTTCTGCGCGCACAAAAGAAACAGGTATATTGAGCAATGGTGCCAGTTTGTTATTATCTCCGGACTGCTTTCATGAGAAAAAATTGTCGCCACTCTTTCATTGTGAGCATAAATCATAGTTGCAATAATAACCGTTGACAAGATGTCTGCAAATTCCGCTAGATGGCGGCCACACCATGAGATGATCGAGGAAAAAATTAGATGTTTTCAGGTCCAAACCACAGCTTTTTCTTGCTTAAAGGAGGCGGCAGGGTCCATTATTTACGATACTGAGCGATAAACTCGTGAGGTTGTTAACATTAGAAAGAAATATCTTCGCTTTTAATTAAATTTCTTTCCATTCTGTTCTACTAGTGACATCTATCCGGAAACGGCCAAACCATGCAGCTAGCACTAACAGCCAAAGAAATTAATAAACGGCGCTGTTTTTCCTGCATAGCTTTTTGCTTGCAATATTATTGATTTTAAATAAAGCTGGGCCTACACTACATTTGATATTTTCGAGGTATTTTATGGCATGATCTCGAAACATGTAGCGAACCAATTCTTCAAAACTAGCGGGAGGGTAAAAGCGAAAAATAGGGGGCTGCCAATATTTGTAACATCCAAAAAGGGGTGAAAAGATTTATTTTGCTCTGTTTCTTTACAAAAAACGTTTTTTTTACGAAAAACTTGAGCTCTGCCACTTTTTTTATTTTTTTCTTCAACTTTCTCGAAATTTTCGTCATACCGTAGAAAAAAATTATTTCCCCCATGGTCATACTCTACTTTTATTCGAAAAAATTTTGAAACAGAGACGGGATCAGTTTTCCTAAAACGGGGGATCTTGGTTTCGAGTGAGAAGATAAAGGGCACCGCAGGCAAAAATTTTTCAATTAAATTAGCCGAACGCAAAAATGTTAGAAAAACAAAGCACGAAATAAAAATGGCGCCGCTTACAATTTTTTTTCAAAAATTACTTAATTTCGTGAACGCAAAGAAATAGGTCTAAAGAGTATAATTTTTAAGAAAAAAATATCAATTTTCTCGCCCTCCTCCACTGGGACTACAGGGGCCGTGCACAAATTACGTAATGGTCATAGGGGGGAGGGGGGTTACAAAACGTTACGAAGGGGGGAGGGGGGTTTTCGACAGCGTTTGCATTTGTGTGAAACTAAGAAAATTTGGAATGAATATAAATGAAAAGTTTTTTTTTTTGGGGGGGGGGGTAGTGGTCTTGAAATCGTTACGTAATATTAGGGGAGTGGCGTGCCAAACCGTTACAAAACATTACATAGGGAGGAGGTCAAAAATTGGTAAAATCACCGTTACGTAATTTGTGCACGGCCCCGCATCTGACTGTTCCTCCTTTTTGATTTCGAATCAAAGTGCAAAACCCGGGTTGGACGTTCGAAGGCAACTCGTCCTATTTGCTTGATAAAGTTTCTACGGAAATATCTCAGTCGATTTCTCCGGCCGTGTATGAACGCTTTAGGTTAGGCATTTGCATGTATCTCAGTCCCCAGCCTGTAAACAGTGCGTAAGAACAATGGTTACAAAATGAAAAGCCGAAAAATATTTTTTTTACGATATCTTTCATCAGTTTGGTATTAAAGTCGAGCAAAAACAATTTTTAATCCAGTCCTAAAGGTATGAAAATGGAAAACATTAGAAAACAACAACCTGGAATGGATTTACTACGTGTAAGATGTAGTGACAACATCGCCCCATGCCCATCCTTTTCTGCCTAATGTGCTTTTCCGTTTGTCTGCGTCTTATACACGGCTGCTTGCATTTTTGCATTCTGTTTTGAAATTCTAAGCATTTTTATATAACGTACCCTATGCCGCTCTTCAACTGTTTTGGAGATATTAACAGTTGAATACTGTCATACTCTGGGTGTTCTAGTTGAAATTTGATGTTGAATACAACATTCGCCTAGTATCTTGACAGCCATATAGGGGCAAATTTAGATACATTTTGAATTTTTTAATTTTTCCATTTATGTCCGCCTTTTCCGGAAAATCGACCACCGTGCGTCGTTCGAATAACTTTTGTGCGATTGATCACTTCTCAGGTTATGATCAGCTTAATAAGAATAAATTTATCTTTTATTAAAACTAAATATTTTGTACGATTACATGTGAAGGTTTTTTTAATATCCGCGTTTTTACAAAAATCGACCACTGTGCGAGTCCTACTCTAAAAGACGGTCAAGTTTGCCAAAGCATGCGCATTATCGAGTTAGGTCACGTGATGGTTTCGTCCAATAGCGTGCTCTGAAATAATACGAGTGACGTTTTTCACACGAGCTTTCCTACAACTCCCAACTACTGGGTCTAGTCGAGAGAACGGCTTCGCTCAAAAATTGTTGTTCGAGGCAGCTCTGCGCGTGCCCATAATAGTTTGGTTATTATTCTATCGTCTCGTCACTGCTTTTAAGCGCGTTTATTGGTTGAAACTTTTTTTTCTTCTCTCAGGCGAACGATCACTTCCTATGACTTCCAGAATCGGTACCAATTTTTTAAGTGTTATCATGAAGACTTGTATCACTCCGCCAGCAAGCATTGTCAATGTGCAAAAACTTGTCAAAAAAATGATTAAAAAATATAACGGTCACTCTTTCCGTTCTACACTGGTATTTAGGTAACTAAATGTTCTTATACCCATGCTAGCAAATTGTTACATGTGTTGGTACTGTGGATATGTCGTATCGTTCATCTACTGCCATTAACAAAAATTCCACTGACCATTTGGTAAAATGGGGCTAATTTAGACAAGACAATTAGTTTGGGGTTTAGTGAGTCCCTGGTACCCATTGTTTTTTATTTTTCAAAATTTAAATAGTTTAAAGTTTCTCTACTGTTGTCAAGTAGAAGCTTATTTATAGTCTATTTTTTCTTAAAAACATAATTTTGTGCCTACAAACAAGATTTTTTTCGAACAAACCCGAAAAAAAACATTTTTCTCGTCTACAATAACTCCAAAAGCGGTTATAAAATGTAACTCGTTGTATTTCCACCGTTTCCGAAATATCCACACATTAGGGGGTAATTTTGGAGAGCTCTTTGAAAAAAATTGGGTCTCCCATTGGAGGACCTATCAAAATTAGTTTTTAGAGAAAAATAATTTGCAGTTGTTTCCGAGATATAATCAAAACGCAAAAAAATTCTGAAATAGCCCCACACTACGGTATGTAGTTTATTTCTGTTGATCTCCGTTTGTTTGTCGACAAATCTACATCCTATCCCAACTAGCAATTTTTAGTTATGCAAGTTGTAAAAATTAGAGTTGCACTAATTTTAAACGTTGTTTTACGGATAAAGAATAGTTATCATGGCGACCGTCGACAACTTCGACTATTATACGACGCCTAAACGTTTATCACAACTTCAGTCACCATCACAACTATTTATGACAGTCTATTTTACTAACAGTAATTCCTTAGTTGTGAAGACGTCGACTGCAAATCGGTGCGTGCTAAACCGAAAATTGATCAATTTGCCCCACGTTTTCTGGCCCGTTTGTTGGAGACGCGGGCACGCCTGTTTTCATCTAACCAAGTTTTCTGTTACGTTTGCAACAAACCAATTTTGGACCACTGCTGTCTGTCATACAAACGTCAAAAGTGTTTTGTAGAGTTTCTATTAGTTTTGTTTCAACATTTTGCGCTATGAAAAGGAACAAATTGTATAAATATTCTTCGATATTTTATCGTCGCAGAAGGCTTTAGCCTAGCATTTAGCTGATATACTGGATCAAAATGTGTCATCTTCTGTGTGGCGGAAAAAAAAAGGAAGGTCCTGTGTAAACAACAAGGACGGAAATTAAGTGAGCAGCAGAAAGCCAAACTGTGGAGCAATTTCGATTGGGTAAAAATTGAGGCGTGTTCGCGTCTTTTAAGTTAGGGGATCAGTTCAAAACAAAGTTAAGTAGTTACAGCGGTCGAGATACGGGACTCCTTTGGTTGTCATAGAAACTAATAAGTGCCGCCATGATTGATTGTAAAAACCACTGTATGCTAATATGTAAACAAACATAAAAAATTTTTTTTACCTTTTTCTACAATAAACTAAGATCTTTTTGCATGTAAAAATTCGTATTTTGTTCTTAGGAATCCTAAGCAACACCTTCAGAGGTTTTTCGAAGCGACTTTTAAGTCATGATTTTTTTTTAGTTTCATAAAATCATCTTAATCGAGGGCGCGCTTGTTTTTTAAAGCTATGACCTGCACATTTGACAGTAAACTACCGTCTGTTTATATATTTTGGCATTGGTTCGCATGTTTTGATGATGCAAAACATGATATATGACATAGAATATCATTTTATTTTAATAATATTATGGTGTTAGAAATAGTTTAATTTGTAGTCGAATAGTTTAATTATCATTTTACGTAATGAACAATATTTTGAACAATTAATTGTACTCCAAAACCCATTGAACTATTACTTCAACTGTAGTCGCGATCGGGACGTTGACTCAACCAAAAAATCATCCACCAAATTGGTGCAAAAGTGGGTGGTGTTTGAGTAAAAGTAAACGTTGCGACGCAACGTTGGCACGCGGTGCACAACGTTGAGTCGTCGACAAATTGCTAGTTGGGATAGATTAGTTGGAGTTAGTAGGGGTATTTTGGAACGCTTATTTGACACCTCGTAGTGGTTGCGGTAATTACTGCGTCTGCGCAATAGCTAAACGTCATTCCGTAGTGGCAATTAACCACTACCACTGCCGTAAGCTACGAATCCATTTCGTTGTGGTTCTGGTTATTTTTCTGGTTAGGTTTAGAGAATTTTGGCGTAGTTCATTTTAAAAATTATAAAATATTGTCAGGTTCCAACATATAAAACACTTATTTTATAAAATTAAGCCAAATTTTTTCTCATCTCTAAATTTTTTTACAAGTGACAGTTTTTAATGTGTTCCAAAAACTGGTAGTGGCAGTGGTTGTTAAACACTACCACAGCGGCTATCAAAGTTGTCAAAATTTAATTGCGTTTTTAAAAAGAAACATATTTTTCCAAATATTTTCACCTGGGTGGCAACATTTCTTGTCAGGTTTTAGTCCATCATACCAATATGGTATGGGGCACTGACTATTAAAATCGTGAAATTTTGACTTTTCCTAATTTTATCAAAAATGAGTTACTAAGGTTCCAAAACACCTTAATCGACTGTCGGTCTGTTGCCTGTCTGTATATACGACAACTCAAGAACGCCTTAATCGATTTTAACGAAATTTGACACAAAAATTCTCTATCGGCTGACCATGAACTGATTAACTTTTGGGTAGGTTGGTGGGGGGTTGAAGGAGGGAAAAGGGGGATAAAATATTTAAAAAAATTGTAACTTTGGAACAAAAGCAAGTAGCGATATACGGTTTTCAGACTTAAGTTTCCATGAATATGAACTACAAATCTTGTTATAAAGTCCAAATTCCACGAATTGGAGTTTCCGAGTTATTTGAAAAAACGTTAAAATATATAAAAAAAAATCATAACTTTAGAAGTAAAGCAGCTATTGATATGCGGTTTTCAGATTTTGGTTTTCGTAAATATTTCCCAAAAATTTTGTTATAAGATTCAAATTTTTCAAAGTTTTCGAGATATTTTCATTTCCTTTCAACATAAAATAATTGAATGTATGGTGGACTATCCGTGCTTTCTAGCACCAATTTTTTCTCCTAAATTCGCTTTAAAATTACTAACTAAATTTTACTTGGCAAACTGTAATATCCATATGGGTGGGTTTGTTTTACATTTAGATAATATTAAAGCATAATTTTTATGTCATTTCCTCATTTAAAGAATACCCAGCATATTTACTAATTATAGCATTTTAAATAATTAATAATTGCAGCTAATGGGGAGCTATCAAAAGGCCTAAGACAAATTGGCATAGCACGTTATTTTGCACGTTAGTAAATACATGAAACATATTAAAAGGGCAAGATGTAATAATCACATGACATAAAAAATATTAGGAGAGCACCATTAGTTATTTTTTATGTAGATAAGTATCTATTCCCAAGTAGCACACATCTGTACCAAAAACTTCTTTGGGACGTCCGCCTCCGGACATTCGTAATCTCCGGGACGTCCGCTTCGGGACCTACGCCATCTTTAGGACGCCCCTGGGAGGTCCGATGTTACAAAATAATTAGTCCACAGGACGTATGACAAAGACGTCCCTGGGACGTATACAGAAAACGTCGGCCGGCCATATTCACAGGACCTCTTAGGTACGTCCACTTTTGGACCTACGACGTCTTCAGGACGTCCCTGGGACGTACGATAAAGGTACGTCCGCTTTGGGACCTATACGTATGACAAAGACGTCCCTGGGACGTATACAGAAAACGTCTGCAGGACATATTCATGTCTTAGGTACGTCCGCTTTGGGACCTATGCCGTCTTTGGGACGTCCCGGGGATGTCCGGTGGCGGACGTCCCAAGGACGTTTTTGGTAATGTGCCAAATTCAGAGGAAGATTCGGAAACTGCCAAGCAACTTTCGTCAAGTGGGTTATTTAATGGTGAGTTTATATATGAAAATAACATAAGATAAGATAACCCAGTAGTTAGGTTAGGTTTGTAAAACTGTCACTGAAAATGCATTTTGGCGATGGAAAAAACCGAGGACTTTGCGATTGAACCAGTGATGTCACATTTCGAAATAACGCAAGCGCCGCGTTCTAAGCCAAAAAACGACACTTATTAAACCAATTTTATGGTAGGGCTGTCCTGGGGACGTCTTAAAACTGTTTGAGTGGTTTAATCCGAATTTGGGTCCCACGTCAAACGTCCCCAGAACCTACATTTTGGACCTAGGGCGTTTAAGCATTAATGGATTTTATCACTATACATAACTTACAAAACCAATAAAAACCAATTAAAATGGAACCTAATCAAAACCAGTTACGAGATAAGTATAAATCAATTTTATAGTATGGATGTCCTCGGGACGTCCTAAAACTGTTTGAGTGGTTTAATCCGATTTTTGATCCCACGTCAAACGTCCTCAGGACGTAGGTTTTGGACCTAGGTCGTTTGAGCATTAACGGATTTTATCAATACAAATAAAATGGCAACCAATCAAAACCAATATCGAAATAAGTATAAACCAATTTTATAGTTATGCTGTCCTGGGGACGTCCTGAGGACATATAAGTGTTCCCAACCCATCTTTGGTCCCACTTCAAACGTCCCCAGGACATATGTTTTGGACCCGGGACGTTCGGCCCTTAATGGGACGTCCTGAGGACGACGTGTGCTACTTGGGTTAAAAATAAAAAGGGCACAATCCTCGTAATGAACGTGTTTTACTAATTATATCACATTTTTTAGATATTCGAAAAACTAAAGACTACATTTTTTAAAGTGCTTATTATAATAGCTTAAAAAATACGTTGAAAAAGATTCCCTTATTCTATTTCACAATGGCCATTATTGGAAAATCAGAATAAGAAAAGCGCCCTTCAATGAAAAGCCTACAACTATACTAAAGCTCCCGTTTCTATGGTGATCGCCAACAAACCTTGAATCGGACCACTGTGGGACAGAAGAGTATTTTTACGTTTTCTGACAGAAAACCGTTCGAGGTTATGTTTACCTACAAAAATGTATTTTAAAAACATTAACAAAAAATATATATATATATATATATATCTTCTATATATATATATATATATGGCTCGCTGGAATTACTAGAAATTCGCATAGAAACATTCGGCACCCATAACCCCACATAATCGTTTGTGTTTAAGGATTAAAACTTGATGGGTAAGCCTTAACACACTCTGTGCTAGGCAAGAGTTAATGGAAAATAGGGGTGACAAGAGGTGATATACTCATCTCTTAGAAATGGAGTAAAATTCATATTTTCTCGACTCAATGTAAAGCCATGATGGTAATTTATGGCTTAAAATAATTTAGCATAATTTAAGGGGTAGCGTTTCTGTTTAAGCAATTTCTACTATGTTTTTTTACATTTTTATGACACGATATAAAACATTCACATTTTTTAAGTTTTCAATGTTTTTTAACCGTTCAAAAAAAGTACTGCCAAAAAACATGTTTTCTTTGTTGAAATGGAAATTATTTAGTTATTAAATTTCTGTCCAAAAAACACCAAAAATTGTAATTGTTCAAAGCGTAAAGTGTGTAAGACATAAGGTGGTATTTCTTTTAATCAAAGTTCTTCACAGTCTTTAAATTTACCAAAAAATTTGTCCTACTATAAGTGTATTTTAGCACATCTAAAAATAATTTGACAGGTATTTATCTTCCAGACTTCTTTGACTATTTTTGACTTTTTTCATATTTTTATGGAACCCTATCGTAATACTGAGGGTCTATATAGTACCGTTACATTAATTTTTGTCAGCATTTGAAACGTTTTCCTCTCGATTTTCTTCCATAAAATCAGTATTTTGACACGTCAATATCAAAACACCTACATAACCTCGCTATTTTTAACTGCACCTCGAAACTTTGCAACGCGGGTTCAAAAAGGCTCAAAAAATTAAAATGCTTTCTTCGCAAAAAGTTTGGTTAGAATGCTAAAAAAACTCTTCTGTCCTACCACGCAGTGAAGTAAATAAGGAATTCTGGTTACCATGGAAAACAAATGCAATGACGTAAAAAACGGCAACAAAATCAAGTCGACACTTTCCATTGGTAAAACTGGTGCAGAACTGAGTCGGTGCTGCTGATCCATTAAGGTGCACTTTTTCAGTATTCGTGTTGCTTTGGAAAACTGATAATTTCAGTTTTGCACTGAGTGCAACTTTTTCCGCACCGGCCCTGAGGGCTCGTGCTGCACTGAACACTTTTTTCCGCCTTTTATTTTAAGTCAAAGCATACTATGCAACTTTAAAAAGAGTTTTGTAATGGTTTTAAATTACTTTTATATCCATTGAATTATGTTTTGGAGTGAAAAGAGTGTTCTTTTTTGTATTCAAACTGCACTCGTACTGCACTGACGCCAATTTTTTGAAAGCACCAGCTAATGTCAGTGCACTACTACCCTGGTAAAATTTTCTCCTCGAATCTCATCCAGACCGGAGAAGTTTTTATCGTGTTTTTATAAGTTCTATAAGATCCAATGAGAAGGCCAATATTTTTTTTTTAGAATAATTTATAAGATTGGATAAGACTAGTTGTTTGTTTTATAAGACAGAAGTCTAGGATATTTTATCAGTTTGTATAAGGGTGTGAGTTTGGAGAAGATTTTATCAACGAACAAATACACAGTTTTAAAGTAGATTTAATGAGAATGAGCTATTGAGGATGTTTGAGGAGATTCTATCAGTATCGTGATTATAGAAGATCCTATGAGCAAAATTTTGGAGAAGTTTCTATGGGTTCTTGTGGAATCGGTTTCTAGAATATTTGAGGAGATTCTATCAGTATAGTGATTATAGAAGATCCTATATGAGCAATGATTTTGGAGAAGTTTCTATGGGTTCTTATGGGATCGGTTTCCAGGATATTTGATGAGATTCTATCCAGTATCGCGATTCCTATCAGCAGTGAGTTTGGATATATTTCTGTGAGTTCTTGTAGGATTGGTTTCTAGAATATTTGATGAGATTCTATCAGTATCATGATTATAGAAGATCCTATGAGCAATGATTTTGGAGAAGTTTCTATGAGTTCTTGTAAGATCGGTTTATAGAATATTTGATGAGATTCTATCCAGCATCGCGATTCTAGGGGTTCCTATCAGCAATGATTTTGGAGAAGTTTCTATGAGTTCTTGTGGGATCGGTTTCTAGAATATTTTATGAGATTCTATCAGTATCGTAATGCGTTTGGAGAATATTTTATGATTTGACAGGAATAGTAGGTATTAAGGATTTTTTATAAGACAAGCAAGTCATTTTGTGAGTTAATTTAGTTAGATTTTACCGACCTCCGCTAAACTAGATCATATTTTTTTTTCATATACAGCTGTGTTAAACATTTCTCTTAAATACACTCATACATTTCTCTAAAGTTCTTAAATACACTCAATTGTATTTCTAATTGTATTCAATGTTATCTTTCAGAAATGTTTAAGAGATAAGCGGAAAATCAAAGTGGTTCCACAAGAACTTTCTATGCTATAGGATAAAATTATCCTCCTATTAAATTCCCTACAATACGGTACGATTATAATAGGACTTCTAGAAAAGATACTGATAAAATCTCTATATATCTTGAAAATTTTGTCCCTAGGAGTAATTGAAGGTCATCCAATCTGCTGGAAATTGTTGCAAAAACTGATCCAATAATCTGGAAGTATGATATTGATAGATATATCCTTGAATTTGTTTCAAAAACCCATCGAAAATATATAATCTCTTCTAGTATCCTACAAACTGATCCCTACAAGTACTTATAGAAACTTCTTCAAAAACCATCAAAATTTCTGCTCGTAGAGCCGATAGAATCTGCTCCAATATCCTAGAAAACGTTGCAAAAAACCACCAAGAACACAATTTCTAGATTTATGATACTGATGGAATCTCCTTAAATGTCCCAGAAATCGATCTCACAAGAAGTCAGAAACTTTTCCAAAATCATTCCCCATAGGATATTCTAGAATCACGATACTGATATAATCTCTTCAAATATCCTAGAAACCGATCCCACATGTACCCATAGAAACTTCTTCAAAAACCATAAAAATCACTGCCCATAGACCTGATAAAATCTCCTCCAATATCATAGAAAATGTTGCAAAAACCGACACAAAACCCGATAAAATCTTCTACAAAAATTCTATCATATTTTGTATGAGATTCGAGGGGAAAATTTTACCAGGGTAGTGGCGCACTAATTTTACCAATGGAAACCGCTATTAAGTAAATTGATTTCCCAATACATGCAGTAAAAAGTGATTTTCCCGCATTTATCTACAATGATATGCCGAATTCTCAATCTCGCACAGCTGGCACTCCAGTTTGTACGCCGTTACGTTGCTCCATCGGCACTTGCATCGTTCGGTCGTGATTTCGGTCGACGTAACGTATCCTCTCCCGCAACATAACGTAGCGCAATTATCGGCACTGCTGCACCTAAAATTGTAATAAACACTTGATGTGGTGCAAACCACGTTAACGTTAATCTAATAACGTTTCTTGTTATTTCATGAACTTCCCCTTCGTTTTGCTCAATGCGTCGTTACACAAATGCGGGAAAATAGAATATATAAGGAATGGATATCCCAACCGACCAATTTAAAAAATTAGGGTCCACGATGCGATTGACAGTTTCATAGCTAAAAAGGCATAACGGTTGGGGAAATTTCCCTTTTTCTATGCTTTGACACAAGGGTTTGACAGCGGCTTTCATGGCAATAATTTTCCTATATTTTTTTTTAATTTTGAGTGATTTACGGTAGTCAGTGGGTTTAGAATTAAAAATAAAGACTATATATTACAATTTGTTTATTCTCATACAAACGCAGGAATTTAAGCTGAAAATTAACCTTTAGGAACCATCTTTGCAGAAAATACTCACTTTTGACACACTTGTGACTTTAACCTAATATTGATATCTCGCATAAAAATATTGTTATAAAAAAAATTATGTAAACATTACGTCAAAACTTTGACTCTAAATTTAACTCATCATAAGCAACTTTAATTTTACGTAAATAATATGACTTTATAAATAAATTCTTAAAATGTACGTAAATATTACGTAAATAGTGGGACATTAACTTTACATAAAAAATATTACAAGTAATCTAATTTACGCAAACGTTACATAAAATTATTTACTTTAAATGAAAATAATGAAATTTACATAACTATTATGTAACAATTTAGACATTACGTTTCCATTTAAAATTTTACATAACTATTATGCAAAAGATTTTATATAATATTTATATCATCTAAATTACGTAAACGCTCTATAAAATGATTTATGTCACATTAAAATTTTGAAATTTACATAAATATTATGAAACAATGTGAACCTTAAGTTTATGTTTAAAATTTTACATAACTGTTACATAAAATTTTGTATGTATTAATTATGTCTTCTAAGTTATGTAATTTACGTCAAATTAAAGTCCTAAATTTTACATAATTAATTATTATATAATCAATTGAATCGTAGGTTTACAATTGAAATGTTACATAACCATTATGTAAAATATTTTACGTAGGATTATATCATCTAAATTACATAAACGTTGTTATAGACATGATTTACGTCAAATTAAAATTTTGAAATTTACATAAATATTATGAAACAGTTTGAACTTTAACTTTACATTTATAATTTGACATATTTGTTACATAACATGTTTTATCTATTAATTATGTCATTCAAGTTACGCAAATTCCCTGTAAAATGATTTACGTCAAACTAAAGTCCTAAATTTTACATAATTATTATATAGTCAATTGGATCATAAGTTTATATTTCAAATGTTACATAACTATTATATAAAACATTTTATGTAATATTTATATCGTCCAAATGAGGTAAACGCTCTATAACGCGATTTATGTCACATTAAAATTTACAAAAATATTTTGAAAATGAAAGAAATTAACAGTGCTTAATAGTTTCTTCCTAGTATATAGGTGGAGATGGCGCCAATGTCACTATGTTCCCTGAACAGTGGCTGATAATATTAAATATGTAAAGAGCAAAGATATTTCAAAATTAGTAATGCGGTATCGACAAGATGGTGGTACTTCTCTATAAGAATCACCTCTTCCGCCACTTAAACCAGCCCGTCTCGTTAACTTTGTAGTTTGCCAATATCGGCACGGTTCGATTCGGACCGTGTCAAACAACCACCGACGGACCTTCATAAATCACCGACGTTGGCCTATGTACTATTTATGTAAAAGGTATGTCATTTTATTTACATCATATTTATGTAAGAATTAGGTGGGCTCTGCGCATGGCATTATGCAGAGTTTCCGCACATTAATGTGACCCAAATTTTACCTTATTAATAAATAATTGTGACCTCTATGTGACCTTAAATTTACATAACAAGGTAAACCTTTTATGTAAAATATACGTAGTTTTTACTTAACTCTTACGTAACATGGATGTAATTGTTATGTAAAAGGAATTACATCACATTTATGTAACGATTAGGTGGGCTTTGCGCATGGCCTTATGCAGAGTTTTCGCGTTTATTGTGACCTCTGAGTGACATTAAATTTACGTAACAAGGTAAATCTTTGTAAATTTTACGTAATTTCTACATAACTGTATTTAATGCGTCTAGAAGTTAAAATGGAGCAATTTATTAGATATTTTAGAGAAAGGACTCAAAAAAGGCCAAGAAATTCCAGGTCAAACTCTGGATAACGGAAAAAAAATAAAAGCCACTGGCTAAAAAAACAGGGGCTAAGACGCAGCAGAGCCTTTATCAAAGGCCTGAATGCCAAACTTACGGAAGACCTGCTAAGCTATATAGGATGCCAGTGAGAACTATAATAGGAATCATGACCGGCCATATGGCGGTTAAAGTTCACCTAAACAACATGGGCCTGTATCACGGAGACCTGAGCTGCAGACTATGCAATCAGGAACCGAAAACAGTAGAATATGTAATATGCCAATGCAGGGCACTGGATCGCAAAATGCACCTAATATTTGGGGAAGTTGAACTAGACTCAATATCGACTGGGGACTACTCCATTAAGGACGTGTACAGATTTGCACAGGGGACAAAATTAATGAAGTGGTTAGCCTAGGAACCAATAGGGTGCACAATAAGCCAGTAATGGCTGCAGTAACTGTAGCTTGCCAGGCAGGTTGAAGTCACAATCAAGGGGTTTTAGTCGGGTTTTTTGTCTGGGCCCTTATTATTCAATTTCGGGGAAGGAAATGCTCCCTGGAATCAGAAACGCACCTGATTGGTCGAAATATCAGTTTTCTGTCACTATTCGGTCTGTTTTGGCACTAATGACTTTGTTCTTGATCGGTTTTGCCGTCAGTTTGCAGGAGAGCAAAATCGCTCACAACTATTGCCATTACTGCCAAAACTGACAGTAATGTGACAAAAAAAAAATGAGAATTCAACCAATCAGGTGCGTTTCTAATTCCCGGGAGCACTCCCTTCCTGGAAATTGAAGAATACAGGCCCTGGAAGAGGAGAAATGACTCTGGCAGGAAAGTAGTTTGGGCGTATTATGCAAGCTTTCCCCTTGAGACCCTTGAAAAAAAAAACTTTAAAAAGAAAACAACACACACTTTACCCTAGGAATATAAATTTACCTAACCGTTGGTTATATCCATTCCCTATATATGTTCAATTTTCCATGCACAAATAAGACAGAAAGTGTTATTTTCAGTAGTAATATACCTCGTGCATGACGAAAAAAAAATCCCTTACCCTAACGGTTCGGGATTTTTTCAAATCGCATGCACTCAAGCTTTTGTTAAAAAATTTGCTTAAAACAAAATTTGTAAAAATTTCCGAGAAGAAAATTTGTAAAAATTTCCGAGAAGAAAATCTGACATGCAGGCGTATTCTGATAGAGAATATACCTAGTGAAACTTCATATTTCCATCAGAGGACAAATTTTATTTAACACATTCGAAAATCTAATATAAGGATATAAGATGCGATTTCATGTCATGCTATGCCATTTCCAAAGATTTCCACTTTTAATCCAGAAAAAAAATTTCCGTTATTGATATGCACAAGGTATATTCTCGCTGAAACCTCCCTTTTCGAAAATCTGATGTTATTCATAAAGACCTATAATCAAACATGGTTTAAGGGAGCACGTTGTTCATTTTGTAGTATTCGATAAAGAAATTACTGAAATGACATTTTTTACACCCCGACATGAATTTGGCAGAAATACTATACTTTCACCATCTTTCACGAAGATGTCTTTAAAATCAAGCAAACTGTTTTTTTTTATAATATTTACTTAAAACATCTTTTAGTACAAGTATACGCGCCCGCCATAAGGATAAGTAGGCCAACTCCACTAAAAACTCCTACCTTCTTCCGGTGGTCAAAGGACAAAAATTCGGACTAGCGTCTAAGAACAGTAGCTGTTTCCTTTTCTTATGTTTGTGCAACTTTCCAATTTGGTTGCCCGGTTCTACTTGCAAGGCCCGATAATAGTGTTCCTTAAGGCTGTAAGCGATTTCGTTGAAATTTTTTAAGCGTTTAAAGCATATTTTAAGTGAGCAAGAGCCTAAAAAAGTAATACATTGTGTTAATTAAGGATTCGGTAAAACTGGTCAAAAAAAAATACGAACGAAAAAAAACACTTCATTGATGCTAAAATAACTCAAATAAACATAAAAAACAAAACAAATTTTTTTGGTAAAATATACATTAAAAAAAAACAAAAAAGGTTAGACCTAATCACTAAATTAATGGTTTAGTGGGTAACGGCAATGCCTTATTGCATCAAACTCATCAACTAGTTTGTCCAGGACAAACTTATTAACCATGTTTGATTGATTTTTGTGTGCGAATACTCAGGGGGGAGGGCAATTGCCCCCCCCCCCTCCTGCCGCCCCCCAATTGACGCCCCTGCAACTTTTTACCCCGAAGGAACAATTTGTTAATATTTTAACGTTGCCTGAAAACGGCGTATAAATGTTCTAGCAACTCGCTTTTGCACCAATTTGGCGGAGATTTTTTGAGTTGTGTTGACGTTGTCTGCGACTAGAGTCGCGTGCAACGTTTCCACACCGTCGCCGAAGCATCTACGACTGAAATGCCCTCCGGATAATATTTTTATTAATATAATTGATCTGAAATCAAGACTTCCACGTCTGCAACCACAAATGGACTAATTTCCAAACACCTTTTATTAATAATTCTAAAATACGTAGCTAGATAACTTACAGTTCATTTATAACATTAAAATGACTTTTTAAAGATTCCCATTAACTAAATTTACCTAAAATTAATTTATTTAAATTATGAAAATTTCAAAAATGCTTTAAACCTATTTTAAACTGTAGCCAGTCTAAAAGATTACTTCAGAATTACTAAAAGTAACTAAAAAATTGGTTTCTGTTCAGTTTTGTGTTTGTTGTTTCAGGGTTTACTTGGGTTTTTTTCCAGTCTTCTCTTACAGATTTTGACAAATATTTAAAAAAATAAACAGTATGTTTTTTTGGACTTCACAGTTAAAAAACATTTAAACAAGAACAAAACAAGTTAAAAACCAAATATGTTTAAAATAAAACTGAACAGAAACTAATTCTAAAAGTCACTAAACAATTAAATATTTAAAAAATTGTTGCTAGAAACGAAAATATCTCGAAAACTGTAGCTTTGAAATTTTGGGTACCTTACGAAAACCAAAATCTGAAAACCGCATATCAATAGCTGCTTTACTTCTCAAGTTATGATATTTTTATATATTTTAAAGTTTTTTCAAATAACTCAGAAACTAAAGCTCCCACGAATTTGGACATAACAAAATTTGTAGTCCATATTCATGGAAACTTAAATCTGAAAACCGTATATCGGTACTTGCTTTTGTTAGAAAGTTACAAATTTTTTCAAATATTTTATCCCCCTTGAACCCCCCACCACACTACCCAAAAGTTAATAGTCAGCCGACAGAGGATTTTTGTACCAAATTTAATTGAGTTATCGTGTATACAGACAGACAACAGACCGACAGAAACTTTTTTTTTCGTCGATTAAGGTGTTTTGGAACCTTAGTAATTCATTTTTGATAAAAATTGGGATAAGTCAAAATTTCACAATTTTTAGTAGTCCCCTATACCATATTGGTATGGTGGATTAAAAAATCATCAAAATCCAGCAAAAAACAAGATTTTTGTATGTCAGCAATAATCATTTCCTGGTTTACTGAAAACCTCACCGTTTTGCTATTAAGGAGGTGGCCTCTATAGTTGTCAGATACAGTTATATTTTGAAATTCGCCGCAACTGCATTGATTATTTGGCCACAATTATTTCTTAAACGGACGTAAATTAATTAGCTCCAGTTAATTATCAACGTTTTGGCGTCGTCGGCCGTCGTTTGGTGCGGTCGTTGAAAATAAACGTTGTTAAGGTATTGCCAAATTTACCCTAATTAATAACACAAAATTATGATTGTTTTCCACAAACCAAAACTACACTTTTTTGCACTCGACGCGCGTTTCGCTAACAACGTTAGCATCATCAGGAGACGATAAACAATGAACTAAATTAATCTACGCTCTATCTTATATACAATCCTTTAGTGGGCGGAGATAAGACTAATAAATTGTGATTGATCACGATTTTTAATCCTACCTCCCCTCAACCAAAGAATAAAGTGTACTAAACGGGATAGGTCCTCTATCTTTATTTAAACTATTTCTGGATTTAATGATTTCCATACTTTCATATGCATTCAAAAGTCTTTTGTTTGGTACACTTTTTAGAAGTTTTAGGTTATCTAATGTGAATCTATGATTGTTTTCAAAAGCATGCTCGGCCACACTTGACTTTTCTGTTCTTCCGTATTTTAAGTGTGCTAAGTGTTCTTTAAAACGTGTTTGAATAGAGCGTCTCGTTTGGCCAACATATTTTTTATCACAATCCATGCAACTAATTTCGTAAATTCCACTTTTTTCTAGAACTGTAGTTTTATCCTTCCTCCTCCTATCCTTCCCAGAAATAGTTTAAATAAAGATAGAGGACCTATCCCGTTTAGTACACTTTATTCTTTGGTTGAGGGGAGGTAGGATTAAAAATCGTGATCAATCACAATTTATTAGTCTTATCTCCGCCCACTAAAGGATTGTATATAAGATAGAGCGTAGATTAATTTAGTTCATTGTTTATCGTCTCCTGATGATGCTAACGTTGTTAGCGAAACGCGCGTCGAGTGCAAAAAAGTGTAGTTTTGGTTTGTGGAAAACAATCATAATTTTGTTTTAGTGCAACCAAAGGTTCCAAATTCCCAACATAGACTAGTTAATAACAACGATGTGGGCGTCCATCATAGCGGCCGTTGCATAAATGAATAGTTTTTGTACTTTATGCAACGTTAATTTCAGTGTATTTCTTATTTATGACACTAAAGCAACAACAAAAATTGATACTTGGGCGCAATTTATAGCCTTGCAGACCGATATCAATGAAATTTTTTTTTTGAATTTGCCATGACCGCTTTTTTTCTTAATAAAATTCAAAATGTCAAAACTGGCCCGCCATCTTGGATTCGACGTATTGACCTTTTTTATTTCTCGACTTAAAAGAACCTCTCTTCAAATTATAAATCGTTTCCAAGACACCTAACTTTGGCATGAAATTGATAGGTGTCAGTCGCCATCTTGCGTCGGTCATATTGAACTGCATTATTTTTTGTCGATTTAACAATTTTGTTGCACGTAAAAATCTGTATTTAAAAAAACTGTTTATATAAAAAAAAACGAAGTTCAACTGATATAAGTCAAAATTGGATATTGTTAAAAAAGCTTTATGTGCAACAAAAGTTTGACTTAAATCGGACAAAAAATAAACACGTTCAATATTAGGTGTTTTGAAAGCGCCTTATAATTTAAAGAGGCCGGATTTCCTTCAAATCGGACGAGAAATAAAAAATTTTGATATGGCGATCTAAGATGGCGGTGTCAGTTTTAAATTTTACTTTCAAGAAAGCGGTTATGAAAAATTGAAGTATAATAAATATCGACAACTTTGACGGTATTTTTCAGGTACTTCTGGAAGAAATAGAGAGTTGGTGTAATCAAACAAAGTTTTTCTTTGGTTGAGTACCACAACATAAAAAAAAATCAGGGAATTCTACCCAATACATATTTCCATTTAAAAAGAGCGATATTTTACAATATTTACGAAGAAAACA
The DNA here is from genome assembly GCA_963921995.1 of Oxystoma pomonae. Taxonomy (NCBI): domain Eukaryota; kingdom Metazoa; phylum Arthropoda; class Insecta; order Coleoptera; family Brentidae; genus Oxystoma; species Oxystoma pomonae. The sequence continues at coordinate 117,745,362 of OY998166.1, read as the reverse complement.
TTGCAGTAAGCATACTCGATTTATTTCAATTCGCATAAATATACTGTGGTTCTAGATTGTGCTTTCTCGAACTGGCAAAATTTGTGGCGCTTTCACCACATTGCCAAAGTGTTTCCTAACATTTATTTTGGTCACCATTCATCAAAAGGGTGATCAATTACCTGAAATTCCATGACATTTGCAAACTTTCTCCTCCTTTTCCATTACAGCTCGGATTCCCATTTCACTGTTGTACTTCAAAATTTGATTATGGCCTGCTTTTTCCTCGTTTAGTTGAAAAAAGTTTTTTGTCAACGATTTGGCGTGTCTTGTATTGTCTCCGCATCCTAAAATCCCCTTCAAATTTATACAAGGTTTTGGAGCTCAGTCAAACTACACCCCCCCTCAACTACACTCAATTTGAATATTGTAAAAATTATGTAATAATTATGTACTAATTTAGTCCCCTTGTAAAAAAATTTGTACTTAATGAATAACGGAGTTATTCGCACTTAAAACCACTGCACCCCCCATGTTTACGAGATAGATTTAATGAATGTTGATATTTCATAATTTTGTACTAATTATGTAGGTACTCTTAAAAAAAGGTACTTTTAGTTTACAAAAACCATCGGTTCTTAAAGTTTTTTGTTTATTTGTTATGGGGTGTTTAGCTTGATATCAAGATACACCGCTTCTGCTTAGAAAATAGATTTGAAAAAAAGCAATTATGCCATAATTGGCTACTAATTATGTACTAACCCCTTCTAAAAAATGGCGTACTCCAAAGATAACTTTTTTTTTTGTTTATATGCGGTGTGTAGCTTGATATCAAGGCACACCCCCCCTCTGCCGAGGAAAGAGATTACAAAAAAGTAATTATACCATAATTTGCTACTAATTTCGTGCTTTTCTAGAAAATTTTCTACTCTCAAAATAACTTAATTTTTTTTGTTTTTATTGGGTGTGCCATGGTATCAAGTTACACATCCAACAAAATAAAAAAAAATGAAGTTATCTTGAGAGTAGGCAATTTTCTAGAAGGGGACGAAATTAGTACATAATTGGTGGCACATTATGGTATAATTACTTTTTTTAAATCTCTTTCCTAGACAGAGGATGGTGCGCCTTGATATCAAGCTACACACCCCATAAAAACAGAAAAAATATTGTACATAATTAGTACAAAATTTTTATAATATCAAAATTGAGTTTCGTTGAGGCGGGTGTAGCTTGACTGAGCTAGGTTTTGCGACGAATAGTTAGTTCCTTTAAATTATTCATTTAGTTTTTTTATCGACTAATATTTTTTATCCAAATTTCGCCAAAAATTTTCTGCAGAAAAAAAAACAATTTTTAATCTGATTGTCGCCAGGGGTTTTAGGAGATGAGTTTGCGATGGGTGTCAAAGTAGCAACTCTTCTTTAAATATAGAGGGTGGATTCTCTAACGCAGTAGTTTTTTTTTGTCTCAAAATTTTAAAAAAAAATATTTTTATGTCAATTGTTTTAGCTTCAAAATAAACTGCACATTTCCCAATTTACTAAGCGGAATGAAGAAAATATCACACAAGGATTTTATTGGCGGCCCATTTGGGGGCCCTCATTGAAGGCCCAGGGCCTACCAACATTTTTTTTCATGAGGAGGTACCACTTGTGGCACCTTTTTGGAAAGCTTGTTAAAAAAGAAATTCGACTAAATAATTTCTTTTCGCATATGTCAACCCATGTGTCCAAAATTTTAAAAATCCTATTTTTTGTTAATTGTTTTAGCTTCAAAATAAACTACACACAAAGATATTATTGGCGTAATCGAATTTCTCTTTTAAAAACCATTCCAGAAAGGTGCCACAAATGGTGCCTTCTTCATGAAAAAAATGTTGGTAGGCCCCGGATCTTCAGTAAGGGCCCCTAAATGGACCGCCAATGACGTTCTTGTGTGGTATTTTCGTTATCTTGTCTACTTATAGCTATTTATAGATTTGTAAAATTTTATTTTATTTTTTCCACTGTCCTTCTCAATTGTTATAAGTGTGTTTGGAAACATTACTTAAAAACAAAAGAGTTGTTTATTGTCTATTATTCCGCTTAGTAAATAAAAAAATATTTAGTTTAGTTTGAAGCTAAAACAACTGACAAAAAAATAGTTTTTTGTAAATTTTAATAGATAGTAGGCCCTGGGCCTCCAGTTGGGGGCCCCAAAAAAACTTCTTCCCTAAAGTCGTTAGAAGCACCGTTCCATTTAAAGAATCCACACTGTATATTTCTTAATTAAGTTCCAAGAGATGAAAGTAGAGGATTACAACAACTCAAATTTATTGATTAACCATAAATGACGTCTAAATGTCAACAGTGTGTCAAATAGCAATAATAGTAGGATTTTTTTACCAACAACTGTCAATTAAATACATAAAAGTAGAGCAACACCGTTCTCAACTAAAAAGCCAGTTAACTCATTTTCGTTTTAGTATCCTTTGGCCTATGATCGGCGCCATATTGACACCAAACTGACAGAAAATCCATGTTTGACTTGTCAATTTGGTTATAAAAATAGCTGCCACAATAGGCTAAAGGGCACTGAAGTGGTAGGAGTTAACAGGCTTTTTAGTTGAGTACGGTGTTGAGTAGAGGTCTTCAGGAGTTCAGGGAGTACATAAAAGCGCTCTCTGTCAAAGGCCGTGGTGATCAAAATGTGAAAAAATGCTACAGCAGATATAATCTTAATTAAAGGAAAAGCCTACCTCCCCACTGCCAGGTATGATCATCGCTCCTTCCATGGCTGGCGCACTTGCAATTGGTCAATTTTCCTTGTGCGCATGCCCGAGCTACCAAATACATAAAAGTTGAGGTCGCCAGGGAGTACATGAAAGCGGTTTCCCGGTACATTTTCCTGAAAAACTTTTTCATGGTGTTCGAGGAGCAGTTCCAATGATCGTACCTAGAAAAATTGTAGGTCATTTTTCATGGAACTCAAAAACTTTTTTAATATTTTATATTTTTTTTATACTGGGACAGTGGGACTTTCCATCCATTACAGGATCAATATATGCCCAATGTTAGCGAAGTTTTTTGCAAAGTTCAAGACAAACACAAAATATCCATGCACCTAGCATATTTTTAGCACCTTTAAATTACTAAAGATTGTATGATTGCACAACAATTTTTTTGGAACCCTGAAAAAGTTGTGGCCAGTGTGAGATGGCAATGACCATAAAGTACCGTTGTAAAAATTATTATTTACCCCATCTGTTCTAAAAGTGGGTTGATTTTTACCTGATTAGGGCGCTCAATTCTTGAAATAATAATAATTGTTCCTCAGAAGGGTGAACTGATAATTCACCTTGTCAAAACTCATAATGGCCCTTCGATAACAAGCGTTATGCTACTGTCATACTATATTTGTTTTTTGCATAGAAATATGATGTCGGTTCACCTGGAAGTGTATCCTTGAACAGGGAGCGGCATAGATCTATGGCAAATGTCCAGCAAACATGTTGGTGTTGGCATCGGCGACTACACGCTGGCCCGATGTTGGAGAGATTGCGATTTTTCAGTTTTCGGTCAATAATCGGCGACTGACGGAGGCCCACATTACTACAGTCGACTTTATGCCGACACCACTTTAGGACCGACGATGGTCCGATACGAATTTTGTTTAACCGGTCGAAAATCGGCAACTGACGATGGCCCGATTTACTATAGTCGACTTTATGCCGACGCCTACTTTATCTACTTAAGGGGCCGACGACGGTCCGATTGGAACTTTGTGTAATCGGACGGGAATCGGCAACTGACGATGGCCCGATTTACTATAGTCGACACTACGCCAACGCAAACCTTATCTGCTTTAGGGCCGATGATGGTCCAATTGGAACTTTCTTTAATTGGTCGAGAATCTGCAACTGACGATGGCCCGATTTACTATAGTCGACTTCACGCCGACGCCCACTTTATATGCATTACGGCCGACGACGGTCCGATTGGAACTTTGTTTAATCGGAGGAGAACCGGCAACTGACGATGGCTCGATTGACTATAGTCGACATTATGCCAACGCAAACCTTATCTGCTTATCTGCTAGTATGTAGGGATGGCGTTAATGTCACTATATTCACTGTACAGTGGAATATAATATTATATATATAATGAGCAAAAATATTTCAAAACTAGAATGCGAATTTGACAAGATGGTGGTAGGTACTTCTCTACAAGAATCACCTCTCCCGCCACTTAAACCAGCCCAACTGGTTAAGCACCCGCATTATCGAAACTTTGTAGTTTGCCAATGTGGGATCGTGTCAAGCAACCATCGACGAACCTTCGTCAATCACCGACTTTGAGAGGCTGATGTGGGGCCTTATTATCTACCCATTATCGGACCTTTGTGGTTTGCCATTTTCGGGCCACTTTAAGCTACCATCGACAGACCTTCGTCAATCGCCGACGTTGGACCGCTTTAGGAAACCAATGTCGGACTTGAATAGTTTACCGATGTCGGGCCGAGACCAGCTTGACTACGTTAGACCGACCAAATTAAGAAGCTTTATGGGCGGATGGTCGGTACCATGCGTACGTTGCGTCGGCAAACATATATTGGGCCTACATCGCAAAGCGGACAAAAAATACTGCTGGTCCGATGTCGTAAATCGACGTCGTGCCGATGACGGCAAATTCGGCAAGCGACATCAGGCCGACGAATGCCCGAGGGAACCGTGTTGGCTGGGTGATCACATGGGATAAAAACGTTATATTCTTGAGCGACGATCCGATCGTACGGATCTCATGAAAGTCATACGTTTCCAATCGCATAGTCCGAAACCGGAAAATAGCGTTGAATCGAGTGACGCTTGCGCAATAAAGAGGTGTTTTTGGAATGTATTGCTTCCTAAACTGCTTTATGACTTTCAAGAATACACGTCCAGGACCCCAATTTTTGAATTGTGAGAGAAGGAACGTTCTCCTAAGCGATGTGATCGATCCCGAGATAGATCACATCGCATGCTATTCGATCGCTGTATTTTTTAACCTGCCCTTGATCGTGTGCATCTTTGCCATGTTTACTTTGGTACAAACGAACTACTTTTTCATATTCAAGGCCTACTCTAACTAAATATTACGTTTTCTCCGCCGCAGTGCCGAATTAACCTCATTTTCGGAAAAAACTTCTTTGGTTTTTGCAGTTCACCTCTGTGGTTGGTTTTCTGAGTTTTTGTAATAAAAATTAGTGGGAAAGGAGGCTCGGGCGTTCCTTTTAAAAGGAAGGTCCCACATAACACAATCCAAAAAATTATTATCATAGAATTATCATAGAATTCATGGCCAAACATCCGAAACTTCGAGCAGGAACTTTTTCCAACTATTTTACCTACAAAATGGGTCAAAAATTGTGAAAGCATCTTGTTGATTTTCTTACCTTTAATTTCTAAATTTATCCTTTTAAAAAAAACAACAGACACAAATTAAAAAAAACAAAGCGAGTAATAGAGCTTAAAAAATCGTGTGTTCTACGCAGGCGTCTCTCGAAAACAGCGGTGTTCTCTCACTTGAAACCCGCCGGATCGGATCTCCCACTTTTTGCGAGAATGTGAACAAGTTTCCATCGTTCAAAAATACATCACGGGATAGATCCCTACCGACTGGTGATGATTCGCACAAAAAACCACACGTTCCCGTTTCAAAAATTAGGGTCCTGGGGGGACCATCACAAGAGGCTCAAATATTTTTAATGTTACATTTTGTAGCCTTTTTGTAGCTATAGCTAACGGTTAAATTAATTTTGTAGCTGTAGCCGTTTTCGAGAAAACGCGACCCCCCTAGTTTAACCGTTGAACTGAGGGGCGACCCCCATAACTTCAGTTCTGCTAAAGCTAGAGAGTTCAAATTAACACCACATTTTGTAGCTCTGCTTGTTCGAGGGGATCACATATTAAAAGTTTTTAAAATATTGGGTTGGGTTGGAAAAATATATCACACAGTACATTTAGCCTATATATTTTGCCTATTAAAATTAAAAAAAATTCGTAAACGGCAACAGCTACAAAATTTTTTAATACGTCAGATGAGAGCCAAAACTGTGCTCTATGCAGCAACCGTTCAAGTGTGGCGGCCCCTGGTAAAAAAAAACACTTTTTTAAATTTATTTAATTTTACATGGATTGGTTCGAATCACACGCGGTTGATACCGCAGCATATAAACCTACGCTCTGGCTAAGATATGTTGATGATACTTTTATTGTCTGGACCGGAAATGACCAACCACTTTCAGAATTTCTTGACCACCTAAATAACAATGTAGTTGGAGCAAAATTGTCAAATTACTTTTCTTGATGTACTTGTCAAACGAGTAGAAAGCGACATCAGAACAATGGTCTATCGTAATCCCACTCATACAGGAAGATATTTAAATCAAGATTCAAATCATTCTGCTACAACCAAAATCGAAATAAGAAACATTAGGAAGGATCTGCAGCAGAATGGTTAGAGCCTTAAACTTACAACATATGCATATACATTAAAGGAGTCATCAGAGAAAATTCGAAGAGTAGCACACAACTTTAATATTAAAACAGCTTCTAAACCTAGTTTCTTGTGATTGTGGTGAATTATACATAGGCGAAACAAAAATACCACTATCGGTGGGGCTTACGGAACATCAGACGAATATCCAAAGAAGTGAAATAACGGAATCACCGAATGTAGTGGACAGAAGCAAAGGTTTTGCATAAGGAGTCACACTGGAAAAAACGAAAATTCTTTGAAGCTGCCCTTATTGGGCCGAATCAGGGTATTTTCCGTAAACTAAGTGTTGAAATTCCAAATATTTGGAAGCCCCTTCTTGGGCGAAGTCTTGGCGGAGTCAACTTCTTAAACTTCACGGTTGACTGATATCCCATAGTATACAGGGTGATTCACGACGAAATGCAAATATTTTAATGGTTAGTATTAGAGTCCAGGGGCAACTCATATCCAATGCTAAAATAATTTTTGAATCTTTTTGTCAAATATACAGTGTGATTTATAAAAATATTGCAAAAATAAAAACGGACATATCTCGGAAACCAACAAACGTATTTACATTAAATTTGTCACATATAAGGAGCCCCAAAAGCTACTGCTACCAATGTATAAAAAAATAAAATTGCAGGTTCGGACGGAAAGTTTAGTTTTATAAATTTTTGTTAAAAACAACACACTGTATACTGCAATTTGCAAATTTTGGTATTACCACATAAAAGCTAAAGGATGGTGCTATAATACCCTTAGATTGTATTTAACGCGTTAAGTCTCAGTTTTCCATAAGAACAATAAAAACATCCAAATTCCAATCCTGAGATATTAGGGTTACAAACAATAACACATTTTAAATTCCTAAAAACGTATTTTTAGGTTAAAACTAATTTGGGCATAAATAAATCAACACTCACCCTACTTTGCTTGGGTAGGGCTGGTACAGGGCCGGATTAATATTTTTCAATTTATTTTTATAATTTGATTTGATTTGAAGTCGTAGTCAAATCATTAAAATTCCAGGCCCGGACTAATATTTATTTGGTTTTATTTGTCCTTATTGGAAAACAACATTTTTTGTACTTCATTTGGAGATTTTGGTATCACAACATACAAGGCAAAGGATGTTGCCATAAATAATTTTTAAATTGTATAATTTACAGGGCGATCTACCATAAATTCCACCGCCATTTTTCTCCGTTATTATGCATGCTATAAAAGAGTTTTCGAGGAATCTAAAAATCCGATAAAATATAGGATGTTTTATTTAAAATAAGAAATCTTATGTCGACATTTGACATTTGTAATGACACTTGTCAACTTTGGCATACATATTCTAATAGGCTGGAAAAAGTTATACAGCTTTTGTACCAGCAAGCATTCCTAATAACAAAGAAAAGTGATGGTGGCATTTACGGTAGATCGGATCACCCTACAATGATAATCTATAATCTTTGAACGGTTTTGTAGATGATGATCAATTTAAAAAAATACTTAAACCATCATCCTTTGTATGTTGTGATATAAAAAAATCTTCAAATGAAGTACAAAAGAATGTTTTGTTCCAATAAAGACAAATAAAATAAAATAAATATTAGTCCGGGCGTGAAAAGAGATTTCAAATTAAAATAGGGTTTATTAATAAATTAAATGTATGTGTTTCTATATTTTATAAAAATAAATTTAAAAATATTAATCCGGCCCAGTATCAGCCTGTTTTTTGCTTGGGTAGCGTGGGTGCTGATTTATTTATGCCTAAATTAATTTTAACCTAATACGTTTTTAGGAATTTAAAACGTGATATTGTTTATAACCCTAATATCTCAGGATTGGAATTTGGATGTTTTTATTTTTTTATAAAAGATTGAGACTTAACGCGTTAAATACAATCTAAGGGTATTATAGCACCATCCTTAAGCTTTTATGTGGTAATACCAAAATTTACAAATTGCAGTATTCAGGGTGTTGTTTTTAACAAAAATATATAATAATAAATTCTTTTTAGTCCGGACCTGGATTTTTTTTTTATACATTGGTAGAAGTAGCTTTTGGGGCTCCTTATGTGTCCCAAATTTAAAGTAAATACGTTTATTGTTTTCCGAAATATGTTCGGTTTTATTTTTGCAATATTTTCATAAATATGAGTTGCCCCTGGTCTGTAATACTTATCATTAAAATATTTGCATTTCGTCGTGAATCACCCTGTATAACAACGTTTAAAGGTAGTGCAAATCTAACTTTAACAACTTGCACGAATAAAAATTGCTACTCGTGTGATACTTACTGAAACTGCGATTTACAAGACGTCCTAGCCAAATGTTTGGTTTCCTGCAATAACTCGGGAAGCCCTTTTCTGTTTTTGCAAAGTTTCGCTTGCAGTTTTAGTCCCCTAAGCCATTTGCAAATTTCCTTCTGGTTGGAAGTTTCCATATCGTATGCGCTCACGTTAGTGGTGTAAATTCGCGATACAAGGTTCCGTTTGCGTGAAGCTTTGCATTTTGGGGAATTTCTGGAATAGAGAGTTAGTTTAATTCCAGCGCTCGGGGCAGGAAGGGTACAAACCACAGTTAGCTAACTCTGGGAAAATGAAAAATGAAACATGCCATTTTTCTTTAAGAGTATAAGTAGTCGGGAACCCACAATAAAGCCGAATTACAAAAATCGAAACAGAGTTAAACAGAAAATAAAACGTCCGAAACGAAAGTAAAACGCCCAGGAAATAATGGACACGAATATAGTCTTCTAGAATCTTAATTTACTCGATCCTTAAAAGATATGAACATAATTTAACCCATTATAATTTTCCCGAACCTTAAAATATCAGAATTACAAAATTATCGAACCACAAATGGATAGAATATTATATGCCCGATCCGTAAATGAGCAGAACCACAATTAGGCTCTGGATTGTGGCGTTGACAAGTTTCTCTATTTGGAAGATGACACGGGGATTTTTTTTTATTAAACGATTTTATTTAACTTCACAGTTTCTGGCTGTCTAACTGTCTATATTTAATTTTTGACACACTTCCCGTGATCCGATGTTAATATTATGAAAAAATTTGGGGGCAGGGGGAGGTTGAGGGATGTAAAGAGGGTAAATTAATACAATATCACAACTTACTTGGACTCTTCCCTGCCGTAGGACTGGCAACGTAGCAATTGAATTCGTGTCTATCGGTCCAAATCATTTTCGGACAGATTGGGGTTCTTGAATTTTGTGGTTCGGCATTATTATGTTTCCATTAAAGTATTTTCGTTAAAAATATTTTGTGACATTTCGTGTTTCAACAAAAATATGTTTCGTTTAAATTTAATTCTATGCATATATTTTCTAGCGATTTAATTTTCCCGTCATTTCATTTTCCGGACCAATTATTTTCTTTTCTTTTAAATTCTGACAAATTATGTTTTTGCTAAATTTGGTTTCGGGTTTTTTTTGTAGAGACTCTAAGTAGTCTTTTGACCCAAAATTTTTATTTTTCAACAAAGGAATTTTTTGATAATTCTGGTCTCATTTTTAAGACTATTTTCCTCAGAAAATATTGACCAATAAAATCGATGCGGCTGGAAGATTTGAACCAATGGGAAACCAATTACAGCGATAATTGGCACTAGTGAAAATTGTCGGTAATTTACACTAGTGCAAATTATCGGTAATTTGCACTAGTGAAAATTATCGCCTTCCATAAAAATAACCATTTTAAGACATATTCTGCCTATTATTGTCAGGGAGAGTATTGTTTGTGGGGACTGAACAAATCAGCTCAGTGAAACGCAAGTTGTGAAGATTAGGAATATAAAAATATGATAATAAATCTTAGAACATTGGACTACTAGAAGGAGTCTGGTCTGTCTGGTTACACTGGTTGTTTGAGTGCAACATCTACAGTGGGTAAAGGGGAGAAAGAAATCTGTGTTGCCAATTTTAATAACAGAATTATGCAACAAAAACTTGTAAAATTTTGAGCATAATCCTACTGGAAATATTAACAGGCCATGACGAATTCGTATCAGGTAACTTGGATAAGTAAGTAACAGTGCGGAACGATTTGTGAGTGGTTCAAGGTTGGAAATCATAGTGTATGATGGTGTTTAATGATGTATAGTGGAGGGTGACCAGTGAAACTACTGATGAGCCCACGCTTGTTACCCAGGGCGAAACATCGTTTAATCATTTCTCTTTTCGCTTTGATCTTTTGTGTGTTCCTTGTGAGATGCTCATCCAAGTTTGAATTTTCGTTATTTCCACCCAAGATCTTTTGATCTTTTGTTTTTTAATGTCATTATTGTTTTGAAAGTGAACGTTTCAGCACTTGTCAATAGTGTTTTTTTTATATTTTTGTGAAAAGTTTGTGGCGAAAAATGATCTCGAAGTGTATTATTATATGCAAGTTGAAACAGAAACCGGGGGAGCGCAGTATTTCGTTTCACAGGTACGTTAATTTAAAATATTAACTAAATATTGGGTTACAATTCGTCATATTTGACCATTCTTGGTAAACAAAGGCAGAAAATCTGTGTTGCGGGCTTGTCATTAATTTCAGTTTAAATAGGGATTTCCATAGCACTTCTTTCTTATTTTTATAGTTGTACATCCTACTTGAATACATTTTTAGGTTTTTTTTTATAGAAACATAGGGAACTAAAAATTATTGAAGGTATTCTAAATAATATTAAAAACAGGGAAAACGTATTAGGCTAACATTACAACAATGGGATGAAGATGTTGAACTCAAACACCCTGCCCTAGGTCTAAAAAAAAGTTCCTTCTAGTAGTTCAATGTTCTAAGTAATAAATCATACGATATTTTATTCAGGAAGTAGTCCGCAGCATATCCCCAGCACTCGAGCACTATCGACAATTTACTATGCACTCGGGATATTACCTATGATCATTTTATAAAATTAAGGGTTCTCTATAGGTAGTCTTTCGATTTTTTCTATTATTTTTCCCACATTTTGGCCACATTTTTCCCGTTTTCAGAGACCACTTTAAACAATTTGCAAAGACTATAGACAGTGTTTTAAAAATATTTCACCGTTTTCTTCACCCCCCCCCCCTCTAACCTCGTAACCATAGTATTTTAAGTTTTTATTTTGTTTAAATCGGCTTAGATGTTTTTAAGAAATTGCACATGAGATCAATACACAGGTTTTATTTCAATCAAATAAATATTTATTTCTTTTAAGCAAGTTATATTTGACTTGAAGAAATTTATTTTGCCCTAAATAAGTATTTGTTTGGTTCAAAAAAATATTTGTTTGGACCATGGAAAACAAATATTTATTTGGCTCAATTCAATCTTTTTTCTGGTACCTTTCTCATACTAGAGTGAAAAAAAAAAGATAAAAACTTACTGATTTCCAAAAATCTCGTCACTATTTATACAGGTATAAAAAAATACAATCACCAGACAATGCAAAAGAATTTTGCCTTGCAAGTAGTTCATGGTTTTTCCACATTTTCTTTGATAGGCGTTTTTTTCGAAAATTTTTCAAAAGTTATAGAAAATTGCATGATGCACGTCTAAATTTTATGATTTAAAAAACAACAAAAAAATCTCTTTTCTCCTTTTTATTTTTGCTCCATCCAACAGTTTTACAACGCACTAAAACCGCACTAAAAAGCCGACTAGTTTAAAATGGCAGGAATTGAAAAAAAAAATTAAATCAATACCCAGGCCATACCCATACGTAAAGACAAACAAAGGAATACCCGATACGTTAAATAATATACACGGATTTATGAAAATGGGGGAAATGTTTGCAAAGTTGTTAAAATCGGAGTAAAACAAACCCGTAAAAAAGATAAGACAATTTTTAATACTGAGGCAGTTAAAAAATCCTTAAATGTCTCGACACCACAGCAGAAAGGAAAAAAAACAAAGATAACTGTAAAACTGCAAACTTTTAACCGATTCCAAAAGGAAAACTAGGTTATAAGGTCGACAGCCGAATCAATTTTCATATGTTTTTTTAAATTCGGTAAAAGGTATCGGCCAAAAATAAGATCCTAATCCTAAATAAAATTTCTCGTTGCTCTACTATGTCTCGCCTATCTCTACGACCACCCTTGCAGTATTCCTAACCATTTTGATATCTGGGTTGGCATAAATGCCTGATCCAGAGTTTCACTTCTTCTATTCTCCCTTTTATTGCCCTCTCACTTTTTTCGACAAGGTAATAGAAGTGGGCAGCATGAAGTAAATTGTTGCATCAAGCACTGAAGAAGAATTGGTTTGGTTACGTCGTACGTTGTAAGCACAACTTTAACTCTTTTTTTTTAAGGACGCTTTCACCAACCCATCAAAGATACGCTAACAACAAGGAATCAAAAATAACGTGCCAACTTTAACGGTGGGATTTACTAAAAGGGTTTATTCTATTTTAGAACAGACTTAAGTTTAAATTAAATTTTTGGTTTTAAGCATTTTAAACCAACCCTCCTTGAGTTTTGGACATAGTTTGATTTATAAGAAGAATTTTAATAAATTTATTTTTTTTAATTTCAATTCGATTTCAATTTCAATTTATTTTTTCAAAATTATATACCTAATTACAAGTAACATTCTTAAAATTGTTTCTTAAATTTAAAAAATTTATTAAATAATCATCTTAACACAATCACTTGTTGGACTTAGAAGAAAGTTTCAATTTCGAAAAAAAGAAAATTAAAAAATTTAAACCCACGCGGGGTTTAAATAATAAACACTCTGTAGAACAAATTAAAATTGGGGTTATATGTCACTCTAATTAAAACTTACCTTTGTTAATTAATTTTTTTAATTAATACTTGATGTTGGTAACAATAAAATAAGGAGTAGATTAATTTTGTATTTATTTAAAAGGTGTTTTAATTTATGAAATGTATTAAAAAACTTAAATGCAAGTTTTGTTTAAATTTCTGTCACTGTCGAAATGTCAGTTTCAAAATATTAGCTGCATTCAAATCACAAACAGCGAGTTCAGATCTCTTACCTCTGCTTGTACCTTGCCTTGCACCAACCTCTACTGATGAAAGCTGCAGCTTTGGAATGGTTTGGGCTTTGAGTAAGGAAAGTTTTCTTGACTGAGCTTTCAGATAACCCCAATGTTTTAATTTCAGTTTGTAAATACTTGTTTTGGATTTTTTTGGTTGGTATATTTTTCGTGCTTAATCAGTGACCTTCACTTAAGTTTGTTTTGCCTCGTAGTGTTCTCATAAATATATTTTTTGTGCTTAAAATGAGTTGAAAATATGGCGTTTTTCTAGACAAAATTTGAGGTGTTCTATTGGTTAATGAACAACTTGGGATATTAAATAAGGTAAATTAATCCTTGTAAAAACGGTTACTTAGGGAAATTATAAACGAACTTATTACCAATTGCCACAAAACAATCCTTTCTGGGGGCTATAAATTTAAACCTCAAATTTTGTGCCAAATTTTTGGCGTATTGATCATTTGCCATTTTGAAACTTGTAAAATAAATAGTTTGAGTGCATTTTCTCCTAAAATATGGTATATTTTGAGAAAAAATGCAGTTTTTCAGTGGTATTTTGTAATAACAATACATAATAATCAATAACTGTGTCTTTTCTGTATGGGTAAGTGTTTTTTAAAAATTGGTTTTAGGTTTTAGTACCCCCTACAGGGGTAAATATTTACACCAGTGGAGGGCACTATTTTAGATCTTAGTAAATCCCACTGTAGATGTCTAATGATTAGATTTTCAGTGGCGGTCCCAGCCACTTGAAAAGGGGGGAAAAACTAGAATAAAAGCATAACTTTTATTAGACGCATATCAGTACTTGGCTTCAAATCTAGGAGAGGGGTACTCAGATTTTAAGTTGTTTATTTCATACATTTTTTTTTAAAGAAAATGGTTAAATGCGCCGAAAATTTGAGAAAATTTCATTAAAAATTCAATTTTTGAGTCAAATCGTAATCGTAAAATCGTAAATATTAACATATCATAGCGCCGAAGGCGACAATTTTTAAGAAAATTGCATTTTTTTATTTGAAAATTGTAAATGTATCATCAATGGTTTTAAAGCGCAGCAGGCGAAAATGGTTTTAAAGCGCAGCAGGCGAAAATTTTTAAGAAAGTGACACTACAAATGCCATTGTTAACACAAAATTGAACTGATACCGTAAATATCAAAGGTGTTATAGCGCCGCAATTTATGCCCTATTTTTGATTTTCTACATATTTTCGTACAAAATTTAAATCCAGGGTGGGGGGGTTTAATTACCCCCTACCCCCCTGAAATCCGCGCTTGAGTAACTACGTGTAATTTTTTCAGTTATAATAAACATAGATAACAAACAAACCACAAACAAAACCTAATATCTAAATAATTTTTTTAGATCTAAAAAGCTTTTTAAGTTGAAACATTTCCTTTTATATTGCATATTTCAAATACAAACCGTTTCAAGCTACTGCGAACATAGGGCGGAAGAAGTTTAATTTGCCAGTGTACGTACATGCAGAGACACCGCACGCCTATCAGTGAAGCAACCAACACTCAGGTTTCCGATCGCCATTCGCTGCCGTTCGCCGCCGTTCGCCTTGTATTTAGTACGCCTCTAACCACGGTGCTGTGTGGAGCGTAGTCAATGAAACCGGAATTTGGTCAATAAATACGCAAATTTTTATAACGTAATTTTCTTATTTTTTGTCACTGATAAATAAGAGCGTTTTATTGTCAACTGCTCAGATTTATCAGTGACGACGTGTTACAATGAAAATAATAAGGAGAAACAAAATAAAAGCAAGTTCTCAAAATAAAATATACATTCTAAAAACCAAAAAGATTCTCCCAGTCAAAAAAAAAATTAAAGCAAATGTTCGAAAAGTCCTCCTTGCTCGGCTAGACAATATCCGAGCCTACTATAAAAACCCCTTCTAACGTTTCCAAGCATGTTAGGGGTGATAATTTGAAAAGCTTCTTCAAAAACAGATAGAAGTCATTAGGAGCAAGATCGGGAGATCGAGCTGGCCATAAAAAAGTTCCCCGTGTACTTATAACCCGATTAGGAAATACATTATCAAGATATTCCCTAACAAGGCCAACATTGTGAGCGGAACAA
The DNA here is from genome assembly GCA_963921995.1 of Oxystoma pomonae. Lineage (NCBI taxonomy): Eukaryota > Metazoa > Arthropoda > Insecta > Coleoptera > Brentidae > Oxystoma > Oxystoma pomonae. Next base: position 117,729,803 of record OY998166.1, on the reverse strand, counting down.
CGATCTTGTTGAAACCATGTTTCACCAAATCTTACACCTAACAACTGCCTAGCAGTTGGAATAATGTGCTGCTGCAGTAGATCCAAGTATCTAGGACCATTCAAATTGCAATTGCCGTTAATAAAAAATGGCCCAATTACGTGTTCCCCTACAATACCCCCCCCCAAACATTTAGTTTTTGGGGATACTGTGTTCTTACGTCAAAATACAAATGCAAATTTTCCCTCGACCAATATCGAACGTGTGTTGGGTTATGACGATTTGACCATTTGACCATCTGCACTTTTTCGGCAACTTCGTAGACATCCATTTTTAGTTTTAAAAATGTATTATTTCAATTAAGCACTTACCCATCTGTTTCTCGAGCAAGGCAGAAATAAAATAAAATAATAAAAACAAAATGAATTTCCAAAAGATAACACTGCGGCGTGCTTCGAATCCACCTCGGTCGTACGGCACGGAGAGTAAATTGGACTTGATTCCCCCTATGTTCGCAGTAGCTTGAAGCGGTCTGTATAAGATGCCTATGTCAAAAAAGTTCGTTTCCAGTTTTTTTCAATGACTCACACAATGTCAATTTCAATATGTCTGTTGATATCAGGGGACGGTTCTTGGACCGGTCCTGTTCACAATCTACATTAATAATTTGCTAAAATTGGAAGGCTCGGGACTTGCTGATGACATCGCAGTATTCTATTCTGCACAAGACTGGAAAGCATTAAAAGATAAAGTGGAAAAAGGTTTAAAACACGTAAATAACTGGTTTCAAGAAAACAAGCTAACACTAAATAAAACAAAAACTAAATTCTTACCTTTTTCGTCTTATGCAAATAGTCTACCAGATTTCGAACAACTTAATATAAATGAAAATGCTGCGGTGTCCAAAGCTGATTCTACAAAGTACTTGGGAATCACTACAGACTGTCATTTGAGATGGGATAAACACATTCAAAACCTTACTAATAAAACAAGATATTTAATAACACGATTTTCCTATCTTCTCCTAACAAGTCTACTTTGCGCTGTTCCAATCTCAAATAAACTATGGAATTGCTGGATGGGGAGGAGTCGGATACATTTACCTTCAAAACATTGATGTGATACAAAAATGGGTCCTAAAAATCATTTTACATAAAAATCGAACCTACTCTAGTAATCGCTTATACTCCGAGTCAAAAATATATCTATATATATATATATTAGGCAACTTTACTTCTTACAACTACTTATTTGCATACACCGAAAAAAAATTACCCTTAACACGGTATCACACCCACACAATACAAGATTCAAAAACGAGTGTAAGACAGTACCATTAAATAGAAAAGAAATAGGACACAGGTCGTTCTTGCACATGGCTCCAAAATTCTACAATTTCCTACCAAACAACATTAAGTCAACAATATTTGAAAAAAGATTTAAAAATAATTTAGAAAGATGGATAGATAGTAATAACAGACTTATTTTACATAATCTATTTAAAACTATGTTATAATAAACTACTGTTATCTGTTAATAGTGTAGATAGGAATTATTATAGCTTTTATCAATTGTGACAATTTTTACCCAAAAAGTGACGTGAAACCAAATTGTGACATTTAAACTTGAATTGTGATATTTAAACCTGAATTTGACAAAACAAACCTGAATTATGACTTTTTAACACTAACAAGAAACTATAAAAGTTTCTTCAGTGTCTTTGTTTATTTCATTAGATTTAGAGATTGATCATGTATTACTATTTGAATTTGAAATAAACCATATATATATATATATATATATATATATACAGCAACGCTAAGCCCGTCAGACGAATTTCTGTCATAGTGTTTTTAAGTACTTATATATATTTTCAATCTTCTAAGGCATGAGGAGCTTCTTTCTGACGAAGCATTACTTACTGGCAAACATCCAAGAATGTTTTTATCAACGGAAAAATATCCTCATCATGTTTTGGTTTCAGCTTTTGCCTACTTTTGACCAATATTGTTTCCAAATACTGACTTCTCCCAGTTTATAGTATTTGGAAACGACATTAGTTAATTTTGCCCTGATTTTGGCTTCACGTTATATAAAACTTGGTATGAATATTTTCAGGTCAAAAATACTTTATTGAACCTTGATTTCAGGTCTGAAATGATTTTGTCTAAAACTTGTTTATAAATTGAAACTCTATGTTTCAAACTGTCCCAATATACTGTGAAGGGATTCTAAAATGTCTTTAAAGGAACGTTCTGCAATTTCTCGTTTTTTTTTTCCACTTCAGGGTTACCACCAGAATCTTTGTTGTTTACTTTTTTCTGGAGTAAAAGGCGGACCATGGACCCCCACGCCCCCCCTCCTGTTACCGCCACTGCTAGATTTAGGATTGTAAATATGACACATCTTACGTAATTATAAAAACCTACTTCGAAGTTTAACAGATAAAACGTTTTACAAATTTAGAGCCAGAGCAAAGACTTTTATTTTGATTCCATTTTTTATCTGACATCTCTGTGGGATCGCTTTTTCAGTAAATACCCACGCTCATTCTTTACAAATATGTATTTTTCGGCTAGTTAATGTTTTATATTGTTGACTTTATTTGTTACTTTGGCCAGTTAAGAGTGCAAACATTCGACCTTTGTCGTTCGAAAAAATGGTCTTGGTGTTCGACTTTTTGTTTAACTTCACAAAAGGTTATTTGCTGCGCAAGCTCTGGGTGGAAGATTTAGGCAAATTGTAAATATTTGACGTACACACTGCTAAACGACGAGTGACATATATTTTTTTAAATTTAATCGTAAAATTTGAAGGCTTTTACCCAAATTGTAGTAAACGATCACGGTGGGATTTAATAAAAGGGATTAGTCTATTTTAGAACGGTCCTAAGTTTAAGTGAAATTTTTGGTTTTAAACATTTTAAACCAATCCTAATTGAGTTTTAAACACAGTTTGAATTATAAAAAGAATTTTAATAAATTTGTTTATTTGTTGGATTTCAGAAGAAAGTTTCAATTTAGAAGAAAAGAAAATTTAAAAATTGAAACCCACGCGGGGTTTAAATAGTAAACACTCTGTAGAATAAATTAAAATTGAGGTTATATGTCACTCTAATTAAAACTTACCCTTGATAATTGATTTTTCCAATTAATACTTTATGTCACACAACGATTTAGATGGGTGATAATAAAATAAGGAATAGATTAATTTTTTATTTATTTAAAAGGTGTTTTTATTTATGAAATGTATTAAAAAACTTAAATGCAAGTTTTTTTTACATTTCTGTCACTGTCGAAATGTCAGTTTAAAAATATTAGCGCTGCGTTAAATCACAAACAGCGAGTTCGGATTTTTTACCTCTGCTTGCACCAACCTCTACTGATGAAAGCTACAGCTTTAAAATGAGTGGGCTTTGAGTAAGAAAAGTTTTCTTGACTGAGCTTTTAGATAACCTCAATGTTTTAATTTCAGTTTGTAAATAATTTAATTTTGGGTTTTTTTGTTTGGTATATTTTTCGTGCATAATCAGTGACCTTCACTTATGTTTGTTTTGCCTCGTAGTGCCCTCATAAACATATTTTTTGTGCTGAAAACGGGTTCAAAATATGGTGTTTTCTGGACAAAATTGGAGTTGTTTTATTGATTAATGAACAACTTGGGATATTAAATAAGGTAAATTAATCCTTGTGAAAACGGTTACTTAGGGAAATTATGAACCAACTTATTACTAATTGCCACAAAACAATCCTTTCTGGGGGTTATAAATTTAAACCACCCCCCAGAGGTGGTCTAAGAAGTCACCAATTTTAGAACCTCAAACACAGATTATGAAGCTATTATGTGCCAAAATTTTGGCGTATTCACCATTTGCCATTTTTAAACCTGTCAAAAAAAATTCGTTTTAAGGCATTTTCTTCTAAAATATGGTATTTATTTTGACAAAAAAGCAATTTTTCAGTGGTATTTAGCAGTCAAAATACAAAACAGTCAATAACTTTTTGTCTTTGGGTAAGTGTTTTTTGAAAATGGGTTTTAAAATTTAGTACCCCCCACGGGTGTAAATATTTAGACCTGTGGGGGGTACTATTTTAGATCTTAGTAAATCCCACTGTCAGAGTTTAATATGGATCAAATAAGATATCGTTTTTTTTAGAACTAAGAAATTATTTGTTCACTATTCACGGAACTAGACCGGAAAACTTAACTTTACAGGTCAAGAATAGAGATTCTTTGTTTTCCACAATTCCACAATAATTTTTAATGGTCACATGTTCCGTAACCAGAAAGGCTTTTAACTTTAAATTTTTCACATTGTAAAATCTTTAATTGGCAAATTTTTTTAATTTAAATTTCCAATTTTCGAAAATTACAGGATTATGACTATGACGCGATGCATTTCTTCAATTGGCAAACTTTCCAAAATTCAATAATAATATTTAATTGTCACATTGTTCAATTTTCAAAATTTTTTTAATTTACAAACGCTTTGCACCATGACGAAAAAGGCTTTTAACTTTAAACTTTTCACATTTTAAAATCTTCAATTTGCAAATTCTTTCAATTTAAATTTCCAATTTTCAAAAATTACAGGATTATCGTTTTGACGCCATGCATTTCTTCAATTGTCAAACTTTCCAAATGTTCAATTTTTACTTATAGTCTTCCTAGAGCTTGAATTATTTTCGAAAATTTTTTCGAGGTGAGAATTTTTTTATAAAAATTCGCAACAGAAAAAATTTACGGAGATTATTTCAAGCTTGCGGGAGATTCGAAAATTTTATACCAAAAATTATTAAAAAAAAATACAAATTTTGACAATTTGGCAAGCGTTTATTTTGCTTTGAGGTTTGGTGTTTTAATATAATTATTTTTTTTATACCTTCATTAAAAACATGATTTTAGTAACTGTCTGCAGATAACTAAAGCATGGCTTTTTTGTTTACCGATGCAAAAAAACATTTTTTTTGATCACGGGTGCAAAAAAAGATTTCGGTCCACTTTTTGCCCGAAATTAAAGAGAAATAGCGGAAAATAGTAATATTGAAAAAATCTAATTATTCTTGCCTAAAAATTAAGACAAACGAAAAAATCATTTAAAAACATCGTCAAAATATCAAACTGTCAAAATGTCGCAACAATGAACGTTACCGAATAAAAAGGCACATCGCCATGGAAAACCATTGTTATTTCATTTACCAGCCGTCTTGATTTTATTGTAAAAATGGTGTGTTGCGAGAAGTGCTCTTCGTCCGAGAATTTTAAAAGTATTTTCCTGTTTTTCTTGGATTTTTTTATAAAGGTATTTAAAAAAATAGTTTTAGCAAGTCGCGGCTAAACTGTGTTTTTTTTAATCGCGTTTTTAAATACCTCGCTGCGCTCGTTATTTAAACCAACGCTTGTAAAAAAAGCACTATTTTAGCCACTAGTTGTTAAAACTACTATTTTGACACTTTGAATGTCTGTGTTACCTATATTGTGACTATACACTTATTCATCTATTATTTTTACAATTCCCTGGTACTATAGTAAAATAAGGTTTGCATCTTTGTATCAAGTTGATTATAGTCTATTTAAATAACACAATATTATAGTACTAGAGGACAGGGAAAAATAGGTGTATAGGCACACGTGTTATATTGCACGCTAGGTGTTTTGTATTTCAAATTGAATTTGTTTTTTTTTCACTTTCCCTTTGCCCTAGTAAAAAAGAACAATTCTCAAATTCCCGAAAGTAACACATTTCTTCATACTCAAATAATCTTATACTACTAGAGACAAGGGAAAGAAAATCTCATAGAATGAATAGAAAATTGTACCTACGCCTCTGATGTTATTCTGACATCTGCACGTGACAGCTCTCCAGACAGGGAAATTATCACTTACTAATTTTTCAACTAGGTAACGCGACCAAAAAAATTTCCGAAAAATTCTGGTTATGGCCATAGCAACCTGCGAAAAACAAGGTATCTGATCGGCTTAAAACAACTGGTATAAAATTTTGAAAGAAAAATTTTATTTTTAATTTACAAACGCTGCACCATGACCAAAAAGGTTTTTAACTTTAAACTTTTGATATTTCAAAATCTTCAATTTGCAAATTTTTTCAATTTGAATTTCCAATTTCCAAAAATTACAGGATTATCGTTTTTTGGTCAAACTTTCCAAAATTTTACAATAACTTTTAATTATCAAATGTTCAATTTTCAAAGAAAAATTTGATTTTTAATTTACAAGCTTTCTAAAATGTTACAATAATTTTTAATTGTCAAATGTTCAATTTTCAAAGAAAACTTTGATTTTTAATTTACAAACGCTTTGCACCATGGTCAAAAAGGCTTTTAAACTTTAAACTTTTCATATTTTAAAATCTTCAATTTGCTAATTTTTTCAATTTAAATTTCCAATTTTCAAAAATTACAGTATTACCGTTTTTACGTTGCGTACCAGCGCCATCTCTTGGCCGTGCCAGCAAACGCTATGTCTGTCTGGCTCAAGTGCTTCATTACCTAGTCAGTGACCTTAGCTCAGAAAATGTCGAAGTCAGAATTGGCTGAACTGACAGTTTGGATATATCCAAAATTTTTATGGGTTTTCTAATCCATTTTATAATCTAACACGCTCATAATATTTTCTGGGTTTCTATAATAAATTCTCATAAAAACTTATTGCACCATCTGATAAATAGTTAAAAAAGTTATACTTAGTATACTTACTTAGTTAGCACTGGCGCACCCAGGAATTGACTTCGGGGGTTGTTTTTAACGAAAAATAATTAAAAAAACCTAATTTCGGAGGGGGTGGGGTTAGTTATATACATATTGTTGTAAATACTTCTGTATGCCCTTTGAAAAGTCGTAAAAATAATTTGTCGGGTCGGGTGAACCTTTACGAGGAATTGTCATATTAAAAATCATGAAATATTATAAACTGACTAGTGAAATATGAAGAAATCCTATGCGGTGTTTGTGTTTTATTTTCACTAGTTAAAAATCATGAAATACCATAATTTTTGATAAGCATAGATCATGAAATCTTATAATGTTTTATGTGTTAATTTTTATAATCATTTATGAGGTTTTTTTGGCAGGGCTCCTAAAGAAAAGACAATTAAAAGTAAACTGTTTTTTTACTACCCTTTCTGTCACTTTCACCTATTATACACATATTTTCTTTTGAAAAAGATGTCGACGTCACGACGTTTTATACCTTAAATTCGGTATTTAGTTTACCTTTCTCCCGTGTCATACACAGGCAGGTATACAAGCAACGCCAAATAAAAGAGTATTAAAGGTTTTATGTAGATTATAATGGAGTATTTTAACTTCTTTTATCTTTTGTTATACGGGCATTCCTGATTAGGCATGGCTTGCTGTGTGGCAGCCCGGGATGGTTCTTAATCAAATTATAAGGTATCGGCTCGGTCCCATAGAAATCACAGGAGAAGAGAACGAGTTTCAACAAGAGCGCATCCAAATTTGGGCATACACCATAAGTGCCGCCATTTTGATCCCTGGAATTCTCTTTTGATTGCCATTAACTAAAGTCAAACAAAACTTATATTTTTTTCGTTGCGGTAGAAATTTTGACGTCATTCCATTAAACCAACACCAAACCCTCTAACGCGGGAAATGGAGGGATAAAAAGATTTAGTTTGTTCGATTTCGATCAAAATTGGCATACAGGGGTTTTTCGGGAAGAGGATATTAATTTAGGGTACAAATCTAAAAATTAAAAAATAAATATTTAAAAAAAAACTTTTAAATAGCCACTTTATTAAATGCATTCAAAAGTAGAAAATAATTTTTTATCTCTCTTATACAATAATAAAAGCGATGGGCGCAAATTAAAAACTTGACGGCAAACTTCGTTATCGCGTAGTCAATCGTTTAGCGGTAACCATAACCTTACTTTTTTAATGACTTTTGTTGTTTTTTTTCTCAAGTAGTTTTTATTTGCTTTTCTCACCATATCATGGAGGAAAATCCTAATTTAGTGATAGGACTGGGAGACGGATACCTCACCATACATTTAGTCAGGCAAATGATTTTGCAAGATATCTTTGGTGGAATAATAGAAGAAATCGAGCCTCTGCAAACTTATTTATACTTACTCACCTGTTTACCAAAAAAAACGGTAAAAAAGGCATGCACCCCACTACTAATATAAACACGGCTAACAAAAAATAAAATCCAAATAATTACACAAAATTTTTGTAAAACAAAACAAACTTTTATAACCTAAATATCTTCCACCACTGGATCACATCAAGTTTGGTTGGTTGTCTTTTTAACGGTAAAGGTGGTCGCTATTCGATGCTAATTGGCGCCAGTGGTTACCTTTAATAAAGGTAACAGCCTGACCGAGCGCTACTGCGCGTGGTAACGGTAACAGACCGACAAAAAACCTGACCAAAATCTCCCTAATGACTTTAAGAGTTGGTGGAAATAATCCACGCTTTTATTATTATGATATCAGAATGCTAAAAATTATGTTCTACTTTTTATTTTGTATTTAAAAAGCTTTTTTTATATAAAATTATTTGTTACCGAACTGTAGATAATTAAAAAAATCACAAAAAAGCAAACAGTTAGCCAAGTCAGAAGCTCCTGGCATTTTTGTGAAGCAGCTACCATCCAAATGGCCGACCAGCAAATCTTCGTTCGCGCAGGTAGAAATCGCTCTCTATTTCCCTCTCCTATATCTATGTTTTTTAAAACAATCTTGACAGCTTTAGAAAGAAAATAAGATATTATTTAAGAGAAAAGCAATTTAACACCAAACTCAGCAGTAAGTATTTCAATAGACAGTAAATAAAGTTATGTCGTTTTTTCCAGTAAACCCTTGAATATAAGCCCCTCTTTCAATTTTGTGTAACCTTTTCTGAAACTTGTATGAATGAATTTATGTTTAGTTTTTTGTTTATAACGACCGCTGTAGGTTTTTTTCGACCACTGAAAATCTACAGGGTGTTGGTCAAATGTTTTTTTTATTGTAAAACTGTTTTATAAAATGGCCGAGCTTTCGCATATTTTGTTGTTTCTTCATTTCAACAACAATAAAATTCTCACTTTGGACTTATTAAATAAGATGAAACAACTTGCATGCAACTCTTAATTTATTGCTTTAATTTTTAATTTATTACATGTATGTCTCAGAACATGTGAAAAATGAATGCTACAAAACCCTGTGCCTTATTCAATACCTTTTTTTTTCTAAAATCGTGTTTTTGACACCAACAGTGCTTTTAAAACTATTGTGCTACAAGAAATTTTTTGATCACAATTGGTCATTTTATAGGCGTATACCAAAGTACAACCAGCAGAGTAGTGTGGAGAGTCTTTCCAGCATTTTGCTTACTATATCCATCCAGCTAGAATCGAAGAAGAGGGACTGCAAACTTACAAAAATCAACATTATTATAAAAGAAACAGGACCGGTATTCTCGTAATACGTAACGTTTTGAAGTCGCTAAGCGAAACGAATAGCGAACAGCGCGCTCAGCGGCACGCTGACCGACGACTTTTCGTATTCGCTCTGCCGAACGCGCTGTCCTGCGAGCAGACACAATCAAATTCGCTTAGCACATCTTGGCATCACCGAATTTTGCATTTTTATTTCTTGTTAGTCTTGTCGCTCCTTTTCTTTTTCTATGTGTAAGAAAGAGGCCATTACGTGATCGATTTCGATCCGTAGTTCACAAAGGGTAAATCAAATGGTGACTTTCACAAGTGCATGTTGATCCTTTAAAAAATTACTTGATGGTTTGATTTAGCTCAGTTAAACCCGCCCTTTGACCCTGTGATATAAACTAGTAGCACGTTCCCGCACAGTGTGCGGGAAAATGTTTACCCCGAGACTTACCCGCACCCCTACAAAAAAATTCCGCACTCAGTGCGGGAAAGTCTAAATTTATTCCGGCACTCAGTCAGGGAAAGTGGTGTTTCCGGCACGGTCGTATATTGATATTGATACTTTATTATGTAGCATTTATGGTTAAAATGGTTTCACAATAGTTACTTATATATCTAGTAAGTTATACCTTTTAATTATAGTGAACATGTGTATTCTACATTTTAAGAAACAGAAAATAAAACTCTAAGGTATTTGTTACCCAAAAAATAACCTAACCAATTCAACAACAAACACAGAATTCATACATCCACAAGAGAAACCTCGCGCGTGGAAAAATGTATGTTTTCATGGAACTGTTAAATTAAAAAAAGAAAATAGTAATATTTAGTACATTTATGAATAAATAAAATGACAAAAGACAAAAAACATAAAAATAGTAATTAATGTGAAAAATGTGATATTTCAGAAAAGTAAAGAAAATACAGACGAAAACACAGAAATAAAGGTAGTTACCTATATTGTTTGCTAATTATTTTTTATATCAATTAAGCTATTTATTTCTTGTTTGCTAATTTCATATTTCATGAAAGCTTTTAGTTTATTTTTGAAAGAAAACAATTAATGTGGGCAGGAGCCTAACAAAACCAGATATTTTTTGGTACACATCCGATGAAAGATACAAAAAGCACAGCTGACCAATGGCTTTTTTTACCCTTGGTTTTACAGAATTTTGATTGCTTCTATTTCTAGAATTATACGGATGCTCAATTATTTCGATGTCGATTTTGATAAGAAAAGTTTTTGTTGCAATTTTTTGGAAAAAAAAATTGTCTTACATCGAGCATCAAATAGTAAGGTTGATGTGTACGTGTTTGTCACCCGTCCCCAAGCTACTAATAAGAGATTTTTATTTTTCTAATTATTAATAAAAACGCAAACTGAAAAAACGACTATGTTTTCTGCAGCACTCTACAAAGTATTGTAGGGTAGGAAAATCGTACGCGCGGAGGGCAAAACAGCTGGCAAATGGTAGGTGTTTCTCAAACGGTCGCCACGCGCTGAGCGCACTTCGTCGACGCCTTGCGTTCAATATACGTGAATACCATTTTTGTTACTTTGGTCACGTGGTATGTGAATATTACGTTATCATACGGTCAGCGAGTACGAAACGCCGAGCGTATTTAGTTACGAGAATACCGGTCCAGAGCTTTTGCCTACTGCGGCAAAATTTCAAAAATTCTAAAAACTTGATTTGACGTTTCCGGTGGTCAGCTGACTTCCTTTTAAAGAAAATGGAGCCATTCCACACGTTATATTTTTGCTTAATTTACGAATTAATTGGTTTAAACAATTCAAAAATGAAATCTTGAAAACTTCCCTTAGGGAAACCTACTTTAAGTTGTTTAGGTTAATTTAATTTTATGTTTGGTAAGGCTGATTTCTTAATTAGTTAAATAGCAGTTAACATTGAAAAATAACCTAAAAGTAAAAAAGTATTGAATTTTTTTAATTTTTAATTAATTTTTAATCTTCTTACAGATTTTCTCCACAAAACATCGTTTGGATTCGTCTGGATTTAAGTTTTTTTTTTATATATACGGGGACTTTTCCATCCATTATAGGACCAATGCCCAGTGTTAGCGGAGTTTTTTGCAAAGTGAAAGACAAACACAAAATAGCCATGCACCTAGCCGGGATTCGAACCCGGGACCTTCCATACGGCAGGAAGATTCGCTGCCCACTGCGCTACTGCGGCCGGCTGTACTTTCATTTGGTTAAGGTGGTACGAGGGCGCTGGTTTTCACTTTTTAAGGTAGGTTTATGTAACTTTAAAATCAAATCCAATAACTTCACCCTATTTTACTGTACGGACACGTGTACAAAAAAAAAATATTAAAGAATTTGTAAAGAAGACTGAGAGTTTTACTTATTGCTAATTTTAAGAAGCTCCACTGTGAGAAGAATATGGACTACTTTTTCAATTTAAAAAAATCAACCGCTATTTTAAACAATACAAAATAAACGAAAATATTAAGGATTATGTTGTGATCTACCCAAAATATTACAGTTGACCGGTTCATTATTGCTTTCAATAAAGTAAGTCGACGACGTCGAAACTTCAGTCAACTGAACTCAATTCCAATTTTGATTGAACAATCGAAGACTAAACCTGAACCAGGTTCATCCTTGAACCAAGTTCACTGGAACCCGTAGTTGAACCTTGATTGAACAACCGGGCCTTAGATGAACTACTTAAAGATACCCGACGCTTACGGAGACTGATTACTTCCGTGTTAGACACTTACAGTGGGATTTACTAAGATCTAAACTAGTACCCCCCACAGGTCTAAATATTTACACCTGTGGGGGTACTAAATTTTGAAACCAATTTTCAAAAAACACTTTCCCTACAGGAAAGACACAAAGTTATTGACTATTTTGTTTTTGTTATTGCAAAATACCACTGAAAAACCGCTTTTTTTCTCAAAATATACCATTTTTTAGGAGAAAATACCCTAAAACTAATTTCTTTTGACAGGTTTCGAAATGGAAATGGTAAATACGCCAAAAATTTGGCAAATAATAGCTTCATTATCTGTGTTTGAGGTTATAAAGTTGGTGATTTTTTAGACGACCTCTGGGAAGTGGTTTAAATTTAAAGCCCCCAGAAAGGATTGTTTTGTGGCAATTGTAAATAAGTTGGTTTATAATTTCCTTAAGTAGCCGTTTTGACAAGGATCAATTTACCTTATTTAATATTGCAAGTTGTTCATTAACCAATAAAACAGCTGCAATTTTGTCCAGAAAAACGCCATATTTTGAATCCGTTTTCAGCACAAAAAATATATTTATGAAGGCACTACGAGGCAAAACAAACATTATGAATGATTATATAGGAAAAATATAACAAACAAAAAAATCGAAAACAACTATACTAATTTATTTAAAAACTGATATTAGAACATTGAGGTTATCTAAAAGCTCAGTCAAGAAAACTTTCCTTACTTAAAGCTCAGTCATTTCAAAGCTGTAGCTTTCATCAGTAGAGGTTGGTGCAAACCAAGGTACAAGCGGATCGAACTCGCTGTTTGTGATTTAAACGCAGCTAATATTTGAAACCGCTTTTTCGACAGTGACAGAAATGTAAACAAAACTTGCATTTAAGTTTTTTTATACATTTCGTAAATAAAAACACCTTTTAAAAAAATTATCGCCTTTTCTCTAGTGTGTTTATGTAATTTTTTAAAAGCAAAAAACAGATAAAAATATGTGGCTTTTAGCCTATTGGCTCACTATTATTATTTTTTGCAAATCCCAAAACAGATAACAGAATGTGGTCTTTAGATTATTATTAAAAAACTTCCAAAACAAAAAAAGTATCGTCTTTTGTCTAGCGTGTTTTTGTAATTCGATAAAAATATGTGGTTTATACCCTAATCGCTAATTATTATTTTTTTTTGCAAATCCCAAAAATGACACAAGAACGTGGTCTTTAGATTATTATTAGAAAACGTTCGCTGCGTTCAAAAAAAGTATCGTCTTTTGTCTAGCGTGTTTCTGTAATTTTTTAAAAGCAAAAAACCAATAAAAATATGTGGTTTTTAGCCTATTCGCTAACTATTACTATTTTTTTCAAATCCCAAAACTGCTACAAGAGTGTGGTCTTTAGACTATTATTAAAAAACGTTAGCTGCATTCAAAAAAAGTATCGCCTTTTGTCTAGCGTGTTTCTGTAATTTTTTAAAAGCAAAAAACCGATAAAAATATGTGGTTTTTAGCCTATTCGCTAACTATTATTATTTTTTGCAAATCCCAAAACTGATACAAGAATGTCGTCGCTAGATCGCCTTTTGTCTAGCGTTTTTGTAATTTTTTAAAAGCAAAAAACCGATAAAAATATGTGGCTTTTGGCCTACTTGCTAACTATTATTATTTTGGTTTTTACCCTATTCGCTAATTTTTTTTTGTTTGGCCTTATCTGCGGTCCCGCGGCTCCGAATTACACGGGTGCAGATAGGCCAGGTGTTCCATTCACCGTTCTACTCCCCACCAACCGCGAGGTCTTTTTATTTTAAAAAATTACAAAAAGGCGTAAGACAAAAGACGATACATTTTTTGAACGCAGCTAGGGTTGCTTAATAATAATCTAAAAAACCCATTTTTTCATCAGTTCCTGGATTTGCAAAAAATAATAATAATTAGCGAATAGGCTAAAAACTTCATATTTTGATCGGTTTTTTTTATTTTAAAAAATTACAAAAAGGTGTAAGACAAAAGGAGATACTTTTTTGAACGCAGCTAAGGTTGTTTAATAATAATCTAAAAACACATTTTTCCATTAGTTCCTGGATTTGCAAAAAATAATAATACTTAGCGAATAGGCTAAACACCACATATTTTTATCGTTTTTTTTTTTATTTTAAAAAATTACAAAAAGACGTAAGACAAAAGGCGATAGTTTTTTTGAACGCAGCTAAGGTTGTTTAATAATAATCTAAGAAACACATTTTTCCAACAGTTCCTTGATTTGCAAAAAATAATAATAATTAGCGAATATGCTAAAAACCTCATTTTTTTTATCGGTTTTTTTTATTTTAAAAAACTACAAAGAGACCTAAGACAAAAGGCTATACTTTTTTTTTAAAAAAATTACAAAAAGGCGTAAGACAAAAGGAGATACTTTTTTTGAACGCAGCTAAGGTTCTTTAATAATAATCAAAAAAACACATTTTTCCATCAATTTCTGGATTTGCAAAAAATAATAATAATTAGCGAATAGGCTAAAAACTTCATATTTTGATTATTTTTTTAATTTTAAAAAATTACAAAAAGGCGTAAGACAAAAGGAGATACTTTTTTGAACGCAGCTACGGTTGTTTAATAATAATCTAAAAAGCACATTTTTTCATCAGTTTCTGGATTTCCAAAAAATAATAATACTTAGCGAATAGGCTAAACACCACATATTTTTATCGTTTTTTTTTTTATTTTAAAAAATTACAAAAAGACGTAAGACAAAAGGCGATAGTTTTTTTGAACGCAGCTAAGGTTGTTTAATAATAATCTAAGAAACACATTTTTCCAACAGTTCCTTGATTTGCAAAAAATAATAATAATTAGCGAATATGCTAAAAACCTCATTTTTTTTATCGGTTTTTTTTATTTTAAAAAACTACAAAGAGACCTAAGACAAAAGGCTATACTTTTTTTTTTAAAAAATTACAAAAAGGCGTAAGACAAAAGGAGATACTTTTTTTGAACGCAGCTAAGGTTCTTTAATAATAATCAAAAAAACACATTTTTCCATCAATTCCTGGATTTGCAAAAAATAATAATAATTAGCGAATAGGCTAAAAACTTCATATTTTGATTATTTTTTTAATTTTAAAAAATTACAAAAAGGCGTAAGACAAAAGGAGATACTTTTTTGAACGCAGCTACGGTTGTTTAATAATAATCTAAAAAGCACATTTTTTCATCAGTTTCTGGATTTCCAAAAAATGATAATAATTAACTAATAGGCTAAAAACTTCATATTTTCATCGGTTTTTTTTATTTTAAAAAATTACAAAAAGGCGTAAGACAAAAGGAGATATTTTTTTTGAACGCAGCTAAGGTTCTTTAATAATAATCAAAAAATCACATTTTTCCATCAATTCCTGGATTTGCAAAAAATAATAATAATTAGCGAATAGGCTAAAAACTTCATATTTTGATCATTTTTTTAATTTTAAAAAATTACAAAAAGGCGTAAGAAACAAGGATATATTTTTTTTGAACGCAGCTAAGGTTCTTTAATAATAAGCTAAAAAATACATTTTTCCATCAGTTCCTAGATTTACAAAAAATAATAATAATTTGCTAATAGGCTAAAAACTTGATATTTTGATCGGTTTTTTTTATTTTAAAAAATTACAAAAAGATGTCATGCAAAAAATAATAATAAGTAGCGAATGGGCTAAAACCTTAATATTTTTATCGGTTTTTTATATTTTAAAAAATTACAAAAAGGCGTAAGAAAAAAGTCGATACTTTTTTTGAACGCAGCTAAAATTGTTTAATAATAAGCTAAAAAATACATTTTTCCATCAGTTCCTGGATTTGCAAAAAATAATAATAATTATCTAATAGGCTAAAAACTTCATATTTTGATCGGTTTTTTTTTATTTTAAAAAATTACAAAAAGATGTCAGACAAAAGGCGATACTTTTTTTGAACGCAGCTAGAGTTCTTTAATATTAATCTAAAAAACACAATTTCCATCAGTTCCTGGATTTGCAAAAAATAATAATAATTAGCGAATAGGTTAAAACCTTCATATTTTTATCGGTTTTTTTATATTTTAAAAAATTACAAAAAGGCGTAAGACAAAAGGCGATACTTTTTTTGAACGCAGCTAAAATTGTTTAATAATAAGCTAAAAAATACATTTTTCTATCAGTTCCTGGATTTGCAAAAAATAATAATAACTAGCGAATAGGCTAAAAACCTCATATTTTTATCGGTTTTTTTTTATTTTAAAAAATTACAAAAAGGCGTAAGACAACAGGCGATACTTTTTTTGAACGTAGCTAAGGTTGTTTATTAATAATCTAAAAAACACATTTTTTCATCAGTTCCTATATTTGCAAAAAATAATAATAATTAGCTAATAGGCTAAAAACTTCATATTTTGATCGGTTTTTTTTATTTAAAAAAATTACAAACAGGCGTAAGACAAAAGGAGATATTTTTTTTGACCGCAGCTAAGGTTGTTTAATAATAATCCAAGAAACACATTTTTCCATCAGTTCCTTGATTTGCAAAAAATAATAATAATTAGCGAATATGCTAAAAACCTCATATTTTTATCGGTTTTTTTTATTTCAAAAAATTGCAAAAAGACGTAAGACAAAAAACAATAATTTTTTTGAACGCAGCTAAGGTTGTTTAATAATAATCTAAGAAACACATTTTTCCATCAGTTCCTGGATTTGCAAAAAATAATAATAATTAGCGAATAAGCTAAAAACCTCATATTTTTATCGGTTTTTTTTATTTTAAAAAATTACAAAAAGGCGTAAGACAACAGGCGATACTTTTTTTGAACGCAGCTAAAATTGTTTAATAATAAGCTAAAAAATACATTTTTCTATCAGTTCCTGGATTTGCAAAAAATAATAATAACTAGCGAATAGGCTAAAAACCTCATATTTTTATCGGTTTTTTTTTATTTTAAAAAATTACAAAAAGGCGTAAGACAACAGGCGATACTTTTTTTGAACGTAGCTAAGGTTGTTTATTAATAATCTAAAAAGCACATTTTTTCATCAGTTCCTGGATTTGCAAAAAATAATAATAATTAGCTAATAGGCTAAAAACTTCATATTTTGATAGGATTTTTTTTATTTTAAAAAATTACAAACAGGCGTAAGACAAAAGGAGATATTTTTTTTGACCGCAGCTAAGGTTGTTTAATAATAATCTAAGAAACACATTTTTCCATCAGTTCCTTGATTTGCAAAAAATAATAATAATTAGCGAATATGCTAAAAACCTCATTTTTTTATCGGTTTTTTTAATTTTAAAAAATTACAAAGAGACGTAAGACAAAAGGCTATACTTTTTTTGAACGCAGCTAAGGTTGTTTAATAATAATCAAAAAGACACAATTTTCCATCGGTTCCTGGATTTGCAAAAAATAATAATAATTAGCGAATGGGCTAAAAACCTCATATTTTTATCGGTTTTTTTTTATTTCAAAAAATTGCAAAAAGACGTAAGACAAAAAGCCATAATTTTTGAACGTTACTAGGGTTGTTTAATAATAATCTAAAAAGCACATTTTTCCATCAGTTCCTGGATTTGCAAAAAATAATAATAATTAGCGAATAGGCTAAAAACTTCATATTTTGATCATTTTTTTAATTTTAAAAAATTACAAAAAGGTGTAAGACAAAAGGAGATACTTTTTTGAACGCAGCTAAGGTTGTTTAATAATAATCTAAAAAACACATTTATCCATCAGTTCCTGGATTTGCAAAAAATAATAATAATTAGCGAATAGGCTAAAAACCTCATATTTTTATCGGATTTTTTTATTTTAAAAAATTACAAAAAGGCGTAAGACAAAAAGCGATACTTTTTTTAAACGCAGCTAAGGTTGTTTAATAATAACCTAAAAAGCACATTTTTTTATCAGTTTCTGGATTTCCAAAAAATAATAATAATTAGCTAATAGGCTAAAAACTTCACATTTTCATCAGTTTTTTTTTATTTTAAAAAATTACAAAAAGGCGTAAGACAAAAGGAGATATTTTTTTGAATGCAGCCAAGGTTCTTTAATAATAATCAAAAAAACACATTTTTCCATCAATTCCTGGATTTGCAAAAAATAATAATAATTAGCGAATAGGCTAAAAACCTCATATTTTTATCGGTTTTTTTTTATTTAAAAAAAATACAAACAGGCGTAAGACAAAAGGAGATATTTTTTTTGAACGCAGCTAAGGTTCTTTAATAATAAGCTAAAAAATACATTTTTCCATCAGTTCCTGGATTTGCAAAAAATAATAATAATTAGCTAATAGGCTAAAAACTTCACATTTTCATCAGTTTTTTTTATTTTAAAAAATAACAAAAAGGCGTAAGACAAAAGGAGATATTTTTTTGAATGCAGCTAAGGTTCTTTAATAATAATCAAAAAAATACATTTTTCCATCAGTTCCTGGATTTGCAAAAAATAATAATAATTATCTAATAGGCTAAAAACTTCATATTTTGATCGGTTTTTTTTTTATTTTAAAAAATTACAAAAAGATGTCAGACAAAAGGCGATACTTTTTTTGAACGCAGCTAGAGTTCTTTAATATTAATCTAAAAAACACATTTTTCCATCAGTTCCTGGATTTGCAAAAAATAATAATAATTAGCGAATAGGTTAAAACCTTCATATTTTTATCGGTTTTTTTATATTTTAAAAAATCACAAAAAGGCGTAAGACAAAAGGCGATACTTTTTTTGAACGCAGCTAAAATTGTTTAATAATAAGCTAAAAAATACATTTTTCTATCAGTTCCTGGATTTGCAAAAAATAATAATAACTAGCGAATAGGCTAAAAACCTCATATTTTTATCGGTTTTTTTTTTATTTTAAAAAATTACAAAAAGGCGTAAGACAACAGGCGATACTTTTTTTGAACGTAGCTAAGGTTGTTTATTAATAATCTAAAAAACACATTTTTTCATCAGTTCCTGGATTTGCAAAAAATAATAATAATTAGCTAATAGGCTAAAAACTTCATATTTTGATCGGTTTTTTTTATTAAAAAAAATTACAAACAGGCGTAAGACAAAAGGAGATATTTTTTTTGACCGCAGCTAAGGTTGTTTAATAATAATCTAAGAAACACATTTTTCCATCAGTTCCTTGATTTGCAAAAAATAATAATAATTAGCGAATATGCTAAAAACCTCATATTTTTATCGGTTTTTTTATTTCAAAAAATTGCAAAAAGACGTAAGACAAAAAACAATAATTTTTTTGAACGCAGCTAAGGTTGTTTAATAATAATCTAAGAAACACATTTTTCCATCAGTTCCTGGATTTGCAAAAAATAATAATAATTAGCGAATAAGCTAAAAACCTCATATTTTTATCGGTTTTTTTTATTTTAAAAAATTACAAAAAGGCGTAATACAACAGGCGATACTTTTTTTGAACGGAGCTAAGGTTGTTTAATATTAATCTAAAAAGCACATTTTTTCATCAGTTCCTGGATTTGCAAAAAATAATAATAATTAGCTAATAGGCTAAAAACTTCATATTTTGATAGGATTTTTTTTATTTTAAAAAATTACAAACAGGCGTAAGACAAAAGGAGATATTTTTTTTGACCGCAGCTAAGGTTGTTTAATAATAATCTAAGAAACACATTTTTCCATCAGTTCCTTGATTTGCAAAAAATAATAATAATTAGCGAATATGCTAAAAACCTCATTTTTTTTATCGGTTTTTTTAATTTTAAAAAATTACAAAGAGACGTAAGACAAAAGGCTATACTTTTTTTGAACGCAGCTAAGGTTGTTTAATAATAATCAAAAAGACACAATTTTCCATCGGTTCCTGGATTTGCAAAAAATAATAATAATTAGCGAATGGGCTAAAAACCTCATATTTTTATCGGTTTTTTTTATTTCAAAAAATTGCAAAAAGACGTAAGACAAAAAGCCATAATTTTTGAACGTTACTAGGGTTGTTTAATAATAATCTAAAAAGCACATTTTTCCATCAGTTCCTGGATTTGCAAAAAATAATAATAATTAGCGAATAGGCTAAAAACTTCATATTTTGATCATTTTTTTAATTTTAAAAAATTACAAAAAGGTGTAAGACAAAAGGAGATACTTTTTTGAACGCAGCTAAGGTTGTTTAATAATAATCTAAAAAACACATTTATCCATCAGTTCCTGGATTTGCAAAAAATAATAATAATTAGCGAATAGGCTAAAAACCTCATATTTTTATCGGATTTTTTTATTTTAAAAAATTACAAAAAGGCGTAAGACAAAAAGCGATACTTTTTTTAAACGCAGCTAAGGTTGTTTAATAATAACCTAAATAGCACATTTTTTCATCAGTTTCTGGATTTCCAAAAAATAATAATAATTAGCTAATAGGCTAAAAACTTCACATTTTCATCAGTTTTTTTTATTTTAAAAAATTACAAAAAGGCGTAAGACAAAAGGAGATATTTTTTTGAATGCAGCTAAGGTTCTTTAATAATAAGCTAAAAAATACATTTTTCCATCAGTTCCTGGATTTGCAAAAAATAATAATAATTAGCGAATAGGCTAAAAACCTCATATTTTTATCGGTTTTTTTTTATTTTAAAAATTACAAAAAGGCGTAAGACAACAGGCGATACTTTTTTTGAACGCAGCTAAGGTTGTTTAATAATAATCTAAGAAACACATTTTTCCAACAGTTCCTTGATTTGCAAAAAATAATAATAATTAGCGAATATGCTAAAAACCTCATTTTTTTATCGGTTTTTTTTTATTTTAAAAAATTACAAAGAGACGTAAGACAAAAGGCTATACTTTTTTTGAACGCAGCTAAGGTTGTTTAATAATAATCAAAAAAACACATTTTTCCATCAGTTCCTGGATTTGCAAAAAATAATAATAATTAGCGAATAGGCTAAAAACCTCATATTTTTATCGGTTTTTTTTATTTCAAAAAATTGCAAAAAGACGTAAGACAAAAGGCCATACTTTTTTTGAACGCTGCTAGGGTTGTTTAATAATAATCTAAAAAGCACATTTTTCCATCAGTTCCTGGATTTGCAAAAAATAATAATAATTAGCGAATAGGCTAAAAACTTCATATTTTGATTATTTTTTTTAATTTTAAAAAGTTACAAAAAGGCGTAAGACAAAAAGAGATACTTTTTTGAACGCAGCTAAGATTGTTTAATAATAATCTAAAAAACACATTTATCCATCAGTTCCTGGATTTGCAAAAAATAATAATAAATAGCGAATAGGCTAAAAACCTCATATTTTTATCGGCTTTTTTTATTTTAAAAAATTACAAAAAGGCGTAAGACAAAAGGCGATACTTTTTTTGAACGCAGCTAAGGTTGTTTAATAATAATCTAAAAAGCACATTTTTTCATCAGTTTCTGGATTTCCAAAAAATAATAATAATTAGCGAATAGGCTAAAAACTTCATATTTTCATCGGTTTTTTTTTATTTTAAAAAATTACAAAAAGGCGTAAGACAAAAGGAGATATTTTTTTGAACGCAGCTAGGGTTTTTTAATAATAATCAAAAAAACACATTTTTCCATCAATTCCTGGATTTGCAAAAAATAATAATAATTAGCGAATAGGCTAAAAACTTCATATTTTGATCAATTTTTTTATTTTAAAAAATTACAAAAAGGCGTAAGAAACAAGGAGATATTTTTTTTGAACGCAGCTAAGGTCCTTTAATAATAAGCTAAAAAATACATTTTCCCATCAGTTCCTAGATTTGCAAAAATAATAATAATTAGCTAATAGGCTAAAAACTTGATATTTTGATGGGTTTTTTTTATTTTAAAAAATTACATAAAGATGTCATGCAAAAAATAATAATAATTAGCGAATAGGCTAAAACCTTCATATTTTTATCGGTTTTTTATATTTTAAAAAATTACAAAAAGGCGTAAGACAAAAGGCGATACTTTTTTTGAACGCAGCTAAAATTGTTTAATAATAAGCTAAAAAATACATTTTTCCATCAGTTCCTGGATTTGCAAATAATAATAATAATTAGCGAATAGGTTAAAACCTTCATATTTTTATCGGATTTTTTATATTTTAAAAAATTACAAAAAGGCGTAAGACAAAAGGCGATAATTTTTTTGAACGCAGCTAAAACTGTTTAATAATAAGCTAAAAACTACATTTTTCTATCAGTTCCTGGATTTGCAAAAAATAATAATAATTAGCGAATAGGCTAAAAACCTCATATTTTTATCGGTTTTTTTTATTTTAAAAAATTACAAAAAGGCGTAAGACAACAGGCGATACTTTTTTTGAACGCAGCTAAGGTTGTTTAATAATAATCTAAAAAACACATTTTTTCATCAGTTCCTGGATTTGCAAAAAATAATAATAATTAGCTAATAAGCTAAAAACTTTTTTTTTATTTTAAAAAAATACAAACAGGCGTAAGACAAAAGGAGATATTTTTTTTGAACGCACCTAAGTTTCTTTAATAATAAGTTAAAAAATACATTTTTCCATCAGTTCCTGGATTTGCGAAAAATAATAATAATTAGCGAATAGGCTAAAAACCTCATATTTTTATCGGTTTTTTTTTTATTTTAAAAAATTACAAAAAGGCGCAAGACAACAGGAGATAATTTTTTTGAACGCAGCTAAGGTTGTTTAATAATAATCTAAAAAACACATTTTTTCATCAGATCCTGCATTTGCAAAAAATAATAATAATTAGCTAATAGGCTAAGAACTTCATATTTTGATCGTTTTTTTTTTATTTAAAAAAATTACAAACAGGCGTAAGACAAAAGGAGATAATTTTTTTGATCGCAGCTAAGGTTGTTTAATAATAATCTAAGAAACAAATTTTTCCATCAGTTCCTTGATTTGCAAAAAATAATAATAATTAGCGAATATGCTACAAACCTCATATTTTTATCGGTTTTTTTTATTTCAAAAATTGCAAAAAGACGTAAGACAAAAGGCAATACTTTTTTTGAACGCAGCTAAGGTTGTTTAATAATAATCTAAGAAACACATTTTTTCATCAGTTCCTGGATTTGCAAAAAATAATAATAATTAGCGAATAGGCTAAAAACCTCATATTTTTATCGGTTTTTTTATATTTTAAAAAATCACAAAAAGGCGTAAGACAAAAGGCGATACTTTTTTTGAACGCAGCTAAAATTGTTTAATAATAAGCTAAAAAATACATTTTTCTATCAGTTCCTGGATTTGCAAAAAATAATAATAACTAGCGAATAGGCTAAAAACCTCATATTTTTATCGGTTTTTTTTTATTTTAAAAAATTACAAAGAGACGTAAGACAAAAGTCTATACTTTTTTTGAACGCAGCTAAGGTTGTTTAATAATAATCAAAAAAACACATTTTTCCATCAGTTCCTGGATTTGCAAAAAATAATAATAATTAGCGAATAGGCTAAAAACCTCATATTTTTATCGGTTTTTTTTATTTCAAAAAATTGCAAAAAGACGTAAGACAAAAGGCCATACTTTTTTTGAACGCTGCTAGGGTTGTTTAATAATAATCTAAAAAGCACATTTTTCCATCAGTTCCTGGATTTGCAAAAAATAATAATAATTAGCGAATAGGCTAAAAACTTCATATTTTGATCATTTTTTTAATTTTAAAAAATTACAAAAAGGTGTAAGACAAAAGGAGATACTTTTTTGAACGCAGCTAAGGTTGTTTAATAATAATCTAAAAAACACATTTATCCATCAGTTCCTGGATTTGCAAAAAATAATAATAATTAGCGAATAGGCTAAAAACCTCATATTTTTATCGGATTTTTTTATTTTAAAAAATTACAAAAAGGCGTAAGACAAAAAGCGATACTTTTTTTAAACGCAGCTAAGGTTGTTTAATAATAACCTAAAAAGCACATTTTTTTATCAGTTTCTGGATTTCCAAAAAATAATAATAATTAGCTAATAGGCTAAAAACTTCACATTTTCATCAGTTTTTTTTTATTTTAAAAAATTACAAAAAGGTGTAAGACAAAAGGAGATACTTTTTTGAACGCAGCTAAGGTTGTTTAATAATAATCTAAAAAACACATTTATCCATCAGTTCCTGGATTTGCAAAAAATAATAATAATTAGCGAATAGGCTAAAAACCTCATATTTTTATCGGATTTTTTTATTTTAAAAAATTACAAAAAGGCGTAAGACAAAAAGCGATACTTTTTTTAAACGCAGCTAAGGTTGTTTAATAATAACCTAAAAAGCACATTTTTTTATCAGTTTCTGGATTTCCAAAAAATAATAATAATTAGCTAATAGGCTAAAAACTTCACATTTTCATCAGTTTTTTTTTATTTTAAAAAATTACAAAAAGGCGTAAGACAAAAGGAGATATTTTTTTGAATGCAGCCAAGGTTCTTTAATAATAATCAAAAAAACACATTTTTCCATCAGTTCCTGGATTTGCAAAAAATAATAATAATTAGCGAATAGGCTAAAAACTTCATATTTTGATCAATTTTTTTATTTTAAAAAATTACAAAAAGGCGTAAGAAACAAGGAGGTATTTTTTTTGAACGCAGCTAAGGTCCTTTAATAATAAGCTAAAAAATACATTTTCCCATCAGTTCCTAGATTTGCAAAAATAATAATAATTAGCTAATAGGCTAAAAACTTGATATTTTGATGGGTTTTTTTTATTTTAAAAAATTACATAAAGATGTCATGCAAAAAATAATAATAATTAGCGAATAGGCTAAAACCTTCATATTTTTATCGGTTTTTTATATTTTAAAAAATTACAAAAAGGCGTAAGACAAAAGGCGATACTTTTTTTGAACGCAGCTAAAATTGTTTAATAATAAGCTAAAAAATACATTTTTCCATCAGTTCCTGGATTTGCAAATAATAATAATAATTAGCTAATAGGCTAAAAACTCCATATTTTGATCGGTTTTTTTTTATTTTAAAAAATTACAAAAAGATGACAGACAAAAGGCGATACTTTTTTTGAACGCAGCTAGAGTTCTTTAATATTAATCTAAAAAACACATTTTTCCATCAGTTCCTGGATTGGCAAAAAATAATAATAATTAGCGAATAGGTTAAAACCTTCATATTTTTATCGGATTTTTTATATTTTAAAAAATTACAAAAAGGCGTAAGACAAAAGGCGATAATTTTTTTGAACGCAGCTAAAACTGTTTAATAATAAGCTAAAAACTACATTTTTCTATCAGTTCCTGGATTTGCAAAAAATAATAATAATTAGCGAATAGGCTAAAAACCTCATATTTTTATCGGTTTTTTTTATTTTAAAAAATTACAAAAAGGCGTAAGACAACAGGCGATACTTTTTTTGAACGCAGCTAAGGTTGTTTAATAATAATCTAAAAAACACATTTTTTCATCAGTTCCTGGATTTGCAAAAAATAATAATAATTAGCTAATAAGCTAAAAACTTTTTTTTTATTTTAAAAAAATACAAACAGGCGTAAGACAAAAGGAGATATTTTTTTTGAACGCACCTAAGTTTCTTTAATAATAAGTTAAAAAATACATTTTTCCATCAGTTCCTGGATTTGCGAAAAATAATAATAATTAGCGAATAGGCTAAAAACCTCATATTTTTATCGGTTTTTTTTTTTATTTTAAAAAATTACAAAAAGGCGCAAGACAACAGGAGATAATTTTTTTGAACGCAGCTAAGGTTGTTTAATAATAATCTAAAAAACACATTTTTTCATCAGATCCTGCATTTGCAAAAAATAATAATAATTAGCTAATAGGCTAAGAACTTCATATTTTGATCGTTTTTTTTTATTTAAAAAAATTACAAACAGGCGTAAGACAAAAGGAGATAATTTTTTTGATCGCAGCTAAGGTTGTTTAATAATAATCTAAGAAACAAATTTTTCCATCAGTTCCTTGATTTGCAAAAAATAATAATAATTAGCGAATATGCTACAAACCTCATATTTTTATCGGTTTTTTTTATTTCAAAAATTGCAAAAAGACGTAAGACAAAAGGCAATACTTTTTTTGAACGCAGCTAAGGTTGTTTAATAATAATCTAAGAAACACATTTTTTCATCAGTTCCTGGATTTGCAAAAAATAATAATAATTAGCGAATAGGCTAAAAACCTCATATTTTTATCGGTTTTTTTATATTTTAAAAAATCACAAAAAGGCGTAAGACAAAAGGCGATACTTTTTTTGAACGCAGCTAAAATTGTTTAATAATAAGCTAAAAAATACATTTTTCTATCAGTTCCTGGATTTGCAAAAAATAATAATAACTAGCGAATAGGCTAAAAACCTCATATTTTTATCGGTTTTTTTTTATTTTAAAAAATTACAAAAAGGCGTAAGACAACAGGCGATACTTTTTTTGAACGTAGCTAAGGTTGTTTATTAATAATCTAAAAAGCACATTTTTTCATCAGTTCCTGGATTTGCAAAAAATAATAATAATTAGCTAATAGGCTAAAAACTTCATATTTTGATAGGATTTTTTTTATTTTAAAAAATTACAAACAGGCGTAAGACAAAAGGAGATATTTTTTTTGACCGCAGCTAAGGTTGTTTAATAATAATCTAAGAAACACATTTTTCCATCAGTTCCTTGATTTGCAAAAAATAATAATAATTAGCGAATATGCTAAAAACCTCATTTTTTTATCGGTTTTTTTAATTTTAAAAAATTACAAAGAGACGTAAGACAAAAGGCTATACTTTTTTTGAACGCAGCTAAGGTTGTTTAATAATAATCAAAAAGACACAATTTTCCATCGGTTCCTGGATTTGCAAAAAATAATAATAATTAGCGAATGGGCTAAAAACCTCATATTTTTATCGGTTTTTTTTTATTTCAAAAAATTGCAAAAAGACGTAAGACAAAAAGCCATAATTTTTGAACGTTACTAGGGTTGTTTAATAATAATCTAAAAAGCACATTTTTCCATCAGTTCCTGGATTTGCAAAAAATAATAATAATTAGCGAATAGGCTAAAAACTTCATATTTTGATCATTTTTTTAATTTTAAAAAATTACAAAAAGGTGTAAGACAAAAGGAGATACTTTTTTGAACGCAGCTAAGGTTGTTTAATAATAATCTAAAAAACACATTTATCCATCAGTTCCTGGATTTGCAAAAAATAATAATAATTAGCGAATAGGCTAAAAACCTCATATTTTTATCGGATTTTTTTATTTTAAAAAATTACAAAAAGGCGTAAGACAAAAAGCGATACTTTTTTTAAACGCAGCTAAGGTTGTTTAATAATAACCTAAAAAGCACATTTTTTTATCAGTTTCTGGATTTCCAAAAAATAATAATAATTAGCTAATAGGCTAAAAACTTCACATTTTCATCAGTTTTTTTTTATTTTAAAAAATTACAAAAAGGCGTAAGACAAAAGGAGATATTTTTTTGAATGCAGCCAAGGTTCTTTAATAATAATCAAAAAAACACATTTTTCCATCAATTCCTGGATTTGCAAAAAATAATAATAATTAGCGAATAGGCTAAAAACCTCATATTTTTATCGGTTTTTTTTTATTTAAAAAAAATACAAACAGGCGTAAGACAAAAGGAGATATTTTTTTTGAACGCAGCTAAGGTTCTTTAATAATAAGCTAAAAAATACATTTTTCCATCAGTTCCTGGATTTGCAAAAAATAATAATAATTAGCTAATAGGCTAAAAACTTCACATTTTCATCAGTTTTTTTTATTTTAAAAAATAACAAAAAGGCGTAAGACAAAAGGAGATATTTTTTTGAATGCAGCTAAGGTTCTTTAATAATAATCAAAAAAATACATTTTTCCATCAGTTCCTGGATTTGCAAAAAATAATAATAATTATCTAATAGGCTAAAAACTTCATATTTTGATCGGTTTTTTTTTTATTTTAAAAAATTACAAAAAGATGTCAGACAAAAGGCGATACTTTTTTTGAACGCAGCTAGAGTTCTTTAATATTAATCTAAAAAACACATTTTTCCATCAGTTCCTGGATTTGCAAAAAATAATAATAATTAGCGAATAGGTTAAAACCTTCATATTTTTATCGGTTTTTTTATATTTTAAAAAATCACAAAAAGGCGTAAGACAAAAGGCGATACTTTTTTTGAACGCAGCTAAAATTGTTTAATAATAAGCTAAAAAATACATTTTTCTATCAGTTCCTGGATTTGCAAAAAATAATAATAACTAGCGAATAGGCTAAAAACCTCATATTTTTATCGGTTTTTTTTTTATTTTAAAAAATTACAAAAAGGCGTAAGACAACAGGCGATACTTTTTTTGAACGTAGCTAGGGTTGTTTATTAATAATCTAAAAAACACATTTTTTCATCAGTTCCTGGATTTGCAAAAAATAATAATAATTAGCTAATAGGCTAAAAACTTCATATTTTGATCGGTTTTTTTTATTAAAAAAAATTACAAACAGGCGTAAGACAAAAGGAGATATTTTTTTTGACCGCAGCTAAGGTTGTTTAATAATAATCTAAGAAACACATTTTTCCATCAGTTCCTTGATTTGCAAAAAATAATAATAATTAGCGAATATGCTAAAAACCTCATATTTTTATCGGTTTTTTTATTTCAAAAAATTGCAAAAAGACGTAAGACAAAAAACAATAATTTTTTTGAACGCAGCTAAGGTTGTTTAATAATAATCTAAGAAACACATTTTTCCATCAGTTCCTGGATTTGCAAAAAATAATAATAATTAGCGAATAAGCTAAAAACCTCATATTTTTATCGGTTTTTTTTATTTTAAAAAATTACAAAAAGGCGTAAGACAACAGGCGATACTTTTTTTGAACGGAGCTAAGGTTGTTTAATATTAATCTAAAAAGCACATTTTTTCATCAGTTCCTGGATTTGCAAAAAATAATAATAATTAGCTAATAGGCTAAAAACTTCATATTTTGATAGGATTTTTTTTTATTTTAAAAAATTACAAACAGGCGTAAGACAAAAGGAGATATTTTTTTTGACCGCAGCTAAGGTTGTTTAATAATAATCTAAGAAACACATTTTTCCATCAGTTCCTTGATTTGCAAAAAATAATAATAATTAGCGAATATGCTAAAAACCTCATTTTTTTTATCGGTTTTTTTAATTTTAAAAAATTACAAAGAGACGTAAGACAAAAGGCTATACTTTTTTTGAACGCAGCTAAGGTTGTTTAATAATAATCAAAAAGACACAATTTTCCATCGGTTCCTGGATTTGCAAAAAATAATAATAATTAGCGAATGGGCTAAAAACCTCATATTTTTATCGGTTTTTTTTATTTCAAAAAATTGCAAAAAGACGTAAGACAAAAAGCCATAATTTTTGAACGTTACTAGGGTTGTTTAATAATAATCTAAAAAGCACATTTTTCCATCAGTTCCTGGATTTGCAAAAAATAATAATAATTAGCGAATAGGCTAAAAACTTCATATTTTGATCATTTTTTTAATTTTAAAAAATTACAAAAAGGTGTAAGACAAAAGGAGATACTTTTTTGAACGCAGCTAAGGTTGTTTAATAATAATCTAAAAAACACATTTATCCATCAGTTCCTGGATTTGCAAAAAATAATAATAATTAGCGAATAGGCTAAAAACCTCATATTTTTATCGGATTTTTTTATTTTAAAAAATTACAAAAAGGCGTAAGACAAAAAGCGATACTTTTTTTAAACGCAGCTAAGGTTGTTTAATAATAACCTAAATAGCACATTTTTTCATCAGTTTCTGGATTTCCAAAAAATAATAATAATTAGCTAATAGGCTAAAAACTTCACATTTTCATCAGTTTTTTTTATTTTAAAAAATTACAAAAAGGCGTAAGACAAAAGGAGATATTTTTTTGAATGCAGCTAAGGTTCTTTAATAATAAGCTAAAAAATACATTTTTCCATCAGTTCCTGGATTTGCAAAAAATAATAATAATTAGCGAATAGGCTAAAAACCTCATATTTTTATCGGTTTTTTTTTATTTTAAAAATTACAAAAAGGCGTAAGACAACAGGCGATACTTTTTTTGAACGCAGCTAAGGTTGTTTAATAATAATCTAAGAAACACATTTTTCCAACAGTTCCTTGATTTGCAAAAAATAATAATAATTAGCGAATATGCTAAAAACCTCATTTTTTTATCGGTTTTTTTTTATTTTAAAAAATTACAAAGAGACGTAAGACAAAAGGCTATACTTTTTTTGAACGCAGCTAAGGTTGTTTAATAATAATCAAAAAAACACATTTTTCCATCAGTTCCTGGATTTGCAAAAAATAATAATAATTAGCGAATAGGCTAAAAACCTCATATTTTTATCGGTTTTTTTTATTTCAAAAAATTGCAAAAAGACGTAAGACAAAAGGCCATACTTTTTTTGAACGCTGCTAGGGTTGTTTAATAATAATCTAAAAAGCACATTTTTCCATCAGTTCCTGGATTTGCAAAAAATAATAATAATTAGCGAATAGGCTAAAAACTTCATATTTTGATTATTTTTTTTAATTTTAAAAAGTTACAAAAAGGCGTAAGACAAAAAGAGATACTTTTTTGAACGCAGCTAAGATTGTTTAATAATAATCTAAAAAACACATTTATCCATCAGTTCCTGGATTTGCAAAAAATAATAATAAATAGCGAATAGGCTAAAAACCTCATATTTTTATCGGCTTTTTTTATTTTAAAAAATTACAAAAAGGCGTAAGACAAAAGGCGATACTTTTTTTGAACGCAGCTAAGGTTGTTTAATAATAATCTAAAAAGCACATTTTTTCATCAGTTTCTGGATTTCCAAAAAATAATAATAATTAGCGAATAGGCTAAAAACTTCATATTTTCATCGGTTTTTTTTTTATTTTAAAAAATTACAAAAAGGCGTAAGACAAAAGGAGATATTTTTTTGAACGCAGCTAAGGTTCTTTAATAATAATCAAAAAAACACATTTTTCCATCAATTCCTGGATTTGCAAAAAATAATAATAATTAGCGAATAGGCTAAAAACTTCATATTTTGATCAATTTTTTTATTTTAAAAAATTACAAAAAGGCGTAAGAAACAAGGAGATATTTTTTTTGAACGCAGCTAAGGTCCTTTAATAATAAGCTAAAAAATACATTTTCCCATCAGTTCCTAGATTTGCAAAAATAATAATAATTAGCTAATAGGCTAAAAACTTGATATTTTGATGGGTTTTTTTTATTTTAAAAAATTACATAAAGATGTCATGCAAAAAATAATAATAATTAGCGAATAGGCTAAAACCTTCATATTTTTATCGGTTTTTTATATTTTAAAAAATTACAAAAAGGCGTAAGACAAAAGGCGATACTTTTTTTGAACGCAGCTAAAATTGTTTAATAATAAGCTAAAAAATACATTTTTCCATCAGTTCCTGGATTTGCAAATAATAATAATAATTAGCTAATAGGCTAAAAACTTCATATTTTGATCGGTTTTTTTTTATTTTAAAAAATTACAAAAAGATGTCAGACAAAAGGCGATACTTTTTTTGAACGCAGCTAGAGTTCTTTAATATTAATCTAAAAAACACATTTTTCCATCAGTTCCTGGATTGGCAAAAAATAATAATAATTAGCGAATAGGTTAAAACCTTCATATTTTTATCGGATTTTTTATATTTTAAAAAATTACAAAAAGGCGTAAGACAAAAGGCGATAATTTTTTTGAACGCAGCTAAAACTGTTTAATAATAAGCTAAAAACTACATTTTTCTATCAGTTCCTGGATTTGCAAAAAATAATAATAATTAGCGAATAGGCTAAAAAACTCATATTTTTATCGGTTTTTTTTATTTTAAAAAATTACAAAAAGGCGTAAGACAACAGGCGATACTTTTTTTGAACGCAGCTAAGGTTGTTTAATAATAATCTAAAAAACACATTTTTTCATCAGTTCCTGGATTTGCAAAAAATAATAATAATTAGCTAATAAGCTAAAAACTTTTTTTTTATTTTAAAAAAATACAAACAGGCGTAAGACAAAAGGAGATATTTTTTTTGAACGCACCTAAGTTTCTTTAATAATAAGTTAAAAAATACATTTTTCCATCAGTTCCTGGATTTGCGAAAAATAATAATAATTAGCGAATAGGCTAAAAACCTCATATTTTTATCGGTTTTTTTTTTATTTTAAAAAATTACAAAAAGGCGCAAGACAACAGGAGATAATTTTTTTGAACGCAGCTAAGGTTGTTTAATAATAATCTAAAAAACACATTTTTTCATCAGATCCTGCATTTGCAAAAAATAATAATAATTAGCTAATAGGCTAAGAACTTCATATTTTGATCGTTTTTTTTTTATTTAAAAAAATTACAAACAGGCGTAAGACAAAAGGAGATAATTTTTTTGATCGCAGCTAAGGTTGTTTAATAATAATCTAAGAAACAAATTTTTCCATCAGTTCCTTGATTTGCAAAAAATAATAATAATTAGCGAATATGCTACAAACCTCATATTTTTATCGGTTTTTTTTATTTCAAAAATTGCAAAAAGACGTAAGACAAAAGGCAATACTTTTTTTGAACGCAGCTAAGGTTGTTTAATAATAATCTAAGAAACACATTTTTTCATCAGTTCCTGGATTTGCAAAAAATAATAATAATTAGCGAATAGGCTAAAAACCTCATATTTTTATCGGTTTTTTTATATTTTAAAAAATCACAAAAAGGCGTAAGACAAAAGGCGATACTTTTTTTGAACGCAGCTAAAATTGTTTAATAATAAGCTAAAAAATACATTTTTCTATCAGTTCCTGGATTTGCAAAAAATAATAATAACTAGCGAATAGGCTAAAAACCTCATATTTTTATCGGTTTTTTTTTATTTTAAAAAATTACAAAAAGGCGTAAGACAACAGGCGATACTTTTTTTGAACGTAGCTAAGGTTGTTTATTAATAATCTAAAAAACACATTTTTTCATCAGTTCCTGGATTTGCAAAAAATAATAATAATTAGCTAATAGGCTAAAAACTTCATATTTTGATCGGTTTTTTTTATTAAAAAAAATTACAAACAGGCGTAAGACAAAAGGAGATATTTTTTTTGACCGCAGCTAAGGTTGTTTAATAATAATCTAAGAAACACATTTTTCCATCAGTTCCTTGATTTGCAAAAAATAATAATAATTAGCGAATATGCTAAAAACCTCATATTTTTATCAGTTTTTTTTATTTCAAAAAATTGCAAAAAGACGTAAGACAAAAAACAATAATTTTTTTGAACGCAGCTAAGGTTGTTTAATAATAATCTAAGAAACACATTTTTCCATCAGTTCCTGGATTTGCAAAAAATAATAATAATTAGCGAATAAGCTAAAAACCTCATATTTTTATCGGTTTTTTTTATTTTAAAAAATTACAAAAAGGCGTAAGACAACAGGCGATACTTTTTTTGAACGGAGCTAAGGTTGTTTAATAATAATCTAAAAAGCACATTTTTTCATCAGTTCCTGGATTTGCAAAAAATAATAATAATTAGCTAATAGGCTAAAAACTTCATATTTTGATAGGATTTTTTTTATTTTAAAAAATTACAAACAGGCGTAAGACAAAAGGAGATATTTTTTTTGACCGCAGCTAAGGTTGTTTAATAATAATCTAAGAAACACATTTTTCTATCAGTTCCTTGATTTGCAAAAAATAACAATAATTAGCGAATATGCTAAAAACCTCATTATTTTAATCGGTTTTTTTAATTTTAAAAAATTACAAAGAGACGTAAGACAAAAGGCTATACTTTTTTTGAACGCAGCTAAAATTGTTTAATAATAATCAAAAAGACACAATTTTCCATCGGTTCCTGGATTTGCAAAAAATAATAATAATTAGCGAATGGGCTAAAAACCTCATATTTTTATCGGTTTTTTTTATTTCAAAAAATTGCAAAAAGACGTAAGACAAAAAGCCATAATTTTTGAACGTTACTAGGGTTGTTTAATAATAATCTAAAAAGCACATTTTTCCATCAGTTCCTGGAATGCAAAAAATAATAATAATTAGCGAATAGGCTAAAAACTTCATATTTTGATCATTTTTTTAATTTTAAAAAATTACAAAAAGGTGTAAGACAAAAGGAGATACTTTTTTGAACGCAGCTAAGGTTGTTTAATAATAATCTAAAAAACACATTTATCCATCAGTTCCTGGATTTGCAAAAAATAATAATAATTAGCGAATAGGCTAAAAACCTCATATTTTTATCGGATTTTTTTATTTTAAAAAATTACAAAAAGGCGTAAGACAAAAAGCGATACTTTTTTTAAACGTAGCTAAGGTTGTTTAGTAATAACCTAAATAGCACATTTTTTCATCAGTTTCTGGATTTCCAAAAAATAATAATAATTAGCTAATAGGCTAAAAACTTCACATTTTCATCAGTTTTTTTTTATTTTAAAAAATTACAAAATAGCGTAAGACAAAAGGAGATATTTTTTTGAATGCAGCTAAGGTTCTTTAATAATAAGCTAAAAAATACATTTTTCCATCAGTTCCTGGATTTGCAAAAAATAATAATAATTAGCGAATAGGCTAAAAACCTCATATTTTTATCGGTTTTTTTTTATTTTAAAAATTACAAAAAGGCGTAAGACAACAGGCGATACTTTTTTTGAACGCAGCTAAGGTTGTTTAATAATAATCTAAGAAACACATTTTTCCAACAGTTCCTTGATTTGCAAAAAATAATAATAATTAGCGAATATGCTAAAAACCTCATATTTTTATCGGATTTTTTATATTTTAAAAAATTACAAAAAGGCGTAAGACAAAAGGAGATATTTTTTTTTAACGCAGCTAAGTTTCTTTAATAATAAGCTAAAAAATACATTTTTCCATCAGTTCCTGGATTTGCGAAAAATAATAATAATTAGCGAATAGGCTAAAAACCTCATATTTTTATCGGTTTTTTTTTATTTTAAAAAATTACAAAAAGGCGCAAGACAACAGGAGATAATTTTTTTGAACGCAGCTAAGGTTGTTTAATAATAATCTAAAAAACACATTTTTTCATCAGATCCTGCATTTGCAAAAAATAATAATAATTAGCTAATAGGCTAAAAACTTCATATTTTGATCGGTTTTTTTTTTATTTAAAAAAATTACAAACAGGCGTAAGACAAAAGGAGATATTTTTTTTGATCGCAGCTAAGGTTGTTTAATAATAATCTAAGAAATAAATTTTTCCATCAGTTCCTTGATTTGCAAAAAATAATAATAATTAGCGAATATGCTACAAACCTCATATTTTTATCGGTTTTTTTTATTCCAAAAATTGCAAAAAGACGTAAGACAAAAGGCAATACTTTTTTTGAACGCAGCTAAGGTTGTTTAATAATAATCTAAGAAACACATTTTTTCATCAGTTCCTGGATTTGCAAAAAATAATAATAATTAGCGAATAGGCTAAAAACCTCATATTTTTATCGGTTTTTTTTATTTTAAAAAATTTAAAAAAAGTGTAAAACAACAGGCGATAATTTTTTTGAACGCAGCTGAGGTTGTTTAATAATAATCTAAAAAACACATTTTTTCATCAATTCCTGGATTTGCAGAAAATAATAATAATTAGCTAATAGGCTAAAAACTTCATATTTTGATAGGTTTTTTTTATTTTAAAAAATTACAAACAGGCGTAAGACAAAAGGAGATATTTTTTTTGACCGCAGCTAATGTTGTTTAATAATAATCTAAGAAACACACTTTTCCATCAGTTCCTTGATTTGCAAAAAATAATAATAATTAGCGAATATGCTAAAAACCTCATTTTTTATCGGTTTTTTTAATTTTAAAAAATTACAAAGAGACGTAAGACAAAAGGCTATACTTTTTTTGAACGCAGCTAAGGTTGGTTAATAATAATCAAAAAAACACAATTTTCCATCGGTTCCTGGATTTGCAAAAAATAATAATAATTAGAGAATAGGCTAAAAACCTCATATTTTTATCGGATTTTTTTATTTTAAAAAATTACAAAAAGGCGTAAGACAAAAAGCGATACTTTTTTTGAACGCAGCTAAGGTTGTTTAATAATAACCTAAAAAGCACATTTTTTCATCAGTTTCTGGATTTCCAAAAAATAATAATAATTAGCTAATAGGCTAAAAACTTCACATTTTCATCAGTTTTTTTTATTTTAAAAAATTACAAAAAGGCGTAAGACAAAAGGAGATATTTTTTTGAATGCAGCTAAGGTTCTTTAATAATAATCAAAAAAACACATTTTTCCATCAATTCCTGGATTTGCAAAAAATAATAATAATTAGCGAATAGGCTAAAAACCTCATATTTTTATCGGTTTTTTTTTTATTTAAAAAAAATACAAACAGGCGTAAGACAAAAGGAGATATTTTTTTTGAACGCAGCTAAGGTTCTTTAATAATAAGCTAAAAAATACATTTTTCCATCAGTTCCTGGATTTGCAAAAAATAATAATAATTAGCGAATAGGCTAAAAACCTCATATTTTTATCGGTTTTTTTTTTTATTTTAAAAATTACAAAAAGGCGTAAGACAACGGGCGATACTTTTTTTGAACGTAGCTAAGGTTGTTTAATAATAATCTAAGAAACACATTTTTCCAACAGTTCCTTGATTTGCAAAAAATAATAATAATTAGCGAATATGCTAAAAACCTCATTTTTTTATCGGTTTTTTTTATTTTAAAAAATTACAAAGAGACGTAAGACAAAAGGCTATACTTTTTTTGAACGCAGCTAAGGTTGTTTAATAATAATCAAAAAAACACATTTTTCCATCAGTTCCTGGATTTGCAAAAAATAATAATAATTAGCGAATAGGCTAAAAACCTCATATATTTATCGGTTTTTTTTATTTCAAATAATTGCAAAAAGACGTAAGACAAAAGGCCATACTTTTTTTGAACGCTGCTAGGGTTGTTTAATAATAATCTAAAAAGCACATTTTTCCATCAGTTCCTGGATTTGCAAAAAATAATAATAATTAGCGAATAGGCTAAAAACTTCATATTTTGATTATTTTTTTTTTAATTTTAAAAAATTACAAAAAGGCGTAAGACAAAAAGAGATACTTTTTTGAACGCAGCTTAGATTGTTTAATAATAATCTAAAAAACACATTTATCCATCAGTTCCTGGATTTGCAAAAAATAATAATAAATAGCGAATAGGCTAAAAACCTCATATTTTTATCGGCATTTTTTATTTTAAAAAATTACAAAAAGGCGTAAGAGAAAAGGCGATACTTTTTTTGAACGCAGCTAAGGTTCTTTAATAATAATCTAAAAAGCACATTTTTTCATCTGTTTCTGGATTTCCAAAAAATAATAATAATTAGCGAATAGGCTAAAAACTTCATATTTTCATCGGTTTTTTTTATTTTAAAAAATTACAAAAAGGCGTAAGACAAAAGGAGATATTTTTTTTGAACGCAGCTAAGGTTCTTTAATAATAATCAAAAAAACACATTTTTCCATCAATTCCTGGATTTGCAAAAAATAATAATAATTAGCGAATAGGCTAAAAACTTCATATTTTGATCAATTTTTTTATTTTAAAAAATTACAAAAAGGCGTAAGAAACAAGGAGATATTTTTTTTGAACGCAGCTAAGGTCCTTTAATAATAAGCTAAAAAATATATTTTCCCATCAGTTCCTAGATTTGCAAAAATAATAATAATTAGCTAATAGGCTAAAAACTTGATATTTTGATGGGTTTTTATTATTTTAAAAAATTACATAAAGATGTCATGCAAAAAATAATAATAATTAGCGAATAGGCTAAAACCTTCATATTTTTATCGGTTTTTTATATTTTAAAAAATTACAAAAAGGCGTAAGACAAAAGGCGATACTTTTTTTGAACGCAGCTAAAATTGTTTAATAATAAGCTAAAAAATACATTTTTCCATCAGTTCCTGGATTTGCAAAAAATAATAATAATTAGCTAATAGGCTAAAAACTTCATATTTTGATCGGTTTTTTTTATTTTAAAAAATTACAAAAAGATGTCAGACAAAAGGCGATACTTTTTTTGAACGCAGCTAGAGTTCTTTAATATTAATCTAAAAAACACATTTTTCCATCAGTTCCTGGATTGGCAAAAAATAATAATAATTAGCGAATAGGTTAAAATCTTCATATTTTTATCGGATTTTTTATATTTTAAAAAATTACAAAAAGGCGTAAGACAAAAGGCGATAATTTTTTTGAACGCATCTAAAACTGTTTAATAATAAGCTAAAAACTACATTTTTCTATCAGTTCCTGGATTTGCAAAAAATAATAATAATTAGCAAATAGGCTAAAAACCTCATATTTTTATCGGTTTTTTTTATTTTAAAAAATTACAAAAAGGCGTAAGACAACAGGCGATACTTTTTTTGAACGCAGCTAAGGTTGTTTAATAATAATCTAAAAAACACATTTTTTCATCAGTTCCTGGATTTGCAAAAAATAATAATAATTAGCTAATAAGCTAAAAACTTTTTTTTTATTTTAAAAAAATACAAACAGGCGTAAGACAAAAGGAGATATTTTTTTTGAACGCAGCTAAGTTTCTTTAATAAAAAGCTAAAAAATACATTTTTCCATCAGTTCCTGGATTTGCGAAAAATAATAATAATTAGCGAATAGGCTAAAAACCTCATATTTTTATCGGTTTTTTTTTATTTTAAAAAATTACAAAAAGGCGCAAGACAACAGGAGATAATTTTTTTGAACGCAGCTAAGGTTGTTTAATAATAATCTAAAAAACACATTTTTTCATCAGATCCTGCATTTGCAAAAAATAATAATAATTAGCTAATAGGCTAAAAACTTCATATTTTGATCGGTTTTTTTTTATTTAAAAAAATTACAAACAGGCGTAAGACAAAAGGAGATATTTTTTTTGATCGCAGCTAAGGTTGTTTAATAATAATCTAAGAAACAAATTTTTCCATCAGTTCCTTGATTTGCAAAAAATAATAATAATTAGCGAATATGCTACAAACCTCATATTTTTATCGGTTTTTTTTATTTCAAAAATTGCAAAAAGACGTAAGACAAAAGGCAATACTTTTTTTGAACGCAGCTAAGGTTGTTTAATAATAATCTAAGAAACACATTTTTTCATCAGTTCCTGGATTTGCAAAAAATAATAATAATTAGCGAATAGGCTAAAAACCTCATATTTTTATCGGTTTTTTTTATTTTAAAAAATTTTAAAAAAGCGTAAAACAACAGGCGATAATTTTTTTGAACGCAGCTAAGGTTGTTTAATAATAATCTAAAAAACACATTTTTTCATCAATTCCTGGATTTGCAGAAAATAATAATAATTAGCTAATAGGCTAAAAACTTCATATTTTGATAGGTTTTTTTTTATTTTAAAAAATTACAAACAGGCGTAAGACAAAAGGAGATATTTTTTTTGACCGCAGCTAATGTTGTTTAATAATAATCTAAGAAACACACTTTTCCATCAGTTCCTTGATTTGCAAAAAATAATAATAATTAGCTAATAGGCTAAAAACTTCACATTTTCATCGGTTTTTTTTATTTTAAAAAATTACAAAAAGGCGTAAGACAAAAGGAGATATTTTTTTTGAACGCAGCTAAGGTTCTTTAATAATAAGCTAAAAAATACATTTTTCCATCAGTTCCTGGATTTGCAAAAAATAATAATAATTAGCGAATAGGATAAAAACCTCATATTTTTATCGGTTTTTTTTTATTTTAAAAATTACAAAAAGGCGTAAGACAACAGGCGATACTTTTTTTGAACGCAGCTAAGGTTGTTTAATAATAATCTAAGAAACACATTTTTCCAACAGTTCCTTGATTTGCAGAAAATAATAATAATTAGCGAATATGCTAAAAACCTCATTTCTTTATCGGTTTTTTTTATTTTAAAAAATTACAAAGAGACGTAAGACAAAAGGCTATACTTTTTTTGAACGCAGCTAAGGTTGTTTAATAATAATAAAAAAAAACACATTTTTCCTTCAGTTCCTGGATTTGCAAAAAATAATAATAATTAGCGAATTGGCTAAAAACCTCATATTTTTATCGGTTTTTTTTATTTCAAAAAATTGCAAAAAGACGTAAGACAAAAGGCCATACTTTTTTTGAACGCTGCTAGGGTTGTTTAATAATAATCTAAAAAGCACATTTTTCCATCAGTTCCTGGATTTGCAAAAAATAATAATAATTAGCGAATAGGCTAAAAACTTCATATTTTGATTATTTTTTTAATTTTAAAAAATTACAAAAAGATGTCAGACAAAAGGCGATACTTTTTTTGAACGCAGCTAAAGTTCTTTAATATTAATCTAAAAAACACAATTTTCCATCAGTTCCTGCATTTGCAAAAAGACGTAAGACAAAAAGCGTTACTTTTTTTGTACGCAGCTAAGGTCTTTTAATAATAATCTAAGAAACACATTTTTCCCATCAGTTCCTGAATTTAAAAAAAATAATATTAATTAGCGAATATGCTAAAAACCTCATATTTTTATCGGTCTTTTCATTTTAAAAAATTACAAAAAGGCGTAAGCCAAAAGACGATACATTTTTTGAACGCAGCTAGGGTTGTTTAATAATAATCTAAAAAACACATTTTTCCATCAGTCCCTGGATTTGCAAAAAATAATAATAATTAGCGAATAGGCTAAAAACTTCATATTTTGATCATTTTTTTAATTTTAAAAAATTACAAAAAGGCGTAAGACAAAAGGAGATACTTTTTTGAACGCAGCTAAGGTTGTTTAATAATAATCTAAAAAACGCATTTACCCATCAGTTCCTGGATTTGCAAAAAATAATAATAATTAGCGAATAGGCTAAAAAAATCATATTTTTATCGGCTTTTTTTATTTTAAAAAATTACAAAAAGGCGTAAGACAAAAGGAGATACTTTTTTGAACGCAGCTAAGGTTGTTTAATAATAATCTAAAAACACATTTTTTCATCAGTTTCTGGATTTCCAAAAAATAATTATAATTAGCGAATAGGCTAAAACCTTCATATTTTTATCGGTTTTTTATATTTTAAAAAATTACAAAAAGGCGTAAGACAAAAAGCGATACTTTTTTTGAACGCAGCTAAAATTGTTTAATAATAAGCTAAAAAATACATTTTTCCATCAGTTCCTGGATTTGCAAAAAATAATAATAATTAGCGAATAGGCTAAAAACCTCATATGTTTATCGGTTTTTTTTATTTTAAAAAATTACAAAAAGGCGTAAGACAACAGGCGATACTTTTTTTGAACGCAGCTAAGGTTGTTTAATAATAATCTAAAAACACATTTTTTCATCAGTTCCTGGATTTGCAAAAAATAATAATAATTAGCGAATAGGATAAAAACCTCATATTTTTATCGGTTTTTTTTATTTTAAAAAATTACAAAAAGGCGTAAGACAACAGGCGATACTTTTTTTAAACGCAGCTAAGGTAGTTTAATAATAATCTAAAAAGCACATTTTTTCATCAGTTCCTGGATTTGCAAAAAATAATAATAATTAGCTAATAGGCTAAAAACTTCATATTTTGATCGGTTTTTTTTTATTTAAAAAAATTACAAACAGGCGTAAGACAAAAGGAGATATTTTTTTTGAACGCAGCTTAGGTTCTTTAATAATAAGCTAAAAAATACATTTTTCCATCAGTTCCTGGATTTGCAAAAAATAATAATAATTAGCGAATAGGCTAAAAACCTCATATGTTTATCGGTTTTTTTATTTTAAAAAATTACAAAAAGGCGTAAGACAACAGGCGATACTTTTTTTGAACGGAGCTAAGGTTGTTTAATAATAATCTAAAAACACATTTTTTCATCAGTTCCTGGATTTGCAAAAAATAATAATAATTAGCTAATAAGCTAAAAACTTCATATTTTGATCGGTTTTTTTTATTTTAAAAAATTACAAACAGGCGTAAGACAAAAGGAGATATTTTTTTTTGACCGCAGCTAAGGTTGTTCTTGGATTTGCAAAAAATATTAATAAGTAGCGAATGGGCTAAAAACCACATATTTTCATCGGTTTTTTTATTTTAAGAAATTACAAAAGGACGTAAGACAAAAGGCGATACATTTTTTGAACACAGCTAAGGTTGTTTATTAATAATCTAAACACATTTTTCCATTAGTTCCTGGATTTGCAAAAAATAATTATAATTAGCGAATATGCTAAAAACCTCATATTTTTATCGGTTTTTTTTATTTTAAAAAAATTGCAAAAAGACGTAAGACAAAAGGCGATACTTTTTTTGAATGCAGCTAAGGTTGTTTAATAATAATCTAAAAAACACATTTTTCCATCAGTTCCTTGATTTGCACAAAATAAAAATAATTAGCGAATAGGCTAAAAACCTCATATATTTATCGGTTTTTTTTTTCAAAAAATTGCAAAAAGACGTAAGACAAAAGGCGATAGTTTTTTTGAACGCAGCTATCGTTGTTTAATAATAATCTATGAAAGACATTTTTCCATCAGTTCCTGAATTAGCAAAAAATAATATTAATTAGCGAATTGGCTAAAAACCTCATATTTTTATCGGTTTTTTTTATTTTAAAAAATTACAAAAAGGCGTAAGACAAAAGACGATACATTTTTTGAGCGCAGCTAGGGTTGTTTAATAATAATCTAAAAAAAACATTTTTCCATCAGTTCCTGGATTTGCAAAAAATAATAATAATTAGCGAATAGGCTAAAAACCTCATATGTTTATCGGTTTTTTTTATTTTAAAAAATTACAAAAAGGCGTAAGACAACAGGCGATACTTTTTTTGAACGGAGCTAAGGTTGTTTAATAATAATCTAAAAACACATTTTTTCATCAGTTCCTGGATTTGCAAAAAATAATAATAATTAGCTAATAAGCTAAAAACTTCATATTTTGATCGGTTTTTTTTATTTTAAAAAATTACAAACAGGCTTAAGACAAAAGGAGATATTTTTTTTTGACCGCAGCTAAGGTTGTTCTTGGATTTGCAAAAAATATTAATAAGTAGCGAATGGGCTAAAAACCACATATTTTCATCGGTTTTTTTATTTTAAGAAATTACAAAAGGACGTAAGACAAAAGGCGATACATTTTTTGAACACAGCTAAGGTTGTTTATTAATAATCTAAACACATTTTTCCATTAGTTCCTGGATTTGCAAAAAATAATTATAATTAGCGAATATGCTAAAAACCTCATATTTTTATCGGTTTTTTTTATTTTAAAAAAATTGCAAAAAGACGTAAGACAAAAGGCGATACTTTTTTTGAATGCAGCTAAGGTTGTTTAATAATAATCTAAAAAACACATTTTTCCATCAGTTCCTTGATTTGCACAAAATAAAAATAATTAGCGAATAGGCTAAAAACCTCATATATTTATCGGTTTTTTTTTTCAAAAAATTGCAAAAAGACGTAAGACAAAAGGCGATAGTTTTTTTGAACGCAGCTATCGTTGTTTAATAATAATCTATGAAAGACATTTTTCCATCAGTTCCTGAATTAGCAAAAAATAATATTAATTAGCGAATTGGCTAAAAACCTCATATTTTTATCGGTTTTTTTTATTTTAAAAAATTACAAAAAGGCGTAAGACAAAAGACGATACATTTTTTGAGCGCAGCTAGGGTTGTTTAATAATAATCTAAAAAAAACATTTTTCCATCAGTTCCTGGATTTGCAAAAAATAATAATAATTAGCGAATAGGCTAAAAACTTCATATTTTGATCGGTTTTTTTTATTTTAAAAAATTACACAAAGGTGTAAGACAAAAGGAGATACCTTTTTGAACGCAGCTAAGGTTATTTAATAATAATCTAAGAAACACATTTTTCCATCAGTTCCTGGATTTGCAAAAAATAATATTAATTAGCGAATATGCTGAAACCTCATATTTTTATCGGTTTTTTTTATTAAAAAAAATTGCAAAAAGACGTAAGACAAAAGGCGATAATTTTTTTAAACACAGCTAAGGTTGTTTATTAATAATCTAAGAAACACATTTTTCCAACAGTTCCTTGATTTGCAAAAAATAATAATAATTAGCGAATATGCTAAAAACCTAATTCTTTTATCGTTTTTTTTTATTTCAAAAAATTACAAAGAGACGTAAGACAAAAGGCTATAAATTTTTTAAACGCAGCTAAGGTTTTTTAATAACAATCAAAAAAACACATTTTTCCATCAGTTTCTGGATTTGCAAAAAATAATAATAATTAGCGAATTGGCTAAAAACCTCATATTTTTATCGGTTTCTTTTATTTCAAAAAATTGCAAAAAGACGTAAAACAAAAGGCCATAATTTTTTTGAACGGAGCTAAGGTTGTTTAATAATAATCAAAAAAACACATTTTTCCATCAATTCCTGGATTTGCAAAAAATAATAATAATTAGCGAATAGGCTAAATACTTCATATTTTGATCGGTTTTTTTTATTTTACAAAATTACAAAAAGGCGTAAGACACAAGGAGATATTTTTTTTGAACGCAGCCAAAGTTCTTTAATATTAATCTACAAAACACAATTTTCCATCAGTTCCTGGATTTGCAAAAAATAATAATAATTAGCTAATAGGCTAAAAACTTCATATTTTGATCGGTTTTTTTTTATTTTAAAAAATTACAAAAAGATGTCAGACAAAAGGCGATACTTTTTTTGAACGCAGCCAAAGTTCTTTAATATTAATCTACAAAAAACACAGTTTTCCATCAGTTCCTGGATTTGCAAAAAATAATAATAATTAGCGAATAGGCTAAAACCTTCATATTTTTATCGGTTTCTTATATTTTAAAAAATTACAAAAAGGCGTAAGACAAAAAACGATACTTTTTTTGAAAGCAGCTAAAATTG
This sequence comes from Oxystoma pomonae, assembly GCA_963921995.1. NCBI lineage: Eukaryota > Metazoa > Arthropoda > Insecta > Coleoptera > Brentidae > Oxystoma > Oxystoma pomonae. The sequence continues at coordinate 117,684,876 of OY998166.1, read as the reverse complement.
TTTAACAATAAGCTAAAAAATACATTTTTCCATCAGTTCCTGGATTTGCAAAAAATAATAATAATTAGCTAGTAGGCTAAAAACTTCATATTTTGATCGGTTTTTTTTATTTTAAAAAATAACAAAAAGATGTCAGAAAAAAGGCGATAATTTTTTTGAACGCAGCTAAAGTTCTTTAATATTAATCTAAAAAACACATTTTTCCATCAGTTCCTGGATTTGCAAAAAATAATAATAATTAGCAAATAGGCTAAAACCTTCATATTTTTATCGGTTTTTTATTTTTTTAAAAAATTACAAAAAGGCGTAAGAGAGAAGGCGATCTTTTTTTTGAACGCAGCTAAAATTGTTTAATAATAAGCTAAAAAATACATTTTTCCATCAGTTCCTGGATTTGCAAAAAATAATAATAATTAGCGAATAGGATAAAAACCTCATATTTTTATCGGTTTTTTTTATTTTAAAAAATTACAAAAAGGCGTAAGACAACAGGCGATACTTTTTTTGAACGCAGCTAAGGTTGTTTAATAATAATCTAAAAAACACATTTTTTCATCAGTTCCTGGATTTTCAAAAAATAATAATAATTAGCGAATAGGCTAAAAACTTCATATTTAATCAAAAAAACACATTTTTCCATCAATTCCTGGATTTGCAAAAAATAATAAGAATTAGCGAATAGGCTAAAAACTTCATATTTTGATCGGTTTTTTTTATTTTACAAAATTACAAAAAGGCGTAAGACACAAGGAGATATTTTTTTTGAACGCAGCCAAAGTTCTTTAATATTAATCTACAAAACACAGTTTTCCATCAGTTCCTGGATTTGCAAAAAATAATAATAATTAGCTAATAGGCTAAAAACTTCATATTTTTATCGGTTTTTTATATTTTAAAAAATTACAAAAAGGCGTAAGAGAGAAGGCGATTTTTTTTTGAACGCAGCTAAAATTGTTTAATAATAAGCTAAAAAATACATTTTTCCATCAGTTCCTGGATTTGCAAAAAATAATAATAATTAGCGAATAGGATAAAAACCTCATATTTTTATCGGTTTTTTTTATTTCAAAAATTGCAAAAAGACGTAAGACAAAAGGCAATACTTTTTTTGAACGCAGCTAAGGTTGTTTAATAATAATCTAAGAAACACATTTTTTCATCAGTTACTGGATTTGCAAAAAATAATAATAATTAGCGAATAGGCTAAAAACTTCATATTTTGATTATTTTTTTAATTTTAAAAAATTACAAAAAGGCGTAAGACAAAAGGAGATACTTTTTTAAACGCAGCTAAGGTTGTTTAATAATAATCTAAAAAACACATTTATCCATCAGTTCCTGGATTTGTAAAAAATAATAATAAATAGCGAATAGGCTAAAAACCTCATATTTTTATCGGCTTTTTTTATTTTAAAAAATAACAAAAAGGCGTAAGACAAAAGGCGATACTTTTTTTTAACGCAGCTAAGATTGTTTAATAATAATCTAAAAAGCACATTTTTTCATCAGTTTCTGGATTTCCAAAAAATAATAATAATTAGCGAACAGGCTAAAAACTTCATATTTTCATCGGTTTTTTTTATTTTAAAAAATTACAAAAAGGCGTAAGACAAAAGGAGATATTTTTTTTGAACGCAGCTAAGGTTCTTTAATAATAAGCTATAAAATACATTTTTCCATCAGTTCCTAGATTTGCAAAAAATAATAATAATTAGCTAATAGGCTAAAAACTTGATATTTTGATCGGTTTTTTTTATTTTAAAAAATTACAAAAAGATGTCATGCAAAAAATAATAATAATTAGCGAATAGGCTAAAACCTTCATATTTTTATCGTTTTTTTTTATTTAAAAAAATTACAAACAGGCGTAAGACAAAACGAGATATTTTATTTGACCGCAGCTAAGGTTATTTAATAATAATCTAAGAAACACATTTTTCCATCAGTTCCTTGATTTGCAAAAAATAATAATAATTAGCGAATATGCTAAAAACCTCATATTTTTATCGGTTTTTTTTATTTCAAAAATTGCAAAAAGACGTAAGACAAAAGGCAATACTTTTTTTGAACCCAGCTAAGGTTGTTTAATAATAATCTAAGAAACACATTTTTTCATCAGTTCCTGGATTTGCAAAAAATAATAATAATTAGCGAATAGGCTAAAAACCTCATATTTTTATCGGTTTTTTTTATTTTAAAAAATTTAAAAAAGGCGTAAAACAACAGGCGATAATTTTTTTGAACGCAGCTAAGGTTGTTTAATAATAATCTAAAAAACACATTTTTTCATCAGTTCCTGGATTTGCAGAAAATAATAATAATTAGCTAATAGGCTAAAAACTTCATATTTTGATAGGTTTTTTTTTATTTTAAAAAATTACAAACAGGCGTAAGACAAAAGGAGATATTTTTTTTGACCGCAGCTAATGTTGTTTAATAATAATCTAAGAAACACACTTTTCCATCAGTTCCTTGATTTGCAAAAAATAATAATATTTAGCGAATATGCTAAAAACCTCATTTTTTATCGGTTTTTTTAATTTTAAAAAATTACAAAGAGACGTAAGACAAAAGGCTATACTTTTTTTGAGCGCAGCTAAGGTTGGTTAATAATAATCAAAAAAACACAATTTTCCATCAGTTCCTGGATTTGCAAAAAATAATAATAATTAGCGAATAAGCTAAAAACCTCATATTTTTATCGGTTTTTTTTATTTCAAAAAATTGCAAAAAGACGTAAGACAAAAGGCCATACTTTTTTTGAACGTTGCTAGGGTTGTTTAATAATAATCTAAAAAGCACATTTTTCCATCAGTTCCTGGATTTGCAAAAAATAATAATAATTAGCGAATAGGCTAAAAACTTCATATTTTGATCATTTTTTTAATTTTAAAAAATTACAAAAAGGCGTAAGACAAAAGGAGATACTTTTTTGAACGCAGCTAAGGTTGTTTAATAATAATCTAAAAAACACATTTATCCATCAGTTCCTAGATTTGCAAAAAAAAATAATAATTAGCGAATAAAAAGGCGTAAGACAAAAGGCGAGACTTTTTTTGAACGCAGCTAAGGTTGTTTAATAATAATCTACAAAACACATTTTTCCATCAGTTCCTGGATTTGCCAAAAATAATTATAATTAGCGAATAGGCTAAAACCTTCATATTTTTATCGGTTTTTTATATTTTAAAAAAATTACAAAAAGGCGTAAGATAAAAGGCGATACTTTTTTTGAACGCTTCTAAAATTGTTTAATAATAAGCTAAAAAATACATTTTTCCATCAGTTCCTGGATTTGCAAAAAATAATAATAATTAGCTAATAGGCTAAAAACTTCATATTTTGATCGGTTTTTTTTTATTTAAATAATTACAAAAAGATGTCAGACAAAAGGCGATACTTTTTTTGAACGCAGCTAAAGTTCTTTAATATTAATCTAAAAAACACATTTTTCCATCAGTTCCTGCATTTGCAAAAAGACGTAAGACAAAAAGCGTTACTTTTTTTGAACGCAGCTAAGGTCGTTTAATAATAATCTAAGAAACACATTTTTTCCCATCAGTTCCTGAATTTAAAAAAAATAATATTAATTAGCGAATATGCTCAAAACCTCATATTTTTATCGGTCTTTTCATTTTAAAAAATTACAAAAAGGCGTAAGACAAAAGACGATACATTTTTTGAACGCAGCTAGGGTTGTTTAATAATAATCTAAAAAACACATTTTTCCATCAGTCCCTGAATTTGCAAAAAATAATAATAATTAGCGAATAGGCTAAAAACCTCATATTTTTATCGGTTTTTTTTTATTTTAAAAAATTACAAAAAGGCGTAAGACAACAGGCGATACTTTTTTTAAACGCAGCTAAGGTAGTTTAATAATAATCTAAAAAACACATTTTTTCATCAGTTCCTGGATTTGCAAAAAATAATAATAATTAGCTAATAGGCTAAAAACTTCATATTTTGATCGGTTTTTTTTTATTTTAAAAAATTACAAACAGGCGTAAGACAAAAGGAGATATTTTTTTTTGACCGCAGCTAAGGTTGTTCCTGGATTTGCAAAAAATATTAATAAGTAGCGAATGGGCTAAAAACCACATATTTTCATCGGTTTTTTTATTTTAAGAAATTACAAAAGGACGTAAGACAAAAGGCGATAATTTTTTTGAACGCAGCTAAAATTGTTTAATAATAAGCTAAAAAATACATTTTTCCATCAGTTCCTGGATTTGCAAAAAATAATAATAATTAGCGGATAGGCTAAAAACCTCATATTTTTATCGGTTTTTTTTTTATTTTAAAAAATTACAAAAAGGCGTAAGACAACAGGCGATACTTTTTCTAAACGCAGCTAAGGTAGTTTGTTAATAATCTAAAAAACACATTTTTCCATCAGTTCCTGGATTTGCAAAAAATAATTATAATTAGCGAATATGCTAAAAACCTCATATTTTTATCGGTTTTTTTTATTTCAAAAAATTGCAAAAAGACGTAAGACAAAAGGCGATAGTTTTTTTGAACGCAGCTATCGTTGTTTAATAATAATCTAAGAAAGACATTTTTCCATCAGTTCCTGAATTAGCAAAAAATAATATTAATTAGCGAATTGGCTAAAAACCTCATATTTTTATCGGTTTTTTTTATTTTAAAAAATTACAAAAAGGCGTAAGACAAAAGACGATATATTTTTTGAGCGCAGCTAGGGTTGTTTAATAATAATCTAAAAAAAACATTTTTCCATCAGTTCCTGGATTTGCAAAAAATAATAATAATTAGCGAATAGGCTAAAAACTTCATATTTTGATCGGTTTTTTTTATTTTAAAAAATTACACAAAGGTGTAAGACAAAAGGAGATACCTTTTTGAACGCAGCTAAGGATATTTAATAATAATCTAAGAAACACATTTTTCCATCCGTTCCTGGATTTGCAAAAAATAATATTAATTAGCGAATATGCTGAAACCTCATATTTTTATCGGTTTTTTTTTTATTAAAAAAAATTGCAAAAAGACGTAAGACAAAAGGCGATACTTTTTTTAAACACAGCTAAGGTTGTTTATTAATAATCTAAGAAACACATTTTTCCAACAGTTCCTTGATTTGCAAAAAATAATAATAATTAGCGAATATGCTAAAAACCTAATTCTTTTATCGTTTTTTTTTTATTTTAAAAAATTACAAAGAGACGTAAGACAAAAGGCTATAATTTTTTTAAATGCAGCTAAGGTTGTTTAATAATAATCAAAAAAACACATTTTTCCATCAATTCCTGGATTTGCAAAAAATAATAATAATTAGCGAATAGGCTAAAAACTTCATATTTTGATCGGTTTTTTTTATTTTACAAAATTACAAAAAGGCGTAAGACACAAGGAGATATTTTTTTTGAACGCAGACAAAGTTCTTTAATATTAATCTACAAAACACAATTTTCCATCAGTTCCTGGATTTGCAAAAAATAATAATAATTAGCTAATAGGCTAAAAACTTCATATTTTGATCGGTTTTTTTTTATTTTAAAAAATTACAAAAAGATGTCAGACAAAAGGCGATATTTTTTTTGAACGCAGCCAAAGTTCTTTAATATTAATCTACAAAACACAGTTTTACATCAGTTCCTGGATTTGCAAAAAATAATAATAATTAGCGAATAGGCTAAAACCTTCATATTTTTATCGGTTTTTTATATTTAAAAAAATCTCAAAAAGGCGTAAGACAAAAGGAGATATTTTTTTGGACGCAGCTAAGGTTCTTTAATAATATTCAAAAAAACACATTTATCCATGAGTTCCTGGATTTGCAAAAAATAATAATAATTAGCGAATAGGCTAAAAAACTCATATTTTTATCGGCTTTTTTTATTTTAAAAAATTACAAAAAGGCGTAAGACAAAAGGAGATATTTTTTTTTGGACGCAGCTAAGGTTCTTTAATAATAATAAAAAAAACACATTTTTCCATCAATTCCTGGATTTGCAAAAAATAATAATAATTAGCGAATAGGCTAAAAACTTCATATTTTGATCGGGTTTTTTTATTTTACAAAATTACAAAAAGGCGTAAGACACAAGGAGATATTTTTTTGAACGCAGCCACAGTTCTTTAATATTAATCTACAAAACACAGTTTTCCATCAGTTCCTGGATTTGCAAAAAATAATAATAATTAGCTAATAGGCTAAAAACTTCATATTTTGATCGGTTTTTTTTTATTTTAAAAAATTACAAAAAGATGTCAGACAAAAGGCGATACTTTTTTTGAACGCAGCCAAAGTTCTTTAATATTAATCTACAAAAAACACAGTTTTCCATCAGTTCCTGGATTTGCAAAAAATAATAATAATTAGCGAATAGGCTAAAACCTTCATATTTTTATCGGTTTCTTTTATTTTAAAAAATTACAAAAAGGCGTAAGACAAAAAACGATACTTTTTTTGAAAGCAGCTAAAATTGTTTAATAATAAGCTAAAAAATACATTTTTCCATCAGTTCCTGGATTTGCAAAAAATAATAATAATTAGCGAATAGGATAAAAACCTCATATTTTTATCGGTTTTTTTTTATTTTAAAAAATTACAAAAAGGCGTAAGACAACAGACGATACTTTTTTTGAACGCAGCTAAGGTTGTTTAATAATAATCTAAAAAACACATTTTTTCATCAGTTCCTGGATTTTCAAAAAATAATAATAATTAGCGAATAGGCTAAAAACTTCATATTTAATCAAAAAAACACATTTTTCCATCAATTCCTGGATTTGCAAAAAATAATAAGAATTAGCGAATAGGCTAAAAACTTCATATTTTGATCGGTTTTTTTTATTTTACAAAATTACAAAAAGGCGTAAGACACAAGGAGATATTTTTTTTGAACGCAGCCAAAGTTCTTTAATATTAATCTACAAAACACAGTTTTCCATCAGTTCCTGGATTTGCAAAAAATAATAATAATTAGCTAATAGGCTAAAAACTTCATATTTTGATCGGTTTTTTTTATTTTAAAAAATTACAAAAAGATGTCAGACAAAAGGCGATACATTTTTTGAACGCAGCTAAAGTTCTTTAATATTAATCTAAAAAACACATTTTTCCATCAGTTCCTGGATTTGCAAAAAATAATAATAATTAGCGAATAGGCTAAAACCTTCATATTTTTATCGGTTTTTTATATTTTAAAAAATTACAAAAAGGCGTAAGAGAGAAGGCGATTTTTTTTGAACGCAGCTAAAATTGTTTAATAATAAGCTAAAAAATACATTTTTCCATCAGTTCCTGGATTTGCAAAAAATAATAATAATTAGCGAATAGGATAAAAACCTCATATTTTTATCGGTTTTTTTTATTTCAAAAATTGCAAAAAGACGTAAGACAAAAGGCAATACTTTTTTTGAACGCAGCTAAGGTTGTTTAATAATAATCTAAGAAACACATTTTTTCATCAGTTCCTGGATTTGCAAAAAATAATAATAATTAGCGAATAGGCTAAAAACCTCATATTTTTATTGGTTTTTTTTATTTTAAAAAATTTAAAAAAGGCGTAAAACAACAGGCGATAATTTTTTTGAACGCAGCTAAGGTTGTTTAATAATAATCTAAAAAACACATTTTTTCATCAGTTCCTGGATTTGCGGAAAATAATAATAATTAGCTAATAGGCTAAAAACTTCATATTTTGATAGGTTTTTTTTATTTTAAAAAATTACAAACAGGCGTAAGACAAAAGGAGATATTTTTTTTGACCGCAGCTAATGTTGGTTAATAATAATCTAAGAAACACACTTTTCCATCAGTTCCTTGATTTGCAAAAAATAATAATAATTAGCGAATATGCTAAAAACCTCATTTTTTATCGGTTTTTTTAATTTTAAAAAATTACAAAGAGACGTAAGACAAAAGGCTATACTTTTTTTGAACGCAGCTAAGGTTGGTTAATAATAATCATAAAAACACAATTTTCCATCAGTTCCTGGATTTGCAAAAAATAATAATAATTAGCGAATAGGCTAAAAACCTCATATTTTTATCGGTTTTTTTTATTTCAAAAAATTGCAAAAAGACGTAAGACAAAAGGCCATACTTTTTTTGAACGTTGCTAGGGTTGTTTAATAATAATCTAAAAAGCACATTTTTCCATCAGTTCCTGGATTTGCAAAAAATAATAATAATTAGCGAATAGGCTAAAAACTTCATATTTTGATCATTTTTTTAATTTTAAAAAATTACAAAAAGGCGTAAGACAAAAGGAGATACTTTTTTGAAGGCAGCTAAGGTTGTTTAATAATAATCTAAAAAACACATTTATCCATCAGTTCCTGGATTTGCAAAAAATAATAATAATTAGCGAATAAAAAGGCGTAAGACAAAAGGCGAGACTTTTTTTGAACGCAGCTAAGGTTGTTTAATAATAAGCTAAAAAATACATTTTTCCATCAGTTCCTGGATTTGCAAAAAATAATAATAATTAGCTAATAGGCTAAAAACTTCATATTTTGATCGGTTTTTTTTTATTTAAATAATTACAAAAAGATGTCAGACAAAAGGCGATACTTTTTTTGAACGCAGCTAAAGTTCTTTAATATTAATCTAAAAAACACATTTTTCCATCAGTTCCCGCATTTGCAAAAAGACGTAAGACAAAAAGCGTTACTTTTTTTGAACGCAGCTAAGGTCGTTTAATAATAATCTAGGAAACACATTTTTCCATCAGTTCCTGAATTTGAAAAAAATAATAATAATTAGCTAATAGGCTAAAAACTTCATATTTTGATCGGGTTTTTTTTTAAAAAATTACAAAAAGATGTCAGACAAAAGGCGATACTTTTTTGACCGCAGCTAAAGTTCTTTAATATTAATCTAAAAAACACATTTTTCCATCAGTTCCTGGATTTGCAAAAAATAATAATAATTAGCCAATAGGATAAAAACCTCATATTTTTATCGGTTTTTTTTTTTAAATTACAAAAAGGCGTAAGACAACAGGCGATACTTTTTTTAAACGCAGCTAAGGTAGTTTAATAATAATCTAAAAAACACATTTTTTCATCAGTTCCTGGATTTGCAAAAAATAATAATAATTAGCTAATAGGCTAAAAACTTCATATTTTGATCGGTTTTTTTTTATTTAAAAAAATTACAAACAGGCGTAAGACAAAAGGAGATATTTTTTTTGAACGCAGCTAAGGTTCTTTAATAATAAGCTAAAAAATACATTTTTCCATCAGTTCCTGGATTTGCAAAAAATAATAATAATTAGCGAATAGGCTAAAAACCTCATATGTTTATCGGTTTTTTTTATTTTAAAAAATTACAAAAAGGCGTAAGACAACAGGCGATACTTTTTTTGAACGCAGCTAAGGTTGTTTAATAATAATCTAAAAACACATTTTTTCATCAGTTCCTGGATTTGCAAAAAATAATAATAATTAGCTAATAGGCTAATAACTTCATATTTTGATCGGTTTTTTTTTTTATTTTAAAAAATTACAAACAGGCGTAAGACAAAAGGAGATATTTTTTTTTGACCGCAGCTAAGGTTGTTCCTGGATTTGCAAAAAATATTAATAAGTAGCGAATGGGCTAAAAACCACATATTTTCATCGGTTTTTTTATTTTAAGAAATTACAAAAGGACGTAAGACAAAAGGCGATACATTTTTTGAACGCAGCTAAGGTTGTTTATTAATAATCTAAAAAACACATTTTTCCATCAGTTCCCGGATTTGCAAAAAATAATTATAATTAGCGAATATGCTAAAAACCTCATATTTTTATCGGTTTTTTTTATTTCAAAAAATTGCAAAAAGACGTAATACAAAAGGCGATACTTTTTTTGAATGCAGCTAAGGTTGTTTAATAATAATCTAAAAAACACATTTTTCCATCAGTTCCTTGATTTGCACAAAATAAAAATAATTAGCGAATAGGCTAAAAACCTCATATTTTTATCGGTTTTTTTTTCAAAAAATTGCAAAAAGACGTAAGACAAAAGGCGATAGTTTTTTTGAACGCAGCTATCGTTGTTTAATAATAATCTAAGAAAGACATTTTTCCATCAGTTCCTGAATTAGCAAAAAATAATATTAATTAGCGAATTGGCTAAAAACCTCATATTTTTATCGGTTTTTTTTTTATTTTAAAAAATTACAAAAAGGCGTAAGACAAAAGACGATACATTTTTTGAGCGCAGCTAGGGTTGTTTAATAATAATCTAAAAAAAACATTTTTCCATCAGTTCCTGGATTTGCAAAAAATAATAATAATTAGCGAATAGGCTAAAAACTTCATATTTTGATCGGTTTTTTTTTATTTTAAAAAAGTACACAAAGGTGTAAGACAAAAGGAGATACCTTTTTGAACGCAGCTAAGGTTATTTAATAATAATCTAAGAAACACATTTTTCCATCAGTTCCTGGATTTGCAAAAAATAATATTAATTAGCGAATATGCTGAAACCTCATATATTTATCGGTTTTTTTTATTAAAAAAAATTGCAAAAAGACGTAAGACAAAAGGCGATACTTTTTTTAAACACAGCTAAGGTTGTTTATTAATAATCTAAGAAACACATTTTTCCAACAGTACCTTGATTTGCAAAAAATAATAATAATTAGCGAATATGCTAAAAACCTAATTCTTTTATCGTTTTTTTTTATTTTAAAAAATTACAAAGAGACGTAAGAAAAAAGGCTATAATTTTTTTAAACGCAGCTTAGGTTGTTTAATAATAATCAAAAAAACACATTTTTCCATCAGTTTCTGGATTTGCAAAAAATAATAATAATTAGCGAATTGGCTAAAAACCTCATATTTTTATCGGTTTTTTTTATTTCAAAAAATTGCAAAAAGACGTAACACAAAAGGCCATACTTTTTTTGAACGGAGCTAAAGTTGTTTAATAATAATCAAAAAAACACATTTTTCCATCAATTCCTGGATTTGCAAAAAATAATAATAATTAGCGAATAGGCTAAAAACTTCATATTTTGATCGGTTTTTTTTATTTTACAAAATTACAAAAAGGCGTAAGACACAAGGAGATATTTTTTTTGAACGCAGCCAAAGTTCTTTAATATTAATCTACAAAACACAATTTTCCATCAGTTCCTGGATTTGCAAAAAATAATAATAATTAGCTAATAGGCTAAAAACTTCATATTTTGATCGTTTTTTTTTATTTTAAAAAATTACAAAAAGATGTCAGACAAAAGGCGATACTTTTTTTGAACGCAGCCAAAGTTCTTTAATATTAATCTACAAAACACAGTTTTCCATCAGTTCCTGGATTTGCAAAAAATAATAATAATTAGCGAATAGGCTAAAACCTTCATATTTTTATCGGTTTTTTTATATTTTCAAAAATTACAAAAAGGCGTAAGACAAAAGGAGATATTTTTTTTGAACGCAGCCAAAGTTCTTTAATATTAATCTACAAAACACAGTTTTCCATCAGTTCCTGGATTTGCAAAAAATAATAATAATTAGCTAATAGGCTAAAAACTTCATATTTTGTTCGGTTTTTTTTATTTTAAAAAATTAAAAAAAGATGTCAGACAAAAGGCGATACATTTTTTGAACGCAGCTAAAGTTCTTTAATATTAATCTAAAAAACACATTTTTCCATCAGTTCCTGGATTTGCAAAAAATAATAATAATTAGCGAATAGGCTAAAACCTTCATATTTTTATCGGTTTTTTATATTTTAAAAAATTACAAAAAGGCGTAAGAGAGAAGGCGATTTTTTTTTGAACGCAGCTAAAATTGTTTAATAATAAGCTAAAAAATACATTTTTCCATCAGTTCCTGGATTTGCAAAAAATAATAATAATTAGCGAATAGGATAAAAACCTCATATTTTTATCGGTTTTTTTTATTTCAAAAATTGCAAAAAGACGTAAGACAAAAGGCAATACTTTTTTTGAACGCAGCTAAGGTTGTTTAATAATAATCTAAGAAACACATTTTTTCATCAGTTACTGGATTTGCAAAAAATAATAATAATTAGCGAATAGGCTAAAAACTTCATATTTTGATTATTTTTTTAATTTTAAAAAATTACAAAAAGGCGTAAGACAAAAGGAGATACTTTTTTAAACGCAGCTAAGGTTGTTTAATAATAATCTAAAAAACACATTTATCCATCAGTTCCTGGATTTGTAAAAAATAATAATAAATAGCGAATAGGCTAAAAACCTCATATTTTTATCGGCTTTTTTTATTTTAAAAAATAACAAAAAGGCGTAAGACAAAAGGCGATACTTTTTTTGAACGCAGCTAAAGTTCTTTAATATTAATCTACAAAACAGATTTTTCCATCAATTCCTGGATTTGCAAAAAATAATAATAGTTAGCGAATAGGCTAAAACCTTCTTTTTTTTATCGGTTTTTTATATTTCAAAAAATTACAATAAGGCGTAAGACAAAAGGCGATACTTTTTTTGAACGCAGCTAAAATTGTTTAATAATAAGCTAAAAAATAAATTTTTCCATCAGTTCCTGGATTTGCAAATAATAATAATAATTAGCTAATAGGCTAAAAACTTCATATTTTGATCGGGTTTTTTTTTTAAAAATTACAAAAAGATGTCAGAAAAAAGGCGATACTTTTTTGAACGCAGCTAAAGTTCTTTAATATTAATCTAAAAAACACATTTTTCCATCAGTTCCTGGATTTGCAAAAAATAATAATAATTAGCGAATAGGATAAAAACCTCATATTTTTATCGGTTTTTTTTTTATTTTAAAAAATTACAAAAAGACGTAAGACAACAGGCGATACTTTTTTTAAACGCAGCTAGGGTAGTTTAATAATAATCTAAAAAACACATTTTTTCATCAGTTCCTGGATTTGCAAAAAATAATAATAATTAGCTAATAGGCTAAAAACTTCATATTTTGATCGGTTTTTTTTTATTTAAAAAAATTACAAACAGGCGTAAGACAACAGGCGATATTTTTTTTGAACGCAGCTAATGTTGTTTAATAATAATCTAGAAAACACATTTTTTCATCAGTAATTAGCGAATATGCTAAAAACCTAATTCTTTTATCGTTTTTTTTTATTTTAAAAAATTACAAAGAGACGTAAGACAAAAGGCTATAAATTTTTTAAACGCAGCTAAGGTTTTTTAATAACAATCAAAAAAACACATTTTTCTATCAGTTTCTGGATTTGCAAAAAATAATAATAATTAGCGAATTGGCTAAAAACCTCATATTTTTATCGGTTTCTTTTATTTCAAAAAATTGCAAAAAGACGTAAAACAAAAGGCCATAATTTTTTTGAACGGAGCTAAGGTTGTTTAATAATAATCAAAAAAACACATTTTTCCATCAAATCCTGGATTTGCAAAAAATAATAATAATTAGCGAATAGGCTAAATACTTCATATTTTGATCGGTTTTTTTTATTTTACAAAATTACAAAAAGGCGTAAGACACAAGGAGATATTTTTTTTGAACGCAGCCAAAGTTCTTTAATATTAATCTACAAAACACAATTTTCCATCAGTTCCTGGATTTGCAAAAAATAATAATAATTAGCTAATAGGCTAAAAACTTCATATTTTGATCGGTTTTTTTTTATTTTAAAAAATTACAAAAAGATGTCAGACAAAAGGCGATACTTTTTTTGAACGCAGCCAAAGTTCTTTAATATTAATCTACAAAAAACACAGTTTTCCATCAGTTCCTGGATTTGCAAAAAATAATAATAATTAGCGAATAGGCTAAAACCTTCATATTTTTATCGGTTTCTTATATTTTAAAAAATTACAAAAAGGCGTAAGACAAAAAACGATACTTTTTTTGAAAGCAGCTAAAATTGTTTAACAATAAGCTAAAAAATACATTTTTCCATCAGTTCCTGTATTTGCAAAAAATAATAATAATTAGCTAATAGGCTAAAAACTTCATATTTTGATCGGTTTTTTTTATTTTAAAAAATAACAAAAAGATGTCAGACAAAAGGCGATAATTTTTTTGAACGCAGCTAAAGTTCTTTAATATTAATCTAAAAAACACATTTTTCCATCAGTTCCTGGATTTGCAAAAAATAATAATAATTAGCAAATAGGCTCAAACCTTCATATTTTTATCGGTTTTTTATTTTTTTTAAAAATTACAAAAAGGCGTAAGAGAGAAGGCGATCTTTTTTTTGAACGCAGCTAAAATTGTTTAATAATAAGCTAAAAAATACATTTTTCCATCAGTTCCTGGATTTGCAAAAAATAATAATAATTAGCGAATAGGATAAAAACCTCATATTTTTATCGGTTTTTTTTATTTTAAAAAATTACAAAAAGGCGTAAGACAACAGGCCATACTTTTTTTGAACGCAGCTAAGGTTGTTTAATAATAATCTAAAAAACACATTTTTTCATCAGTTCCTGGATTTTCAAAAAATAATAATAATTAGCGAATAGGCTAAAAACTTCATATTTAATCAAAAAAACACATTTTTCCATCAATTCCTGGATTTGCAAAAAATAATAAGAATTAGCGAATAGGCTAAAAACTTCATATTTTGATCGGTTTTTTTTATTTTACAAAATTACAAAAAGGCGTAAGACACAAGGAGATATTTTTTTTGAACGCAGCCAAAGTTCTTTAATATTAATCTACAAAACACAGTTTTCCATCAGTTCCTGGATTTGCAAAAAATAATAATAATTAGCTAATAGGCTAAAAACTTCATATTTTGTTCGGTTTTTTTTATTTTAAAAAATTAAAAAAAGATGTCAGACAAAAGGCGATACATTTTTTGAACGCAGCTAAAGTTCTTTAATATTAATCTAAAAAACACATTTTTCCATCAGTTCCTGGATTTGCAAAAAATAATAATAATTAGCGAATAGGCTAAAACCTTCATATTTTTATCGGTTTTTTATATTTTAAAAAATTACAAAAAGGCGTAAGAGAGAAGGCGATTTTTTTTTGAACGCAGCTAAAATTGTTTAATAATAAGCTAAAAAACACATTTATCCATCAGTTCCTGGATTTGTAAAAAATAATAATAAATAGCGAATAGGCTAAAAACCTCATATTTTTATCGGCTTTTTTTATTTTAAAAAATAACAAAAAGGCGTAAGACAAAAGGCGATACTTTTTTTTAACGCAGCTAAGATTGTTTAATAATAATCTAAAAAGCACATTTTTTCATCAGTTCCTGGATTTTCAAAAAATAATAATAATTAGCGAATAGGCTAAAAACTTCATATTTAATCAAAAAAACACATTTTTCCATCAATTCCTGGATTTGCAAAAAATAATAAGAATTAGCGAATAGGCTAAAAACTTCATATTTTGATCGGTTTTTTTTATTTTACAAAATTACAAAAAGGCGTAAGACACAAGGAGATATTTTTTTTGAACGCAGCCAAAGTTCTTTAATATTAATCTACAAAACACAGTTTTCCATCAGTTCCTGGATTTGCAAAAAATAATAATAATTAGCGAATAGGATAAAAACCTCATATTTTTATCGGTTTTTTTTATTTCAAAAATTGCAAAAAGACGTAAGACAAAAGGCAATACTTTTTTTGAACGCAGCTAAGGTTGTTTAATAATAATCTAAGAAACACATTTTTTCATCAGTTCCTGGATTTGCAAAAAATAATAATAATTAGCGAATAGGCTAAAAACTTCATATTTTGATTATTTTTTTAATTTTAAAAAATTACAAAAAGGCGTAAGACAAAAGGAGATACTTTTTTAAACGCAGCTAAGGTTGTTTAATAATAATCTAAAAAACACATTTATCCATCAGTTCCTGGATTTGTAAAAAATAATAATAAATAGCGAATAGGCTAAAAACCTCATATTTTTATCGGCTTTTTTTATTTTAAAAAATAACAAAAAGGCGTAAGACAAAAGGCGATACTTTTTTTTAACGCAGCTAAGATTGTTTAATAATAATCTAAAAAGCACATTTTTTCATCAGTTTCTGGATTTCCAAAAAATAATAATAATTAGCGAACAGGCTAAAAACTTCATATTTTCATCGGTTTTTTTTATTTTAAAAAATTACAAAAAGGCGTAAGACAAAAGGAGATATTTTTTTTGAACGCAGCTAAGGTTCTTTAATAATAAGCTATAAAATACATTTTTCCATCAGTTCCTAGATTTGCAAAAAATAATAATAATTAGCTAATAGGCTAAAAACTTGATATTTTGATCGGTTTTTTTTATTTTAAAAAATTACAAAAAGATGTCATGCAAAAAATAATAATAATTAGCGAATAGGCTAAAACCTTCATATTTTTATCGTTTTTTTTTATTTAAAAAAATTACAAACAGGCGTAAGACAAAACGAGATATTTTATTTGACCGCAGCTAAGGTTATTTAATAATAATCTAAGAAACACATTTTTCCATCAGTTCCTTGATTTGCAAAAAATAATAATAATTAGCGAATATGCTAAAAACCTCATATTTTTATCGGTTTTTTTTATTTCAAAAATTGCAAAAAGACGTAAGACAAAAGGCAATACTTTTTTTGAACCCAGCTAAGGTTGTTTAATAATAATCTAAGAAACACATTTTTTCATCAGTTCCTGGATTTGCAAAAAATAATAATAATTAGCGAATAGGCTAAAAACCTCATATTTTTATCGGTTTTTTTTTATTTTAAAAAATTTAAAAAAGGCGTAAAACAACAGGCGATAATTTTTTTGAACGCAGCTAAGGTTGTTTAATAATAATCTAAAAAACACATTTTTTCATCAGTTCCTGGATTTGCAGAAAATAATAATAATTAGCTAATAGGCTAAAAACTTCATATTTTGATAGGTTTTATAGGCTAAAAACTTCATATTTTGATAGGTTTTTTTTTATTTTAAAAAATTACAAACAGGCGTAAGACAAAAGTAGATATTTTTTTTGACCGCAGCTAATGTTGTTTAATAATAATCTAAGAAACACACTTTTCCATCAGTTCCTTGATTTGCAAAAAATAATAATATTTAGCGAATATGCTAAAAACCTCATTTTTTATCGGTTTTTTTAATTTTAAAAAATTACAAAGAGACGTAAGACAAAAGGCTATACTTTTTTTGAGCGCAGCTAAGGTTGGTTAATAATAATCAAAAAAACACAATTTTCCATCAGTTCCTGGATTTGCAAAAAATAATAATAATTAGCGAATAAGCTAAAAACCTCATATTTTTATCGGTTTTTTTTATTTCAAAAAATTGCAAAAAGACGTAAGACAAAAGGCCATACTTTTTTTGAACGTTGCTAGGGTTGTTTAATAATAATCTAAAAAGCACATTTTTCCATCAGTTCCTGGATTTGCAAAAAATAATAATAATTAGCGAATAGGCTAAAAACTTCATATTTTGATCATTTTTTTAATTTTAAAAAATTACAAAAAGGCGTAAGACAAAAGGAGATACTTTTTTGAACGCAGCTAAGGTTGTTTAATAATAATCTAAAAAACACATTTATCCATCAGTTCCTAGATTTGCAAAAAATAATAATAATTAGCGAATAAAAAGGCGTAAGACAAAAGGCGAGACTTTTTTTGAACGCAGCTAAGGTTGTTTAATAATAATCTACAAATCACATTTTTCCATCAGTTCCTGGATTTGCCAAAAATAATTATAATTAGCGAATAGGCTAAAACCTTCATATTTTTATCGGTTTTTTATATTTTAAAAAAATTACAAAAAGGCGTAAGATAAAAGGCGATACTTTTTTTGAACGCTGCTAAAATTGTTTAATAATAAGCTAAAAAATACATTTTTCCATCAGTTCCTGGATTTGCAAAAAATAATAATAATTAGCTAATAGGCTAAAAACTTCATATTTTGATCGGTTTTTTTTTTTTATTTAAATAATTACAAAAAGATGTCAGACAAAAGGCGATATTTTTTTTGAACGCAGCTAAAGTTCTTTAATATTAATCTAAAAAACACATTTTTCCATCAGTTCCTGCATTTGCAAAAAGACGTAAGACAAAAAGCGTTACTTTTTTTGAACGCAGCTAAGGTCGTTTAATAATAATCTAAGAAACACATTTTTCCCATCAGTTCCTGAATTTAAAAAAAATAATATTAATTAGCGAATATGCTCAAAACCTCATATTTTTATCGGTCTTTTCATTTTAAAAAATTACAAAAAGGCGTAAGACAAAAGACGATACATTTTTTGAACGCAGCTAGGGTTGTTTAATAATAATCTAAAAAACACATTTTTCCATCAGTCCCTGAATTTGCAAAAAATAATAATAATTAGCGAATAGACTAAAAACTTCATATTTTGATCATTTTTTTAATTTTAAAAAATTACAAAAAGGCGTAAGACAAAAGGAGATACTTTTTTGAAAGCAGCTAAGGTTGTTTAATAATAATCTAAAAACACATTTTTTCATCAGTTTCTGGATTTCCAAAAAATAATTATAATTAGCGAATAGGCTAAAACCTTCATATTTTTATCGGTTTTTTATATTTTAAAAAATTACAAAAAGGCGTAAGACAAAAGGCGATACTTTTTTTGAACGCAGCTAAAATTGTTTAATAATAAGCTAAAAAATACATTTTTCCATCAGTTCCTGGATTTGCAAAAAATAATAATAATTAGCGAATAGGCTAAAAACCTCATATTTTTATCGGTTTTTTTTTTATTTTAAAAAATTACAAAAAGGCGTAAGACAACAGGCGATACTTTTTTTAAACGCAGCTAAGGTAGTTTAATAATAATCTAAAAAACACATTTTTTCATCAGTTCCTGGATTTGCAAAAAATAATAATAATTAGCTAATAGGCTAAAAACTTCATATTTTGATCGGTTTTTTTTTATTTAAAAAAATTACAAACAGGCGTAAGACAAAAGGAGATATTTTTTTTGAACTCAGCTAAGGTTCTTTAATAATAAGCTAAAAAATACATTTTTCCATCAGTTCCTGGATTTGCAAAAAATAATAATAATTAGCGAATAGGCTAAAAACCTCATATGTTTATCGGTTTTTTTTATTTTAAAAAATTACAAAAAGGCGTAAGACAACATGCGATACTTTTTTTGAACACAGCTAAGGTTGTTTAATAATAATCTAAAAACACATTTTTTCATCAGTTCCTGGATTTGCAAAAAATAATAATAATTAGCTAATAGGCTAAAAACTTCATATTTTGATCGGTTTTTTTTTATTTTAAAAAATTACAAACAGGCGTAAGACAAAAGGAGATATTTTTTTTTGACCGCAGCTAAGGTTGTTCCTGGATTTGCAAAAAATATTAATAAGTAGCGAATGGGCTAAAAACCACATATTTTCATCGGTTTTTTTATTTTAAGAAATTACAAAAGGACGTAAGACAAAAGGCGATAATTTTTTTGAACGCAGCTAAAATTGTTTAATAATAAGCTAAAAAATACATTTTTCCATCAGTTCCTGGATTTGCAAAAAATAATAATAATTAGCGGATAGGCTAAAAACCTCATATTTTTATCGGTTTTTTTTTATTTTAAAAAATTACAAAAAGGCGTAAGACAACAGGCGATACTTTTTCTAAACGCAGCTAAGGTAGTTTGTTAATAATCTAAAAAACACATTTTTCCATCAGTTCCTGGATTTGCAAAAAATAATTATAATTAGCGAATATGCTAAAAACCTCATATTTTTATCGGTTTTTTTTATTTCAAAAAATTGCAAAAAGACGTAAGACAAAAGGCGATAGTTTTTTTGAACGCAGCTATCGTTGTTTAATAATAATCTAAGAAAGACATTTTTCCATCAGTTCCTGAATTAGCAAAAAATAATATTAATTAGCGAATTGGCTAAAAACCTCATATTTTTATCGGTTTTTTTTATTTTAAAAAATTACAAAAAGGCGTAAGACAAAAGACGATATATTTTTTGAGCGCAGCTAGGGTTGTTTAATAATAATCTAAAAAAAAACATTTTTCCATCAGTTCCTGGATTTGCAAAAAATAATAATAATTAGCGAATAGGCTAAAAACTTCATATTTTGATCGGTTTTTTTTATTTTAAAAAATTACACAAAGGTGTAAGACAAAAGGAGATACCTTTTTGAACGCAGCTAAGGATATTTAATAATAATCTAAGAAACACATTTTTCCATCAGTTCCTGGATTTGCAAAAAATAATATTAATTAGCGAATATGCTGAAACCTCATATTTTTATCGGTTTTTTTTTATTAAAAAAAATTGCAAAAAGACGTAAGACAAAAGGCGATACTTTTTTTAAACACAGCTAAGGTTGTTTATTAATAATCTAAGAAACACATTTTTCCAACAGTTCCTTGATTTGCAAAAAATAATAATAATTAGCGAATATGCTAAAAACCTAATTCTTTTATCGTTTTTTTTTTATTTTAAAAAATTACAAAGAGACGTAAGACAAAAGGCTATAATTTTTTTAAATGCAGCTAAGGTTGTTTAATAATAATCAAAAAAACACATTTTTCCATCAATTCCTGGATTTGCAAAAAATAATAATAATTAGCGAATAGGCTAAAAACTTCATATTTTGATCGGTTTTTTTTATTTTACAAAATTACAAAAAGGCGTAAGACACAAGGAGATATTTTTTTTGAACGCAGCCAAAGTTCTTTAATATTAATCTACAAAACACAATTTTCCATCAGTTTCTGGATTTGCAAAAAATAATAATAATTAGCTAATAGGCTAAAAACTTCATATTTTGATCGGTTTTTTTTTATTTTAAAAAATTACAAAAAGATGTCAGACAAAAGGCGATATTTTTTTTGAACGCAGCCAAAGTTCTTTAATATTAATCTACAAAACAAAGTTTTCCATCAGTTCCTGGATTTGCAAAAAATAATAATAATTAGCGAATAGGCTAAAACCTTCATATTTTTATCGGTTTTTTATATTTAAAAAAATCTCAAAAAGGCGTAAGACAAAAGGAGATATTTTTTTTGGACGCAGCTAAGGTTCTTTAATAATATTCAAAAAACACATTTATCCATGAGTTCCTGGATTTGCAAAAAATAATAATAATTAGCGAATAGGCTAAAAAACTCATATTTTTATCGGCTTTTTTTATTTTAAAAAATTACAAAAAGGCGTAAGACAAAAGGAGATATTTTTTTTTGGACGCAGCTAAGGTTCTTTAATAATAATAAAAAAAACACATTTTTCCATCAATTCCTGGATTTGCAAAAAATAATAATAATTAGCGAATAGGCTAAAAACTTCATATTTTGATCGGGTTTTTTTATTTTACAAAATTACAAAAAGGCGTAAGACACAAGGAGATATTTTTTTGAACGCAGCCAAAGTTCTTTAATATTAATCTACAAAACACAGTTTTCCATCAGTTCCTGGATTTGCAAAAAATAATAATAATTAGCTAATAGGCTAAAAACTTCATATTTTGATCGGTTTTTTTTTATTTTAAAAAATTACAAAAAGATGTCAGACAAAAGGCGATACTTTTTTTGAACGCAGCCAAAGTTCTTTAATATTAATCTACAAAAAACCCAGTTTTCCATCAGTTCCTGGATTTGCAAAAAATAATAATAATTAGCGAATAGGCTAAAACCTTCATATTTTTATCGGTTTCTTTTATTTTAAAAAATTACAAAAAGGCGTAAGACAAAAAACGATACTTTTTTTGAAAGCAGCTAAAATTGTTTAATAATAAGCTAAAAAATACATTTTTCCATCAGTTCCTGGATTTGCAAAAAATAATAATAATTAGCGAATAGGATAAAAACCTCATATTTTTATCGGTTTTTTTTTATTTTAAAAAATTACAAAAAGGCGTAAGACAACAGACGATACTTTTTTTGAACGAAGCTAAGGTTGTTTAATAATAATCTAAAAAACACATTTTTTCATCAGTTCCTGGATTTTCAAAAAATAATAATAATTAGCGAATAGGCTAAAAACTTCATAATTAATCAAAAAAACACATTTTTCCATCAATTCCTGGATTTGCAAAAAATAATAAGAATTAGCGAATAGGCTAAAAACTTCATATTTTGATCGGTTTTTTTTATTTTACAAAATTACAAAAAGGCGTAAGACACAAGGAGATATTTTTTTTGAACGCAGCCAAAGTTCTTTAATATTAATCTACAAAACACAGTTTTCCATCAGTTCCTGGATTTGCAAAAAATAATAATAATTAGCTAATAGGCTAAAAACTTCATATTTTGATCGGTTTTTTTTATTTTAAAAAATTACAAAAAGATGTCAGACAAAAGGCGATACATTTTTTGAACGCAGCTAAAGTTCTTTAATATTAATCTAAAAAACACATTTTTTCCATCAGTTCCTGGATTTGCAAAAAATAATAATAATTAGCGAATAGGCTAAAACCTTCATATTTTTATCGGTTTTTTATATTTTAAAAAATTACAAAAAGGCGTAAGAGAGAAGGCGATTTTTTTTGAACGCAGCTAAAATTGTTTAATAATAAGCTAAAAAATACATTTTTCCATCAGTTCCTGGATTTGCAAAAAATAATAATAATTAGCGAATAGGATAAAAACCTCATATTTTTATCGGTTTTTTTTATTTCAAAAATTGCAAAAAGACGTAAGACAAAAGGCAATACTTTTTTTGAACGCAGCTAAGGTTGTTTAATAATAATCTAAGAAACACATTTTTTCATCAGTTCCTGGATTTGCAAAAAATAATAATAATTAGCGAATAGGCTAAAAACCTCATATTTTTATTGGTTTTTTTTATTTTAAAAAATTTAAAAAAGGCGTAAAACAACAGGCGATAATTTTTTTGAACGCAGCTAAGGTTGTTTAATAATAATCTAAAAAACACATTTTTTCATCAGTTCCTGGATTTGCGGAAAATAATAATAATTAGCTAATAGGCTAAAAACTTCATATTTTGATAGGTTTTTTTTATTTTAAAAAATTACAAACAGGCGTAAGACAAAAGGAGATATTTTTTTTGACCGCAGCTAATGTTGGTTAATAATAATCTAAGAAACACACTTTTCCATCAGTTCCTTGATTTGCAAAAAATAATAATAATTAGCGAATATGCTAAAAACCTCATTTTTTATCGGTTTTTTTAATTTTAAAAAATTACAAAGAGACGTAAGACAAAAGGCTATACTTTTTTTGAACGCAGCTAAGGTTTGTTAATAATAATCAAAAAAACACAATTTTCCATCAGTTCCTGGATTTGCAAAAAATAATAATAATTAGCGAATAGGCTAAAAACCTCATATTTTTATCGGTTTTTTTTTATTTCAAAAAATTGCAAAAAGACGTAAGACAAAAGGCCATACTTTTTTTGAACGTTGCTAGGGTTGTTTAATAATAATCTAAAAAGCACATTTTTCCATCAGTTCCTGGATTTGCAAAAAATAATAATAATTAGCGAATAGGCTAAAAACTTCATATTTTGATCATTTTTTTAATTTTAAAAAATTACAAAAAGGCGTAAGACAAAAGGAGATACTTTTTTGAACGCAGCTAAGGTTGTTTAATAATAATCTAAAAAACACATTTATCCATCAGTTCCTGGATTTGCAAAAAATAATAATAATTAGCGAATAAAAAGGCGTAAGACAAAAGGCGAGACTTTTTTTGAACGCAGCTAAGGTTGTTTAATAATAATCTACAAAACACATTTTTCCGTCAGTTCCTGGATTTGCAAAAAATAATTATAATTAGCGAATAGGCTAAAACCTTCATAGTTTTATCGGTTTTTTATATTTTAAAAAAATTACAAAAAGGCGTAAGACAAAAGGCGATACTTTTTTTGAACGCTGCTAAAATTGTTTAATAATAAGCTAAAAAATACATTTTTCCATCAGTTCCTGGATTTGCAAAAAATAATAATAATTAGCTAATAGGCTAAAAACTTCATATTTTGATCGGTTTTTTTTTATTTAAATAATTACAAAAAGATGTCAGACAAAAGGCGATACTTTTTTTGAACGCAGCTAAAGTTCTTTAATATTAATCTAAAAAACACATTTTTCCATCAGTTCCCGCATTTGCAAAAAGACGTAAGACAAAAAGCGTTACTTTTTTTGAACGCAGCTAAGGTCGTTTAATAATAATCTAGGAAACACATTTTTCCATCAGTTCCTGAATTTGAAAAAAATAATAATAATTAGCTAATAGGCTAAAAACTTCATATTTTGATCGGGTTTTTTTTTTAAAAAATTACAAAAAGATGTCAGACAAAAGGCGATACTTTTTTGACCGCAGCTAAAGTTCTTTAATATTAATCTAAAAAACACATTTTTCCATCAGTTCCTGGATTTGCAAAAAATAATAATAATTAGCCAATAGGATAAAAACCTCATATTTTTATCGGTTTTTTTTTTAAATTACAAAAAGGCGTAAGACAACAGGCGATACTTTTTTTAAACGCAGCTAAGGTAGTTTAATAATAATCTAAAAAACACATTTTTTCATCAGTTCCTGGATTTGCAAAAAATAATAATAATTAGCTAATAGGCTAAAAACTTCATATTTTGATCGGTTTTTTTTTATTTAAAAAAATTACAAACAGGCGTAAGACAAAAGGAGATATTTTTTTTGAACGCAGCTAAGGTTCTTTAATAATAAGCTAAAAAATACATTTTTCCATCAGTTCCTGGATTTGCAAAAAATAATAATAATTAGCGAATAGGCTAAAAACCTCATATGTTTATCGGTTTTTTTTATTTTAAAAAATTACAAAAAGGCGTAAGACAACAGGCGATACTTTTTTTGAACGCAGCTAAGGTTGTTTAATAATAATGTAAAAACACATTTTTTCATCAGTTCCTGGATTTGCAAAAAATAATAATAATTAGCTAATAGGCTAATAACTTCATATTTTGATCGGTTTTTTTTTTTATTTTAAAAAATTGCAAACAGGCGTAAGACAAAAGGAGATATTTTTTTTTGACCGCAGCTAAGGTTGTTCCTGGATTTGCAAAAAATATTAATAAGTAGCGAATGGGCTAAAAACCACATATTTTCATCGGTTTTTTTATTTTAAGAAATTACAAAAGGACGTAAGACAAAAGGCGATACATTTTTTGAACGCAGCTAAGGTTGTTTATTAATAATCTAAAAAACACATTTTTCCATCAGTTTCCGGATTTGCAAAAAATAATTATAATTAGCGAATATGCTAAAAACCTCATATTTTTATCGGTTTTTTTTATTTCAAAAAATTGCAAAAAGACGTAAGACAAAAGGCGATACTTTTTTTGAATGCAGCTAAGGTTGTTTAATAATAATCTAAAAAACACATTTTTCCATCAGTTCCTTGATTTGCACAAAATAAAAATAATTAGCGAATAGGCTAAAAACCTCATATTTTTATCGGTTTTTTTTTTAAAAAATTGCAAAAAGACGTAAGACAAAAGGCGATAGTTTTTTTGAACGCAGCTATCGTTGTTTAATAATAATCTAAGAAAGACATTTTTCCATCAGTTCCTGAATTAGCAAAAAATAATATTAATTAGCGAATTGGCTAAAAACCTCATATTTTTATCGTTTTTTTTTTATTTTAAAAAATTACAAAAAGGCGTAAGACAAAAGACGATACATTTTTTGAGCGCAGCTAGGGTTGTTTAATAATAATCTAAAAAAAACATTTTTCCATCAGTTCCTGGATTTGCAAAAAATAATAATAATTAGCGAATAGGCTAAAAACTTCATATTTTGATCGGTTTTTTTTTATTTTAAAAAAGTACACAAAGGTGTAAGACAAAAGGAGATACCTTTTTGAACGCAGCTAAGGTTATTTAATAATAATCTAAGAAACACATTTTTCCATCAGTTCCTGGATTTGCAAAAAATAATATTAATTAGCGAATATGCTGAAACCTCATATTTTTATCGGTTTTTTTTATTAAAAAAAATTGCAAAAAGACGTAAGACAAAAGGCGATACTTTTTTTAAACACAGCTAAGGTTGTTTATTAATAATCTAAGAAACACATTTTTCCAACAGTACCTTGATTTGCAAAAAATAATAATAATTAGCGAATATGCTAAAAACCTAATTCTTTTATCGTTTTTTTTATTTTAAAAAATTACAAAGAGACGTAAGAAAAAAGGCTATAATTTTTTTAAACGCAGCTTAGGTTGTTTAATAATAATCAAAAAAACACATTTTTCCATCAGTTTCTGGATTTGCAAAAAATAATAATAATTAGCGAATTGGCTAAAAACCTCATATTTTTATCGGTTTTTTTTATTTCAAAAAATTGCAAAAAGACGTAACACAAAAGGCCATACTTTTTTTGAACGGAGCTAAAGTTGTTTAATAATAATCAAAAAAACACATTTTTCCATCAATTCCTGGATTTGCAAAAAATAATAATAATTAGCGAATAGGCTAAAAACTTCATATTTTGATCGGTTTTTTTTATTTTACAAAATTACAAAAAGGCGTAAGACACAAGGAGATATTTTTTTTGAACGCAGCCAAAGTTCTTTAATATTAATCTACAAAACACAATTTTCCATCAGTTCCTGGATTTGCAAAAAATAATAATAATTAGCTAATAGGCTAAAAACTTCATATTTTGATCGGTTTTTTTTTATTTTAAAAAATTACAAAAAGATGTCAGACAAAAGGCGATACTTTTTTTGAACGCAGCCAAAGTTCTTTAATATTAATCTACAAAACACAGTTTTCCATCAGTTCCTGGATTTGCAAAAAATAATAATAATTAGCGAATAGGCTAAAACCTTCATATTTTTATCGGTTTTTTATATTTTCAAAAATTACAAAAAGGCGTAAGACAAAAGGAGATATTTTTTTTGGACGCAGCTAAGGTTCTTTAATAATATTCAAAAAAACACATTTATCCATCAGTTCCTGGATTTGCAAAAAATAATAATAATTAGCTAATAGGCTAAAAACTTCATATTTTGATCGGTTTTTTTTATTTTAAAAAATTACAAAAAGATGTCAGACAAAAGGCGATACTTTATTTGAACGCAGCTAAAGTTCTTTAATATTAATCTAAAAAACACATTTTTCCATCAGTTCCTGGATTTGCAAAAAATAATAATAATTAGCGAATAGGCTAAAACCTTCATATTTTTATCGTTTTTTTATATTTTAAAAGACTACAAAAAGTCGTAAGAGAGAAGGCGATTTTTTTTTGAACGCACCTAAAATTGTTTAATAATAAGCTAAAAAATACATTTTTCCATCAGTTCCTGGATTTGCAAAAAATAATAATAATTAGCGAATAGGATGAACACCTCATATTTTTATCGGTTTTTTTTTTATTTTAAAAAATTACAAAAAGGCGTAAGACAACAGGCGATACTTTTTTTGAACGCAGCTAAGGTTGTTTAATAATAATCTAAAAAACACATTTTTTCATCAGTTCCTGGATTTGCAAAAAATAATAATAATTAGCTAATAGGCTAAAACCTTCATATTTTGATCGGTTTTTTTTTATTTTAAAAAATTACATACAGGCGTAAGACAAAAGGAGATATTTTTTTTGACCTTAGCTAAGGTTGTATAATAATAATTAAAAAAACACATTTTTCCATCAGTTCCTGGATTTGCAAAAAATAATAATAATTAGCTAATAGGCTAAAAACTTCATATTTTGATCGGTTTTTTTTATTTTAAAAAATTACAAAAAGATGTCAGACAAAAGGCGATACTTTATTTGAACGCAGCTAAAGTTCTTTAATATTAATCTAAAAAACCATTTTTCCATCAGTTCCTGGATTTGCAAAAAATAATAATAATTAGCGAATAGGCTAAAACCTTCATATTTTTATCGGTTTTTTATATTTTAAAAAATTACAAAAAGTCGTAAGAGAGAAGGCGATTTTTTTTTTAACGCAGCTAAAATTGTTTAATAATAAGCTAAAAAATACATTTTTCCATCAGTTCCTAGATTTGCAAAAAATAATAATAATTAGCGAATAGGATGAAAACCTCATATTTTTATCGGTTTTTTTTTTTATTTTAAAAAATTACAAAAAGGCGTAAGACAACAGGCGATACTTTTTTTGAACGCAGCTAAGGTTGTTTAATAATAATCTAAAAAACACATTTTTTCATCAGTTCCTGGATTTGCAAAAAATAATAATAATTAGCTAATAGGCTAAAAACTTCATATTTTGATCGGTTTTTTTTTATTTAAAAAAATTACATACAGGCGTAAGACAAAAGGAGATATTTTTTTTGACCGCAGCTAAGGTTGTATAATAATAATTAAAAAAACACATTTTTCCATCAGTTCCTGGATTTGCAAAAAATATTAATAAGTAGCGAATGGGCTAAAAACCACATATTTTCATCGGTTTTTTTATTTTAAGAAATTACAAAAGGACGTAAGACAAAAGGCGATACTTTTTTTGAACGCAGCTAAGGTTGTTTATTAATAATCTAAAAAACACATTTTTCCATCAGTTCCTGGATTTGCAAAAAATAATTATAATTAGCGAATGTGCTAAAAACCTCATATTTTTATCGGTTTTTTTATTTCAAAAAATTGCAAAAAGATTTAAGACAAAAGGCGATACTTTTTTGAACGCAGCTAAGGTTGTTTAATAATAATCTAAAAAACACGTTTATCCATCAGTTCCTGGATTTGCAAAAAATAATATTAATTAGCGAATAGGCTAAAAAAATTATATTTTTATCGGCTTTTTTTTATTTTAAAAAATTACAAAAAGGCGTAAGACAAAAGGAGATACTTTTTTGAACGCAGCTAAGGTTGTTTAATAATAATCTAAAAA
Source organism: Oxystoma pomonae (assembly GCA_963921995.1). Taxonomy (NCBI): domain Eukaryota; kingdom Metazoa; phylum Arthropoda; class Insecta; order Coleoptera; family Brentidae; genus Oxystoma; species Oxystoma pomonae. The sequence continues at coordinate 117,656,197 of OY998166.1, read as the reverse complement.
GCACATTTTTTCATCAGTTTCTGGATTTCCAAAAAATAATTATAATTAGCGAGTAGGCTAAAACCTTCATATTTTTATCGGTTTTTATATTTTAAAAAATTACAAAAAGGCGTAAGACAAAAGGCGATACTTTTTTTGAACGCAGCTAAAATTGTTTAATAATAAGCTAAAAAATACATTTTTCCATCAGTTCCTGGATTTGCAAAAAATAATAATAATTAGCTAATAGGCTAAAAACTTCATATTTTTATCGGTTTTTTTTATTTTAAAAAATTACAAAAAGATGTCAGACAAAAGGGGATACTTTTTTTGAACGCAGCTAAAGTTCTTTAATATTAATCTACAAAACAGATTTTTCCATCAATTCCTGGATTTGCAAAAAATAATAATAGTTAGCGAATAGGCTAAAACCTTCTTTTTTTTATCGGTTTTTTATATTTTAAAAAATTACAATAAGGCGTAAGACAAAAGGCGATACTTTTTTTGAACGCAGCTAAAATTGTTTAATAATAAGCTAAAAAATAAATTTTTCCATCAGTTCCTGGATTTGCAAAAAATAATAATATTTAGCTAATAGGCTAAAAACTTCATATTTTGATCGGGTTTTTTTTTTTTTAAATTACAAAAAATGTCAGACAAAAGGCGATACTTTTTTGAACGCAGCTAAAGTTCTTTAATATTAATATAAAAAACACATTTTTCCATCAGTTCCTGGATTTGCAAAAAATAATAATAATTAGCGAATAGGATAAAAACCTCATATTTTTATCGGTTTTTTTTTTATTTTAAAAAATTACAAAAAGGCGTAAGACAACAGGCGATACTTTTTTTAAACGCAGCTAGGGTAGTTTAATAATAATCTAAAAAACACATTTTTTCATCAGTTCCTGGATTTGCAAAAAATAATAATAATTAGCTAATAGGCTAAAAACTTCATATTTTGATCGTTTTTTTTTTATTTAAAAAAATTACAAACAGGCGTAAGACAACAGGCGATATTTTTTTTGAACGCAGCTAATGTTGTTTAATAATAATCTAGAAAACACATTTTTTCATCAGTTCCTGGATTTGCAAAAAATAATAATAATTAGCTAATAGGCTAAAAACTTCATATTTTGATAGGATTTTTTTTTATTTTAAAAAATTACAAACAGGCGTAAGACAAAAGGAGATATTTTTTGTGAACGCAACTAAGGTTCTTTAATAATAAGCCAAAAAATACATTTTTCCATCAGTTCCTGGATTTGCAAAAAATAATAATAATTAGCGAATAGGCTAAAAACCTCATATTTTATCGGTTTTTTTATTTTAAAAAATTACAAAAAGGCGTAAGACAACAGGCGATACTATTTTTGAACGCAGCTGGTTGTTTAATAATAATCTAAAAAACTCATTTTTTCATCAGTTCCTGGATTTGCAAAAAATAATAATAGGTAGCGAATAGGCTAAAAACTTCATATTTTGATAATTTTTTTAATTTTAAAAAATTACAAAAAGGCATAAGACAAAAGGAGATACCTTGTTGAACGCAGCTAAAGTTGTTTAATAATAATCTAAAAAACACATTTATCCATCGGTTCCTGGATTTGCAAAAAATAATAATAATTAACGAATAGGCTAAAAACCTCATATTTTGATCGTTTTTTTTTATTTTAAAAAATTACAAAAAGGCGTAAGACAAAAGGAGATATTTTTTTTGAACGCAGCTAAGGTTCTTTAATACTAAGCTAAAAAATACATTTTTCCATCAGTTCCTGGATTTGCAAAAAATAATAATAATTAGCGAATAGGCTAAAAACCTCATATTTTTATCGGTTTTTTTTTTATTTTAAAAAATTACAAAAAGGTGTAAGACAACAGGCGATACTTTTTTTGAACGCAGCTAAGGTTGTTTATTAATAATCTAAAATACACATTTTTCCATCAGTTCCTGAATTAGCAAAAAATAATGTTAATTAGCGAATATGCTAAAAACCTCATATTTTTATCGGTTTTTTTATTTTAAAAAATTACAAAAAGGCGTAAGAGAAAAGACGATACATTTTTTGAACGCAGCTAAGATTGTTTAATAATAATCTAAAAAACACATTTTTCCATCAGTTCCTTGATTTGCAAAAAATAATAATAATTAGCGAATAGGCTAAAAACTTCATATTTTGATCGGGTTTTTTTATTTTACAAAATTACAAAAAGGCGTAAGACAACAGGCGATACTTTTTTTGAACGCAGCTAATGTTGTTTAATAATAATCTAGAAAACACATTTTTTCATCAGTTGCTGGATTTGCAAAAAATAGTAATAACTAGCTAATAGGCTAAAAACTTCATATTTTATCGGTTTTTTTATTTTAAAAAATTACAAACAGGCGTAAGACAAAAGGAGATATTTTTTGTGAACGCAGCTAAGGTTCTTTAATAATAAGCTAAAAAATACATTTTTCCATCAGTTCCTGGATTTGCAAAAAATAATAATAATTAGCGAATAGGCTAAAAACCTCATATTTTATCGGTTTTTTTATTTTAAAAAATTACAAAAAGGCGTAAGACAACAGGCAAAAGTATTTTTTAACGCAGCTAAGGTTGTTTAATAATAATCTAAAAAACTCATTTTTTCATCAGTTCCTGGATTTGCAAAAAATAATAATAATTGGCTAATAGGCTAAAAACTTCATATTTTGATCGGTTTTTTTTATTTTAAAAAATTACAAACAGGCGTAAGACAAAAGAAGATATTTTTTTTGACCGCAGCTAAAGTTGTTTAATAATAATCAAAAAAACACATTTTTCCATCAGTTCCTGGATTTGCAAAAAATATTAATAAGTAGCGAATAGGCAAAAAACCACATATTTTCATCGGTTTTTTTATTTTAAGAAATTACAAAAAGACGTAAGACAAAAGGCGATACTTTTTTTGAACGCAGCTAAGGTTGTTTATTAATAATCTAAAAAACACATTTTTCCATCAGTTTCTGGATTTGCAAAAAATAATTATAATTAGCGAATATGCTAATAACCTCATATTTTTATCGGTTTTTTTTATTTCAAAAAATTGCAAAAAGACGTAAGACAAAAGGCGATACTTTTTTTGAACGCAGCTATGTTTGTTTAATAATAATCTAAGAAACACATTTTTCCATCAGTTCCTTGATTTGCAAAAAATAATAATAATTAGCGAATAGGCTAAAAACCTCATATTTTTATCGGTTTTTTATTTTAAAAAATTACAAAAAGGTGTAAGACAACAGGAGATACCTTTTTGAACGCAGCTAAGGTTGTTTAATAATAATCTAAAAACACATTTTTCTATTAGTTCCTGGATTTGCAAAAAATAATAATAATTAGCGAATAGGCTAAAAACCTCATATTTTTATCGGTTTTTCTTATTTCAAAAAATTGCAAAAAGACGTAAGACAAAAGGCCATACTTTTTTTGAACGCTGATAGGGTTGTTTAATAATAATCTAAAAAGCACATTTTTCCATCAGTTCCAGGATTTGTAAAAAATAATAATAATTAGCGAATAGGCTAAAAACTTCATATTTTGATAATTTTTTTAATTTTAAAAAATTACAAAAAGGCGTAAGACAAAAGGAGATACCTTTTTGAACGCAGCTAAAGTTGTTTAATAATAATCTAAAAAACACATTTATCCATCAGTTCCTGGATTTGCAAAAAATAATAATATTTAACGAATAGGCTAAAAACCTCATATTTTGATCGGTTTTTTTTATTTTAAAAAATTACAAAAAGGCGTAAGACAAAAGGAGATATTTTTTTTGAACGCAGCTAAGGTTCTTTAATAATAAGCTAAAAAATACATTTTTCCATCAGTTCCTGGATTTGCAAAAAATAATAATAATTAGCGAATAGGCTAAAAACCTCATATTTTTATCGGTTTTTTTTATTTTAAAAAATTACAAAAAGGCGTAAGACAACAGGCGATAGTTTTTTTGAACGCAGGTAAGGTTGTTTAATAATATTCTAAAAAACACATTTTTTTATCAGTTCTTGGATTTGCAAAAAATAATAATAATTAGCTAATAGGCTAAAAACTTCATATTTTGATCGGTTTTTTTTTATTTTAAAAAATTACAAACAGGCGTAAGACAAAAGGAGATATTTCTTTTGAACGCAGCTAAGGTTCTTTAATAATAAGCTAAAAAATACATTTTTCCATCAGTTCCTGGATTTGCAAAAAATAATAATAATTAGCTAATGGGCTAAAAAGTTCATATTTTGATCGGTTTTTTTCTATTTTAAAAAATTACAAACAGGCGTAAGACAAAAGGAGATATTTTTTTTTGACCGCAGCTAAGGTTGTTTAATAATAATTAAAAAAACAGATTTTTCCATCAGTTCCTGGATTTGCAAAAAATATTAATAATTAGCGAATAGGCTAAAAACCACATATTTTAGTCGGTTTTTTTGATTCTAAAATATTACAAAAAGGCGTAAGACAAGAATAATAATTAAAAAAACACTTTTTTCCATCAGTTCCTGGATTTGCAAAAAATTATAATAATTAGCAAATAGGTTAAAAGCCTCATATTTTTATCGGTTTTTTTTATTTTAAAAAATGACAAAAAGAAGTAAGACAACGTTTAATAATAATCTAAAGTACACATTTTTCCATCAGCTCCTGGATTTGCAAAAAAAATAATAATTAGCGAATAGGCTAAAAACTTCATATTTTTATGGGTTTTTATTTATTTTAAAAAATTACAAAAAGGCGTAAGGCAAAAGGAGATACTTCTTTTGAACGCATTTACGGTTGTTTAATAATAATCTATAAAACACATTTTTCCATCGGTTCCTGGATTTGCAAAAAATGATAATATTTAGCGAATAGGCTAAGAAATTCATATTTTTATCGTTTTTTTTTATTTCAAAAAATTACAAAAAGACGTAAGGCAAAAGGCGATAATTTTTTTGAACGCAGCTAAGGTTGTTTAATAATAATCTAAAAAACACATTTTTTCCATTAGTTCCTGAATTTGCAAAAAATAATAATAATTAGCAAATATGCTAAAAAACCACATATTTTTATCTATTTTTTTAATTTTAAAAAATGACAAAAAGACGTAAGACAAAAGGCGATGCTTTTTTTGAACGCGGCTAAGGTTGTTTAATAATAATCTAAAAATACATTTTTCCATCAATTCCTGGATTTGCAAAAAATAATAATAATTAGAGAATAGGCTAAAAACCACCTATTTTTATCGGTTTTATTGATTTTAAAAAATTACAGAAAAACGTAAGACAAAAGGCGATACTTTTTTAAGTTTTATTAAAAAGTATAGATTGAAAAGTATCGCCTTTTGTCTAGCGTGTTTCTGTAATTTTTTAAAAGAAACAAACCGATAGAAATATGTGGCTTTTAGACTATTCGCCAACTATCATTATTTTTGCATATCCCAAAACTGATACAAGATTGTAGGGTTTAGATTATTATGAAAAAACGCTAGCTGCGTTCAAAAAAGGTATCAAAACTGATAGAAGAATGTGGTTTTTAGGTTATTAAGAAAAAACGTTAGCTGCATTCAAAAAAAGTTTCGCTTTTTGTCTAGCGTGTTTCTGTGATTTTTTAAAAGCAAAAAATCGATAAAAATATGTGGTTTTTAGCCTATTCGTTAATTATTATTATTTTTTGTAAAACCCAAAACTGATACAAGAATGTGGTCTTTAGATTATTTTCAAAAAACGTTAGCTGCGTCCAAAAAAATTATCATCTTTTGTCGTATGTTTTTCTGTAATTTTTTAAAATAAAAAACCCAATAAAAATATGTGGTTTTTAGCCTATTCGCTAATTATTATTATTTTTTGAAAATCATAAAACTAATAGAAAAAAGTGGTTTTTAGATTATTATCAAAAAACGTTAGCTGCGTTCAAAAAAATATCACCTTTTGTCGTATGTCTTTCTGTAATTTTGTAAAAGCGAAAAACCGATAAAAATATGTGGTTTTTAGCCTATCCGCTAATTATTATTATTTTTTGCAAATCCCAAAACTGATACAAGAATGTGGTCTTTTGACTATTATTAAAAAACGTTAGCTGCGTTCAAAAAAAGTATCGCCTTTTGTCTAGCGTCTTTTTGTAATTTTTTAAAAGCAAAAATCCGATAAAAATATGTGGTTTTCAGCCCATTCGCTAATTATTATTATTTTTTCCAAATTCCAAAACGTATAGAAGAATGTGGTTTTTAGATTATTGTCAAAAAACGTTCGCTGCGTTCAAAAAAAGTATCGCCTTTTGTCTCGCGTGTTTATGTAATTTGGTCTTTAGATCATTATTAAAAAACGTTAGCTGCGTTTAAAAAAATGATCGCCTTTTGTCTCGCGTGTTTATGTAATTTGGTCTTTAGATCATTATTAAAAAACGTTAGCTGCGTTTAAAAAAATGATCGTCTTTTGTCTAGCGTGTTTCTGTAACTTTTTTAAAAGCAAAAAACCAATAAAAATATGTGGTTTTCAGCCTATTCGCTAATTATTATTATTTCTTGCAAATCCTAAAACTGATAAAAGAATGTGGTCTTTAGATTATTATTAAAAAACGTTAGCTGTGTACAAAAAAAGTATCGCCTTTTGTCTATCGTGTTTCTGTAATTTTTTAAAAGCAAAAAACCGATAAAAAATATGTGGTTTTTAGCCTATTCGCTAATTATTATTATTTTTTGCAAATCCCAAATGGTCTTATCAAATTTCATACAAATCGGTTTAGCCGTTATTGCGTGATTAATGGACAAAAATCTTATGTATACGAGGATATATATATATATATATATATACAGCACATGTAAAACGAAATGTGTTTAGAAACAATAAAGTCTGAATCTATATTTATATATCACATATAAAATGTATTGAAAAAATCCGTGCACCCTAGAAAAGTCTGGATACACTCTGGAAAGTCTGGAAGACCCCTGAAAAGTCTGGAAAGAGCCTCGAAATGTCTGGAAAGACCCTGGAAAAGTCTGGAACGACCCTGTAAAAGTCTGGATATACTCTAGAAAAGTCTGGATATACTCTGGAAAGGTCTGGAAAGACCCTGTAAAAGTCTGGATACACTCTAGAAAGTCTGGAAAAACCCTGGAAAAGTCTGGAAAAACTCTGGAAAAGTCTGGACAGTCCCTGGAAAAGTCTGGATATACTCTGGAAAAGTCTGGATACACTCTGGAAAAGTCTGGAAAGATCCTGGAAAAGTCTGGATACACTCTGGAAAAGTCTGGAAAGACCCTGGAAAAGTCTGGATACACTCTGAAAAGTCTGGAGAGACCCTGGAAAAGTCTGAAAACACTCTGGAAAAGTCTGGAAAGACTCTGGAAAAGTTTGGTTATATTCTGTAAAAGTCTGGAAAGACCCTGGAAAAGTCTAGAAACACTCTTGAAAAGTCTGGAAAGACCCTGGAAAAGTCTGGATACACTCTGGAAAAGTCTGACCAACCCAATCTAACCCATGTATATATGAGTAGCGATTTTTTATATATGTTCTTCTGAGCGAGGGAAGTTTTGGAGTAAACTTTTACTCGATTTATTTTTAAAAGCAAAAAATCGATTAAAATATGTGGTTTTTAGCCTATTCGCTAATTATTATTATTCTGCTGCGTTCAAAAAAATTCTCGCCTTTTGTCTAGCGTGTTTCTGTAATTTTTTGAAAGCAAAAAACCGATAAAAATATGTGGTTTTCAGATTATTATCAAGAAACGTTAGCTGCGTTCAAAAAAAGTATCGCCTTTTGTCGTACGTCTTTCTGTAATTTTTTAAAAGCAAAAAACGAACAAAAATATGTGGTTTTTAGCCTATTCATTCAAGCTGCGTTCAAAAAATATATCGCCTTTTCTCTAACGTGTTTATGTAATTCTTTAAAAGCAAAAACCCGATAAAAATATGTGGGTTTTAGCCTATTCGCTAATTATTATTATTTTTTGCAAATCGCAAAACTGATAAAAGAATGTGATCTTTAGATTATTATTAAAAAACGTTAGCTGTGTTCAAAAAAATTATCGCCTTTTGTCTAGCGTGTTTCTGTAATTTTTTAAAAGCAAAAAACCGATAAAACTATATGGGATAAAACTATATGGGTTTTAGCCTATTCGCTAATTATTATTATTTTTTGCAAATCCTAAAACTGATACAAGAATGTGGTCTTTAGATTATTATTAAAAAACGTTAGCTGCGTTCAAAAAAGTATCGCCTTTTGTCTAGCATGTTTCTGTTATTTTTTAAAAGCAAAAAACCGATAAAAATATGTGGGTTTTAGCCTATTCGCTAATTATTATTATTTTTTGCAAATCGCAAAACTGATAAAAGAATGTGGTCTTTAGATTATTATTAAAAAACATTAGCTGCGTTCAAAAAAATTATCGCCTTTTGTCTAGTGTGTTTCTGTAATTTTTTAAAAGCAAAAAACCGATAAAAATATGTGGTTTTCAGCCTATTCGCTAATTATTATTATTTTTTGCAAATCTCAAAACTGATAGAAGAATGTGGTTTTTAGATTATTATTAAAAAATGTTAGCTGCGTTCAAAAAAGCGCCTTTTGTCGAATGTCTTTCCATAATTTTTTAAAAGCAAATACCAATGGAAATATGTGGTTTTTAGCCTATTCGCTGATTATTATTATTTTTTGCAAATCCCAAAATTAATAGAAGAATGTGGTTTTTATATTATTATCAAAAAACATTGGCTGGGTTCAAAAAAAGTATTGCCTTTTATCGTACGTCTTTCTGTAATTTGTCAAAAGCAAAAAACTGATAAAAATTTTAGCCTATTCGCTAATTATTATTATTTTTTGCAAATCCCAAAACTGATAGAAGAATGTGGTTTTTAGATTATTATCAAAAAATGTTAGCTGCGTTCAAAAAAGCGCCTTTTGTCGAATGTCTTTCCATAATTTTTTAAAAGCAAATACCAATGAAAATATATGGTTTTTAGCCTATTCGCTGATTATTATTATTTTTTGCAAATCCCAAAATTAATAGAAGAATGTGGTTTTTATATTATTATCAAAAAACATTAGCTGGGTTCAAAAAAAGTATTGCCTTTTGTCGTACGTCTTTCTGTAATTTGTCAAAAGCAAAAAACTGATAAAAATTTTAGCCTATTCGCTAATTATTATTACTTTTTGCAAATCCCAAAACTGATAGAAGAATGTGGTTTTTAGATTGTTACCAAAAAACGTTAGTAGCGTTCAAAAAAAGGGCTCAGTTAAGTTTGCCCCCCCCAGATCGATTTTCTCAAAAATTTTTATGCCAAAATTTTGCACACATTTTGCACAATTTTGCACACCACAAATCAAATTTTGCACACCTTCCTACGAGAAACTACAGCCCATTTTCTGTGGGGGGGGCAAACTTGACGTTGCCCCCCCCAGTCAATATTTTTCAAAAATTATGATGTCATTTGAAAGGTCTTATTTTGCACAATTTTGCACACCCATTTTAAAATTTTGCACACCTCCCTGTAACCCACACGAGGGTTCTGAAAATATCAAGTTTGCCCCCCCCAGTCAATATTTTTCAAAAAGTTTGGTGTCGTTAGAAAGGTCTTATTTTGCACAATTTTGCACACCCATTTTAAAATTTTGCACACCTCCCTGTAACCCACAGGAGGGTTCTGAAAATATCAAGTTTGCCCCCCCCAGTCAATATTTTTCAAAAAGTTTGGTGTCGTTAGAAAGGTCTTATTTTGCACAATTTTGCACACCCATTTTAAAATTTTGCACACCCGCCTGTAACCCACACGAGGGTTCTGAAAATATCAAGTTTGCCCCCCCCCCAGTCAACATTTTAAAAAAATTTTGGTGTCGTTAGAAAGGTCTTATTTTGCACAATTTTGCACACCCATTTTAAAATTTTGCACACCTCCCTGTAACCCACACGAGGGTTCTGAAAATATCAAGTTTGCCCCCCCCAGTCAATATTTTTCAAAAAGTTTGGTGTCGTTAGAAAGGTCTTATTTTGCACAATTTTGCACACCCATTTTAAAATTTTGCACACCTCCCTGTAACTCACAAGAGGGTTCTGAAAATATCAAGTTTGACACCCCCAGTCAACATTTTTAAAAAAATTTGGTGGCGTTAGAAAGGTCTTATTTTGCACAATTTTGCACACCCATTTTAAAATTTTGCACACCTCCCTGTAACCCACACGAGGGTTCTGAAAATATCAAGTTTGACACCCCCAGTCAACATTTTTAAAAAAATTTGGTGGCGTTAGAAAGGTCTTATTTTGCACAATTTTGCACACCCATTTTAAAATTTTGCACACCTCCCTGTAACCCACACGAGGGTTCTGAAAATATCAAGTTTGCCCCCCCCAGTCAATATTTTTCAAAAAGTTTGGTGTCGTTAGAAAGGTCTTATTTTGCACAATTTTGCACACCCATTTTAAAATTTTGCACACCTCCCTGAAACCTACACGAGGGTTCTGAAAATATCAAGTTTGCCCCCCAGTCAATGTTTTTTAAAAATTTTGGAGTCATTATAAAGGTCTAATTTGGCATCATTTTGTACACCCATTTTAAAATTTTGCACACCTCCCTGTAACCCACAAGAGGGTTCTGAAAATATCAAGTTTGACACCCCCAGTCAACATTTTTAAAAAAATTTGGTGGCGTTAGAAAGGTCTTATTTTGCACAATTTTGCACACCCATTTTAAAATTTTGCACACCTCCCTGTAACCCACACGAGGGTTCTGAAAATATCAAGTTTGCCCCCCCCAGTCAATATTTTTCAAAAAGTTTGGTGTCGTTAGAAAGGTCTTATTTTGCACAATTTTGCACACCCATTTTAAAATTTTGCACACCTCCCTCTAACCCACACGAAGATTCTGAAAATATCAAGTTTGCCGCCCCCACCGTCGATATTTTTCAAAAAATTTTGTGTCATTCGAAAAGTCTATTTTGCGCAATTTTGCACACCCTTCAGTACCCCACAAGAGCGTTCTCAAAAAAATTTGCCCCCCCCCCCCCAGTTAATATTTTTCAAAAAATTTTTGTCATTCGAGAAGCCTAATTTTGCACAACTATTTTTAAATTTTGCACACTTCCCATGCCGTTTTCTTTTTGTGGCGTTTACGGTTAAACTTGGTCCTAAAATTTCCCAGAAGTATAAGCAAACGAAGGAGACCTCGATTGTGTAATATCTTTGAATATTGTTTAAATTTACAGATAATTGTTTATGTTTACATTTTTCTATAATCAAAAGTTTTTAATTTTTATGAATTTCCGGATTATACTTAAATTTTCATATCAAAAATGAACAGAAAAAATAGATGTAGACAGCGCATCCTGTCATGTTCGATGCCTTGAGAATCGGAACCAGCCTATTTTGCCGGTTCAGAATGGTTGCGGTTCTCAAGGTATGGATTTTCACAGGATGAAACCCAATTCTTTACTGATTTGTTGTCTGTCTGTCTGTCCGTCGCCTCGATATGCGCCACTGTAACTCAAAAACTCCTGCACCGATCATAACGAAATTTTACACAACGATTACGTGTATTGACGCGCGGAGCCCTATTGTTTTTGAACTTTCCTCCATTTCTCCTTTCGGAACTACCCCCAAAATACCTCATCCCTAAAAAAATCTTAAGACGTATCTCTGTCTTGTCGGCCAATTAACCAAGTACACTTTTAAATTTATGGCGAATGCATGACATCTCCAGCTGATCGAATTGACACGTTTTTGTTGATAGAGCAACGTCTTGGGTGAAAAATACGTAACGTCACGTCTTCTTATGTGTTATCCTGACACGTATTGCAGGACAGGGTACCTATTCTTCAGTTTCGAGAGAACACTCCTATAGGAATGCTTACATTAGTGATTTGGACCAATAGGATAGTTTGACTGCTTGCACTAGCCATCCGATATCAGTCGAGCACCGCCGGACATTACCGGGCTACCGCATATCAAGAGAACTCTCCTACAACTTACATCTGCTGGTTATGAGGAAGAGAGCGGGTTCTCCTGCGCGGGAGCCGTGGAGCTTTTCAGCTTATCGAACGTTTCGTAACCGCATTGGGGCTTGCCTAATGGTTGAAATGTGATCGTTCCTACACGAAAGTTTGTCTAGAAACTGAAGAATGGGTATCCAGGGGTACTTTGATCAGCTGAAGCTGTCTCGCATTCCCCATATATTTAAAAATGTACATGGTTGATTGGTCCACTCGACAGAGATACGTCTTAGGATAGTGTTAACTTTGATAATTGGCTTTATGTGTCTAATAAAATAAAAACGTTAATTTTAAGTTCCATAAAAGTCTTTGTCACGCAAAAGTCGAAAGTAAGTAAATCGTATTTGCATGTTGTTGCACTTCTAATAGTAAACTTTGTTGATAGATAAAATAAACACTTTCTTTAAAAAAAAACGACGCTTTGTTTTCTTTTATTATTATTTATTATATATATATATATATATATATATATATAAATATATATATTATACACGGGACCGTGGAGTTAATAGGAGTACGCCCTAATTCACTCCACGGTTCCGTAAGCTTGTTTTTATATAACCTACACTTTTCTAACCTGTATAGTTAACTTATAAAAAAAAACAGAATTTTTTTCACGCCCAGACTTTTTCGTGCTTCTCGTCCATTAAATTCATTTCTTCCACAAATACACACTGCAAAGTGTAAAGACAAGATGACCAAGGTCCAAGAAACGTCAAAATTTGGTGCAGAACACCCAAAAATTTAGGTAGGTCCATTTGGGGAGTGAAGGACGAGGAAACTGTCACTTTCTATGAAGCTCTTACCGAAAATGACTAAGAACGCCTATAACGCCGCATTTCTATCTTTCTCTTTTACATGTCAAGAATACCAAAGGCTTATCAAATTTCTAGAGGGCTGCACTTACCCATTTTGGGGCAAGTTTCACCCGAGGTCGAACGCGCCTCCGATTTCATGGGTGCGTCCGAAAATTTTCATCTGGATAATGGTGGGATCACACCTTGCTATTTGCGGACAGCGGCTACGGTGATGACGCCCGCCTTGATTTTGCAGTTCACACAACGCGTTTGGCGTCTTGGTGTGTCATTAACTAGGTTTAGATCAAAAAATTCCGTCCGTGAATAATTATAATTAGAAGAAGTCGTTTATTTATTTCTACACATGAACATAGACATTTTGTTTTTGTATTTCATGCACTTAAAATGGCAAATAAGAAAAAAATTATTATTCCTTTTATAGATCGAAAAAAAAATCAAATCGAATTCAAAATATATGTCATGTAAATTTGACTTAATTCTCAACCCAAAGACGGAAACAACGCCTGCTGCAAATGGGATGACACCAATAGGTAGAAAGTTAAAGTTCCATTCACACTTAAGGTCTTTGTTTAATTGGTCAGTGTTTTTGTCTCTTTCCTTATTATTATTGTTACTTCTGCGACTGCGCAGTTCCATAACAGAGTTCGGAATTTCCGGAGGAATTACTTTATGGTTATCGTTATTTTATTTTTTTCGTAATATTTTTGGAAAATTGATTGATGAGGTACGTATCATCGACTAAAAAAAGTAAAAAGTAAGTAAGAACGTTAGGTTATATTTACCGATAACCACAAAGTAATTGCGTAAACTGAGAGGTAGTGCACTTATTACGTAACCCTTATTTTGCCCAATTTTGACCCCAATCCGCGACCCCCTATATAACGCTTTGTAACGTTTGGGACTACCCCAGTCTAAAATAACAAAACGTTTTGCTGCCAGAGACCCCCTCTTTTTTTTCTTTTTCACTCGAAAAATCCAAAAAGTTGTTTTATGTCACAATAATAATTTAAAAATTGCGTTACGTAACGGAACCGCGAAACCCCGCTCACCCCTACATAACCCCTATAAGCGTTACGCCTAGTTGCCACCTATGCGTGCTCACCCTGACATTAAAAACGCATCACGCGACACTTTTAAAAAATCGGCAAATGTATGGCTGATCACGTGATGCATTTTTAGAGTCAGGGTGGGCACGCATAGGTGAGAACCAGGCGTTACGTAATGTTATGTATTTTAAATAGAGGCGTTCACATTGACTTTCCTGCCGAAATGGAACGCCACCATTTAAAATACACGTTGCAAACTTCGGAAATTTCACCCGAAGTCATTCTGAATCATGAACACAAATAAAACTAGGCATTGCTAAGCGACATTTCAATATATTACATAAAAGGCCTTCGCGCGTGGCAGGTGTAGGTACGCACGCATTCCTCTTTACGGCACGTACAACCTCCCGCCTCCCGCGGATACCTGTCCCGAATTCAGATATAGGTGCGTATACCTACCTACTAGTTTCTGGAGCTGTTTTCTTTTTGTAGCGGTTACGGTTAACCTTGGTCCTAAAATTTCCCAGAAGTATAAGCAAAATAAGGAGACCTCGATTGTGTAATATCTTCGAATATTGTTTAAATTTACATATAATTGCTTATGCTTACATATATGTGTCTATAATCAAAAGTTTTTAATTTTTATGAATTTCCGGATTATACTTAATTTTTCACATGCTTAGATGATGTCATATCTAACAAATGGACGTAGATAGCACATCCTGTGAAGATCCATACCTTGAGAACCGCAACCATTCTGAACCGGCAAAATAGGCTGGTTCCGATTCTCAAGGCATCGAACATGACAGGATGCGCTGTCTACATCTATTTTTTCTGTTCATTTTTGATATGAAAATTTAAGTATAATCCGGAAATTCATAAAAATTAAAAACTTTTGATTATATACAAATGTAAACATAAACAATTATCTGTAAATTTTAACAATATTCAAAGATATTACACAATCGAGGTCTTTTTAGGACCAAGTTTAACCGTAAACGCCACAAAAAGAAAACGGCATGGGAAGTGTGCAAAATTTAAAAATAGTTGTGCAAAATTACGCTTCTCGAATGACATAAATTTTTTGAAAAATAATAACTGGGAGGGGGGCAAACTTTTTTGAGAACGCTTTTGTGGGCTACAAGGGTGTGCAAAATTGCGCAAAATAGACTTTTCGAATGACACAAAATTTTTTGAAAAATATCGACGGTGGGGGGGGGGGGGCAAACTTCATATTTTCAGAATAAATTTTAAAATGGGTGTGCAAAATGATGCAAAATTAGACCTTTCTAATGACTCCAAAATTTTTAAAAAATATTGACTGGGGGGGAAAACTTGATATTTTCAGAACCCTCGTGTAGGTTACAGGGAGGTGTGCAAAATTTTAAAATGGGTGTGCAAAATGGTGCAGAATAAGACCTTTCTAACGACACCAAATTTTTTGAAAAATATTGACTGGGGGGGGGGCAAACTTGATATTTTCAGAACCCTCGTGTGGGTTACAGGGAGGTGTGCAAAATTTTAAAATGGGTGTGCAAAATTGTGCAAAATAAGACCTTTCTAACGACACCAAATTTTTTGAAAAATATTGACTGGGGGGGGGGGCAAACTTGATATTTTCAGAACCCTCGTGTGGGTTACGGGGAGGTGTGCAAAATTTTAAAATGGGTGTGCAAAATTGTGCAAAATAAGACCTTTCTAACGACACCAAACTTTTTGAAAAATATTGACTGGGGGGGGGGCAAACTTGATATTTTCAGAACCCTCGTGTGGGTTACAGGGAGGTGTGCAAAATTTTAAAATGGGTGTGCAAAATTGTGCAAAATAAGACCTTTCTAACGACACCAAACTTTTTGAAAAATATTGACTGGGGGGGGGCAAACTTGATATTTTCAGAACCCTCGTGTGGGTTACAGGGAGGTGTGCAAAATTTTAAAATGGGTGTGCAAAATTGTGCAAAATAAAACCTTTCAAATGACATCATAATTTTTGAAAAATATTGACTGGGGGGGGCAACGTCAAGTTTGCCCCCCCCCCCCACAGAAAATGGGCTGTAGTTTCTCGTAGGAAGGTGTGCAAAATTTGATTTGTGGTGTGCAAAATTGTGCAAAATGTGTGCAAAATTTTGGCATAAAAATTTTTGAGAAAATCGATCTGGGGGGGGGGCAAACTTAACTGAGCCCAAAAAAAGTATCGCCTTTTTTCTTACGTCTTTCTGTAATTTTATAAATGCAAAAAACCGATCAAAATCTGTGGTTTTATTTATTAAATAATTCTGCTGCTTCCTTTATGCGTTTGTGTAAATTAAAAGTTTCATGTTTAGCATCTAGCTCTTCTATTTCTTGACACGGCTGTGTTATCCAGTCTTGTTTTGCTAGCCTAATCTTGTGTTTTATTTCTCTGTTGATTTCATGGATCATCAAGGATTTTATCGGTCATCCAAACTTTCTTTTTATTTGTTTGTGTGTTTCATCCTTGCCTAACAGTATTGTGCTCTCGACTATGGCACTTTTAACTTTTGTCCAAAACATTTCTGCATCTTGCTCGGTAGACTCTAATGTCTTTAAGCGTTTTATTAAGTTCGACTTTAAGTTCAGTTGCTACCAAGTTATCTTGAAGTTCGTCCAACCTGGGTCTGGGTTTTTTATTTGGGGAACGATTTTTCTTGAGGGTAAATTTAATTTTGTCAACTGGATTGTGATCCGAGCCTACGTCTGCGCCAGGGTAAGTTTTTCTAGATTTAATACAGTTTCTTTCTCCATATGAGCAAAAAGTATTTCTGTGTCATAAACGTATATAACGTTTGATAGCGGAAGTGTGCAGTTTTATATCAAATTTGCATTTATGTTAAACCAAGACTTATTTCCCAGAAATAATCACTTCCATAGCTGTAAGACCAGGTTTGAAAATAACTTTTTTTATACCTTCATCAAAAACAAGATTTTAGTAACTGTTTGCACATAACTAAATCATGGCTTTTTTGGTTACCTATGCAAAAAAACTTTTTTTTATCACGGGCGCAAAAAAAAATTTCTGTCAATTTTTTTACCCAAAATTAAAGAAATAGCGGAAAATAGTCATATTGAAAAAAATTTAATTATTCTTGCCTAAAAATTAAGCCATTTCCCGCAGTTTTCTTCAAGTATTTACGAAAAAATCAGTTAAAAACATCGTCAAAATATCAAACTGCCAAATATTAAAATGCGCAACAATGAACGTCACCGAGTAAAAAGGCACATCGCTATGGAAACCATTGTTATTTCATTTACCAGCCGCTTTGATTTATAGGGTAAAGATGGTGTGTTGCGAGAAGTGCTCTTCATTCGAGATTTTGAAAAGTATTTTCCTGTTTTTCTTAGATTTTTTGATAAAGGTATTAAAAAAATAGTGTTAACAACTCGCGGCGAAACTGTGCTTTTGTTACTCGCGTTTTAAAATACCTGGCTTGTTATTTAAACCAGCGCTTGCAAAAAGAGGCACTATTTTAGCCACTAGTTGTGAAAACTACTATTATGCTGCCAAAAAACAGACTTAATAAAACCAAGCTTTTTGTCACAAATTTGCGACCAAAACTTTTTTATAAATAGCCTGTTGAGATAAAAACAAAATATTAACTCTTTTAAAAACACCTTAAAGTCATTTTTAATTGAAAAATGTTTCTAAACAAGGTAACTGAGAATTTCTTGTTTTTTTAAATTACACTTTATTTTGTAATGTTCTTGTTTGTTACTTACTTTTAAATCTGTGCTCTATATTTTTGACTAGGATTGTATTTTTACTACTGTCCATACACTTGAGTGTCATTTGGGAAAATAAAGTTATTTTATTCTATTCTATTCTAAATAAAGCCACGACATTGATCAATCCGCCTCTTTTCGGATTTAACAATTCTTGTTTACAAGAGGAATTAAAACTAGTACCAAACCCAAATACTTTATGACTTGTGTAATAGGTTTACCTCAATATCCACAGCTCTTAACACCTTTTTTACCTTTCACTAAAAGACCACCTTTAATATAAGGGTTGATGCTATACCTATAAAAGCTAAAAATTTTATTAGTTTTATTGTTGTGAATTTAACTACTGTTATTTGGACAAAGCCGAGCGGTTTTGGTGATAAAGGGAGAACTATAATGGTTTATAAAAGAATAAAATACTCAATGATTTTGTACATCCTGTACAAAAATATGAATGTATTTCTTAAAACTTGATGTGTCACGCCAGTTTTCAATATATCGTACTCACCTCAAAAAAAATTCGGGGCAAATACCGTAGTTTCGACAATTTTACCAAGATTTTTTTACAAACGCATCAAAACATTTACTACGTTTGTTTGAAAGTGTGAGACAATGATGTGTTTCAAATTAACTCTGTGTTTCAACCTTTCATTGTCTATATTCTACTTATATACTATGGACAATCACTCAACCGTGAAGTTCAAGAAGTTGGCTCCACCCAAGAAGGGGTTCCAAATATTTGGAATTTCAACACTTGGTTTTCTGAAAATACCCTGATTCTGCCCAATAAAGGCAGTTTCAAGGAATTTTCGTTTCTTCCAGTGTGACTCCTTGTGCAAAACCTTTGCTTCTGTCCACTTCATTCAGTGTTGTGTTGACCATGCATGTTCGGCGATTCCTGATTTAGTGGTTTCACCTTTTTGGGTATTCGTCTGATGTTCCTTAAGTCTAACAGATAGTGGTCTTTTAGTTTCGCCTATGTATGATTCACCACACTCACAAGGAACTTAGTAAATGCATTCCTTATTTTGTTTGTTCTCCGGTTTTGTTTTACTAAGAAGGCTTCGAATTGTATTATTAGATTTAAAAGCTGTTTTAATATTATTGTTGTTCGCTACTCTTCGAATTTTCTCTGAAACTCCTTAATGTATGGAATTGTAAGAAATGCATTTGCATGGTTTTGGTCTTGTAATCTCTGTCCTGTTTGTTGAAATTTAAAAATAGTATGTTATAAGTTGTTTTTTGGTTTGGTTGTAGCAGAATGATGAATGATTTAAACCTTGATTTAAATATTGTCCTGTGCAAGTGGGTTTACGATAGACTGTTGTTCTGATGTCGCTTTCTACTCGTTTGACAAGTACATCAAGAAAAGGAATTTGCCAATTTTGCCCCAACTACATTGTTATTTAGGTGGTGAAAGTTGTTGGTCATTCCCGGTCAAGACAACATGAGTATCATCAACAAATCTTAGCCAGAGCTTAGGTTTTTATATTGCGGTATCAACCGCGTGTGAATCGAACCACTCCATGTAAAATAAAATGAAAACGTATTCAGTTCCACGTAGAAACTTAGAACTGAATACTTTTCGGTTTTCATAAAGCGATTTAACGCTATAGTTTCTCCCCAGATTTTAAGTAAAAAGAAGTACAACTGGCCACGCCTTGTTCTTTAATTTTTTGATCTTTTTCCAGAGGGCACAGGGAAGTGGTCATTTTTAAATGCAAAAATATCTGAAGGATTTTTCAAAATTCTCAATTATTTTTTCTTCAAAATAAAAGCTCTGGTGCTGTCATCTATTCCAAAAGCCATAAAATAATACTCAAAATTCTGTTTGAAAGTTTGAGACAATGATGTGTTTGAAATTAACTCTGTGTTTCGGACTTCCATTGTCTATATTTTATTTATACACGACGTTTCGATCAGTACAATCTCTGATCGTCTTCAGGTGCAAACTATAATCAATTCCTAAGGCTACGTACTTATATACTGTGAGAAATCACTCAACCTTGAAGTTTAAGAAGTTGGCTCCGCCCAAGGAGGGGCTTCCAAATATTTGGAATTTCAACACTTGGTTTACTGAAAATACCCTGATTCTGCCCAATAAAGGCAGCTTCAAGGAATTTTCGTTTCTTCCAGTGTGACTCCTTGTGCAAAACCTTTGCTTCTGCCCACTTCATTCGGTGTTGTTTTGAACATGCATGTTCGGCGATTCCTGATTTCGTTGTTTCACCTTTTTGGGTATTCGTCTGATGTTCCTTAAGCCTAACAGGTAGTGGTCTTTTAGTTTCGCCTATGTATGATTCACCACACTCACAAGGAACTTGGTAAATGCATTCCTTATTTTGTTTGTTCTCCGGTTTTGTTTTACTAAGAAGGTTTCGAATTGTATTACTAGATTTAAAAGCTGTTTTAATATTAAAGTTTTTCGCTACTCTTCGAATTTTCTCTGATACTACTTTAGCGTATGGAATTGTAAGGAATGCATTTGCCTGGTTTTGGTCTTGTAATCTCTGTCCTGTCCTACTGCTGGAGGGAGTGATGGAGTTGTTGGAGTGCTGCCTACATAACTCTTATTTTCAAGTGAAAGATAGGTTTTATGCTCAGGATGACGGTCTGCCAATGGGTTCATCGCTTTCGCCAGTGGTGGCCAATATTTACATGGAGTGGTTCGAATCACACGCGGTTGATACCGCTACATATAAAGCTAAGCTCTGGCTGAGATATGTTGATGATACTTTTATTGTCTGGACCGGGAATGACCAACAACTTTCAGAATTTCTTCACCACCTAAATAACATAAGACCCACCATTAAATTCACAATGGAGTTGGAGCAAAATTGTCAAATTCCTTTTCTTGATGTACTTGTCACACGAGTAGAAAACGACATCAGAACAACAGTCTATCGTAAACCCACTCACACAGGACAATATTTAAATCAAGGTTCAAATCATTTTGCTACAACCAAGCCGTTCAAATTTGTAACAATTCTCATGACTTGGAAATCGAAATAAGAAACATTAAGAAGGATCTGCAGCAGAATGGTTACAGCCTTAAACTTATAACAGATACTATTTCTAAATTTCAACAAACAGGACAGAGATTATAAGACCAAAACCAGGCAAATGCATTTCTTACAATTCCATACGTTAAAGGAGTATCAGAGAAAATTCGAAGAGTAGCGAAAAACTTTAATATTAAAACAGCTTTTAAATTTAGTAATACAATTCGAGGCCTTCTTAGTAAAACAAAACCGGAGAACAAACAAAATAAGGAATGCATTTACCAAGTTCCTTGTGAGTATGGTGAATCATACATAGACGAAACTAAAAGACCACTATCTGTTAGACTTAAGGAACATCAGACGAATACCCAAAAAGTTGAAACAACGAAATCAGGAATCGCCGAACATGCATGGTCAAAACAACACCGAATGAAGTGGGCAGAAGCAAAGGGTTTTGCACAAGGAGTCACACTGGAAGAAACGAAAATTCCTTAAAGCTGCTTTTATTGGGCAGAATCAGGGTATTTTCAGTAAACCAAGTGTTGAAATCCCAAATATTTGGAAGCCGCTTCTTGGGCGGAGCCAACTTCTTAAACTTCAAGGTTTAAATGAGATTATTTTCACATTTCTAATAAAAATTTATTAACACCCTTAGCAAAGAACAAAAAGCGCTAGAGTGCTGAAATTTTGCACACATATGTGACTTCCAATTGCGCTACAGAGCCCAATGTACCAAACGTTCATTTTGGAATTTTTTTTTTTAAATAAAGTTTTTTTTTCTAAAAAAGCTCTCTGTAGCGTATTTGAAAGGGAAATTTCTCAAGTATTCTTCATTTGGCTACGATTTCCATAAAAAATTACTATTTTGCACCATATGGCAACCACTGTTTAAGGTATCTGAAATACTGAATTTTGATTTTATTTTCTAGATGTAAAACTTCAATTTTTAAGCGAATTTCTTATTTCAAATTCACTTGGTTTTTCTATACTTTTATTTCAACCATAAACAAAAAAAATAAAACCCACATTATCAGTTTACTTAACATCATAGTGGCTGGAAACTTTGTGAATAAAGTATCCTTATTTCAGAAGGTGTCACCAATGTGGCAGACATTTTCAGTGCGACTTTGTCAGTGATGGACCGGAAAAAAGAGCGTAAGGGTCCGGGCCAAGAGAGTAGGGTAAGTTCTAAATAACAGCTAAAAAAATATGTAGAATAATTATACACATGACCTTTTCTTAGAAGTCAATGTTTTTTTTTAATATGATTTCTGTATTTTTATTATTTTTTTACAGATTTTCAGGGACAGGGAGTTTTGGGTCAAGTGTGAGGAAAAACTGATGTCATTTTTTGTGTGCCATTTACTGCCTGAACTCCAAACTCTTAATCCAAAAGGCCTCGATATAAGGAGAAACTGTGAAAATATAAATGAATTATTAGAGTTGCTATAATGTTAATTTTTAAAAATTTTGATTGGAAAAGTTAATTAAAACAATTAGAGGAAGTATCGTGTATTTATTTGATATTAACAATATCGTTTTATATCCCTAAAAAAAAATGAGAGAGGTCCAAAGACGGCACTGCTTAACTTAACAGAATATGGTTATAAATAAAATAACCTAAATGTAAATTTTTCAAACATACGTTGCCATATTGTGGGGTTCCCTTCTCTTAATAGAAAAAATCGCCATAAAGAAGGATGGATATAGAAACGGTTCCGAAATTGGCAAAAATAATTTGCAAAAGAACACGCAGTCGATTATCTGCGGTCCAAGAAGTTAAATGACAGGTTAGGCCCTATAATTAGCGAAAACCAAAGTGAGAAACCTCACGCTGCGAAGGTCATTATTTGGTCCTCTGTTTTTATTAATTTTTCTCTTGGGTGGTCATTGCCGACTTTTTTGGCGGCGGAAAAAAGGAAATTATTATGGGATCCAAAATATCGAAATTTCTGATCTTCGCTGGAGCTTTTTGTGTATTTTGGAATTGAGGTAATTAAGTATCTTGGTAAGTGCAGTTCTCTTTCTTTCAGCGTAGCAATTTTTATTTGTGCGAGTTGTTAAAATTAGAATTGCCTCATTTTTAAATGTTGTTTTGCAGGTAAATAGTATGGTTGTCTTGAAAGGTTGTCAAAGTCGTCGATTTCGCACTTTTTAGCAATTTTTGAATTATTGTACTGACATTATTTGCAAACCGACCAAAATATAATTTTCTTTTTTGAATTTGCCATAACTGCCTTTTTAAAAATAAAATTTTAAATGTCAAAATTGCACTGCCACCTTGGATCCGCCATTTTAAACCTTTTTATTTTTTATCCAATTTAATACGTCAGAAGCCATCTGACAAGGTCCATATTGAACTTTGTTATATTTTGCCCGATTTGAACATAACTTTTTATACATTTTAAGGTTTTCTAATATTATTTAAATAGGACGCAAAATTGACATAATATGTCAGTAGCCATTTTGCGTCTTTGATGGAACACGTACTTTGGGTATGTGCGCATATGTATTTGCTGTCCTGTGATACTTTAAGGTGTGTAGAAGATGCAGCTAATAGGGAGAACTACGTGATTTGAATAAGTATGTAGGTAAATATTAATGCCGCCACAGACGCTTAAGGCTATAGTTTCTCCCCAGATTTTAAGTAAAAAAAAGTACAACTGGCAACGCCTTGTTGTTTAATTTTTTTAATCTTTTGCCAGAGTGCACAGGGAAAACTAAACATAGGAATGAGCTGAAATTTTGTAGGGGTGATCATTTTTAGATGCTTAACAAAAATATCTGAAGGATTTTTTAAAATTCTCAATTATTTTTTCTTCAAAATAAAAGCTCTGGTGCTGTCATCTATCCCAAAAGCCTTAAAATAATTGCGGTTTAGAACAAACTCGATTTACAAAAAAAAATAGAGAAATACTACAATTTCCTCTGGATTACATTTTTCCTTTTTATATTTTCTCGCTTTAGCGAAAATAAAAACTAAGTTTCCTTTTTTCTAAAAGCCTATGCACTCCGAAAAAGAAAACCGATCAATCAATCACACTTCATTGAATTTGGGAGACACACGCAGTTGAAGTGTTGGCCGATAGATCGTAGAATTTATACGATTTCATGGTAACTTCAGGTGTTTTGTCAACAATCTTTAAATCTGCAATGGGACAGAAGAGTATTTTTACGTTTTCTAACAGAAAACCATTCGAGGTTATGTTTATCTTTCAAAAATGTGTTTTCAAAAACATTGTTCTAAAACAAATATGAAACCACTCCGCGTGCGCGGTCGCCCGCCGAAAAAGGCCTAGCGTTGCGCGGCCATTATCCCGAGTCTATCAGGAAACCAAGAGAACTTAACTGGCTTGCTGGGATTACTAGGAATTCGCATAGAAACATTCGGCGCCCATAATCCCACATAATTTTGTTTTAATTTTGATTCAACCATTTTTTTTTAATTTAAATTATTGCGGCATAGTTATGTACAAGTGTACTAGTGAAATCTTGGAGTGCAAAGGATAGATTTTAGAAGCTCAGTTTTAAAAACACACGGATACTTAAGTACTAACAGAACAGGTCAGTAAAGCTATGTTGGGAATTTGGAACCTTTGGTTGCACTAAAACAAAATTATGATTGTTTTCCACAAACCAAAACTACACTTTTTTGCACTCGACGCGCGTTTCGCTAACAACGTTTGCATCATCAGGAGACGATAAACAATGAACTAAATTAATCTACGCTCTATCTTATATACAATCCTTTAGTGGGCGGAGATAAGACTAATAATTTGTGATTGATCACGATTCTTAATCCTATCTCCCCTCAACCAAAGAATAAAGTGTACTAAACGGGATGGGTCCTCTATCTTTATTTAAACTATTTCTGGATTTAATGATTTCCATACTTTCATATGCATTCAAAAGTCTTTTGTTTGGTACACTTTTTAGAAGTTTCAGGTTATCTAATGTGAATCTATGATTGTTTTCAAAAGCATGCTCGGCCACACGGAAGAAATAGTGTAAAACCTCCTGAGAAATTCGACTCTGGAATGTCTAATTTTCTTAGCAATTGGGTAAATGTATTGTTGACCCATTCCTCACTTTGAATTTTGTAACCGGATGCCGCTGATTTAAAACCCAATCCAAGTCGGTTGCGGACTGCCTCCTAAGGGTCACCCAAATGGCCACCAGGAAGATGCCTCTTGAGTCCTTTGAGATCAAGGCAATAAGAGGTGGAACGTTGTGATATACTACACCGATGGTTCGAAGCTATCGGAGAGGCGGCAGACAATAGGGGCGGGTGTCTACGTGCAAGACCGAGAAGTTCGGATGAGCCACCCCCTGAGAGAAAGCTACGGTCCTCCAGGTATACGCCATTATAATGGCGGCAACACTAGAAGAGGTTCGCAATGGTCCGAAGGAGCATGTGTACATATGCTCCGACAGCCAAGCGGCCCTAAAGGCACTCAGTGCGACAAAAATTGCCAATACTCTGGTGGAAGAGTGCGTAGAAGCACTGGAAGCATTGAGTCAAACAAGAGGGTTACAGTGATGTGGGTACCGGGACACACGGGAGTGTCGGGCAACGAAAAGGCGAAAAAACTCGCTCGGATCGGGGCCAGCACTCAATAACAAAAAGACAGCTGCAAAGTCGACTCATTAAATGGGCTAACGATGCACTGGCAGACTCCTGGGAGAGCGAAATAGGATGCAGACAGTCCAAAGAATTCATCGACGGACCGGACGCGGCCAGAGTCAAATGGCTCCTGGGAAGGACACGAAAAGATATTGGACTACTGACAGGGATACTGCCCGGCCTGAATCTATCTGCCATGCCTGCGGGAGAGCGGAGGAGACAGCCCGGCACCTCGTTGCAGAGTGCGAAGCATACCTAAGGATGAGGCATCAGGTACTCGGACAACCGAAAATGGATGCAGAGGACCTACGAGCTCTTAAGTGGGCCAAAGTACTGGACTTCGTGAAGAGAACAGGAAGGCCCGGAGAGCGGTACAGGTGGTGGATTAGGGGGCTGGGCTGGGGTAAGGTAAAAAGGGACCGATTGGGCCTACTTGCCAGGTCTTGGGCCGCCCCCTAGTTACTACTACTACTACTACTACTACTACTACTACTAAAACCCAAGCACGGGGTCCACTATTACCAGTCAAAGTCAATAAATAAATGCAGATAAGAGTGGAACTCTTCTATCAACGGCAAAATAATCAAACAATGAATTGGATCCGACACATCCATGCAAGTAACTTAAACTTAAAAAAAACAATGAATAAACAAATGAAGTTCATTTGTAAAAGGCAATCATAAATTTTCATACTTTTTTATCAGTGTACTTGTTAAGAAGGAGCTAATCGTACCATAATAGGTGTTCCTAGCTTACTGTGTTTAAGTCACCTTTAAATTCCATAATCCTAATTACCGAAATTAAATTTTGGTGGTCGGGCTCCTTTCAAACTTTTACAAAAGGACAATGGTACCCAATAATCGCTAATAATCTAGAAGGTGGTCTGTTTAATACCACAAGAATACCAATAATACCCCCAAGAATATCGAAATAATACCGTATTATCGGTCCCCTGTGTCTCAAGGTGCATACAAATATGATTTAACAAGTTCTTGGTAGTAATTCTATTAACAGGGATAAGTGTCCTTATTAGGAACTTTTAAAGGATTTCTCTTGCACTTCAACGATCTTTAGCAACCTATGTATAGTTATACAGGGTAGCTCAAATCTCAATACATTTTTTTTCTGGAAATTAACTTCCGAACTTCCATCCCAAATAGCATTTTTCCGTCTTCTGACTACTTTTGTATGGCATCTAACTTCAGAGGGAGTGTAAAATATAGTGTTGACGACTTTAGTGCTTTAAGTCAAGCATTATACTTTAATCTTTCGTTGTCACGACGTCTTAGCTTGTATAGACGGACGTAAGTCGTCGAGATAACGTTTGTAGTTGTGTGTAGTCTAGTGCAGATTCCCGACAACGCTTCGACGTCGTTAAGGAGAACGTTGGCATGCAGTACAAAGTATGATGTTAGCCCGACGTCTGAACTTGTAGTACTTGTGTTAGTAAAGTTTTCTGACGACGGTCCATCGTCTGTGCAGCCAGTGTATGTGGTGATGTTATTTGTTAGTTAAACTAGTAAAAATTATATTTCCTTTTTGTATTTTCATGCGTGCGGTATATTTTTGTGTTAAAACTAATAATGCCAAAGAAAAACCAATTTAAATATTCCACCACGTTCTACAGGAATCTAGAAGCTCAACATTAAACTTACCTTAACTAGGCCCTAAAGCAGTGTACCGCAAGCCGTTGTGTGTTGTGTATCACCTATGTTGATCACTTAACGTCTTTTATATAAACCTGGTTGCAAAACATAAAACGGAAGAAAATATGAAAGGCAGTAGGAAAAGGTGCAAAAATTGTTACAAAATTTTGCAGGTTAGAATTTTTAGAATTCCGTTAAAACTCACTGCAGCCACCTTTCTGGGTCTTGTTCCGATGTCGGACAGAGGTAGTGGAGGAATCTTTTGTGGAAGCAAAGTTCCCTTAACAGATTAAGTTAACCAAACACCACCAGAGGTCAGACCCACCAGATCGAGTAATACTTACACTGCTGGCGACGTCTAGGATCTTGCAGTAGAGTCACTGTAGATGAAACCAACGTTTCGCCAGAATGGGCGACGGATTAAGTAAACAAAAATTCACTAGTGGTCAGGACCAGTCAGATTTGGAAAATAAAACTGGACTCTCAGTAGAAATCGGCCCTGCATTGGTCATGTGTGTCAGTAAAGTGAAGTGTGGTCATTTTTGGTGTTCAACCTGGTTTTCAAACTTGCACAAGTTACAAGTCTCAATGTTCTCACGGGGTATGTAATAATTTTGACATGAAACACTGACGGCATCTTATATGTCTGCCAACGTTGCATGTATAAAAATCTAAGAAAATTTTTTGGACCTTTGGTTGTTATTTCGAATCAAAGGGATTACTTAAATTTGGACAAAAATATTAACTAAGTTTGTTATCCAGGCGTTGAGCTATTTGCACTAAGCACGACTTAGTTTGTAGTACAAATTTCTGTATTCCCTCTATGGAACCCACGTATGGCGACGTCGGTACAACCCGGATTTGTATTCCTCATTTTGGTATCAATTTGAGTCGGTTGCGCGGTCAATCTGGCGTAGCTTCCTAACGTCAGGTTGTCCACGCCAACGTCGAAATGACGTCCAAATGCTAATCGGGATATTTTATTTATACGCGACGATTCGATCAGTACAATTTCTGGTCGTCTTCAGGTGCAAAAATCTATTCCTAAGGCTACGTACTTATATACTATGGGAAATCACGTCATGAAGCTAGAACTTGGCTGCGCTCAAAGAGGGGCTTCCAAATATTTGGAATTTCAACACTTGGTTTAGTTTCAGGTGCAAGATACGTTTTATGCTCAGGATAATAATACCAATTGAAGCCTTCTTAGTAAAACAAAATCGAAGAACAAATAAAATAAGGAATGCATTTACCAAGTTCCTTGTCAGTGTGGTGAATCATACATAGATGAAACCAAGAAGACCACTATCCGTTAGGCTTAAGGAACATTAGACGAATACCCAAAGAGGTGAAACAACGAAATCAGGAATCGCCGAACATGCATGGTCAAAACAACCCCGATTAAAGTGGACAGAAGCAAAGGTTTTGCATAAGGAGTCACACTGGAAGAAACAAAAATTCCTTGAAGCTGCCTTTATTGGGCGGAATCAGGGTATTTTATTTTGACACTTAGTAAGATCAAAATATTGTGTTTAAAAATAATATTACAATAATACTAACTAATGCATAAAATAACTGTAACGAAAATTTAAAAACATAACTGTATGGTCTTGGTCTTGTTCCTCAGTTGAAACTTTTAGTAAACCAACCTTTGCTTCCTTTCTATTGTGTGATCTTTTTCTCGTCGTTTTTTAATTTTCATAATCGTGGTTTTATTGCGTCCAGAATGTCTAGCCACTCCTCTAATTAACCAACCTAGTTCCAGTTTTACCACAAGTGGGGTTTTATCAAATAAAGAAATTTGAAAAGGAATTTTTTATTTACTTGTCAGAATAAAATCCAGAATGACAAGCTTTGACAGTTTTAGACAGATACAATGATGAGTGAATTTGTTTGTAAAAATAGACCAAGTTATTACAACAAAAAATGGTACGTGATAAACATAGGTATTTTTTAAATTGTGTGGTTAACTACCGGATTATATGACAGATTGGTACCAAAATGTGAAAATATTGACATCAGATTGCTTTCAAAAATAATTTTTATATTACAATAATACGCTAATGCATAAAACAACTGTAAATAAAACAATAGAAACAAATTATTAGGTATATAAATTTTAATATCTAGTCATTGCGCCCTTCACATCAATTATACATACCGTTTAACCTTCTTGGTAGAGAATCAGCCAAAATTTCAAAAAGGTTTTCATTTTTACCAATCACTTCTTCATAAGCATTGAATATTAAGTGGACCAAGTGATGTTGATTTCCCGGCATAATATTAAAGCTTTCCAGCTTTTTTGAAATTAAACCCCAGATTTTTTCCATAGGATTGGCGTCTGGGGTTTTCGCAGGCCAAGGAAGAACTTCAATATTTTGCTCCCGAAACCAAGTTTGGCAAATTCTGGCCGTATGAGCAGGGCAATTGTCTTGTTGAAAAATAAACTGATCTTAATAAAGTTCTGTGACGGTTGGAAGCATGGTGTTCTCTAAAATGTCCACTATGTGTGAGCCTTCCATTGATTCGAAATAGAGCACCATGACCTCTAGCAGAAATCCAACCCCACATATTTACCGAAAATCTTCCAGCGCGATCTCATAGCGTGTTCTTGGTGGACGATACACCCGAATTTGTTTTCTGTCACTACAGGACTGGAAAACTTTTTCATCGGAAAATATTACCTTTCGCCAAAACTCTGGTTCCTTTAGAGAGTAATTAATGGCAAAAAGTAACGTGTCCTATTTTTTTTCATTCGTAAGTTTAATTTTTTTAGCACCTACACAAATTAGAGCCTTTCCTTACGCGATTTCGTGCCACTCTTACACATCCTGGAAATTGGGTTAATCTCTTTGCCCGGGCAACAAATGCAAAAGGTCATAATCTTGTTCATCAGTTGAAACTTTCAATAAACCAGTCCCTTGTTTTCTCTCTATTATCTGATCTTCTTTCCATCGTTTTTTAATCGTGGTTTTACTGCGTCCATAAGCTGTAGTTTTGCCAGGAGTTGGGCTTTATCAAATAAAGAAATTTGTGGAGGCATTTTTTATTTATTTGTCAGACTGAAATACAGAATGACTTTGACAGTTTAAGAAAAATACAATAATGGGTGACTTTGTAAAAATAGACCAAGGTATTACAACAAAAAGTATTTTGTACCACTTTTATGATGCCGATTGTGTACGTAGCCTTAGCAATAAATTGAAGTTTGCACCTGAAGACGATCAGAGATTGTACTGATCGAAACGTCGTGTATAAATAAAATATAGAAGTTGGAAGTCCGAGTTAATTTCAAACACATAATTTTTTCTCTTATTTCAGCAAATATTAAAATTTTCGTCCAATCCAAGTTGTCTGTGCATGGCTATTTTTTTAGTATTTGCTGTAATTTCAGCAATCCGACCCTTAGCCTCAAGGAATAATTAAATTTTTTTAATTAGGCTAAGAGGTTTTTTTTGTCTACACTTTTCGTTGGCTCCATAGACTAAAGTCTATGGTTGTCCCACTCTGTATAAAATATCGATAGCCCTAAGTAAGTACCGTTTACCATTGTATAGTGGGGCTGAAAGGGGTTGAAAAAGGGTTGGTAATTGATCTTTTTGTATTTTTGGAGATTTTACGATTTGTTTGGTAGATAGTTTTAATCGGATGAGGCAAGAAGCTTAGCAGGTTAAGCCAACCGGGGGCTAATCAAGGTAAAAAATGCGCCATCTGGAAACACTTTTTGAAACAAAAATTCTAGTTTTTTTCTTAATTTGTGATCAACGCAGGAATGTCTGGTGCTTTCTTAAATTTGGGAAATATTTTTCTATAGAGAGGGTCCTACAAGTTAAGATAACCCCCCGGTTAAGGAAGTTCCGAAATACTGTTTTTGGAAATACTAAAATGCAAAGAATGTTAAATTTTTTCTAAAAATTGACAGTTAAAAAAAATGTATTATTTTTTTTTGGGCCAGTTTAAACCTAAAGACGCAATTACACAGACGAACATGCTAAAACAAAAGCTCGTCCAAAAGATCTAAAATTTTTTGCGTGAACTTTTTTGTGAGCTTTTCTTTGAACATTTTGTTCGGGTAAATTTCTGAGCAAATTATTGCTATCTGTTTTGGAAACATATTTTTAAACATGAGAATAAATAAAATTTCATATCAGTGATCTCAATTCTTTAAAAAAATGGAATACCAACTTTTATTTTAAATTTTTGTGAAAAAAAGCCGACGGCAAGCGAAACATTATTCTTGGCTATCAGTTTTGTCACATGGATTAGGGTTACTTATAATATTTTTTTCTTAGGGTTTTTCCCGGATTTTTTTGCCCGGGGGTTTTTTTGGGATTTTCTTGCGAGTTTTTTTTATTTCCAAGGGTTTCTTCCTAAATTCAAAAAATAACACAGGAAAATTTTTCTTTTCCAAAAAAATTTTGAGTTTTTCAAATAACGGCAAAAAACTCAAAAGTTGCACTTTTAAGCGGTAATCCGTGCCTTACGACTATGAGGAGTGGTGGAGAGGGTATTTTTTTTAAACATATTTTTGTAACTTTACTTTACCCTTAGCTTTGAGTGTTTTTTTTTTTCATTCCTCACATCAGATTTACCTAGTTAGTTTAAGGCCCCAACGGTTGCTTAAAAAAGCAAAAGGTTCATGAGAAGATAGATATTTACTGTCAATTTAATGTAATAATCAAGGTCGATAACTGACACTGAACAAACAATATACAAAGAGCATCATTTTTCCGTCGGAAAGCACTTGATTAAAAATACCTTATTTCAAAACTTTGTTTTTCTATTTTCAGTTAAGTTCAATGAATTCCGATAACAATATATATTATTTTGAATTTGTAAAGGAATTTTTATACCCCCAATTCTTCAAACAAATTTTGCTCAACATTCTCTCCAAAATTTACGTGTGTTTTTTTATACGAGATTTTGGTCGAACATTTCTTTGAACATTTTGCTCAAGAGGCTCGTGTAAATGTTTGTCGGCATTTCAACATCAATGGAAAGTTTGTCTGTGTAAATGCGCCTTTATACTCGGCTAAAACCATGTATTTTAAATATATATTTTTAAAATTTTTGGGTGGTTTATAAAATTTTTGTTAACAATTTAGTTTTGAGTTTTATTATAGCTCCTCTGCACAAATTTTGGGTGGGTTAAGGTATGCTTTGGTTTCTCTTGATTTTTCGAAACACCTCCATAAACTGTCCAAACATTTACTTTTCACATATTTCTCCTCTGATTTTATTTAGCGCTTATAAATCGACCTTTTTCGGTGGAATTTTTAACATTGATAAGGTTATAAAAATTTCAGGGTGGTTCCTAATACTTTGGGCAAACATTTTTTTATTTAGCTTGGTAAAATAAAGGCGTACGTCTTTATCTCGATTGAAAACAAGGTATTCTTCGGTGTACCCGTGCATTCCGAAAGGAATCTAAAATAAAACTTGTTTGTTTTAAACGTTAACCCTTACTGACTTTGTCAATTTTCACATGATTGTAAAAAAATAATAAAATCCGAGTAAAATTGACTTTTGGTGCTATAAAAAGATAAGGTGATGGATATCTAGGCAGATTCTAAAAGTCGTGGAAAATGCTGTGTTGGCAAAATTAGGATAACAATTTTTTTCAAGCTTGATTTAAGTTTATTACTACTTACAGAAAATAATCAAAAATACTATACTCTTATCTTATGCCATCCCATGTGTTTTTCCTCCTAGGTTCCCTCTAGCCAATACAAGTTTAAACATACAATTGAATAACAAAATTGCAACTCTTGCTTAAACATTCGTTCTCAATACCAAGAATGACATATCTTTAGGGATGTACTACCTGTTGGAAAGAACCTAACCTTTATTTTTTTTTCATAAGACGCCTGAACTACTTTCCTGCCAGAGTCATTCATTTCTCCTCTAACAGGAGGGCCCGGGTAGGGTCGACTAAAACCCCTAGATGGTGACTCCAACCTGCTAGGTGGCAAGCCATAGTCACTGCCCTCCAGCCATTACTGGCTTATTGTGCACCCTCTTAGTTCCTAGGCTAACCACCCCATTAATTTTATCCCCTGCGCAAGTTTGTACAGGTCCTTAATAGAGTAGTCTCTAGTCAATATTGGGTCTAGCTTAACTACCCCAAATATTAGATGCATTTTGCGATCCAGTGCCTCGCATTGGCATATTACATGTTCTACTGTTTCTGTTTCCTAATTGCATAGTCTGCAGCTCAGGTCTCCGTGATACAGGCCCATGTTGTTTAGGTGAACTTTAACTGCCATATGGCCGGTCATAATTCCTATTATAGTTCTCACTTGCATCCTACTATACTTTAGCAGATCTTTGGTGAGCTTGGCATTTAGGCCTGCTGTGTCTTAGCCCCTGTCTTCCTAGCCAGTGGCTTTGATGTTTTTCCCTTATACAGAGTTTGACCTGGGACCTTATTGTAGACTTCGGTACACCCAGGGCTGGCTCTGGTCCGATGTATTTTTTTGACGATCGTTGTCTTGCAAGTTCCTCAGCTCTTTCATTGCCTTGGATACCTCTATGTTCCGCTATGTAATTTTATTTTATTATGTTCCAACAATCTCAGTAGTTCATCAAGGCATTCCCACACTAGCTTTGAGGTTACCTTCGTGCACATAAGCGCTCTAAGGGCTGCCTGGCTATCCGAGTATATAGATATGGTCTGACCGAAGTAGCCCATTCTATTATTCTCTCTTGCGCATTCTAGGATGGCAAAGATTTTTGTTTGGAATATTCCTGCCCCACTGCTTTCGTCAGTTTTTGATCCGTCTGTATACCAGATCAGTCCTTCCTGTGGCAGCGGGTTGTTTTGTCCTGACCACCCTACTCTATCCTGTTTAATTATTTCTAGAGTTGGTCCCTACAGGTTTTTGGATGATATCTGGTCTGATGTCATGTGTAGGATTGGCATATCTAGATACCTCTCCTCTCTATTATGCATTCTTGTCTGTGGGTTCATAGTTTTTTGGAGCCGATAGAGTCCGATCTTTGCCTCTCCCTGTATCACCAAGTGAAGTGGGGGAAGGTCTAAGAGTACCTCCATCGAAGTTGTTGGTGTGGATCTCATTGCACCTGTAACGTTGAGGCAAGCAAGTCTTTGCACCCTGCTTAGTCTAAGCATCACATTCTGTTCAGTTACTTTTGACCACCAAACTAGAGATGTATACGTGATAGATGGTATTACCACTATCTTGTAAAACCAGTGTACCATGTGTGGTTTGAGTCCCCCCACTGTTTTCACCAGGGTGATTTCCGCCAGTATTACCCCTATATATTAACCTAACCTTCTTAATATTTATGATAATTTACTAACAAATATTTCTGAAAACATAACAAATTGTAAAATTGGCGACCAAACTTGGTCATTTTGTAAAGGTTCGGAGGCTTGGGTAAACACGATGTTTCTTCGCTAAGCAGTCAATAAAGTCAAAAAAGCACGCCTTCTAGCTTTACAAGAAAAAGAAAGTGAAGCATGGCTTAATGCACTACCCGTCAGCTTCCTTCCCATTTAGATAACTCCACTTTCAGAATCTCTATAGATCTTCGTACTGGACAATCTGTATGCGTGGCCCATACCTGCTCCTGCTGCGAATCTGTTTTATCTAACGGGCATCACGGCCTTTCCTGTCGCACTCGTCTCCGCTTCAGTTCCTGTAGTCCTAGAACTCCTAGAACCACCGATAATTTGCAGAGCTGACGGGAACGAGCAGATGGACTTTCCTTGATTTTATGGAAAAGAGGTAGACCATTGGTTTGGGATGCAATCTGCTCCCATACTTAGCTGCCTCTTATATAAACATGACTTCAAGGAGGGCCGGGGAGGCTGCAAAAATTTGAAAATTTTCAAAAACTAGTAAATTTTTGGAGTTTTTAAAAAAAATTTTTCTTGTTCCTTTTTGTGTGGACACTTTTGGTCCTTGGGGTGAATAAGCAAAATTATTTTTCGAAGGATTAGGTGCCAAAATCCAGTCTGCTTGCCATGAACCCAGAGCCGCATCGTTTTTGATGCAGAGGATTAGTATAGCCATCTAGAGGGGCAACACAGCTTCTGTGTTAGGTACCCCAAAATGTAGCAATTACCCGAAATGCAGGACGAAGTTTTCCTTCTTAAATTTTTTCGTTGATTTACTTTTTAATATTTATATTTATTATTTTATAAGAAATGGCATTATTCATTAATTTAAAATTAATAGAATGTCTAGGTTTGAAGAGATAAATTCACTTGTTTGAAGACTTTATATCCCACATACCTATTGGATTATTTATTTCTTATTTATCTCTCTTTCTCTCTCTGTTATCTCGTTTGTCTTAGTAATCCTGTTTTGCATATGCGCCGCGCCAGCGTCATCACTGTGCCCAAGAAATACAAAGAGAAAATTCTCATTCGGCAGAAGAAGGAAAGCAAGGGACGTCCAAACTGGTTTGGGACTACACAACAGGTCTAAATAGGCTGGCAAGCACCAAAAGGGTGACACTAGCCTGGGTGCCAGAACAGGGGTGACACTCTGGAAACTAAAAAGCCGATGAATTGGACAGACAAGGCTCGGCAATAAAGTTCACAGGGCTTAAACCATTTTGTGGAATCGCTAAGGCCAGAACCCAGCAATCTATTAAAAGAGTGGCTTACCAAAGAAACGAGCGGTCTGTGGGATCAAACGCCTGGACAAAGACAGGCCAAACAGTTTATTAAAGAACGTTCACCAAAGCTAACTGCAGAACTTCTTAGTAAGGAAAGGAAGCTTGTCAGACAAATAGTGAGGCTTCTAATATGTCACTGTAAACTCAATAAGCACTTGTATACAATGGGATTGGTAGAGGATGCAACATGCCGTTTCTGCAAGAAAGATGAAGAAACCTCATTACATATCCTATGTCAATGTGGACGCCGAGTTAGAACCAGGGCCTTACTGGGGTACCTAGAATGTCCGACGCCAGAAAGCAACGCTGGCAAAGCTTCTGGGTTTCATTACAAGGATGGAGCTGCAACTTGTTTTGTAGTTCTAGCAAAGCAAGGAATAAGAAAGGGGGGCCACAATAGATCTGAGAAGGTCGAGGTTGACAGGTGTCTACACCACCCCATTCTAATCTAATCCAACCTCTGGACTTTCTCCACTCGATACCTCAGATGTTATCGCTCCTCTTTCGTTGTCTGATGTTCTCCATAAACACAGCATGTCTTTTTTACGTAGCAGGATCTTTTGACTTACTTTTTTCTAATTTTTAACAGCAAAACTTGCGATACAAATGAAAACTCGGAATCAAAACAATTAAACAACAAAAATGGCGTCGCCTCGATTGAAGACGTATGACGTGGACGCGAAGCTGGCCGAAAACCTTCGAAGCTATAAATTTTCGCGCTTGCGCAAAAGGTCGGAGCTAAACCGATGTCTTTTGTTTTGATATTTCCATGGCTGGCTAGATTTTAGATGTTGTTTGCAAGTTTCGCCTGGTAAGGCGCATGTTTAAACTAATATAGGTAGATGTTATATCCCCAAAAATCACGCAACTATTATCAGTCCAGTTGACCGTGCTTAGCATGTTTAAAACTGCCAAATTTACTGACCAAACTTCTAGAAACCGAAACTTCACAACAGTGGAACTGAATACGTTTTCAATACGATTTACTCTCAAACCTTTCATCAAAACGCGGCGAAACGAACTTTTTTTCGTTGGCTCTTCAATAACGCTTTTTTGGGATCGTATCTCGATCCAACTGCATGAAAATGGGTATCGTATCGAACTGACTGATGAAACCAATAATAAGCTGTTAGCACTTCCAATATTCCTGCAAAAAGTAGGTATATACCGTTAAAAAAGCAAACAAAACAGTCAAATTGACCAAAGCTAACCTCAAAATACATCAGGCCAATATCAAAAGCTCAAATCATGTTCAAAACTTATTCAGTTCTACGTGCAAATGTAGTAAAAGATAACCCAACCCAAATTAATTAAAAAAGTAGGTAAACTCCAAAATATAGTTTTACAAATCTTCCTATCTACTTTACTGCTGACGATAACTTTTTACGGACATGCACTATATCTGTTACTAATAGGTAGATATATATAGGAAGCAATACACCACACAAAAAAATAATATCTGTAGCAATGGTTTATCAAACCTTTCATCAAAACAAAGTTATGATTGTTCTCCACAAACCAAAACTACACTTTTTTGAACTCGACGCACGTTTCGCTAACAACGTTAGCATCATCAGAAGACGATAAACAATGCTTGCATTGCGAAACGT
This sequence comes from Oxystoma pomonae, assembly GCA_963921995.1. Taxonomy (NCBI): domain Eukaryota; kingdom Metazoa; phylum Arthropoda; class Insecta; order Coleoptera; family Brentidae; genus Oxystoma; species Oxystoma pomonae. Next base: position 117,619,118 of record OY998166.1, on the reverse strand, counting down.
GCGTCGAGTGCAAAAAAATGTAGTTCTGGTTTGTGGAAAACAATCATAACTTTGTTTTAGTGCAACCAAAGGTTCCAAATTTCCAACATAGTTCCAACCTTTCATAATTAATTATTTTTTTCAACATCAAACTCGACATTTGCAATAAAACTCATTTTTTCTCGAACCATTGTTTATCAAACCCATACAAAATAAAATTCGGTATTTGTAAAACTGATGATTTCGAAATGTGACGTCATCGGTTCAACCATAACGTTATCGGTTGTTGCTATCGCCAAAATGCACTTCCCAGTGACAGTTTTACAAAACCTAGTCTAACTTATTGCTATAAAATATTTGTTGGCGTTTTGATTTTTTCCTTTCCCCGGTTTATAAATCCGGGGTTATGTTGATGTATAAACCCACCATTAAATAACTAATATGACGAAAGCTGCCGGGCAGTGTCCGAATCTACCTCTAAGAAGAATCAGACTCCATATTTTATAGTTCAACGCCAAAATGAAATTTCTTGCATGACTTCGAAATGGTTTCGAAATCTTCTCACGCCAAAAAACGACTTAAATTGACTTGATTAAATCCAGCCCACTCAACCTAGCAGAAACGAATCGTTAGCAAACCAGTTTGATTGAACATGGAACCCTCGCATAATCAAGGCAGCCCAAAAAGCATCGATTGCATTGGGCAGATGCAGGAAATTGTGGTTTTATACAAAGGTGGTAAGGCCCATAATAACCTATGGTTCGGTGGCTTGGTGGACGAAAACCAAACAGGTCGGGACCATAGCACTCCTGAATAGCATAAAAAGACAAGCCTGCCTAAGCATCACGGGTGCTATGAGGACCACCCCAACGGCAGCTTTGGAAGTTCTACTGAATTTGCCACCTCTACATGCCTTCGTTCAGGCAGAAGTACGAGAGGTAGCCTGCAGGCTAACGCGGGGTCAAGCACCCATTATCAGTTCACATGGAACTGAGCATAAAATACTTGAAAACGAGCTCAAAAAAGATCCTATACGGGGATTGCCGATCGACGTAATGGTCTGCAAGTATAAGTTCGAAAACTCAAAATTCCAGGTAAAGCCGACTGGGAGGGAGGTCCTCCTTTCGAACTATCTGGTACACAGACGGCTCCAAGACCGACGGGGATGTAAGAGCTGGCATATACGGGCAAAAATACGAGACTTTAGTATCTATAAGCCTGACAAGCGATTGCAGTGTTCCAAGCTGAAGTAGCGGCAATACATTATTGAAGAAATACAAAGAGGAAAACTCTTATTCAGATAGTCAAACTGCACTTAAAGCTCTAAAAGCAGTGCAAGTGACGTCCCAACTTGTTTGATACTGCAGAATAGGTCTAAATAGGCTGGCAAGCACCAAAAGGGTGACACTATCCTGGGTCCCGGGACATCGGGGACACTCTGGAAACGAAAAAGCCGATGAATTGGCCAGACAAGGCTCGGCAATAAAGTTCACAGGGCTCAAACCATTTTGTGGGATCGCTAAGGCCAGAGCCAAGCAATCTATTAAAGAGTGGCTCACCAAAGAGACGAACGGTCTCTGGCAGCAAACGCCTGGACAAAGACAGGCCAAACAGTTCATTAAAAAACGTTCACCGAAGCTGACTGCAGAACTTCTTAGTAACTAAAAGAAGCTTGTCACACAAATAGTGGGGCTCCTAATAGGTCACTGCAACCTCAAGAAGCACTTGGGGTTGGTAGAAGATGCAATATGCCGCTTCTGCAAGAAAGAGGAAGGGCTTACTGGGGGACCTAGAATGTCCACGGCCAAAAAGTGATATACAAGGATGGGGCTGCAACTTGTTTTGTAGTATAAGCAAAGCAGGACAATAGAAGGTCGAGGTGGTCAGGTGTCTACACCACCCCATTCTATTCTAATCTGATATAAACTATTTATGTGTCCCTTGTGGGATTCTCACCCAAGTTTGAATTTTCGTTATTTCCACCCAAGATCTTTTGATCCTTTTTTTTAATTTTATTTTTTTTTAATCTAATATAATTTGACCGGTTTGATTAAAAATGAGTTTTACAAATCAATTAAATTAAGTTTCATTTTGAATGGATTTAACAAAAAATAGTTTTTTTTGAAAGTTTGATTTTGAATGGATTTAACAGACAAGATGGTTTTACTGAAACCACTTTTTGGGGTTTTTCGAAATTTATGCAGTGGTTTTTAACAATCGGTAAATACTAAACACAGTTGGCAAGCTATCCTTCTTGTTAGCGTATCTTTGAGGCATTTGTGAAAGCGTCCTTAAAAAAAGAGTTAAAGTTGTGCTTATAAAGTACGACGTAACCAAACCAATTTTTGTTCAGTGCTTGAGGCATAGTTTTACTTCATGCTGCTCACTTCTATTTTCTTCCTTGTCGAAAAAAGTGAGAGGGCAATAGATTGGAAAATAGAAGTGAAGGGTGAAACTGTGGATCAGGCATTTATGGAAACCCACGGATAACAAAATGGTTAGGATACGTAAGCTGCGTATGAATACTGCAAGGGTAGTCGTAGAGATAGGCTAGATGTAGTCGCTATTGTACGACGTGTCTATCCCTCTATTTGTTTAACAACAAGTGTCTAGTACCTATTGCTTTGAAAAAATTGTCACTAACTGTACAGTACTGTACCTGTAAAATTATGAATCTATTACGTGTAAGATCTCCTTTATTTCCCACTCCATCACTGTTTTCAAACCTTATTTTTTCGGCATTTTTACTTCTTTTGTTTAATCTATTTGCTTATCGTTCTCATTTACCTACAAGGTGTCATCGGTTTATCAGCAAAATAAACAGCCCGAGATTAGCAGGTATACCCTAGGCCTTTTAAACAATTGATAGATAAGGTATCGAATATGGTGTACCAAATAGACCACCCTTGGATTTTGGGATCTTTATGTTTCAAGCTACTTAGGGAGCCCTGATCCTTCCTCAAAGGTGGCAAGAGATTTGTGACGATATTCTCTTTTGACCCAAACAGATTTTTTTGACCCATCAGAAAATAGGCATTTTCCGTAAAATTTTTTGGACAGGGCAGATTCAATAGAGACATTTTTACTTACTATCCCTGACCGATGTTAAATTTCCGCTCTCCTTTTAGTCAAGTCTTGACGTTTTCAAAAAGTAATAGTAGAGCTATGATGAACCTTAAAATAATTAAGTTAAATACCTATTAAATTGTTTTTAGATGTGCTAAAGTACACTTACAGTAGGAGACGTTTTGTGGTAAATTTAAAGACTGTAAAGAACTTTGATTAAAAATAATTAGTACCACCTTATGTCTTACGTCATATGCACGACACGACTAAAAATGATAAAAAAAAATTATTTCCATCTTTCTAAAATACTTTTTTTATAGGCTCTCTTCGACAACCGTAAATATTTTTCATTTTAACAGAGAAAAAAATGTTTTTTTTATACCTTCATCAAAAACATGATTTTAGTAACTGTCTGCAGATAACTAAAGCATGGCTTTTTTGGTTACCAATGCAAAAAAAACTTTTTTTTTATCACGGGTGCAAAAAAAGATTTCTGTTCGTTTTCTACCCAAAACTTAAGAGAAATAGCGGAATATAGTAATATTGAAAAAAATTTATTATTCTTGCATAAAAATTAAGCCATTTTCGCCAGTTTTCACCAAGTATTTTCGAAAAAAATAATTTAGAAATATCGTCAAAATAACACAACACTGAACGTGAGTGAGTAAAAAGGCATATCGCTATGGAAACGACTGTTATTTCATTTACCAGCCACCTTGATCTATAGTGTAAAGATGGTGCGGTGCGAGAAGTGCTCTTCGTTCGAGATTTTTAAAAGTATTTTCCTGATTTTCTTGGATTTTTTTGATAAAGGTATTAAACTTTTTTTTTCTCGCGTTTTTAAATACCTCACTGCGCTCGTTATTTAAACCAACGCTTGTAAAAGAAAAGCACTATTTTAGCCACTAGTTGTTAAAACTACTATTTTATAGCCTGTTGTGTCTCTTCAACAATTTTAAATATTTTCCATTTTAAGAGAGAAAAAATGTTTTTAGCAGTACTTTTAGTTAGTTATTTTTGTCGAAAATAGTAAAAACTAGAAATCGAAAGTTTGGAAAGAAAGCTTTAAAATGTGAGCAAAATCATGGCATAAAAATGTAAAAAACATGGAAAAATTGCTTAAACAAAAACATTGCCCTTAAATTATGCTAAAATATTTTAAGCCTTAAATTACCATCATGGCTTTACCAAAAAAAATTATTTAATGTTTCATTTACAAAGATTTGAGTCAGATTTGATAAAGAAATTGAACTGCTACTAGCCAAGACTCCTGTTGCTCGGGTGTTATTTGAGATCTTAAATACGCCCCAGTCTTTCTTTCGCGTGTTTGCTAACTGAACTTCTTGCTGAGATGTCATTTGAGATCATTTTTTTTCCTTGACGTTTCTTTATTCTGACTTTTCATTCTTATTCCCACACGTAGCGCGCAAATATTCGGTCATCCCTTCCAGATGCCTGTGTAGAAAGGAAAGGCTTTTATACAACTGGGTTGCTTACGTAGTGTAATTGTTACTGGATCAGATCATTAATGCGACAACCGAATGTATGTATCTCCTTTGGTTTCAAAGTTATGAATTTACCCGGCTTACACACCTCAATCACCCCCTGATTTTTTTTCATTAAGTTGTATTGTCACCAGAAAAATATTTTTTTATCGGTTTTCGTGACAAAGTTCTGAATTTATCCCCTTTACACCCCTCAAACATCCTCTGCCCCCCAAATTTTTTTATAATATTGTATTATCCTCGGACCTACATTACAGACAGCCAGGTTCTCGTTTAAACATGGAAATTCGGGCAAAAATTACTGAACATTACCAGATCTAGAATAGTACCCCACAGGTCTAAATATTTACACCTGTAAATTTTAAAACCAATTTTCAAAAAACACTTACCAATATAGAAAAAACACAAATTATTAATTATTTTGTATTGTTTTTGCTGCTTTCATTTACAAAATATACCATATTTTAGAAGAAACTGCCCTAAAACTAATATTTTTTGACAGATTTCAAAATGGCAAATGGTGAAAGTGCCAAAAATTTGGCATATAATGGTCGCGATTCTTCAAAAACCGTCAGAAAATCTCGCCCTTACAAAAAATTTGCCAATATTCCTTAAAATTTAGTTTCTTAATACTGTTCGAGTTAATAAAAAATATATCATTTTTAATTTTTGTAAGCAGTTTATGTGAAAAACCCTTTTTTTATTTAAAAATGTATTTTATTAAGCTTATTTTTGTGTGTAAACAAACCTTTAAAACTTTTAACAAACAAAACCGTAGATAGCGTCACTGTTCAGAAAAGTCACACAAATTCTGTCTTTCTGCATTCTGCAGAATATCTTTAAAATATTGAATTTACAAAATGTTATTAAAAAAAATACGCAGTTTCTCTTACAACGTTAGGTTAGATATGAAGGACGCTGTGTTTTTATTTTAAATGAGGCGATAAGTAAAAATCGCCACTTTCCAGAATTCTGACGGGTGAGATTTTCTGTCGTTTCTGAAGAATCGCGACCATAATAGCTTCATTATATGTATTTGAGGTTATAAAGTTGGTGCTTGGTGGTTTTAATTTATAGCATAAAAATATATTTATGAGGGCACTACGAGGCAAAACAAACATAAGTGAAGGGCACGAAAAATATACCAGACAAAAAATTCAAAACAACTATATTAATTTATTTACAAACTGAAATTAAAACATTGAGGTTATGTAAAGTCTCAGTCAAGAAAACTTTCTTTACTCAAAGCTCACTCATTTCAAAGCTGTAGCTTTCATCAGTAGAGGTTGGTGCAAGCCAAGGTACAAGCAGAGGTAAGAGATTCGAACACGCTGTTTGTGATTTGAACGCAGCTAATATTTTGAACTGACATTTCGACAGTGACAGAAATGCAAAGAAAGCATTTAAGTTTTTTAATACATTTCATGAATGAAAACACCTTTTAAATAAATACAAAATTAATCTACTCCTTATTTATTATTACCCATTAAATTTTTTAATTTTCTTTTCTTCTAAATTGAAACTATCCAACAAAAGATTGTGTTAAGATGATTATTCAATAAACAAATTTATTAAAATTCTTCTTATAAATCAAACTATGTCCAAAACTCAAGGAGGGTTGGTTTAAAATGTTTAAAACCAACAATTTCACTTTAACTTATAGAGCAAGGATTTTTCATAATAAAATGTGTTCCAACGAAAAAGAGACAGGGGCTTTATCACGTATTGAGAGCATGATCTTGAAATTTTTTTAGCAGGCACCCCCTTCAAAACTAAAGTTTTCGTCTACGTCAATAAAATTTTTCCTTTTAGTGTTTTTTTTTTCATTGACAAATTTTGTTCTTTCTCCAAATTAAGACCTTTTTGATGTGGCTTTGGTCTGTCGTTGGACCACCCTTGATTTTATTGGACACCTGGGTAACCTTTTGGTGTAGACCGGCAGTAAAACTGTCTACAAGAACATTTTTTGGTAGTTTTTATGGCATAAAACGGTGGCCCGTTCTCGGTTACCTGTGATGAAAAGATTCAAGAAGAAATAAAAATATTTTGATGATCGGTTCATTTCGACCTCTCTTTAAAATGTTTAACGTAACAGGATTCGTGTGGTGTTTTCATATAACTATGAGATACTTTAATGACTTAACGAATGCAAACCAAAAAGGGTAAAGAACATATAACTATGAGATACTATACGACCTTGCCCTTAAATTTCTCGAGAAAATTGCGTACCGATAATAACCCACCCAATCAAGTTAGCCTGGAAATAATCCAGAAGCGACGAGTCTATCCGGCAGGTGCGTCGATTGCGTCAGTAGTGAAGGCCATCTGAGAGAGAAAATTTTATGTTATCTTTATTGTTTTTGTTTGCTTTTCGAAAATTTATTAATAGAGTGGACACCAGCAGTGGCGTAGCCAGAAATCGGCTCTGGGGGGGGGTTTCATCATTTAATAAAAATGAATTACCGATATACCTATGGCAAATTTTTAGAAATTAGTTAGCCTATTCCTCAAGCCTTTTGAACTGAAGAGAGGATATATGACGTCATAGCATCACAGGCAAAATCTTTAAATTTTAAGACATCACACCAAACACACGTCACAAACCGGGGTAAAAGGTCAAAAAAGTGGGGGAGCTGTATTGCCAACTTTTGAATTTTCAAATATGGGGCGCTTGTTTAGTTCACATATAAATCTAATAAAATTCTGTCATAAAATAAAATCTGTTTTTGTCGGCAAATAGCTATTTTCCTAAAAAGTGCAGAATATCCCTTCTTCTACACGCAAATGCCGTTGGCAGAACTCCGCTATGCATCGTTCTGTAAACAGCATTTACGTGCGGAAAAATCGATTTTTGCAATTGTTTTTCTACGAGCGCTAGCGTGAGGAAGATAAAGTGAAAATAGTTTTTGAACATTTTCATTTAAAATCTTAGTTACACCATATCAACCAAACAAGAAAAAACTATATTGTCATATATATTTCAGCTTTTATGTCATATCAAAATGTATACAAATTTGTATCTCTGACTGTTGGTTTAACGCTACTTCGGTTTCTTCTATTTGACGATTTGAAATTAAATGCAAAAATGCTTAAAAGAAATGAAATTATTATAGACAGCTCAGGAAATTCTCTATTATAAGACTGGACTAGAACACTCTTCGTTAATTATGGTATTAAGGGTGTAATAGAAGAATACTCCTCAAATACAGTATTGAAATCAATTTCTTGTAGTTGCAATTCATTGATAATTCGAAAAAGGTCATTAAAATCGAAACTTCTTTTAGATTAAGTTTTTCTAAATCCATTTTTCTACATATGAGATTGCACGAATTTTGATTTAGATTATTTATTATGTTAGTCTTCTAATTTTACACACAGGTCATATCAAAACTTATACAAATCTGTATCTCTAACTTTATTACTTTAACGCTACTTCGGTTTCTTCTATTTGACGATTTGAAATTAGATGCAGAAATACTTAAAATAAATGAAATTATTATAGACAGCTCAGGAAATTCTCTATTATAAGACTGGACTAGAACACTCTTCGTTAATTATGGTATTAAGGGTGTAATAGAAGAATACTTCTCAAATACAGTATTGAAATCAATTTCTTGTAGTTGCAATTCATTGATAATTCGAAAAAGGTCATTAAAATCGAAACTTCTTTTAGATTAAGTTTTTCTAAATCCATTTTTTTACATATGAGATTGCACGAATTTTGATTTAGATTATTTATTATGTTAGTCTTCTAATTTTACACACAGGTCATATCAAAACTTATACAAATCTGTATCTCTAACTTTATTACTTTAACGCTACTTCGGTTTCTTCTATTTGACGATTTGAAATTAGATGCAGAAATACTTAAAATAAATGAAATTATTATAGACAGCTCAGGAAATTCTCTATTATAAGACTGGACCAGAACACTCTTCGTTAATTATGGTATTAAGGGTGTAATAGAAGAATACTCCTCAAATACAGTATTGAAATCAACTTCTTGTAGTTGCAATTCATTGATAATTCGAAAAAGGTCATTAAAAGCGAAACTTCTTTTAGATTAAGTTTTTCTAAATCCATTTTTCTAAATATGAGATTGCACGAATTTTGATTTAGATTATTTATTATGTTAGTCTTCTAATTTTACACACAGGTCATATCAGAACTTATACAAATCTGTATCTCTAACTTTATTACTTTAACGCTACTTCGGTTTCTTCTATTTGACGATTTGAAATTAGATGCAGAAATACTTAAAATAAATGAAATTATTATAGACAGCTCAGGAAATTCTCTATTATAAGACTGGACTAGAACACTCTTCGTTAATTATGGTATTAAGGGTGTAATAGAAGAATACTCCTCAAATACAGTATTGAAATCAATTTCTTGTAGTTGCAATTCATTGATAATTCGAAAAAGGTCATTAAAATCGAAACTTTTTGTAGATTAAGTTTTTCTAAATCTATTTTTCTAAATATGAGATTGCACGAATTTTGATTTAAATTATTTATTATGTTAGTCTTCTAATTTTACACACAGGTCATATCAAAATTTATACAAATCTGTATCTCTAACTTTATTACTTTAACGCTACTTCGGTTTCTTCTATTTGACGATTTAAAATTAGATGCAGGAATGCTTAAAATAAATGAAATCATTATACACAGCTCAGGAAATTCTCTTTTACAAGACTGAAAAATATTTAGCTATTTTTCTGCTGTAGAACACTCTTAGTTAATTATGGCATTAAGGGTTTAATAGAAGAATACTCCTCAAATACAGTATTGATGTCAATTTCTTGTAGTTGCAATTCATTGATAATTCGACAAAGGAAAATACACATTATTTCCAGAACAATCAATCCATTTTTCTAAATATGAGATTGCACGAATTAAAAATTGATTTAGATTATTTAGTATGTTAGTCTTCTAATTTTATTGTCCCTTAAAAACCCATGGCGGGACATGAAATTTTTTGTCTAAATACTGGACGGTTGGTAACCCTGCTGGGCCCTTGATCATGATTAGTTTATTGTAGATTGGGTTGGAAGTCCTGGGGGGGATTTAACCCCCAAACCCCCCTCCCCTGGCTACGCCACTTACACCAGTGTGAAAAAATTAAAAACAAGTGCATGACGTACTTACCGCAAAAAACACTTACCGCAAAAACCACGATATATAATCAATTAAATCAAGGTTCAATAACGAGACTCTTTTTAATACAACGTGAAGCCAAAATCAAGGCAAAATTAACTAATGTCATTTTCAAAAAACTGTTTGATTAATCCAAAACACAAATTCTTGAACTTTTAATGGTAGAAGTCAGTATTTGCAAACAATATTGGTCAGAAGTAGTAGTAGTAGTAAACATGCTTTATTGTTCAAGAAAAGTTAACTCTTATTGACAAAGCTAATACTTAAGTCTAAGCTCAACTAACTATTAATTTATTTGAAAAAAAAAACAGATTTTTTTAAAATGTAAAATGTAAACAACTTATTTAAATGCAAGCCTAATAGTCAACACAGAAAAAAACATCGGAGTATATAAAATAAAAAAGAAGCAAAAAAATTGTTCACTATACTAGTTTAAGGGTAAAAGACAAATAAATCTAAAATAACTGTCAAATAAAAGTATTAAAAAAATCGTATGGAAGTAGGCAAAAGTAGGCAAAACCTTAAATCAAAACATATATGATAACGTTTTCGAGGCAATGAACAAGTTTGATATTTTTACATTGATAAAAACATTTCAGGATGTTTGCCAGTAAGTTATGCTTCGTCAGAAAGAAGCTTCTCCTGCCTCAGAAGATTGAAAACGAGTACTTAAAAATGAGATATTGCAATATAAAAGGTAATGTTTCAATTTAAAAAGCTTTTTAGACCTTAAAAAAAATATTTAGCTATTAGGTTTTGTTTGTGGTTTGTTTGTTATTTGTTTTTTTTTTAATTGAAAAAATTATACGCAGTTACTCAAGCGCGGATTTCAGGGGGGTAGGGGGGTTACAAAACCAAAAGTAGGGCCTTAATTGTGGCGCAATAACACCTTTGATATGTACGGTATTAGCTTAATTTTGTGTTAAAAATGGTATTTGTAGTGTCATTTTCTTAAAAATTTTCGCCTTCTGCGCTTTGAAACCATTCGTATTTTTATAATTTTAGTTTAATTTTAAATAAAAAAATGCATTTTTCAATGCAATTTTCTTAAAAATTTTCGCCTAAAGCGGTATGATACCGTTGATATTTACGATTTTAATTTAATTTGACTCAAAAATTGAATTTTTAATATAATTTTCTCAAAAAGTTTCGGCGCATTTAAACATTTTTTTTAAATAAAAAATGTATGAAATAAACAACTTAAAATCTGATCTTGTAGTTACTAAGTTTTGTATGTATATATTGATATCTTCCTTATCCCCCTTTTAAATGGCTGGGACCGCCACTAACTTTATTTCTCGAATTTTTGCGTAAAAGTTGGGAAAACAAGTGCTCTTGTATAGGCATCTGTGCCATGGACTTTGTCAGTGAGACATTTTGTGGATTAAGGGCCAATTAATGCGTAGTTTACGGGTTCGGCTTGGCATGTAAGCCGTGCTTAAGCTTTAGTTTTGGTTTGCAATGGTGCAGTTAAGGTAAACCGTAGAATTAGGGCTAATTTTACAACCAAAGGTAAAACTCCAGATTAAACCATAGTTTAAACTTCAGTTTAATCTTTGGATTAATCCATCGGTAAACAAGTTGTTCAATTTTATAAGTCGGAGTTAAACCACGGCCATGAAGAAAGACTACATTTTCTTTACATATATAGGGTTGATTATTTTAACACATATGGCACCAAATAGAGCCAAACGTGATAAAAATCAGTCAAGTAGTTTTTGAGATATCAGCGTTGGTTACAGACAGACATACAGCCAGACGACACAACAAAAATGTTCAGATTTGTCAAAAAGATATACAGTATATATATACGTGTGAGCTCGATATGAGAATAAAACTTGCTGTGGTCTGTGGGATGTACCAACTCTTGTCGAATTTCCTTGTGCACAATTTCGCATATCTCTTTAGATAATTCCAACCTCTTTTTAAAATCTACATATCGTCGGACTTCTCCAAATGATTTGTTCTAGGACAAATAATATAGTCTTCGTGCTTCGACAATGTCAATAATTTCGTCATTCTTTATCCAGTTGATTAAAAATAAATTTTAAGTCATTGATCATAGCGATTTCACTAAATACTTACAGTCTTTTTACCAAAAACAAATTTTTAATAACTTTTTTGAGGTTAGAATCTTTCGGTAACTATTAAACTGAAGTTTAACAAACACCCAGACCGCCGGTAACGGTTAAACCGAAGTTTGTTGGTAAACTGCACCTATAAAACGTAAAAAAGTCGACATCTGTGGTTTAAACTGAGGTTTGACGTTTAACTATGAGTTGTAAAATTGCGCATTACTTCCGCTTAAGCGCATTTTAAGGTTATGTGAGGTATTTTTTGGTTACTTTTTTAAACAAAAACCATTAATTTTATCAGGTTATAAAATTGTTCCGTTGCATTAAAATTTTTCTGTGATTAGTGGTCTGTGCCTAAAATGTAACTTTTCTGGGATGACGAAGAAGATGAAGAATTTGACTTTGTAATTAATGGAATTAGTGCGCTTGACTATCTGCGTATAATTTTTTCAGTTAAAAAAAAAACACAAACAAAACCTAATAGCTAAATACTTTTTTTTTAATGTCTAAAAAGCTTTTTAATAATATTTTATAATTTAATAAGATGCCTATCTCAAGAAAAAGTTAGTTTCCGTTTTTTTTTATGAAGATACCTTTATGCAAAAGGTCTAGAATGTCAACAAAAAATGTTTTGAAAGTAAAACTCGTGGCTTATCGGACAAAGCGTTTTTGTTTCTCACTTCATTACGACCAGACCTCCAATGTCTAATGGAGAATCCAGACACATACAGACCTGTTTCATCCTTATTAGGAATCTTCAAGGAGTCATAGGATTATACCTGGCAGTTGAAGCTACACAGTGACCATGCACACCTCTTGAATTTAAAACAAAAAGTTTGTAATCCTTGCGGACGTAGTAACTGTGTGCGCCACCTGTCGAATAAACCGAGTAACAAAAACATCAAAATTGAAAAGCGCAAGACACCGTTAATACAGAATCCTGTACCGTTCAGCAGGTTATAAAGTAGAAACCTGTAAAAGTATAAGGTCACTGTAACATGACTCTTAAAAAGAGGTAACCTTCGCAGCAGCACCGCCCCCAATTGGAGCTTCATACTACGTGGCCCTAATTTTAAGGCATCAGCAAGCAAATGCTCCGGAGGAGGCTTGTTGCGCAGAACTAAAAAGCCAAAATATTTAAAAAACGACTTTTACAGGTTTCTACTTTATAACCTGCTGAACGGTACAGGATTCTGCATTTAAGTTGTCTTGCACTTTTCAATTTTGATGTTTTTTTTTCTCGGTTTATTCGATAGGTGGTGCACACAGTTACTACGTGCCCAAGGATTACAAACTTTTTGGTTTAAATTCTAGAGGTGTGCATGATCACTGTGTAGCTTCAACTGCCAAGTATAATCCTATTACTCCCTGAAGAATCCTAATAAGGATGAAACAGGTCTGTAGGTGTCTGGATTCTCCATTAGACATTGGAGGCCTGGTCGTAATGAAGTGAGAAACAAAAACGCTTTGTCCGATATGCCACGAGTTTTACTTAGATTTTTATTTGTGAACACGAGATTCATTTTGTTGTTTCTTAAAAAATGTTTTTAAAACTTTGCACAATACTACTATTATTGCCAGCAAACTTTTTTCGCTAAGCGAATAATTAACCTTTGTTTTCGCAAATTCCTTGCAAAGAAACTCAAAAAGAGGTTGGGTTGGTCTGGTGGTGTAATAATAGACACTTAAAGTTAATTTTCGATTTATTATTATCTCTATCCAGTCGACCTATCGAGCAGGTGTACTTTTAAACTAATGGCGAATGCGTGACAGCTTCAGCTGATCAAATGCGTGAAAACATCGTTTGGTACGCAGGGATGGTCGTAACTTTACAACTCCATTATCGTACCTAACGAGATTTTCGTGCATTTGATCAGCTGGAGCTGTCACGCATTAGCCATGATTTTAAAAATGCACCTGCTTGATTGGTCGACTCGATAGAGATAAAGATACGACTGCTGATAAAACTGAAAATTAACTTTAAGTGTCTAATAACTAGTCAGGTGTTTGAAAGTTTGAAACAATTATGTGTTTGAAATTAACTCTGTGTTTCGGACTTCCATTGTCTATATTTTATTTATACACGACGTTTCGATCAGTACAATCTCTGATCGTCTTCAGGTGCAAACTACAATCAGTTCCTAAGGCTGCGTACTTATATACTGTGGGAAATCACTCAACCTTGAAGTTTAAGAAGTTGGCTCCGCCCAAGGAGGGCCTTCCAAATATTTGGGATTTCAACACTTGGTTTACTAAAAATACCCTGATTCTGCCCAACAAAGGCAGCTTCAAGGAATTTTCGTTCCTTACAGTGTGACTCCTTGTGCAAAACCTTTGCTTCTGCCCACTTCATTCGGTGTTGTTTTGACCATGCATGTTCGGCGATTCCTGATTTCGTTGTTTCACCACAAAAACAAAATCAGGAATCGCCGAACATGCATTTTTGCAGTTTGCACCTGAAGACGATCAGAGATTGTACTGATCGAAACGTCGTGTATAAATAAAATATAGACAATGGAAGTCCGAAACACAGAGTTAATTTCAAATAGTCAGATTTTATAGTTAACCAATTATAGTAGTTTTATTTGCCTTTTCCTCCATATAATCCTAAATCATTAATAAAATTTGTTCTTTTTAAACCACCTCAAACTTTAATAATTTCCTTACTTTTTCCAAGAACATATTCGGGACTTTTGCAAACAAAGTAAATCTCAAGAGTCACCCTCAGTTCGAGCGGGAACAAGTGAAAGAAGTAAGGGGAAGTGTTGCACCCGGGCATAAGACTACTAATCACAGAAAATGACGCCAGAATATTTTAAAACAAGAAAACAACAAAATGGCGAAACGACACCTCGTCAAAAATGTAAACTTTTCGACAATGCCGAGTTGTGCAAAAATTCCTAGAGCAAAAAGTGTTGATGTTGTTTGTGAGCATTTTTCTACTAGTTCTTTCATCAAATCGGATTTTACTTTTAAACGACCCCAAGGCGTTTCAAAAGCTCTTAAAGGGAAACTCTATTGTAGTTGAAGCGCATTTAAACTAACATAAGTTCCTTTCAATTTATTTTTATGGTACATTGACAACATTGATATTTTATGTATCATCTGATTTGGGTTTGTAAGTGCATGCGCAATAGATTTTTCGTCTTCGGCCTGGCCCAAACAGTTCAAAGCCAACCGCGATTTTGATTTTTTTCAAAGTTATTTTCGTTACACATTTTGCGTCACATATGGTAAAAACTAAAGTTGAAAACCCACATTTTAATTATTACATTGTGATTATTTAATTTAGAAATTACTTTTTAGTCCACCATACCAATATCGAATGGGGGACTATTAAAATCGTGAAATTTTGACTTTTCCTAATTTTTTTAAAAATGAGTTACTAAGGTTAAAAAATCTTAGGTGGAAATAACGAAAATTCAAACTTGCATGAGCATCCCACAAGGAACACACAAAAGACCAAAGCGAAAAGAAAAATGATTAAACGATGTTTCGCCCTGGGTAACCAGCGTGGGCTCATCAGTAGTTTCACTGGTCACCCTCCACTATACATCATTAAACACCATCATACACTTTGATTTCCAACCTTGAACCACTCACAAATAGGCATCGTTCCGCACTGGCACTTACTTATACAAGTTACCTGATACGAATTCGTCCTGGCGTGTTAATATTTCCAGTAGGATTATGCTCCTAAGGCAACTAAAACAAAAAAGAAGTTAAGAAACCTCCAATCAGGTAACTTGGATAAGTAAGTGCCAGTGCGGAACGATGCCTATTTGTGAGTGGTTCAAGGTTGGAAATCAAAGTGTATGATGGTGTTTAATGATGTATAGTTTAGGGTGACCAGTGAAACTACTGATGAGCCCACGCTGGTTACCAGGGCGTTTAATTATTTTTCTTTTCGCTTTGATCTTTTGTGTGTTCCTTGTGGGATGCTCATGCAAGTTTGAATTTTCGTTATTTCCACCCAAGATCTTTTGATCTTTTGTTTTTTAGTTTCTTTTCGGTTGAAGTAACTGATTTGGAGGTTTCTTAACTTCTTCTTTGTTTTAATTGACTTAGGAGCATAATCCTACTGGAAATATTAACACGCCAGGACGAATTCGTATCAGGTAACTTGGATAAGTAAGTGCCAGTGCGGAACGACGCCTATTTGTGAGTGGTTCAAGGTTGGAAATCAAAGTGTATGATGGTGTTTAATGATGTATAGTGGAGGGTGACTAGTGAAACTACTGATGAGCCTACGCTGGTTACCCAGGGCAAAACATCGTTTAATCATTTTTCTTTTCGCTTTGATCTTTTGTGTGTTCCTTGTGGGATGCTCCTGCAAGTTTGAATTTTCGTTATTTCCACCCATGATCTTTTGATCTTTTGTTTTTTAGTTTCTTTTCGGTTGAAGTAACTGATTTGGAGGTTTCTTAACTTCTTCTTTGTTTTAATTGCCTTAGGAGCATAATCCTACTGGAAATATTAACACGCCAGGACCAATTCGTATCAGGTAACTTGGATAAGTAAGTGCCAGTGCGGAACGACGCCTATTTGTGAGTGGTTCAAGGTTGGAAATCAAAGTGTATGATGGTGTTTAATGATGTATAGTGGAGGGTGACTAGTGAAACTACTGATGAGCCTACGCTGGTTACCCAGGGCGAAACATCGTTTAATCATTTTTCTTTTCGCTTTGATCTTTTGTGTGTTCCTTGTGGGATGCTCATGCAAGTTTGAATTTTCGTTATTTCCACCCAAGATCTTTTGATCTTTTGTTTTTTAGTTTGTTTTCGGTTGAAGTAACTGATTTGGAGGTTTCTTAACTTCTTCTTTGTTTTAATTGACTTAGGAGCATAATCCTACTGGAAATATTAACACGCCAGGACGAATTCGTATCAGGTAACTTGGATAAGTAAGTGCCAGTGCGGAACGACGCCTATTTGTGAGTGGTTCAAGTTTGGAAATCAAAGTGTATGATGGTGTTTAATGATGTATAGTGGAGGGTGACTAGTGAAACTACTGATGAGCCTACGCTGGTTATCCAGGGCAAAACATCGTTTAATCATTTTTCTTTTCGCTTTGATCTTTTGTGTGTTCCTTGTGGGATGCTCCTGCAAGTTTGAATTTTCGTTATTTCCACCCATGATCTTTTGATCTTTTGTTTTTTAGTTTCTTTTCGGTTGAAGTAACTGATTTTGAGGTTTCTTAACTTATTCTTTGTTTTAATTGCCTTAGGAGCATAATCCTACTGGAAATATTAACACGCCAGGACGAATTCGTATCAGGTAACTTGGATAAGTAAGTGCCAGTGCGGAACGAAGCCTATTTGTGAGTGGTTCAAGGTTGGAAATCAAAGTGTATGATGGTGTTTAATGATGTATAGTGGAGGGTGACTAGTGAAACTACTGATGAGCCAACGCTGGTTACCCAGGGCGAAACATCGTTTAATCATTTTTCTTTTCGCTTTGATCTTTTTTTGTTATTTCCACCCAAGATCTTTTGATCTTTTGTTTTTTAGTTTGTTTTCGGTTGAAGTAACTGATTTGGAGGTTTTTTAACTTCTGCTTTGTTTTACTAAGGTTAACTCAAGATAACTCAAGAACGCCTTAATCAATTTTAACAAAATTTGGTACAAAAATGCTCTATCGGCTGACCATGAACTGAATTGACTTTTGTGTAGGGTGGTGGGGGGTTGAAGGGGGGAAAAGGGGGATAAAATATTGAAAAAAATTGTAACTTTGGAACAAAAGGAAGTAGCGATATACGGTTTTCAAATTTAAGTTTCCATAAATATGGACTACAAATTTTGTTATAAAATCCAAATTAGTGGGAGCTTTAGTTTTTGAGTTATTTGAAAAAACGTTAAAATATATTTTAAAAAATCATAACTTTAATAGTAAAGCAAAAGGATATGCGGTTTTCGTAATATTACACAAAAATTTTGGTGCTAGGGTTCAAATCTTTCAAAGCTACAGTTTTCGAGATATTTTCATTTCCTTTCACCAATTTTTTTTAATTTTATTTCCCGCTAATATAAAGTCTCTATCTATCAAATATATATAGAAGGCAAATTTTTCCAATCAGTAACCAAATCTAAGGAAATTGTAGGGGACCAGTTATGGCAACATTGTAAATTTACGTTCTGATTGTTTCCGAAGCAATATTTAAAATGTGGTGGTTGAATAAAGATGTGTTGTTTATCTGTGAAAATGTAGTACCGGCGACTTTTGCTGCACTTTTAACAAAAATATAAAAATAATTATTGCAAAAAACACAAAAACTAACAAAAACCTGTTGAATCGGTCGGACCTAAGATGGCAGTACTTGCCACGACAAACCAATAACTTTTCTGCCCTGGTTGTCAGATTGTCGGCAGAAAATGACATAATTTTGATATCACCTTTTCACAAATTTTTCAAACCGTCTTTATATAAAAGCGCTTTCAGGGCGTACAAACAAAGTAATTGTCAAAAAAGTGGTTAATCTTTGGAAGTCAATATTCAATGACTCTGGGGATGCTTGAGGTCCTAAGCCACTCTTCCTCTGCGTTCGCCACTCATATTTTCGCATATAATAGTAACACATGAATTTTAAATTCCTTATAGAAAAAGGCGCTTTTAATAAAGTGACGTTCCTAGATGATAATCTTACCAAAGACAAGTTAATTTCTTCAAAGCAATTAAAATTTACACTCGACAAATACAGACGGCAATTTCCTCGAGCTCGAGTTAATTTACTAATTACGACGTCCACATAAATTGATTTTAATAACTCAATTTCTCCGGGTAATTCGTTCATTTTGTTCGTTTGGAATACATTTGCTACGTTTTCACGTGGAACTGAAAACGTTTTCAACACGATTAACTTTCATTAGCTGTTAGCATTTTTTTGAAAATTAACTCTGTGGTTCAGACTTCCATTGTCTATATTTTATTTATAGACGACGTTTCGATCAGTACAATCTCTGATCGTCTTCAGGTGCAAACTACAATCTATTCCTAAGGCTACGTACTTACATACTATGGGAAATAACTCAACCGTGAAGTTCAAGAAGTTGGCTCCGCTCATGAGGGGCTTCCAAATATTTGGAATTTCAACACTTGGTTTACTGAAAATACCCTGATTCTGCCCAATAAAGGCAGCTTCAAGGAATTTTCGCTTCTTCCAGTGTGACTCCCTGTGCAAAACCTTTGCTTCTGTCCACTTCATTCGGTGCTGTTTTGACCATGCATGTTCGGCGATTCCTGATTTCGTTGTTTCACCTCTTTGGGTATTCGTCTGATGTTCCTTAAGCCTATGTATGATTCACCATACTCACAAGGAACTGCTACTATTACTACTACTACTACTAAGAAGGCTTCGAATTGTATTATTAGCTTTAAAAGCTGTTTTGATATTAAAGTTGTTCGCTACTCTTCGAATTTTCTCTGATACTTCTTTTTCGTATGGAATTGTAAGGAATGCATTTGCCTGGTTTTGGTCTTGTAATCTCTGTCCTGCTTGCTGAAATTTAGAAACAGTAATTGTTATAAGTTTGAGGCTGTAACCATTCTGCTGTAGATCCTTGTTAATGTTTCTTATTTCGATTTCTAAGTCATGAGAATTTTTACAGATTTGAACGGCTCTATTATACAAAATTATTATTATGTCTCGTTTGGTTGCAGCAGAATGATCTGAGCCTTGATTTAAATATTGTTCTGTGTGAGTGGGTTTACGATAGACTGTTGTTCTGATGTCGCTTTCTACTCGTTTGACAAGTACATTGAGAAAAGGAATTTGGCAATTTTGCTCCAACTCCATTGTGAATTTAATGGGTGGGTCTTATGTTATTTAGGTGGTGAAGAAATTCTGAAAGTTGTTGTTCATTCCCGGTCCAAAATGTTATTATATTACATAGGACAATATATATCAAGGTTCAAATCATTTTGCTTCGACCAAACGGAACATAATAGGAATTTTTGTATAACAGAGCCGTTTAAATTTGTAACAATTCCTATTACTTGGAAATCAAAATAAGAAACATTAAGAAGGATCTGCAGCAGAATGGTTACAGCGTTAAACTTATAACAGAGACTATTTCTATAATTTCAGCAAACAGGACAGAGATTACAAAACCAAAACCAGGCAAATGCATTCCTTACAATTCCATACATTAAAGGAGTGTCAGAGAAATTGGAAGAGTAGCGACCAACTTTAATATTAAAGCCTTCTTAGTAAAATAAAGCCGGACCACAAACAAAATAAGGAATGCGTTTACCAAGTTCCTTGTGATTGTTGTGAATCATACATAGGCGAAACCAAAAAAATACTATCTGTTAGGCTTAAAAAACATCAGACGAATGCCCGAAGAAGTGAAACAACGAATGAAGTGGACAAAAGCAAAGGTTTTGTAAGTACGTAGCCTTAGGAATGGATTGTAGTTTGCGCCTGAAGAGGATCGGTGATTGTACTGATCTAAACGTCATGTATAAATAAAATATAGACAATGGAAGTCTGAAACACAGAGTTAATTTCAAGCTGTTAGCACTTCCAATATTCCTGCAAAAAGTAGCTATATATCTTTATTTTAATTATATTATTATGCCGTAAACTTATCAACTATAAAAAAGCAAACAAGGAAGTAAAATTGCTAAAAAATAACCTCAAAATACATCAAGGAAAGCTCTAATGCTGTTCAAAACGCGTTTAAATCGCTTCACGAAAACCGAAATGTAAATCGTATTAAAAAAGTATTTAGTTCCACGTGAAAACGTAGTAATTTACACGTTAAAATCGTGAGCGTGGTGTAAAAACTCTGATCAAGAGTATTAATATAACTATGCGATATTATGACGGTCATGCCCTTCCGAAAAAAAATGCAGAACTAAAAACTCTTTAAGCTAGCTTTAGACGGTGCCTTCTTTCGTGCTTAAGGTCGTAGTTACAATCTGGGGAATTGTTTTTAGCAACACTGTACGGGAAATCAATTTAACTATGTCGACCTGATTTATTTGCAAAATTTTGCGTCATTGAATTTGTTTTCCATGGCAACGCGGAGTCTTTATTTGTGTTTATCCACAGTGGGACACCAGAGATTTCTTAGCACCGGGTCAAAAATTTAGGGTAAGGTTACTTATTTTGACTTTTCGAGAAATACTCACCCTGGTTTTCCAAAAAATCTGTTGTTAACTAAGTTGTTTTATTTGTTTTTTCTTTACACTGACATATTTAATGACATTTAATGAAGGACGAATAACGATTTTATTGAATTCCATCCTTATACAGACCGCTTCAAGCTACTGCGAACATAGGGCGGAAGAAGTCTAATTTGCCAGTGTACGTACATGCAGAGACACCGCACGCCTATCAGTGAAGCAACCAACACTCAGGCTTCCGATCGCCATTCGCTGCCGTTCGCCGCCTTTCGCCTTGTATTTAGTACGTCTCTAACCACGGTGCTGTGTGGAGCGTAGTCAATGAAACCGGAATTTGGTCAATAAATAAGCAAATTTTTATAACATAATTTTCTTATTTTGTGTCACTGATAAATAAGAGCGTTTTATTGTCAACTGCTCAGATTTATCAGTGACGACGTGTTACAATGAAAATAATAAGGAGAAACAAAATTAAAGCAAGTTCTCAAAATAAAATAATACATTCTAAAAACCAAAAAGATTCTCCCAGTCAAAAAAAAATTAAAGCAAATGTTCGAAAAGTCCTCCTTGCTCGGCTAGACAATATCCCAGCCTACTATAAAAACCCCTTCAAAAACAGATAGAAGTCATTAGGAGCAAGATCGGGAGATCGAGCTGGCCATAAAATAGTTCCCCGTGTACTTATAACCCGATTAGGAAATACATTATCAAGATATTCCCTAACAAGGCCAACATTGTGAGCGGAACAACCATCTTGTTGAAACCATGTTTCACCAAATCTTACACCTAACAACTGCCTAGCAGTTGGAATAATGTGCTGCTGCAGTAGATCCAAGTATCTAGGACCATTGAAATTGCAATTGCCGTTAATAAAAAATGGCCCAATTACGTGTTCCCCTACAATACCCCCCCCCCCAAACATTTAGTTTTTGGGGATACTGTGTTCTTACGTTAAAATACAAATGCAAATTTTCCCTCGACCAATATCGAACGTGTGTTGGGTTATGACGATTTGACCATTTGACCATCTGCACTTTTTCGGCAACTTCGTAGACATCCATTTTTAGTTTTAAAAATGTATTATTTCAATTAAGAACTTACCCATCTGTTTTTCGAGCAAGTCAGAAATAAAACAAAATAATAAAAACAAAATGAATTTCCAAAAGATAACACTGCAGCGTGCTTCGAATCCACCTCGGTCGTACGGCACGGAGAGTAAATTGGACCTGATTCCCCCTATGTTCGTAGTAGCTTGAAGCGGTCTGTATAAAAAGCGCTGTTAGGTGCGTATAAACGTAGTAATTGTTTCACTCCATTTTGACGTAAAACATGAGAAGAGGCAAAATGTAATGCAAAAAAATTCCCACGAGTCTCTTTGCTTTTTGACGCAAACGATTGGTACGCTTTAAAGAGCGCATGCAAAGGCGCATGCGTCATAGTTGCGCTAAGATGCACGAAAAAAGGCAGCTAGCTTTAGGGCGCCAGCCCTGATTTTTTGACAAAGGTATTTAAAAAAATTGTGTTTACAACTCGCGGCTAGACTGAGTTTTTTTACTCGCGTTTTTAAATCACTCACTGCCCTCGTTCTTTAAAAACTCGTGTGTAAAAAAAGCACTCTTTTAGCCACTAGTTTGGTAAAAACCATCATTTTTTTCAGGAATGTATATAGGTGCCGTAAAAAAGACGTAAAGTTAAATACTCATTTATTCATAATTTTCTTAGAATCTTAGAAACTGGGATTGAATTTTTTTTTATTTTAGAAATCTAGAACAATAACTGGAATTTTTTGACACTAAATCTGGATTCTTTTTTTACACGTTCTTCTACTGTTGCTTCAATCTAAAACAGCACGGAAAAACATGTACAGACCTCCCGTGCGCCAAATTTTACACGCTAAAACATTTTCAGCGCGACAACTGGCAACATGTACTTTGGGCATAAGCACACATCAATAATGCAATATTGCAAGAGAAACCCGTTTTAAAAATGTTTTCCAGACTTATCCAACAATTAATAAAGAATGGCGGAATTTTATCCATCCTAAATTTATACAAAAATTTGTGTGTCTATTGGGAAATCAAAATAAGAAAAGCGCCCTCTAACCTAAAGCCCCCAACTATCCTGAGGCCCCCGATACCATGGCAATTGCAGGTGTTTTGTCAACAAGGGCCGCAGTGGGGCAGAAGAGTATTGTTTATGTTTCAAAAATATGTTTTCAAAAACATTGTTCTAAAACAAATATGAAACCACTCCCCGGTCGCCCGCCGAAAATGGCCTAACGCTGCGCGGGCATTACCCCGAGTTTATCAAAGAACCAAGAGAACTTTACTGGCTCGCTGGATAGAAGCATTCAGCGCCCATAACCCCAAATAATTTTGTTTTTATTTGAATTAATATATTTTTTTTTTAATTTAAATTATTGCGACATAGTTATGTACAAGTTTACTAGTGAAATCTTGGAATCCAAAGGATAGATTTTAGATCCCAACCTCAGTTTCAAAAACACACATAGACTTGAGTATTCATAAAACAGGTCAGTAAAGCACCAATTAGAGATTGGAAAGACTGTCTTGTTAGTGGTTGACGCTCCTGTTTAAAATAAAATATGATTAGGTTAGGCTTTTTAAGTTAACCTGTTGTCCTTAAACCGGTGGTAGAAGCTAGCAGGAGTGCTTCCAATTCAATTATAAATGCACTCGTAAATGCAACCTTAAACATTACACCCAGTTACTTTAATATGTAGTTGGGTAGCGTTTTTTTAGCAAGTAATTCTGCAGTAAATAGTTTTCTTCTATTTTAGTATTTTACTCCGTTTTTTATGAAAAAAATCTTGCATGTAGGTACTTACTAGGGTCCCTAAAGAGTTCAAAATTATGGGCGCTGGAATTGCTAGAAGTGCTGTTGAGTTCAGGTTTGGGTGGTTTAGTTCCCGCTTTAGTAAAAAAAAATGAAAAAAGTGACTTTACTGGTAAATTTAAACTTCCTAGGGGCTCAGGTAGTGCTAAATAGGTACCTGTCTGAAAAATCAAAATAAACCCGCGGTCACATGGACCTAGAGAGTTATTTGCGCTGTGGTACAGTATAGCGGCGGTATAATGACGGTACGGCAAGTTCGGTCTACAGCAACGCATCATGGCTTACACGGACGCGTGCCAGACCTAAAAAAAACTTATCTGCTTTAGCGGCGCGAAATGCGAAGTCAAAATAAGTAACTTAACCCCAAATTTTTGCGCTAAAAAATCTCTGGTGTCCCACTGTGGACAAACATAAATAGACTCCGCGTTGCCATGGAAAACAAATGCAATGACGTAAAATTTTGCAAAAAAATCAGGTCGCCACAGTTAAATAGATTTCCCAATAGCATTTTCCGTTACGACTTTATCACTTACTAAATATCATTAAATATGTCAGTTTAAATAAAAAACAAATAAAACAACTAATTTAGCAACTGATTTTTCGGTAAACCCACGGATGAGTATTTCTTTAGGTCGAAAGCAATACGCTATAAAGCACTTTTAAAGGGTTTATAGGACCCTAAAAGTAGTTTTTCTTACATCGATTTAGTGCTTAAACGGTTTTAGTGGTGTTTATACGACAAAATTGTCAAGCCGTCCTTATATAAAAGCGCTTTAAGAGGCCCGTACAAACAAAGTCAATAAAGTCGTTTTTCAACCATTTTGTATCACTTTCAATGTCTTGTTAAACCTTTTTTGCCAGATTATGCTCATCTATCAACCACTGACCTTCCCTCTTAAGAGTAGGAATTATTTTTTTTCTGTCATGGCCGTTTGCCCCAATCGAGCCCTAGCAAGTTGCGTTTTATTTTAGTTCTTCCCAGGAATCAGCTTTATACTAAAACCCAGCATTATCCATCTCTCCTTTTACTCGAGACAGAATACACCTTTACGCACATTTTTCTGTGACTTAAGTAGCTTTTTATTAGCCTTAGTCCATTACCAGAAAAATCATTGTTTTTTAATTTTTTCTATTATAAGTTGGTGTGAAATTATGTCGAACGCTTTAGCGAAATCGACAAAGATGCAACCAGTGTCAAGCGAGTTATGTACTTTTGAAATAAAGTTTTCCAATGCATTCTCGGCTGATCAACGCTTTCTAAAACCATACTATTGTTTCGATGAAAAAGATGTTTTATGTCCGTCAAAAAAACAACTCAATTTAGTACCCACGTTCCCGAAAAAGAAAATTAATGAATGAAACTCTCTGAAGCATGATTCTAAACAAATTACCGCTAATATCCGTGCGGAGCGCCACCCAGGCGGTTCTAGCAGCACCTCCGCGAAGTCGGGTTGTACCTTTCGGCAGTACCGGCGCTTCCCGACAGCTCTTTGATCCTACCGACCTAGTTCGCACCACGCTTTTAGCTATTATATCTTTTTTCGGGCCACCTTTTGTTATTAAGAGTATCGGTGTATAGTGACCGCCTTGTAAGAAATTGTGCCTTTTTAAGCAAGATCGAATACCAAAACAATGAGCAAATTTTTGTTTGATTTTGTTTTTTAATAACTTTTTTTTCTAGTTTTTAACCGATTGATGCTTAAGGTTTTATAAAATTGAGTCAAAAGAACCACGTACACTCCTTTAAAACATATCTCGGTCGATTTCAACTAGTTTTGGTTATATTGTAGAACTAGTGCTGGATAAGAAAATGGGTAATTTTTATTCAGTGGCTTAACCAGAAATCGACTCTGGGGAGTTTCATCATTTAATAAAACTACCTACCTATGGCAAATTCTTAAAAATTAGGTAGGTGTCTATCACGGTCTCTAGAATAAATACGGTCTAATAATTTTGCCCCACTGTTTGACACGATGACGACACAAAACTTTCTATATAAGTAAATATAATTTATTTTTGACCTGCATTCCATCAAGAAACTCATCGGATGAGTTGAAGTTCGGGTTCGTAGTTCAGAAGTTAGGTTATGTAGTTTTTATTTTTCCTGTTTTGGAAGCTACTTTATTTTGTACTTGATTTTTGCCAGTCATTTTTAGGAGAGTGATTATTTTGTTATTTAAAACGAAAAAATTGTTGTGCATACTACATGCAAGAAATCTGATTGTAAATTTAAAAAACTATAAGATGCCTTATTTTTTTGGTTGGCTACCCTGGTAAAATTTTCCCCTCGAATCTCTTCCAGACCGGAGAAGTTTTTATAATTTTTTTATAAGTTCTATAAGATTCAATTAGAAGGCCAATATTTGATGTTTTATCAGCTTGTAGTTTTAAAATAATTTATAAGATTGGATAAGACTGGTTACATTTATGAGAATCAAGGATGTTTTATAAGACAGACGTCTAGGATATTTTATCAGTTTGTATAAGGGTTTGGAGAAGATTTTATCAACGAACAAATACACAGTTTTACAGAAGATTTGATGAGAATGAGGTATTGAGGATGTTTGAGGAGATTCTATCAGTATCGTGATTATAGAAGATCCTATGGGTTCTGGGTTTTTGCAACATTTTCTATGATATTGGAGGAGATTTGATCAGGTCTATGGGCAGTGATTTTGATGGGTTTTGAAGAAGTTTCTATGGGTACATCGGTTTCTAGATTATTTGAGGAGATTTTATCAGTATAGTGATTATAGAAGATCCTATATGAGCAATAATTTTGGAGAAGTTTCTATGGGTTCTTGTGGGATCGGTTTCCAGGATATTTGATGAGATTCTATCCAGTATCGCGATTCCTATCGGCAATGATTTTGGAGGGGTTTCTATGAGTTCTTGTGGGGTCGGTTTCTAGAATATTTGATGAGATTCTATCAGTATCGTAATCCAGAAGAGCCACATATATAACCGCAATGATTTTGAAGAAGTTTTTATGGGTTCTTGTTGAATTGGTTTTTAGAATATTTAATGAGATTCTATCAGTATCATGATTATAGTAGATTCTATGAGCAATGATTTTGGAAAAGTTTCTATGGGATCGGGATCGGTTTATAGAATATTTGATGAGATTCTAGCCAGCATCGCGATTCTAGGGGTTCCTATCAGCAATGATTTTGGAGAAATTTCTATGAGTTCTTGTTAGATCGGTTTATAGAATATTTGATGAGATTCTATCCTGCATCGAAACTTCTTCAAAAACCATCAAAATTACTGCTCGTAGAGCCGATAGAATCTGATCCAATATCCTAGAAAACGTTGCAAAAACCACCAAGAACACAATTTCTAGATTCATTATACTGATGGAATTTCCTTAAATATCCCAGAAACCGATTCCATAAGAACTCAAAAACTTTTTCAAAATCATTCCCCATAGGATCTTCTAGAATCATGATACTGATAGAATCTCCTCAAATGTCCTAGAAACCGACCCCACAAGAACTCATAAAAACTTCTCCAAAATCATTCCCCATAGGATCTTCTAGAATCACAATACTGATCCTCAAATATCCTAGAAACCGATCCCACATGAGCCTATAGAAACTTCTTCAAAACCCATAAAAATCACTGCCCATAGACCTGATAAAATCTCCTCTAATATCATAGAAAATGTTGCAAAAACCGACCCAAACCCGATAAAATCTTCTACAAAATTTCTATCATATTTCCTATGAGATTCGAGGGGAAAATTTTATCAGGGTACCTATGACGAAAATAATGTAAGTAATATCACAGAATATTTAATTACGGCCAGAAGAAAAGAAATTATGAACAAATACAATTCTTATTACAAAAATGTATGCAGAAATAATATAACCCCAAATTACACCCTTCAAAAAAATCAATAAAGAAAGCAGACTGATATCTTTGTGTCGTCATCAGGTGGGCGGAGCAAAAAAATTACTAGACCGTGTTTATTCTAGAGACTGTGAGTGTCTATACCCCAATACCCCCCCTGGCTACGGTTTGCGTAACTTAAAAGACTTCATAAGAAAATATTTTTTAAGATTAGACTATTCTTCTTGCCTAAAAAAATTACATTAGCAGCCATTTGCACCAACATATTTAGGGGTCACCTAGCATTAGGTGGCACCTAAATCTAGAATAGTTTTAGGTTAGGGGAGCGCTAGGGGACGAAAAACGGGCCCCTAGATTTAGGGATCACCTAAGGTAGTTTAGGGGTGTTCTAAATACAAATCTCTAACCTAGCCTACCTTATTCTAGGTGACCCCTAAATAAGGCTGTAGGCAGCTTAATCAGTTTCAAAATATTTTGTGAGCAGCAGAGTCGACACTTTAGCGTAACTGGTTAACGTAACGTTAACCGGTAGTAAAAGTTTGTGGATAAATCGGGCATTTTAATTAATTTAGCGGATTGCATTTTCAAACTAAAATAATAAAATACTCATAATCACTGTTTTAGGCCCTTAAAAGCCAACATTTATCTTTAAACTTGACTGTATCTTACTTGGGAATGTTTTAGTTAATTGTGGGTGACATCGACAACAGTGTATCGGTTTCTCAAGTTTTACTAGCCATTGCCAAGCCAAGAATTGTCAAAGCCTATACAGGGTGTTTGAAATTCGATGCTCACCATGGGGATCTCCTAAACGGTAGGAGATACGAAAAGATTTAAATTAGGGCAAAGTTGCGCAATTTGACGCTTTACCAAAAACTAAAAAAAAAAGCGAAATTTCAATTTCAGGTTTTATTTTTTTCCGCCTTTATTATTAGAGTTGTCAAAAAATGCTTAAAACTTTCTACAGGCAACTTTTTAAGATCTACCAGACGAGCATTTTATTTTTAAGATTTGACATTTCTGTTTGACAGGAGCGCTGTCAAGTTCACTTTTTCTTGTGGACACATCCTTTTTCTTCTAGTCGTTTTGTTTCGGAAGCAAGGAAAATATCATTTTGCAACATTATTTTAACAGGGAGCTTGTTCTTTCGGGCTTAATAACCATCATCAGTTAAAAAAATCCCGTTAAACAAGACAACTTAAAAAGCGCTTGTAGTAGTTTCAAAAATGGTGCCAGCAGGCACGTATAGCCATCTATAAAACCTTTAAAAAAAAAATTACAAAATTTCAAAATTTTTTTAAAATTTTTCCAACGTTTTTCAAAAATTTTTTTTTTTGGTTTAAATGTCGTCTAAAAATTTCCCGTATAAAAAGATTTAAAAAAAATTACAATTTTTTTTCAAAATTTTTCAGTTTTATTTTTTTTTTGTTTAAAATGTAATTATCTACCTAAATGTGAAAACCGCGTGTCGCTAGCTGCTACGATTCGTGAGTTATAATTTTTTTATCAAAAAAAGAAGAATTTTTGTGTCAAATTTAATAAAAATCGGTTTAGCGGTTTTTGAGTAATCCTGTTCCAGACAGACAGACACCATCCCAAAATTTGTAGATAACTATAATTTTGTAGATACTACTACAAGCGCTTTTTAAGTTGTCTTGTATAACGGGATTTTTTAAAACTGATGATGGTCACTAAGACCGAAACAACAAGCTCCCTGTTAAAATAACGTTTCAAAATGATATTTGCCTTGCGTCCGAAACCAAACAGCCAGAAAAAAAAGGATGTGTCCATAGGAAAAAATGAACTTGACAGCGCTCCTGTCAAACTGAAATGTCAAAATGTTAAATGTTAAAAATGAATAGCTGGTCTGGTAGATCTTTAAAAAGTGTCTGTAGAAACTTTTAAGCATTTTTTGACAACTCTAATAATAAAGGCGGAAAAAAATAAAAATAAAAATTGAAAATTTCGGTTTTTTTCGCCCATCTCCGGAACTATTCGGATTTTCGTAACTCCTACCGTTTAGGAGATTCTCGTGGTGAGCATCGAATTTGAAACACCCTGTATATATTTTCGTTATACCATTCCGGATTTTCTTTAAATAAGGACATATTTTTTCTCTTGCAAAGGAAATTTTTAAAAAATCTCATAAAACGGATATAATACACAACTTATGCACTTCAAGATATCAATATCTTTTTCTCTACGATCTAGAGACGCTATTGAGAGACACTAACACCCTTAAGAAGAATGAGACAGTTGCAGCTGTCTAATTTAACTTTACCTCTTCACAATATACCTTTTTCAGTTCCTTTTTAAGAAATTCCTTCCTGAGCATGATGGACTTTAGGAACACATCGAACGTAGACGACAGAAGCGGGTTTAAATTTTTCTAGCTAATTTTTTATACAAGTTGACGACTACGCAAAACTGGACTTTTTATCTGGCATAGTCGACGCGATTTTTAAAAAACCGTCAGAAAATCACGCTCTTTTAAAAACAAGCTTACTCTAACTACTTTTTTTCAGGAGCAATTTGCAAATATTTGTTAAAATTTAATACTGTTCCAGTAAATAAAAAATATGTCAATTCCAATAAAAACTATTTTTAAGTGTAAACCAACAGTCGTAGATAGCCATGGAATATGTCACTGTTCAGAAAAGTCACACAAATGTTGTCATTTTAGCTCCGCCGTAATACTAATTCGAATTTCTTTAAAATATTAAATTGACAAAATGCAGTAGCGTAGTAAACCTCCCCCCCCCCACCCCGAACTATTCAGCGATCTAAAAAAATGTATTGATTCTGAAAAAAAGATCATGATGTCCGAACAACTTATCCCCCCCCCTTTTCTTCTACGCCACTGACAAAATTTTATCCAATAAAATCATGCAGTTTTTCTTACAACCTTAGGATAAATATTAAGAACGCTGTGTGACGGGTGAGCTTTTCTGTCGTTTCTGAAGAATCGCGACCAGTCTGCTTTCCTACTACTAATAGCGTATTCCTTTGAGACAGTTAGTGCAACACTGAGATATCTCTGTCTCTTGTTTTTACACATATACAGGGTTCCTAAGCAAATCCTTAGGGGGCCAAGCAGCCGTGTATAAGACGCAGACAAACGGAAAAGCACATTAGGCAGAAAAGGATGGGCATGGGGCGATGTTGTCACTACATCTTACACGTAGTAAATCCATTCCAGGTTGTTGTTTTCTAATGTTTTCCATTTTCATACCTTTAGGACTGGAATAAAAATTGTTTTTGCCCGACTTTAATACCAAACTGATGAAAGATATCGTAAAAAAAAATATTTTTCGGCTATTCATTTTGTAACCATTGTCCTTACGCACTGTTTACAGGCTGGGGACTGAGATACATGCAAATGCCTAACCTAAAGCGTTCATACACGGCCGGAGAAATCGACTGAGATATTTCCGTAGAAAATTTATCAAGCAAATAGGACGGGTTGACGCCTTCGAACGTCCAACCCGGGTTTTGCACTTTGATTCGAAATCAAAAAGGAGGAACAGTCAGATGTGGGGCCGTGCACAAATTACGTAACGTTATTTTACCAATTTTTGACCCCCTCCCTATGAAATTTTTGTAACGGTTTGGCACGCCACTCCCCTAATATTACCTAACGATTTCAAAAC
Source organism: Oxystoma pomonae (assembly GCA_963921995.1). Classification (NCBI taxonomy): domain Eukaryota; kingdom Metazoa; phylum Arthropoda; class Insecta; order Coleoptera; family Brentidae; genus Oxystoma; species Oxystoma pomonae. Next base: position 117,587,851 of record OY998166.1, on the reverse strand, counting down.
CACTACCCCCCCCCCCAAAAAAAAAAACTTTTCACTTATTTTCATTCCAAATTTTCTTAGTTTCACACAAATGCAAACGCTGTCGAAAAGCCCACTCCCTCCTACGTAACGTTTTGTAACCCCCCTCCCCCCTATGACCATTACGTAATTTGTGCACGGCCCCTGTAGTCCCAGTGGAAGAGGGCGAGAAAATTGATATTTTTTTCTTACAAATTATACTCTTTAGACCTATTTCTTTGCGTTCCCGAAATTACGTAATTTTTGAAAAAAAATTGTAAGCGGGGCCATTTTTATTTCGTGCTTTGTTTTTCTAACATTTTTGCGTTCGGCTAATTTAATTGAAAAATTTTTGCCTGCGGCGCCCTTTAACTTCTCACTCGAAAACAAGATCCCCCGTTTTAGGAAAACTGATCCCGTCTCTGTTTCTAAATTTTTTCGAATAAAAGTAGAGTATGACCATGTGGGAAATAATTTTTTTCTACGGTATGACGAAAATTTCGAGAAAGTTGAAGAAAAAAATAAAAAAAGTGGCAGAGCTCAAGTTTTTCGTAAAAAAAAACGTTTTTTGTAAAGAAACAGAGCAAAATAAATCTTTTCACCCCTTTTGGGTGTTACGAATATTGGCAGCCCCTTATTTTTCGCTTTTACCCTCCCGCTAGTTTTAAAGAATTGGTTCGCTACATGTTTCGAGATCATGTCATAAAACACCTCGAAAATATCAAATGTAGTGTAGGGCCAGCTTTATTTAAAATCAATAATAACGCAAGCAAAAAGCTCTGCAGGAAAAACAGCGCCGTTTATTGATTTCTTTGGCTGCTAGTGCTAGCTGCATGGTTTGGCTGTTTCCGGATAGATGTCACTAGTAGAACAGAATGAAAAGAAATTTAATTAAAAGCGAAGATATTTCTTTCTAATATTAACAACCTCACGAGTTTATCGCTCAGTATCGTAAATAATGGACCCTGCCGCCTCCTTTAAGCAAGAAAAAGCTGTGGTTTGGACCTAAAAACATCTAATTTTTAATCAGATTAGATGTGTGGCCGCCATCTAGCGGAATTTGCAGATATCTTGTCAACGGTTATTATTGCAACTATGATTTATGCTCACAATGAAAGAGTGGCGACAACTTTTTCTCATGAAAGCAGTCCGGAGATAATAACAAACTGGCACCATTGCTCAATATACCTGTTTCTTTTGTGCGCGCAGAACTTTCTATGCCATTTCTGTTTGATTTATTGAAATCCTATCCCTAAGGAAAATCTTAGGAACCCTGTATGTATGAGCTTAAATATACGCCCTTGCAATGCTTTCGGCGTGCACAACTTTGTAAGCAGGATGTCCTATATATATGCCTATGCTTTTCTCTTTTACTCTATTATGACTTTTATTGTCTGTTTCTGGCGTCAAAGCTTAGCGGTTAACCAACCAAAATCCAGAAAGACAGCTGTGCAGTTGTCAAAATTTTTCTATTTATTTATGCCGTTTTTAGAAAATCAGTATTTTCTATTTTTAAATAAATAAATATATAAATCGAAATAATTTTTAGGCATTTTCACTTTTTTTTCCTTCAAATTTTAAGAAAAAATAGCTGCTAACCTGTGGAACTTCACTTTTGTTGTTTGGAGGCATCCACAAACACAGCACGTCTTTTTATGCGGCGACATCTTAAGCTCCAAGATATAAACAAACAGTTTTTAAACAATAAAAAAATTTGCATAAACGAAAACGCAGAAAACGACTATGTGTGATCAAAACAAATCAACAAAAATGGCGTCTCGACCGAAAGGAGAGGACGAAGGTGAAACCGGCCGCCTTGTAAAATTTTCGCGCATGTTGGAGCTAAAACGGCTCCATGGCCTGCTAGATTTTAGATCTTGCTTACAAGTTTGGCCTGGGAAAGGCCTATATTTAACCTCATACATATATGAACGTAGTTCACAATAACTGTAACTCAAGGCTTCATTTGGATGGAACAGTCAAATTGACTGGTTGGGCAATTTTAGTAATAGCGCCAAGGACAAGAATTTTCGACTTAGGATCCACCCAACCTCTTAAGTTCAACGGTAATCCCGAAGCCCTATAATCCCGAAGTTGTTCGCACCAGATATTTTTTCACACAAAACCATGAATCTCATCGAAGTTCGTAAATTAAATTTAAAAATCGCTTTTTGAAAATATACCCCTCTTCAAAACTAATGACCGGAACCATAACTCACCTCTCGAGCACTGTCAGCTGATTGATGACGTAGATGTATTGGTCTTGACCAACTATGACCGGTCATTATTGGTCAATGGCTTATAAATCACTCACAATTTGGTCAAAAAACAGAATTTAAAACGAATCCTTTTAAAGCAGAAGGTCGCAAATTGAAATTTGGAAAAATAGGACAGATGGTTATAGATAAAGAAAAAAGTGTTAGAGACCTATTAGCCGATTTGTACAGCTACATGGGTTACCAACTCAATAAGACAAGTACAACATGCAAAAAATCCATGCAAGATCGAGGACTGAGCTTTTTTGGTCAAAATTAAATTTGTGTTGTGTCTTAATAGCACTTTCCGAATTCGTGTGCTCCGCGTTGTTATGTGTTTAGCATTTTATTTTACAACGTAGAGGTATGCATGGACACTGACTTTATAAAATCTACCCCAATAAAGAGAGGAATAGTTATAATGATAAGTTCAACCAAAACTTTGCCTATATTTATGTAGTTTCTTTCAGCATTCTACTTTAATCTTTTAAAAAAGCTTTAAGGCTCATAATGCAGAAAATTTTAATTTTGTTTATAATGAGTTCTAGCTTATACGTTAAGATATATCATATTGAATTATTTATTGAAAGGAACTAGTGGTTAGTGCCTAAAATATAAATATAAAGGATCTGTAACTGTAAGAACTCATCATGATTTATATGTCACACCCGTTACAAAAAAATACAAAAAGTGTTTCTAACTAAACACGTAAATACAAAAATTATACGAAACTATATCATTACAACAAGTATGAAATACGCTTCGACAGTATCAAAAAAAAATGTTAGTCACCACAAGGAAATTTGAAAAAATACAGTATTTAAATACTGTCGCGCCCGTTACTGGTAAATTTAAAAAAAAATAAATCTACTTGCAAAAATAAAGTAGTCATAGTAGGCTGTGTATATTCAGTGTTCGACATAATATAAAACAATTGCTTGAGTAAGTAAATAATTTGATTGACGTTTTGATCATTCTAAAAGTATTTCACAATTTCTTCAACACTATTTTTTGGTGTACTTTTACAAAGTAATATTAAATACTCCTAAAGAGTGCTTTGAGTTCCTCTCAGTGAATACTGGGGGACTTTTGGTATTCTATATACCAGAGAGTCAAATAAAAGAAATCACCCAAGTGTTAGAAACGAGATGGCGCGGTCTCAGAGCCATAGATAACATACAATCCAGCATTATTTTGAAAATGATGGGCCCAATGTTATCTTATTAAATCTGAACTTCAAAGGACCCAAATTAAAGTATTGTAACCATTTTTTAGTACTATGTTAGTACTTGCTTTTTTTTTCTCGTTAATTAATACTAAAATTAATATGATACACCTTCCAAAGTAGTTTTGGTCTATTATATAGAGCATACGTCCTTAACTGCAATTGATTTTTACCTTTCTTGGCCGAAAAAGTCTTTAAAAAAAATCCAATATAAAAACGAATTTACTATATAACACCCGTTACACACAATCATAACAGCCGTTACAAATTGAGGATAAAGAAAATAAAAGAAGTAAAAATTTATAAAACTCAAAATATATTAAACCTCTTTGGTGGCCTTTCAAAGATCAAAAAATATATTAGTTGCTATGCTAACTTTTATGAAACCTAAACCTAACCATATCAATGTCGAAAAAACGTATAAAACAAAATAACACCCGTTACATGTATTCGATTCCCTAAAATACATTGTTCTGGTGATTCCTTGTGAGTTTTTTTGCATAAAGATTTTCATCTGTCAAGACCACATGAGTTAATTCGAGTTTTGTTGTAATAACTTATCAACATCAAACATAAAATTGGATGTCAAAAACATAAAACGTAACACCCGTTTTACCCCTTTGGTTTTAGTGCAATATTCAAAAAAACAGTAGACATGCATGAGTAGTACAAATAAGCTCTGATAATAGCCAACGTTTTGCCAATTTTTTAAAAATTTCAAAAACATCTTAGACCGGAAGTGATTTTATGCACGTGTGAAAGAATAATGTGGGTACACGTGCGAGTGGCTTTTATTGGTCTAACTGTTTTTTTTTTAGTTTTTTATGGCTCGTGTTCCATAAGAGATAGAAGGGAACGGTTTCCAGAATTAATCCAAAACAATGTGCCACACGTATCTCGAAGAAAATAGAATTTGGTGGTATACATCCTTAACCAGTAAATTGTGTGAATACGACTCTGTCCCCACCCAATAAATGTCACCAACCCTATACACACTTAAACATCTAAATAACCAACTGAAAGAGAGCCCATATTATGCCGCACTCTCATGCGGGGTGGCCCAATCCAAGATGCGTTGTCACCTTTTGTAAGCGAGCATGTTTAGACATCCATTTACACAATGACTCCAAAGGAACTACACTTATTTTGTCGGGTAACTGATTCTACCGATCCTACCTCATGGGCCTTTTGTTGGCGATGACGTCCTTTACAAACCACTGATAATAAATAGTCGCATTTTGGTGAAATATTACTGCGGTTTGTAAAGAAGATTATTACCCACAGTGTGTGTGTCCACTTTTGCTCGGTGCCTTTCTTAGGGTCTTCATTAAGGTGGTTGAATATATTTATTTTATTAGCATCACACCTTCGAGGATAATTCTATACCGTCGTATGGGCTGTAGGCAAGCAGACATTTTTAGTGTATGTACGTACTCACAAAATCTTTAATAATGTGTAGGTCCTGCGATTTTATAATTATAATTTGGAAATTTGTAATATATAGGGTGGGCCACAAAAAATGAGACTTTTACAATTGTCTAAAAAATATTAGACAACTGGAAAGAATATGCTTCATATTTTTAAAAAAAATACAAGATGGTGGATAAGTTTAAAAAAAGCAATATAAAACATTTTTCTGTGCGCCACTGGCAAAAAAATAATTTTTCTCTCTGAAAGATGCGTTGTTCTGGAACACAAAAATGTATTACTTGGGAAAATCGCTGAAGATTTGTTGTTGAAATGTTGCTAGGTATTGTTTAAGTTATTACAGGGTGTAGACTTTAGTAGACGGTTAAAAAATGGTTTTTTCAGAAAATCCAAAAGCACATGAACTAAGATTTTTAGCAGGTAAAATTTTCGGCAAAAAATTTTTGTGAACGGATCCTAGGAAAGAGGTCTATTCACATACAAGTTTTTTTTTCAAATGAGAAGACCCGGCTTGTGGCACCTTGTTGGAAAGATTATGGAAAAAGAAAAACGCTGGTGGTCAAAAAATGATTCTTTTGGACTTTAAATGTAACATGGCCCCTAGCGGGTTGGAAATTTGTTTTTTAGAAAAATACAAAAACACGTCAATTAATATTTTTAGCAAGAAAAATTTTGGACATAAAATTTGTGTGATCGAACCCTGAGAACTTGGGGTCTATCACATAGAGTTTTTTTTTTCAAATGACAAAGCCCCGCTTGTAGCAACTTGTTGAAAAGCTTATGGAAAAAGACAAACCTTTTTCTAACATTTGTCAGTCCATTTGTCAAAAATCCTCAAAAAATAAGTATGTAAGGCTTTAAATAGAACATTGCCCCTAGCGGATGAGAAATTTGTTTTTAGAAAAATCCGTAACTAATACTTTTAGCAATAAAAATTTTCGGCTTAAAATTTTTGTGAACCTAACCAGAAAGGGGTCCAAAAAACAAATTTTCAACCCGCCTGGGGCAGTTCCATTTGAAGTCCGACACAATCATTCTTTTTTAATGTTTGACACATGGATTGACAAATGTCAAAAAAAAGCGTTTTTCTTTTTTGATAAGCTTTCCAACAAGGTGCCACAAGCGGGGTTTTCTCATTTGAAAAAAAGTTCTATTTGAATAGATCCCTTTCTGACGGTCCGTCCACAAAAGTTTTATGCCGAAAATTTTTTTTTTGGATTTTCCTAAAACTAATTTCCAACTCGTTAGGGGCAATGTTCTATTTGAAGCCCAACACAAGGATTTCTTGAGGATTTGTGCTACAAGCGGGGTCTTCTCATTTGAAAAAAAAAGTTTTATGTTAATAGACCCTTTTCTGAGGGTTTATTCACAAAAAATTTTTGGACAAAAATTATAGCTGCTAAAAATGTTAGTCGTCGTGTTTTTTAATTTTTTAAAAAAACAGTTTTTTAACCCGCTACGGCCAATATTCCACCCTGTATATATAATTTGACAGAAACTAAACCAATTTAAATGAACTGAAACATTTCAAAAAGTCAACGTTTTCGTGCGTTAACAGAAATGCCAATTTTATGATTTTATTATAATTTTGGGCCCTAAGATTACCAAAAATTTTTCTTACAACATTTTCTCTGCTTCTTCATCGTGTAATTTCGCTTCAAACTTGCAACCCTCGAAAAAACCTCCGTAAGTCATCGTGACGTCACTGATGCTTAACGTTGCAAACTTCAGAGTAAATACGACCGGTTTTTTTCGCGGCTGAGTTAAGTTTGCCCCCCCCCCAGATCGATTTTCTCAAAAATTTTTGTGCCAAAATTTTGCACACATTTTGCACAATTTTGCACACCACAAATCAAATTTTGCACACCTTCCTACGAGAAACTACAGACAAATTTCTGGGGGGGGGGCAAACTTGACGTTGCCCCCCCCCAGTCAGTATCTTTCAAAAATTATGATGTCATTTGAAAGGTCTTATTTTGCACACCCATTTTAAAATTTTGCACACCCTCCTCTAACCTACACGAAGATTCTGAAAATATCAAGTTTGCCCTTTTTTAATAATTTAAAAATTGCGTTACGTAACGAAACCGCGAAACTCCGCTCACCCCTACATAACCCCTATAAGCGTTACGCCTAGTTGCCACCTATGCGTGCTTATCCTGACACTAAAAACGCATCACGCGACACTTTTAAAAAATCGGCAAATGCATGGCTGATCACGTAATGCATTTTTAGAGTCAGGGTGAGCACGCATAGGTGAGAACCAGGCGTTACGTAATGTTATGTATTTTAAATAGAGGCGTTCACATTGACTTTCCTGCCGAAATGGAACAAAAATTAAAAACTTTTCATTATATACAACTGTAAACATAAACAATTATCTGTAAATTTAAACAATATTCAAAGATATTACACAATCGAGGTCTCCTTCGTTTGCTTATACTTCTGGGAAATTTTAGGACCAAGTTTAACCGTAAACGCCACAAAAAGAAAACGGCATGGGAAGTGTGCAAAATTTTAAAATAGTTGTGCAAATTTAGGCTTCTCGAATGACATAAATTTTTTGAAAAATATTAACTGGGGGGGGGGCAAACTTTTTTGAGAACGCTCTTGTGGGGTACTGAAGGGTGTGCAAAATTGCGCAAAATAGACCTTTCGAATGACACAAAGTATTTTGAAAAATATCGACGGTGGTGGGGGCCAACTTGATATTTTCAGAATCTTCGTGTGGGTTAGAGGAGGGTGTGCAAAATTTAAAAATGGGTGTGCAAAATGATGCAAAATTAGACCTTTCTAATGACTCCAAAATTTTTAAAAAATATTGACTGGGGGGCAAACTTGATATTTTCAGAACCCTCGTGTAGGTTACAGGGAGGTGTGCAAAATTTTAAAATGGGTGTGCAAAATTGTGCAAAATAAGACCTTTCTAACGACACCAAACTTTTTGAAAAATATTGACTGGGGGGGGGCAAACTTGATATTTTCAGAACCCTCGTGTGGGTCACAGGGAGGTGTGCAAAATTTCAAAATGGGTGTGCAAAATTGTGCAAAATAAGACCTTTCAAATGACATCATAATTTTTGAAAAATACTGACTGGGGGGGGCAACGTCAAGTTTGCCCCCCCCCCACAGAAAATGGGCTGTAGTTTCTCGTAGGAAGGTGTGCAAAATTTGATTTGTGGTGTGCAAAATTGTGCAAAATGTGTGCAAAATTTTGGCATAAAAATTTTTGAGAAAATCGATCTGGGGAGGGGCAAACTTAACTGAGCCTTTTTTCGCTACCCACCCAAGATTACGGTCAACCAACCAAATGATAGTTTCTGGCTAACGCAGGTTCATAATCTGTAATATTTGTTTACCACTATAGTAACTGTCTGCAGATAATTAAAGCATTCTCGTTACTGTTGCAAAAAAAAAATTTTTTTGATCACGGGTGCAAAAAAATATTTCTGTCTGTTTTTTACCCAAAATTAAAGAGAAATGGCGGAAAATAGTAATAGTAATAGTAAGTAATAGTAAAATTAAGCAACTTCCACTAGTTTTCACCATGTATTTACGAAAAAATCATTTAAAAACATCGTCAAAATATCAAACTGTCAAAGATTAAAATGTTGGAACAATGAACGTCACCGGGTAAAAAGGCACATCGCTATGGCAACCATTGTTATTTCATTTACCAGCCGCCTTGATTTATAGTGTAAAGATGGTGTGTTGCCAGAAGTGCTCTTCGTTCAAGATTTTTATTTTCCTGTTTTTCTTGGATTTTTTGATAAAGGTATTTATAAAAATAATTTTCACAACTCGCGGCTAAACTGTGGTTTCTTTTACTTGCGTTTTTGAATACCTCACTGTGCTCGTTATTTAAACCAACGCTTGTAAAAAAAGCGCTATTTTAGCCACTAGTTGTGAAAACTACTATTTTATTGTAGTTTGCTCGTTTTGTAAAGTGGATAAAAGCAGTTTCTTTGCTGATTTTTGTAAGATAGTAAAAAAACCGGTTAAAAAAAAAGGTTTGCGCAAAGGTCAATTATCTGCGTTTTGCTTTTATTGTTTTTTTTTCTATTTTTTTTCGTTTTTTAAGGATTTGTAAGAAAGAAACATAATACGAAAAGTTGCTTGATGCAAATGTAAATGAAAAAATACAAGAATTCTGATAAAATATCTCATATTATTTTTTTTCACCATAAATAGGCTTTCAGTTGAGGCGGATAATCATGCCTTCACAGCAGCTTCCAGTATTGCTAGAGTGCCTGCGTCTTAAAGTTAAATCTGGCCAAACAAATTTTCTTAAATTTCAAAATGAAATCAGGATTTGGCCAAATCTAGATTTAAGGAATTTGCGGTGCAATTGGACATTATAGTTACTTTTTTGAAAAAAGGAAAGGACAGCGATCGATTATTTTTTACGAAGTTTCCAAATATGCAGAAAAATGTTCAGGAACTCCATTATCTCACTTACTACAGTGGCGCACCGAGGAGGGAGTGGTTTGGGGTGAAAACTCTCCCCCCGAGAAGCCTGGATATGGTCACATTTTTACTTCAAATTAAGTTTCTTTTATTATTTATCCTTACCCCCCCCCCCCTTCCGAAGTCAATTCCTCGGTGCGCCACTGCCTACTGTTTATATTTTTAGAGGCTTAATTGTCTACCCATAGGGTGGAGTGCTGAGCCCAAATCCGCACATTTCAGCAAAAAATTCATTATAATTTATTCCATGAAGAGAAATTTAAAAAAATATATATTTTTTCTCTGAAGATTATGTATTGTTTTAATGCCCTATACACCATTGTGCTAGGTGGATCTAGGAACAAACTCACACCCAATATATTTACACAACAGACCAAAAACGTGTGTTTTGGCTATAAAAACAAGAAAGTCGGACACAAGGTGTGTTTTTCCAACAGACAAACCTCTTATCTACTTGAATGCTTATTAAATATTATATCCTCTGTTATACTTTCAAGTGTTTGTTTGGGTTCCTCGTGAAAAAACACTTAGATGCATGACAGGTCGATAGTTTACATGCATCTTCACTTAGATTAGCTCAGCTGTTAATATTTTGGTAAGTATGAATATTTTTTGCCAGGACTAGCACATAATATCGGGGGAATACCATAAGTGCTTTGAGAATTTTCGATAATTCTGGAAAAATGTTTTTTCAGAATTAATTCCTAAAGCACGAATAGTATTAGTATTTATTGTAATTAATTGTACAATTCATATAGGTAATATAGACACAAGTATTTTTTTTCTCCATAACTGAAGTTACACTGCTTGGCCCTGCCATGCAGTCGTTCGGATCTTCATTTTTCAAAATTTCCCCTGAACTAGAACTATCAACGATCGCCTGATGATGCTCTTCGTCCATCCGCAGATAGCTCGCGATGGACTTGGAGCTAGCATGACCTGTCATCTTTATAAGTTCCTGTTTAGCAACTCCGCTTTTTGCGCGATGAGACACAGCAGTTGCCCTCAGTGAGTGATTTGTAATCTTTGTTTTTCTTCTGCGTCTTAGTCTACTTCTCCATCTCGTTCTTGCCCACGGGTAAGTTCTTAAACCAATGACGTCCCAATTTACAGAACGGATTGATCGTTAGAATCATTATCCAAGTTATCTCTCTTTGATTTCAGTCCATAAAAAAGTCGAACCGGACAGAAATTGGGGTGAATTTTATTTAATATCAGCCATTTGGATGAAGCGCATGGCTTAGATCAACCTTGAGTGGTTTTTTACTACTCAATTCTATTAGACTTTCCACCTGCATTTTCCACTTCTTCTTTGAAGAACTGCAACTTGGCCCTGCAGCCTTGTTCTCCTCTCCAGGATAGTTCATAGAATAACACAAAGAACAGCTTCTTTTGCAACCCGTCTGGTATCCCGTCATCAGTTTAGACCGAACTAAAAAAATCTGAATTCTCATAATCTAATAGATTGATAGCATTTTCTGAAAAGCAATAATCTACAAGATCTTGAATAACCCATAATTAAAAATTTACGCCTAATGCATTCTTTGAACCATAACAATAAAAATAAAAATGAACCTAATAACGGTGCAAAGACATTCGAGTGGTACAAAAGATAAAAAAGAACCAATTATTATTTGGCTCCCAAGATGCGAAAATTAGATAAGATATTGATAATAAAAGAAGAATAACAAAAGGAAGATATAATTATTGAATTAGCGTTTGAAATGGTTATTAGGGACTTTATAGCCAATAGAGAGATAAAGACATCAAAACCCAAAGAAAATAATACGGATAAAATAACGGCTGTAAATACTACCTTTTGTTCTATCCAGAAGAAATTAGCTTTTGAAATTCGACAAGGTTTTTAACTTCAAGTTGCGTCTAATTTTATTAAAAATCAAATATCTTTTGTTTGTTTGCTTATATCTTTTTTGTTTATATTTAAATAACAACAAAGCAGTTCTCCACCAATTTGAAATCCGAGATGGTAAATTTAATTACAATTTTTCTCGATGTGACAAACAAACACCGGCGATCCGAAGGCATTTGTTTGGGGGGGGGGATGACACTTTGAGATTTTTTTAATTGGTGCTTGAAGAAATTAAAAATGTTTTGTAAAATGTACTTAAATTTCGCATCTGACCTTCATATTTCCCAACGGAAAGTAAAATTGGGTGGGAGGCTCGCCCCCACCCCCCCCCCCCCAAGGGATCGCCGGTGCAAACAAAATTAATGTCAAAGAAATACCTTATGTAAGTAAGTACACTTTGTATGAGCCATCGGTCTCAAAATCATTTCATTCCATTTTTAATTACTTTTGTTAGCTTAACTTATCTGCATGCGTTGACGTTATTTTCAAACTATCTCTCTCATAAATTAAATGAAATAAATACTGTAACTATCAATTATTTCTCAAAAGAAATATCAACCAGAGAGATCTTCTGAGTGACTGGACTGATGAAACAATTAAAAAGTACGGCACAAATCAAGATATCTCCAATCTTCATCGAGAATATATCTTCATTCTTCTACTGGATCATAGTAGAGTGAACAATTCTGTAATAGAAGGATAACACTCGGAGTTGGTGTGGATGATCGAAAACCAACCTAAACTTAAACCAGACGATCTAATAAAAGTTGTTGGTGGTTTTTGCGAAGAGGTCTGAATAAATTAAAGGTGGCATATTGTCTCCGATATGTAGATAACATAAAAAGGAACAGAGTTTTGTGGGAATGAGGACAAAAATTTTTGTCGTATATTATTTTAATTCATCTGCTATGTTTCAACGCAAATTTTTCGTCTTCCTCAGGCTTTTAATTAAATTGTATACAACAATGTTTTGCTGAACATTATAAAGCTTCTATAGCGAATAGGCAAGGTTATTACTTAAAAGCGTTATTATTCATTTTTATTTCAAATTCTTACTCACGAGAAGACGATATTTTTACTGTTACTATTACAGTAGTAGAAAAAATAATTTTTTTCTTCATTTCCACAAAAATCTTTTCAAATATAAAAGGCAAGTAAACGAAATATTGTAAAAAGAATAATGAACGGCATACAAATTAGCATCCTAAGACATGCTGACCACAATGTCATAATTGCAGACAATTTGGAAGGCCTGTGAGAGTTGTTAAATCAATTTGTAATCAAAATCTACATCAAGTCTACAAAATATTTCGGTCAAGTTTTAAGAATTGAAAAATTTTAATTAAAGACAAAGGTCCGGTTCCCAGGCAAATATTATGGCCAAAAAAGCAATAGAAAAAGGTAACAACAGAGCTCTTGATAACCAACAATTAGAGAGAGAGAGAGAACCTGGTACTGGCCATAATTTTACTGCGTGGTGTTGCCTCTGGGTGGGAGTAAAATCGATTCATGAGATGAATGATCCTTCCAATGCAGTATGTTTATTAATCTATGTCTGAACGAGAGAGATGATGACAATGAAGAAAATCAGCGAAAGAAATGGGTGGACAGTTACTTAGTTAGAGCTGAGATCTCCTAGATCTATATCTGGCAATGATATAAGCAAATTTCTGGCTGGTCAAAGACACTTGAAGTTAGTGAGATATTGTTCCCACGGTGTCTTGTAGGACTTGTCAGGTCGAGTAGGTAATTAAAGGATTTTGAGATTTAAAGTGGCGTTAAAATGCACTTTTTTAAAAATCACCACACTCTGAAGGTGGTTGATTTAATGCAGTTACCAATAGTTTTTCGTCCGCATGTAGAGATTATACTGTGACTTGAAGGCGGCTGCAGATGAGCTATTCGTGATTTCAGAGGTACTTGTTACAAAATTATTGGAGTAGTTGACTATCTCTGTGGCGGTTAAACCTGAACATACTAGCGTAGATAGAGGGGTATTTTTAATCAACGATACTAGTACTAGTAGGTTTCTTACACTGGAAATTATATAGAGTAGACTAGTAGAGTAAAAATTGCCCAATTATTAATAACAGAAACAAAAAACAAAATTAACGTTGAAAAAAATTACCTACTGAAGTAATTACAGATAATTTTTGTTTGTTGTGTCTACATTTGTGAAGACAAACAATTGCAAAAAATTCGACCTCAACCTTCAGACGAAAATTATGTACTTGTGGATGACACAAAAATAGATTTATTTAATTAGAATGTATCACGCCATCCAACCTATACTAAATAACCATTAAACACATTGTGTTAGTAAGTGAATAGTTAGTTAGTAGTTTGTATTAAGAAACAATTTGATTGAAAAGTGTTTTTTTTTGTTTTAAAATACGGTTTGACTGTGGACAACTTGCTTTTTCTATTTTCTCTGGAGGTTCTTTTGCTGTTACTAAAGCAGCAATTGGACTATAAAAAGCGATACCTACTAGTTTCAAATATGAACTAATTTACTATACTTATACAAACAAAAGAAAACCCAAAAGTAGTAGTAGATATTGGAGTAATAAACATACTAACAGATACTGGAAAAGATGCAATAAGTTGTTAATTTATTGAAGATGCTTTAGTATACAAACCTAGTTTTCTACTATTTAATAATATTATTAGTTTAATAGTGTTGCATTGCAAATCGTGAAAGTTATATGTTTTTAAAAAACTATATTTGCTATTGTCTAAAATATTCGTAATTTTTTAGGCAACTAGTGGGATAAAGTATTGAGTTATTCACTTATTAATTTCATTGGAATAAATTTGATATTAGGTTCCCCCAAAGTTCCAAATTATAAGTTACTTAAAAGAGTTCGCGCGCTCATTCTCACTTTGGGATTTCTCTCCATATCTCTCATTCTTTCACTAGTCTAAGTATATATTGTCCGTTATAAATTTTTTTGTGGAATTGCCTTTATTTTTTTTTAATAAGCTTTAATCTTGAGTTTGTGTTATGGTGGTTCTGCAGAGTAAGTGAATACGTCATTTTCATTAAAGTCATTTCTTTGCATAGATTATATGTTGTTCATTTTCCTCTTTCATGTTGAATTTGTTTAGACGTACCGCTCTTTTTTCTATAAGTATATCCACATTTTAATTCAGTAGACTATTAAATAATACCAAAGGAATTTTATAATCTGAATCTTCATTTAAATCTATTGTAAGATTAGTTGTTATAAAAAGACGGTTAGAATGAATAATGTTTCCTGGGATCATTACCATCAAGATTACTAGTCCTCATCAAAGGTGTTTTAGTAAATTTGATTGCAAATCGAGACACGACATTTTATTTTGCATCAGTTTCTACGCTTTAATTTAAAATGAATAACAAAGCACGCGAAACACTGATGATTTAAGATGGTCCACCCTGCCGCATTAAATCTCATAAAAAAACACACTGATTTTAATCAGTTTTCATAAGCTGTTTTTGTTAAAATTTTATGTTTATTATTACATTTATGTATTTGATTTTTGTAAGATTTTGTGCTGTTTCATATACCTGTTTTTCACCTGATACTATAATCTGAAAAACGTATGTCTAGAACATGCTGCAGTAGCCGCCCGTCTTTGACCAATATACCACCGGTTTCCAACAAGTTTTCGATTCAAAGGTCGCGAATGTTGCTATCTCTTTTTTTACATGGCAAGTCACTAAAGCCTCAGCAAGATTTTAGAAAGACAGGCAGTTTGACCCTTTTCTTTCTAGTTGCACCTAGGCTAGAACGCGGGTCAGTTTGTTAACGATAATCCATCTTTCTAAGTCTCCTCAGGACAAATTAGTCTTTGGAAAGTTTGTAATTTTCTGATCTTTACAATATAATTATTCTAGTAGTATCTAGTTTTAGTAGTAGAGTATTTTTTTTTTGTGGTATTAATATCTTTTATTTTTGCAGGGGCATATTTCCCCCCTTTCCCCGCTGAAATTAACTTGGGCCTGCACACCATTTCATAAAGTTTGCTATATACCAAGTATTTCCTACTGATCGCCTTGTTTCAGCAGGATCGCCGCGATGTTGAGCAAAAATTTTTCGAGAATTTCTACGCGCTCCTCGCCATTCACACATCTGGGTGGGGCGGACGATAAATGCTCGACCGCCATTGGTTTAGATTGTCGAAAGAGGAGTGATTTTGGCCACGTGCTTTCGGATGCACGTGAGAAAAAGTATCTTGGGGTGGGTGGTCAAGAATCGCCGTGGATCAAAGAGAATTGCTTGGGAGTAGACGCATGGTCAGGTTTTATTGACTTCTACAGAGCAACCACTTTAATAAAATAGATTGAACCCATTTTGGATTCTGCTTGAGACTTCTCATACTTTAATATTTTTTTTTCTAAAACGTTTACTTTTTAAGAAATATGACAAGGGGTAGTCTTTTTATTAGACTTTTTAAAGAAATTTCTCCCCTACCTCTTTCAGGAGATATTATAAGTCCTCCAGTAGCGGTGTAGATACTCAATAAGAAGTCAAAAATTAATTAATCGTCCTCACCGCATAGTCTATAATAGGCCCTCTATACATTTGACAGTTATTGTTTTACCAGATATATTGCCCTCTCTTTATATTTTTTTCATATTTGCATGTAAAACGGATTTTATGAAATGGACTGATGTTTTGTTGTCTCTTTTTATAATTTCCCCAGAGAGTTTTTGAAAGATTGATTTTTTCTTGGTTAGTAAAATATGTCAAGCTTTGACAAAAAAAAAACAAAAACAAACAGTGATATTAAAAATGTAAATATTAGGTAATATAAAGACCCCTATGATCTATATTTTTACTCTTTTTCTTGCAATAAATATGGAAACAACATAATGTGTTATTTATTAACGAAGTACATCCTAAATGCGTATGTTTTTACCTACTGTTTGTAGCTCACTTACCTCGAAAATTTGGCTATTTTTATTAATTTTCCAGCTTGGTAAATGCATATTTTTTTTTCACTTTTCCTGAGTTTCTTTCTCCGTTGGACAAAGGAACAATACAAATTCCTCGAGGTACTTATTTTTACTGTTTTTGATACAGCAAAATTCCATTTTTAAACCTCACGTTTATTAATCAATAATCTGACAGTGACAAAGTTATTTATTGTCAAGGGTTACCAACTATCATTGCCAACACACAATTTCAAACATTTCCCTAACAAACTGTCAAATCCAGTTGCTCACCTCTGGTAAAGCAATAACTGTCAAAAATCGTATACATCCAACACCGTACTTAACTAAAAAGCCTGTTAACTCCTACCGCTTCAGTGCCCTTTAGCCTATTGTGGCTGCCATTTTTATAAAACATGAATTTTCTGTCAGTTTGGTGTCAATATGGCGCCGATAATAGGCCAAAGGATACTAAAACGAAAATGAGTTAACTGGCTTTTTAGTTGAGAACGGTGTTGATACATCAGGGCCTCTAGTCTATACAATGAATTGAATTAGTACCATCCTGTCCTAGTGTTTTCTTAGTAGGTAAGAGTCCTGCTACTACACTGATCTGATTTATTGTATATAAGTTTTAGAATATTAGAGGTCCTACATTGATTTTTTTTTCTTTCTGTTGATCAGAGCGTGTTGTCTGAAACTATCGTGATCAGGCATTCTAAGAATTTTTACCTCCCTTTTGCAACAAAACGGTTAAACCTCGCTTGAGACCCCTATAAATTACTTAGATACCCATATTATTTTCCACATATCCCCCCTCAATTTTTTTTAAATTTTCGGAAATATTACATAAACTTACTTTCGAGTCCGGAAAACTACAATTTCTAAGCCCATTATTGGACTGTGTCCAATGCTTGTTGATTGTTTGTCGAGTGTGTGTACATCTATGTGGGCAGTTAGGACAGATAAATAGATGTTCCATATCCTGTATAGCTCCACAGTCGCACTTGTCGCCATTTCTATCCAATAGGCCCCATGAGATTGGTCTTAGCAGGGGCTACACCAGTTCTGATGCGATTCAACATTCGCCAGGTTGCCCAGTCGCTTGATGTTCCGCTCGGTGGGAGTTATGTTATTGGATAGCAGGCGGGTGGTTCATCCAGTGGCGTGCCCAGGAAGCGCCTTCTTGACTTTAGTTGCACCTTGTGTCTAAATAGTGAGTGACGCTCATCGAAGGTCTGTTTAATTCTCTCGGTGTATTCGTAGGCTCTTCTACGTGAGTCAAAGTCTGAGAGGCCCGAGGCTTTGTACAGTTTGTCCTGTGGCGTGAGTTTCATGCAGCCGGTTATAAGCCTGCATGTTTCGTTCAGGCTGACATTTACTTTTTTGGCGTGAGTGCATCTGCTCCACACTGGACAGGCATATTCCGCTGTCTACTACTACTTTTGGTTTTGCGCCCATTTGCTGTTTCTGAGCTTCCTCAAAAGACCATTCCGCGCTTCCACCTTCTTCCGCGTTTTTTCACAATGGAACCTGTGTGTTAGGGAGCGGTCCAATATGACTGCAAGATAGGTAGGTTTATCTGTATGCTCTAGGTTGTTCTTATCCCAGGTAACGTTGAGCTTTCTATTTGCCTATCGAGAGTGAAGGTAGAAGGCGCTGACTTGGGTTTTGGAGGGATATCCTGATAGTAAGTGCACATCATACTCAACAACGCAGTTTCCAGTTTTTGCTCCACCTCCTCAAAATTTAGACCTTTATTCACATCTCCGCAGTTGTCGGGAAGTAATCTAAGTGAGAGTGTAGAAAGTGTATTTTTAAGGACATATTAGATCCCGTATTTTCATATGCTTGTTGAAGTTTGTTTAAAAGCTCTGGATAATTTGCTGCTATTTTATTTCCTAATAATTTACTCACCATCGTTTTTAGGTCCCACAAAAATTCCCGCTTTAATCTTGGCTTCACTTATTATGGAAACTTTTTATTTTAAGTGATTGAAGGCAGGATGATCTCTATTCTTAGCTTCAACGAAGTTTTTAAATAAGCCAGGTTAGATATGTGACGTCAAGCAGGTCAAAATCTATTTTTATTGCCGACCTTTTTTTTGTGTTGAATCCCACTGACCCTCTACCTTGTATTTTCCACCCGCCATCTTCGACCCGACCCGCTCCCCCACTTTCTCATTCCGGACGACCGGTAAAACCTTACTTTAGAAACTCCACCCATTTACCCGTCGTTTCGGCTCCTTTCGGTCAACAATCTGATCTCCGCACCTCGCCTCCTCGATTTTTCAAGTCGCAGCATCCCCTTCCCATCTCGAAATCGGTTTGTCGCTAAAGTAAATAGTCGAGATAACACAAGTGGTTGATGCATAGTGGGCAGTCGGGTTGTTTATTTTTTGAGCGCGCGTCAACCACCTAGAGTTACGGACGGAAATTTACGCGATTAACGGACGTCTGGCGAAAATAGCGGACACGAGCGCGATACAGAAGCACGCGAATATAATAAGGAAGAAGCTGATTTTGACGTGATAAAAAAACAGTTTTTTGGAACAGACAACAAAAAAAATCAGGCAAAATGTTTGATTGAAAAACATATTACTGTATGTGAAAATGGCTTTAATCTTGTCCTTTCGCAAATAGATAATATAAAAGAACAATATAACAATGAATTTAGAAAGGATGAGTTGGATGAAGAATAATAAAATGTCAGTGTTGAGGACGGTATCAAATTTAGTGGTTGTCATAGTGATATTGTCAAACTATTTGGTGATGGGCAGCGTTGGTGATGGAGTGCCAAACGCAAGGAGTAAGAATAGGGGCAAAGGATCTTTGTGGTGGTGAGTTATGAAATTTTGGTTTCAAAGGTTTATTTTTACATTAGGTTTGCTTTGTGTGGAGTTACTTTTGGTTAAAATGCTTATCATATTCTATTTTTTTAAACAAGCTCCTTGAACGAGACATACTAGCTCCTTTATAGATTTTTCTGTGCCCAATTTTTTCTTAGGAGTATTTTTCTTCCTCTAGCGAAGGAACCTACCAAGGCCCTTTTCTAACGGGCCCATCTTTTCCAGATTTTAGTTGACCCACATCTTATATTGGATTTAATTTATTTAGAAGAAAAAAATGATTAAAATTAAACAATATATCTCAGTGAGTTTGTAATGAATAAGGTAGATTTCCGTCAATTTTAATAAGCATTTGCTCTTTTCTATTTTTAATCTAATAGTAATACCATCTGCTTCACCTATCGCACGCGCCCCTTTGGTTTTAGTCTAATGCATTTTGGCAATAAAAACATCAAAATCGTTGCCAGTTTTCGAATTAGAATAAGGAGTGCCTAAAAATTTAGTGTCCCTTTTAACTTCCTAAGTAGTGTTTTAATAAATAAAAACATCAAAACTAACGCGTATCTTCAAATTGAAATAGGTAGGGGGTAATTATTTAGTTATCCTTCTCTGGCTTCCGTAGTTGCTTTAAATGGTAAAATCGTTCGACTTTCTTGTGAATGGCTAATTTGTTCTTTCACAAATTAAAGTTATGATGTTTTTTAAAAAATGTGCGTGACTTTTATTACTGATAAATTTGTCTAATATTTCTTTACATCTGTTTAAATAATATTTTGCATAATAAACGCACCTGTAATTACCTGACTCCACAGTTTACTTCAATTGGAGTTGTAGAAAAAGTTAAGCGAAAAACTTTACACTCGTGTTCAAGTAATTATTTTCAAAGTTTGTTGTCAAATATTTCCATATTGTTTATTTTTGGATCTTATGCCGTCGCCGTCGATTTTTCATTGTCCGACTCGTAATAAACAATCATTTTTATCATGTCTAGATTTTGTTTAAAACCAGATTTTCTACCTCACACCATGACAAATGGCTAATGAGGTATGCTGCACCCGTGGTCTGCTGTTAATTTGTGTAACAATTGGCTGAGAAGCGAGTATTTTGCATTAATTTGCATTTTAAAGATCGTCAATTAACAGAGAACTCGTTTTAACAGTCCGACAATGTTCCCCGATGATGTTGTACAAAAGAACATTGTTTCAGAAACTATTTATTTTATTGGTATAGTCGGCACCGATAATATGGAAGTCGTATGTTGGCTAACTTCTAAGTATTTTTACCTATTATGAAAAAAGTAATCCCAGCTGCAAAAAAACATGCAATAAAATTGTGCTCACGGGTACTAATACCATACAACGTAGAATGCATAACGAAAAGTCCAACCCTTGTTATCTAAATCTAAACATATTCGAGTTTTGATATGCCTATAATTTGGAACCAATTTCGAACTAATCTTGAACCCTTTTTAAAAATTTTGAACCACACTCGCCGGACATCAAGCTACACCACGAAATTAAAACTCATTTCGAACTCCTAATATCACCATAAAGAATTTCGAAAAATTTACAAAAAATGTTTTTAAAGTTGTGCAAAATTAGTTCGAAATTAGTACAAAAATTATAAGGAAGGCAAGAAGGCTCGGAGAGAGAGAGGGGCAGGATATGTAGAGGGAGTGGGAGGATAAGGGTGCGTGACGGGGTATGGCAAAAAGACCTAATTGCCAGGCTTGCGTGTCGCCCCTTACTACTACTACTACTACTACTACTACTACTACTACTACTACTACTACTACTACTACTACTACTGGTACAAGATTATAAGCACATCAAAGTTCGACATTTTTTTGAGGGGGGTGTGGCTTGACGTAAACTTGCACCTCCCACTATATTTTTTATAAAAAAACAGGGTTACTAATGGATTTTTCTTTTCTTTTTGGTGATATTAGTTCGAAATTAGTTCTTAATTTTGGGATAGTTGCTTTTCATTTTTCTCTACGCTTTAAATGAGGGGGGTGTAGATTGACGTTCGACTGCACCCCCCATTTTGAATATAAAAAAACCAGGAAGGAGTGTGGTTCAAATTTTTTAAAAAAGGGTCAAAGTTAGTTCGAAGGTGGTTCGAAATTATAAGCATATCAAAAATGAATATCTTTGGGGGGGGGGTGGCTTGACTGACCTTCGGTTTACCGATGAAAACAATATTGGTTTGCTACGAAAAGTACTTCAATAAAGTCCCTTTAGAACCCCAAATGCATAGGTTGCAATCCACCAAATTCTGCAGATTCTAACCAAGTTTCTCCAGGTCCTCATCTCCACCC
Organism: Oxystoma pomonae; assembly: GCA_963921995.1. Classification (NCBI taxonomy): domain Eukaryota; kingdom Metazoa; phylum Arthropoda; class Insecta; order Coleoptera; family Brentidae; genus Oxystoma; species Oxystoma pomonae. The sequence continues at coordinate 117,566,523 of OY998166.1, read as the reverse complement.
TCCACCAAGACCACTGCTTCCAACACAGCTTCTGTGCTTTCCGATCACTGAAAAACCGTGACCGTATTTCAATAATTCTTTAATAGCCACGTTACGTACTCCAAGAATTCCTGTGCACTCTACGATAGAACCACATCAAATACCTCCAATGTTCGTACTTTGGATAGTAAAAGTAAAAATTATCCATCCAATTATCCATTGAATTGAATGGAATATAAATATTAATGAGTCTAATTCAATGTCTTCAAGTGAAGCCTTGTCACCAGGTGCCAGCTTTCATTAAAGAATTTGCGGTATTTTCTTGCGTTTCTTTTGCGGCATTATTGTCAATGCATACATTAGAACATAATTTATGTGTTTGTAGAGATTTGCAAAACAATTGTCGATATTTTTTTCTAAATTTTTGAAATTCAAGAAATCATTACGCAGATATGAATCAAGTTTTATAACCTTCTGGGATTCGCTATTGTGCCTACAGGTGGTAAATTCTGACGAAATAATTAACATTATTTTCCCATAGTTAAATGCTCTACAAAAACATTTGAGATCGTTAATACAATGGTATAATGATCTATGTCAAATTTGAAATTCGCAACAGTAACTTAGTCATTTTCAATGTTAAAAGGAACTAATTATTAATTTCCGACAATGAAATTATATAATTTTGGCCACAAATAAAATTATAACCATTTATAGGTCATCACATTTGTGCAGCACACCTTTTTTTGAAATTTCTTTCTGATTTGTTATTTTCATTTGCATAACGATGCAACCTTTTACTGACCGTTCTTTGAACTAGCATCTTCACTTTATACTACAGAATTTCCCAAATGCCAATGCTTCAAATATCTTCAGTAGAATCTAGGTAACGTTTCTTACGTTCCACTTGGTACAAAATTGCTGACATTTTTCATAATAGTGCGTAACTATTTTGGTGTTTGTTTGAAAGTTCGAGACAATGATGTATTTGAAATTAACTCTGTGTTTCGGACTTGTCTGTATTTTATTTATAGACAACGTTTCGATCAGTACAATCTCTGATCGTCTTCAGGTGCAAACTACAATCTGTTTCTAAGGCTACGTACTTATAAACTATGGGAAATCACTCAACCTTGAAGTTTAAGAAGTTGGCTCCGCCCGAGGAGGGGCTTCCAAATATTTGGAATTTCAACACTTGGTTTACTGAAAACACCCTGATTCTGCCCAATAAAGGCAGCTTCAAGGAATTTTCGTTTCTTCCAGTGTGACTCTTTGTGCAAAACCTTTGCTTCTGTCCACGTCATTTGGTGTTGTTTTGTCCATGCGTGTTCGGCGATTCCTGATTTCGTCGTTTCACCTCTTTGGGTATTTGTCTGATGTTCTTTAAGCCTAACAGATAGTGGTCTTTTTGTTTCACCTATGTATGATTCACCAAACTCACAAGGGACTTGGTAAATGTAGTATGTTTGTTCTCCGGTTTTATTTTACTGAAAAGGCTTCGAAATGTATTATTAGATTTAAAAGCTGTTTTAGTATTAAAGTTGTTCGCTACTCTTCGAATTTTCTCTGATACTCATTTAATGTATGGAACTGTAAGGAATGCATTTGCCTGGTTTTGGTCTTGTAATCTCTGTCCTGTTTGCTTAAATTTGGAAATAGTATCTGTTATAAGTTTAAGGCTGTAAGCATTCTGCTGCAGATCCTTCTTAATGTTTCTTATTTCGATTTCTAAGTCATGAGAATGGTTACAAATTTGAACGGCTCTATTATACAAAGTTCATATTATGCCTCGTTTGGTTGTAGCAGAATGATTTGAACCTTGATTTAAATATTGTCCTGTGTGAGTGGGTTTACGATAGACTGTTGTTCTGATGTCGCTTTCTACTCGTTTGACAAATACATCAAGAAAAGGAATTTGACAATTTTGAAAGTTGTTGGTCATTCCCAGTCCAGACAATAAAAGTATCATCAACATATCTTAGCCAGAGCTTAGGTTTATATGTTGCGGTATCAACCGCGTATGTTTCGAACCACTCCATGTAAATATTGGCCACCACTGGCAAAAGCGATAAACCCATTGGCAGACCGTCATTCTGAGCATAGAACCTATCTTTCACCTGAAAATACTCCAGTCTCTGTCTAATAATATTTAGCGATTCCTTTATCGGGACATCGGTGTATAGACTTTCGACATCAGAACTGACAAATCTATCCTCGGGTCCTAAAAAAAAAGATTTAAGAATATTAACGAAATGGTTGGAATTTTCTACAATTTTGGTGTTGCAACAGTAAAAAGTCCCGTGCAAATTTTTTAGGTCGTTTTTATAAACCTCTTTTACATGTAACTTAATATTATGAGAAATACAAAACACCCCTCTTTTATTGTGGATTTTTTGCAAACTTTGCAAGATTGGCTTGATAATAGGATCACCCCATTTTTTTTGTAAAGAGGGATAGAATATCAAATTTTTGAGTTTTTATTCCTATTGGTTTTTTTGCTATAATAGCGGTTACAGACTTCGTTTTCTTTAAAAAATTTGAGCATTATCCAATGGTCAATTTTTTAAAATATGTTTGGACAATTTTTTTTGTATGATTTTTTACTGTGTATGATTGTTAAAATATATTTTAGCACTTTAGTCCCTGAGGGACTAAAGTAAAAAGTGACATAAACAAGTGTTTTTTTTAATACTAAAATATAACACAATATTAAATCTACACCAATATTATGGTAAAGCCATGATAGTAATTGAGGGCTTAAAATATTTTAGCATAATTTAAAGGGTAACGTTTTTGTTTAAGCAATTTTTACAATCTTGCAGAATGTTTGTTTGAAACTTTGAGACAATGATGTATTTGAAATTAACTCTTTCTTTCGGACTTCCATTGTCCATCAGGTGCAAAACTACAATACAGTACTTATATACAATGGGAAATCACTCAATCTTGAAGTTTAAGAAGTTGGCTCCGCCCAAGGAGGAGCTTCCAAATATTTGGAATTTCAACACTTGGTTTACTGAAAACACCCTGATTTTGCCCAATAAAGGCAGCTTCAAGGAATTTTCGTTTCTTCCAGTGTGACTCACTGTGCAAAACCTTTGCTTCTGTCCACTTCATTCGGTGTTGTTTTGACCATGCGTGTTCGGCGATTCCTGATTTCGTCGTTTCACCTCTTTGGGTATTCGTCTGATGCTCTTTTAAGCCTAACAGATAGTGGTATTTTTGTTTCACGTATGTATGATTCACCACACTCACAAGGAACTTGGTAAATGCATTCCTTATTATGTTTGTTCTCCGGTTTTGTTTTACTAAGAAGGCTTCGAATTGTATAATAGATTTAAAAGCTGTTTTAATATTAAAGTTGTTTGCTACTTTTCGAATTTTTTCTGACACTCATTTAATGTATGGAATTGTAAAGAATGCATTTGCCTGGTTTTGGTCTTGAAATCTTTGTCCTGTTTGCTGAAATTTAGAAATAGTATCTGTTATAAGTTTAAGGCTGTAACCATTCTGCTGCAGATCCTTGTTAATGTTTCTTATTTCGATTTCCAAGTCATGAGAATTGTTACAAATTTGTTTCTTCCAGTGTGACTCACTGTGCAAAACCTTTGCTTCTGTCCACTTCATTCGGTGTTGTTTTGACCATGCGTGTTCGGCGATTCCTGATTTCGTCGTTTCACCTCTTTGGGTATTCGTCTGATGCTCTTTAAGCCTAACAGATAGTGGTCTTTTTGTTTCACCTATGTATGATTCACCACACTCACAAGGAACTTGGTAAATGCATTCCTTATTATGTTTGTTCTCCGGTTTTGTTTTACTAAGAAGGCTTCGAATTGTATAATAGATTTAAAAGCTGTTTTAATATTAAAGTTGTTCGCTACTTTTCGAATTTTTTCTGACACTCCTTCAATGTATGGAATTGTAAGGAATGCATTTGCCTGGTTTTGGTCTTGAAATCTCTGTCCTGTTTGCTGAAATTTAGAAATAGTATCTGTTATAATTTTAAGGCTGTAACCATTCTGCTGCAGATCTTTGTTAATGTTTCTTATTTCGATTTCCAAGTCATGAGAATTGTTACAAATTTGAGCGGCTCTATTATACAAAACGCTATTATACAAATTTCAAAATGTGTTAGTAAAGACGTCTTAAGAGTAGCTTATTTCTCCCTAATTCACGATCAACTATCTTACTCCTTGATAGTGTGGGGTCATTCAGCAGGTTCAAAGGATGTGTTTGCTCTCCAGAGAAGAGCAGTCAGAATTGTGGCAGGTCTTCCATATAGAAATGATTGCAGAGACGCCTTTTCTAAACTAAAAATGTTAACCTTACCCACAGAATTCATCTTCCAAAACTTGCTACATGTGAAAAAAAATATTACTTTATTTGTTAAGCACAAAGAAATACATCAATATAACAATCGAAATAAAGACCAGTTTCAAACAAATTATCGAAGATTAGAAAGATGTCAAGATGGTCCAAATTTCTACTGCTCAAAATTGTACATTAAATTATCTTTAACTGAAAAAAGCTTACCGATAAAACAATTTAAAGAATCAATAAAAAACAAGCTAATAATTAAATCATACTATTCCACCGAAAAATTTTTAAATGACAAAGATTTTTAACGTAACACCCAAATATAATTCTTTTTGATATGTTTTTTTATATTTTATTTTAATTTTATTATAATTTTATTTTAATTTTATTATTTTATTTTATTTTATTGATATTTTATTTATTTATGTTATACTTAATAAAACTAAAATTATTCACTCACTAAAGTTTCTTATACCTAAAAAAAAATATTTTATTTTTCGTATTGTAATACTTATCTGTTTGTATGTTTAATGCAAACATTTTTTTTAAATGATTGACAAGCGAAAAGCCAAATTTTAAAGTTTATGTGAAAAATATTTAAGTATAATTCTGCATTTAAGTGTTAATTTCTTAGTTATTGATTTTTTAATACTGACTTATGTAAGTACTATTCTATGTACAATAGCATGCAAAAATAAACTTAAATTTGAACTTGAACTATATTTTTCACATTTTTATGCCATGATTTTGCGCACATTTTAAAGCTTTCTTTCTAAACTTTCGATTTTTAGAATAAAACACTCAAATTTTTGAAGTTTTCACTGTTTTTTAGGCGTTCAAAAAAAGTACTGCCAAAAAACATTTCTTCTCTGTTAAAATGAAAAATATTTAGAGACAGAGGTCAGAACTTTAGATGTAGAGATAATTTAGTGAAGTGCAAATATATTTTAGCAGGCTATAAAAAAGTAATTTAGAGAAAGATGAAAATAATTTAAGGCAATTGTTTAATAAAAATTTCTGTTATGTCATCTGTCTTCTTGAGTGGTGTCGTACATATGATAATTATTTGGCCATTTTAATACAAAAAATAGCAAAAATTATAATTTTGCAAAGGATAAAGTGTGTAAGACATAAAGTGGTATTTACCAAAAAACGTGTCCTACTATATGTATATTTAAGCACATCTAAAAATCATTTAGCAGGTATTTAACTAAATTATTTTAGGGGTTGTCATCATGGATTTACCATTACCTACATAAATATTATCTACTTGTTGCTATTATTGTTATTAGCATTAATGCTTATATTAACTCCACTGCAATGGGCGAAGTTAACCAAAGAATCACTCAGCTCCTTGTTTTGAAATCTTGACGTGCTTGAGGCATCTTAATTCATTCTTGAACTGTTGTTAATAGATACTCCAAGACTTTTCTGGCAAAAGTTTATTTACTGCCGCTAGTAGCGCTTGAGGAATAGCTTCAATGTCCATTCTAAGCTTTGTTTACAAATAATTTGGCAACCAACTCTTTTGCACACTTTTCGAATATAGTCCAAATTGTCTACCACCCGACATTATTTTAACATTTTGTTTTTGATAGAGTGCCTTAATTTTCTTGATTTTTTTTTGTAGTATTTTTACGTAAAAAATAATACAGAAGTGCGAAAAATAATATATAAAACTCTGCACTAAAGGATATTTTTATCCCTCGACGAATTGTATCCCTCCCTGCGATCGGGTACAAACTTTTCGCCTCAGTATAAAAAGGACGCTTTATTCGTTTGGTGTATAATATACTACTAAATGGTTGTACCCTACAATCAAGGCTCAAACAAATCATCCATAGCCTAAAGAAGATCTGAAACCAATCTAAAAAAATGTATCTTCAACTTAACCAAAAATTTTGATGGAACAAATGTAGAGGATCAACCACTGAATGAAGAAGATCTTTTTCTTTTTGACAAATATCTGCGGATCAAAACTTGCCGAGAGCATGCTGGACACACCATTGTTTTAGTTGGTGACATTTTAAACATAGTGCTGTTGTTTATTCTTAACTAAACGGCATTGTGATGGAAATGTCGCCAACTTTAACGAAAAATCAACAGAAATTTGCGAACACGAAACAGAAGATTATGACACCGAAGAAGATTAAATATTTATATATTAAGTTCTAGATAGATTAGGGAAAATGCGTAGGTATATAGAATCTGGTTTTTCAAAGCTCCTTCATGCACTTTTGACAAATTTAAATCAAAATTGCATGAAGGAACTCTGGTTCTTTCTAAGGATTTAGATTGTATATCATTGAACAAGCTTAAAAAGTGAAGGTTTAATTTTGATGATAATAACGTCTAATGTGTTTTACTTACGACCAACCCATAATAATAATTTTCTGTTCGTCCAAACACGACTGTAATGGACCATTTACGCTCTTAGGATAATAATGAAGCTTAGAAGTAAATCACAAGATGACGTGACAAGCGATGAAACTTTATTTTATAAGAGCACTAATTGATGCAAAAATGTGAATTATTTTTCTATATTTTTAAGACAATAAATATTTATTAAACATAAATAAATCCAATATAATTTTAGTACTTAACCAAAATTAAGTTAAATTGACATATTACGTATTTTTAAGAAAAAAAAACCTTGTTTTTAAAAAGATATATGAAAAGGTCTTTAATAACCTTATTTGTCTTGACGTTTTAGATAGAATATCATTGAAACTTCAGGTTATGAAGTTTGTTGAGTTAAGAGTGTTCGCATTTAATATTTTAAATAATTTCTGATATTTATGATGACATTATCGTTGGTCGTAGGTAAAGTACACTACATCAACTCGCATGTTATGGTCATTAATTTAACATAACATGCTTGTTGTAAACTACTATTCCTTTAAAAAGGGATTTAGCGAGGGTGAATAAATACAAAATCAATGAATAGCGAGCTTTCCCTCAAAAAAGGTAATGGTAACCGTAGATCCGGATTTCGCACTTGTGTTGCTCATCAGTACGGTGCTAGGAATTAGGAGATGAAATGATGATGAAAAAATGTGACACTATTCATTGATTTTGTACTATTTCTTTATTTACAAACATAACTCAGAAGAAGACGGAAATAAGAGAAACTGTAAAAGGTCCAGAAATTCGCGATAAATAAATTGAAGCATCTCGACGACCACCCTTGTAGTATTCGTACGCAGCTAGCGTATCCTAACCGTATTATCCGTGGGTTTTCATAAATGCCTGATCCACAGTTTTACTCCTTCTATTTTTCATTCTATTGCCATCTCAGTTTTTTCGACAGAGAAGGAAATAGAAGTGAGCGTCATGAAGTAAAACTGTGCATCAATCATTGAACAAGAACTGGTTTGGTCACGTTGTACGTTGTCACGGTCCCTTGAATAAACACGGTCTAGTAATTTTTTTGCTCCGCCCACCTGATGACGAAACAAAGATATCAACCTGCTTTCTTCATTGATTTTTGTTGTTGACATTTGGGGTTAAGTTATTTTTGTAGAAGTTTTTGTAATAAAAATTGTATTTGTTCATCATTTCTTTTCTTTATTTGGTCCAAATTAAGTACCCAACGATATTATTTATTTTTGTAGTAGGTGACAAGGCTCCATCATCAATGAAAAAATCAAAAAAACAAGGTACTTTATAGTTTTAAATTTGAATCATATTTTTTGCCTATAGTATTCACAACAAATCTGGTCTCTGGGATAATAAAATAATCACTCTCCCATAAATCCCTGGCAAAACACAAACGCAAAAAAATAGCTTCCAAAACAGGAAAAATAACAACGACATAACCTAACTTCTGAACGATGAGTTCGAACTTACCCAACTCATTCGATGGGTTTCTTGACGGAATCGATTATTATATATTACTATTGATCTTAATTTCTATTTACTGCAAGACCAACTCATGCAGGTCAAAAATAAATTTTGTTTACTTGTTCACAAAAAGTTATAATACAAGATAAAAGCAAAAAATAGCCCAGGGGTCCTATTTTCGAAACTATACGAAATTATTCCGTCTCTTTCTATACCGTATAGAATAGGAGGCAAAAGATAGGACGATAGGCTGATTCTTGGGTAGTACGTGAAAGAATAATAGGTTTTTCATGCGAAACAGCACGAATGCCCTCCACACACTTGAGCAATATTGACTTAAACCAGTCGAATTCGAACGCGGTCCACACATACCGGCTTATCTTTCGCCTCTCATTTCACACAATATACAGGGTTCCTAAGATTTTCCTTAGGGATAGGATTTCAATAAATCAAACAGAAATGGCATAGAAAGTTCTGCGCGCAAAAAAGAAACAGGTATATTGAGCAATGGTGCCAGTTTGTTATTATCTCCGGACTGCTTTCATGAGAAAAAATTGTCGCCACTCTTTCATTGTGAACATAAATCATAGTTGCAATAATAACCGTTGACAAGATGTCTGCAAATTCCGCTAGATGGCGGCCACACCATGAGATGATCGAGGAAGAAATTACATGTTTTCAGGTCCAAACCACAGCTTTTTCTTGCTTAAAGGAGGCGGCAGGGTCCATTATTTACGATACTGAGCGATAAACTCGTGAGGTTGTTAACATTAGAAAGATATATCTTCGCTTTTAATTAAATTTCTTTCCATTCTGTTCTACTAGTGACATCTATCCGGAAACGGCCAAACCATGCAGCTAGCACTAGCAGCCAAAGAAATCAATAAACGGCGCTGTTTTTCCTGCAGAGCTTTTTGCTTGCGATATTATTGATTTTAAATAAAGCTGGCCCTACACTACATTTGATATTTTCGAGGTGTTTTATGACATGATCTCGAAACATGTAGCGAACCAATTCTTTAAAACTAGCGGGAGGGTAAAAGCGAAAAATAAGGGGCTGCCAATATTTGTAACACCCAAAAAGGGGTGAAAAGATTTATTTTGCTCTGTTTCTTTACAAAAAAACGTTTTTTTTTACGAAAAACTTGAGCTCTGCCATTTTTTTTATTTTTTTCTTCAACTTTCTCGAAATTTTCGTCATACCGTAGAAAAAAATTATTTCCCCCATGGTCATACTCTACTTTTATTCGAAAAAATTTAGAAACAGAGACGGGATCAGTTTTCCTAAAACGGGGGATCTTGGTTTCGAGTGAGAAGAGAAAGGGCGCCGCAGGAAAAAATTTTTCAATTAAATTAGCCGAACGCAAAAATGTTAGAAAAACAAAGCACGAAATAAAAATGGCGCCGCTTACAATTTTTTTTCAAAAATTACGTAATTTCGGGAACGCAAAGAAATAGGTCTAAAGAGTATAATTTTTAAGAAAAAAATATCAATTTTCTCGCCCTCCTCTACTGGGACTACAGGGGCCGTGCACAAATTACGTAATGGTCATAGGGGGGAAGGGGGTTAGAAAACGTTACGTAGGGGGGAGGGGGGTTTTCGACAGTGTTTGCATTTGTGTGAAACTAAGAAAATTTGGAATGAAAATAAGTGAAAAGTTTTTTTTTTGGGGGGGGGGTAGTGGTAATATTAGGGAAGTGGCGTGCCAAACCGTTACAAAACATTACATAGGGAGAGGGTCAAAAATTGGTAAAATCACCGTTACGTAATTTGTGCACGGCCCCACATCTGACTGTTCCTCCTTTTTGATTTCGAATCAAAGTGCAAAACCCGGGTTGGACGTTCGAAGGCGTCAACCCGTCCTATTTGCTTGATAAAGTTTCTACGGAAATATCTCAGTCGATTTCTCCGGCCGTGTATGAACGCTTTAGGTTAGGCATTTGCATGTAAACAGTGCGTAAGGACAATGGTTACAAAATGAAAAGCCGAAAAATATTTTTTTTACGATATCTTTCATCAGTTTGGTATTAAAGTCGAGCAAAAACAATTTTTATTCCAGTCCTAAAGGTATGAAAATGGAAAACATTAGAAAACAACAACCTGGAATGGATTTACTACGTGTAAGATGTAGTGACAATATCGCCCCATACCCATCCTTTTCTGCCTAATGTGCTTTTCCGTTTGTCTGCGTCTTATACACGGCTGCTTGGCCCCCTAAGGATTTGCTTAGGAACCCTGTAGAAAGAGACCGACAAAAAATTGACTATTATTTAGTACTCGAAAATAAAAAGAAAAATCCGAAAATTTAGTTCATTTTGTCAAGCCTTCTTACAATTTTTAAATGGCCGACAAAAATCAGCTGCTATCTTTGTGTCGTCATCAGAACGAAGAGTGGGACGCTTTCACAAACTCACAATATACGCTAACAACAAGGAATCAATAATAGCCTGTCAACTTTAAGTGTCTAATATTTCAGTTACTACGTTTACACAAACGTAAAAGCGCTTTTATATAAGGACGGTTTTAAATAAAATCGCTTTCTCCGAGGGTTTATATGTCCTTCATTAAATGTCATTAAATATGTCAGTTTAAAGAAAAAACAAATAAAACAACTTAGTTAACGGCAGATTTTTCGGAAAACCAGGGTTGAGTATTTTCTTTAGGTTGACAGAAATGCGCTAAAGCGTTTTTAAAGTGTTCATAACTATTTTTAAATGGGTTATTAAGCGATAAACTGCTTGCTTAAATCGCTTTAAAATAAAATCGATTCAGTGCTTAAATCAGTTTTAGTGGTGTTCATACGACAACATTTTTAAACCGTCCTTATACAAAAGCGCTTTAAGAAGCCCGTATAAACGAAGTAAGTGTCAAAAAGTGCAAGCAATTAAAGTTAAAACGAATGCCCTGTCAAACTAGGTTTACTGGTGGCACAATTGTAAGGTATTTTTAAATAATTTTATTTTTACGAGTCTTCCATGGCGAAAATGTAAACTAATTCTCTTTACGGCAAAATTTCTGTCAGATTATATCTAACCTAAAAACTTCAAACGTGACAGAAACAAAAATCTAGAGACGTCTTTTCGCGACCGATGTTTTCGAAAGCACATTTTGAAAACATACGTCACCTTTTCAACCGTAACGTCACCGTTTCGAACTATCGCCACTGATCGCCAAAATGACAATTACTGAATGACATTAATCAGCTGTGTTTGTGTGGCTTCTCGTTTTTTGGAGTTCAAAGTTTTTTTTGTGATTTTTCGAAATGGATGTCCTAGATCCACAAGTGAGCCTTTTTTTTGTCGCCGCTAGATAACCTAGGCCTATTTTCATTATTGCTAAAAATTGACAAGTACCGCCATATTGAACCGTGTTCGAAACGGCGACCGAGGCGCTTTCGAAATCCTTTGAAATGTTTTGAACCGTGACGTCACCGTTTCGTCGCCAAAATAACATTTTACGCGTGTTTTCAAAGCGGTTTCGAAATCATCGCTCGCGAAAAGACGTCTTAGGGAGTTGGGATTTTTGTCAACTTCCAAACCTGATTTTGTTCAGTGGGTCATTGAGGTTTGAGGTTAGGTATTTTCTAAATAAAAATGGAACGGATTTGTAAGGAGGACCCCACATTAATTGTAACGTAGGCAGTTTTATTTTATTGGCTGCTGCCAGTTGTTATGTAGGCCCTGGGTTTTATTATATTATTTTTACGTATAACTATCGCAGACATGCTTTAAAAAAGGTTTTGTTTTTGTGAAAACAAATCAAATCGTCTATACATTTTTCTACTTTGGAAGATATTAATTAAACTTAATTTTAATGTAGATTTTTACTAAAAAAAGACTCTTCTTGGTATTTTACTCAAAAATTCGAAAAAAAAAACATTTTTATGACTATTTCTTCTCTTTGTAAAAACAGTAGTTCATCAAGGAACTCCTTTATTTCTCTTTTTCATTTTAAAGGTAATTCCTTCTGCATGGGACCATCAGTGGCATACCTTTGTCGGAATTTAGAGATAAGGAGTTAACGTATGGACCAGGCCATTCAGATAAACAGACAGACCGACATATCGACGCTTTTCTCACGCCCCAGAGCTTAATATTGGGGAGATTTAGTCGCCTCGACACTGTTAACGATAACGTTAAAAAGTCTCAACTATTTTTGTGCCGTTTGGTCAAGCTCATGCTTTTCGAATAGTTAATATTTTAATAACGTTTCATCTTAACGGTACGGGTTGCCTGAATCTCCCCAATAATCTGTTTCTTATTCTTCTTGCGTCATTTTTGGAATTGTGTTTTGCGCAGTTAAGATTCAGATAGTGCGTTAAAAACTCCACATTCCATGTTATTTTTTTTTGGTTGCTTATTTTCACTCTCTCTCCATGATAGCTGGCTTAAAATTAATATACGTAATATATTAGTGCACCTTAGGTTAACATTTTACACTAAGTGAAGAGTTTATTAATAGTTATTGAATATTTATTTTAGTTCAACATTTTAAATAAAATCTTATGAGTTATTTAGAGGTTTCTTAAGAGCTTGTGAGGTTTTGTTTTTTTAATAATAATTAAAACATTTCAACAATCTGGGAAATTAAAACCTACAGGTCTTTTTCTTCTAAAAAAACCAGATCCATCAAGATAAGTCGTCACAACTGCTACGCGTAAGCAGTTAAAAATAATAAAAATTAATCAGATAGCGACTTTGTGACGTTTAACAAAATGCTTCTGTCACCCCAATATATGTCCCTTCTAGATCAATAGTAGATTATTCTAGTAGGAGGTAAAGTAAAGGCGTATCTAACGAAGCAGGCTGTAAATGAAAAAATGAAACAATTGACCCATTTTCGAGTTTGACAGCCTTGGGTATCAAAAAGAGTTGCCACAGAACTAACAAAATAATTCGCAGTTTTGGGGATATAATTAGGGGGCATAGCTTATTACGTGGGACTTAATATTAAAAACACTTAAATTTTAAGGGCTTATATTTTTTAAATCCAACTTTTTCCCAGCCCCTAAGGGCTGTACAGGGGCAATCGCCCACCCCCCTTTTCTCGAGAATATATTTAAAAGATCGACTGTTTTCCATGAAAAAGAGTCAAATTTTTGATAGTTTTTTAAAAACTTTCGTCTGCGGCACCCTATTGGGTTCGTTAGTTAGATTAATTTTTAATTTTAGAACTTTTGCATAAAACTTTTTCTTTGCTTTTGCAACGCTAACGCGACGTTCGACCATCTGCAATCGTGTGCGGAAAAGTGGAACTTTCCGCACTAGTTAGGTAAATTACTATTTCTTGCAACATTTAAAAACGAGATTTTTAAAATTTTTTTGGTCAATAGCCCACGTTGAACAACCTTATTACCCTCTGGACTAGTTCTTTTTCTGTCAAGGTTTTGGATACAGAGCTTTTGGATTCTTCCGCTTTCAATACATCCAAGACATTGTCCAGTTCTAGTTGACTCCACTGACATCTCATTTTCCGACTTTTCAAATGTGACATCTAAAAAAAGACATTGACTAAATTTATTTAATAAAAACATTCAGGGCGGGCAAAGTGCCCATAGGTGCAAATTACCGGAACTTGGGGTGAGCATATTAGCAAATTGATAGAAAGACGAAGTTAAAAAAAACCTCCAAATCAGTTACTCCAACCGAAAAGAAACTAAAAAACAAAAGATCAAAAGATCTTGGGTGGAAATAACGAAAATTCAAACTTGGATGAGCATCCCACAAGGAACACACAAAAGATCAAAGCGAAAAGAGAAATGATTAAACGATGTTTCGCCCTAGGTAACCAGCGTGGGCTCATCAGTAGTTTCACTGGTCACCCTCCACTATACATCATTAAACACCATCATACACTTTGATTTCCAACCTTGAACCACTCACAAATAGGCATCGTTCCGCACTGGTACTTACTTATCCAAGTTACCTGATACGAATTCGTCCTGGCGTGTTACTATTTCCAGTAGGATTATGCTTATTCATAGATATCATAATCCTACTGTAAATATTAACACGCCAGGACGAATTCGTATCAGGTAACTTGGATAAGTAAGTACCAGTGCGGAACGATGCCTATTTGTGAGTGGTTCAAGCATAATCCTACTGGAAATATTAACACGCCAGGACGAATTCGTATCAGGTAACTTGGATAAGTAAGTATCAGTGCGGAACGATGCCTATTTGTGAGTGGTTCAAGGTTGGAAATCAAAGTGTATGATGGTGTTTAATGATGTAAAGTGGAAACCAGTGAAACTACTGATGAGCCCACGCTGGTTACCTAGGGCGAAACATGGTTTAATCATTTCTCTTTTCGCTTTGATCTTTTGTGTGTTCCTTGTGGGATGCTCATCCAAGTTTGAATTTTCGTTACTTCCACCCAAGATCTTTTGATCTTTTATTTTTTAGCAAATTGATGTTGTGACACTATTTTATAAAACACAATTTGCCAACATTTAACGAAAATCTAAAATAATATTGAAAAAAGTACCACGCTTAACGCTTTCTTATTTTGTATCAAAGAGCACAATAAACATTTGACTAAATTTTCTTCAAGCGCCACCGCTCAACTAAGCCAAAATCCCGGGGACTCGATTCTGGGCGTAAGAGAGTAATCATACCCTGAGAAGTGATCAATCGCACATAAGTCATTCGAACGACGCACGGTTGTCGATTTTCCGGAAAACGCGGACATAAATGAAAAAATGAAAAAATTTAAAATGTATCTAAATTTGCCCCTATATGGTTCTCAAGATACTAGGCGAATAGTTGGCCAAAGAGTAAACTATGCTTTGTACGAGTTTGACATTACGTATCAGTATTCAACATTAAATTTCAAATAGAAGACCCAGAGTGTGACAGTATTCAACTGTTAATATCTCGAAAACAGTTGAAGATCGACATAGGGTACGTTATATAAAAATGTTTAGAATTTCAAAACAGAATGCAATAATATACTGGTTGTTTCATTTGAAAGTTTTGGTTGGCATTCTTTTTAATATACCCTATATACATAAAAATATTCTGTTATATTGTAACATTTATATATTGTGTCAATTACTTTAAAGTAAATTTGATTGTTCTAAACTAAAATTTTTAGTTTAATTTTGTGAAGTGAGCTTAAAATTAAAATATCATGTGACTTTAACTGTAACCAAAATTATCACGTGACTGGACACTTAAATATTCACGTGACCATCAGTGCTATATTCAAACTATATTTGACATCCCAACATTTTTGCCTAATTAAAACCCATTCAAGCTCCAATCGTCTTTCAATCTACATGTCCTTCGTAGATCCCCCCTCACACCACCATCACAAATTTAGCTAATTAATAAATATATATCTTTTACCTCTTAAAAATGTCTTAAGATAAATTTGAAAATTCACATGATCATCCTGTGTATCAGCTAAATAAGAATTATTTATTTATGGAAGTTTTTTTTTAATATCCGTGTTTTTACAAAAATCGACCACTGTGCGACTCTAAAAGACAGTCAAGTTTGCCGTAGTATGAGCATTAGCAAGTTCGTGATGGTTTCGTCCAATAGCGTGCTCTAAAAAAATACGAGCGACGTTTTTCACACGAGCTTTCCTACAACTCCCAACTACTGGGTCTAGTCGAGAGAACGGCTTCGCTCAAAAATTGTTGTTCGAGGCAGCTCTGCGCGTGCCCATAACAGTTTGGTGATTATTCTATCGTCTCGTCACTGCTTTTAAGCGCGTTTATTGGTTGAAACTACTTTTCTTCCCTCAGGCGAACGATCATTTCCTATGACTTCCAGAATCGGTACCCGGGAGTCACATTCGCTCAATACTTTTAACCGATTCTGGTGCCAACTGTCGATATCCGATTCATACGCTAAAAAAAAAATCAATGTGGCCGTATAACTAGCTAGTAGTAACTAAACATACACACACAAAAATGACTCTCTCAGCCTAATCCGTGAAAATACGTTAAGAGCATGGGACCTCGGAAAATATTTTAAGGGATGGATTTGCGTCGAGCAGGTTAAAATCTATCAGACTGAGTTATTTTTATTGCCGACCTTTTTTTGGTTTATTATCAAACGTTATTTGTTTACTGATCATCTAATCTTACCTATGTGGTATCATTTAAAGAAATGTTATCAGTGAGTAGGTGTGGCTACTCCACATTATATATACCCATGCACCTTAATTTTTTTTTCCGGGACAGATCCCAATGACTAAACCACATCAAGTGAGAATAGTCAGCAAACAGAAAGGTACCAACACATAAAGGTACTGTTTGCCTTTGTCAAACAAGCAAACAAAATTTTATCGAGTGTTGGTTGTTCGAAAAATCAATACGGCGCTTTTTGTTCAACGCATCTTGCCGACCGTTGCCTATAAAAAAAAGAACCGTGTTTGTTTATGTTGACGAATGACATTTTAACTGTTATATTTTCGAACATTTCAATCAATTACTAAGTTTATACGCGCTAAAACCAGTTTTATATAAGGACGGTTCTAAATGAAATCGCTCTCTGCGAGGATTTATAAAGAAAAAAAAATAGGTTAACAACAGATTTTTTGGGCTGGGCCAGGGCTGACTATACCTTGAAGTTGGAAAATCAATGCGGTAAAGCGTTTTTTAAAGTGTTTATACCGACCTTAAAATCGGTTCTAAAGCAACAACCCAGACAACTAAAACACGTCTATACCACGTCGAGAAGACGTCAAAAATTCGACCAATCACTTCATTTTTGCGACGTCTCTTCGACGTCTGTATCACGTGGGTTTGACCCGCTTTTTGACGTGTCTTTAGTTACGTGAATTAATTTACGTGAATTTGACGTAACATTAATAACATATTGGTCTAAACAGTCGATTTACACTATATTAATTACCGCAAATCAAGGCGTAAAATGATACTTTTACGCCCTTGTGGTCAACTTCCAGCCAAACAGTTATACTTCAAATACTTTTATTAGGTACTCCCGTGGCCGATACCTACTGAGCGAGTTCTTGACGGGGCGGGATATGGGTTTCCATAAAATAAAAAACAAATATTGCGTCAGAGGTAATAAAAATGTTACTTGTATATCTCTGGTCGCCCGAGAGCTTAAAATTAGACGTCATTTATGTCGCGTCAAATGTTATTCCCAAAAAACACATCAAATTCGTGTGACTTGTGTCTTTGTTTTCCTGAAACCCAAATTTCGACGTAAGTTCGACGTCACTTACGTCACGTGAAATTATAGTCCCAAATAACATGTCAAATGCACGTGACGTGACGTGACTGGTTGCCTGGAAAACCGCTTTTTTAAACCGCTTTAAAATAAAATCGATTTGGTGCTTAAAGCGGCTTTAGTGGTGTTTATACGACAAAATTTTTAAACCGTCTTTACATAAAAGGGGCCCGTGTCAATCAATCTTTATTCATCCTTTCGAGCATATTAACAACCCTTGACCCAGGGATTTCTCTCTCAAATTCAATGAAATAAAATCGCTTTTAGAAATCAGGAACCACCGATCAATGATTGATTTTTTTTTAACAGGGTGCGTGGGTTTTTATTTTTTTTTATAAAAAGTTAAATTTTGCAGTTCCCATATCTTTTTCAAGTTACATGGATTGTTAATTAATTTTTTTACGATAACCACTGCCTCTCCGCTCTGCTTATTAAGTGCTCAATATGAACTGCTTCTTACTATAAGAGAACTATATAAGCTCCGCAAAATTACATGGCTCCAAAAGTGAAAAAAATCCACTAGACGGCAAGGCGAAAAATTTGCCTCGAGGTGGCATTTCATATGTCTCGAGACTTTTTTGGTTTTAAAAGCATAGAGAAACAAAAGTTAAAAAGACAAATAGAGCTTTTAAAAAACGATCTTTGCCTTTTGACAATTTCTGACTTTTAAATTACCAAATTTTCTGATCTAATTCATTCAAGCCTGATGGATTCCTAGTATACTAATTAATACAGGAGGTTTCAAAATATAGTATACAGATTTTAAAGTCATATTGTATAGGTCCAAATAAGACTTTTTTTCTAGAAACACAACAAAGTACAGAGCGTTAAAATTTATTCCTTATGGCTGTTGCAGTTTCTAAGATATTATCTTGGTACTGAGTTTTGAAACACCCCGTATATTTAATCGATTCCCTCTGGAAAAGCGCAAAAAGAGCATATAGATTAATTTTACCTTGGATGATAGATCCTAATTGGCGCAACAGATCAATAAAGATACTCTCCGACAGTCAAGCAACCCTTAAGGCTCTTGAATCCTCTATGTGCTGCCAGGACATGCTGAATACCCTTGGACGAATAAACACTGTATGGATGGAGAATAAGTTCCACCAATATTGGAGAGAATTGCCGGGATTCGCACATTCCAAAGAGCTCATTACAGAACCCTGCAGGAAGAGGGCCGGGAAACTCATTGAGCTCACCAGGCAGGAGATCCGGATAAATGTTGATCTATATACCGGAAACTGCTAGCTGAAAGTACCATAAACAGCATGAGTCTGAGTGAGGACACCGAATGTAGGCTCTATATGAAGGAGGACGAGACAAAATTAGAAAAAATAAGGTTTATGTAAGCGCGTGTAGTGTGTATATACTTACTTATTTTTAGTAAAACAACTCTTATTCTTCCTTTCTTAGAGATCGAAGATGAGAAAAATCTTCCGTAAATAATGCGAAGTATGCAAGAAAGGGAATTTATTGTAAAGCTTCGAGTGGTTTTCTTGTTTTCTTCCGCTAATTACTTGGGTTAGTTATCTTTTTTAAATAGTTAAGAACAGGCAGGCACTTTAACTATATCTCTTTTTGTGTTGTCTTAAGGCTGAAAACGATTTCGCTGTGCAAGGTTTTATGGACGCATAAAAATTGATTTTTTGCCCAAAAAAAGGCATACTTGACTTTATTATACCGTCAGGTCGGTTGTAATTTTGTTTTCTATTTTTTCAGGGGTATCGCAAAAGCTGGAGAACCAAATAACTTGTCACCTTTGTCTCCGGGAGTCAGGTACACGGATCCAGATGTACATGGCACCCTCAGAAGGAAACAGAGAAGGTAGGTGTGCACTCAAAAATAATACAAAAATAAATAAAAAATATATAAAACACATACAAAAAAAATAAAGAGAAAAAATAAACAATATAAATACAAAATAATACATAAAACTATTATTAAGAAAATTAAAATAAAACAATTAACAAAATATTTACCACAAAACTTTTGATTAACACAAAAAAAAAAGATTCATATGAAGGGTTTGTGAAGACAATAACTTACTGCTTCTTTTTGGTATAGGTTAGCTTACGAAAACGCCGGTCTATTGGAAGCTATTGCCAAAGGTGCTAACCTAGCTATCAACGAATGTCAGTATCAGTTTAGAAATTGGAGGTGGAACTGTTCGACCAGAAACTTCCATCGAGGGAAAAATTTGTTTGGAAAGATTGTGGAAAGAGGTAAGTCAACACAATAAGTTTATTAGGAAATCAAAATAAGAAAGGCGCCCTTTAATGAAAAGCCCTCAAATATCCTAAATCCCCGTTTTTGTGGTAATCGTCAACAAATTTTTAATCGGGCTGCAGTGGGATAGAAGAGTATTTTTACGTTTGCTGACGAAAACCGTTTGCGGTTATGTTTACCTTTAAAAAAATGTGTTTTTAGAAACATTAATTAAAAAAATATATATATAACCACTCCGCCAGTGCGGTTGCCCGCTGAAAATGGCCTAACGCTGCGCGTGCCTTAGCCCGAGTTTATCAAAGAACCAAAAGAACTTTACTGGCTCGCTCGAATTACTAGGAATTCGCATAGAAATATTGAGCGCCAATAACTCCGCATACTTTTGTTTCAGTTTTGATCCAAATCATTTTTTTAACTTAAAAATGTTGTATGTGCAAGTGTACCAGTGAAAACTTGGAGTGCAAAGGGTAGATTTTAGATCCCAACCTCGGTTTCAAAAACAAATGGAAATCCAATCCAATCCATCGGGTATGTACTTGTTCCAACTTCTCACTAATAATGAGGATTATCAAAACGAAGTTATGCCTGAATCTACATGTATCTTCTTGATACCAATAAATAGGGTGTGCCAGAAAAAAACCGCAATTTTTGAAATGATTAGAAGCTTGATTTTGAAGGTAAACTTTGGTCTATTTAAAAATTTCTTATTTCTTGTCCGAATTTTTAAAATGTTACATCGATGTGCTTCGAAAAAATGTGGCTTCGTAAACGATGATTCAGATTTATTGCAGGGTCGCACACAAAAAAAAAATAAATACGTCCGCCATCTTGGATTTTTAGGAAATGTCGAGTTTGAGATTGGTCCTATAAATTTTAAAGCTTTGGCTTTCTAAAAAGCTAAATATTATTAAAATCTGACAATTTATATTATATATATTTTTTTTTTTCTGTATACATGATCATACATGAGAAAGATTAAAAGCATGCATTTCCATTGTACAGGGTGGATTCTCTAAACGGAACGGTGCTTCTAGCGGGTCAAAATTTGGTTCAATAAAAAAATCCAAATCGAAAAACACGTCAACTGAGATTTTTCATTTCCTTGGATTTTGTGTTTTGTATTTTTTTTTAAATGGGAGACCCTGTATATTTTGCAATTTTTGAAATCTGCAAATAATTTTCTCTTCAGCAATACCACACCGAAGGATCTATCTTTTACGATAATCAAGATATTTGTATCTAAATCTGTATGGAAATCTTCGATATTCATTCAAATATCCGCCGTTAAACAGGAATCAAGAATCAAGAATCAAAAATTTTATTTAACCACGTTTTGTACACAAATACAATTGTAGCAAGTCAGACAAAGAGAGAAAAATATATAACATAGAAAAGTTAAAAAACAATTGAATAAATAACAAAAAACACTTAAGTGTATAACAAACGATACATATAATACATTTGTAGTAAAACTAAGAAACATTGCTAAAAAAAAGGAAAAACAGAAAACTTAATTTCTATAAGTCTTCATAAAGAATTTGTATTCCTGTACAGAGTAGAATGCTTGACTCGCCAGGATACTCCTAACTTTAAGTTTAAAATGTTTTTTTTATCTAAGTCTGTAATATTTTTAGGTAAAATATTATAAAGTCCAATATCAAGTGAGTTTTTTTTTTGGAAAGTTCGAGTCTAAATCCAGGAGCTCTAATAAGTTCTGCTGATTTTGTGCAATAGTTATGATAGGTAGCGTAAAATGTTTTATTTTCGTGTATTGTAACCAACTGGTTTAAAACGTACAAACACGGTAAAGTAAGAACCTTTAAATCCTTAAAAAAAAGGCCTACAGTGAGCTCTAAAACCGGCACAGACAATACATCTTATTGCCTTTTTTTGTAATCTAAATATTATGGAAGAGTCAGTAGAGTTTCCCCAAAGATGAACACCATAGGAGAGATGGGAGTTAAATAGAGCATAATACACTGTTAAAAGAGTGGGTCTCTCAAGAAAAGTCTTCAGTCTTTTAAGAGTAAATATTACAGAAGCTAATTTTCTAGATATTGATGCTATATGAGGTCTCCAGCTTAATCCACCATTTAAAGTTATTCCCAATAACAGTATTGCTATATTCCGCTTTTTGATTCAGCAGGTTTTATTTATTAAGAAGGCTCACCTCATCTTTACCGCTACATTTCAAGGACGTATCGTCACAATAACACACACAACCAAAAATAGATAACAATTCCATACAAGTTTAAATGCCTCTATCTTGGAAATTATAAGAGATCCCACCAAACACAAATCGCCGGCATTGAATCGGGCCCATTTCGACAACGTCGGCAGTGTGTCGTCATCGGCGACTACACTCTGGCCCGATGTTGGTCAGATTGCAATTTTCAGTTTTTAGTCGATAATCGGCAACTGACGGAGGTCCACATTACTACAGTCGACTTTATATCGACACCACTTTAGGACCGACGATGGTCTTATTGGAACTTTGTTTAATCGGACGAGAATCGGCAACTGACGATGGCCCGATTTACTATAGTCGACATTATGCCAACGCAAACCTTATCTGCTTTAGGGCCGATGATGGTCCGATTGGAACTTTCTTTAATCGGTCGAGAATCCGCAACTGATGATGGCCCGATTTACTATAGTCGACTTTATGCCGACGACCACTTTATCTGCTTTAGGGCCCACGATGGTCCGATTGGAACTTCGTTTGATTGGTCGAGAATCGGCAACCGACGATGGTCCGATTACGTCACCTTAAAATTTTTAAACTGCTTAATAGTTACTTTCTAGTAAGTAGAAATGGCGCTAATGTTACTATGTTCCCTGTACAGTGGAAGATAATATTATATATATAATGAGCAAAGATATTTCAAAACTAGAATGCGGACTTGACAAGATGGTGGTACTTCTCTACAAGAATCACCTCTTCTGCCACTTAAACCAGCCGACTGTTTAAGCACCCACATTATCGAAACTTTGTAGTTTGCCAATGTCGGGCCGCTTTAAGCTACCACAGACGGACCTCCGTCAATTGCCGACGTTGGACCGATTTAGGAAACCAATGTCGGACTTTAATAGTTTACCGATGTCGGGCCGAGACCAGCTTGCCTACGTTAGATCGACCAAATTAAGCAGTTATGGGCGGATGGTCGGTACCATGTGGTTAAACCACATCGGACCTTAATCGTACGGCGACGATATGCCGATGTCAGCAAAAAGTAAAATTTACCATTGGTCCGGCGTCGGGCCACAGTCTAACGCTGCATCGGCAAACATACATTGGGCCTACATCGCAAAGCGGACAAAAAATACTGCTGATCCGATGTCGTAAATCGACATCGTGTCGATGACGATAAATTCGGCAATCGACATCGGACCGAAGAAGGCCCGAGGGAACCGTGTTTGCTGGGATAGAGTATTAGTGTGTGGTATTATCAAAAAGATAATTTTTTTTAGAATTCAAAAATGTCAAACTATACTGGGTGTCCTAATATATACAAAAAAAACGACATAAAAAAAAATCCAAGATAGCACGATTACAGAAAATTAAAAATCTCAGTTGACATGTTTTTGGATTTTTTTATGAAACCAAATTTTAACCCTCTAGAAGCACCGTTAGAGAATTCATCCTGTAATTATTCAATAGAAAATGCATCATCTTATTCTGTCTATCATATGTTCTATTTTTTAGTTTATTCTATTAGGTGTTCGATTTTTTCCTTATGGCCCAAAAACTTACCGTTTCTAAAACTTAACAAAGGATCGTAAATCACCATAATAATAGAGACGTAGTTGCTTGGCCAAGAGCGACTAAAAAAGACCTCAAAAATGCCAACAACGATCTCTCGACACCAAACAACGTTAAAACACGAGTCGAAGAAAGAGTTATTTGCCACGTACGGAATTATGATTTTATTTATGATCAATATGATTTATAACATCGGCAGAGAAATGTCGATATCGAAAAAACATAACTGAAATGCTATCGATACTTGAGATATTTAAGCGCGCGACATGGAATTCTCAACTGGTATAAACATCGCTATAAAACAATCGGTGAAGAAGAGAAAATTTTATGAAGTTCTGCAAGAAGTAGTACCCAGAATATTAAACGATTTCAAGAAACATTAGAATTGGCAACACCGTAACTAAGATCACTACTAGTAGTAATAGTAGTGGTAGTAAAGAGGCGGCCCGCGGGCCTTAACATATCTTATTTTGCTTTCTGTTTCCTGTCTTCTGCCTGCCAGATGCAGTGCCGATTTTTCTTTCGACCCGCAGGCTGGACAGACGGGATCATCTGCTAGTAGTGGTAGTATAGGGCCGGCAATGAGGTCTCTTTATGGGCCCTTTCTGCCATACACCGTTCCTTTCCCCTATGCGCCCGCTTCCGCACCCATTTGAGCGAGTGCAGCTCTTCTTCCTCTATTGTGGGAAATCCCCACTTTAACTGCTTTGATCTGGCATATGCATCGCACTCTGCTATTAAGGGCTGCGCCGATTCTTCTTCGAGCCCGCAAGCGGGACACTCATTTGCGTCAGATGTTTATTCAGCCGATTGTGCTCAGTCAACATCCCTGTCAGCAGTCCAATGTCCTCTCGGGTCTTGGCTAAGAGCCATTTAGTTCTGGCTACATTCGGACCATCCACGAATAACTTAGACTATCTGCACTCTGATTCTTGCCTCCAGAACGTCTTCAGTTCATTATTCGCCCATTTGTTGAGCTCACTCTGTACCTGTTTCCTTGTTATTCCCAGACGACAGTAGTCCAATGTCCTTTCGAGTTTTGTGCAGAGGCCATTTGCTTCTGGCTGCAACCAGGCCTTTAGCAATTGTTTGGACTGTCTACAGTGACCTTGAGGACGATGTCAGTTCATCGCTTACCCATTTGTTTATCTCGCTGTACCTGTTTCCTTGTCATTCCCAAAAGAGGTCCTGGTGGTCCTATATATTGAATTTCTACACCTATTCTGGCATGCTCGTCCACCCACATCAGCGCCACCCTCTTGTTTTGAGCCAATGTCTGCAAAAAAATCTTGAAAATATCTTAAAAAGGAAATTTTTTAGAAAAAAATCTAAAAGTTTAGAAAAAGCATTATAGAACGTTACTTAACTTTAAGAGGCATGCATTATTTGGTATAAGTTTAAGTAAACTAATCGCATAATACTGATTGATTCTCTATAAAATGTTATTGATCTTAAACGGCGATCGATATACATGGCGCTGTCATCGTCGACGTTTACCAGAGTTTATTATCGGTCCGCGCCAATATTTTATTAGATAAAATCAATCAATTTATTTGGTCGTTTCTCGCGGATGAAACCGGCTCGCGCAACGAAAAAAAAACAAGAGCCCATCGCGCGCAAATGCTATAAATGCAAAAAAGACGGTCATATTTCCGAGCCATGTTGTAATGTCTGTTTTAATAGCCGTGCCGGGTTTTTGCGCCGGTTCTTCTCTCATGCGATAATTGATGGAAATCGATCGAACACTGTATTATACCTTGCTATATATTAAATTACTGTGTTATTGTATACGACGGCCTGTTTTTATGTTAAGATTTTCTTTGATTGTTTCCTTGTTTGCTTATATAGAATTTCCAGCCCTAAGGAAAGTCGGTTTTCTTTTTGTGTTAGAATTAGCAATACTGTAAGTTAGTGTGGAACTGCCTACAGCTCCTAATAACCCTAGCCAACTACAACAAGCAGGTAACACTTGCGTGGGTGCCGGGTCATACGGGGTGGCTGGCAATGAAAATGCATATACCCTAGCTAGCGGAGGATCTGTAAAACAGTTCATAGAATCTAAATCTGTGTTCGGTATATCAAAAATCTCATTGCGTGGCCTTGTGAAGCGATGGACCAGCAACGAACACACAGACTATTGGAATCAGACACTAGGACAACAACATAGCAAAACAATGATGAAATGTCCATCGGCATCATTGGCCGAGGAGATACTTAAGCTTTCGAGATGTCAGATTAGAATAGTGACAGGACTCTTAACAGGTCACTGCGCACTGAGAAAGTATCTGCACCAATTCTAGAAGAGGCATTTTCTCAATAGGGAGGCTCTCAGAGGACACTTGTAAAGAGGGTGCTGAACTTAGCGAAGGGTTCGAACCTCTTTTAGGTGAAGGGATACAATAAGCAATTAGCTGCAGTGTTAGGGAATCCTTACCTTGCTGTATATCAATCAATCAACCAATCAAGTTAGGGAGTAAACTACGACGTAAAAGTAAAAAAGAAACATCAGTGAAAGATATAGAGCACAGAAATTTAGTTGGAAGATCAGAACAATTTTGGCCAACAAACCGAAATTGGAGAAAAACCTAACAGCCCAGTCATCAAAATTAATTTTGCAGATAAACGATATACAACTACAGTAATAAACAACAAAAAACAATGAAAAATTGTAGAGGTTCTACAAAAGGAATATTACAGAGAAGTAAACTCAGAAAAACACCACAGAAGATACTTCAACGACATTGAAAGGAGCAAACTCACACCGCACTGCAGGAAAGCAACGAATATGTGTGGACTGCCGAAAATTCATAAAGAAAATATGTCTTTTTGACCGATAACCAGTTCTCGCATTAGTCTCTTCAAGGAAAGTCACCATCATTCGTCAAAAATTCCAATCAATGCCATTATGGATTTGTTGAAATACTGTCATCAGAATTCTTACTTCCAGGACCACATATTCGTCATCTGGAAAAAGGTCAATAACACACTAGAGCAATTCTTCAATCATGCCAACAGCATAAGAAACTACATCAAATTCACTTTGGAAAAAGAAAAAAATTCAACTCTCTTTTCTTGATGTTCTAATCACCAACCATAATCACTTTCGTATATTTCGCAAACCAACTCATACTGGACAATATCTAAACTTCAAATTAAACCACTCCACATCAACCAAACTGGGAATTGCAAAATCTCTCATAGATCGAGTCACCTACATCTCCAATACAGAAGAAGCTTTAAATAAAGAAAAGCCAAAAATTTCTTCAACTACTGGATCAATAAAACTCTTTAGACCACACCAACACAAAGGATGACAGACGGTAAATACTGAAAGGAAGCTACAGATCACGAGCGAAAAATTCGACAAGGGGACACAACTGGATTGCTGGGAAAATCAACATTATATGGAATGGAAAGAGGTAAAGATCGTTACCAAAGAGGAAAATCTATTCAAGCGAAAATTCAAAGGAACAGCATTCATACAGAGAAATCAGGAGATAACAGATATTATAAACATTCGAAACATTGTGAAAAAGTAAAATATGAAAACAATGGAAGTTCAAATGTCTAGTTTACTGTCAAGTTCAATATCTTCTACTGCCTTCAAACATTCTATTTTTAACGTTTCCATGCATTTGCTACTTATTATTTAAACTCATAGAAATTGAGTGCTGACCGAGGCGGCAGGCCAGACTGCTGTCTTCCTAACTTCAAACAGAATATGCACTGCTCTTGCCATATCCGCCATTAGTGTCAAAAATACTACTACTTAGCCTGTGTCAATTTGGCCCAAGCGTCCCAATAAATCCCTGTGAGGCTTACCCAAAAAATGTGACGCACATGTTTGTCAAGATCAAATTCTCCGGCGATATCATTAAGATCTTAACCCAAATCTTTTTAAGTCCGAGCGACATGTTTACCCGAAAAATCAAGGCGCTTAATCTCTTAAAGGTACTTAAGTGAAATTGACACCTTCGAAAATGGTACCCGAAAAGGCAGTTCCATATTTGACAAGCCGAAAAATCGTCGGATGGTTCCCTCGGATCGAATTTCTCGATAATCAAACAAGTGGGTGCTCTTGAGAAATTTTTGGACCTGTTTTTAATTTCGTTTATTTTGTTGCTTAGCGTCTTGCAGTGTCTTTAGTCTTAATTATGCAATATATCTAATACTACATAAAGTCGGCATAGCCTGACTTTAATAAAGTCGGCACTATTTTGGACAGTTTCGGATGAAGGTCAAACAACTACAACATATTTTTAGGTACTTTACCCACCAGGTATGAAATTACTGAAGCAAATCCTCCCATTTTTCGTGTGAATCCCGCCTCCCATTCCTTGGTCGGATAGCCCGAACTGTAGGTATAAGATAGGCACGGCAACCAAGAAGAGCGCCGTCTATAACATCAATTTTACCATATTAGTCAGTTCTGATAAGAATAATTGTTTGTTTGGAAGTTTCAGACTTTTCAGAATTATCATGACTTGGAAATCGAAATAAGAAACATTAAGAAGGATCTGCAGCAGAATGGTTACAGTCTTAAACTTATAATAGATAATATTTCTAAATTTCAGCAAACAAGACAGAGATTACAAGACGAAAACTAATAATGCAATTCGAAACCTTCTTAGTAAAACACAACCGGAGAACAAACAAAATAAGGAATGTATTTACCAAGTTCCGTGTGAGTGTGGTGAATCATACATAGGCGAAACAAAAAGACCACTATCTGTTAGGCTTAAGGAATATTATATACGAATATGCAAAGAGGTAAAACAACGAAATCAGGAATCGCCGAACAGGCATGGTCAAAACAATACCGAATTAAGTGGACAGAAGCAAAGGTTTTGCACAAGGAGTCACACTAGAAGAAACGAAAATTCCTCGAAGCTGCGTTTATTGGGCAGAATCAGGGTATTTTCAGTAAACCAAGTGTTGAAATTCCAAATATTTGGAAGCCCCCCCTTGGGCGGAGCCAACTTCTTAAACTTTACTTTGCATGACTTCCCATAGTATATAAGTACGTAGCCTTTTTTTTGGGTATCAAGGGGAAATCTTGCATAAGACGCCCGAACTACTTTCCTGTCAGAGTCATTTCTCCTCTACCAGGAGAGCCCGGGTAGTGTCGGATTCCTAACGACTAAAACCCCCCAATTGTGGCTCCGACCAGCCTGATGGCTGGCCAGAGTTACTGCACTGCAGCCATTACTGGCTTATTGTGCACCCTTTGATCCTAGTTTAACCACTCCACTCCCCTGTACGAGTTTATACAGGTCCTTAAGGGAGCAGTTCCTAGTGTTGATTCTAGTTTAACCACACCATTAAATTTTCCCCTGTACGAATACGTAGACTTAGGAATAGGTTGTAGTTTGCACCTGAAGACGATCAGAGATTGTACTGATCGAAACGTCGTGTAAAAATAAAATTTAGACAATGGATGTCCCAAACACAGAGTTAATTTCAAGAATAATTGTGTTTTGTCCTTTACAGTTGGATAATAGCACTTAAGCGTGAAAATTTAAGTAAAACTTCCCTGTTTGTTTGTTTCAGTCATTTTATGGCAGGTGGATAAAGTGTCTGAAGATATGTAGTAGTTTTTTATCCTTCATAAAAGTAGACATATGCTTAATCTTAAGAGCATCAATTAGATCAGAATTGAATTCGATGCAGTCAAACAGCACTCAAAGCCCAAGAGGTGGCACAAGTGACATCCAGACTGGCATATGACTGTATGGATGCGCACGTTAGCCAGGGTTTTATGTCATCAGGAACGTCAGAGCCCGTATTCTTCAATTTCGAGGAACGGAATGCTGCCGAGAATCAGAAACGCTTCTGATTTGTCGAAATCTCAGTTTTCTGTCACTATTCTGTCTATTTTGGCACTAATGACTTTGTTCGTAAGCGGTTTTGCCGTCCGTTTACTCTCCTCATGTAAGACAGGAGATCAAAATCGCTTAGAACTAATGCCATTACTGCCAAAACTGACAGAAATGTGACAAAAAAATGAGAATTCGGCCAATCAAGTGCGTTTCTAATTCCCGGGAGCACTCCTTTTCTCGAAATTTAAGAATACGGTCCCAGGAAAAAAAAAGGCTCCGGCACTCTTTTGCATTTCTGCAAAATTGCTAAAGCAAAAGCCAAGCAATTTATAAGACAGTGAATCACTAAGAGAACCAATGCAATGGTCTGATAATTAGAATGCCCTCTGCCACCCAAGGGTCACTGGCAAAATTTCTACAAGAGGGCGACACTACAATTTGTTTTGTAACGAAGGGTTTAAGCACTATGTACAGGGTGATTCGTTATATTTGGACACCCCGGTTATCGCGGTTAATATTAATGATAGAAAATATGTTATAAGGTAAGATTTTAATAGTTTGTTCCAAATTTTTTGAAAATTTTGACAAATGCTGTCAAATGTCATTCCATATGTCCAATTTTAACATCAACTTTTATATATTTTATTGAACACCCTGTATTTTTTATTTTGTTAAGTTTTGTTTTTCTTTCTTATATCAAAAATATATCAATTGTCTAGGTGCGGTAAACAGTTTTCGAGATATTGCATGTTTTTGGTGGATTTTTGCACTCTCGTTAATGCTCTTAATATTAAAGATAGAAAAAAAGTTTAAAGGCGATTATGGACTGAGACATAAAATATTCAACACGATTTCAGGCCTAAGAAGGCGTTATGAACTTTGTGTTGAAGTAAATGGTGATATGTTCGAGCATTTGTTAGATTAGTATATTTGTTGTGGTCGTTGTTGTTGTCGTTCGTATTTAAAAATAGAGTGGTCCTAATTTAGTTTAGTAATTTATACATTTGACATAGAAATGACATTTGATATTTTCTGGCAAAATATATATAAGTCCGTAAAAAATTCACACTTTTGTTTTTAAATTTTTTGCCTATCTTTAATATTAACGGCACTAACGGGAGTGCAAAAATCCACCAAAAATATGCAATATCTCGAAAACCATTTACCGCACCTAGACAATTGATATATTTTTGAAATACAATAGGAAAATGACACTTGACCAAATAAAAAAATACAGGGTGTTCAATTTAAAATAAGAAAGTTAATGTGAAAACTTGACATATGGAATGACATTTGACAGCTTTTGTCAAATGTTTCAAAAAATTTGGACAAAATTATTAAAATCATACCTTAAAACATTTTTTCTATCTCTAGTATTAAGGGCTATAACCGGGGTATTCTTCCAGTGTGCGCAAAGTTTATTGCGAACAAAAATTTGTTAAAAACAAAGAACCCCGCACACGGAATTTTTTTGATATGTTGTAAGCTTGGACAAGGGCTTTAAAAATTGCGACCTAAAAGTTGGTGAGACATTTAGTTTGGCTACAGCGGCGTATCAAAGGTGGGATAAAATAACATTTAATTTCCGCAGAAAACCTACAGGTATTTATTTATTTTTTAAAGGATAGAGTTTGTTTCTGACAGATTAGGTCATTGGCGTACCGTAAAATTATTAAAATACTGTTTATTTTTTCATTAAAAGGGCCAATTTAACGAAATTAGGTGTAAATGTATGTTGTGCTATTTTATAGTTTTTTTTTAGTATATTTTATAAAAAGATAAATCAGTGGTGTAACATCCAAATAATAAAATATTATTTACTAGCAGTGTAAACTACCAGAAAGGTTTTCAATTTGATTGGAAATCGTCTCGAAGCCCTTTTATAATTTTGATAGTTGTCGATTGTGGCGTAGTGGCGTGATGTAAAATATATTGAAATTTTTATTTTGTTCCGTTTTTTTTAATGAATTTGACCCAAAAAATGATGTTGGCTGTTACGAAAACATTTGCTTTTGCCTTCTTTTTTTCTGAACGGATACATCAACCAACTTCTCTCCGTTTATTAACCCACAGCACGCATATTCACGCGTAAAGTATTTTTCCCAACCTTGATTGCTTGCCCGAACTCCGCTCCGCGGCTTTAGAGTCATCGGCAGTTGCGTACGAAAAACAAATACAATTTTCCGCACTAGTAAGAATAATAACAATTACTTGCTTTAGAAATTCGTGATACTTACTCGCCTTGAGTTTCATAAAAAAACTTAATTTATGGGTCACCCTACGCCACTGAGTTGGAATATTTATATTGAAGCAAAATAATAGATGAGTAAGATTCTATTACTAATGCACATAGATTTAATTAATAAGTTCAATTATCAAATTATCAAAAGTATAGGTAGTATTTTAATATTTGGATGTTACACCACTGATTTATAATTTTAGAAAATATCTAAAAAACTATAAAATAACACAAAACACATACCCACATAATGTCGTTGAATTTGTGCTCTTAATGAAAAAATTTTAATAGTATTTTAATAGTTTCACGGTGCGCCACTGACCCAATCTGTCAGAAAACATTGCAAAAAAATCTACAAATGTACATTTACACTATGCTTCAAAAAAGAAATAAATACTTGCATGTTTTCTTCGGAAAATATAATTTCACAATGATATTTTATCCCATATTTGATATGTCGCTGTAGCCAAAACAAATGTCTCACCAACTTTTAGGTCGCATTTTTTTAAAGCCCTTGTCTAGACCTACAACGTATCAAAAAAATTCAAAAATCGCCCGATTTCTGGGTTACATGGACGGGTGTGCGGGGTTCTTTGGTTATAAAAACCTTATAAGCATTTTCAGTCGCAAGTTATGAGCTTTTAATTACTACCATTTTATTTTTAACCCCTGTTGACTGTTAAACGCTCGTTTTCAAACCTCAAAAAAAGAACGACAATCATTAATTGTGCAAGACATGATAGAGCCATCACTCTCGAACGTCACAACTCATCAAAAAATAATAACAGTTTTAACGCGCCACTCACAAGAGCTCTTATAGTTACATAAAACAGCTAATAAAAACACTGAGTTAGTCGCACATAAAAAAGCTGTCCCCTCGACCCAGGACAGGCTTATGCCTTCATAAAGAGCGGATTAATGTAGCCGACACTGTATACATTTGCATCACAATAGCATCGGCTTGTAGACGTTTTGTATATGAGAGGAGCTTAAACCTGGGGGGTATGCTTTTCGATTTGGTCAAATTAAATGCATATTGGTTTTTTTAATAGCTAATGGGACAGTTTTTAAGTTATATAACATCTGTTTGACGAGGCGGATGTAGAAAATAAGTGAAAAAACGGATTTGATTTAGTTAATTATAAGTTTTCTTATTTCATAGGGCTAATTTTACAGCCAAACGTAAAACTCAAGATTAAATCATAGTTTAATCTTGATCTTTGGATTAAAGTGAACAAGTTGCTCAATTTTATAAGTCGCAGTGGGATTAGCTGTAGGATTAGAAGCACAACAAGTTTTTTTCTAGTTTTAAAAGACTACATTCTCTTGACATACAAATTCCAGGTAGTTCCGGAGATAGGCGAAAAAAAACGAAACCTTTATTTTTAGTTTTTATTTTTCTGCGCTCTTATTCTTAAAGCTATCAAAAAATGCTTAAAACTTTCTACAGGTACTTTTTTAGGATCTACCTAATAAGAGGTCCATTTTCGACATTTTACATTTCTGTGTGATAGGAGCACTGTCAAGTTCATTTTTTCTTATGGACACATGCTTTTTTTCTCCCGCCGTTTGTTTCATAAAGGACAAGTACCTGATGTTTTGAGTTAATTGACCATCATAAGCCCAAAACAAAGAAAAAAACGGATTTTTAAAATATTAGGTAAAGTTATTTTGTTATAACAAAATATCTTGAGTCAGTTAAAAGCAAAAATTAAATTTGTGCTGATGATGGTCAGTAAACCCAAAACGTCAGGTGACTTGTCAAAAAATGATTGCAAAATGTTATCTGTCTTCCTATATGAACCACACGGCAGAGAAAAAAGGATATGTCCATAAGAAAAAATGAACTTGACAGTGCTCCTGTCACACTGAAATGTCAAATTTCAGAAACGGTCTTCTCAATAGGTAGATCTTAAAAAAGTGCCTGTAGAAAGTTTTAAGCATTTTTTGACAGCTTTAAGAATAAGGGCGCAGAAAAATTAAAACTAAAAATGAAGATTTCGGTTTTTTCCGCCTATCTCCGGAATTATCCGGAATTTGTAAACTTTTTCTTTCAGTTTTGAGCAAAGCATCAAATTGTGCAACTTTGCCCTAATTTAAAGCTTTTCGTGTCTCCTACCGTTTAGGTGAAACACCCTGTATAGGGTTGATTATTTTAACCATGGCACCAACTAGAGTCAAAACCAAATTTGATAAAAATCAGTCCAGTAGTTTTTGAGATATCAGCGTTGGTTACAGACAGACGTACAACCAGACGCCACAACAAAAAATGTTCAGGATTGTCAGAAACGCAAAGATATATAGTATATACAGTATAAAACGCACTAGTTTTTGTTGACATCTGTCAACCAATGTGTCAAAAATTAAAAAAAACTTATTTTTTTGCCAATGGTTTTAGCTTCATATTAAAGGTCATATTACTCTATTTACTAAGCGAAATAAAAAAAAATTGTACACAAGTTCATT
Organism: Oxystoma pomonae; assembly: GCA_963921995.1. Lineage (NCBI taxonomy): Eukaryota > Metazoa > Arthropoda > Insecta > Coleoptera > Brentidae > Oxystoma > Oxystoma pomonae. Next base: position 117,532,658 of record OY998166.1, on the reverse strand, counting down.
ATTGGCGGCCCATTTGGGGGCCCTCACTAAAGATCCAGGGCCTACCAACATTTTTTTCATGTAGAGGTACCACTTGTGGCACCTTTTTGGAAAGCTTGTTAAAAAGGAAATTCGATTAAATAATTTTTTTTGACATCTGTCAACCCATGTGTCAAAAATTTAAAAAAACCTATTTTTGGTTGGAAGCTAAAAATAAGATTTTTCAAATTTGTGACAGGTTGATTGACAGATGCCAAAAAAAACTAATGCGTTAATTTTTTTTAACAAGCTTTCCAAAAAGGTGGCACAAGTGGTACCTTCCTTTAAAACCTCTTCCCTAAAGGGGCACCGTTCCATTTAAAGAATCCACCCTGTATATATGTCAGCTCGGTGTGATAATGAAACTTACTGGTCTGTGGGATATTCCAACTCTTGTCGAATTTCCTCGTGGTCAATTTCGCATATCTCTTTGGACAATCTAAACCTCTTTTTAAAATCTACATTGTCGTATTCCTCCAAAGGATTTGTTCTAGGACGACAAATAATTTTTGGCCTTCTTGGTGCATCGACCATGTCAATAATTTCGTTATCATCTTCATCCAGTTGATCAAAAATAAATTCACTCATCGATCATAGGGATTCACTAAATACTTAGTTTTTTTTACCAAAACAAATTTTTAACAATTATTTTGAGGTTATGTTTTTTCGGTAACTATTAAACTGAAGTTTAACAAACACCCCGACTGCCAGTTAAACCGAAATTTGTTGGCAAACTGCACCTATAAAACGTTAAAAAGTCGACATCCGTGGTTTAAACTGAGGTTTGACGTTTACCTATTAGTTGTAAAACAGCGCCTTAACCGTTTTTATTGCGTCCCAGCTTTTTTTTTTGAGGCACCTAAAACCCGGTAGATTTTCCTTCACCGCTAAGTACTGTAGAAGGTACCTCTTACAGTTGTTCTCTCCTCAGTAGTAAAAGTAAAAGTAACCTCCTGTATACCTTTTCCCCTTTTAATTTTATAAAGTAGGCTAACGACATTTTTTTCTCAGCTCTGCTTGTATTTTATACACAAACGTTTCTCGTTTTATGTTATTAAATAATTAATATTGCATAATGAAGTGGTTAGTATGTTGGTAATTATTAAATTAGATGGTACTTAAGCCGAACGGCTTTAAAATGACATTATCGGCGGTAACGTTAAAATTAATAGCGTCAATTATTGGCCAGTTTACGGAGTAATTTACCGAGTTTGAAGTGGAGATTTCACCTATAATTTTATTGCGAAATATTTTGACTATTTGGACGTTTTATTAGTGAGTAGACATCGTATTTTTGACCCTGCGGGAAGGATACGCTTCCTCGCCTCTTCATCGCACAGCAAAAAAATAATTTAATAAATTATAGGCTAAGCTACATAGGAAAAATAGAGATAGAAATTAGAACGCATTTTTTTATTGACAAGCTTAGGAACGTCCACCGTTTAATATACTGAAGCTAGAGCTTTTCAGGGTCTACATTTATCTCCTGATTATATTTTTTCATAAATGGCACAGGAAGGCTAAAAAAGTAAAAAAACTGTAGTTCAACCCCTAAATTTTTCACTAAAATGATCATAATTGTTTAAATAATGAATTTATGAATTTTTTTATACCCATAGTTTCGATGGGGAATCTTATTATCTAACTGCATCTAAACTGCATGCATCTAAACTGCATATTTAAGCCGCAAATCGCGAAAAATAAATGCACCCCGAAATCTAAGATGGCGGAAAAACCTCCGGGGGGGGGGGATGAAGTCTAAAACTTGGGTTTAAGCTTCTTTATATAGGCCCTGACTATTTTCAAAGTTTCATCCTGTCCGCTCCGATTCCGAACTAAAATTCTAGATTGCTTGGACTAATCCAAGAAAAACAGGAAAATACTTTTAAAAATCTCGTAAATGAAATAATAATCGTTTCCATAGCGATGTGTCTTTTTACTCGGTGACGTTCATTGTTGCGACATTTTAATCTTTGAGAATTTTATATTTTGACGTTATTTTTAAGTGATTTTTTTTGTAAATACTTGGTAAAAACTGACACAAATTTGGAGAGTGGTAGGTATATTAAATGTCGCTTATTTTTTAAGTACTTTCCAAAAAATATAAAAAATGCTTGAACCAAATAATACCAAAAAAATTAAATGCCTATTTATTAAGAGAAGTAAAAAGGTCCTCAATCACACTGTACCTATATTATTCGTTAAGGTATTCTGCCACCATCGAAGAATGGCCCAACAGCGCCCCCCTGAGGTGAGCTGGCCCACGCGTACCCCACGATAGTGTCAGCCTAAAATGGACCATTAACTGACGATTTTTCATTTTTGTTTATGGCCACCTTTCAATACCTTTTAAGATATTACAATAGAGTACCGTATCTTCTATTCGACCCTGATTAATGCATTTCAAAGTATTTAAGAATGTCAACTAGATACACGATGAATTAACCAACATTAAAACGATTCAACAAAATGCATAGCTTACATAATACTATACTACTTCTATAGATATGTAGTAAATTAATGTGCTATTATAAGTAATATATTTAATTATAAATAGATTAGATTAGAATGGGGTGGTGTAGACACCTGCCCTCCTCGACCTTCTCAGATCTGTTGTGTTTCTCCTTTCTTCGTGCCTGCTTTGCTAGAACTACAAAACAAGTTACAGCCCCGTCCTTGTTTTGAAACCCAGAAGCTTTGCCAGTGTGCCCTGTATATAGCTTTCTGGCCGCGGACATTCTAGTTCCCCCTAGTTCTAACTAGACCATTGACATAGGACATATAATGAGGTTTCTTCCTCTTTCTTGCAGAAGCGGCATGTAACATCTTCTACCAATCCCATTGCATACAAGTGCTTATTGAGTTTGCAGTGACCTGTTAACTCCACTATTTGTCTGACAAGCTTTCTATCCTTACCAAGATGTTCTGCAGTCAGCTTTGGTGAACGTTATTAAATGAATTGTTTGGCCTGTCTTTGTCCAGGCGTTTGCTCCTGTTCGTCTCGTTGGTGAGCCAATGTTTAATAGATTGCTTGCCTCTGACATTAGCGATCCCACAAAATGGTTTAGGCCCTGTGAACTTTATTGTCGAGTCTTGTCTGGCCAATTCATCGGCTTTTTCGTTTCCACAGTGTCCCCGATGTCCTGGAATTATAAATAACAAAATCTTCTAATAAAACCACACTAGGTTTTTAGTTCTCGCTCGTTAAATTTTATTCTTAGTTTTTTTTTATTGAAAGATTTATTCTTAAGGTTGAGGGGTAAAAGATCTAGTAGTCTTGACCCAGTAAATAAAATTCTTCTCTGTGTGAAAGAAAAGTTTTGCAGACTACTACTACATGATTAAGTAGGTTTGTAAATATTTTAAATTTGAATGAAAATTGTATAACCCTGTTAAAGCCTAATTGTTTTATATTTAACATTTTGCTTTCAGAAAATATTTAATTTTAATTGTAATGGCTCAGTCACAAGCTGGTCCCCACGAACGAATACCAACATTTAAAATTGATTGTGCTAATGCTAAGTATAAGTATATTTCTTACCTGAGCTCCTGAGCAAACTTATGTACTAATATCCTAATCTTTTTACTTGTATAATCATAAACCTATCAAATATACTGGAGAACAAAAAAAATGCAACACCAGAAAGGATAAATATTTTTAGAATGCTTTTAGTAATTGATTCCATTTCCAAGAAGATTCCTCCATGATAATCATCAACAAATTAATAATGAGTGACTCCTCCATGGTTATTTATGCACTCGTTTGAGGAACACTTATCTAAGTTTCCACGGGGACGTGGTAATCGACTAAGATTGCGCCCTATCCTATCCCATACGTGTTCGATAGGCGACAAGTCAGGCGATCTTGCTGGCCATTCCAAAGTCTCTATGCCAAGTTCATCTAAGAAGTCCATTGTTTCACGTGCAATATGCGGTCAGGCATTATCTTGTTGCAAGATCGCATTTGGGATAGTTTGTAGATAGGGATGTAAAACTGGCTGCAGCACGATATATCGCAGAGCAGTCAGATTGCCGTTGATGAGGAGTAGACGACCTTGTAGTAATCTAGAGCATCCAGAACCCGCACGACGTCTGTAAGTCCCATCGTTGGACCACCTTCTCCATTATCTTAACACTGTTGCTCTTTTATGCCCACGATGCATCCTTTCTCGAAGTCGTTTAAATGATGAAATTGTTGGCGACCGCAAACTCTTGGAATTTTTATTTTATAAGTAAACTGAAAGCAATCCAAAAGGACCAAAAACTACGAGAAAAATGATTTAAAATTTTCAGAATAGAAAAAATCTGTGAAAAAAGGAAAGATTAGAAGACAAAAAATTATATAAAAATAAGGTAAATAATTTTCATTCAAATAATTATCCATAAACGTGGTGCTTTATTTTTTCTTGTTCTCCAGTATATATACTCCAAGGTACAGGAAGATCTGTTCTTTTGCGAAAAGAGCAGCATTCTTTCGTTCAATGATAATTCGACCCAATCTGACAAAGAAGTAGTTAGTCTTCCTTTATTGTCGAAAAAACACTTAAAAACAACAGCGATTCTTTTTCAAATACTGCTTTGAATCCTAGACATAGCTTTCGAAAATATGTCTGCAAAAATTTGAATCAGTAAGGAGAATATCGCAATTTTTATGTAGGTATAGGTATGCAATAACTGCTCCTCGATTTTGAGTGTTATTTTAACATATTACCACCCCCCCCCTCTGAAAAATATGCTTGTGGTTTCTCGTGTTAAGGGATGTAAAATTTACGCGAAGCAAGCTTTCGTACTCTAACATTATGACCCGACCATTATAATTAACTCTGTGTTTCGGACTTCCATTGTCTATATTATATTTATACATGACGTTTCGATCAGAGATTGTACTGATCGAAACGTCGTGTATAAATAAAATATAAACAATGGAAGACCGAAACACAGAGTTAATTTCAAACACATCATTGTCTCAAACTTTCAAACAACCGATCATTATATTATGATCAAAGCTTTTCGACCATATGCGGGTACTCTAAGGACGTCTCTTGATTAGCCCAACTAAATCACGAGCGGGCAATCTTGGTGGTACCGGAATCATTGCCTCTATTTATTGACATATCATGCTTTAATCGTGCTATCCCACGGCTCGGATCATTTCAATGATTGATAAAGATATTAATTGTGGTAAAGCACGCACAAATTCTTTAATTTCGACCATAGATTACCTACGGGCCGTGCCGTTATAGATAGTCAATGGGCAGATATTCCCAAGCAACATTTTCATGACTTCCTACCAAATATGAAAAGGTCCCAACTTCGTCCAAGTATCAGGAGATGGTCAGATACTGTACAGGGTGTCCCATGAGCGGTATTTTGAGCTTTAAAAAATGGCATTAATAGATTTATTCTGGCTCTTGTAGTTTTTGGGCCACAGGGGAAAGTTGAAAAATGGTCGGAAATACCAATTGATGATATCTCCTTTAATTTAAGAGATAAGTGAGTTCTGTAAAAACATGTCTGTGGCAACCTTTTCAGAAAAACACAATGGTCTTTTCGAAATTTCTTACTGTTTTTCCTTAAGAGTTCATATTTCTTAAAATGCGCTTTGTGCTTTGCCAATTTCCAATAGCATTCCTTCCATAACGACACTGTCATGTCCACTCTCGATTAGAAAACTATAACAAACACAATAAAGGCCATTTCAATTGATTAAAAAACAAACATCTGCAGATATACGCACACTCGTACAGACAAACAGACAATGGGTCCTTTTATCTTTTTGTCCTTTGGGGCCTTTGACAAAAAGTACGTTATACAGGCCACTTAAACTGATCAAAGAACAAATGTAAATTTATTAAAATTTCGCAAGCGAATTAGAAAAAAGTGCATCAAGCAAGAAGGATACCTTTTAGAATTTTATTATTTTGTCATGAGATTTTTAATGTTTTAAAAGCCAGATCAGATGACCTTAGATGATAACAAATGTATTCTATGCATGGCAAACTTTCATTTAGCTGAATAGTTTATAAAATTGGACAGTCAAATTTATCGGTAAAAGTTGAGGACAGCATACTCTCTTTTTATACGTTATACTTTGCTCTTAAAAAAACTTTTCAATATTTTTGCATCTAGAGTCTCTCAAAAGATCTCGAACTATACAAAGTGATGTGTAATTATTTTCGAATCCTTCAAGTCTGCATCCCTTTGATCAATGGCAAAAATAAGACGGATCACGCCTACTTCTACTACAAACAAAATCAATGGGAACACACAAAACCGATGTGAATGAATAAAGTGGTAGCATAATAATAATCTGTCTAAAAAAGGGTAAGGATGACTCCCCTGGGGTAAATTGGTTCCCACATGACATAGAAAGAACCTTCCGGTTTTTCGGTGCTTTATTTATTGTGGATGTTTTTATTTTGGAACGGTTCTCAATCACACAGGCAGCGGCGCGCGGTCACGATTACTTTAGATTGTATTAAAAATGCTAAAAATGCAGCTTTGACTCAAACCGAGTCACAACAGAAAGTGTGCCCGCGTGTTCTGAGCGCGCGGCTTGTCACTACTCTAGAAAAACCCAATAGAAGCTATGCCCGCTGCTAGGTTCTCTGCAGCCCGCAGCGCTGGCTATAATACGCCGGCAGCATTTCGTGTGCGTCGAGAGGTCATTGAACCTGCTGAATGCATCTAGCATCGAGTCGCGGTCGCGTGCTTCAGGTGGGCGTGAACGCTATCATTGGAGTAGGTTATTTGCAGGTTCAATATCGATGTGTACAGTGTTCGTGCGTCGAGCGAGTAATTAAGGCAATATTACCACGAAATGGAGGAGCTCCAACCACCGAAAAACGTGCCAATCGGTAAACCGGGAACAAAGAGGTCATCCTTGACCTTGACATATTTCGTGCGCACTTCCGCGCAACTGCGCGGGAAATTCAAATATATTACATCCCTCCACAATTAAGATGATTTTTTCACTTGAACTTCTCTGTAGCCCCTTTTCCATTACATGTACATTTATATCACTTATTTATGTTTTTCTCACTTTACACAACATATTATACATATTGTATTTGTATACGACACACAATTACAATTTACACTAACATTAAATTTGACAAAACTATAACTGTAAATGTTTTTTTTAGTCAAATTCTATTGTATATTTTGGATTTTGATTCCTTGATATTCTCTTGGGGAAACGGGTAGGAGTCTCTTTACTTGAGTTACCCTTGTGAGTCTCAGTCCTGTCACTAGCCACACCTGAGCTTGACATGATCGCAGCAACATATTTTTTTGCCTTTAGATCTATGCTTGGTGGAGTTGTTTGTTTTGTGATATTTTATTGATCTGTTGACTTTGGCTAGAACTTGGATTCTCATCAACTGGTGAGGTGTGGATTTCCACCACTATATTCCGACGGTTCTGAGGCGAGTTGTCACTGTTTTGTAACCCTCAATATTTCGCTCCTATATGACATATTTTTCTTGGGTTGTTGCGTCGGCTGTTATCCTTTTTTTTCTTCAATGAAACGTCCAATTCTTTGAACTTTCCTTTCAGAGATTTTGTATTCTACGGTATCTTGTTTCTGCACAGGGATTTCTGTAAATCTCCTGTTAATCTGGTTCAAATGTCTTTTCCACACTTGTCCTGTGGGTAATTCGCATAGATACACGCCACAGCCAATTCTTTTTTTTATCGATGCTTCTGTCCAATTCTGCTTATTTCTTAGCCTGTAGTCTCTCACGATCACACTCTCTCCCTCCTTAAAAATTTTGTATTTGTTAACTTTATTTGATTTTCCTGTAATTTCTCCATTGCATTTTTTTTATGTTTTATTTGGCTCTTGGCATTCTTGGGCGGCTTGACATTCTTGGGAGGCACGAATGAGGTCTAACCTTGTTTTTAGTCTTCTGCCAAACATTAGTTGCGCTGGCGTTGCTTTCGTTGTACAGTGCTCTGTATTTCTATAATTTAATAAAAATCTGTGCATTAGTGTCTCCAGCGGAATACCCTTATTTAAACCATCTTCCATAGCACATTTTATCTTTTGTTTAAAAGTACGAAATGAATTTTTAGCTTGCCCATTACTCTGGCTATTATATGGCAGGATGGTAACTTAAACTCACTTTTCAAAAAATTGATTTTTTTTTGAGGTTATCTTTGAAGTTCTGACTCCGGTTTTTGTTGATCTCGTCGCCAAAGAAGCGTCGAGTAATTAAGGCAATGTTGCTTACAGTTTTAGCGGGATATCCACGAAATGGAGGAGCTCCAACCATCGAAAAACGTGCCAATCGGTAAACCGGGAACCAAGAGGTCGTGCTTGACCTTGACATATTTCGGGCGCACTTCCGCGCAACTGCGCGGGAAATTCAAATATATTACAATATGGAAGCCAGTACCCCAATACGGACATGGACATGCAAATACCGTCAACTTCAGCTGACGGTAATAATGCTAAGAATGTTGGACAGTTAAGTAAGAAGATTATGAGTGAATGTGCGGTGTGTGTCGTAATAATAAAGAGTTTTTCAACGATAAAACGAAAATCCAACAGGTCAGAGCTCTTGAACTGAGGCAAGGGGCGAGAGGCGGTTTAATAGGTATTGAGTTACGGAACAAAAATACTTATTTTTAAAAGAATTTGCAGACTTTTTTCTAAATTAACCATTAAATGCGCCGCAGACAAAATTTTTATAAAAATTACCTTAAAATACCACTTACGCGTTGTTGTTGACAAAAAAATTGCTTAAAATCAAACAAAATTGTAACAATATTTAAAATTGATATAGCGCCGCAGGCAAAAATTTTGACAAAAATTTTCCAAAAATTTTGATCTCTTAGGTTTTTTGTAAAATATTTTTTAAAGTAGATTGGGTTAGATCCCCAGAAAAGGTGGGTTGCGGTGGTGTATATAGATTTGCAGATTGAAGAAAAAATATACTAAGAATACCATTTATTACACACACAATTAGAATTAAACAAAAATTGTAACAATTATTGACGTCATAGCAATACAGGCAAAATTTTTAAAATTTAAGACATCACACCAAACACACGTCACAAGCCGGAGTAATAGAATAGAATAGAATAGAATATATCTCTGCCTGGGTGCCTTGATCTCCTGAGGGGGGGGGGGCTTAACTCCCAAAATCCACCCCCTGGCATGCCACTGAAGTCTGTCTAGCTAAAAATGTTTGTCGTGTGGGACGATTGAAAAACAAGTGTGAATCCAAGAGCAAAAATTTAAAAATACCAGAAAGTGTAAAAGACAAAAAGACTTAGGAACCTTGAAAAAATCCCTGAAAAGTAAAAGAAATTAAAACCGTTATAAAAAATTGAATTATTCGTTATTGATTTTTCAATCAATTTATTGACATTCAAAAGTGCACAAAACTGTTTTTTTCTAAACGAAAGCGCCATCGCGTCTCGATTGTCTAAATGAATAAATAAATCAAGCGGATTATAGCCACTTAAAATCAAAATCAAATTAAGTAAATTAACCGAAATTAACTGAAGCACCTGGACAAATAAGCAATGCTTAAGTTTTATCGACAGTCTATCGTAAAGAAACACGATATTCTAATTTAAGGCACTTCGGAAACCAATGGGCGACCATTAGCGACCGGTCCTGCGTTAGTGGACCTCGAACTAAGGTGACTAAATTCATATATCTTTTGCATCTTTTACGAAAATTTAAGTAATTTCGTCGCTTACTACCGTATTTTTTTAAATTTGATTTCTTCGATTGGTTGTCCAAAAGTGGAAGTGGAAACAAAAGAAGTTTTTTGTCGAAAAGTTTGAGACAATGATGTGTTTGAAATTAGCTCTATTTTTCGGACTTCCATTGTCTATATTTTATTTATACACGACGTTTCAATCGGTACAATCTCTGATCGTCTTCAGGTGCAAACTACAATCTATTCCTAAGGCTACTTGTATACTATGGGAAGTCACTCAACCGTGACAGTCGAGGGGCATAGAGTCGAAATTCGGCCTTCGCCTTACCTGTGAACAGCCTCAAAAGTGCTGCAGTTAAAAAATGAGGTTAGGGCGACAAAATATTTTTTTCAAATCTTAACAGTTTGACCTACGATGATGAAATTTGGTACACATATTGGCCTTCTGGCCATCTAGTACATCTAAGGGCCGGTAGAGGGCAAATGTGGTTTTAGATTTTTCCCTGTATCTCCCGAACGACTTATCCTAAGTCGTTCAGGAGATACAGGGAAAAATCTAAAACCACATTTCGCCCCCTACCGCCTCCTAGAGGGACTAAATGTTTTTTTTTATTTTCATAATACAATCTGGCCCGAAGGCCAATATGATTACCAAATTTCATCATCGTAGGTAAAACCGTTAAGATTTAATAAAATATTTTTTCACCATAACCTCACTTTTGGACTGCAACATTTTTGAGGCTATTCATAGGTGGAGAAATATTGAGTGGTCTGTAAACGATTTATATAAATTTTCGATGCCCTTAAGTTAAGTTTGCATAAATAGATTTTTTTTTAGAAATTGTCAAAAAAATAGCGTCTGTTCAGGGCCCTCCGCTCACAGGCTAAAAATTTTTTTGTGAAATCAGGCTGATTGTTAATAGGTTGTACTACAAAACCACATAGTTTCAAGTGTGCAGGATAAGTGGCGTATTATTAACCGGTTAAAACAGGTTTCGTGAAATCATCATCAAAAAGCCCACGGAAGTCCATATGCCCCCCAACTATGAAGTTTAAGAAGTTGGCTCCGCCTAATAATACAATTCGAAGCCTTCTTAGTAAAACAAAACCGGAGAACCAACAAACCAAGTTCCTTGTGACTGTGGTGAATCATATGTAGGTGAAACAAAGACGAATACCCAAAGAGGAGAAACAACAAAATTAGGAATCGCCGAACATGCATGGTCAAAACAACACCGAATGAAGTGGACAGAAGCAAAGATTTTGCACAAAGAGTCACACTGGAAGAAACGAAAGTTCCTTGAAGCTGCCTTTATTAGGCAGAATCAGGGTATTTTCAGTAACCCAAGTGTTGAAATTCCAAATATTTGAGAGTTCACGGTTGAGTGATTTCCCATAGTATATAAGTACGTAGTTTTAGGAATAGATTGTAGTTTGCACCTGCAGACGATCAGAAATTGTACTGATCGAAACGTCGCGTCGTGTATAAATAAAATATAGACAATGGAAGTTTGAAACACAGGGAGTATTTCAAGTTTTTTTTCCTTGTCATAGTTATGTGAAAAAGCCAAGTGACCCAAAACGATCATTATGGTCCCTAGTTGGACACAAACATTTACAAATTTTGGAGGCACTAGAATGTTAATCTTCTGCGAGTATTTAGTGACCTTAAGGTTTTGTATTCGATTGAATCGAATTTGTCAAGCTGTTAATTAAAATAATTCAGTGGACATCGTCAAATTGGCTTAAATTAAACAGAGACATGAATTCGACAAAAATTTTCAAACTACTTCTTTATTTTTTTTTTGTTTTCTATAGCTTTGGCAAAAATCTAAAACTACTGGCAGGTGCGAGAATATTTATCACTAAAGCACATCAGTCCATTAAAATTTAAGAAGCGTATACTAATAATCACAAATTTTCACACTTTAAAAGGCCAAGTAATTCGATTGTAAGCAGTGGCGTATCCATAAATCGGCCTTGGAGGGTTTTACAATTTTTTTAAAAATTAGGTAGGTACCTATAGATTTTTAATTTAGCGACCTCACGTGGCTTGTAATGGTGGGGGTCTGAGCAATTGAACTTAAAGTTGCAATAGTAATAGTAGTAGATTAGGTTCGATGTCAAGAAGAGGTGAGATCCGGTGAAAAATATAGATTTGTTGCAAAATTATATCGATAGATTTGGTTGGACATTCTGGGGGGAGGTATTTTAACTCCAACCTCCCCCTGGCTACACCACTGGTATAAATGATTTTGTTGAGGGCACATTGAATGGAAAATCTGTGAAACTACCCCGCACAGACATAATGTGATTTATTGAGGCACAGGCAGTACCACAATGGAATTCAGTAGCTGTAACCGTACCAACCGAATTCGGCACGCCGCGTCAACATTTTATGGTTACTGATGGGTGCTCGCTTTTTGAAAAACGGAAGGAGATTTTTCGCTCGATTTCAAAATTTTCAACGCCTTTTAAAAATATCAGGTTTTTATTGGGGGTTTTTAGAATTACTAATGTCAGGACTATAGTTATGTTTTTGAAAAGAGATTTGTGTCATTGCCAAAAACTCAACAGTTTCTTTTTGGTACCACTTGTGTTCTAACCCACAAATTGCTCAAGTGTTATAGCTTAATTTTTGATTAGGACGCCACCTTATTGAGTGGAGCACCGAGGGGATATGTTTGACTATAAATTTTGTAAAAAATAATATAGTTTTATATACTACATATATTTTACCTTATTATAGTTTTTATTTTTGGGAGACAACTGAAATTTTTAATTGGTTATTTTTTCGTTAATTGGGTGTAGTTAAACCCAAAAAAATAGTTGTTTTTTTTTCAGGAAACAAAAAATATTAAATCAGTGATTTAATTATGATACAGATGTTGGAATCGTTTTACCTACATAGTTGTTATTTTTGATAATTTGTAATATTTCTTTCAGGTTGCCGAGAAACAGCCTTTATCTATGCTATAACCAGTGCAGCTGTTACACACAGCATAGCTCGAGCTTGTAGCGAAGGTGCCATAGAAACGTGCTACTGCGAGAAACATTACAGGTAACAAAAACACAAAAATTTTAAAAAAATTAATGTTTTTAATATTACTAAGAAATTTAAAAAAACATTGAGGTCTCTACCACCCTCTGTTTCTTCACATCTTGTTTTTCGTCAATGTTGTCACGTTTCCCTCATTTTCAGGCGGCCTCAAGTCTTCGGAAACGGCAACGCCGCGATGTCGAACGTCAGAGATTTCGAGTGGGGCGGCTGTTCGGACAACATCGGCTTCGGGTTCGAAGTCAGCCGAGAGTTCGTTGACACCGGAGAGAGAGGGAAGAGTCTGAGAGAGAAAATGAATTTGCACAACAACGAGGCAGGCAGAAGGGTAAGGATTTATTGTGCCATAATTTAAAAAACAAACTTTTTTATCATTTTTTAAATCTACACATCAAAATTAGCTGAAAACTTTCTTAATTTGTTTTTTGGGAAAAAAGGCTACGGTGCTGTCATCTTTCTCGAAGGTGTAGCGGTTTAGAACAATATAAAGAAATATGGAGGACCAAGAATTTCCTCTGGATTACATTAGTCCTTTTTTTATTTGCCTACTTTTTCGAAAAAAAGTGTTTAAAAAAAATGCTGGGCACTTTGGCAAAGGAAATCAAGGATCGAAAACTGTTGCTTTCTAAGCATTCCTATGTCTTTGAATTTGAGAGTTCGGTCGAGGTCATTTGCCGAATTTTCTGACGTGTAATGGTAGATCGTAACTATAGGGTGTGCAAAGAAAAAACGCACTTATTTAAATATTTACAACTTAGCCCGAAATTGTCCGATTTTAATCCTATTTAGCTTTTTAGAAAACTTGACATTTCTTAGAAATCCAAGATGGCGGACCTATTTGAAAAACAGGTATTTTTAACTCACCTAGATATTTTTTTGAGTGCGACACAGCAATTTTTTTCTTAATAAGCTTGCAAATTGCAAACTTTCTTATTTCTTGTCCACATTTTTCAAATGAACTTTGAAAGAATATGACTTCGTAACCGATGTTTCAGAGTTATTAAAGTTTTGCACACAAAGAAATATCTAGGTGGGTTAAAAATGCCTATGTTTTAAGTCAGTCCGCCATACTGGATTTTTAGGAAATATCAAGTTGACATTGGTTCTATAATTTTTGAAACTTTGACTTTATAAAAAGCTGAATATTATCAAAATCAAACAATTTCCTGCGAAGTTATGTTCAATTAAAAAACGTGCGGTTTTTTTGGCACACCCTATATACATGACTTTAACATATAGCCAATTTTGTATATTGTACGGTAAACTGACCTTGAAGAAGTGTAGTATAGCTAGTGGAAGATGTATTTTTTTATACCTTTTTTTAGCCACTACTTGTGAAAACTACTACTAACAACCAAAAAAAACTAAAAGATAAAAAATAATTACCCTGTATTACGTATTACCTACTTCTCTAAAATCTTAAGTGCACGGTGCTTTGGAAAATCGCAGCATTAAATTCACCGAAGGTTAATGAGTGCGATAACATAACATAACGCGTATCATATAACGTAAAAAGATCAAAAGTTGATGTTTACGACCGCGTCGTAAATTTTCTATTAAAATTAATGGAGCGCAGCGTATTAGAGTTGATTAGAGCGATCCATGATCTATGCAGCGATATAATGTACTTTATATACGTTGTTATGCTTAACATCTGTTTTGTACTAGGGTAAATTAGTATTACGATTCTTGGAATGATAACAAAACAAAAATTAATATATGATTAGAAAATGGTCCTTAAAATTCAAAATTTGTGATAAAAATTAGGATATAATTCTTTAAACCCTTACGACGGGGTTTGTTGGCTTAAAAAAAGTAAGGCAGTGCAGAGGGTTTAAAAAAAGTCATAAAAAAGGAGCTTAGAATCCAAAATTTGCGATAAAAAATGAAGCATGAATAAATTTCTAAGATCCTTTGCACGACGCGACGGCAAAAAAAGTCATAAATAAATTTTGAATAAAAAATTTTTTAAAGAACAAGCTTTTACTAAATGCACATAAAAGTAGAAAATTATTTTTTATCTTTCTTATACCATAATAAAACCGATGGGCGCAAGTTAAAAACTTTGGTATCGTATATCGGTCACATCGGCGATTCACCTAGAAACAGTTGTATTACTCTATAACCTAAGAACATTTTCAAAGGCTCACCTAGATAAAAGCATTATGTTTATCATTCGAATAGAAGACGTATTTACTTCTTCTTTTGTAGTTCTGTCTTTGTCATCGCAAAGTTAAATTTTTAATTTGCGCCCATCGCTTTTATTATGATATGTGAAAGATAAAAAATTATTTTCTACTTTTGAGTGCATTTAATAAAAATTTGTTCTTTAAAAGTTTTTTTTTAATAAAAATGTATTTTTTAATTTTTAGATTTGTACCCTAAATCGTCCATTTTGAATCCGCCATATTGAAATTTGTAAATCTGATCAAAAATTCATAATCCCCCTCCTTAAAAACCCCTGTATACCAATTTTGATTGAAATCGAACAAACTAAATCTTTTCCCCCTCTACTTCCCTCGTTAGAGGGAGGTGGGTACCTGAGAATACCATATTATTGTATTTTCACCGGAACTATACATACATACCAGATTTGAACACAATCGGATGTCGATGAGACAGTTAAAATTGGTTAGCAAAACATGACCAAAAATGGTCCATCTTGAATCCGTCATATTGAATTTTCAAAATCTGACCAAAAATTCCTATTCCTTATCCCCAAAAGCCCCCGTATACCAATTTTGGTTGAAATCCGACAAACTGTTTTCCCCCCTCCACTCCCCTCGTAGGGGGGAGGGGTGTTTAATCATGATATATTATTGTATTGTCACCGGAACTATAAGGGCATGCCACATTTGAAGGCAATCGGATTTGTATAAGTTAGTTAAAATTGGTTAGCAAAAGATGACCAAAAATGGTCCATCTTGAATCCGTCATATTGAATTTTCAAAATCTGACCAAAAATTCCTATTCCTTATCCCCAAAAGCCCCCGTATACCAATTTTGGTTGAAATCCGACAAACTGTTTTCCCCCCTCCACTCCCCTCGTAGGGGGGTGGGGTGTTTAATAATGATATATTATTGTATTGTCACCGGAACTATAAGGGCATGCCACATTTGAAGGCAATCGGATTTGTATAAGTTAGTTAAAATTGGTTAGCAAAAGATGACCAAAAATTGTCCATCTTGAATCCGCCATATTGAATTTTCAAAATCTGATTAGAAATTCTACACCCCCAAGTACCCCAACACTCGGATGTCAGGAAGTTGGTCAAAATTAAGTTGCAAGATTCCACCCGAACAAACATCTACATAGTTATTACATATTATAAATATACATTGCAAGTTAAATAAAAGCTTGTAAAAAATTAAAAAATAACATAATCGCAGAAAATGAACTTAAAATCCACAATGTCTTGTTCAGAATGAGGGACTTAATTAGGATTTAATTGCAAGACTGACTAGAAGTCTTTTTGAAAAGTTAGAAGTGCAAATCTCAATTTCTACAAAGAGTCATAGAAAGTGGACTTAAAACTACATAGGAAACATTTATTTAATTAATTTCATTTTTTTTTGGATCTCTATTTGATACATTATTTTAGACAGCGACAATAAATATGGAAAAAAAAGTCATGTCGTTGATTGTTTGCTACTTCAAATTGGCAACAACAAATCATTTAACATACAAACTGTTGACAACAAAGAAATACGTTTTCAGAGGCATAAATGACGTCAGTCCGCTTAAAAAAAGTTGGACTATACTAACTCCTAGCCAAAAACGTAGATTCAAATAGGAATGGCATATCGAGTATCAAATTAGAGGTTTTGTATGCACCAATAATAAAAAATTTAAAAAAAATCGTATTGTAAGCAGTCTTAAGACCTATTTAACAGTAAGTATTTTTCGCTATAATAATTATTAACAGTTTCTCAGCTGGGTGGTCGGTCCAAAAGCACAGTTCATATTAAGACCGCGTGCATAAATTAACTCGTTACCCGGGCGACCATTACTAATAAAAGCGACATGTAACCGGTATATTTAATCGAGATACATGCAAAGTTAACCTACAATTACCATTCCAACTCTTAAACTATGATAACCTTAAAAAATGTAGCGTTATCATCTTATACTCCGCTTTAATTTGATTAAGATAGAATAATTTATTGCCGATCTTTTTATTTAGGAGTTGACGAAATGAAGAAAATAAGTTGAAGGTCATGCCGGTATTTTGTTCGTATAAAAGTGACATGTGCTGCGGGCGACGCAAAGTCTTTTCAGTCTTTGCGGTTACCCCGGATTGCTGTCTTATTAATTTACCGTAAAAAATTGTCTTCATCTTCTTTTAAACGGTTTGCGTCAGTATATTGCTGTCATTTTTTTTACGTTGAAAATCTAGTTTTCTTGACAACAAAGGTCTTAACCGTGTGACAAATCGTACAGTTTTCATGAAGGGCGGTGGTTGATGGACGGGGCAAGTTTGTAAATTCACCAACAATTTTAGATGGATTTCATCAGTCCAACAATAGAGTTTCTAAATTTTTCGATGGATTTCACCAATCCAAATGTTGGCACCGATCGCCACCGGCTTCGGGAGTCGGTGGAAAATCTTCGTTGGATTAAACATAACCCTACTTTATGGTTATTTTTTTATGCATTTTGGTTAATACATACAAGGTACAGCACAGGATGCTTAATGACTTAAGACTCTGATGATGATCCGTAGCTAGACATCATACTAAATTTGAGGCAAAAACGTACTTGCATTGAAGACTATTTTGAAAAAACTGTCCAGAAGTACAGCATAAGTGTCTTTAAGGATGGTATTCATATTCGTTCCACAAGGCTCCTTCCTTTTCCCATAAAAAATTTGCATTTCCCAAGGAAGAAGGGAGACTTGGGAGCGACTATGGATACGGCCCTTATAAGTCACATTTCCTATTTTCTCGAGCCGAAGTTGAGGTATCGCAAGAAGCATATGGACGTTATATTACGTTATGGTCACGTAGGGCCAGAAATACCTGACGTCGGCTCCGACGTCCATCAGTCTTCCTAATGACTCGATTTAGCACCTAAGTGGGGAATCAAAATTCGAGTCGTTTCGACGTCGGGTGCTGCACAGTGTTTTGGTCAAATATTACGTCAAATTACGTAGACCCACGACCCAAAGTTTTACTGTGCATACCAAGTTTAAACTTATTAGGTAAAATATTTTATATGTCTAAACAAACACATCCAAATGAACTGTGGATGACAGTAATTATTATCTTAGTTATTGTAGGTAACTGAAAAAAGTTAGTTTTACACATTCTATGGATCCAAATCTTCCAACGAAGGTCAGTTTACTGATAAATATCATTAAAATAGACATTAAAAAAACAATTCAAAAATATTAAGAAAATAATTAAAAAAAAAATTAACCAAAAAATAAAATATTTATAAGGAAGCCCGTTTCTTATAGTAAAACATTATAGACATTTAAAAAATGCATTTTAGTTGCCAGCAAATAAGTTAATTTACATATTAAGCCTTTAAAATGAAAAAATAAAATGTATTGTTGTAATGGCGCATCGATGCTAAACGTTTAAAATGGCGTTTCGGGCGCCAACCAAATTTGTAATGATTATTTACCTATTCGGACAATAACACTTCCTGCGACGTCGCCTTGTAGAACGACCCGAACTAGAATATTGTAGTATTATTGTAGGTCACTCACCCACGTCGGTGGACCTCGGAATAGTTACATTTAATAAATAAAAGTTTGGCAACGTCAATTTTATTACAATTCTACTTTAAAACTCATACTAAATATAACGTCTCATGAATTGGACGTTATACCAGGTGTCTCAAGGTGAGTGATGGCCTATAAGATTATTTTGGAAACCATACAATAGAAACTTTTAAACTTTCTATTCTAACATAAGTCCATGTAAAGTATATTTGTAAAATACTTTCGTATTTGCAGTGTTGCCATTTACAGGAAATCTTGGCAACAACTTTGTTATTTTAAATTAAAAACCCTCTATATATTTGCATTTTTGGATTGGATTGATTGGCAAGTTTTCACGTCATATCTTGGTTTTTAACAAGTTATCGCTTGAGAATATTTTTAAATTTAACTCAGGGTTAAAATATTCCAAGACAAATTTAACCCTGGATTAAAAATAAAATGATAGCCTGATAGGAATGTGGAAACCGTTTTGTCCTATCTTTAACCGTTATGATGTTACGGGCTGTCAAAGTTATAACATGGCTATTTTCACCTCTCAATATTTTAAAAACAGTTGAAAATAGGTATAGGATATTATGCATAAAATGTAACTAGAAATTTTTGTAGAATCCAAAAATGCGAAAATATACGGGGTGTTTTATTTAACGTAAACAAAGTTTTTGTCAAAAATACGAAAGTATTTTATAAATATACGTTACATGTGCTTATGTTAGAATAGAAAGTTTGAAAAGTTTCTATTGTATAGTTTCTAAAATAATCTAATAGGCACTCACCTTGTAATACCCAGTATGACGTCCAACATACATCCTAAATTTATTGACATGCGTTTTCACTTTGGCCCGACCTTCAATTTTATTCTAAAAATTAAGTCGCCGTAATTAACGTTAATTTACGTCGCTGATAAGTAGCGAGTATCGCCAACATTTGGCTACGTCAGTTTTGGTAAGTATCGACGTCACAACTGATGCACTAGTTGTTGGCGACGTCAGGTCTTAGTAAAAAATACGTTGTTTGATGGACAAACCAACTGCTGACCTAAATTTGGGCCAAAACCGACGTCATGTTAGGTTGTAATTAGTCGGAAGTCATAAAAATGCTGCATGGGATGATTTTATTTGTGGTTATTGGCACTCAGTTGTTTACACCGCACTGCGTTCTTTTTGTATTCGACGGAACAACGACATTTCATCACTGCTAGATCTCAGATGGATGTCAAACCCATTTGTCAACCGAATGTTGGCACTGATGTTCCACCGCTGTCAAAAAACTGTTGAATTTACAAACTTGCCCACGGGCACAATCTGGCAATATCAACAAATACGATAGTTTTCTTTCGCAACGTTGCAACGTTATTACATTTATTTATTTAAGAAGCAGTAAAATTGCATCTCACAAATGGGCTTTGTGTGTTAATTTTCGTTTTATTTAAATAATTCTTAATAAAGTAAACTAATATCTAGAAACACACACCACCAATTTTTTTGAAAAATTAGATCTTAATCCTAACCCGTCCTAACTAATTCGATATGACACTGATGTTCAGGGTGATTCATTATATTTGGACACCCCGGTTATCGTGGTTGTAACTTTTTTATTTTGTCAAGTTTCATTTTCCTTTCATATTTCACAAATATACGAATTGTCTAGGTGCGTCGTTCCATATGTCAAATTTTAACATCAACTTTCTTATTTTAAATTGAACACCCTTTATTTTTTTATTTTGTTTTTCTTTCTTATTTCAAAAATATATCAATTGTCTAGGTGAGCTAAACAGTTTTCGAGATATTGCATGTTTTGGTGGATTTTCCCGGAAATCCTGTTAACGCTATTAATATTAAAGATAGCAAAAAAAGTTTTAAAGAAAAAAGTTGTTCAGTTTTTTATTTAGCCAGAAAATGTATAAATAACTATACTAAATTAGGACTACTCTATTTTTAAATACGAACGACAACAACAACGACCACAACAAATAAACTAATCTAACAAATGCTCAAACACTTCACCATTTACTGCAACACAAAGTTGATAATGCATTCTTAGGCCAGAAATCGTGTTAATTATTTTATGTCCCAGATTTCTATTAATATTAATTGCTTCATTATTTCCTCGATTTTCAATTTCTTCGAGACTGTTCGGGCGATTTGAGTAAATGGTCTCCTTTAAATCGTTCTACAACCAAATATCCGGAAGTGTTAAATCTGGGGAGTTTGGTGGCCATGGTATAGTCCCATTTCAACCAAACCATACGGGATAATTTTAATTTAGAAAATTTGTTATTGCTCCAGCATGGTGAATTGATGCCCCGTCCTGCTGTCATATTATTGGGACTCTTGGACATCCAATGGAAGGTTATTGATGGAATTTTTTTAAATTTCATCAATAAACTTCAGCAGTAACACATTTTCTAAATAAAAATTATCCCATATGGCTTGGTTCAAATGGGACCATACCATGGCCACCAAACTCCCCAGATTTAACACCTTCGGATTGTGGGACCATTTAAAGAAGACTATTTACTCAAATCATCCGAACACGTTAGAAGAAAATGAAAATCGAGGAAATAAGAAGGCGTTATGAACTTTGTGTTGAAGTAAATGGTGATGTGTCCGAGCATTTGTTGGATTAGTAAATTTTTTGTGGGCGTTATTGTTGTCGTTCGTATTTAAAAATAAAATGACATTTAAAATTTTCTGGTAAAATATCCGTAAGTCCGTAAAAACCTCAACAACTTTTGTTTTTAATTTTTTTTTGTGTCTTTAATATTAACGGCACTCACGGGAGTGCAAGAACCCACCAGAAATGGGCAATATCTCGAAAACTGTTTACCGCACCTAGAAAATTGAAATATTTGTGAAATATGAAAGGAAAATGAAACTTGACAAAATAAAAAAATACAGGGTGTTCAGTTTAAAATAAGGAAATTAATTTTAAAATTTGATATACGGAATGACATTTGACAGCTTTTGTCAAAGTTTTCGAAAAATTTGGACGAAATTATTAAAATCTTGCATTAAAACATTTTTTCTATCTCTAATATTAACGGCTATAACCGGGGTGTCCAAATATAATGAATCACCCTGTACACATAATAAACAACCAGTCAAACAAAAACAACCATATCTTTATTTCTAAAACCTAGAGTACACGAAACAAAAACAAAGTTATGATTGTTTTCCACAAACCAAAACTACACTTTTTTGCACTCGACGCGCGTTTCGCTAACAACGTTAGCATCATCAGGAGACGATTGTTTATCGTCGCCGAGTGCAAAAAAGTGTAGTTTTGATTTGTGGAAAACAATCATAACTTTGTTTTAGTGCAACAATCGTCTCCTGATGATGCTAACGTTGTTAGCGAAACGCGCGTCGAGTGCAAAAAAGTGTAGTTTTGGTTTGTGGAAAACAATCATAACCTTGTTTTAGTACAACCAAAGGTTCCAAATTCCCAACATAGTACACGAAACAAGCACTACAAGCTGCATATCCACACGTCTCGATCACAAATACGTTTACATTTGAACTTATAAACCTTTTGGGTACGTTCGAGTTTTTTACCCTTACCATCTTCAATATAATACACCACGATATTCTCATTTTTTTAGTAAATATTTTTATTTTCTTTGACAAATATAAACTGAATCGTTTCTAACCAATTAAACTCCTTGGTAATGATGCTCCTATATTTGTTCTGTTGCTGTTCGATGTCGCCGTTAACAAATCGTCTCGGTTGAGGGGTAATTTTTCAATGTGACAGCCGCCGCTGAGAGTCACGTTCTCTATATTTTTCAGTCTAAGTAGCCAACTTATAGTCGATACCAAAATATTACTGATTCTTATGCAAGCACGGCAGAAGAAATATTTATTAAAAAAAACTTTTAAACAACAAGCTTTTATTAAATGAGCTTGTTCTTTAAAAGTTTTTTTTTAAATCCGCCATATTGAAATTTTCAAATCTCATCAAAAATTCATATCCCCTTCCCGAAAAACCCCTGTATGCCAATTTTGATTGAAATCGAACAAATTAAATCTTTTTCCCCCTCCACTTCCTGCGTTAGAGGGAAGTTCTGTACCCAATAATACCATATTATTTTTAGACTTGTAACCTTAATTGTCCATTTTGAATCCGCCATATTGAAATTTTCAAATCTGATAAAAAAGTCATAATCCCCCTTCTTAAAAACTCCTGTATGGCAATTTTGATTGAAATCGAACAAACTAAATTTTTTTCCCCCTCCGCTTCTCTCATTAGATGGAGGTGGGTACCTGCGAAAACCATATTACTATAGATTCACCGGAACTATAAACGCATACCAAAGTTGAACACAATCGGATGTGGATAAGTCAGTTAAAATTGATTAGCAAAACATGACCGAAAATCGTCCATCTTGAATGTGCCATATTGAATTTTCAAAATCTGATTAAAAATTCGTATTCCTTATCCCCAAAAGTCCCCGTATACCAATTTTGTTTAAAATCGGTCAAACTTAGATGTTTTCCACCCTTCACTCCCCTCGTAGTGGGGAGGGGTGCTTAATAATGACATTATATTTTATTGTCACTGGAATTATAAATCCATGCCAAATTTGAGGGCAATCGAAATAGGAAGTTAGTTAAAATTGGTTTCACCCCCCTGCGAAAAATTTGTGTGCGACCCTGGACTTGATTTTTGTCAATGAGGCAAAAGCTCCATACTTTCTTGGCCTACCGAGGTACTACACCACACAAAAGGTAAAAACGTTATACAAATTTTAAATCAGGAGTATTTAGACCAAAAATTGTAATGTCTGACGACCTAGTCGTCCGATTTTCAGAATTTTAAGCTCTTTGGTAAAACGAGACACAAATCTTCACTAATTTTGTTCAAAATTTAACATATGTCAAAAATTGGGCGACTGTGTCAAAGGTTTTTTTGAAAACGATACAATTTTTGGTCTAAATAATCCTGGCCTAAAATATTTATAACTCTTCTATCTCATAACCAATTTAGATAAAGTGATGCTTCAGTAGGCGAAGAAGGTATGGAGCTTCTGCCTCATTGACAAAAATCAGGTCCAAGGACACACACAAATTTTTTGCAGGGGGGGGGTAAAATTTACCCATTTTTTAAAGCTCTCCGCCATATTGGATTTTTGACATATGACAATATTTAAGTCGCGTCAGTAAAGTTTCATCTTTTGTCTACAAAAACAGACAAAAATTTAAAAATCGGCCGATTGGGTCCCAATTTATGGCGTGCTCAAAAACTGACAAATTTTTTGCCCAACCCTATATATATATCTTGTTTTTATTTAGTTTTTTTAAAATAATCGATAATTTTTATCGTGAATTAAACATTTTTAGGTTACGTAAAATTGCTTCCCTTACTTGAAATTCCACCGCAAGCTGCTGCTACCTCTATACTGTATACCGTGTTATACGTACAAAACGCCTTTATTTTTTTAGCTCTTTTTCTTTGTTTTTCCTTATGGACAAGTTTCGGGCTTGCGGCCAATCATAAATTAGCATAATTGCGTGCATTTTGAGATCATTTGGTTGTAAGGAAGTGTTCGAGCGTGTGGAAAGATTTATACACACCAAGAAACACGGAAGGTCTAGAGGCCATGCGCAAATTTTATATTTACACAGTAAAAATGCCATAAAATTGTTTTCTTTTTGTTATATTTGATTTTTCGGACACTAAATTTGGTGAAAAGGTTGTTTATTTTAAAACAATTTCTAATCTAATTTTTGATTCAAGCATTGTACCATTTAATAATTTCTTAGCAAGAGAAAATGTTATAGATGGGGTTGGTCATGTCTTTTTCTTGTTTGTTGAAAGCCCTTTGTATTCTGCTCTTTCTCTTCTTCCTTTTTTAGATATTAATATTGTTATTTTTAGTTTATCTATTAATTAAAAAAATTGGACTTTAAAATCAATCAAATAAATGTATATGTTTATAATAATAAAGCAGGTTTTATAGAGTTAAGTAGTACAGTAGCTTTAGCTAAACTTCGCTCTGTGTAACCTTTTTTCTTCGTTAATTAAGGCGTTTCAATTCAATTCAATTCAATTTAACTACAATTATGAATAAAACCAAAAATATTGTTCAAATGTGAAATCAAAAATGGGTATTTTCTGTATTTGGCATCTGGTTAAAAAAAGCATAATTATTGAGGAAATCTAGAAAATAGAGGTGTCAAATTTTGTATTGATGGTTTTAGGTCAAGTGACTTTTTTAGATAAGCCTTACTTTTCGCGGAGGACAAACAAACTTTTTACTTTTCTCCTCGCGAATTTAAGTCCGCAAAAATTACATAATATCGAAGATCGAATGATTTACTTCATATAGAACATCATAAAACCGCCCACATCCTTCAAATTTCTACACAAAATAAAATAATCCTTATTTAAATATAAAAGTTTGCATGTCCCCAAGGCCTAGCTTGACGCTGGTGTTACTCACACAAAACCTATCCTCAATGACACACACTGAACAAAGCCAGGTTTGAAAGTTAACAGAAATCCAAACGCCCTAGATTGCTTTGTTGTCATGTTTAAAATTTTCAGATTAAATTTTTGCTGAAATAAATTTTGGGGGGAAAGAGTATTTGTTTATTAAACCTAGGTTTGTGCTTTTTGACAGACATGTTGGTCGCGATTCTTCAAAAACGACAGAAAATCTCACCCGTCACAATTCTGTAAAGTAGCAATTTTTACTTATTGCCTCATTTAAAATAAAAATTAATATTTAGCCTAACGTTGGAAGAGAAACTGCGTCAGTTTTTTAAGAACACTTTGTAAATTTACCATTTTAAAGATATTCTGCAGGACTAGTTTTACAGCGGAGGTAAATTTTTACTTAGAGTACCAATAAACTTCAAAAAGTGTCGAACATTCTCACCATGTAAAGGGAAAGACAGAATTTGTGTGACTTTTCTGTTGGTTTTGTATGTAAAAGTTTTAAAGGTTTGTTTACACACAAAAATAAGCTTAATAAAATACATTTTTAAATAAAAAAAGGGCTTTTCACAAGAACTGCCTACAGAAATGAAAATTAACATATTAATTAACTAAATTTTAGGGAATATTAGCAAATGAGACAAAAGACAAGTTGAGGAATCGCGACCGTTATAAAAAAATGCATCGTTATTTTATGAGAGTGTTGCTTTTATCTCCAAAATTGGAGATAAAATCTGCAAAATAAGTTTTGTGAAGTCTTCAAAACGAAAGTAAGAATAAATAAATAAACAATGCAGCACTGGCCCAACTGCAACCAACTGTCTCTTTATGGAAAAACAAAATTACCAAAACATCAGATCAAAAATTTTCGTTGACAGTTGACTGTAAAATGAGCAGTTCTTAACGCCTATTAATTTTGTTAACCACTTTTAACAACTTAGTGTTTTCTTTATTTAGTAGTAGACGGCGTTTTTTCCATATACCTTAGCAGTTCGGACTGTAAATTTAAAACTGCTTGAACAGAGGTCGTCATAAACCAAAATCACCCAACCGCAACTCACACTAAATATTTTTGTTCTTCTATACGTCGTGCATATCTGCGAAACAATTAATTGAACGCGATATAAATTCGTTTTGGGATATCGCTACGCTCATTAGCAGTATCTGCGGCTCTTAAGCCATCTCGGAAACATGAAAGAAATAAAGTTGAGTAAATAAATACCTGTGGCATATAACTAGAGGAGCATTTTCTGTAAGCTACCAATTACCAAGGGATCAAGTTTGATGGGCTACTGTTAAGAAAAATTAGTTAAAATGATTAGCTAAATGGATTTAGGTTTGTTAGTGACGGTCTTTTCAATACAGAAAAAAGATTTAATTGACCCAAACAAATATTCATTTCCCATGGTCCACACAAATATTTATTTGATTCAAACAAATATTCATTTAGGTCAAAATAAATTTCTTTAAGTCAAATAAATCTTAAAACAAAAAAGAAGTTAGAACACCTCCAAATCAGTTACTTCAACCGAAAAGAAACTAAAAAACAAAAGATCAAAAGATCTTGGGTGGAAATACGAAAATTCAAACTTGGATGAGCATCCCACAAGGAACACACAAAAGATCAAAGCGAAAAGAGAAATGATTAAACGATGTTTCACCCTGGGTAAAAAGCGTGGCAAGTTAGAAACCTTAGAAAAAGAGGTTTTCTAACTTCTTTTCTGTTTTAGTTGCCTTAGGAGCATAATCCTACTGGAAATATTAACACGCCAGGACGAATTTGTATCAGGTAACTTAGATAAGTGCCAGTGCGGAACGATGCCTATTTGTGAGTGGTTCAAGGTTGGAAATCAAAGTGTATAATGGTGTTTAATGATGTATAGTGGAGGGTGACCAGTGAAACTACTGATGAGCCCACGCTGGTTACCCAGGGTGAAAAATCGTTTAATCATTTCTCTTTTCGCTTTGATCTTTTGTGTGTTCCTTGTGGGATGCTCATCGAAGTTTGAATTTTCGTTATTTCCACCCAAGACCTTTTGATCTTTTGTTTTTTTTTTCAAATAAATCTTGCTTGCCAGAAATAATTATTGATTTGATTCAAATAAATACTTGTTTGGACCATGGGAAACAAATATTTATTTGGCTCAATTAAACCTTTTTCTGTGAACAAAAATTACTTGAGTAAAATAAGTGCAGGGGTTCCCTGACAGTTCAGTTTATTGTATCCTCTTTCACTTTTTTGTGCTATAGAATCGTAGATTTCTTCAAGGTGCACTGAAAAAAATGGTATTCTGTATTTATATCCAAAAATAAATAAATACATACTTAACTACTTCTATAAACATTATTAAATAATTCGAACAACTATTTGCTTATTCTTAAATTTCAAGAATAAGTGTTTTTAAATTAGTAGCTAATAAACAAGCAGGCAATCTGGTCTAATAAACACTGAAAAAAAGGATTACTTGTGTCAAGAGAAACTCTCTTGAATAGGTCCAACCCCTCTGTGTCCTTGAATGAAAATCATAATTATTTTGAATCAAAAGAAAATTGCTTGCAACAAGAGAATTTTTTTTGTTCCAAGAGAAAAAATAGGCTTTAAACAAGGACACAGGGGGGTTGGACCTATTTAAGAGAATTTCTCTTCAGCCAAGATATCCTTTTTTTTTCAGTGAAGGATACTATTTCTTTAATTTAAGTAATTATTTTTCGTGGTTGGAGTATGAATTTAGTGTTGGATTAAGTATGATATTTTATTGGTTTAAATAGTCTCTCTACTTTCCTTTAAGTATTACTTGGATTGATTTAAATAACTTAGGCTTGCCTTAAGAAGAGAGAACATCCTAAATATACATTGAAGATATTGAGGACAATCTCAACTCTTGGTACAAGTACATCTTTTTATTTATATTTGCTTTTCTTCTGTGCACTAATATATCCAAAATATTTCTTTACTACAGTAGTATCTTTTTAGACTTTAAATATATTATAGTAGTAGTAAGTATTAACTAAGGGGCGGCCCAAAACCTTGCAAGTAGGCTTAATCGGTCCCTTTTTACCTTTAAAACCTCTTAGGTCCTCTGCATCCAGGTTCGGTTGTCCGAGTACCTGATGCCTCATCCTTAGTTATACATTGCACTCCGCAACGAAGTGCCGGGATGTCTCCACCGCCCTCCCGCAGGCATGGCAGATAGAGTCATTCTCAATCCCGATGCGAGACAGATGCTTACTGAGTCGGTTGTGGCCGGTCAGTATCCCTGTCAGTAGTCCAATATCTTTTCGTGTCCTTCCCTGGAGCCATTTGAGTCTGGCCGCGTCCGGTCCGTCGATGAATTCTTTGGACTGTCTGCATCCTATTTCGTTCTCCCAGGAGTCTGCTAGTGCATCGTTAGCCCATTTAATGAGTCGACTTTGCAGCTGTCTCCTTGTTATACCTAAGAGTGGTTCCGGCCCCACGTATTGAGTGCTAGCCCCGATCCGAGCGAGTTCATCCGCCTTTTCGTTGCCTGACACTCCCGTGTGTCCCGGTACCCATATCACTTGTCTTGACTCAAGGCTTCCAGTGCTTCTACAAACTCTTCCACCAGAGTATTGGCAATTTTTGGCGCACTGAGTGCCTTTAGGGCCGCTTCGCTGTCGGAGCATATGTACACATGCTCCTCCGGACCATTGCGAACCTCTTCTAGTGTTGCCGCCATTACAATGGCGTATACCTCGGCTTGAAAGACCGTAGCTTGATCTCCGAGCGGGTAGCTTATCCGAAATTCTCGGTCTTGCACGTAGTCCCCCGCCCCTGTTGTCTGCCTCTCCGATAGCTTGGAGCCATCGGTGTAGCATATCACACCGTTCCTCTCGAACTGTTAGTGGAGGTTCTCCCTCTGCCAGAATTCCCTATCGGAAATTTCGACTTTGTACCTCTTATTAAATTTCTAGGGAATTCGGGTTGCCTTAATCTCCCTCCCCATCTCCCAAATATATTATAAGTAACACTCCAAGGGAAACATTTTAGAAAAAATCGCATTTTTTAAAAGTTAAACATTTTGTGAAAAAAGGCATTATAGGTACCGTGACATTAGGACCAACTAGATAATATTTTAAGTTATGTAAACTTTGCCCAAATTTCGGTGGTACCCCATTAGTTGGGTTTCGTCTTACTTCATTTGCATAGCGTTTGGAATAGAAGCCAGTGGATCAAGTATAAGGATACTCAACTAATATTCCTGCATGGGACACCCTGTATACAAAACGCGTAGAGGTTGAAAATTTTCGTCACGTCCAAAACGATCACAAAGTAACAAATTACCCATCAAATAAAAAGCTCTTTTAAGTGCCCTAGAAGTCTTCTGGTCGGGCGCATTAAGTACCATAAGGTGCCCGCGTGGAAGCCGTGCGATACAGTACCTTTACAGTACTATAATGGGACACCCTGCCGACTACAGATGTCGCCGGCGGCACCCCGCGGCGAATGACACCGTGTTACACGGTTAATATGACGACAGAATACATGTGTTTTGTATGGTACCACGCCGTATGACCATTTGATGGTACCTTGGAAACCGAAAACAAGGTGGAAGTGCAATGTTTGCAAAATTGTGCGCAAAATTTGTCTCTTTCACAATCGGTATTTGGCAGACCGGTATTAAAAAAATCAATAAGGAGGCCTTTTAATTATTCCCAGGTGAGACGGATCAGTTAATCACGTGATCTTGAACAGATATAAAGCGGCAATACTGGTTTTAGAAACAAAAAATCAAAAGATCTTGATTGGAAAAAAACGAAAATTCAAACTTGGATGAGTATCCCACAAGGAACACACAAAGGACCAAAGCGAAAAGAGAAATGATCAAATGCTGTTTCGCCCTGGGCAACCAGCGTGGGCTCATCAGTGGTTCCACTGGTGTCACCCTCCCCAAACATCATTCAACACCATCATACACTTTGATTTCCAACTTTGAATTACTCACAAATAGGCATCGTTCCGCACTGGCACGGTTCGTCCTGGCGTCTTAATCTTTCCAATAGGGTTACACTCCTAAGGCGATTAAAACAAAAAGAAGTTAAAAAACCTCCAAATCTAGAAACAAAAGATCAAAAGATCTTGGGTGGAAAAAACCAAACTTCAAACTTGGATAAGTATCCCACAAGGAACACACAAAGGACCAAAGCAAAAAGAGAAATGATCAAATGCTGTTTCGCCCTGGGCAACCAGCGTGGGCTCATCAGTGGTTCCACTGGTGTCACCCTCCCCAAACATCATTCAACACCATCATACACTTTGATTTCCAACTTTGAATCACTCACAAATAGACATCGTTCCGCACTCGCACTTATCTCAGTCATCTGATACGGTCGCGGGTTCGTCCTGGCGTATTACTCTTTCCAATAACGTTACGCTCCTAAGGCGGCTGGTTTTATTTTGGAAAGTATTTTTACCGAAAAATGTTATTTTTTTTCATTACGAATACGAACAAACTTTTTTTATACCTGTATCAAAAACATGATTTTAGTAACTGTCTGCAGATAATTAAAGCATGGTCCTTTTGGCTACCGATGCAAAAAAACTTTTCTTTTGATCACGGGCGAAAAAAAAGATTTTGGTCCGTTTTTAACCCAAAATTAAAGAGAAATAGCGGAAAATAGTAATATTGACAAAAATCTAATTATTCTTTTCCAGCCATTTCCGCCAGTTTTCACCAAGTATTTAATACGAAAAAATCATTTAAAAACATCGTCAAAATATCAAACTGTCAACGATTAAAATGTCGCAACAATTTAACGTTACCGAATAAAAAGGCACATCCCATGGAAACCACCATTGTTATTTCGTTTACCAGCCGTCTTGATTTAAAGTGTAAACATGGTGCGTTGCGAGAAGTGCCCTTCGTTCGAGATTTTTAGTTTTAACAACTAGTAGCTAAAATAGTGTTTTTTTTACAAGCGTTGGTTTAAATATCGAGCGCAGCGAGGTATTTAAAAACGCGAGTAAAAAAAAGCACAGTTTAGCCGCGAGTGGTTAACACTATTTTTTTTAATACCTTTATGAAAAAATCCAAGAAAAACAGGAAAATACTTTTAAAAATCTCGAACGAAGAGCGCTTCTCGCAACACACCATTTTTACACTATAAATCAAGGCGGCTGGTAAGTGAAATAACAATCGTTTACTTAGTCAAAACTGGCGGAAATGGCTTAATTTTGAGGCAAGAATAATTAGCTTTTTTCATTATTACTATTTTCCGCCATTTCTCTTTAATTTTGGGTAAAAAACGGACCTAAATCTTTTTTTGCACCCGTGATAAAAAAAAAATTGTTTGCATTGGTAACCAAAAAAGTCATGCTGCAAGGTATAAAAAATATATTATTTTTTTATATCTCCATAACCAAACAACCAAACCATTTCTTTTTTGATTACGAATACGAACATCGTCAAAAACATGATTTGAGTAACTGTCTGCAGATAAATAAAGTATGGCTTTTTTGGTTAACGATGCAAAAAAAGTTTTTTTTGATCACAGGTGCAAAAAAAGATTTCTGTCCATTTTTTACCCAAAATTAAAGAGAAGTAGCAGAAAATAGTATTATTGAAAAAATCTAAATACTCTTGCCTAAAAATTAAGCCATTTCCGCCAGTTTTCACCAAGTATTTACGAAAAAATCATTAAAAACATCGTAAAAATATCAGCAGTCAAAGATTAAAATGTCGCAACAAGGAACGTCACCGAGTAAAAAGGTACATCGCTATGGAAACGATTGTTATTTCATTTACCAGCCGCCTTGATTTATAGTGTAAAGATGGTGTGTTGCGAGGAGTGCTCTTCGTTCGAGATTTTTAAAAGTATTTTCCTGTTTTGCTTGGATTTTTTGATAAAGTTACTAAAAAAAATCGTGTTTACAACTCGCGGCTACACTGTGCTTTTTTTAACTCGCGTTTTTAAATACCTCGCTGCGCTCGTTATTTAAACCAACGCTTGTAAAAAAAAAACACAATTGTAGACACTAGTGGTTACTACTATTTTTTACCACGGATGCAAAAAGAATTCGATCATTTTTTATCCAGAGAAGTATCATATCAATCCACGCAATCGAAGGCCCTAGGTGTATCGCAAAACACTGCACTGTTCCATCGTTTTTTGATAGTTCCGCGAACGGTACTGTACACATGAAATCACGGGAAAAATACGACGGTACGACTCGGCTTTTTGCACCGTTTTGCCTTTTTGGTGAAGATGAATGTTCACTGCATGTTTTACATGGTTTTTTGCATGGTTTGTTACATTAAGTTTTATTGGTCGATGCGCGGTAGTACCTGCAAGTACCGTTGGGAGATATCTTCTCTGCAATTCGGGATTGTTAGTTGCACTGTCGTTTTTTGCAAACATACCTATTTTTTATGTTAAGATTTTTTTGTATTATCCCAAGGAACAAAACCAGTCGGGACGTGGTAGCCGTTTCCACGCCCTATCCCTAATAGAGTTGTGGCATCATATCACGGTGACGGTTTACTAATACTATACCTCAAGGTATTCACCGTTTTTGGGAATGCATTGGGACGGCTATAGAACTACATCGCGACGGTAATGAATACTCTTGATATAGAAGTAATGTCGTCGCGGGTAGTAAACGGGCACGTTATCCCGACGTCCTGTTTACCACATAAAGTAGTATTTCTGACTTTATAGGGCTTTTATAGGTTTTCTCTTTTCCACATTATGAATTGAAAATATGTCTTTTTCTAAACTATATCAGGTCACACACCATGAAATATGTGAAGACATGACAGAAAACAAAAATATTATCTATTTCAATAATTACCATTTTATTAAGTCACAACATCTTAAATTTATAAACGCATAGCGCCTTACTGATTAAAAATGCTGATGTTTTATTAAAAAAATGCGTGCTCCCCAGTTTTGACCTAGTTTTTTATAAAATGTTGATAAAAAATCGGAATTATGTGAGGTTAGGATTTCCAAATTAAATATCCCAAATAGCATTTTTCCGTCTTCCGACTACTTCTCTATGGCATCTAACGTCAGAGAGTACAAAATATAGTCAGTTGACGACTTTAGTGGTTTAAGTCAAGGATACGACGTTTTAGCTTGTATAGACGGACGTAAGTCGTTTGGAGCCGTTGTGTGTAGTCTAGTGCAGATTCCCGACAACGCTTCGACGTCGTTAAGATGAACGTTGGCATGTAGTACAGAGTAAGACGTTAGCCCGACGTCTGAACTTGTACTTGTGTAAGTAAAGTTTTCTGACGACGCTCCAACGTCTGTGCTGCCAACGTTGCAATCAGTAAAAACTGCGACGTACTAATCTATTTTCTTATTTCTTCTTCAAGTACCGTTTTTCTTCGAACATTGCCTATCGTATATAACACCATACCTACCTTTCATTATTAAGAATTCATATATACAGAGTGTCCCAAAAGTTCGACCCTAATATTTTCGAAACCAAAAGAGGCAAAGAGGTAAAATTACATCCATGAACGTGGTCTGATCCACGTTCAGCCAATTGTGGAAACAGATCTCCTGAAGATGCGGAGCATTCGAATCGGCGAAACGTCGAGAAGACAAACCTCTACAGAACGACGGCCCAATAGCCCGAAAGACGTACTATCAGACGAAACTTGTTTAATTACATGTAGGTTATTTAAAATCCAAAAGAAACGTTTAATGAAATGATAAGAAAAACACCTTGAACTAGTAAAGCTGGTTTAGTACTTCACTATTCACACCTGGGCTGAGATCAAACTAAGATGGCGACTAAGTTCGTAACTCGAGAGCCCAACCTCTGGCTCTACTGCTGTTCTGTTTAGTGTTACTTCCAACTTTTTGCCGTGGCTGATTGTATGGATACCTGGGGTGGCGGTATTACCTTGCCCGACGATATTTACCCACTCTCCCCTACAACACTGAATTTCGACGAAAGATGATATTATGGCCTGTTTAGTTCTTGAAAGGATTTTTTTTAGAGGTGTAAGATTTACAAGAAATTTTATACGAAGGGAAATTCCCTGCCCTTAAATTTTCCTAAAAAAAGGTATAGCGATAATAACTCTCCCAATTAAGTTAGCCTGAAAAAAATGCAGAGCTAAAAACTCTTCTGGACGCAAGCAGACGGCGAAACGTATATGCAGTAGATTTTTTGCGTTTGGCTTTGCCCAGGGCCTACTCTGATTTTCCAATGATTTTCTTTGTTTTTCAAAGTTATTATCGTTAGATATTTTGCAACACTTGGACCATTGTAGTATCTCATAGTTATTAGTTATAATAAAATGGTTTAATCATTTTTATCAGTGCGGTAGTTATTAGGAAACCAAATGACGACTTGTTCACAGTGGTCCTGACGGTAAATGGACTTTGTTTAATTTGCCAACTAACTAAAAACGGTAAAAATCTAACATGACGTAAGTTTAAATTGATTGCACAGTGATTTAGTTTTCCATTTAAGCACCCGGACTCATTATAAACGCACAGTGGTTTCTCTTTTTCTAGAAGCACAGTGCGAACGTGCTAATTGCTCTTAATTATGCCGTGCAGATGCAAAATCATTGCAAAATTGCCTCAACGCTCGGGAATTTGATAGCATAAAAACTGTTATTTGTAAGAAATAGTAAAGTAATCGGATCGCTTTATTTTATTGGACTTTTTTATCGACGCTAATTATATGTTGGAATTCGGTTTTATTTTTGTGATATATATAGCGAGATGTCAACCATTTATTATTCGAAACTTTCTTTAATGAAATTTAAGAATAGGGTGAAAATATATCGGTGCCTCCTAGCAAAAACATTGAGTTCCGACTAAATGGAATCCACATCGGTAAAACCACATCGCTGAACCACAAAGACTTATGCCCAACATAAACGGGCCCAAAACGAGCAAGATGAAGTTATTATATAGTGTTATAATCCACATATGGTGCAGTGATATGGAGCCCAGTACAAAGGAGTACAAAAACATGCTGATAAGAATGCAATGGAAAGCCTTACTAAGAGTAGTCTGCGGCTACCAAACGATATCAATGGAAGCTATTCAGGTTATAACAGGAATCTCGCTGATAGACCTAATTTTCGAAGATATTGTATATAAAGATAAAAATGGCTACACTGAAGAAAACAACAGACACTGCAAAACACTGGAATCCTGGCAAGCAAGATGGGACCGAAATTCCGAAAGAGGATAATGGACCAAAAGAATTATTTCCGACATTAAACATGGATAGACTGCAAACACAAAAAACTGGATTACTATATGACACAAGCTCTAACGGGATATGGATATTTTAGGACATACACAAAGCGAATAGGGAAAACGGATGACATATTATGTCAGTACTGTCAAAGAATAGGTGCGCGATCTACAGACAGAGAATATGGCCATAGAGAATCTCTTCAAAGGGACATTATATGAAAAGAACGATTCTAAAAATTAAACACGAAGACGAACGCACCTAATAGACAAATTAGTGAACGGCGAAACAGTGACGTTTTATTCCTGAGAATGGTTCCGCTATTTCGACTAAATCTGCAGCGGAGTGGTTTAGTCTGTAGGCGCCTTCAAGAGAGTATAAATCGGGCACATTCGGCCAGACCAGCAAAGGTCGGTGTCTATGAAGATTTCACGTCGCTATAAAAACCTCTTAGCAAAAATGTATTAAGTCACAAAATATAAATTTCACAGACGATCAAAGATAAAATACTTCTACTACTAATACTGTTCATAAAATAAGTTCTCCCTTGCCTTAGGTCTAAACATCGTTTTAGATAAATTAATAAAGAAAAAAAATCCACAAATGAAGAAAATTAAAGATACCTACTGATGGCTGTATGTAGGCTGTATTAGTAATCGTAGATTACTAAACAATATCTAACCAAGCAAAAATTTTTACTAATCGACTGTTTTTAAAATTCTTTATAAAGATAATTGATGATTAACCAACAAGTGAGGTAATATGTGAATGATTTTTATCTAAAAAAACTGAAAAAATCGACAAAAAATCTATGGAGATTGAGGATATATTGCTGGATGATGACCTGGACATTCATGATATTGTCGAAATAAATTTTTCACTTAGCGTCTTTTTCCAAATGTCCAACGTGTGTATCTGTATTATATCTGTATCGTGTATTTTTATCACAAATTTTCCAACTAAATTTTTCACTCACAAAAAAACACAAAACGTAACAGCCTCAGAATGTGTTCAGATTAAAAGAAGAGCGCGTCCAAAAAAAAATGTCGTCTTTTTGCCTTTGTCAACAGAAAGTGACAGCCATTCCTTTTTTTGAGTAAAACTTGTTTCTTTCTTCAGCCTCGCTCAATTAACTAATTGTTGTAAAAATATTGTGATGCATAGCAACATATCATTTTCCTAATTAACTAGCTAATTAACAATTAGTAAATGTACACGAAAATAATTTTCCTCTCTTGTTTGTTGCAGCACGTCCAGTCGCAGATGCGACAGGAATGCAAATGTCACGGAATGTCGGGCTCGTGCACCGTGAAGACCTGCTGGATGAGGTTGCCAAACTTCCGGGTCATCGGCGACCTGCTGAAAGACAGATTCGACGGTGCCTCCCACGTGACCGGGGCCAATAGCGGCGCCACCACCAGAAATAACAAGGCGCACAGCAACAGGCTCCCCAAGAATCCGAAAATCAACAACGCCATCATGACTAACAGCATACACACCAAAAGAGAGAATAGGAGAAGGCACAAATACAACTTTCAACTCAAACCCTTTAATCCGGATCATAAGCCTCCCAGTGACAAGGATTTGGTTTACTACGAAATGTCTCCAGGTAATTACGATCATATCAAATTTGTAAAAAGTTCTTGACCTGAACCATTTCGGGATTTATTGGGGTACTTACTATTTGAACGATTTTAGATTTTTCCAAGGCATTTGACACCATTGATCATATATTTCAAAACTTAATGATTTTCACATTTATGTTGTAATATTTATGTGTAATATTTTATATGAGTTGTGCCGATCTCAATATGTTTCCTACAACTCACAATAATTTCGCATCTAATTCAACAGATATTTTATTAGGCGTTCCGTAAGGCAATATGCTGGGCCCATTTCTTTTCTTAATTTACTTTTCAAATTGTAACAAAGAAGCCTACGCTAATGGTAAATATAGTTTTGATTTTAAAGATGCAATAAATGACAAAAATTTGATTAAGGATTACATTACGATTACAAAATTTGAAACTCAATTCCTCAAATATTTGCGTTCTTTTGACTGTGCATTGACCACATATAACTCAAAGTCCCAACAATACTAAAAATTTAAAAAAAGAAGTTAAGAAACCTTCAAATCGGTTACACAACCGAAAAGAATCTGAAAAAAATAAGAAGTCGAAATAATAAAACTTTAAATTGGATGGATCTTCCACAAGGGTTACTTAAAGAACCAATATTCAAAAAGAAACAATAAAACGCCCTGGGTAACCAGCGCGGGATGGTCAAACAACATTCGGCACCATTACCGCATTGAGAATGAGTTGATTTCCAACTCCATGGAATGTGGTTTGGAGAGGATGTCCAGTGGAAACATCCTTTAATTGTCTCTTCTATTGACTTTCGTTCTTTTTTATTTTTTTTCTTTTTACCCATGTTCTTTCGATCATTTTCTTTAGAATGTGAAAACACCTAACCTTTCTTTCAGGTTTCTGTGAGAAAAACCCCAAGTTCGGCATCCAAGGGACCCACGGACGGCAATGTAACGAAACCTCCAATGGCGTGGACGGGTGCGAAATTATGTGCTGCGGGAGGGGATACATCCCTCAGGAGGTCGTGGTCGTCGAAAGATGTAACTGTACCTTCCACTGGTGTTGTGAGGTGAAATGTGACATTTGTAGAACGAAAAAGACTATTTACACGTGTGTATAATTCCTAGGCGCTTTTTAGAATTTTTTTTGGAGGAGGTTTAAGACCGGTTTTACAGTCCTAAAATTTGGTTGGTTCCAGATTAAACCGGGTTTAACTTTTTATAGTCAAAAGTCGTAAAAACTCGTCGTTAAAACAAAGTGTTAGTCAAGGACAAATTTGCTTTCATCAAACGTAGATTGTGCCATCTTAAACGATATTCTCGGGAGCCATGATGGTCTACATAACAGTGTTACCAATATTCTAATTAAAATGTAACTAACTAGTACTAGGAATTTTCACGACAGTTAGTGATTTTTTTATTGTAATCCTAGAAACTTTTTGTTACTTGCCGAATGTTGGTAACACTCAGAAGATCTTGGGTGGAAACAACAAAAATGATCTTTTGTTTTTAGAGTCTTTTCGGTTGAAGTAACTGATTTGGAGGTTTTTCACCTTCTTTTTTGTTGGTAACACTGTTACGCAGATCAACATGGCCATCCAGAGTATCGTCAATTATCGCATTGTAAAATCGGTTCTAAAGGATAAATAGATTTCGTGGATTTTGGTAAGGTATTTTGACTTCACCAAACCGTTTGACACTCTAATACGCTGTATGGCTTTCATATTTTTGCATGATTTTCGCAAAAATTTGTTAAGGCATTTTATAGAAAATAAGTTGAAATATCTTTCCAAGAACCAGTTTAACACAGTATTATGGTAGGTCGTTGTAAAAATTCGTAAAAGACTGAAGTGTTTTAAAGAGTCTTGTAGGATAGCATTTTTAGTACTTAATTTATTTGAATGAATTGTTTGAGTGATAAAACTTATCTAAAAAAATTGTACATTTTTTGGTTTGGACAGTGTACCCCAGTGATACTACTTACATATGTTTTTCTTAATCTTATTATTAATTTATTATTTATTTTTAGAAACTTCATGTTTGTCTAGCTTTGTTTGTACTATTTTTTAATTTATTTGTAAATAGGTAGTTTCTAAAAACAATCAGCATCTTTTAGTATCTCAATTTTTTGTACTATAGTTCTTTTTTTAATCAATTTTTTTGGAAAATATGCCCTAATCTTGCTCGTCTAATCTTTTGCCAAAACAATTTGTAAGCAAATGTTTGTCTTCAAATTATTTTGGTGTACCCACTGAATGACTTTCTTTAGTAATTTGTTGTAAATAGTCATTTTTGTAGATAGTAATTTTATTTTTCTATACCTAGGCATTATATGATATTATTTATGATTTTTATACGTACTTGTGTATAGTTTATATTTTTTATCGCTGATGTGCTGTAAAAATTAATAAATAAAAAACATAAATTTAAAATTTGTTACTTTTTGTTACCCCTTAATTAAAACACCCTGCAAAAATTAAAGGGTATGTAAGCTTTGGGTCTTGAGATAAAAGAAATTAAAAAAGGAAAAAGATCTCAAAGCATAAAACGTCATAATCAATGCAGGGTAATTATTTGTTAAAATATTTAAATAAAAAATACTTACGCACATTGTCTAACTTTCTATATTTATTTGTTGATGTACAGTCACATGTAAAATAAATTACCGCATTGAGAATGATTAATCATATCTGAAAATGAGTTATGGTAGAGCCATGATGAACCTTAACAGTTATTTACCTAACAAGTGCAGAAAGTGATACTTTACCGCACGCGACGGCAGTTGACCGAACGAAGCGAATTGAGTTCGGTGAAGCCGGCAAGGGCGGTAAAGACACTTTACGCATGTGTTAGGTACAAGATTTTTCCGCACGCGAGTAGGTAAAATAATTTAATTACCGCACTCAGAGCGGTAAAATGCCATAACATTAACTTTACCACACTGAGTGCGATAAAGTACTATTTTCCGCACGCGAGTAGGTAATAGTTATTTACCCAACAAGTGTGGAAAGTGGTACTTTTCCGCACGCGACGGCATTTGCACAAACGACGCGGAGCGGAGGTCGGGCTAGCCGTCAAGGGTGGAAAATACATTTTCCGCAAGAGTTAGGTACAATGATTTTCCTACGAGTGTTTTTGTCCATCTTATTTATCAAAAAAAATGTTTTTAATACGCAAATATTTTATAATAATGCAACAAAATGACACATAAGATAGAATACTTATGTAAATCATTTAATTAGACCTAAATATCTTCATTTCTAACAATGCATAAATCGTGCGGAAAGTTAACTTTTCCGCACGATTTTACTTTTCTGAACTATTTTTTAGTAAAGTGCCTGCATGTGACTTAAAAATATTGTCTTTTAAAATGAAAATTGTGCGTTAAATCAAAAATCATGCGGAAAAGTAAAAATCATGCTGAAAAGTAAAGAAATCGAGCGGAAAATAAAATCGTGTGGAAAAGTACAACTTTTAAAACGAAAAATCGTGCGGAAATGTAACTTTTCCGGACGCTCGTAGACTATTTACCTAACAAGTGCCGAAAGTTATACTTTTCCGCACGCACCGGCGTTTACTCCATCGACGCGCCAGCGGAGTCCGGGCAAGCCGTAAGTGCGGAAAATACTTTCCGCACTCGTTAGGTATAACATTTTTCTTACGAGCGTGCAGAATATCAAAATATTTTGTCATTATTTTAGTTAAACCTAGAAGACTAAAAATGAAAAAATAGTCAAATCTACGAATTTTATGTTTTATACAGAACTAAACGGCGTGCGGAAATTTTTTTGCACTGCAAGAACTTTGATTAAATGAAATTAATACCAACTTGTGTCTTACACACTTCGCTTTGAACAATTACAATTTTTGCTTTTTTTTGGAAAAAAATGGCGAATTAAAAATCATATGCACGACACCACTAAAGATGACAGAGAGAAGACAAAAAAGAAATTTTTATTAAAAAGCCTGCTGTCTCTCTTTAACGACCTTAAATATTTTTCATTTTAACAGAGAAAAAATGCGTTTGGGCAGTACTTTTTTTGAACGCTTAAAAGACAGTGAATACTTGAAAAATGTGAGTGTTTTATTCTAGAAATCGAAAGTTTGGAAAGAAAGCTTTAAAATGCGAGCAAAATCATGGCATAAAAAAAAAAAACATAGCAAAAATTGCTTAAACAAAACGTCACCTCTCAAATTATGCTAAAATATTTCAAGCTCATGGCTTTACCATTATGTAAATTTGAAAACAATTTAGCGTTAAACCGAACATGATTAGAAGGATCCAAAGTCAAAATTTAATAAAAACAACAAAATCACGAGTAGGGAAATTATTTTGTCCATGACTGTACTAATCCCCCGTTTAGTAAATGACCCTTGCCGAAATGGAATCCGATGGACAAGTGACAGTACTGATTGCGGGTTCCCACGGCACTTTGGGTACCGCTCTCAATGCATAAACCATCATATATAGATATCGGGTACCACCTTCGCGGTTCACCTGGTTTAATAGTCACTTTAAATCATGCATTTTTTAAATTTGAGCGGTTTGATTGGCTCCCACTAAAATTTCCATTATAACCCAGCAAACACTAATCGTCGGCATTGAATCGGGCCAATGTCGACAGTGTGTCTACATTGGTGACTATACTCTGGCCCAACTTTGGTCAGATTGCGATTTTCAGTTTTCGGCCAATAATCGGCAACTGACGGAGGTCCACATTACTACAGTCGACTTTATGCCGACACCACTTTAGGACCGAACTTTGTTTAATCGGTCGAAAATCGGCAACTGACGATGGCCCGATTTACTACAGTCGACTTTATGCCGAAGCCCACTTTATTTACTTTAGGGCCGACGACGGTCCGATTGGAACTTTGTTTTATCGGACGAGAATCGGCAACTGACGATGGCCCAATTTACTATAGTCCATTGTCCTTACGCACTGTTTACAGGCTGGGGACTGAGATACATGCAAATGCCTAACCTAAAGCGTTCATACACGGCCGGAGAAATCGACTGATATATTTCCGTAGAAACTTTATCAAGCAAATAGGGCGGGTTGACGCCTTCGAACGTCCAACCCGGGTTTTGCACTTTGATTCGAAATCAAAAAGGAGGAACAGTCAGATGTGGGGCCGTGTTGTAACGGTTTGGCACGCCACTCCCCTAATATTACGTAACGATTTCAAGACCACTACCCCCGCCCAAAAAAAAAAAAACTTCACTTATTTTCATTCTAAATTTTCTTAGTTTCACACGAAAGCAAACACTGTCGAAAACCCCCCTCTCCCCTACGTAACGTTTTGTAACCCCCCTCCCCCCTATGACCATTACGTAATTTGTGCACGGTCCCTGTAGTCCCAGTGGAGGAGGGCGAGAAAATTGATATTTTTTTCTTAAAAATTATACTCTTTAGACCTATTTCTTTGCGTTCCCGAAATTACGTAATTTTTGAAAAAAAATTGTAAGCGGCGCCATTTTTATTTTGTGCTTTGTTTTTCTAACATTTTTACGTTCGGCTAATTTAATTGAAAAATTTTTGCCTGCGGCGCCCTTTATCTTCTCACTCGAAACTAAGATCCCCCGTTTTAGGAAAACTGATCCCGTCTCTGTTTCCAAATTTTTTCGAATAAAAGTAGAGTATGACCATGGGGGAAATAATTTTTTTTTACGGTATGTGTAAGTGGCAGAGCTCAAGTTTTTCGTAAAAAAAAACGTTTTCTGTAAAGAAACAGAGCAAAATAAATCTTTTCACCCCTTTTTGGGTGTTACAAATATTGGCAGCCCCTTATTTTTCGCTTTTACCCTCCAGCTAGTTTTGAAGAATTGGTTCGCTACATGTTTCGAGATCATGTCATAAAACACCTCGAAAATATCAAATGTAGTGTAGGGCCAGCTTTATTTAAAATCAATAATATCGCAAGCAAAAAGCTCTGCCGGAAAAACAGCGTCGTTTATTGATTTCTTTGGCTGCTAGTGCTAGCTGCATAGTTTGGCCGTTTCCGGATAGATGTCACTAGTAGAATTGAATGGAAAGAAATTTAATTAAAAGCGAAGATATTTCTTTCTAATGTTAACAACCTCACGAGTTTATCGCTCAGTATCGTAAAGAATGGACCCTGACGCCTCTTTTAAGCAAGAAAAAGCTGTGGTTTGGACCTGAAAACTTCTAATTTTTAATTAGTTTTTCCTCGATCATCTCATGGTGTGGCCGCCATCTAGCGGAATTTGCAGACATCTTGTCAACGGGTATTATTGCAACTATGATTTATGCTCACAATGAAAGAGTGGCGACAATTTTTTCTCATGAAAGCAGTCCGGAGATAATAACAAACTGGCACCATTGCTCAATATAACTGTTTCTTTTGTGCGGGCAGAACTTTCTATGCCATTTCTGTTTGATTTATTGAAATCCTATCCCTAAGGAAAATCTTAGGAACCCTGTATAATCAAAGGTGTACTAAAGCAAATATAAATCAAACAAATATGGTCTTTGTCACTTGATCAAAAATATATATACCTAGTTACGGTATTGGTTTTTTTAAAAGTGATGTTTAAAATATATGGGTTAATCCCAAGTCAAGCCCATTTAATTTTTTTTTTACTTTAGCTCAAACCAGGAACCCCCTGATGATGGTAGTCGAAATTGCCGAAACATGTCGGGTTTTTGATCTTAAGAAATAAAATTTAGTGGAGAATACCATATTTGTTTGATTCAATTATCAACTCCACCATCATGGACTACTTCAACAATATCAAGTAAATATGTCAATGGTCGTCTGTCCTAATGTCTGTCCTGGGCCTTCACTATCGCGCTGCGCCTCGTCATCGTCATGAGATTCGCTACCTCATTATTCCGACATTTTGTCAAAACCGTATACACGCATCGAGAGAAGACCTCAGCGC
Source organism: Oxystoma pomonae (assembly GCA_963921995.1). NCBI lineage: Eukaryota > Metazoa > Arthropoda > Insecta > Coleoptera > Brentidae > Oxystoma > Oxystoma pomonae. Next base: position 117,489,051 of record OY998166.1, on the reverse strand, counting down.
AGTGGGCATATAATGTAAATAGATTGTAAATTTACATTCATAAATATTTCGGTCGTATTTTACGTGAAATTTATGTGTAAGAGTCCGTCCACTGCAAAAGGAGATGATGCCCGGACCACTGTCGTATAAGTAGAAGTATCGAGCCAAGAGCTGTCAATCAAAGTGCACTGATTCTCTTCAACGGTCCAGTTTGAGTGATCAAGCGATGAAATTATTTTCAAGTCCGGATTCACTGACACGTTTAAACGACGCTTAAAATACAATGAAAAAATTTTGATTAAAAAAAACTTTTACAGTGGGATTTTCTAAAAGGGTTTAGCCTAATTTAGACAGCTCCTAAGTTTAAGTAAAATTGTTGGTTTTAAGCATTTTATACCAACTTCCTTGAGTTTTGGACATAGTTTGATATATAAGAATATTTTTAATAATTTTTTTAGTGAATAGTCATCTTAACACAACCCTTTGTTGGCTCTAAGAAGAAAATTTCAATTTAAAAGACGTTTTTTGTAAACCCAAGGGGGGATCTAAATGGTAAACACTCTGTTATATGCCACTCTTATCAAAACTTACCCTTGTTTATTGATTTTCGAGATTAATACTCACTGTCACAAAACCTTCTCGATATGTAATCAAAAAATAAAGACTAGATTAACTTTTTATCTAATTAAAAGGGGTTTTTATTTATCGAAAGTATGAAAAAACTTTACAAATACAAACCCATCGCAGTCGCAAACCACAAATAAAAGTATTTCATGAAAGGAGGTCATGGAAACAAATGCGGCTAAAAACAGACCTGAATCCAAAAATCATTCACTGATGCGTTCACAAAAGAGTCTCAATGTTTAATAGAATAGTTACAGCTGTTTTAAATTTTTTTCATTGGAAACAGTTTTTGTGCATAATCAGTGACCTTAACTTTTTTTTTTCGCTTCGAAGTGCCCTTATAAATTTTCTCCTAAAATATTGTATATTTTGAGAAAAAAAAAGCAGTTTTTCAGTGGTATTTTACAATAACAATAAAAAATAATCAATAACTTTGTGTCTTTTCTGTATGGGCAAGTGTTTTTTGAAAGTTTGTTTTAAAATTTAGTAGCCCCCACAGATGTAAATATTTAGACCTGTGGGGGGTACTATTTTAGATCTTAAGTAAATCCCACTGAACAAAGCAAAAGCAGAAAACAATTTTTCTTTTACCATAATAAAAGCGATGGCCCCAAATTAAAAATTTTAACTTTAGGTATCGTATATTGGTCACATCGACGATTCACCTAACAAACAGTTGCATTACTCTATAACCTAAGGACATTTTCTAAGGCTTGGCAAGCACGGCAATCTCACCCGTTCTCAGATTCTTTAGATGAAAGCATTATGTTTATCATTCGAATAGAAGAAAAATCTAGTTCTTCTTTTGTAGTTCTCTCTTTGTCACCGTAAAGTTAAAATTTTTAAAGATAAAAAATGATTTTCTACTTTTGAGAGCAAAGTTTTTTTTTATATTTTTTACTTTTTATATTTATACCCTAAATCGTCCATTTTGAATCCGCCTAATTGAAATTTTCAAATCTGATCAAAAATTTATATCTCCTTCCAGGAAAACCCCTGTATGCCAATTTTGATTTAAATCGAATAAAATAAAACTTTTTCCCCTTCTGCCTCCCTCGTTAGAGAAAATTGTGTACCTAATAATACCATATTATTGTATTGTCGCCGGAACTATAAACGCATACAAAATTTGATCACTCACCCTTAATTTTTAGATTTGTACCCTTAACCCAGCAAACACAAATTAAAAAAATTATACTTTTTAAGTACTGGCTTTCCAAGCTGCCAATAACGGCAAAGTACTGAGTAGGAAGTATTTAGTTCGTATTGATTTGGAACAACGGCCGGCATCAGGCCAGCAGGTATATTTTTAGTACAAAAAAGCTGTACTTTTACTTTATTTTTTTATTTGTACATTTTTAATAATGGAAAAACATAACCTATAAGTACTAAGTAGAAAGTAGTTTCAGAAAAAAATTTAATAAAAGTAAAAAAACATAATCTTACACCCTAATAGCACAATTCATCCCAGGGACATCCCTAGAATGACCTATTTGGGATGATTAGAATCATCCCAAGGATGTCCTAAATGTCCTAAATCTCCCACCCGTCAACCCGCCAAATGTCAGAAGAGAATAATGATTCTTAAACCTCTTGATAATAATATTCAAGTTCACAGTTTTTAAAAACTCTTCGTTCTCTATATAAATATATTTAATAATAGTATCTTCTATCAAGAAATAATATTGAAACTAACGCCATCAACTGAGAATAGATGCAAACTAACTATTTTCTAAAAAGATGCAATTGTTGTGTACAATACTTGCTGATTTACAGATCTGTTGTACATGTTTGACACTACTAATAATATGCTTGTTTTTTTGTATTTTTTATGTACATATTTTTTTATGTTCTATTTTTACATCTACATGTTTATTTATTTTTTGCTCATACTAAATACTTAAATAATTTTTTTTTGCCATTTACATAATTTAAATAAAGTACAATTTCCTGCTATATTGAAAACAAAGTACTAAAATGTTGCTTTTTGAGCACACAGATTGTGCAAATTATACCATACAAAAATGATTAAAAAAATGCACATTATTGCCAGTGCCAGCAGTTGCCAACAGTTAAAGTACAATATTAGTAAAGTACCAGCCGCCATATTGAAATTTTAAAATCTGATAAAAAATTCATAATTCTACCCCCCCCCCCTAAAAACCCCTATATACCAATTTTGATCGAAATCGAACAAACTAAATCTTTTTCCGCCTCCACTTCCCTCGTTAGAGGGAGGTGGGTACCTGAGAATACCATATTATTGTATTTTTATCGGAATTATAAACGCATATCAAATTTGAACACAATCGGATGTGGATAAGTCAGTTAAAATTGGTTAGAAAAACATGACCGAAAATCATCCATCTTAAATCCGTCACATTGAATTTTCAAAATCTCATATTCCTTATCTCCAAAAGTGCCCGTATACCAATTTTAGTTGAAATCGGACAAACTTAGGTGTTTTCCACCCTCCACCCGTATCTATAAATGCATGCAAAATTTGAAGGCAATTGGATGTGTATAAGTTAGTTAAAATTGGTTACCAAAAATCTTGAATCCGCAGTATTGAATTTTTAAAATCTGATTAGAAATTCGTTACCTCCCTCCCTAAGTGCCCCAAAGTGCCCCAACACACCAAATTTCAACGAAATAGGGCGTGCTTCAACTGTACCCCCTTCCACCCCCTTCGAGTAGGGGGGGAACTGTCAATTTCATCACACTATATTTTTGTGTTATCACCGCAACTATATAAGCATGCCAAATTTGAAGCCGATCGGATGACGGAAAGTTGGTCAAAATTAAGTTGCAAGATTCCACCCGAACAAACATGTCTAGTTCGTTACATACAGGATTCCTAAGATTTTCCTTAGGGATAGGATTTCAATAAATCAAACAGAAATGGCATAGAAAGTTCTGCGCGCACAAAAGAAACAGGTATATTGAGCAATGGTGCCAGTTTGTTATTATCTCCGGACTGCTTTCATGAGAAAAAATTGTCGCCACTCTTTTATTGTGAGCATAAATCATAGTTGCAATAATAACCGTTGACAAGATGTCTGCAAATTCCGCTAGATGGCGGCCCCACCATGAGATGATCGAGAAACCACAGCTTTTTCTTGCTTAAAGGAGGCGGCAGGGTCCATTATTTACGATACTGAGCGATAAACTCGTGAGGTTGTTAACATTAGAAAGAAATATCTTCGCTTTTAATTAAATTTCTTTCCATTCTGTTGTACTAGTGACATCTATCCGGAAACGGCCAGGCAGCTAGCACTAGCAGCCAAAGAAATCAATAAACAGCGCTGTTTTTCCTGCAGAGCTTTTTGCTTGCGATATTATTGATTTTAAATAAAGCTGGCCCTACACTACATTTGATATTTTCGAGGTGTTTTATGACATGATCTCGAAACATGTAGCGAACGAATTCTTCAAAACTAGCGGGAGGGTAAAAGCGAAAAATAAGGGTCTGCGAATATTTGTAACACCCAAAAAGGGGTGAAAAGATTTATTTTGCTCTGTTTCTTTACAAAAAACATTTTTTTTACGAAAAACTTGAGCTTTGCCACTTTTTTTTTCAACTTTCTCGAAATTTTCGTCATACCGTAGAAAAAAATTATTTCCCCCATGGTCATACTCTACTTTTATTCGAAAAAATTTAGAAACAGAGACGGGATCAGTTTTCCTAAAACGGGGGATCTTGGTTTCGAGTGAGAAGAGAAAGGGCGCCGCAGGCAAAAATTTTTCAATTAAATTAGCCGAACGCAAAAATGTTAGAAAAACAAAGCACGATATAAAAATGGCGGCGCTTACAATTTTTTTTTGTAATTTCGGGAACGCAAAGAAATAGGTCTAAAGGGTATAATTTTTAATAAAAAAATATCAATTTTCTCGCCCTCCTCCACTGGGACTACAGGGGCATTGCACAAATTACGTAATTGTCATAGGGGGAGGGGGGTTACTGTTACAAAACATTACATAGGGAGGGGGTCAAAAATTGGTAAGATCACCGTTACGTAATTTGTGCACGGCCCCACATCTGACTGTTCCTCCTTTTTGATTTCGAATCAAAGTGCAAAACCCGGGTAGGACGTTCGAAGGCGTCAACCCGTCGTATTTGCTTGATAAAGTTTCTACGGAAATATCTCAGTCGATTTCTCCGGCCGTGTATGAACGCTTTAGGTTAGGCATTTGCATGTATCTCAGTCCCCAGCCTGTAAACAGTGCGTAAGGACAATGGTTATAAAATGAAAAGCCGAAAAATATTTTTTTTACGATATCTTTCATCAGTTTGGTATTAAAGTCGAGCAAAAATAATTTTTATTCCAGTCCTAAAGGTATGAAAATGGAAAACATTAGAAAACAACAACCTGGAATGGATTTACTACGTGTAAGATGTAGTGACAACATCGCCCCATGCCCATCCTTTTCTACCTAATGTGCTTTTCCGTTTGTCTGCGTCTTATACACGGCTGCTTGGCCCCCTAAGGATTTGTTTAGGAACCCTGTATAAAAGCTTGTGACAACTGTGTTGGCAGACCAACTAAAGTTATTCAGTGAGGCAATAATCTATCCTCCCAGTAACGGAGAAATGTAGTTTTTTCTTTAATGCCTCAACAACAAAGTCCGCTGTATTTAAGACCCACTAAAATACTGGTTTATAGAGGAGTTGTTGGATATAAGGATAAGTTGGCCTTAACAATGGTAAAGTCGAACCTTAATCACCGGAGGAAAATTAAATCGGCAAAAACTTATACATATTTGTTTTACTAATTTTCGTCCGCTAAAAACCCCGACATTTTTGTTGTATTGTCCCTCACAACGCATGTCCCTCTCTTGTTGCCATCGTATTTATTAAACTTTTTGCGCCCTTCTTTGTTAGGATTCAGAGCGTTTTACGACTTGTTTTTGCTCCGCAGTGGAATTTTTTCAATCCGCCTGACAGATTTAGAGACCTGAGATCTCGAGAAGCATGTACAGAATGTAGTTTTTAAATCTTGCGATTTTTTTTCGGCGGTCATATCTCATACAGCATCGTCAATATATTATTTAACTTTGTATTGTAATTATGTGGGCTTTGTTCAGGGGCGGGTCTAGTAATAATTTCTCGGGGGCCGGGCAAAGCAAGTAACGGGTAATTTTTTTTAAGACTGGGAGAGGATTTTTTGCTTTTGCGTAATTCCATTGTAATGGATTGGGAACCCACAAAGAAACCGAGTTTACAAAATCCGAAACACAAAATTGAACAGAAAATAAAACGCTTTTGGGCATGCGTCAAATTTAAATCACTAGAGCGCCGTGGGCCCTGGATTGCGGCGTTGACAAGTTTGTCTATTTGGAAGATGACACCGGGATTTTTTTTATTAACGGCCCAATTACATCGTTAAACCGGCAACGCTGTTGGGTCCGTTTATTAGGCAATTCTTTTTCCGCATGTTTCTCGGAAGCGGGACTTCCAAATGGCCTGAAATTTTGCCTAAATTGTTTATTGGACTATGTTTTTCCATCAAATCTTGGTACTTTTTTAAAATTTTGTTTATTTTTTGAAAAAAACTGTTTTAGCTTTTGTGGTGTTTCAAAATTGGCGCGCCCATATTACGTCAGAAACAGTCAGAAATACCCTTTATAGAGACCTGTAAAACTAAATTGGAAATATTTGTAATTTTCCAAATAATGGACACCTTATTTCAAAAACTCTCTAGATTGTATTAATAAGCTTTGTAATCCTCTTCCTCTAATAAAAAACAAATTGAGTATTATTTTCCTCTAAAGCTAAAACATGCGGAAATGTAAAAACATGGACTATACTGGTTACCTATCAATATTAGTTATATGCCTAGCATCAAAAAGTACTTAAATGGTTATATTATAGATACCGCCACCATCAAAATTAACCACCCACGTCTTTTTTTTGTGAGCTTACCCTAGGCACAGTTTCTAGTGTTCTCCTTTCCTAAATGTATTCGGCTAAGAGAGATCTAGCATATATACCTAGGTAACACCCCTTACCAGGAAAAAAATTTATGCCATGCAAACATCGAAATTGGTCGACTCACTGTATTTGCAACTAACCAATGTCAGTGTGTCTGCCTGACATTCTTCATAACCTTAGTTTTGTCGTTTTGTTTTGGAGTTCGTCGGCCTGGTTTTTGTGTTTTATTTAATAATTTTTCCTTTGGTGAAAAGCTACTTTTTAGAACCCTTAAGTGGTCTGTGTGTATGGCCATTTGACTAGTTGTCACTGCTCTCAATTCGATCACCTAGGTGATAAATAAACAATCCCCCATAGGGTCACTGGATCCTGAGACCTGCGGTCCCAGCCGCAGATTTTAGGATCCAGTGACCCTAATCCCCAATGATTCGCGGCGCAATCTGTGAACAGGAGAATACAGTAAAGAAACCAGAGATAGATAATGAGTGGTAGATGACGTATTGAAATCGATTGACAAATTTATATTATCTCTGGATTGTTCTTGCGCCGTTAAACGATTTTATTTAACATCACAGTTTCTGGCTCTCTAACTGTCTATCAAATCTTAGCGATTAATTTTTCACACGCCCCGTGAACCGATTTTAATCTAGATTGGGGTTCTTGAATTTTGCGGTTCGCCATTATTATGTTTCTATTAAATTAATTTCGTTAAAAATATTTTCTTACAAATATTTTCGTTTCAATTTAATTCTATGCATACAATAGACAAATTATATTAACATACAGACCGCTTCAAGCTAGTGCGAACATAGGGCGGAAGAAGTCTAATTTGCCAGTGTACGTACATGCAGAGACACCGCACGCCTATCAGTGAAGCAACCAACACTCAGACTTCCGTTCGCCGCCGTTCGCCTTGTATTTAGTACGCCTCTAACCACGGTGCTGTGTGGAGCGTAGTCAATGAAACCGGAATTTGGTCAATAAATACGCTAGATTTATCAGTGACGACGTGTTACAATGAAAATAATAAGGAGAAACAAAATAAAAGCAAGTTCTCAAAATAAAATAATAAATTCTAAAAACCAAAAAGATTCTCCAAGTCAAAAAAAAATTAAAGCAAATGTTCGAAAAGTCCTCCTTGCTCGGCTAGACAATATCCGAGCCTACTATAAAAACCCCTTCTAACGTTTCCAAGCATGTTAGGGGTGATAATTTGAAAAGCTTCTTCAAAAACAGATAGAAGTAAAAACTGCCTAGCAGTTGGAATAATGTGCTGCTGCAGTAGATCCAAATATCTAGGACCATTCAAATTGCAATTGCCTTTAATAAAAAATGGCCCAATTACGTGTTCCCCTACAATACTCCCCCAAACATTTAGTTTTTGGGGATACTGTGTTTTTACGTCAAAATAAAAATGCAAATTTTCCCTCGACCAATATCGAACGTGTGTTGGGTTATGACGATTTGACCATTTGACCATCTGCACTTTTTCGGCAACTTCGTAGACATCCATTTTTAGTTTTAAAAATGTATTATTTCAATTAAGAACTTACCCATCTGTTTCTCGAGCAAGGCAGAAATAAAACAAAATAATAAAAACAAAATGAATTTCCAAAAGATAACACTGTAGCGTGCTTCGAATCCACCTCGGTCGTACGGCACGGAGAGTAAATTGGACTTGATTCCCCCTATGTTCGCAGTAGCTTGAAGCGGTCTGTATATCTTTAAGTGATTGCCTTAATAAAAAAAAGCTTAAGCTGACAGGTGTCAAATTTTTTATTTGGGTATTTTGAGTGTACAGCCCTTCACTAACTGAAAATAAAGCCCTATTTACAAGGCATCTTCAAAATCAGAGCATCTCCTCCAAAATATTTGTAGTGTTGACCTATAAATTTATATTATTAAAAAGTTTCACATATGTCAGCGTAAGCTGCTGCGTACTTTTCTAAATGAGCCTTAAAACACTTTAGACATTTCTGTGGAATTACTCAAACGTAAATTTGACATAGACTCCGAAAATGTCTTCTTTGTACAAAATCCAAAGTCGTTTTTTTCCCCAAAATTAAATTATCAAACATTTATAACACCATGTATCTTCCTACCCTGTCACCTGATTACGTTAGGTAGGGTTTAATCAACAACAGATAAGTAACACTTAATTAACGCTTACTTAACTAATAATATTTATGACACCATATTTCGTATTTTTTAAACCTTGCATGTTCATATTACGATGAAATAAAGTAGCACATTTCGAACAGAATACCTTCCCAGGAATTGTCTATATCAATGTGCCACAAAATTTATAATCCTTTCGCTTATTTATACATACCAACATTCCGTCATTTGGATGAAAAGGAAAACTTCTTAGATGCTTCTAGAATAATAAATTCAAATTCATTGGTAAGTTGTATTAGTTTTATTGTTATTAGCATTTGAACGTCAGAGGATGTGTAGAAAAATGCACCCAAACAATTATACTTAGCAGAAGGACTTAGAAGAACTACCTACTTAAAGATATTAGACACTTAAAGTTGCACAAATAAAGAGTGTTTCGTCGTAATCGTATCTCAGTGCGCATGCTCAGAACGGATACGTCGTACAATAGCGACTACGTATCACCTATCTCTAGGACCACCCTTGCAGGATTCGTACGCAGCTAGCGTATCCTAACCATTTAGTTATCTGTGGGTTATCATAAATGCGTGATCCACAATTTCATTCCTTCTATTTTCCATTCTTTTGCCCTCTCACTTTTTTCGACAAGAAAGGAAATAGAAGTGAGCGGTATGAAGTAAAACTGTGCATTAAGCACTGAACAAGAATTGGTTTGGTTACGTCGTACGTTGTAAGCACAACTTTAACTCTCTTTTTTTAAGGACGCTTTACAACAAGGAATCAAAAATAGCTTGCCAACTTTTGCGGTGGGATTTACTAAAAGGGTTTAGTCTACTTAAGAACGGTCCTAAGTTTAAGTGAAATTTTTGGTTTTAAGCATTTTAAACCAACCCTACTTGAGTTCTGGACATAGTTTGATTTATAAGAAAAATTTTAAGAAATTTGTGTATGGAACAATCATCTTAACACAATCTTTTGTTGAATTTAAGAAGAAAGTTTCAATTTAGAAGAGAAGAAAATTAAAAAATTTAAACCCACGAGGGGTTTAAATAGTAAACACTCTGTAAAATTGTGGTGCTCTAATTAAAACTTACCTTTTTTAATTAATTTTTCCAGATTTTAGATTTATATTAATTTTCTATTTATTTTAAAAGTGTTTTTAATTATGAATTAAAAGCAAGTTTTGTTTACATTTCTGTCACTGTCGAAATGTCAGTTTCAAAATATTAGCTGCATTCAAATCACAAACTGCGAATTCGGATTTCTTACCTCTACTTGTACTTTGGCTTGTACCAACCTCTGCTGATGAAACCTACAGCTTTGAAATGAGTGGGCTTTGAGTAAGGAAAGTTTTCTTGACTGAGCTTTTAGAAAACCTCAATGTTTTAATTTCAGTTTTTAAATAAATTAATATAGTTGTGTTGGGTTTTTTGTTTGGTATATTTTTCGTGCATAATCAGTGACCTTCACTTATGTTCGTTTTCCCTCGTAGTGCCCTCATAAATATATTTTTTGTGCTGAAAATCCTTGTAAAAATGGGTACTTAGGGAAATTATAAACGAACTTATTACCAAATTCTACAAAACAATCCTTTCTGGGGGCTATAAATTTAGACAACCCCCCTAAGGTGGTCTAAAAAATCACCAACTTTATAACCTCAAACACAAATAATGAAGCTATTATGTGCCAAATTCTTGGCGTATTCGCCATTTGCCATTTTGAAACCTGTCAAAAATAAGTAGTTTTCACAACTAGTGGCTAAAATAGTGTTTCTTTTTACAAGCGTTGGTTTAAATAACGAGCGCAGCGAGGTATTTAAAAACGCGAGTAAAAAAAAGCACAGTTTAGCCGCGAGTTGTGCACATTATGTTTTTTAATACCTTTATGAAAAAATCCAAGAAAAACAGGAAAAGGCTTTTAAAAATCTCCAACGAAGAGCACTTCTTGCAAGACACCATCTTTACAATATAAATCAAGGCGGCTGGTAAATGAATGTGATGTGCCTTCTTACTCGGTGACGTTTATTGTTGCGACATTTTAATCTTTGACACTTTGATATTTTGCCAATTTTTTTAAATGATTTTTTCGTAAATGCTTGGTGAACACTGGCAGAAATGGCTTAATTTTTAGGCAAGAATAATTAGATTTTTTCTATATTACTATTTTCCGCTATTTCTCTTTTATTTTAGGTAAAAAACGGACAGAAATCTTTTTTTGCATCCGTGATCAAAAAAAAGTTTTTTTGCATCGGGAATCAAAAAAGCCATGCTTTAGTTATCTGCAGAGAGTTACTAAAATCATGTTTTTGATGAAGGAATAACAAAAAATAGATTTAGGGAATTTTGTCCTAAACTATGGTACATTTTCAGAAAAAAAGCAATTTTCAGTGGTATTTTGCAATAACAATACAAAATAATGAATAACTTTGTGTCTTTTCTGTATGGGTGAGGGTTTTTTGAAAATTGGTTTTAAAATTTAGTACTCCCCATAAAAAATTTGTAATGCTTGTTTATTGTGTTTTGTGCGTTAATATTATTATGAGCAACTGTCAAGTTTCTGTTTGCATGCGTAAACCCGCCTTTAATTGAATGCATTACCATTTTACTCGGTACCTCGAGATAAATGACATCTAATTCACTCTATAAATTGAAAGCAGTATGTTATTGTAATAAGAAATTAAGTCAAAAGTAACTTTGAAACGGATTTTGCATTTTGTTAGACAGAGCTATTTAAATTGCATTATTTAATGTAAAATAACACAATTTTTTTCTTTGTTTTTTTTTCAGTTTTATTTGTTACATCTTCTGCATGTACTACTTAGATAATGAACAAGTGTTTATGAAGTAGATTTACGTAGGTGGATCATCCAGTTTATAATTTTGTAAATTAAGTTAATTTTATTTTTTCTCATTTTTAATTTTTTCTACAAGTGACACTTTTGAATGTGTTCCAGAAACTCTGGTCAAATCGAGTAGTTGTGGTAGTGGTTGTGAAACACTACCACAGCGGCTATCAAAGTTGTCAAAATTTTAAGTGTTCCAAAATATACCTATTAACTCCGTGTTTTGGACTTTTATTTATACATGACGTTTCGATCAGTACAATCCCTGATCGTCTTTAGGTGTAGGTAGTTTGCACTTGAAGACGATCAGATACTGTACTGATCGGAACGTCGCGTATAAATAAATTATAGACAATGAAAGTTCGACACAGAGTTAATTTCAAACACATCATTGCCTTAAACTTTCAAACAATACTTTTAGGTATTGTTTACACAAAATCTATATTTTTGTGGCGGATTCATAATCAAACAATTAAACGATTCGCTAATAATTATAATATTAGAACAATTTAAATAAAATCAAATATTTAGATCAATTCTAACCAAACCAAAACCATTAAATGCTGATAAAATTCCTTGCGAGTGTGGTAAATTTTATATTGGAGAATTGGGAGAGGTCTAAAATTTGCCAACATTCTTTTGAAAATAATCATAGAGTAATGTGGAGAGGATTTGTGGCGGTCCCAGGGGGGGGGGCGGAGAGGGGCGACCCCCCCCTTTGCTCCAGAAAAAGGTAGACAATAAAGATGCTGGTGGTAACGTTGAAGTCTTTGGAGAAAAAACGAGAAATTGTAGAACGTTTCTTTAAAGCAGGGTTGGAAAAAACCCGTGTTTTTTTATATAAAACCCAACCCACTGGGCTGTTTTTGGTTTTACAAATGGGTTTTATTGGGTTTTTTTATGGTTTTCTTTTTAAATTATATACAGATTGTAGTTCTTCTTTAAAATTAGGACATATTCTCGCGATCGTTTATCAACTATAAAATACGACATAAAAATAGGTGGAATACAGAAATCGACAGTTTGTTGGTTTGTTAATAAATCAAAGCAGTTTTGGTTTAGTTTGACCAGCCCTTTTTTATATACTTAATATAAACAAACCTTAAGAAAATTATTGTTGGAGTTTGTGTATTAAGTACCTGCTTACTTAGTATGACATGATAGTATACAATTCAAGTTTTCGTTTTTTTCGAGGTTATTAACTCTAAACCATTTTTAAAAAAAGAAAATGCATAAGAGCAGCGCTAGAAAGAGTGCTTAAGAATGGATTGTTTAAACATTGTTTATCGTCTCCTGATGATGCTAACGTTGTTAGCGAAACGCGCGTCGAGTGCAAAAAAGTGTAGTTTTGGTTTGTGGAAAACAATCATAATTTTGTTTCAAAACATACCTGATAATATTTTTGAGGCAATGAACAAGTGTGGCGATATTTTACCAAAGTAGGGCAATAATTGCGGCGCTATAACACCTTTGATATTTACGATATTAGAGTTTAATTTTGTGTTAAAAGTATAGGATTTGTAGTGTCATTTTCTTAAAAAATTTTCGCCTGCTGCGCTTTGAAACCATTGATATATTAACAATTTTAGTTTAATTTTAAATCAAAAAATGCATTTTTGGTGCAATTTTGTTAAAAAGTTGCCTGCGGCGCTATGATACCACTCACGATTTCAGTTTAATTTAAATCAAAAATTGCATTTTTTTAAACAAAAAATGTATGAAATAATCAACTTAAAATCCCCCCACCCAGATTTGAGCTCAAATCCGCGCTCGTAGTTACTAACTACTAACTAACTAACTAGTTACTAAGTTTAGTTTGCATATATTAATATGTTCCTCATAAAATCTATCCTAGTTTTGTTTTCGTATAGAAACCGCCCCCCCCACCTTTTCAAATGGCTGGGACCGCCACTGCATTTGTAGTGTCATTTTCTTAAAAATTTTCAATTTTAGTTTAATTTTAAATAAAAAATGCATTTGCTAGTGCAATTTTTTAAAATTAATTTAATTAGACTCAAAAATTGCACTTTTAACGTAAGTTCCTCAAAAATTTTCGGTGCATTTAAAAATTTTTAAAAGGAAACATTTATAAAGTAAACGACTTAAAATCTGAGTACCCCCCCCCCCTAGATTTGAGACCAAATCCGCGCTTTGCATATATGTTCCTCATAAAAGCTATGCTTTTATTCTATTATTCTAGTTTCTTTTGTATCGAAACCGCCCCTCCCCCTTTCCAAATAGCTGGGACAAAATTAAACGAAAAATCAAAGAAGTAGCTTGCATCTATCTAAATGAAGATGAATGCATAGCTTAAACAAGATTTTCAAAAAGATTTTTTTTTAATATATTAAAAAAATTGCATTGATGTTCTTGGATGTATTTTTTCTTAAAGTCAGCCAAAAGATAATCTTTCTACTTAATATTTTAAAATAAAAAACAAAATATTAAACTTTATTTTTGATTTCACTTTAAATTTTGTACTTTTATAATTATAATGTAATCTAAAATCGAAAACACACAAACACATATAATTTTGATTTTAAATTTTATTAAACTCACCCAATATCTTGTTGGCTACTGTCGACACACCAATCTGTCAAAGTGAGTCAGTTGTATGAATCGAAATTTTTTTTTAAATGATAATTTCTTTGATAACGGGAGTAGAGTTTCTGCCGAAACATCAGATAGGTACTAAGATTCTAATTAGGATTTGCGAACGAACAAAACTTTTTCTTTAGGAATTTACGCAGTGGGAGTTAATATATTTTTTTTCAAATTTCATAAACTTAGTGGCGAAAAACCCAAAAAAAGTAGTTTCGACATATCAATGATTGTACCAGATAAGAAGAAACACTAAAAACAAAAGCAGTCAAAGACCATCAGGCACCCGCAAACTAGATCCCTGTATATAATAGTACCTATACGAGAGAATAAGGGCCTCCACCGTAGAGCCCATATAACTATGAGTTAATATAATGGCCACAGGATCGCACAATGTCTAACAATAATAGCTTTTGAAAACAAAAAAAAATAATTCCAAAATCAGGAAAAATCTACTGAAGAAGAACAGAAGTGTTTTTGGCTCTGCATTTTTTCTTATTATCGCTATGGCTATTTTTTTCGGAAAATGCAAGGGTATGGCCGTTATAGTATCTCATAGTTATATGGCAGAGCCGCACGTCCGATCCACTTTAGATATCCATCAAGTTGGCCAAGAAAAGTCGCCCAGAAAGCGAACCATAGCCGCCTGCGAGCATGAGAATGTGCGTGATCTCGCTTATCGTGCACACGATCTTCAGCAAAACAAAAGATCTGCGCTCCCGGATTCTCATATGCTCCCCACGCATCGTCCGCATGGTTCTGTCCGTCTTTATCTTACTTATTCAAGAGAAGATGGTTGAAAAGATGAAGGATGAGAATGCGAAGACGACAGTGGCCTTTAATATTCTTGCCGCGGATCAAAAACGATGTCATTTTCAGTGATGTTTTATGCTTTTCTTGGGAAATTTACTATGTCAAGTCGGTTCGAACGTCTTGGGAACAGAATTTTGATCTCTGCATCTCTTAGATTTAAGTGTTAACTTTAAAGTCAGAACCTGAATGTAGACGGTTTATTCGTCAAGTTTTTTGATCAGCAATTATCATCTTTAAAGTGTCAGATAGGTCTTTTTTAGCGGGGGGAAGATATTTTTTGTCCTGTGGACTAATAGTACAGTAAAATTGCCATCTGAGGTAGAAAAAAAATCAGGGGAGACTGAGTTTTTGGTATTTTCTTTCGGGGTGCCTGAAAGTAAACCTCCCAAGTTTTTGTTTAGCCCACTCCTCGCGGAACCAACCGCCATTTTGAAAAATCTCTGTAACCGACTTTTCTCCATTTCTATTGGTCGGAGGTGAACAAGTGTGAGCACAGAAATATTTGGAAAGAAATTTATAACATTTTCGTCTCAGTGCTCAACTTTCTGTAGTTAGTTTCCAAAAAGATAGAGGGCGCCAAAGTTACAAAAAATCAGTTTTAGCGCATTTTGCCCAACAAAAACTTCAAATAAGGAAGTTGTAGATCTCAGAAAAATCCTATAAAAATATGTATATTATATGTATATAAATTCTTTGAGAACCGCTTTCTGGGTATGCATGAAGTCGCGTGTTGTGGAATATCTATTATTATTTATAGTAAGACAGTGACGTAACCAGGGGGGGTTTGGGAGTTAAGGGCACCAAGAGAGGCCCAATTTTTTGACCCTTTACTCCGGTTTGTGAGATGTGTTTGGTGTGATATCTTAAATTTTAAACATTTTGCCTGAGGTGCTATGATGTCATTGATTGTTATAATTTTAGTTTAATTCTAAGAAATTTTTATCACTAGCATTCAAAACGAGTAATAAATGGCATTCTTGGTATAATTTTTGTTAACATTTTTATCTGCGGCACATTTATGATTTAGCAACAAGTCCATATATACCACCGCAATCCACCCCTTCTTGGCATCTAACCAAATCTACTTCTTCAAAAATATTTTACAAAAAACCTAAAAGATCAAAATTTTTACAGCTTTTTTTGTTTTTTTTGTCAAAGTTTTCGCCTGCGGCGCTATACAAATATTAAATTTTGTTTCATTGATTGATTGATTTGTTTGTGAGTGTGCCAGTATGGAAATGTACACTGCGACCACTATTGGGTCTATTGTGGCTCACTTTTAACATTTTTTGTTGCTACAGAATATTCAACCCCTTAAAGAGGCTCGCAACTTGCTTCTGTGAAGCATCATTCAGATCCAGTCCGTTGATCTGTGGTTTACCGAAGATACGTTGACGCTGACTTGCAATGGCCGGACATTCACACAGCACATGTCTGGCCGTCTCATCATACTACATACAGAGCCTACATTCGGTGTCCTCACTTAGACCCATTCTGTATAATGGTATTTTCAGCCTGCAGTGTCCGGTGTATAGATCAAACATTGTCCGGATATCCTGCCTGGAGAGCTCAATGAGTTTGCCGGCCCTCTTTCTGCAGGGTTCTGTAATGAACTCTTTGGAATGTGCCAGTCCCGGCAATTCTCTCCAGTATTGGAGAACTTTTTTTCCATCCGGAGAGCAGTGTTGATTGTGTTGTATGCTATTCCAAGGGATGGTTCGGGGCTAATAAAGACGGCAAAAGCCGCTTCGAACGCCAACTGATCGGCAGTCTCATTTCCCCGATGCCCAGAATGTCCTGGCAGCTGCTAACGGTTCTCGATGAGCACCTATAGGATTCAAAGAGGCTTATCATCCAACGCTCATTTCAATGGCGAAGAGTTCAACCTGAAAAATTGTAGCCATTCGTCCAAGACTATGTATAATCCTGAAATTTTCCCGGCTGCAATAAGCTCCTGATCTAACGCTTGAAGGCATTTTGGATCCGTCAGTGTACCAGCAGCTATCTTCACTTGAGAAACTTATTCGGTTTGGCATCCAGTCCTCCCTATCTTTGGTACTACTTGACTTGCCCTGCCACCCCATTGGTTGGCTATGGTTCTGTAGGTTGCCTTCATAGCCTCTTTCTCCAAGACAAAGTGTAGAGGAGAAAGGTTTAGGAGGCATTCAAGCGCTGCTGATGGTGTGATGTATGTAATCATGGGTCTAACTACCGTGATATACAGCCAGTACATTTGTTTGTGGGTAACGCCCCAAGACCTACCGCAGATCCATAGAGACAGTGCTGCCTTTTGCTTTACTATCTCCAAATGCGCATCCATTCCGCGTAAGTGTTTTATCGAGGGTCATCCCCAGATGCGAATGGGATTGTTTCACCGTTCAGTACCGAAGGAATAAGTGAGTCAAGCTTCCTTTTTTTTGCTAGGGTTTACAGACATTTGTCCCCTGTTGCACCAGTCATTTACTGTGTCTAGGACCTGTTGTGTTTTTCCGGAGATGGACCTCTCCGGAATATTTTTCAGCACGACTACTATGTCGTCAGCAAAACCTTGTGCAATCACGTCCATCAGTTGTAGACTCTCAAGGAGGTCGTCCACTAGGAGCGACCAGAAACTTTAGAACCGATTTTCTCCATTTCGGGGGCAAAAAAGTGTTAGTTTTTAAAAAGATGGATGGCGTTGAAGTTACGAAAATTTTTTTAATGTATTTACCCGACTAAATGTCTGTCAGATACTTTCGGCAATTTTCATGTCGACAGATCGGGTCATTCGTGTAGCGCACGTCACAAGCTTTAATTTAATGCCTCAATTGTACTGCTCTTGCAACAGTCCCCTTGAAAAGAATTGGGTTGCGGTATTCCCTGACCCTCTCAAAATTAATAATACGTAATATCGGGACCCCTCTATAGAAAACATTTGATAAATAATATTAAGTAGCATTAAGCAATATGCTATTTTAGTTTTTAAAAAGATGGATGGCGTTGAAGTTACGAAAAATTTTTTAATGTATTTACCCAACTAAATGTCTGTCAGATACTTTCGGCAATTTTCATGTCGACAGATCGGGTCATTCGTGTAGCGCACGTCACAAGCTTTAATTTAATGCCTCAATTGTACTGCTCTTGCAACAGTCCCCTTGAAAAGAATTGGGTTGCGGTATTCCCTGACCCTCTCAAAATTAATAATACGTAATATCGGGACCCCTCTATAGAAAACATTTGATAAATAATATTAAGTAGCATTAAGCAATATGCTATTTTAGTTTTTAAAAAGATGGATGGCGTTGAAGTTACGAAAAATTTTTTAATGTATTTACCCGACTAAATGTCTGTCAGATACTTTCGGCAATTTTCATGTCGACAGATCGGGTCATTCGTGTAGCGCACGTCACAAGCTTTAATTTATTGCCTCAATTGTACTGCTCTTGCAACAGTCCCCTTGAAAAGAATTGGGTTGCGGTATTCCCTGACCCTCTCAAAATTAATAATACGTAATATCGGGACCCCTCTATAGAAAACATTTGATAAATAATATTAAGTAGCATTAAGCAATATGCTATTTTAGTTTTTAAAAAGATGGATGGCGTTGAAGTTACGAAAAATTTTTTAATGTATTTACCCGACTAAATGTCTGTCAGATACTTTCGGCAATTTTCATGTCGACAGATCGGGTCATTCGTGTAGCACACGTCACAAGCTTTAATTTATTGCCTCAATTGTACTGCTCTTGCAACAGTCCCCTTGAAAAGAATTGGGTTGCGGTATTCCCTGACCCTCTCAAAATTAATAATACGTAATATCGGGACCCCTCTATAGAAAACATTTGATAAATAATATTAAGTAGCATTAAGCAATATGCTATTTTAGTTTTTAAAAAGATGGATGGCGTTGAAGTTACGAAAAATTTTTTAATGTATTTACCCAACTAAATGTCTGTCAGATACTTTCGGCAATTTTCATGTCGACAGATCGGGTCATTCGTGTAGCGCACGTCACAAGCTTTAATTTATTGCCTCAATTGTACTGCTCTTGCAACAGTCCCCTTGAAAAGAATTGGGTTGCGGTATTCCCTGACCCTCTCAAAATTAATAATACGTAATATCGGGACCCCTCTATAGAAAACATTTGATAAATAATATTAAGTAGCATTAAGCAATATGCTATTTTAGTTTTTAAAAAGATGGATGGCGTTGAAGTTACGAAAAATTTTTTAATGTATTTACCCGACTAAATGTCTGTCAGATACTTTCGGCAATTTTCATGTCGACAGATCGGGTCATTCGTGTAGCGCACGTCACAAGCTTTAATTTATTGCCTCAATTGTACTGCTCTTGCAACAGTCCCCTTGAAAAGAATTGGGTTGCGGTATTCCCTGACCCTCTCAAAATTAATAATACGTAATATCGGGACCCCTCTATAGAAAACATTTGATAAATAATATTAAGTAGCATTAAGCAATATGCTATTTTAGTTTTTAAAAAGATGGATGGCGTTGAAGTTACGAAAAATTTTTTAATGTATTTACCCAACTAAATGTCTGTCAGATACTTTCGGCAATTTTCATGTCGACAGATCGGGTCATTCGTGTAGCGCACGTCACAAGCTTTAATTTATTGCCTCAATTGTACTGCTCTTGCAACAGTCCCCTTAAAAAGAATTGGGTTGCGGTATTCCCTGACCCTCTCAAAATTAATAATACGTAATATCGGGACCCCTCTATAGAAAACATTTGATAAATAATATTAAGTAGCATTAAGCAATATGCTATTTTAGTTTTTAAAAAGATGGATGGCGTTGAAGTTACGAAAAATTTTTTAATGTATTTACCCGACTAAATGTCTGTCAGATACTTTCGGCAATTTTCATGTCGACAGATCGGGTCATTCGTGTAGCGCACGTCACAAGCTTTAATTTATTGCCTCAATTGTACTGCTCTTGCAACAGTCCCCTTGAAAAGAATTGGGTTGCGGTATTCCCTGACCCTCTCAAAATTAATAATACGTAATATCGGGACCCCTCTATAGAAAACATTTGATAAATAATATTAAGTAGCATTAAGCAATATGCTATTTTAGTTTTTAAAAAGATGGATGGCGTTGAAGTTACGAAAAATTTTTTAATGTATTTACCCGACTAAATGTCTGTCAGATACTTTCGGCAATTTTCATGTCGACAGATCGGGTCATTCGTGTAGCGCACGTCACAAGCTTTAATTTAATGCCTCAATTGTACTGCTCTTGCAACAGTCCCCTTGAAAAGAATTGGGTTGCGGTATTCCCTGAGACCCTCTCAAAATTAATAATACGTAATATCGGGACCCCTCTATAGAAAACATTTGATAAATAATATTAAGTAGCATTAAGCAATATGCTATTTTAGTTTTTAAAAAGATGGATGGCGTTGAAGTTACGAAAAATTTTTTAATGTATTTACCCGACTAAATGTCTGTCAGATACTTTCGGCAATTTTCATGTCGACAGATCGGGTCATTCGTGTAGCGCACGTCACAAGCTTTAATTTAATGCCTCAATTGTACTGCTCTTGCAACAGTCCCCTTGAAAAGAATTGGGTTGCGGTATTCCCTGACCCTCTCAAAATTAATAATACGTAATATCGGGACCCCTCTATAGAAAACATTTGATAAATAATATTAAGTAGCATTAAGCAATATGCTATTTTAGTTTTTAAAAAGATGGATGGCGTTGAAGTTACGAAAAATTTTTTAATGTATTTACCCGACTAAATGTCTGTCAGATACTTTCGGCAATTTTCATGTCGACAGATCGGGTCATTCGTGTAGCGCACGTCACAAGCTTTAATTTAATGCCTCAATTGTACTGCTCTTGCAACAGTCCCCTTGAAAAGAATTGGGTTGCGGTATTCCCTGACCCTCTCAAAATTAATAATACGTAATATCGGGACCCCTCTATAGAAAACATTTGATAAATAATATTAAGTAGCATTAAGCAATATGCTATTTTAGTTTTTAAAAAGATGGATGGCGTTGAAGTTACGAAAAATTTTTTAATGTATTTACCCGACTAAATGTCTGTCAGATACTTTCGGCAATTTTCATGTCGACAGATCGGGTCATTCGTGTAGCGCACGTCACAAGCTTTAATTTAATGCCTCAATTGTACTGCTCTTGCAACAGTCCCCTTGAAAAGAATTGGGTTGCGGTATTCCCTGAGATCCTCTCAAAATTAATAATACGTAATATCGGGACCCCTCTATAGAAAACATTTGATAAATAATATTAAGTAGCATTAAGCAATATGCTATTTTAGTTTTTAAAAAGATGGATGGCGTTGAAGTTACGAAAAATTTTTTAATGTATTTACCCGACTAAATGTCTGTCAGATACTTTCGGCAATTTTCATGTCGACAGATCGGGTCATTCGTGTAGCGCACGTCACAAGCTTTAATTTATTGCCTCAATTGTACTGCTCTTGCAACAGTCCCCTTGAAAAGAATTGGGTTGCGGTATTCCCTGACCCTCTCAAAATTAATAATACGTAATATCGGGACCCCTCTATAGAAAACATTTGATAAATAATATTAAGTAGCATTAAGCAATATGCTATTTTAGTTTTTAAAAAGATGGATGGCGTTGAAGTTACGAAAAATTTTTTAATGTATTTACCCGACTAAATGTCTGTCAGATACTTTCGGCAATTTTCATGTCGACAGATCGGGTCATTCGTGTAGCGCACGTCACAAGCTTTAATTTATTGCCTCAATTGTACTGCTCTTGCAACAGTCCCCTTGAAAAGAATTGGGTTGCGGTATTCCCTGACCCTCTCAAAATTAATAATACGTAATATCGGAACCCCTCTATAGAAAACATTTGATAAATAATATTAAGTAGCATTAAGCAATATGCTATTTTAGTTTTTAAAAAGATGGATGGCGTTGAAGTTACGAAAAATTTTTTAATGTATTTACCCGACTAAATGTCTGTCAGATACTTTCGGCAATTTTCATGTCGACAGATCGGGTCATTCGTGTAGCGCACGTCACAAGCTTTAATTTATTGCCTCAATTGTACTGCTCTTGCAACGGTCCCCTTGAAAAGAATTGGGTTGCGGTATTCCCTGACCCTCTCAAAATTAATAATACGTAATATCGGGACCCCTCTATAGAAAACATTTGATAAATAATATTAAGTAGCATTAAGCAATATGCTATTTTAGTTTTTAAAAAGATGGATGGCGTTGAAGTTACGAAAAATTTTTTAATGTATTTACCCGACTAAATGTCTGTCAGATACTTTCGGCAATTTTCATGTCGACAGATCGGGTCATTCGTGTAGCGCACGTCACAAGCTTTAATTTATTGCCTCAATTGTACTGCTCTTGCAACAGTCCCCTTGAAAAGAATTGGGTTGCGGTATTCCCTGACCCTCTCAAAATTAATAATACGTAATATCGGGACCCCTCTATAGAAAACATTTGATAAATAATATTAAGTAGCATTAAGCAATATGCTATTTTAGTTTTTAAAAAGATGGATGGCGTTGAAGTTACGAAAAATTTTTTAATGTATTTACCCGACTAAATGTCTGTCAGATACTTTCGGCAATTTTCATGTCGACAGATCGGGTCATTCGTGTAGCGCACGTCACAAGCTTTAATTTAATGCCTCAATTGTACTGCTCTTGCAACAGTCCCCTTGAAAAGAATTGGGTTGCGGTATTCCCTGACCCTCTCAAAATTAATAATACGTAATATCGGGACCCCTCTATAGAAAACATTTGATAAATAATATTAAGTAGCATTAAGCAATATGCTATTTTAGTTTTTAAAAAGATGGATGGCGTTGAAGTTACGAAAAATTTTTTAATGTATTTACCCGACTAAATGTCTGTCAGATACTTTCGGCAATTTTCATGTCGACAGATCGGGTCATTCGTGTAGCGCACGTCACAAGCTTTAATTTAATGCCTCAATTGTACTGCTCTTGCAACAGTCCCCTTGAAAAGAATTGGGTTGCGGTATTCCCTGAGATCCTCTCAAAATTAATAATACGTAATATCGGGACCCCTCTATAGAAAACATTTGATAAATAATATTAAGTAGCATTAAGCAATATGCTATTTTAGTTTTTAAAAAGATGGATGGCGTTGAAGTTACGAAAAATTTTTTAATGTATTTACCCGACTAAATGTCTGTCAGATACTTTCGGCAATTTTCATGTCGACAGATCGGGTCATTCGTGTAGCGCACGTCACAAGCTTTAATTTATTGCCTCAATTGTACTGCTCTTGCAACAGTCCCCTTGAAAAGAATTGGGTTGCGGTATTCCCTGACCCTCTCAAAATTAATAATACGTAATATCGGGACCCCTCTATAGAAAACATTTGATAAATAATATTAAGTAGCATTAAGCAATATGCTATTTTAGTTTTTAAAAAGATGGATGGCGTTGAAGTTACGAAAAATTTTTTAATGTATTTACCCGACTAAATGTCTGTCAGATACTTTCGGCAATTTTCATGTCGACAGATCGGGTCATTCGTGTAGCGCACGTCACAAGCTTTAATTTATTGCCTCAATTGTACTGCTCTTGCAACAGTCCCCTTGAAAAGAATTGGGTTGCGGTATTCCCTGACCCTCTCAAAATTAATAATACGTAATATCGGGACCCCTCTATAGAAAACATTTGATAAATAATATTAAGTAGCATTAAGCAATATGCTATTTTAGTTTTTAAAAAGATGGATGGCGTTGAAGTTACGAAAAATTTTTTAATGTATTTACCCGACTAAATGTCTGTCAGATACTTTCGGCAATTTTCATGTCGACAGATCGGGTCATTCGTGTAGCGCACGTCACAAGCTTTAATTTAATGCCTCAATTGTACTGCTCTTGCAACAGTCCCCTTGAAAAGAATTGGGTTGCGGTATTCCCTGAGATCCTCTCAAAATTAATAATACGTAATATCGGGACCCCTCTATAGAAAACATTTGATAAATAATATTAAGTAGCATTAAGCAATATGCTATTTTAGTTTTTAAAAAGATGGATGGCGTTGAAGTTACGAAAAATTTTTTAATGTATTTACCCGACTAAATGTCTGTCAGATACTTTCGGCAATTTTCATGTCGACAGATCGGGTCATTCGTGTAGCGCACGTCACAAGCTTTAATTTATTGCCTCAATTGTACTGCTCTTGCAACAGTCCCCTTGAAAAGAATTGGGTTGCGGTATTCCCTGACCCTCTCAAAATTAATAATACGTAATATCGGGACCCCTCTATAGAAAACATTTGATAAATAATATTAAGTAGCATTAAGCAATATGCTATTTTAGTTTTTAAAAAGATGGATGGCGTTGAAGTTACGAAAAATTTTTTAATGTATTTACCCGACTAAATGTCTGTCAGATACTTTCGGCAATTTTCATGTCGACAGATCGGGTCATTCGTGTAGCGCACGTCACAAGCTTTAATTTATTGCCTCAATTGTACTGCTCTTGCAACAGTCCCCTTGAAAAGAATTGGGTTGCGGTATTCCCTGACCCTCTCAAAATTAATAATACGTAATATCGGGACCCCTCTATAGAAAACATTTGATAAATAATATTAAGTAGCATTAAGCAATATGCTATTTTAGTTTTTAAAAAGATGGATGGCGTTGAAGTTACGAAAAATTTTTTAATGTATTTACCCGACTAAATGTCTGTCAGATACTTTCGGCAATTTTCATGTCGACAGATCGGGTCATTCGTGTAGCGCACGTCACAAGCTTTAATTTAATGCCTCAATTGTACTGCTCTTGCAACAGTCCCCTTGAAAAGAATTGGGTTGCGGTATTCCCTGACCCTCTCAAAATTAATAATACGTAATATCGGGACCCCTCTATAGAAAACATTTGATAAATAATATTAAGTAGCATTAAGCAATATGCTATTTTAGTTTTTAAAAAGATGGATGGCGTTGAAGTTACGAAAAATTTTTTAATGTATTTACCCGACTAAATGTCTGTCAGATACTTTCGGCAATTTTCATGTCGACAGATCGGGTCATTCGTGTAGCGCACGTCACAAGCTTTAATTTAATGCCTCAATTGTACTGCTCTTACTATAAATAACAATATCCACAACACGCGACTTCATGCATGCCCAGAAAGCGTTTCTCAAAGAATTTTACCGACATTTAATTCATTATAAAAAATATAGGATTTTTCCGAGATCTACAATTTCTGCATTTATTTTTTTTAAAATCACTGTTGTTGGTCAAAATACATTAAAACTGATTTTTTGTAACTTCGGCGCCATCTAACTTTTTGGAAACTAACTACAGAAAGTTGAGTAATTGGACCAAATTTTTGTTATCGGACTTTTTCGCCTCCACCCAATAGAAATGGAGAAAAGTCGGTTATAAAGTTTTTTCAACATGGCGGATGGTTCCCGAAAAGTGGGGGAAACACACACTTGGGGATCTTACTTTTAGACCCCCCTTCCCAACAACATATAAAACTTTTAGCCTTCCCGGATTTCTTTCGAGGTACCCCCCTTGTTTATGACAATTTCACTGTACTATAAGTGTTCTGCAGATAAGTAGAAATATTTACATGGAGTGAAAAAGATCTGGTTGCGATTCTTCAAAAGCCGCCACAAAATATCACCTTTACAAAATATCTGACGATTCTTAAACATAAGTTTACAATAACTGCTTTTTTGTCAGGCGTTATTTGCTAATATTATATGAACTAACTAACTTTTGGGTAGGGTGGTGGAGGGTTGAATGGGGGAAAAGGGGGATAAAATATTTAAAAAAATTGTAACTTTGGAACAAAAACAAATACCGCTATACGGACAAATTTTGTTATTGTTAAGTTCAAATTCGTTGGATCTTAAGTTTCCGAGTTATTTCAAAAAACGTTAAAATATATATAAAAAATCATAACTTTAGAAGTAAAGCAGCAGATATGCGGTTTTCAGATTTTGGTTTTCGTAAATAAACCCAAAAATTCTGTTATAAAGTTCAAATCTGTCAAAGCTACAGTTTTCGAGAAATATTCATTTCCTTTCAAAATAATAATTGATTGTATGGTGGACTATCCGTGCTTTCTAGTACCAATTTTTTATTAAAAAATGTATGTTAGGACACTTAAAGTTGTCCAAATAGAGAGTGATTTATCGTAACCGTATCTCAGTGTGCATGCTCAGAACGGATACATCGTACAACAGCGACTACGTCTCACCTATCTCTACGACCACCCTTGCAGTATTCGTACGCAGCTAGCGTATCTTAACCATTCTGTTATCTGTGGGTTTTCTTAAATACCTGATCCACAGTTTCATTCCTTCTATTTTCCAGTCTATTGCCCTCTCACTTTTTTCGACAAGAAAGGAAATAGAAGTGAGCGGCACGAAGTAAAAGTGTGCATCAAGCACTGAACAAGACTTGGTTCGGTTACGTCGTACGTTGTAAGCACACCTAACGTTTTTTTTAAAGGACGCTTTCACAAACGCTTCAAAGATACGCTAACAATAAGGAATCAAAAATGGCTTGCCAACGTTAACTGTCTATTAAAAAAACTAAACTCTAACTTGCTGTAAAAAGTTAGTTAATTTATCAAGGACAAACATGTCTTGACTATTGACAATAAAGTTTTAATCTTTATAAATATTTCAAAAGCAAATACACACCCGGTGTAACATTCATGGGGTGCGAACATAAATATTGCAACAGTCCCCTTGAAAAGAATTGGGTTGCGGTATTCCCTGACCCTCTCAAAATTAATAATACGTAATATCGGGACCCCTCTATAGAAAACATTTGATAAATAATATTAAGTAGCATTAAGCAATATGCTATTTTCTTTGCGCATTTAAACTATTTTGATTAGATTTTCCTTTGTAAATACCGAGTTTTAATTAAATAATATCGTAAGGATGCGGGCCAGTCGCAAGATAAATATTATAAATTTTCGGGACCATGTGCCAATATAGAGGGCGGTTCAACTAAAAGTGCATTTATTATCCAAAACTACTGAAAAACTAGAAGAGATATTTTAACACGCATCTGATGTATTTTAGTTGCGACGTGGTGGCCGTCTCCACGCCCTAGCCGTATAGAGTTGTGGCGTCATATTACGGCGACGGTTTTACTACTACTATTATATACCTCGAAGACGGTTTTTTGGTGGCAATGACAATGGCACTAGTGAAATTGACTACAATTGTAGGTTGAGCAATACCTGACTGCGCAAAAAACAACAATTTAGGAGATACAAATACAGTCTGTGACAAACTATGAGATACTCCAATGGCCGCCCAAGGATTGCAAAATGTGCAACTCTCAAAAATAACCAAAAAAAAAATCTGCTGAATAATGTTGCTAGCTACACCATAAAAAGAAATTAAAAATTTGACAAAATGTAGTTTAACAGCATTATTATGTGCCTTTTAGCGTTTTTTAATGTATTCGGAATTAATTACTCATGATATATCTTTAAGTAAGACTGATTTGAGCAAGGAATTAAGCTACACAATTTTGGAGAAGAACTCCGATAATATAATTTTAGTAGAAGTGGTGATCATAATCATGGTACACCATTATGACAAACAAAAGCTAAAAAGAACCTAATTTATGAAGAAATATTGCAAAAATCGCGAATTTTGTTTAACTTTTCTCTTTTCTATGGTTGATTATTAATGCTTTCGTTGTTTTGAATGAGACACCATGTATAATTCCCAGTTATTAATTTCGGTAAATATAGAATGTGAATTGATTTTATTTGGGTCAGGAAGTGATTTAGTACTTAGAATCAATGCAGTATGACAATAAACAAATTATTATTAATTAGCTTTGAAATTTCTAATATTAATACGGGCCTTCGTCGGTCCGATGTCGATTGCCGAATTTGTCGTCATCGGCACGTCGATTTAGAACATCGGACCAGCAGTATTTTTTGTCCGCTTTGCGATGTAGGCCCAATGTATGATTGCCGATGCAGCGTTATACTGTGGCCCGTTGTCGGACCAATGGTAAATTTTACTTTTTGCTGACATCGGCATACCGTCGCCGTACGATTAAGGTCCGATATGGTTTAACCACACGGTACCGACCATCCGCCCATAACTGCTTAATTTGGTCGGTCTAACGTAGGCAAGCTGTCCGTCGGTGGTAGCTTAAAGCGGCCCGACATTGGCAAACTACAAAGTTTCGATAATGCGGGTGCTTAACCAGTCGGCCTGGTTTAAGTGGCAGAAGAGGTGATTCTTGTAGAGAAGTACCACCATCTTCTCAAGTCCGCATTCTAGTTTTGAAATATCTTTGCTCATTATATATATAATATTATCTTCCACTGTAACAGGGAACATAGTGACATTAGCGCCATCTCTACATACTAGGAAGAAACTATTAAGCAATTAAAAAATTCTAAGGTGACGTAATCGGACCATCGTCAGTTGCCGAAAGTTCCAATCGGACCATCGTCGGCCCTAAAGCAGCTAAAGTGGTCGTCGCCATAAAGTCGACTAGAGTAAATCGGGCCATCGTCAGTTGCCGATTCTTGACCGAAAACTGAAAACTGAACTGAAAACATCGAGCCAGAGTGTAGTCGCCGATGCCGACACACTGCCGACGTTGTCGAAATTAGCCCGATTCAATGCCGACGATTTGTGTTTGCTGGGTAGCGTCTCTTTGATGCGTTTGTAAAAGTGTCCTTAAAAACAATGAGTTAAAGTTGTGTCCCCAACGTACTACGTAACCAAACCAATTCCGGTTCAGTGCTTGATGCGCAGTCTTACTTCATGCCGCTCACTTCTATTTCCTTAATTGTCGAAAAAAGTGAGAGGGCAATAGAAGGAGTGAAACTGAGGATCAGGCATTTATGAAAACCCATAGATAACAAAATGGTTAGGATACGCTAGTTGCGTAGAGATAGGTTATATTATTTAGCCAAAAAAAAAAACGAAAGTCGATAATATTTTTTGGTTTTAAGTAGTTCTCAAAAATGCTGTTTTTAAAAATGTGTCAAGATCATCAGTGCCCAGTATTTCCCAACGATATGAATCGGTGACTAAATACATCAAACAAATTTGAAATCGAAGCCGATAGCGGATTTACATAAAAATTTTCCCATCACAACACGACTACCTTATTTTATGTGCGACCAAAACGATATTTAGAAAAATGTGCTGTGAAATATAAAAGGTAGGTTACACAAAATTTTTGTGGTATTTTGAGAAATCATAAAATATAAATTATAGATTCAATTAACCAATCAAATAAAAAATTTACAAATGCAGCCAGAAATTATTTTAAAGGTAATTATAAGCATTTTAGCGCTTTCATGCACCCACACATTAAATTTAGCATTGAGTAACTATATGCTCTATTCTTTACCTTAGAATTTAATTAGTCTTTGCGAATATGCGAGTAATATTAATAAAAAAACTAACACTATTAGGGAAAAGTTGGAGTATAACCACACATAACCGCGTGCTATAGCCATAGGTGAACAGCAAACATTGACTTAAATGGAAAGAAATGGACCACAAAGCTATCACAATAAAAAAATATCCATAAAATTAACAAGATTTACTTACATTGGTTATTCTATAGGAGAAAAAAGTAACAACAAACGCACGCTAAACAAACAAAAGCTGACTGTCGGCAGGCGGTCATAATCAGCAGTTTCTGCATTGATGCAGCGTTTTTAAGATATCGACATCTAGAGGACCGCACTATCAAAATTTTAAATTGATGCATTGCAGAACCATAGCATAGATGCGCCATATTACCCCTCGCGCGGTATTCCCCCATATTCCCCTACACTTTCCGATTTTACCCACACTAGCAATTTCCCATTTTATACCCATCTCATTTAAAACGTTTAAATTAACTTTACTTTCTTATTGGTTCCCCTATATAGCGAAAACAGCAAACTTGATGGTAAAAAAGTTGATGTAATGTGCAAATATCACCAATTACTATTATGACAAGATGGTAATCCCCAGAGCGTCGACCATATTAACACCTTTCGTATGTCTAGGAGCACCATTTCCCATTTTACCTAACTATCCCATTTTCCCACTTCCCGTACTTTTTACAATCTTGCTTTGGATCTTTCTTAGTCTATAAAAGATTGAAAAGCAACCAAACGTATAAATAATGGTTGTTAAATTTTCTTTTGAATTACTTAAAATCAAAGATATCATTTTTTGGTTTTAATACACAAACGCGAATAACCAACATCTTCCACCACCCAAAATCCTACGAAATGGCAGTTTCGGAAACCCAAGAACCGTCTAAAATCCTGTAATGGAACGTCGAACTAGAAAAATCCCCAATTTGAAATCTTAGACCTGTGGAGTTCAGAGTACGTTAGAAAAGGCCTAACGTACTTATTAGGTCCCGACGTGCCGGGACCTAATTTTTTCGAACGTTTTAAAAACGTCAAAATTAGACATACTTAAAATGTCCTTTTTACGTCCCAAAAGTTTTACAGTGAGATTTACTAAGATCTAAAATGGTACCCCCCACAGGTCTAAATATTTACACCTCCCATAGGTACTAAATTTTAAAATCAATTTTCAAAAAACACTTACCCATATAGAAATGACAGAAAGTTATTCATTATTTTGTATTGTTATTGCAAAATACCACTGAAAAACTGCTTTTTTTTCTCAAAATACACCATATTTTAGAAGAAAATGTCCTAAAACTAATTTTTATTGACAGGTTTCAAAATGGCAAATGGTGAATACGCCAGAAATTTGGCACATAATAGCTTCATTATTTGTGTTTGAGGTTATAAAGTTGGTGATTTATAGCCCCCAGAAAGAATTGTTTTGTGGCATTTGGTAATAAGTTCGTTTATAATTTCCCTAAGTAACCATTTTTACAAGGACTAACTTATTCAATATCCCAATTTGTTCATTTCCGAATAAAACACCTCCTATTTTGTCCAGAAAAACGCCATATTTTGAACCCGTTTTCAGCACAAAAAATATATTTATGAAGGCACTACGAGGCAAAACAAACGTAAGTGGAGGTCACTGATTATGCACGAAAAATATACCAAACAAAAAGAAACCCAAAACAACTATATTAATTTATTGTCAAACTGAAAGTCAAACTTGAGGTTATCTAAAAGCTCAGTCAACAAAACTTTCCTTACTTAAAGCCCACTCATTTTAAAGTTGTAGCTTTCATCAGTAGAGGGTGGTACAAGCCAAGTGCAAGCAGAGGTAAAAGATCGGAACTCGCTGTTTGTGATTGAACGCAGCGATAATATTTTTAAAGTGACATTTCGACAGTGGCAGAAATGTAAAAAACTTTCATTTAAGTTTTTTGACATTTCATAAATAAAAACACCTTTTACATAAATACAAAATTAATCTACTCCTTATTTTAGTGTTACCCATCTAAATCGTTGTGTGACATCAAGTATTAATTGGAAAAATTAATTATTAAGGGTAAGTTTTAATTAGAGTGACATATAACCCAATTTTAATTTGTTCCACAGAGTGTTTACTATTTAAACCCCGAGTGGGTTTAAATGTTTCAATTTTCTTTTCTTCAAAATTGAAACCTTCTTCTTAAATCCAACAAAAGATTTTGTTAAGATGATTATTCAATAAACAAATTTATTAAAATTCTTTTTATAAATGAAAGTATGTCCAAAACTGAAGGAGGTTTGGTTTAAAATGCTTAAAACCAAAAATTTCACTTAAACCTAGAACTGTTCTAAAATATACTAAACCTTTTTAGTAAATCCCACCGCTAAAAGTTAGTAAAAAAAACTGAAGTATGTTTTAGCAAAGATCCGTATTAAACAACTCTTAAAAAGTAAGTCTTTAAAATGTACTGTAGTGGACGTTTTAACCTCGTTTAATTTTTGAGGTTTTAAAAACATTCTTTTTTAGTTCAAAAAGTTCGTCATTTTATAAACAAAAAGTATACCAGTTAGAATTTTTACACTGGATGGTTACTCTCCACTTTTTAGAAATATCTCTAGGGATCAAAATAATTTGGAGACTTGCTACCTCTCAAAAAATCTGTCCAAGGACGTTTTTTAAATGAACCAAAAACGTCAAATTTACACATACTTAAAATGCATTTTTTACGTCAAAAAAATTTGATATGTAAAAGGAATAAAGTAGAATATAATAATTAGGTATATACTTTTTAAGCAAAAGCTCCATATCAACCAACTAATAAAAAGTATACCACGTCTTCAAAATGAATTGGATTTGACGTTTTCGCAAAAAACAAACAAAAAAAACGTTCTCAGTGGGCGTCTTAGGGTGTAAGAAAAGTGAACGTCACCGAGACGTCGTTAAAACGTCTTTCAGACACATCTCTTTTAAAAACTTTGATAGAGGTTTTTAAAACTTTTTAAAAACCTGTTTAAAACTTTTATAGGTCCCTGAGGCACATCCAAGCGATGTCTTTTTTGTGTCCTGGAAAATTCTTTTTAGGTCCTGAGAACGTCCCGAGTACGTCTTAAAAAAGGCCGAGATTGTCCTAATAAAAGCAGGGAAAAATGATAATTTAGGGACGTCCAAAAACAGTTTTTGAACCTTCAAAAAACGTTCTGGATGGACGTCCCCCAAGTAACATTTGGACGTCAAACTGCGTCCTCTACTCGTTGGCTTAAAAACCCCGAGGTTGGCAAGCGGACTACAAATCTCAGTCCATACGACCCCAATCCGACCTAAATAGGGAATACAAATTCGGGTCGGCCCGACGTCGCTAATTGTACTTCAATGGTATAGTAGTTTACTTAACGAATTATAACTCACAAAAAATAAATGGCCACCTTTTTATTACTATTAATAAAAGTTATGTTATTAAAAAGGGCACTTTTCCGAGTAATCTAGAGCGAAATATTTCTGTGAGGGCCACTTAAGAATAATACTAAACGCATCTTTAAGGCATTATTAAGTCTCTCGTATTGTTTTTTTTTCAAGAAAAACAAGAAAAAAATTGTTGTCAATAATGGCTGGCCAATCTTGCAACTCGAAAATGGCCGAATTTGGACTGGTATAGTACTTTTACCAATTTATCACCTATTTGGACAAGGACACCGATTTGCAGCCCTAATTTTATCCAAATCTAATTTAACCAAAACTGACTTAAAAGAAGAATGACAGTTCAGCTGAACATAACTAAAATATTTTCTGTTTTTCCTTGTTTTTCCCTTAAAAACAGGGATTATTTTAAAATTGTATTTATTAAAACACTGAATGAGCTCGAACCTGTCTCGCAGATTTGGGAGAAGGATACCAATTGTTGGTTCAGTATCCTTATTTTTTTCGTTCCTTTTTGGTAGGTATCCAAATGAGGGTCCTGAAATGCGACGTCGATTAAGGTAACAAAGCCGACGATGTTTCGTGATCGATTTAAGTATAGGCGTTAAAACAGTTGGCTTTAAAACGTAAACTGACGTGAATCCGTCTGGGCAAATATTTGTACAAATTACGTTGCCTATTCTGACGTCGTTTAAGGTTAGCATATGCGTACCTGACTGCGTAAACGTCGGATTTTATTACAAAAGACGATTGTCGTTTGACTTACGAGTAGACAACTTTACTTTGTACCTAATACGACGTCACTTTATGACAGATTAGGTTGGAAGACGGATAAATGTTACTTGGGCCCCGAGACGTCCTACGACTACACAAACGTCTCCAAGACGTCTTAAAAACGTCCAGTAAGTTTGACTGGGACGTTTTTAAAACGACCATGTGTTATTAGGGTTGAGTCGTGGTCGAAACTATCGTTGGAGCCTGCCATTTATTTGCAGGTTTAAACGGCTATCGGTGTGTACGTTGTACGTGTGTCGTGTTGGACAGTTAAGTAAGAAGATTGTGTGTGAGTGTGTGGTGTGGGTGTCTTATAATAAAGGTTTTTTATGTCCATGCAGCTACATCCCGCATTCGAAAAATCAATTTTTTTTAATGTAAGAATTACGGGCTAATTATCTACTGCAAAATCATGCAGCTGCACCCCACATTTTTGGCGTAGATGATTAGCCCGTAATACTGACACACTTTTTTTTTGGTACCGCTATTATTAATGGATGCGGGGTGGTACTGCACATGCTGCACCCCGCATTTTAAACTTTAAAAAAATCAGATAAGGAGATGAGCCCAATTTTTTTTGTGATAGATAATTAGCCTGTAATTAGCCCGTAATGCCGTATTTTTTTAATGCTTAAACGTATAAAAAAATTTCGTGAGACATTTAACAGGTCAGGAGAGACTTTCGCAAATATCGCTTTTGTCCATTGAAAGTAAACTTCTCCAAAGCTTGTTGGAACATCCACGTTTTTCTGATGACGTCATTGACGAATTTGTAAAACGTGATCGAAGAATCGAAATGGGTAAGTTTTTAAAAATTGCATCCTTTACTTGAAATTTCACCGCACGCAGCTGTTAAAAACTGTCCTGAATTTAACCAGTTATTTAAAGGCGCATTTACACAGACAAACTTTCCTTTGAGGTTGAAATGCCGACAAACATTTACACAAGCCTCTTGAGCAAAATGTTCAAAGAAATGTTCGAGCAAAATCTCGTACAAAAAAACACACGTAAATTTTGGAGAGAATGTTGAGCAAAATTTGTTTGAAGAATTGGGGGTATAAAAATTTCTTTACAAATTTAAATTTTATAGTTTTATGGGAATTCATTGAACTTAACTGAAAATAGAAAGATTAAGTTTTAAAACAAGGTATTTTAATTAAGTGCTTTCCGACGAAAAAACGATATGATGTCGAAATTCACGTTTTACCTCATAAGCAACTTCGATTGACCTGATTTTTATAGGGGATATTCCAGTATACTTGTAACTTTTTTGGGGTTGTAAAAAAAACGACAATAAAAAAAATATTATTTGGCACTTATTTATTGCTGTTGCCTGTAAAATGTAATGATAAAAATTTACGTTTAAAAGAATATCTCTTTATTTTACTTCCTAGTTTAAAACACAATACAATAATAATTAAGTCAAATTCAAAAACCTATATACATTTTATTAAATCTCAAATATATGAACAAAAGCACGTTCGGTCTAAATAATACCCGTTTATTACCCACTTTTACAACCCTACGATCCCAGACCCTTGTCTAAAAAAATATAATTTAGCAGTAATAGACTAGATTTCTGAATCGGAATGTTGCTCCTTTGCATATTGTTTGTTCAGTGTCAGTAATCGACCTTGATTATTACATTAAATTGACAGTAAATATCTATCTTCAGCATTTTCATGAACCTTTTGCTTTTTTAAGCAACCGTTGGGGCCTTAAACTAACTAGGTAAATCTGGTGTGAGGATGAAAAAAAAACAATCAAAGCTAAGGGTGAAGTAAAGTTACAAAAATATGTTTAAAAAAAAATCCTTTCCCCACCACTCCTCATAGTCGTGAGGCGCGGATTACCGCTTAAAAGTGCAACTTTTGAGTTTTTTGCCGATATTTGAAATCAAAATTTTTTTGGAAAAGAAAAATTTTCCTGGGTTATTTTCCGGGAAAACCCGTAAGAAAAAAATATTATAAGTAACCCTAATCCATGTCACAAAACTGATAGCCAAGAATAATGTTTCGCTTGCCGTCGGCTTTTTTTCACAAAAATTTAAAATAAAAGTTGGTATTCCATTTTTTTAAAGAATTGAGATCACTGATCACTGATGTGAAATTTTATTTATTCTCATCTTTAAAAATATGTTTCCAAAACAGATAGCAATAATTTGCTCAAAAATTTACCCGAACAAAATGTTCAAAAAAAAGCTCACAAAAAAGTTCACGCAAAAAATTTTAGATCTTTTGCAGGAGCTTTTATTTGAGCATGTTCGTCTGTGTAATTGCGCCTTAACACGCAAGTTAAAGAATAAACTTCCAAATAAATCTATTCAAATAGCCAAAAAATACTGGACCAGCTGGACATCTTGGCAAGTGCATACGGCTTCAGTTCCATTTGATTTCATCTAATCGTAATTCATTTCTATATCAAGGATGCGTTGAAAGTGGGCTTTTCGATCCAGGTTTTCAGGTTGCTTAGACTGGTTGTCTGCTCCATTTACATCATAAACGTTTTGGTTTTGTTTCTTAGTGACCTATTTGGCAGGACACTGTGTCATTACGAAGGTCGTGTTTTTAATGGCTATTTACGTAAGTAGACCGGAAAAGTGGATTTTACAGGTCGACGTAGGAAACGTTCACCTGTGAAGTTAACTTCCGGTTGTGGTAAGTATACGTCATTTTTTTTTAATCAATGCTACAAAATGCCTATTTGTGAGTGATTCAAAGTTGGAAATCAAAGTGTATGATGGTGTTTAATGATGTTTGTGGAGGGTGACCAGTAATACCACTAATGAGACCACGCTGGTTGCCCAGGGCGAAAAGTCGTTTATTCATTTCTCTTTTCGCTTTGGTCCTTTGTGTGTTCCTTGTGGCATGCTCATCCAAGTTTGTATTTTCGGTTTTTTTCCACCCAAGATCTTTTGATCTTTTGTTTTTGGATTCTTTTCAGTTGAAATATCTGATTTGGAGATTTTTTAACTTCTTTCCTTTTTTTATAATAATTCATGTTGAGTATTAATAAGTTATTTAATTTAAAGTAGAAGAAGAGTAACAAATGTAACATTATTTATCAAATATTAGACACCTTTTGCAGCTCTTATAAAAAATCCCCGTAAGGCGACTTTATCGCTTAAGAACGCATTGTGGCAGCATTTTTAGTTTTTACACGCCGCCTTTGATTTGTTTATAAATATTTTGTTTTTCTACTTAACGTTTTACTGAGGCAACCATGTCAATTATAAAAGATACGTTATTCACCCGCAGGTAACGACAAACTTTATCGGTTAGTAAGCGATTCCGTTATTACCTCGTAACTGCGCATGCTCGAAATAAGCGATAAAGTAAAAAGGCATCAAAATTATATAAATGGTCTCTATTAGTCAGTAAAATTAACTCATTTTACATTTTCGTTAATTAAAGCAATGTTATAGTATGTAAACACCCTGTAAAAAACGAATAGCTGCGTAGCCGATTTTTAAAATATATTTTTTTACAAGGCAGGAATATGGACTGTTGGAAAATATGCAGTACTTCGTTTATATATTTTTATGTACAACTGGGTTAAAGTGTACTTTAAAGCCCGCAATTAAGGGCGTAATAAAGCACTTTAACGCTCGTGGGTGTTAAAACAGTACTTTAACGCTCGTGGGTGTTAAAACAGTACTTTACCGCCCGCGGGCGTTAAATTTTATTTTAAGGCCCGCATATGTTAAATTTAGGGTATTTTTTAATTATTTATGAAAAGCCGTCATTCTATAGTTTTTTGTAATACTCTTTTCTTGAATTTGTAGATGAAAAAATGCAAATTTTTGTTTCAATAATTTTTATTAAATAAACGCAACAATAAAATTACCTATAGTAAAAAAATAATAACTATAATAACTCCATAGGGAAGACGGCTTGTGTTGTTTCACTTTTTTGTTGAAGTACGCAAGTAAGCCGTCTTCTTTTACGATTAGGTTGCTTTCCGGAATGTTTTTACCAGTACACCACAAAACATAATCTTTATAGGTTTTTTTGTAGAGTTTTCTTGATCTGGCCGGCAAAAGATTTGTCTTCTCGCCTGGCGGCTCGGGTTTTTATTTCCACGCCGCGGGCAGTAAACGCCTCCTTTATGATCTAGATACATAAATAGCTATTATTGTTCAAACTTTGGTCCAGGCGAACTTGCACACAAAAATAATCCTAATAACATTAATTTAAAAAAAAGGGTTTTTCAAAAAAACCGCCTACAAAAATTAAAAATTAGATATTTTCTACAAAAATAAGTTAAAAAACCTCCGAATCAGTTACTTTAGGCACATCAGTGGTTCCACTGATCACCCCCCCCCCCCAAACATCATTCAACACCATCATACACTTCAATTTCCAACTTTGAATCACTCACAAATAGACATCGTTCCGCACTGGCACTTATCTAAGTCAGCTGATATGGGTTCGTCCTGGCGTGTTAATCTTTCCAATAGGGTTACGCTCCTCAGGCGATTAAAACAAAAAGAAGTTTGAAAAAACCTCCGAATCAGTTACTTCAACCGAAAAGAAACTAAAAACAAAAGATCAAAAGATCCTGGATGGAAAAAACTAAAATTCAAACTTTGATGAGTATCCCACAAGGAACACAAAAAGGACCAACGCGAAAAGAGAAATCATCAAATGATGTTTCGCCCTGGACAACCAGCGTGGACTCATCAGTGGTTCCACTGGTCACCCTCCCCAAACATTTTTTTTCAACCAAGACCTTCTGATATTTTTTTTTACACATTTGTTATTTACTGGAACAGTATTAATAAAACTAAATTTTTAGCAAATAAGTCCTGACAAAAAGCAGTTAGTGTAAACTTGTGTTTAAAAATCGTCAGGACGAGATTCTCAGGTCGCCTACGCAGACCATATTAGGATTCCCCTTATAACTATAATAATAACAATATACCAGGCCTCCGTAGCGCAGTGGGTAGCGTATCGGCTTGCCGCACGAGAGGTCTCGGGTTCGAATCCCGGCTAGGTGCATGGGTATTTTGTGTTTGTCTTTAAAGGCGCAATTACACAGACGAACATGCTCAAACAAAAGCTCGTGCAAAAGATTTAAAAATTTTTGCGCGAACATTTTTGTGAGCTTTTCTTTGAACATTTTGTTCGGGCAAATTATTGCTATCTGTTTTGGAAACATATTTTTAAAGATGAGATTTCACATCAGTGATCAGTGATCTCAATTCTTTAAAAAAATGGAACACCAACTTTTATTTTAAATTTTTGTGAAAAAAAGCCGACGGCAAGCGAAACATTATTATTGGCTATCAGTTTTGTCACATGGATTAGGGTTACTTATAATATTTTTTTCTTAGGGTTTTTCCCGGATTTTTTTGCCCGGGGGTTTTTTTGGGACTTTCTTGCGAGTTTTTTTATTTCCAAGGGTTTTTTCCTAAATTCGAAAAACAACCCAGGAAAATTTTTCTTTTCCAAAAAATTTTTGAATTTTTCAAATATCGGCAAAAAACTCAAAAATTGCACTTTTAAGCGGTAATCCGCGCCTCACGACTATGAGGAGTGGTGGGGAGGGGATTTTTTTTAAAACATATTTTTGTAACTTTACTTTAACCTTAGCTTTGATTGTTTTTTTTTAATTCCTCACACCAGATTTACCTACTTAGTTTAAGGCCCCAAGGGTTGCTTAAAAAAGCAAAAGGTTTATGAAAATGCTGAAGATAGATATTTACTGTCAATTTAATGTAATAATCAAGATCGATTACTGACACTGAACAAACAATATGCAAAGGGGCAACATTCCGATTCAAAAGTCTAGTCTATTACTGCTAAATTATATTTTTTAGACAAGGGTCGGGATCGTAGGGTTGTAAAAGTGGGTAATAAACGGGTATTATTTAAATCGAATCGTGCTTTTGTTCATATATTTGAGATTTAATAAAATGTAAATAGGTTTTTTCATTTGACTTAATTATTATTGTAAAAGACTAAACTAGGAAGTAATATAAAGAGATATGAGTGGTAAGGCGTTTATAACTAACGTATCAAAAGGCGCAATTACACAGACGAACATGCTCAAACAAAAGCTCGTGCAAAAGATCTAACATTTTTTGCGTGAACATTTTTGTGAGCATTTCTTTGAACATTTTGTTCGGGTAAATTTTTGAGCAAATTAATGGTATCTGTTTTGGAAACATATTTTTAAAGATGAGATTAAATAAAATTTCACAGCAGTGATCATTGATCTCAATTCTTTAAAAAAATGGAACACCAACTTTTATTTTAAATTTTTGTGAAGAAAAGCCGACGGCAAGCAAAACATTGTTATTGGCCATCAGTTTGGTCACATGGATTAGGGTTACTTATAATATTTTTTTCTTATTGTTTTTCCCGGATTTTTTCTCCCGGTGGTTTTTTTGGGATTTTCTTGCGATATTTTTTTTATTTCCAAAAGTTTTTTTCCTAAATTCAAAAAACAACACAGGAAAATTGGAAGTTTTTCAAATATCGGCAAAAAACTCAAAAATTGCACTTTTAAGCGGTAATCCGCGCCTCGCGACTATGAGGAGTGGTGGGAAGGGGATTTTTTTTTAAATATTTTTGTAACTTTACTTTACCCTCAGCTTTGATTGTGTTTTTTTTAATTCCTCACACCAGATATACCTAGTTAGTTTAAGGCCCCAAGGGTTGCTTAAAAAAGCAAAAGGTTCATTAAAATGTTGAAGATATAGATATTTACTGTCAATTTAATGTAATAATCAAGGTCGATTACTAACACTGAACAAACAATATGCAAAGGGCAACATTCCGATTCAATAGTCTAGTCTATTACTGGTCGGGATCGTAGGGTTATAAATGTGGGTAATAAACGGGTATTATTTAAAACGAACGTGCTTTTGTTCATATATTTGAGATTTAATAAAATGTATATAGATTTTTTAATTTGACTTAATTATTATTGTAAAAGACTAAACTAGGAAGTAAAATAAAGAGATATTCTTTTAAACGTAAATTTTTATCATTACATTTTACAGGCAACAGCAATAAATAAGTGCCAATTATAATTTTTTTATTCTCGTTCTTTTACAACCCCAAAAAAGTTACAAGTATACTGGCATATCCCCTATAAAAATCAGGTCAATCGAAGTTGCTTATGAGGTAAAATGTGAATTTCGACATCAAATCGTTTTTCCGTCGGAAAGGACTTAATTAAAAAATACCTTATTTTAAAACTTTGTTTTTCTATTTTCAGTTAAGTTCAATGAATTCCGATAACAATATATATTTTGAATTTGTAAAGAAATTTTTATACCCTCAATTCTTCAGACAAATTTTGCTCAACATTCTCTACAAAATTTACGTGTGTTTTTTGTACGCGATTTTGCTCGAACATTTCTTTGAACATTTTGCTCAAGAGGCTCGTGTAAATGTTTGTCGGCATTTCAACATCAAAGGAAAGTTTGTCTGTGTAAATGCGCCTAAAAAGACAATAAATAGCATAAGTACAAAAAATACTCTCACCACAACTACGACGTGTAAATATAAAGAATTCTTTATCTGGTATTGTAAGTTCAATTTTTTTGTGAAGTAAATCCAACCCAACTCGACCCAAACTACTCTACGTTTCTCTGATATATGGATGGACATTTTTAGTTTTAGTTTGCGCCCGTCGCTTTTATTATTATGATATGAGAATGCTAAAATTTATTTTCTACTTTTTACTGCACTTTATATTTTATAAAAGCTTCTTTTTATTTAAAATAATTTTTTAATTTTTAGACTATCATAAATCCATCCTTTCGATAATTCTCTTCCCTAAAAACCCCTGTATGCCAATTTTGATTTAAATCGAAAAAAATGAATCTTTTTCTTCCTCCACTTTTCTCATTAGCGGGAGGGGGTGCCTAATAATACCATATTATTGTATTGTCGCCGCAACTATAAATACACACCGAAAACTGAAATTGAATACCAAATTTGAGTTGCAAGATTTGAGCCGAACATACAAACATACATAAATAAAAGCTTGTAAAAATCGCCAAAAATTTCAATATTTAAAAAATCGGAAACGCAAGTTCTACGCGTCAATAAAATAAAACGAATTTCTTTGTTTTGCGTCAGAGAGCCCTTTCTTTATGGAAAGATTTGTTCTAAAACTTTCATAAAAAAACTGCGTTGACCCTTGTTTGTTGTCATGTAATTTTGTGTGTCAATGTTCATTTGACCAAAACCCCCTCTCACTAGTCTACGGTTTTTACCTTCTCCTAACCCATCATCAGCAACAAATAAGTGCCAATTATGGTATACTGGCATATCCCTTATAAAAATCAAATCAATCGAAGTTGCTTATGAGGTAAAACGTGAATTTCGACATCATATCGTTTTTCCGTCGGAAAGCACTTAATTAAAATACCTTGTTTTAAAACTTAGTCTTTCTATTTTCAGCTAAGTTCAATGAATTCCGATAAAACTATAAAATTTAAATTTGTAAAGAAATTTTTATACCCCCAATTCTTCAAATAAATTTTGCTCAACATTCTCTCCAAAATTTACGTGTGTTTTTTTGTACGAGATTTTGCTCGAACATTTCTTTGAACATTTTGCTCAAGAGGCTCGTGTAAATGTTTGTCGGCATTTTAACATCAAAGGAAAGTTTGTCTGTGTAAATGCGCCTTTACATTGCAGAAACACTTGGTTAGACTGGGCATTGATCCTACTATAGACGGAAAAGTCCCAGTATAAAAAAAATGTTTATATGTATAACATAAAGAAGTAGTTGAAAAATCCAGGTTCGCCCTGGGCAAGGCCGAAAGCGAAAAATCTACCGCGCATACCTGATGCAGTCTACTCGCGCCCAGGGGCCTAATTCTTGAATCTCGAGAGAAGGAACGATCCCCCAAGAGAAGGGATCAATCCCGGGGAATGATCCCATCCGTCGAAAACAAGATGCTTTTCCTTGAAACCTCTTCGACATTTTATGCTTGCTTGAGAAATGGGACCGATCTCTGGCTTCGGACTCAGGGAGTGCGAACACTCAATTTTGTATAGAATGGAATGAGCGATCCCCGCTCAAGAATACGAATTGCGTTCGACACAAATCTATGTCGTTCCCTGCTCAAGAATTAGAGCCCAGGGTGCTTATTCTTGAAAGTGAGAGATGGAAGAATCCCCGGGGAGCTCCCGAGGATTGATCCCTAGCTCACGGTCCCCGGGAGCAAATATCCGCATTCTTGAGATATGTGGAGTGGGCGGGTCAATATAGTCAATGGGTTTGTTGTTATTTTT
Source organism: Oxystoma pomonae (assembly GCA_963921995.1). NCBI lineage: Eukaryota > Metazoa > Arthropoda > Insecta > Coleoptera > Brentidae > Oxystoma > Oxystoma pomonae. The sequence continues at coordinate 117,446,340 of OY998166.1, read as the reverse complement.
TACAAAATGGAGAAACAAGTTGCAAAAGAAAACGTGTATAAATCCAGGCCTTTATCGAGCCAACAAAAAGATCTGCTTATAGAATTTATATACGGTAGACCGAATATGTACAAGGGAACTTTCTCTGCTACATTCACGTGTGCGGCAAGCATTATTTTATGGAAAGAGATATCCGAATAATTGGACATACTTATGTTCCGCTAAATCAAAGGGGTTTCTTTTGTCCAAAACATCCCTTAGAACCCCTAGTTGTTCCACTGCATCTTCCACGACTTCTCGAGCATCTTCCACTACCACATCATTTAAAATTATGTTGTTGAAGTCTTCAATATTCATTCTATCCTTGTATGATTACGCTTTTACTCAGAAAAAACAAAAACAGATAAAATCAATATAAAAATTAGGTTAGAATACCCGGGGATCGGCCTCTACTACTGGGTCTTACTAAGAGAACATGGCTGCTCTCCCGGGAGCAACTCCCTCTCTTAACTTTTTTCAAGAATACGTTTTCGTCAAATTTTTAGTAAACCCCGCCTACTTCACTCGCCTCTTCTACTCCCTACCCGTCAAGAATAAGCACCCTGGAGAGTTTTTGGCTGTGCGTTTTTTCCAGGCCAACTTGATTGGGAGAGCTATTATCGCTACAGGCTTTTTTTTCGGAAAATGCAAGGGCAAGACCGTTATAATATCTCATAGTTATATATATAAAAAAAAATATTATTAAAGGTGATGAGAAAACATAAAAGCCGACTGTCCCATCCGCGCTTAATCTAAATCCTAAATTAATTACAGCCTATTACACAGAAATCAAAAACCAATTTGGAGCAACACACAAATCTCGTAAACGCACACACGTCCGTCACTTAAATATAAAACGACGGTAATATATTTGCTTATCTCAAGACATGGAAAACAAATTATTGAAAAAAATCCCTGCATTTAAGTCGCTGGCTTCAGATACACATTGATAAACCGATCCTTTGAGGAAAATGCATTATGCCTTCGATGGGGTCCCTATAAAAAAACTAGAAACCAAATTTGGCAGAAACATAATTTTTCAAAATTTAAAAGAAATGAAGAATATGAAATGACGGGAAAATCATATCGCTATAACATATATGTATAGAATGAAATTTAAACGGAACATATTTTTATGGCAAGACAAAATGCCAAAAAATATTTTTAACAAAAATTATTTAATAGAAACATAACGATGCCAAACCACAAAATTCCAGAACCCCAATCTGTCCGAAAATGATATGAACTGATAGCCAGGAATTCAATTGCTACGTCGCGTCGCCAGGCTTACGACAGGGAAGAGTTGACGTAATTTCTGATATTGTATTAATTTACATCCGTCAACCACCCCCTACCACTCAATTTTTTTCATAATATTGTATTTTTATCGGACATACATTACCGTTCCAAATTTAATTAAAATCGGTTCACGGGAAGTTTGTCAAAAATGAATCGCAAATCGTTTAATAAAAAAAAATCCCCGTGGCATCTTCCAAATAGAGAAACTTCCTCCTTCCTCCAGGGTCTACAGCGCTCTAGAGATTTAACTGTGACGCATGCCCAATAGCGATTCAGATGGAGTGTGGTTCATCGATGGAGGCATCGATCGGGCATATTATCAAGCAATTTGTGGTTCGGAAGTGTTTCGCTTCTAGAAAATTATTTTCGATACTTTTGTGATTCTGATATTTTAAGGTTCGGGAAAACTATAATCGGTTAAATTATGTTTTTTTTTTTTAATTTTTAATAAACTTCCCAGCAAACACGGTTCCCTCGGTCCTTCGTTGGCCTGATGTCGATTGCCGAATTTGCCGTCATCGGAACGACGTCGATTTACGATATCGGACCAGCAGAATTTTTTGTCCGATTTGCGATGTAGGCCCAATGTATGTTTGCCGACGCCGTACGGTTAAGGTCATGGTTTAACCACATTGTACCGACCATCCGCCCATAAATCTGCTTAATTTGGTCGGTCTAACGTAGGCAAGCTGGTCTCAGCCCGACATTGGCAAACTATTCAAGTCCGATATTGGTTTCCTAAAGCGGTCCAACGTCGGCGATTGACGAAGGTCCGTCGGTGGTAGCTTAAAGCGGTCCGACAATGGCAAACCACAAAGGTTCGATAATGGGTGGATAATAATAAGGCCCCACATCAGCCTCTCAAAGCGGCCCGACGTCGGTGATTGACGAAGGTCCGTCAGTGGTTGCTTGACACGATCCGACATTGGCAATCTACTAAGTTTCGATAATGCGGGTGCTTAACCAGTCTTAACCAGTTTAAGTGGCAGAAGAGGTGATTCTTGTAGAGATGTACCACCATCTTGTCAAGTTCGCATTCTAGTTTTGAAATATCTTTGCTCATTATATATATAATATTATCTTCCACTGTACAGGGAACATAGTGACATTAGCGCCATCTCTACATACTAGGAAGAAACTATTAAGAGGTTTAAAAATTTTAAGGTGATCGTCAGTTGCCGATTCTCGACCAATCAAACAAAGTTCCAATCGGACCATCATTGGCTCTAGAGCAGGTAAGGTTTGCGTTGGCATAATGTCGACTATAGTAAATCGGGCGATTAAAAAAAGTTCCAATCGGACCGTCATCGGCGCTAAAGCAGATAAAGTAGTCGTCGGCATAAAGTTGACTATAGTAAATCGGGCCATCGTTAGTTGCTAATTCTCGTCCGATTAAACAAAGTTCCAATCGAACCGTCATCGGCTCTAAAGCAGATAAAGTGGGCGTCGGCATAAAGTCGACTATAGTAAATCGGGCCATGTCAGTTGCCGATTTTCGACCGATTAAACAAAGTTCCAATCGGACCATCGTCGGTCCTAAAGTGGTGTCGGCATAAAGTTGACTGTAGTAATGTGGACCTCTGTCAGTTGCCGATTATTGACCGAAAAGGGAAAATCGCAATCTGCCCAACATCGAGCCACTTTACGATTTACTTTATGTTCGTGTCTTTTAAAGAACGAGTAAATGAAAATTCTATAAAATAATATTATACTTTCGTTCACACTTCGTTTCAGACGTTTTATTTTCTGTTCAATTGTGTTTCGGTTTTTGTAAATTTGGCTTTTTTGTGGGTTCCCCTTCGATGTTAAAATTGCAGACATTTCTCGTCTGCAATTTTAAGCTAAGACCAGTATGATTTTCAGAAAAATACACGTTTTTTGAGAAAAAACCATAAGCAATTCAGAGAAAAAGAGTTATTTTTTCCGTAAACTATTGCTACGTTTTCATTCATCATTCATGAATACGGTTTTTTTGGGATCGTATCGAGTTCCAACTGCATGAAAACGGCTATCGTATCGAACTGACTGATGATACCTACAATAATCTGTTAGCACTTCCAATATTACTGAAAAAAGTAGGTATAATCCTTTATTTTAATTATACTGAAGAACAAAAAAAATGCAAAACCATGTAAATGGATAATTATTTGAGTGAAAATTATTTGTGTGTATACCTTATCTCAGAAGATATATGTGATAAATTTTTTATCTTCTAATCTATCCTTTTTTTAACAGATTTTTTCTATTCATTTTCAAAAACAACCAACACATAAAAAACCTTTTCTGAGAATTTTAAATAATTTTTCTCGTAGTTTTTGGTCTTTTTGGATTGCTTACAATTTCATTATTTAAACGACTTCGAGAAGGGTTAATGCCAATCCATCAACAGTGTTAAGAGTGTGGAGAAGGTGATCCAATGATGAGACTTATAAATAGACGTCGTGCGGGTTCTGGACGCCCTAGATTATTACAAGGTCGTGATTTACGGCATCTCAGACTTCTTGCTCTCAGAAATCAACGGGACAGTACACGCCAAGTAAGAGATGTTCTAGTTGCAGCTACAGGACGAGTGTTTTCAAGGATGACAGTTAATCGAAGATTGCTAGGTATGGGGCTGAGAGCTTACCGTCTTACCGCTTTTGGTGCGACCTTTGACCCCACAACATAAGGCTCGGTGCTTGAAGTGGTACAGAGCTCGGCAAAACTGGAATGATGAATGGAATACCATAAGCTTCAGCGACGAATCCAGGTTTTATTTAGGCGGCCATGATGGATACATGAGCGTTAGACAATTTTGAGGTGAGAGACGAAATGTAGACTTTGCTGTTAAACGTGATAGAGCAAAACAGCAAAGTATCAACGGCAATCTGACTGCTCGGCGATATATCGATGAAGTTCTGCAGTTCTACCTACAAACTATCTCAAATACATGAACTTGGCATAGAGACTTTGGAATGGCCAGCAAGATCGCCTGACTTTTCGCCTACCGAACACTTATGGGATATGATAGAGCGCGATCTTCGTCGATTACCACGTCCCCCAGGAAACTTAGATGAACTCTGGCATGTCGTCGTTGGATGAGTGTTCCTCAATATGATATAGACCATCTTATTTTGTCAATGCCAAATAGAACAAACGAGTGCATAAATAACCATGGAGGAGCCACTGATTATTAATTTTTAGATGATTATCATGGAGGAATCTTCTTGAAAATGAAATCAATTACTTTAAAAATATTTGTCCTTTCTGGTGTTGCATTTTTTGGTTCTCCAGTATATATTATTTTGCTGTAAACTTATTGGCTTTAAAAAAGAAAGTAAAATTAGCAAATACATCGGGCAAATGTCAAAAACTCAAATCGTGTTCAAAACGCGTTTAAATCGCTTCACGAAAACCGAAAAGAGAATGGTATTGAAAACAGTATTTAGTTCCACGTGAAAACATAGTACACGATGATCTTAGGTCATAACTTTAGGCAATTGGCTTATATCAAATTCATAATGCACTTACGCCAATTTTAATCAGCGTAGAGGCTTCCGGGGCAACTAAAAAAAATTGAAACCTTGAGGAAACGGCTGACTTTTTTAGGTAAAAATAAGTTTATTAACAATAACAATAATGACTTTAAGTAGGTTCAAGCAACTGCTTCTCTAACTTATGCCTCAACAGGCACCAAAGCTTGTTTCGTCCTGATCCCCACGGTAGTTGAAACACCTTAATTAGAATTCTGGTGCAAAGAAAATGCTAGGAATTTAAATCTATAGCATTAATAAACCGATATCTTGAATCTTCTTATACACTGTACGCTAATGCCTTCTGATTTATGTCTTAAAATGTTTAGCAGCAGTGCCACCCATCAATTCTACTGTCAATTATCAACCAAACCGAGAATATTTTCGAAAAAAAGAACATATTTGGTCGAAGCAAACTTTTACAAATTACAAAGAGGCTGGGAAAATAAACGAGATACAAAATAGGAGTTTAAACATAAAAATACGTAAAAATAAGAAAATATATTTTGGAAATTTAAAAATTAATTTTTTCTTCAGTTTTTTATTGATAAATTTTTTTTTATATCTTCATCGAAAACGTGATTTTAGTAACTGTCTGCAGATAACTAAAGCATGGCTTTTTTGGTTACCGATGCAAAAAAACTTTTTTTTTACCTTCATCAAAAACATGATTTTGGTAACTGTCTGCAGATAACTACAGTAAATCGGGCCAAAATCTTTTTTTTTATCACGGGTGCAAAAAAAGATTTCTGTTCGTTTTTAGTAGAGGAAATAGCGGAAAATAGTAATATTGAAAAAATTTAATTATTCTTGCCTAAAAATTAAGTCATTTCCGCCAGTTTTCACCAAGTATTTACGAAAAAATCCTTTAAAAACATCGTCAAAATACTGTTAAAGATTAAAATGACGCAATAATCAACGTCGCTAACGATTGTTATTTCATTTACCAGCCGCCTTGATTTATAGTGTAAATATCGTGTGTTGCGAGAAGTCCTCTTCGTTCGAGATTTTTAAAAGTATTTTTCGGTTTTTCTTGGATTTCTTGATAACGGTATTAAAAAAAATTAGTGTTAACAACTCGCGCCTAAACTGTGCTTTTTTTATTCGCGTTTTTAAATACCTCGCTGCGCTCGTTATTTAAACCAACGCTTGTAAGAAAAAGCACTATTTTAGCCACTAGTTGTTAAAACTACTATTTTTGATCAAGGGTGCAGAAAAAGATTTCTGTCCATTTTTTTCCCAAAATTAAAGAGAAATAGCGGAATATAGTAATATTGAAAAAATCTAATTATTCTTGCCTAAAAATTATGCCATTTCCGTCAGTTTTCACCAACTATTTACGAAAAAATCATTTAAAAACATCGTCAAAATAACAAACTGTCAAAGATTAAAATGTCGCAACAATTAACGTCGCCGAGAAAAAAAGGCACATCACTATGGAAATCATTGTTATTTCATTTACCAGCCGCTTGATTTATAGTGTAAAAATGGTGTGTTGCAAAAAGTGCTTTTCGTTCGAGATTTTTAAAAGTAGTTTCCTGTTTTTCTTGGATTTTTTGATAAAGTTATTAAAAAAATAGTGTTAACAACTCGCGGCTAAACTGCGAGTTTTTATTCGTGTTTTTAAATACCTCCCTGCGCTCGCGACTGGTTGTGAAAACTACTATTTTGTAGTCTACTATTTTTTTTATAAAAATTCCAGAATCTACTATTATTCTAAAAATGGACCTGGCAACACTGAGGCTAGAGTCGTTATATTATCTCATAGTTATTATAAAACAAAATTATGATTGTTTTCCACAAACCAAAACTACACTTTTTTGCACTCGACGCGCGTTTCGCTAACAACGTTAGCATCATCAGGAGACGATAAACAATGAACTAAATTAATCTACGCTCTATCTTATATACAATCCTTTAGTGGGCGGAGATAAGACTAATAAATTGTGATTGATCACGATTTTTAATCCTACCTCCCCTCAACCAAAGAATAAAGTGTACTAAACGGGATAGGTCCTCTATCTTTATTTAAACTATTTCTGGATTTAATGATTTCCATACTTTCATATGCATTCAAAAGGCTTTTGTTTGGTACACTTTTTAGAAGTTTTAGGTTATCTAATGTGAATCTATGATTGTTTTCAAAAGCATGCTCGGCCACACTTGACTTTTCTGTTCTTCCGTATTTTAAGTGTGCTAAGTGTTCTTTAAAACGTGTTTGAATAGAGCGTCTCGTTTGGCCAACATATTTTTTATCACAATCCATGCAACTAATTTCGTAAATTCCACTTTTTTCTAGAACTGTAGTTTTATCCTTGGGATTTCCTAGTAAGCTTCTTATTGTGTTACCGGATTGATATACTAATTTAAGACCGGTGTTATTAAATACTTTCTGTAATCCTTTCGTATAATTAGGATTATACGGAATTGATACAAATTTTGAGTCGCAGGTATCTTTTTGTCTGAAAAAGGTAGAATTCCGAAAGGTCTTTTGAAAAGAATGTCTATTTATCAGCTTATTTATTAAGCCTTCGTCGTAACCGTTTTCGCCAGCTATATTCCTAATCCTATTCTTTTCTGCTTCAAATCTTTCTTTGTTTAAGGGGAAATTTACTAATCTATATGTTAAAAAGTGCAAACTTGCAAGCTTATGTTGTAAGCAATGAAAAGAGTCATTTGGAATATACCTGTTGGTGGCCGTGCCTTTTCTGTATAGGTCAAAGTCCAATTTATTTTTATTTCTTATAACTAAAGTGTCTAGAAATGGCAGTGTACCGTTGTTCTCTGTTTCATAAGTAAATTTAATAGTGGGAAATTTGTTATTTATTTTTTCCATAAAATTTTCAACACTAGTTACTTTAGTGTTGAATACTGCAAACACATCGTCTACATACCTGAACCATACTCTGGGGAAATACTCAAATTCTTTACTTATATCTGATTCAAATTTGCTCATAAATAGGTTTGCGATAAAAGGTGATAAACTATTACCCATTGTGGTTCCTTCTAATTGCTGGTAGTAGTTATTTTTATATTGAAAGTAATTTTGATTCATGCAGAGTTTTGTTAAAGATAGGTATTCTAAAGTCTGTTTGTCTTCTAGATTGTTTTTTCTTAGTAGTTCCTCCAGGTATTGTAAGGTATTGGGGATCGGCACACTAGGGAACAACGAACTAACATCAAACGAGATTAAAATTTCACCTTCTTGGAGTGAAATATCTTTAACTTTGTTGATAAATTCAAGGGAATTTTGAACAGAAAAACCTTTTTCCTTTATCGGTAAATTTTCAAACTCGTTTGCTAGCCATTTCGAAATGTTGTAAGTAGGTGATCCTACAGCAGAAACTATAGGTCTAACCGATTTTCCAGACTTGTGGATTTTCGGAAGACAATACAGTTTGGGCATAGTGGGATTGCTTACTTGTAGTTTATATTTAATATTATCAGTAATAATATTGTTATATGTTTTAATTGTGTTTTTTACTTCGTTAATCATTTTTGGTAAGGGGTTCTTTGGGACTTGTTTGTAGGGTCCATTTTTTATTAGGTTATCTACCCTTTCGAAATAATCTGTTTTATCTAATATAACAACTTTATTACCCTTGTCAGCCTTTAGATAGAAAACATCTTTTTCTCTCAAACTTTTAATTGTTTTATTGTGATTTAATGTACTATTTTTATTGTTTTGAATGATCATCATTCAAAAAGATGTTTTCTATCTAAAGGCTGACAAGGGTAATAAAGTTGTTATATTAGATAAAACAGATTATTTCGAAAGGGTAGATAACCTAATAAAAAATGGACCCTACAAACAAGTCCCAAAGAACCCCTTACCAAAAATGATTAACGAAGTAAAAAACACAATTAAAACATGTAACAATATTATTACTGATAATATTAAATATAAACTACAAGTAAGCAATCCCACTATGCCCAAACTGTATTGTCTTCCGAAAATCCACAAGTCTGGAAAATCGGTTAGACCTATAGTTTCTGCTGTAGGATCACCTACTTACAACATTTCGAAATGGCTAGCAAACGAGTTTGAAAATTTACCGATAAAGGAAAAAGGTTTTTCTGTTCAAAATTCCCTTGAATTTATCAACAAAGTTAAAGAAATTTCACTCCAAGAAGGTGAAATTTTAATCTCGTTTGATGTTAGTTCGTTGTTCCCTAGTGTGCCGATCCCCAATACCTTACAATACCTGGAGGAACTACTAAGAAAAAACAATCTAGAAGACAAACAGACTTTAGAATACCTATCTTTAACAAAACTCTGCATGAATCAAAATTACTTTCAATATAAAAATAACTACTACCAGCAATTAGAAGGAACCACAATGGGTAATAGTTTATCACCTTTTATCGCAAACCTATTTATGAGCAAATTTGAATCAGATATAAGTAAAGAATTTGAGTATTTCCCCAGAGTATGGTTCAGGTATGTAGACGATGTGTTTGCAGTATTCAACACTAAAGTAACTAGTGTTGAAAATTTTATGGAAAAAATAAATAACAAATTTCCCACTATTAAATTTACTTATGAAACAGAGAACAACGGTACACTGCCATTTCTAGACACTTTAGTTATAAGAAATAAAAATAAATTGGACTTTGACCTATACAGAAAAGGCACGGCCACCAACAGGTATATTCCAAATGACTCTTTTCATTGCTTACAACATAAGCTTGCAAGTTTGCACTTTTTAACATATAGATTAGTAAATTTCCCCTTAAACAAAGAAAGATTTGAAGCAGAAAAGAATAGGATTAGGAATATAGCTGGCGAAAACGGTTACGACGAAGGCTTAATAAATAAGCTGATAAATAGACATTCTTTTCAAAAGACCTTTCGGAATTCTACCTTTTTCAGACAAAAAGATACCTGCGACTCAAAATTTGTATCAATTCCGTATAATCCTAATTATACGAAAGGATTACAGAAAGTATTTAATAACACCGGTCTTAAATTAGTATATCAATCCGGTAACACAATAAGAAGCTTACTAGGAAATCCCAAGGATAAAACTACAGTTCTAGAAAAAAGTGGAATTTACGAAATTAGTTGCATGGATTGTGATAAAAAATATGTTGGCCAAACGAGACGCTCTATTCAAACACGTTTTAAAGAACACTTAGCACACTTAAAATACGGAAGAACAGAAAAGTCAAGTGTGGCCGAGCATGCTTTTGAAAACAATCATAGATTCACATTAGATAACCTAAAACTTCTAAAAAGTGTACCAAACAAAAGCCTTTTGAATGCATATGAAAGTATGGAAATCATTAAATCCAGAAATAGTTTAAATAAAGATAGAGGACCTATCCCGTTTAGTACACTTTATTCTTTGGTTGAGGGGAGGTAGGATTAAAAATCGTGATCAATCACAATTTATTAGTCTTATCTCCGCCCACTAAAGGATTGTATATAAGATAGAGCGTAGATTAATTTAGTTCATTGTTTATCGTCTCCTGATGATGCTAACGTTGTTAGCGAAACGCGCGTCGAGTGCAAAAAAGTGTAGTTTTGGTTTGTGGAAAACAATCATAATTTTGTTTTAGTGCAACCAAAGGTTCCAAATTCCCAACATAGTCATAGTTATTATGATTTAGCTGGAGTTGGTTTGGATTTGGATTAGTTATAATAATATTTTGTTGGTTTTGTCGGGAGTATTTTCCGGGTTTTTTTCCGTGGTTTTTTTTTTCGGGTTTTTTTCCGGGTTGTTTCTCAGATTTAGTAAGTACATCACTGGCTTATTTTCCTTGATTATTAATTTTATTCAGGCATTTCCTTTTGTGTCAGTCGTACCTGGAGGTCAATGATTGATTTATTGTCTTTTTATACGAGCTATATACGTTTATAACTTCACAACAATGAAAATAAAATTAATTACTGTTAGAGATTCTTCTAAGTATTTTGGTGAGATTTGAGGTCAGCAGGAAATGATTTACCAACGGAAACAAACTTTTTGTGAATACCTTTCATCGGAAGATTTGTTCAATTTAAGAGTAGTACTAAAGCTTTTCAAAAATACCAAACACTTTCGGTGGGATTTACTAAAAGAGTTTAGTCTATTTTAGAACGGTTCTAAGTTTAAAAGAAATTTTTGGTTTTAAGCATTTTAAAACAACCCTCCTTGAGTTTTAGACATAGTTTGATTTAAAAGACGAATTTGAATAAATTTGTTTTTTGAATAATTATCTTCGCACAATCTTTTGTTGGATTTAAGAGGAAAGTTTCAATTTATAAGAAAATAAAATTAAATCATTTAAACCCACGCAGGGTTTAAATAGTAAAAACTCTTTAAACACACATTAAAATTGGGGTTATATGTCACTCTAATTAAAACTTACCCTTGTTAGTTAATTTCTTCAATTAATACTTGATGTCACACAACGACTTAGATGGGTAATAATAAAATAAGAAGTAGATTAATTTTGTATTTATTTAAAAGGTGTTTTATTTATGAAATGTATTAAAAAACTTAAATGCAAGTTTTGTTTACATTTCTGTCACTGTCGAAATGTCAGTTTCAAAATATTAGTGGATTTATTATCTCTGCTAGTATTTTGGATTGCACCAACCTCTACTTATGGAAACTACAGCTTTGAAATCAGTGGGTTTTGAGTAAGTAAGTAAAATGGACCTGGCAACACTGAGGCTAGAGTCGTTATATTATCTCATAGTTATTATGATTTAGCTGGAGTTGGTTTGGATTTGGATTAGTTATAATAATATTATGTTGGTTTTGTCGGGAGTTTTTTCCGTGGTTTTTTTTCGGGTTTTTTTCCGGGTTGTTTCTCAGATTTAGTAAGTACATCCCTGCCTAATTTTCCTTGATTATTAATTTTATTCAGGCATTTCCTTTTGTGTCAGTCGTACCTGGAGGTCAATGATTGATTTATTGTCTTTTTATACGAGCTATATACGTTTATAACTTCACAACAATGAAAATAAAATTAATTACTGTTAGAGATTCTTCTAAGTATTTTGGTGAGATTTGAGGTCAGCAGGAAATGATTTACCAACGGAAACAAACTTTTTGTGAATACCTTTCATCGGAAGATTTGTTCAATTTTAGAGTAGTAGTAAAGCTTTTCAAAAATACCAAACACTTTCGGTGGTGGGATTTACTAAAAGAGTTTAGTCTATTTTAGAACGGTTCTAAGTTTAAAAGAAATTTTTGGTTTTTAGCATTTTAAAACAACCCTCCTTGAGTTTTAGACATAGTTTGATTTAAAAGACGAATTTGAATAAATTTGTTTATTGAATAATCATCTTCACACAACCTTTTGTTGGATTTAAGAGGAAAGTTCCAATTTATAAGAAAATAAAATTAAATCATTTAAACCCACGCAGGGTTTAAATAGTAAAAACTCTTTAAACACACATTAAAATTGGGGTTATATGTCACTCTAATTAAAACTTACCCTTGTTAGTTAATTTCTTCAATTAATACTTGATGTCACACAACGACTTAGATGGGTAATAATAAAATAAGAAGTAGATTAATTTTGTATTTATTTAAAAGGTGTTTTATTTATGAAATGTATTAAAAAACTTAAATGCAAGTTTTGTTTACATTTCTGTCACTGTCGAAATGTCAGTTTCAAAATATTAGTGGATTTATTATCTCTGCTAGTATTTTGGATTGCACCAACCTCTACTTATGGAAACTACAGCTTTGAAATCAGTGGGTTTTGAGTAAGGAAAGTTTTCTTGAGCTTTTAGATAACCTCAATGTTGAATTTCAGTTTGTAAATAAATTAATATAGTTGTGTTAGGTTTTTGTTTGGTATATTTTTCGTGCATAATCAGTGATCTTCACTTATGTTTGTCGTGCGTCGTAGTGCCCTCATAAATATATTTTTTGTGCTGAAAACGAGTTTAAAATATGGCGCTTTTCTCGACCAAATTGGAGGTGTTTTATTACTATATTCCGCTATTTCTCTTTAATTTTGGGAAAAAAATGGACAGAAATCTTTTTCTGCACCCTTGATCAAAAATAGTAGTTTTAACAACTAGTGGCTAAAATAGTGCTTTTTCTTACAAGCGTTGGTTTAAATAACGAGCGCAGCGAGGTATTTAAAAACGCGAATAAAAAAAGCACTATTTTAGCCACTAGTTGTTAAAACTACTATTTTTGATCAAGGGTGCAGAAAAAGATTTCTGTCCATTTTTTTCCCAAAATTAAAGAGAAATAGCGGAATATAGTAATATTGAAAAAATCTAATTATTCTTGCCTAAAAATTATGCCATTTCCGTCAGTTTTCACCAACTATTTACGAAAAAATCATTTAAAAACATCGTCAAAATAACAAACAATTAACGTCGCCGAGAAAAAAAGGCACATCACTATGGAAATCATTGTTATTTCATTTACCAGCCGCTTGATTTATAGTGTAAAAATGGTGTGTTGCGAGAAGTGCTCTTCGTTCGAGATTTTTAAAAGTAGTTTCCTGTTTTTCTTGGATTTTTTGATAAAGTTATTAAAAAAATAGTGTTAACAACTCGCGGCTAAACTGCGCATTTTTATTCGTGTTTTTAAATACCTCCCTGCGCTCGCGACTGGTTGTGAAAACTACTATTTTGTAGTCTACTATTTTTTTTATAAAAATTCCAGAATCTACTATTATTCTAAAAATGGACCTGGCAACACTGAGGCCAGAGTCGTTATATTATCTCATAGTTATTATGTAGTAGTTATAATAATATTTTGTTGGTTTTGTCGGGAGTTTTTTCCGGGTTTTTTTCCGTGGTTTTTTTTTTTCGGGTTTTTTTCCGGGTTGTTTGTCAGATTTAGTAAGTACATCATTGCCTAATTTTCCTTGATTATTAATTTTATTCAGGCATTTCCTTTTGTGTCAGTCGTACCTGGAGGTCAATGATTGATTTATTGTCTTTTTATACGAGCTATATACGTTTATAACTTCAAAACAATGAAAATAAAATTAATTACTGTTAGAGATTCTTCTAAGTATTTTGGTGAGATTTGAGGTCAGCAGGAAATGATTTACCAACGGAAACAAACTTTTTGTGAATACCTTTCATTGGAAGATTTGTTCAATTTAAGAGTAGTAGTAAAGCTTTTCAAAAATACCAAACACTTTCGGTGGGATTTACTAAAAGAGTTTAGTCTATTTTAGAACGGTTCTAAGTTTAAAAGAAATTTTTGGTTTTAAGCATTTTAAAAGAACCCTCCTTGAGTTTTAGACATAGTTTGATTTAAAAGACGAATTTGAATAAATTTGTTTATTGAATAATTATCTTCGCACAATCTTTTGTTGGATTTAAGAGGAAAGTTTCAATTTATAAGAAAATAAAATTAAATCATTTAAACCCACGCAGGGTAATTGGGGTTATATGTCACTCTAATTAAAACTTACCCTTGTTAGTTAATTTCTTCAATTAATACTTGATGTCACACAACGACTTAGATGGGTAATAATCAAATAAGAAGTAGATTAATTTTGCATTTATTTAAAAGGTGTTTTATTTATGAAATGTATTAAAAAACTTAAATGCAATTTGTTTACATTTCTGTCACTGTCGAAATGTCAGTTTCAAAATATTAGTGGATTTATTACCTCTGCTAGTATTTTGGCTTGCACCAACCTCTACTTATGGAAACTACAGCTTTGAAATCAGTGGGTTTTGAGTAAGGAAAGTTTTCTTGAGCTTCTAGATAACCTCAATGTTGAATTTCAGTTTGTAAATAAATTAATATAGTTGTGTTAGGTTTTTGTTTGGTATATTTTTCGTGCATAATCAGTGACCTTCACTTATGTTTGTTTTGCGTCGTAGTGCCCTCATAAATATATTTTTTGTGCTGAAAACGAGTTCAAAATATGGCGCTTTTCTCGACCAAATTGGAGGTGTTTTATTGGTTAATGAAAAACTTGGGATATTAAATAAGGTAAATTAGTCCTTGTAAAAACGGTTACTTAGGGAAATTATAAACGAACTTATTACCAATTGCCACACAAAACAATCCTTTCTGGGGGCTATAAATTTAAACCACCCCCCAGGTGGTCTAAATATCACCAACTTTATAACCTCAAACACAGATAATGAAGCTATAATGTGCTAATTTTTTGGCGTATTCACCATTTGCCATTTTGAAACCTGTCAAAAAAATTAGTTTTAGGGCATTTTCTCCTAAAATATGCTATATTTTGAGAAAAAAGCAGTTTTTCAGTGGTATTTTGTAATAAAAGTACAAAATAATCAATACCTTTGTGTCTTTTCTGTATGGGTAGGTGTTTTTTGAAAATTGGTTTTAAAATTTAGACCTGTGGGGGGGGGGGTGCTATTAGTAAATCTCACTGTTTGGGTCTATATTTACTTTCTTCAAGATTTTCAAGTTTAAATTTGTATGGAAGAGATAGATTTAGGAATTCAGAAAATGAGATAAAGTAAAAAAGATAAATTTCGAGGGGTTTCCTACCCCCTCAAAATATGTACACCTGCTGCCAAAACTATAGCGATTTATTGTCAGTATTTCTACATACTGCCAAATACTGTCAGTACTGCCAAAAACTTGTACACCTACTGACTGCCAAGGTAGACAACCCCTCGATAAATTTGTGCCATATTTTATTTTTGGGACAGCCTGTATAAAAAATTATACACTTTTTGAAACCGCTTATTTACCTAAAATGATCCTATATAAGTTTTTTTTCAATAAAACCCATAGTTCTCCCAAAAAATCCATTATTTAAGACTCTTGGGACACGCTGTGTTTATGTGTATGATAAACCGAAGAAATATAAATTTGACCACCGAGTTCCCACAGATTGTCCTTCTTAGGACCGCGTGTGGAATTTGGACAGTTCATCACAAGCGAGGCATACGGTGACAGCACGTCGAAAAAACTTGCCGAAATTGCCAGCAAAAAATCATTAAATCGATTGCCATTGTTTTTGACTCGAGATTAACTGAATGCGACCGAACATTGAACTAAAATCCGAAGATCTTAGCCAAGTTTTGCGCCCTACTATTTTTGAAACTTCACCCTGAAATAATAAGCTAAGGAACTCAAATTTTGCAATCAAAACGTTTTGAATAGGTAAAAAATAAAGACAATTAAAGACAAAATTGTCTACCACCTTCAAAATAGTAATTTTTTTATACCTTCATCAAAAGATAACTAAAGACAATTAAAGCCAAAATTGTCTACCAACTTCAAAATAGTAGTTTTTTTATACCTTTATCAAAAGATAACTAAAGCATGGCTTTTTTGGTTACCGAGGCAAAAAAACTTTTTTTTATCACGGGTGCAAAAAAAGATTTCGGTTCTTTCCTTACCAAAAATTAAAGACAAATAGCGGAAAATAGTAATATTGAAAAAATCTAATTATTCTTGTCTAAAAATTAAGCCATTTCTGCCAGTTTGCACCAAGTATTTACGAAAAAATCAATTAAAAACATCCACAAAATATGAAACTGTCAACGAATAAAATGTCGCAACAATGAACGTCACCGAATAAAAAGGCACATCGCCATGGAAACCACCATTGTTATTTCATTTACCAGACGCCTTGATCTATAGTGTAAAATGTTGTGTTGTGAGAAGTGCTCTTTGTTTGAGATTTTAAAAAGTATTTTCCTGTTTTTCTTGGATTTTTTGATAAAGCTATTAAAAAAAATAGTGTTAACAACTGTTATTTTAATCAACACTTCTAAAATAATGCTTTTTTTACAAGCGTTGGTTTAAATAAAGAACGCAGGTATTTAGAAATGCGAGTAAAAAAAGCAGAGTTTAGCCGCGAGTTGGTAAGATTATTTTTTTTATTACCTTATCAAAAAATACAAGAAAGACAGAAAATTACTTTTAAAAATCTCGAACGAAGAGCACTTCTTGCAACACACCATCTTTATACTATCAATCAAGGCGGCTGGTAAATGAAATAATAATGGTTTCCATAGCGATGTGCCTTTTTACTCGGTGACGTTCATTGTTGCGATGTTTTAATCCTTGACAGTTTGCTATTTTGACGATGTTTTAAATGATTTTTTTCGTAAATACTTGGTGGAAACTGACGGAAATGGCTTAATTTTTAGACAAGAATAATTATAATTTATCAATATTACTATTTTCCGCAATTTCTCTTTAATTTTGGGTAAAAAACGAAATCTTTTTTTGCACCCGTGATCAAAAAGAAAAAGTTTTTTTTGCATCGTTAACCAAAAAAGCCATGCTTTAGTTATCTGCAGACAGTTACTAAAATCATGTTTTTGATGAAGGTATAAAAAAAAACAGTTTTTTGACTTGGCCATGTTTTTAAATGAAATATTTTTTTGTTTCTGGTTCAAAGGAAGGGGGCGCTTTAGTAGCTGTTGGGTTGGGTTACTTTAATTGTTCTTAAGCAACGGCAGATCCTCGGACCGTGAGAATCTCGATTCTAGGCAAAATAAATCAGACCTCGAGTTGATGGTTTACTAAAGATTTGACAAAATTAAAGGTAATGAAAATGCCGCCTTTGAATTCTTACATAATACAGCTTCCCAAAACAAAAAAACTACGAACCCCTGGACCTCCTTCACTTAAAACCTTCGATAACGATTCGATGGTATCTTTTTTACGCCGCATATCTTTTTTACGTCATATTTTAACTTACTATTTTATAATTTTTGACACAAATGAAAACATGGAATCAAAATAAATACACTACAGAAATGGCGTCGCCTGGTTTATGCAAAAATTTGAAAAATAAAGTCCAATAATACCTAGCAAGTGAGTTTTCTTTGGAAAAAGCCTAGATTAAGCCTAAACTCTAACGGTGGGATTTACTAAAAGGGTTTAGTCTATTTTAGAACGGTCCTAAGTTTAAGTGAAATTTCTGATTAAGATTTAGATGGGTAATAATAATAAAACTTAAATGCAAATTTTGTTCACATTTCTGTCACTGTCGAAATGTCAATTTAAAAATATTAGCGCTGCGTTCAATCACAAACAGCGAGTTCGGATCTTTTACCTCTGCTTGCACCTTGGTTTGCACCAACCTCTAATGATGAAAGCTGCAGCTTTAAAATGAGTGGGCTTTGAGTAAGAAAAGTTTTATTGACTGAGCTTTTAGATAACCTAAATGTTTTAATTTCTGTTTGTGAATAAATTAATATAGTTGTTTTGGGTTTTTTTGTTTGGTATATTTTTCGTGCATAATCAGTGACCTTCACTTATGTTTGTTTTGCCTCGTAGTGCCCTCATAAATATATTTTTTGTGCTGAAAACGGGTTCAAAATATGGCGTTTTCCTGGACAAAATTGGAGGTGTTTTATTGAATAATGAACAACTTGGGATATTAAATAAGGTAAATTAATCCTTGTGAAAACGGTTACTTAGGGAAATTATGAACGAACTTTTTACCAATTGCCACAAAGCAATCCTTTCTGGGGGTTATAAATTTAAACCACCCCCCAGAGGTGGTCTAAAAAATCATCAATTTTATAACCTCGAACACAGATTATGAAGCTATTATGTGCCAAAATGTTCGAAATTACTTTTAGGGCATTTTCTTCTAAAATATGGTATTTATTTTGACAAAAAAAAAACAGTTTTTCAGTGGTATTTAGCAATAAAAATACAAAATAGTCAATAACTTTGTGTCTTTTCTGTATGGGTAAGTGTTTTTTTGAAAATTGGTTTTAGAATTTAGTGCTTCCCACAGGTGTAAATATTTAGACCTATGCGGGTACTATTTTAGATCTTAGTAAATCCCACTGTATAATTATACTCACCAATTAAGCCTCAAAAATCCTGGTTTTGGTTTTCTAATCTTGTTTTGTCCATGTTTAAATCTAGTGGAATCACTAGACAACACTTTTTAAAAAATCTTTATACTATAAATCAAGGCGGCTGGTAAATGAAATAATAAGCGTTGTGTACCTTTTTACTCGGTGACGTTCATTGTTGCGACATTTTAATCTTTCACAATTTTATATTTTTTGACGATATTTTTAAATGATATTTCGTAAATATTTGGTGAAAACTGGCGGAAATGGCTTAATTCTTAGGCAAGAATAATTACATTTTTTCAATATTACTATTTTCCGCTATTTCTCTTTAACTTTAGGTCAAAAACGGACAGAAATCTTTTTTTGCATCCGTGATCAAACTAAAGTTTTTTTGCATCGGTAACCAAAACAAAATTATGATTGTTTTCCACAAACCAAAACTACACTTTTTTGCACTCGACGCGCGTTTCGCTAACAACGTTAGCATCATCAGGAGACGATAAACAATGAACTAAATTAATCTACGCTCCATCTTATATACAATCCTTTAGTGGGCGGAGATAAGACTAGTAATTTGTGATTGATCACGATTTTTAATCCTATCTCCCCTCAACCAAAGAATAAAGTGTACTAAACGGGATGGGTCCTCTATCTTTATTTAAACTATTTCTGCATTTAATGATTTCCATAATTTCATATGCATTCAAAAGTCTTTTGTTTGGTATACTTTTTAGAAGTTTTAGGTTATCTAATGTGAATCTATGATTGTTTTCAAAAGCATGCTCGGCCACACTTGACTTTTCTGTTCTTCCGTATTTTAAGTGAGCTAAGTGTTCTTTAAAACGTGTTTGAATAGAGCTGATAAATAGACATTCTTTTCAAAAGACCTTTCGGAATTCTACCTTTTTCAGACAAAAAGATACCTGCGACTCAAAATTTGTATCAATTCCTTATAATCCTAATTATACGAAAGTATTACATAAAGTATTTAATAACACTGGTCTTAAATTAGTATATCAATCCGGTAACACAATAAGAAGCTTACTAGGAAATCCCAAGGATAAAACTAAAGTTCTAGAAAAAAGTGGAATTTACGAAATAAGTTGCATGGATTGTGACAAAAAATATGTTGGCCAAACGAGACGCTCTATTCAAACACGTTTTAAAGAACACTTAGCACACTTAAAATACGGAAGAACAGAAAAGTCAAGTGTGGCCGGGCATGCTTTTGAAAACAATCATAGATTCACATTAGATAACCTAAAACTTCTAAAAAGTGTACCAAACAAAAGACTTTTGAATGCATATGAAAGTATGGAAATCATTAAATGCAGAAATAGTTTAAATAAAGATAGAGGACCCATCCCGTTTAGTACACTTTATTCTTTGGTTGAGGGGAGATAGGATTAAAAATCGTGATCAATCACAAATTATTAGTCTTATCTCCGCCCACTAAAGGATTGTATATAAGATGGAGCGTAGATTAATTTAGTTCATTGTTTATCGTCTCCTGATGATGCTAACGTTGTTAGCGAAACGCGCGTCGAGTGCAAAAAAGTGCAGTTTTGGTTTGTGGAAAACAATCATAATTTTGTTTTAGTGCAACCAATGGTTCCAAATTCCCAACATAATCGGTAACCAAAAATGCCATGCTTTAATTACCTGCAGACAGTTACTAAAATCATTTTTTTAATAAAAGTATTAAAAAAAAGTGTTCTCCTGTTTTTCTTGGATTTTTTGATAAAGGTGTTTAAAAAAAAAATAGTGTTAACAACTCGCGGCTAAACTATGCTTTTTTTACTCGCGTTTTTAAATACCTCGCTGCGCTCGTTATTTAAACCAAGCAAAAAGCACTATTTTAGCCACTAGTTGTTAAAACTACTATTTTCGTATACTTTTTTGTAAAGATACTTTACTATAGCTATTTCAAGTTTTTCGGGAAAGATTCCCGTCGCTAAAGAGCAATTAACTGTATTTGTCAGTGGCCAGGATATCAAAATTTTTATAATTTACTTGAAACATCATGTTGGCCTGTAGAGAATGATGATTTTAAGTCAGTGATAATTTTAATAATATATCCTTCAACAACTGGTAATGCAAAAAAAGTCAAAGAAACATTGTATTTTTTGTAGGCGATGTTATCTCTCCATCTTGTTGTTGAGATCGATAGTTTTTAAAAGGGCATACCAATCGTCGAAAACACGCAACGATGAGCGTGCTTTTTCTGATTTTTTCGAGAAGCGATTTCTCGAATGACATTAAATACAATCTCGTCATTTCAGTAACAAGGCTGTCAAGTTTGAAAAATGGCAACAACTCTAAAAACTTTCAGCAGTATTTTATGTTTTTTCGCTAAATCATTAAATAGTACGTACAATGTTTTGCGCCATATAAAAATGGTAGTGTAGCAGCCCCGTAACCAGGATTTGATTTTAGAGGAGACGGCTGAAATTTTAGGAGAATACTTCAAAAAGCTTTTTGCATTTAAACAGAATGTTTTTCAAAACTTTTTATCTCTTTCACGTTTTTTGTGAAGTTGCTTTTATATTAAGATGGTTTACAGAGTTTAAAAAGTCCGCGTTGTCTCTTTGACCAAATTTTAAAAGATAAAACTAATTTTCAAATATTTTAAAAGCAAAAACTAAAATATTTTTAAAAGATAACCACAACCTTGCAGTTGCATATTGCTTTAAAAAAATTCTTAAGCAGAGAACGACATAGATTTGTGTCGAATGACGAGTCCAAAGCTGGGGATCAGTCCTATTCGGTATCTTTTTCGATCTAAATTTTCGGGAAGGATCGTTCCTTCTCTTGAGATTCAAGAATTAGGCCTCAGGTGACTTTAGACCATGGTTTTGTTTCTGATGGCGTTCAACTAAAAGCAAATTTTTAAAAACTTACCTTATTTGTAATGTAATTCAATTCTGCTATCACTTTTTGCAAATTCGTCAATGACGTCATCATAAAAACGTGGATACTCTAACAAGTTTTGAAGAAGTTTATTTGCAATGGACAAAAGCAATATTTATTTGATATATAAAGTATCTCTTGACCTGTTGAATTTCTCACGAACTTTTTTATACGTTAAGTGTTGAAAAACCCTTTATTACTAAGACACACACCACACAATCTTCTTACTTAACTGTCCAACGTTATTATCATTATTCTTGTCAGCTGAAGATGACGCACGTACACTGTATACACCAATAGCTGATTAAACCTGCAAATAACCTACTCCAATGATAGCTTCCACGCCCGCCTAATGCACGCGACCGCGACTCGTTGCTCGATGCATTGAGCAGGTTCAATGACCTCTTGATGCACACGAAAGCAGGCATACAACTGCCAGAGATCTCTTATCCAATGAGATGCGACAGTAGGCGTCGGCACCTTTGAAGTTGGGGGTCCCGTTTTTCATGACCTTGATTTCGTATCCATCGCTGTAAATGAGTATTAGACCCGCTTCGACTGGCTCGTCAGATTTAGTCCATGAGCAGGAGCCGAAAAACCGGTTTAATTTTTCGATGTATTAATAATTAATTAGCTATACGTAGATAAAAAAGCAAACGGATTTCTTGGAGATGGGGAACAGAAAGATATGTCAAGTAAATCTCAAGTAATTTTTTAAATTCGGTATATTATTATCATTATTAAAAAGAAAATAACAAATTAACGATAAACAAGTATTTTTAGATATTAATCAAAAATATTTTTTGATATTAATTAATTTAAATAAATTGTAAAAATACCAAACATATATTTTTTACAGGTGAGATGAAA
The DNA here is from genome assembly GCA_963921995.1 of Oxystoma pomonae. Taxonomy (NCBI): domain Eukaryota; kingdom Metazoa; phylum Arthropoda; class Insecta; order Coleoptera; family Brentidae; genus Oxystoma; species Oxystoma pomonae. The sequence goes on along the minus strand of OY998166.1, from coordinate 117,423,993 downwards.
TTTTGATTTTTCAATTTTTTTTATTTGACTTAATATCTCTATTGTTATATTTAAGGGTATAAATTTTTTTTAATCTGACAAATAACTTATTAAGATAATTTTCAGTCAAACCCTACAACTGCTTACTTTAATTAACTGATTAGGTAAGGTGACCAACCGTCCCGGTTTGGCCGGGACAGTCCCGATTTTTAACCATTTGTCCCGGGGAAAAAAAATCCGTCCCGGATAGTCCCGATTTTTCAGCAAAAGTTCCGGTTCGCTCCGGTTTTGATACCACTGTATTTTGTAACTTACTGCAATTAAAAAAGCGGATGTTCTCTGCCATCTATAAATTTGAATGGAAACCTTACTTAAATCATTTTTCTTTAATAAGTATTTATATATATAATATAATTATATAAGTATAGAAAAACTTAAATAAAAAAATTATATAAGTATAGAAAAACTCTTAACGAATAAGCGCACACCAACAAAATGCTAAAATCTCTCGGCCTACTCGGACCAATAATGTAATAATTTAAAAAATTAAAAAAATACCTTTTCTTCTGTTAAAAAACATTCATTTGCCGAACTGTCGAAACAACCCCTGTATAACAAAATTATGATTGTTTTCCACAAACCAAAACTACACTTTTTTGCACTCAACGTGCGTTTCGCTAACAACGTTATCATCATCAGGAGACGATAAACAATGAACTAAATTAATCTACGCTCTATCTTGTATACGACTTTGACTTATACAGAAAAGGAACGGCCACCAACAGGTATATTCCAAATGACTCTTTTCATTGCTTACAACATAAGCTTGCAAGTTTGCACTTTTTAACATATAGATTAGTAAATTTCCCCTTAAACAAAGAAAGATTTGAAGCAGAAAAGAATAGGATTAGGAATATAGCTGGCGAAAACGGTTACGACGAAGGCTTAATAAATAAGCTGATAAATAGACATTATTTTCAAAACACCTTTCGGAATTCCACTTTTTTCAGACAAAAAGATACCTGCGACTCAAAATTTGTATCAATTCCTTATAATCCTAATTATACGAAAGGATTACAAAAAGTATTTAATAACACCGGTCTTAAATTAGTATATCAATCCGGTAACACAATAAGAAGCTTACTAGGAAATCCCAAGGATAAAACTACAGCTCTAGAAAAAAGTGGAATTTACGAAATTAGTTGCATGGATTGTGACAAAAAATATGTTGGCCAAACGAGACGCTCTATTCAAACACGTTTTAAAGAACACAAAGAATAGATTCACATTAGATAACCTAAAACTTCTAAAAAGTGTACCAAACAAAAGACTTTTGAATGCATATGAAAGTATGGAAATCATTAAATCCAGAAATAGTTTAAATAAAGATAGGGGACCCATCCCGTTTAGTACACTTTATTCTTTGGTTGAGGGGAGATAGGATTAAAAATCGTGATCAATCACAAATTATTAGTCTTATCTCCGCCCACTAAAGGATTGTATATAAGATAGAGCGTAGATTAATTTAGTTCATTGTTTATCGTCTCCTGATGATGCTAACGTTGTTAGCGAAACGCGCGTCGAGTGCAAAAAAGTGTAGTTTTGGTTTGCGGAAAACAATCATAATTTTGTTTTAGTGCAACCAAAGGTTCCAAATTCCCAACATAACTCCTGTATTTTATAACAATCCACTGACACATGCCAAAACGTTTATCTGACGCTGTCTGAATCAAATGTTATTTAAAAATAATCTACCACTTGAACTTAAATTTATCCAAAGAAACTTGCATGCGGTAGAGGAAGGAAAAAAATGAAATAAAAAATATCTATCATTTACTATATTCGAATGCGGTACGGGGACGAAAACTTTTCCTCCCTGCTAGCCGGGAGGAAATTTTTTTTCTCCCTGTCTCCGGCAAAGCGTCATTTTCTTTTCTATAATCTATTAATTACTAACGTTAATCCAATTCAAACTCGAAAACCTTTTATTTGTTTAAATAATTTTCAAAACTAGGCACGATTTAATTCGCTACTCAAAACGACCGAGCGCAAAAACTCTGACGCTGATTTAGTTTTCTACCAACTCGAGGTGTAAAAAGTAGACAGACTGATTGACGGACGTGCAGTGTTCTTGACCGATCAAGAAGAGTGTAATTTTTTCCCGATTTGTCTGAAAAACTACAAATTTATGCCGTGCGAACTTCAAACGCGACAACTGCTCTTTTGTGATTTCAATGATTATATGCCAGAGAATACACAGAGTGGGTAGAAACCGTTTGTAACAATGAGAATCATATACAGACCGCTTCAAGCTACTGCGAACATAGGGGGAATCAAGTCCAATTTACTCTCCGTGCCGTACGACCGAGGTGGATTCGAAGCACGCTGCAGTGTTATCTTTTGGAATTTCATTTTGTTTTTATTATTTTGTTTTATTTCTGCCTTGCTCGAGAAACAGATGGGTAAGTTCTTAATTGAAATAATACATTTTTAAAACCAAAAATGGATGTCTACGAAGTTGCCGAAAAAGTGCAGATGGTCAAATGGTCAAATCGTCATAACCCAACACACGTTCGATATTGGTCGAGGGAAAATTTGCATTTGTATTTTGACGTAAGAACACAGTATCCCCAAAAACTAAATGTTTGGGGGGGGGGTATTGTAGGGGAACACGTAATTGGGCCATTTTTTATTAACGGCAATTGCAATTTGAATGGTCCTAGATACTTGGATCTACTGCAGCAGCGCATTATTCCAACTGCTAGGCAGTTGTTAGGTGTAAGATTTGGTGAAACATGGTTTCAACAAGATGGTTGTTCCGCTCACAATGTTGGCCTTGTTAGGGAATATCTTGATAATGTATTTCCTAATCGGGTTATAAGTACACCGGGAACTATTTTATGGCCAGCTCGATCTCCCGATCTTGCTCCTAATGACTTCTATCTGTTTTTGAAGAAGCTTTTCAAATTATCACCCCTAACATGGTTGGAAACGTTAGAAGGGGTTTTTATAGTAGGCTCGGATATTGTCTAGCCGAGCAAGGAGGACTTTTCGAACATTTGCTTTATTTTTTTTTTGACTGGGAGAATCTTTTTGGTTTTTAGAATGTATTATTTTATTTTGAGAACTTGCTTTTATTTTGTTTCTCCTTATTATTTTCATTGTAACACGTCGTCACTGATAAATCTGAGCAGTTGACAATAAAACGCTCTTATTTATCAGTGACAAAAAATAAGAAAATTACGTTATAAAAATTTGCGTATTTATTGACCAAATTCCGGTTTCATTGACTACGCTCCACACAGCACCGTGGTTAGAGGCGTACTAAATACAAGGCGAACGGCGGCGAACGGCAGCGAAAGGCGATCGGAAGCCTGAGTGTTGGTTGCTTCACTGATAGGCGTGCGGTGTCTCTGCATGTACGTACACTGGCAAATTAGACTTCTTTCGTCCTATGTTCGCAGTAGCTTGAAGCGGTCTGTATAGTTAAATGACCCCCTACCTAGAGGCTCAGTATAAAATTTTTGACAGTTATTGTTTTAGCAGAAGTAAGCAACTCGATTTGGCAATTCTTAGGGAAATGTTGATAGTTTTTTTCTCTGTTGGCAACCATTGGAAATATAATATAATAACAAATTCAATTAGTTCATCAAATTGTAAATTTTATTATTTATATGCTGTTTAAAAATCTAATATTTCTGTATAAGAAACTGTAAAAATACTCGTCCTACCACCTTGTATTGTTTCATTGTTCAATGAAAAAAAAAGCAAGAAAAATGGAAAGAGATCATGCATTCGCTAAATTGGAAAATTAATAAAAATAGTCGAATTTGCGAGGTAAGCAAGATTAGTTAAATTTAAATAATATCATATATTAAGAAAAAGAGGAATAAAAAGATAAATCAATGATATTTTTTCTATTTTACCTACTATTTGTATTTTTTAATCTCTCATGAACTTTACTGTTATTTTTTTGTCAAAGCTTGACATATTTTACTAACCAAAAAGTCATCACCATTCAAAAACTGTCTCGGGAAATTATAAAAAGAGAAAACACAACAGCAGTTAATTTCATAAAATCGAATTTACATGCAAATATGAAAAAAACGAGAAAGGAGGAAAATATGCGTTGCCACCCTCTGGCAAAAAAAAATATTAAAGAACAAGCTTTTATTAAATGCACTCAAAAGTAGCAAAATTAAATTTTAACTTTAGGTATCGTATATCGGTCACATCGATAAGAAACAGTTGTATTACTCTATAACCTAAGGACATTTTCAAAGGCTTAACAAGCACGGCAATCTCACCCGTTCTCAGCTTCTTTTAATGAAAGCATTATGTTTATCATTCGAATAGAAGAAGAATTTAGTTCTTCTTTTGTAGTTCTCTCTTTGTCACCGTAAAGTTAAAATTTTTAATTTGCGCGCATTGTTTTTATTATGGTATAAGAAAGATAACAAATTATTTTCTACTTTTGAGTGCATTTATTAAAGGCTTGTTCTTTAAAAGTTTTTTTTAATAAAAATGCATTTTTTAATTTTTAGATTTGTACCCTAAATTAAAATTTTCAAATATGATCAAAATTTTATAATCCTCCTCCCTAAAAAGCCCTGTATGCGAATTTTGATTAAAATCGAACAAACTAAATCTTTTTCTCCCTCCACTTTTCTGAGTGGACGGAGGTCAGTACCTGAGAATACTTGTTAGGGAAATGTTGACACCGAAACTATAAACGCATACCAAATTTGAGCACAATCGGATGTGAATAAGTCAGTTAAAATTGGTTAGCAAAACACGACAAAAATCGTCCATCTTGAATCTGACATATTGAATTTTCACAATATGATCAAAAATTCGTATTCCTTATCCCCAAAAGCCTCCGTATACCAATTTTGGTTGAAATCGGACAAACTTAGGTATTTTCCGCCCTCCACTCCCCTCGTAGGGGGGAGGGGTGCCTAATAATGACATATTATTGTATTGTAACCGGAAATATAAATGCATGCCAAATTTGAAGGCAATCGGATGTGTATGAGTTAGTTAAAATTGGTTAGCAAACGATAACCAAAAATCGTCCATCTTGAATTAACCATATTGATTTTTCAAAAACTGATTAAAAACTCGTTACCTCCATCCCCAAATGCCCCAACGCACCAAATTTCAACGCAATCGGGCGTACTTCAACTGTACTCCCATCCACCCCCTTCGAGACACTATATTTTTGTGTTGTCACCGCAACTATATAAGTATGCTTTTGAAGCCGATCGGATGTCGGAAAGTTGGTCAAAATTAGGTTGCAAGATTCCACCCGAACAAAAATATCTTTGTGTATCATTGTAAGTTACATAAAACCTTGTAAAAAGAACGGTCAAATGTATAGAGGGCGGGCGAGTTTGTAAATCCACCCGTGCCAACAAAAGAGTTCATAAATTTTAGATGGATTTCACCAGTCCAACAATAGAGTTCCTAAATTCGCCTTCGATCGTTAATCTAACTAAAATTTATCTGTGATTCCGTTGGTGACTTTATTTTGGTTTGGACTACAAGAGCGACTCGTATTTTCTTTGTTTATTTTGCGCCTACTCAAGGAACAATTTGTCGACGTTTTAACGTTGCCAAAGGCGACTTAACGTTGCGTGAAAACGGCATTCTAACAACTGGCTTTTGCACCAATTTGACAGAGGTTTTTTGAGTTGTGATGACGTTGCCTGCGACCAGAGTCGCGTGCAACGTTTCCACACCGTCGCCGAAGCGACTACGACAAGTGCCCTCTGGATAATATTTTTATTAATATAATTGATTGACTAATATCCAAACATCATTTATTAATGATTCCAAAATGCGTAGCTAAGTAACTTACAGTTAATTTATAGCATTAAAGTAGGTTTTTAAATTTTCCCATCCTCTAAATTTACCAACGAACCTTAGTTTTAAAAAAATAGCTTTAAAAAATAAGCAGGCTTAAATCCTTTTTATTTTTTGCTAAATTTTAAAAATGCTTTAAACCTATTTAAAACTATAGCCCAGCATAAAAGAATACTTAAAAATTACTAAAACTAACTAAAATATCATCAAAATCAAGAAAAAAAAACAATATTTTCTAAAGATTTACACAAATGGCGTAGCGGCGCAATTTGGGAAAAGAAAACAGTATGGCGACAATAATAAATTTCGTGGTTTACTGAAAGCCTAACCCCTTTTTGACTAAGGAGGTGCCCTCTATAGTTGTCAGATACAGCTATATTTGGAAAGTGGCCGCAACTGCATTGACTATTTGGTCACAATTAATTGTCTCGTAAAGAGAACAGTTGAAAGAACGTAAACTAATAAACTCTAGTTAGTTATAAACGTTTTGGCGTCGTTGATCCGTCGTTCGTTGAGGTCGTTGAAAACCCCACAATAGTCCAGTAAAAATAAACGTTGTTAGAGGGTTGCCAAATTTACCCTAGTTCATAACAACGGTGTGACGTCATTTTCTCGTCCATTATGGCGGTCATTGCACAAATGACTACCTAGATTTGTCCTTTATGCAACGTTAATTAGTTATGGCAACTACCCAACAAACATTTGGACGTTATATTACGTTGTGGTCACGTAGGACAAGAAATACCTGACGGCGGCTCCGACGTCCATCAGTCTTCCTGAGGACTCGATTTAGCACCTAAGTGGGGAATCAAAATTCGAGTCGTTTCGACATCGGGTAATGCACAGTGTTTTGGTCAAATATTACGTCAAATTACGTAGACCCACGACCCAAAGTTTTACTGTGCACACCAAGTTTAAACTTATTAGGTAAAAACTTTTATATGTCTAAACAAACACATCCCAATGAACTGTGTATGACAATAATTATTATCTGAGTTATTGTAGGTAACTAAAAAAAGTTAGGTTTACACATTCTATGGATCCAAATCATCCAACGAAGGTCAGTTTTCTGATAAATATAATTAAAATAGACATTAAAAAAACAGAAACCGATAAAAATAATTAAAAAATATTAAGAAATTACTTTTGAAAAAAATTAACCTAAAAATAAAATATTTATAAGGAAGCCCGTTTCTTATAGTAAAACATTTTAGGTATTAAAAAAAATGCATTTTAGTTGCCAACAAATGAGTTAATTTATATATTAAGCCTTTAAAATTAAAAAATAAAATGTATTGTTGTAATGGCGCATCGATGCTAAACGTTTAAAATGGCGTTTCGGGCGCCGACCAAATTTGTAATGACTATTTACCTTAGAATATTGTAGTATAATTGTAGGTCACGCACCCACGTCGGTGGACCTCGGAATAGTTACATTTAATAAATAAAAGTTTGGTAACGTCAATTTTATTACAATTCTACTTTAAAACTCATACTAAATATAAAGTCTCATGAGTTGGACGTTAGACCGGGTGTCCCAAGGTGAGTGGCCCATAAGATTATTTTAGAAACTATACAATAGAAACTTTCTATTCTAACATAAGTCTACGTAAAGTATATTTATAAAATACTTTCATATTTGCAGTGTTGCCATTTACAGGAAATCTTGGCAACAACTTTGTTATTTTAAATTAAACACCCCGTATATATTTGCATTTTTGGATTGGATTGATTGACAAGTTTTCACGTCATATCTTGGTTTTTCACAAGTTATCATTTTAGACTATTTTTAAATTTAACTCGGGGTTAAAATATTCCAAGGCAAATTTAACCCTGGATTAAAAATAAAACGATAGCCTGATAGGAATGTGGAAACCGTTTTGTCCTATCTTTAACCGTTATGATGTTACGGGCTGTCAAAGTTATAACATGGCTATTTGCACCTGTCAATATTTTAAAAACAGTTGAATATAGGTATAGGACATTATGTAGAATCCAAAAATGCGATAATATATGGGGTGTTTTATTTAGGGTAACAAAGTTTTTGTCAAGATTTCCTGTAAATGGCAACACTGCAAATACGAAAGTATTTTATAAATATACTTTACATGGACTATAGGCACCCACCTTGGAACACCCAGAATGACGTCCAACATACATCTTAAATTTATTGACGTCCATTTTCACTTTGGCCCGAACTTCAATTTTATTCTAAAAATTACGTCGCCGTAATTAACGTTAATTTACGTCGCTGATAAGTAGCGAGTATCACCAACATTTGGCTATGTCAGTTTTCGTAAGTATCGACGTCACAACTGATGCACTAGTTGTTGCCGTCAGGTTTTACTAAAAAGTGCGTTGTTTGATGGACAAACCAACTGCCGACCTAAATTTGGGCCAAAACCGACGTCATGTTAGGTTTTAATTAGTCGGAAGTCAGAAAAATGCTGCTTGGGTAAGGCGACTAAAAATTATTACTTATCTGAGTTTTGGACTTTTTTAACATTTTTTTTAGTTAATGACGTGTTGTGTTTTTGAGACTATGAGTATGTTTTTTTCATTTTATAGATTCAGCCTTTGAACCATTATTTTTTAAATAATTTCTTTTCCAAAGTTGTGTTATTTTTTTGTTGATGAACTTCAGGAAAAAACCTTAAGGCCACAAAAACGGGATAGATTTGACAACACTGCTTTGCTATTTGTTTGAAAGATCTCAACAATAGGTGGCATCACTAAAGCAGTTTCGAGTAAAATCGTGCAATGTTCAGAACACACGTTCAGAACAGAGCGCGGACTTCAAGGTATGGGGAAGGTTGACTGACAGACAAGGTCAAATTTCAAAATCCGCGCGGAAATAAAGCTTATGGAGTTTTTATTCTTAGACAAGTGGCCGGTCGCTATTCTGAATTCTAATACTCCAATCGAACTCACTCAGTTTCCCTAGGCCTACAAAATTACGTGACCTTGGCGTTTCAGAATTCCGGCAGAATATCGCTTATAAAGAAAAAAACCATAACTTTTTTGTTATCAGATGAATCCAAAGAAAAAGCCAGGTAAGATTTTTGACTATTGTTAGCCGTATTTACTTTATTTCGGGAATGAGAAAGTCCAGCAAAAAACTGTCTGGATACGGTTGTAAGGAATTCAAAAATTAACATTCCTGCCAAATTTCAACAGATTCCGTTTTATCGTTTCCGATATTCTGCCCGGTAAAGATTGGCCCAAAAACAGCAAAGCAGTGTTGTCAAATCTATGCCGTTTTTGTGGCCTTAAAGTCAACAGCTGTTGGCAAATCAAGTTGGCCTGGCAAGAGACATGCGTCAGTTACTTTGTTTATATGGGCCTCTTAAAGCGCTTTTATGTAGGGACGGTTTAAAAATTTTGTCGTATAAACACCACTAAAATCGCTTTAAGCACTAAATGAATTTTATTTGAAAGCGATTCAAGAAAGCGGTTGACGCTCTAAGACTGATTTTTGGGTCGGTATAAACACTTTTAAAACGCTTTAGAGCATTTCTTTCAACGTAAATAATTACTCAATCCAGGTTTTACTAAAAAATGTGTTGTTAACTGCGATTTTATTTAAAACCGTCCTTATATAAAACCGCTTTTAGATGCGTTAGATTAAAAATAGACAAGACACCTGACACTTACGAAGACTTTGGTTATATTATTATATGGAACAATGTTTACCTTTCTGTTGTTTACAGTAAACATACCAGTGGCGTACCTACTTAAATATAAATTTACACATGGATTATATTATTAAAATTTTACTATAATATGAAATCTGCAAAATAATTTCAAAAACATGCAAAAAATAATTCTGCCAATTTGAGCTTTGGAAGCTTTCTAACAATAATTGTGTACTATAATTTTAAACAAAATAAATTTATTACAAAGTTTGTATATGATTTAAAGCAATCTCAATTTTCAACAAAATAAAATTATGCCAAAAATTAAAACAAAGAAACACAGTTCATAGCACCTGGAATTTTTTCTGGTCATTAGCAGAAACTTACTTATACTGACTTCTTCAGTACACAATAAAGTCAATAATGCTTAGGGTATATAGAGGCATCTAGGACAGATAAAATGGCGAGCGCAGATGGCAACGGCGGCAGTATAAATCAACCTTAATATTCTGATAAGAGGACTTTACCTACCTTTATTTTATAGTCTTTATAAAAAAAACCTTCGAAAATATCTTATTTGAGCATTAACCACTTCATCAAAAGTATACTTTATTTTTATCGTATTTATAAAAATAAAACCTCGAAAAAAACCTTCTAAAAACGTTCGAAAATATCTCATTTGACGCATTGGGAATTAACTACTTCATCAAAAAAAAAACATGTTTGTTGATATTTTAATCAAAGGATCTACTAATATAAGTATATTTCATAAACTTTTTTTTATTTTCTGTGTACCTACCGGCATATATCGCCACTGACTGATTTCACTTGCTCTCCCTTTGTTTTCAAAACGTTCCAAAATATCACTTTAAATGCACTGAAATATTCTCCTACTGTTAAAAAAAAACACGTTATAAACGTTCTTTGACAAAATGTGGTTTGAAAACGACTTATAAACTGCTTAAAGCATCCTGAAATTTTAAAATAAATAGGACGAAAAGGCTTATGTCAATAAAAATATCATCCGACCGTCTGCGCTCTGCCGACTTTCCCCACCCACAAGTCGATTACGACCTAAGGTGGTTGAGACAGAATTTTCTGTCCCTATCGTTCTAACGTCGTTTAAAAGAATAGAAAAATAATCGACATTTCTCATCTTTTTTTTGTTGTGATTTTATTTGTAAATAAACAGTGGTTATTATTTTCCAAGGAACTTTCGTTGGACCAGATATCTTCTCTTTTTAATTCAAGGTTTAAACCTAGTAACTGTCTACAGCTACAATACGATTTTCGCATCAGATAAGATTGAGGTTATGTTTAGGGTTTTTGTTTATTTCTGCATAATTATGCCTTTGTCTTAGATAAACTGCTCTTCGTCTAACGCTTCTTTTACAATTATTCTTATTCATGTTCTATTTGAACAAAAAACATCATGTAAATTGTTATCTGTATTTTTTTATTATTTTTTGGTAAATTGGTAAAAGATTGTGAATCTTAACGCATTCTACCAAATGTTTAGTATCTTTGCTTCAATGTTAATCCTATATCGATAAAAACTGACAAAGCAACAAGCTAATCTGAATTTCAGATGAGTTTTTTAAAGGCTTTTCTCAAACATCATTGTCTGCTGGCTCTTGTGCTTTCTGTGTTTTAAAATCCCTACGTTTGGAAGTGATATTTTATCTTTGTTTTTATTCCTTCCCAGCAGTCGTTATTTCTGAATCGTTTTACCACCTTCATAAAACTTACCGTTAACTAACTCTGCATCTTCAGGGAAATCAACTGACTTAAATTTTTGAAGAATGTTTTGGTCTACGTTGTCGAACGCCTTCGAGGAGTCTGCACGTGTAGACGGCATCCATCTGAAATTTACTCTTCAAGTGTTGTCAAGTTTTCCTTTTGTAAATACCAGTAAGTTCTTCCTTAAATGCTTTTTCAAAACAATTTATACATATCTTGATTGGTAAAACACGTCCTATTCTGACGTCCACAGCCCCCCAGAATAAACATAATGTTCCTTTTATTGTATCATTATACAGATATCATTCTGGTATTGATATTGTATCACCGGCGTATCAGCCACCTGTGGTGATCTCTGTCGATGACTAGTCACATTTTTACAATCTCATTGTCATCGGTATGATATGGTCATTTATTATTATTTTCTCTCTTGAAGAGAGAATATCTTATGTTATATTATAATAGTTTACAGAACTAATGGCTAAAATAGTGCTTTTTTAGAAGCGTTGGTTTAAATAACGAGCGCAGAGAGGTATTTACAAACACGAGTAAGAAAAGCACAATTTAGCTGCGAGTTATTAACATTATTTTTTTAACACCTTTATCAAAAATATACTTTTAAAAATCTCGACCGAAGAGCACTTCTCGCGGCACACCATCTTTACACAATAAATTAAGGCGGCTGGTAAATGAACTAACAGTGGTTTCCATAGCGATGTGCCTTTTTACTCGATGACGTTCATTATTGCGACATTTTAATCTTTGACAGTTTTGATATGATAATTTGACAATATTTTTAATTTTTTCGTAAATACTTGGTGAAAACTGGCGGAAATGGCTAAATTTTTATGCAAGAATAATTAGATTTATTCAATATTACTATTCTCAGCTATTTCTCTTTAATTTTGGGTAAAAAACGGACAGAAATCTTTTTTTGCACCCGAGGTCAAAAAAAAAGTTTTTTTGCATCGGTAACCAAAAAAGCCATGCTTTAGTTATCTTCAGACAGTTACTAAAATCATGTTTTTGATGAAGGCATAAAAAAAAAGTTTTTTTGCGTCGGTAATCAAAAAGGCCATGCTTTAGTTACCTGCAGACAGTTACTAAAATCATGTTTTTGATGAAGGTATAAAAAAATTATTATTTTTGGATGGTGTTCGTAAAATTTTTGTTGTTGAGGTTGACGAAAAAAGTAAATGCATGCAAAAAAAATAAATTTAGAGCAAAAATTGTTCAAAAATTTTAATATATTTCATGTTGGTATGTTGGCGGGATTAGCTGCAATGGGGGATAGGGATTTAGTATTCTGGGAAAATTGTACTAAAAATGCGTCATTTTTTTTGATTAGTTCAAGTCTTTCTTATGTTTTGCCAACTTTTTATTTTGATGACTAAGTAATAAAACTTTTCTACCTAAAATAATTACAAAAAACCCTATTGTTACGGCTTGATAGCTCTCTTTTATTTTTGGTCATCTCGATTAAGACATGAGGCACTCTGACTAAGCCAAAAAATTATTAAAAACTTCTACCTGGTGTTTTGGTCGACACCCTCTGGCGAAACAAAATTAAAACCGCCGACTGTGGGCCGTACTTTTTGTTATTAATTAGTTTTCTAGCGCGCACCGTATGTGGACCTCCGTCGCTTGGGATTCAGGGCCGTATTTATTTTTTTATTGCGTTTTTCTTCTAAATCTTTTAGACTAAATGTTTATTTTTTGTGTTAGTTTGTTATATTAGTTTTTGAAAACTTTTTTTTATAATAATATAAACCTAAGGGCAGGCTGTAAATTTAGTTTTTATTTTTATAGACTATATCAAAGACTATACAAATATGTCCTTACCCAGCCTAAGTACTGGCCTAAGTATGTATTACGTGTTCTCAAAAAGAATGGTTATTATTCTTACAAAGCGTCAAAAACGCATCAAATCATGATGAAAACTTTCTGAGATCTATTATTTTCACAAATGAAAGCACTTTTCCATTACTGAATCGTCATAACCCAACACACGTTCGATATTGGTCGAGGGAAAATTTACATTTGTATTTTGACGCAAGAACACAGTATCCCCAAAAACTAAATGTTCGGGGGGGAGAGGGGGTATTGTAGGGGAACTTGAATGGTCCTAGATACTTGGATCTACTGCAGTAGCATATTATTCCAACTGCTAGGTAGTTGGTAGGTGTGAGGTTTGGTGAAATATGGTTTCAACAAGATGGTTGTCCCGCTCACAATGTTGGCATTGTTAGGGAATATCTTAATAATGTATTTCCTAATCGAAGTATAAATACATTTGCTCTAATTTTTTTTTGAGTTAAGTTATCAAAATTTGCGTATTTATTGACCAAATTCCGGTTTCATGGACTACACTTCACATTGCACCGTGGTTAGAGGCATACTAAACGCAAGCCACGAATGGTAATCGCAAGCCTGAGTGTTGGTTGCTCCACTGATAGGTGTGCGGTGTCCCTGCGTGTACGTACACTGGCAAATTGGACTTCTTCCGGCCTATGTTCGCAGTAGCCAGTTTTGTCAAGCTAAGTTAGTGTAAGTGTGAAAAATTAGACATTGACAACACCCAATCATTAGCCGGTAATCGGTAATCGGTCATCTCATCGACAACGAAAAAAACAACAAAATAATAAAAAAGTATAAAGTTTGTATCAAATCTATAGTAGTTAATGTAATAGTAAAAAAATCCGCAAACGATAAAGTTAAAAAATATGTAAATATCGAGTCCGGACTATTTTCTTTAGTTTTTTAATGTTTTTGAAGCTAAATATTTTTTAAAAAAATTGCTCTTTTTCAAATCAAATACTACAGACTATTTTGTAATTTTTAAAAATTAAAAAAAAATATTTTGGACATAAAATTGAAATTTGTTTGTATTTTAGCTTAGTTCGGTATTTGCATCGCAGATCAAACGGATTTTTGATCACGTATCTGATTGGTTGAATTAGACCAGGTGGTACACGCGCTAACGAATCAAAATGCGTAGAGGAAATCCGTCTGCTCAGCGATGTAAATACCCAAGGAACAATTTGTCGACGTTTTAACGTTGCCAAAAGCGACTTAACGTTGCGTGAAAACGGCGTCTAAACGTTTTAGCAACTCACTTTTGCACCAACCTGGTGGAGATTTTTTGAGTTGTTTTGTCGTTGCCTGCGACTAGAGTCGACCGAAGTGCCCTCTGGATATTATTTTTATTATTGATTTCAAATTAACACTTCCACGTCTGTAATCACAAATGGACTAATTCCCAAACCCCATTTATTATTAATTTTAAAATATGTCTTTAGTTTTCCATCAAAAATTGATATTTTAGCTTTAAAAACTAAGCGAGCGTTGTCTAAAAGAATACTTAAAAATTACTAAAACTAACTAAAAAATCATCAAAATCGAGCAAGAAAACAAGGTTTTTTAACGATATACACAAATGGGGCAATCAGGAAAAGCAAACAGTATGGCGGCTGTAACTATAATCATTACTTGGTTTACTGAAAACCTAACCTATTTGCGACTAAGTAGGTGTCCTCTATAGTTAGTCAGATATACAGTAATATTTTGAAATTGGCTGCAACTGCATTGATTATTTGGCCATAATTGTCTTGTAAAAAGAAACTTTGAAAGAACGTGACTTAATTAACTCTAAATAAAATCTATATGTTTGTGGCGGATTCATAATGTCGAAACTACTTTTTTTGGGTTTTTCGCCACTAAGTTAAGGAAATTTTTTCAAAAATATGTTAAAACCCACTGCGTAAATTTCTAAAGAAAAAAATTTGTTCGTTTGTCAGTGGTTTTTAAATAAGATAAAAAATTTGCCTACACACACGCAAATCCTAACTAGAATCTAAGTACTTATCTGACGTTTCGGCAGAAATTCTACTGCCGTTATCAAAGAATTTTATCCTTTTCAAAAACTTTTTTCGATTCTTTTTTAAAATATCTGTCTGTTGTCATACAACTGACTGACTTTGACTGATATATATTTCAAATATTAACTTGACAGTTTGGTGCGTCGATAGTAGCCAACAAGGTATTGGGTGAATTTAGTAAAATTTAAAATCAAAATTATATTTGTTTGAGTGTTTTCGATTTTAGATTACTTTATAAAAATACAAAATTTTTATTTTAAAATATCAATTATAAAAATTATCTTTTGACTAACTTTAAGAAAAAAATATATTAGAAACCCAAAGAACATCATTGCTATTTTTTAATTTATTTTAAAAAAACCTTTTTGAAAATCTTGTTTTAAAATTGGAAGCCAAACTGTATTTATATCAACTGATATGCTAGCTATGCATTCATCTTCGTTAAGATAGATGCAAGCTGCTTCTTTGATTTTTCGTTTAATTTTGTCTGGTTCTTTTTGTAATATACTGGTTTCTCCCCACATTACTCTATAATCATTTTCAAAAGAATGTTGGCAAATTTTAGACTTCTCCCAGTCTCCCCTTCTGAGGTAACCCTTATGGTCATTTATTCTAACTTCAAGAGGCCTTGAAGTTTCTCCAATATAAAATTTACCACACTCGCAAGGAATTTTATAAACGATATTTTTTGAGTTTTGCTCAGCATTTAATGGTTTTGTTTTGGTTAGAATTGATCTAAGAGTATTTGATTTTTTAAAATTGTTCTAATATAATAAGTATTAGCGATTCGTTTAATTTTTTCCGAAATACCTGGTATAAAAGGAATTATTAAATTTGTTGGTTGTACATTATTATGTCTATGTTCGCGTTGTCTTGGAAATTCGATTTGTCTAAAAGAATTTTCGATGAAGTTATTTGGATACGAATTTTTAATTAAGACCTCTTTTATTATTTGTTTTTCTTGTAAAAATGTGTTATTGTCCGAACAAATAATTTTAGCTCTATCGTATAGACTTTTTATTACTGCTTTTTTAACCGATGGGCAATGATTTGAGTTAAAATTTAGATATCTATTTGTATGTGTTGGTTTTCTATAAACTGAGGTTTGTAATGTATTTTGTTTGTTTATTAAAATATCTAAAAATGAAATTTTGTTATCGTTTTCTACTTCTAAAGTAAATTTTATTGTTGGTTCTTTACCGTTTATAAAATTAAGAAAATCATTAAGTTTATTTAAATCGGAAATACTAAAAATGTCATCTATATAGCGAAATTATTAACGTTTTGGCGTCCTTGATCCGTCTTTCGTTGCGGTCGTCGAAAACTCCACAATATTCCAGTAAAAATAAACGTTGTTAGAGGGTTGCCCAATTTACCCTAGTTCATAACAACGGTGTGGCATCGTTTTCTCGTCCATCATAGCGGCCGTTGCACACTTTTTGACTAGTTTTTGCAAATTTTAGTGTATTTCTTAGTTATGGCAACTAGGGACACTAGAAATTGTTACACAAGATTTCATTGAATATTTTGTTATAATTTGACCAAATTTGATTATGAATCAGCACGTCCTCAATAATAATTTAATCGAGCAAACTTTTGTGGTCACACTGTATACGAGAAGACAGGTGCCCCCGAGGGGGCAGGGCTCGTCCGGGTGGTCTCTTGCCTCACTCGGATGCGGTACGGCCCGTCATTAGCGGTGCGAAAGGCGTTCTAATTGCTCAGAACAGACACCCGACATCTCTATCGGCTCGTACCTCGAGGGCAGGCGAGCTGTTGTTTTCTGAAAAGGCTGCAAGTTCGGTTTTTATGTCTCATGAAACCGAAAATCTCGGTAGATTTCACAAACCTAATATTACACTTATAGCTACACTCCATTTTGAATTGCTGCGGATCAGTTTTTTAACACTGACAATGACAGTTCTGTGTTTAATTGTCAGCCGCCATATTGAAACTGGTCCGGAGAATTTGGAATTGTCGCGAAACGTGTAACAATAATAACTTTTAATCGGGGGTTTTTTTCAAACCTATCGGAAGATTTTTGGTGATTTTGTTCTAATTTGGCACACACTGACTCCGGGGACCACCAAACCAATATGAAATTTGTCGGCGACGGCGTACGTTAGGCGTCGTGACACCCTAAATTTTTTTTTGGACTTAGGGTCATTTTGACAGCTATATCTCGGTCAAGTGAAAACATTTTAAAGTGTCGGTTAAACTTCTTAAAAGGCTATGAAATGGCCTTTAATATAGTATGCAAAACGTGATATTTTACTTCTGGTTGATTGCATAAAAAAATAATCAATTTGAAATTTTTTAAAAAAATTGTGTTTTTTTTTTAAATTAAAAAAAAACAAGTTCTATTCTCCATTTATGAACGGGATTGTGCCAATTCATTTTAAAGTGACTATAAAAAGGTCCTAGCTATTCGCCCATATCAAAAAAATGGAAATGTATGCCACGAAAAAATCGCAAAAAAAATCGGAAATTGACGCATGTTCAGAAAATTTACAAAAAGTCAATTTTTTGACCCCGGCTGCTTAACTTCAAATTTTTTAATCCACATTCCCTTTACAGATCTGTCAATTATGTTTTTTAAAAGGCTATATAACACGCTAGAATACTAAATGTAACAAGGCACGATGGGCCCCCAAGTTTTAATAAAATTAAACAATATAAATAAAAAAGGCTTTTTGCTAAAAACTTCAAAAATAACAAAAATTATCTCACGCTTTATATTTTGTCGTGTGTTTAGAAACTTCCAATTTTTACAGCTGCTTGAAGACAATCAAATATTCTTTTAAAAACACCAAACTTGAATCTTGAACGCCTTTAGGATTTATGTCTTTAAGTCAAACATAGAAGATTGTTGCAAGTCGTCCAATTTTACTTAAAACACCATTGCTTCTTTTGTTATTTTATTCAGTTTTTAACAGGTAAGTATTTTTTATCGGTGTGGGTGCACCTTATCGGCAATACGCGCATAAAAATAATATTTTTTACCGCCTCCTCTTCACTCGTCTCTCCCATTTGATGGTTTAATCCATAATAATATATGGCAAGGGCCAGAAAATCTTGGCCCGATTCAATTTTCTAATTACTTTTTTGCTCCTTAGCCGATTTTTATAAAGTTTGCCATTTTAGGAAGTTAAAAGAACAAAGTTTACTATTTTTGTACAAAATATGTAAAATGTCACAAAATTTGGTCTGGACAAAAAGATCTGAAACTTTTTTTCGAACTCCCTGTAATTTTTTATTGCCAAAATACGAAACCTTAAGCCTTTTCACGTCTAACGCGGTAGCACAGATAAAATTCGGTTAGGTAGTACAAAAGTTGCATTGGCGCAAAATTTTGCATATTCTAACCACACCAAAATAATGTCTCTTGTTGTTTCCCAAAAACTTTCTTATTTCTTTTTTTCTTCGGATTTTTACAAATTTATATTATTTCTGGAAAGATAAGTAAACCGTCAAAACGTCAAATGACAAAAACCCAAGATAACGGACATAGCAAAAAATTACTTTTTTGACCTTCCTGTTATCTTTTATTGCAAATCTATAAAAGCATTTGACGTTTAACGAGATATCACTCATAAAATTGGGTTAAGTAGTAGAAAAGTATAAGAATCGTCATTTTCGTTAAAGTTAGCTTTTTTTGGAAAAGTAATTTTTGACTAGGAATGTCCGCCATCTTGTGTTTTTAACATTTGATATTTTGACTTGGTTTATAGCCTTGCAGACAGGATAAACCTGTAACTAAATTTGTGACTACGTTTGCCATTTTGAATTTTTGACATTTTACATCTTTTGTACAAAAATAGTAAACTTTGTTCTTATCTTATATCAAATTCGGTTAAGGAACAGAAATGTAATTAGGAAATTAAATCAGTCCAAGATTTTCTGGCCCTTCCTATATATTATTATGGACTAAACCATCAAATGGGAGAGATGAGTCAAGAGGGGGCGGTAAAAAATGTTATTTTTATGTGCGTATTGCCTATTAGGTGCACCCACACCGATAAAAAATACTTACCTACTAAAGAAGTTTTTTCAGTAAAATTGTATGACTTGTAAAAATCATCTATGTTTGACAGCTCACAGACAAAAATCGTGAAGGAGTCCAAGATTCAAGTTTGATGTTTCTGAAAGGATAATTCATTACCTTCAAGCAGCTGTAAAAATTTCAGGAATCCCCTGAAAAAATTTCTAAATACACGACATAAATAGTGACATAAATTTTGTTAGTTTTAAAGTTTTTAGCAAAAAACTTTTTTATGTATGTTGTTTAATTTTATTAAAATTTGGGGCCCATTGTGACTTGTTACATTTAATATTCTAGCGCGTTATATAAAGGGAATGTGAATTAAAAAATTTTAAGTTAAGCAGCCGGGGTAAAAAAATTGAGATTCTGTAAATTTTCTGAAGATCCAATTTCCAATTTTTTTGTCATTTATCCGTGGTATGAATTTGCATTTTTTGATATTGGCGAATAGCTAGGACCTTCTTACAGTCACTTCAAAATGAATTTGCACAATCCCGTTCATAAATAGAGAATATAATTTTTTTTTGGAAAACACATTTTTTAAAAAAATTTCAAATTCATTATTTTTTATGCAATCAACCGTAAGTAAAATATAATGTTTTGCATACTGTATTAAAGGCCATTTCATAGCCTTTGAAGAGGTTTAACGAAAATTTTAAAATGTTGTATCTATTTCTTGAGTTTTTTGCAAATATCTCGCAAACTAATAATAAAACCCCAAGCATGTATTATATTTTCGAGAAGGGGATTTCGTAAGTCATTAATTAATTAAAAAAAACGGAAAGTTGGGTCAATAAATGACATTTACCATACGTTCAAATAAGAACGGATAACGTAGATTAAAATGTATTAACAGGGGCTATCACACTGTACCTTGTCTTGCACCAACCTCAACTGATGAAAGCTACAGGTTTGAATAAGGAAAGTTTTCTCGACTGAGCTTTTAGATAACCTCAATGTTTCAATTTCAGTTTGAAAATAAGTTAATATAGCTGTTTTGGGTTTTTTTGTTTGGTATATTTTTCGTGCATAGTCTGTGACCTTCACTTATGTTTGTTTTGCCTCGTAGTGCCCTCATAAACATATTTTTTGTGCTAAAACGGGTTCACAATATGGCGTTCTTCTGGACAAAATTGCAGGTGTTTTATTGGTTAATGAACAACTTGGGATATTAAATAAGGTAAATTAATCCTTGTAAAAACGGTTACTTAGGGAAATTATAAACGAACTTGTTACCAATTGCCATAAAACAATTTTTTCTGGGGGATATAAATTTAAACCACCTCCCAAAGTTGGTATAAAAAACCACCAACTTTATAACCTCAAACACAGATAATGAAGCTGTTATGTACCAAATTTTTGGCGTATTCACAATTTGCCATTTTGAAACCTGTCAAAAAAATTAGTTTTAGGGCATTTTCTCCTAAAATATGGTATATTTGGAAAAAAAGCAGTTTTTCAGTGGTATTTCTTTTCTGTATATGGGTAAGTGTTTTTTGAAAAATGGTTTTAAAATTTAGTACCCCCCACTTGTGTAAATATTTAGATCTGTGGGGGTACTCTTTTAGATCTTAGTAAATCTCACTGTAAGTGTGTAGTGTCTCATAGTTATATGTGCATGCCTAAAGGTTCGGCAAACTCCTCTAAAGGTGATCAATTTCTATAATTTAAGGTCTGTGAGCTGCAAGCAAGACTTTCCATTTCGTATTGAGGACGAAAAATTAAAATCTCAGCAAAAAATGGTGAGGGTTACACAATATACGGGGACTAGAAACTTTGGTTTAAATTTAAAGTCAAAATATAAAGCTGTGGTAAAGTTGTAAAACGTTCTAAATTTAATATTTCTAAAATTTTAAAATTAATATCCATCAAATGGGAGAGATGAGTCAAGAGGGGGCGGTAAAAAATGTTATTTTTATGTGCGTATTGCCTATTAGGTGCACCCACACCGATAAAAAATACTTACCTACTAGAGAAGTTTTTTCAGTAAAATTGTATGACTTGTAAAAATCATCTATGTTTGACAGCTCACAGACAAAAATCGTGAAGGAGTCCAAGATTCAAGTTTGATGTTTCTGAAAGGATAATTCATTACCTTCAAGCAGCTGTAAAAATTTCAGGAATCCCCTGAAAAAATTTCTAAATACACGACATAAATAGTGACATAAATTTTGTTAGTTTTAAAGTTTTTAGCAAAAAACTTTTTTATGTATGTTGTTTAATTTTATTAAAATTTGGGGCCCATTGTGACTTGTTACATTTAATATTCTAGCGCGTTATATAAAGGGAATGTGAATTAAAAAATTTTAAGTTAAGCAGCCGGGGTAAAAAAATTGAGATTCTGTAAATTTTCTGAAGATCCAATTTCCAATTTTTTTGTCATTTATCCGTGGTATGAATTTGCATTTTTTGATATTGGCGAATAGCTAGGACCTTCTTACAGTCACTTCAAAATGAATTTGCACAATCCCGTTCATAAATAGAGAATATAATTTTTTTTTGGAAAACACATTTTTTAAAAAAATTTCAAATTCATTATTTTTTATGCAATCAACCGTAAGTAAAATATAATGTTTTGCATACTGTATTAAAGGCCATTTCATAGCCTTTGAAGAGGTTTAACGAAAATTTTAAAATGTTGTATCTATTTCTTGAGTTTTTTGCAAATATCTCGCAAACTAATAATAAAACCCCAAGCATGTATTATATTTTCGAGAAGGGGATTTCGTAAGTCATTAATTAATTAAAAAAAACGGAAAGTTGGGTCAATAAATGACATTTACCATACGTTCAAATAAGAACGGATAACGTAGATTAAAATGTATTAACAGGGGCTATCACACTGTACCTTGTCTTGCACCAACCTCAACTGATGAAAGCTACAGGTTTGAATAAGGAAAGTTTTCTCGACTGAGCTTTTAGATAACCTCAATGTTTCAATTTCAGTTTGAAAATAAGTTAATATAGCTGTTTTGGGTTTTTTTGTTTGGTATATTTTTCGTGCATAGTCTGTGACCTTCACTTATGTTTGTTTTGCCTCGTAGTGCCCTCATAAACATATTTTTTGTGCTAAAACGGGTTCACAATATGGCGTTTTTCTGGACAAAATTGCAGGTGTTTTATTGGTTAATGAAGAACTTGGGATATTAAATAAGGTAAATTAATCCTTGTAAAAACGGTTACTTAGGGAAATTATAAACGAACTTGTTACCAATTGCCATAAAACAATTTTTTCTGGGGGATATAAATTTAAACCACCTCCCAAAGTTGGTATAAAAAATCACCAACTTTATAACCTCAAACACAGATAATGAAGCTGTTATGTACCAAATTTTTGGCGTATTCACAATTTGCCATTTTGAAACCTGTCAAAAAAATTAGTTTTAGGGCATTTTCTCCTAAAATATGGTATATTTGGAAAAAAAGCAGTTTTTCAGTGGTATTTCTTTTCTGTATATGGGTAAGTGTTTTTTGAAAAATGGTTTTAAAATTTAGTACCCCCACTTGTGTAAATATTTAGACCTGTGGGGGGTACTCTTTTAGATCTTAGTAAATCTCACTGTAAGTGTGTAGTGTCTCATAGTTATATGTGCATGCCTAAAGGTTCGGCAAACTCCTCTAAAGGTGATCAATTTCTATAATTTAAGGTCTGTGAGCTGCAAGCAAGACTTTCCATTTCGTATTGAGGACGAAAAATTAAAATCTCAGCAAAAAATGGTGAGGGTTACACAATATACGGGGACTAGAAACTTTGGTTTAAATTTAAAGTCAAAATATAAAGCTGTGGTAAAGTTGTAAAACGTTCTAAATTTAATATTTCTAAAATTTTAAAATTAATATCCATTTAGTAATTATTATTCTCAATCATGTTTCTGACCCAGAGAATTTTTTATTCTCGGTCTTATATTAAATGACCTGAGGCGGCTGGCTTAATTAATATTTATATATTTAATTGCTTAATTTGTAACTTAAGTACATATAAACGAAACAAAATATTGGCATTTATTTAATTTTTTACGTTCTCAATGATACATAAAATAAAATGATAGGTACCTACCACGTTCACTTTCTTAAACCAATTAATTGGTTTACGATACTGGCACAGGGGCCGATAAAGCTCTCTCATAGGTGGGGGCCTCCCTTGTCCCCCCTGTAACCCTTCAGCTTTCAGAGGTTTAAAATTCGATGCACACAGGGTGTTTCAAAACTTATGTCAGAAATTTTTGTTAGAGCGTATTAAGTGGTTTGCAAGACATGTCTTTACCATTAAAAGTATATGCATCATCATCATCAAAGTGACAAAAACCGTCAATCACTAAATATTCTCGTAACCACAGTCTACTAATTAGATTATATTATACTGTGTCATAACTAAATAAAAAGATCAAATAATAATACAGGACTAAAATCGGTAAGCTTATGCGGCGGGTTGTTGTGCTTCGTTATAAATTAAAAACTTATTAAAACAATACCCACTAATTCCCTGTTTAATTTTCCAAGATATGAATAGTTGCATGTCAAAGCCCGCTGTGCAAAGATTTTATGATTGGAAATTTTGGCGCTAATTAAGTGCCCAATTCCCAAATTTGGCGCTCTAGCCGTTTCCGAGTTATAGCGTGTCCTGCTAACTACCCGTTAACGTTAGCAGTGCACTACCCAATGAGCATTTTCAGAAACTTCTGGTGACAGATATTTATATAATTATTATAAAGAGGGTTCCATTGATACCCTAGGGTATTTAGAAGTTTCCTACAAGAATTGAGTTTGTATAT
Organism: Oxystoma pomonae; assembly: GCA_963921995.1. Lineage (NCBI taxonomy): Eukaryota > Metazoa > Arthropoda > Insecta > Coleoptera > Brentidae > Oxystoma > Oxystoma pomonae. Next base: position 117,400,082 of record OY998166.1, on the reverse strand, counting down.
TTGTTTTATTAAAGGCTCTAAGTTGATGGTACCCTAAAGTAACATAAAACTTGCGTTAACAATATTTCCACGGACATCTTTATAAAAATTAAAGTCATCGGTTCAAATGTTAACAATTTTTCCACCAACATATTTATAAAAATATAAGTCATCAGTGACAAAAGTTATATAAATTGGTGTTTGAAATCTTTCTGTCAACCCACCTATAAAACCGTAAGTAACTATCAATTAAAGATATATAATAGATTGGTTTTTAAAATGTTGCTATCAACCCACTTATAAAACTTAATTAACCAACAACAAATTTATATAAGATAAGATTGAAAATATTTCGAGAGACACTTATAAAAACTTGGCAACTCACACACAATAGTTATATAAATTGGTGTCTGTAATATTCTTATGAACTGATTCATAAACCATTTTTGTCCATAAGGTTTTTTTCTATAATTTTGTTATTAATTTCATTATATAGTGATTATAATACAACTGTTTTCAGAACAAAAAAAACAATTTTAATTTATTTTGGCAATTTTAAAAACAAAACAAACAAGATTTTTTAAGGTTAATTGTGTGACATCAAAAGGCGCGTTTTTGCGATATCAAAAGGAGCCTTTTTGCGACATCAAAAGGCGCGTTTTTGCGAGATACCATACCATTATTATCTTGTTTTAATTACATCAATCTGAGAGAGATAAGAGATCCAAATCTTTTTGAGATAGTTGCCGATGACAGATATCGGGATCGAATGCATTTGACACCCGATTCCCACCAGCGTTTCCCATGCGCAGTCACCCTGACTCAAAAAAACTCATCACGTGGTCCGACATGAACTTGTATAGGCAAATCTCGCTTAGACCACGTGATACGTGTTTTGATTCGGGGGACCCACGAATGAGAAACGCATAGATGGGAACCGAGTTTTAGAAAAAGAGAACCATATAGTAACCGTGTTAAGGTCTCAAAAACGCACCGTGAAACGTCGAGCGCATACGCTGATACTGCTGGTCGGCGGCAAATGTGAACACCCCGGAAAATACTCGCCTGTACACCCTTCGACCCATCAATCTAACTTGAGATAGTTACCTCTGACAGTTATGCGGGCTTGAAGTGTGTGGAGGCGTGTATTTTTCCTGGTATGTGTAGTATGCTGGATCTCTCGAGGAATGCATTTAGGAAAAGAGAACAATGGTAACTATGTTAAGCTCGCAGAAACGGACCATCAGTGTTCAACACTGCGCCATCTGTAGCCCTTTGTTCCAAGTAGCATCATTTTTTAAAAGGGTTATAAAATAGTGTTGACGAGGTAAACAGTGGTATAGTTGTATTGTTTTTTTTATAGAATTGTCGGAAATTTTCGCCATTTTGGATTACAAAAATAGGTTTTTGGCCTAAATAAAAACGTTATTTATGGGGTTTCAACATGTGTTTCTATCGAAATATTGCTTGTTAGGGTTAAGAACAACATACAAAATTCAATATTTGTCCCAGAAAGAAAAAAACGGGTATGAAAAAAAACCGATATTTAAATTAATATTTTTTTTTCCCGTTTTCTCAAGTATTTTTGGAGCCCATGAAATTTACGTGAGTGTATTCGAAAACTATACAGTGCACACCGGACCGCAGCTCATTTTCAGAGTAGGATGACTTGAAAAACAGCTTTTATTTGACTTTAGTATATAAATATTCATATTCCTGCTTCAGCTTATCTCACTTTCATTTTTATTTATTTTAGAAGATTGCTAAACACCATTTTATAAATTTTTTTTATTGTAAAAAGAAAAAGAATAATACGTAACAAGCAAAGGGAAGAAAGATGGAAAATCTATATTTCTAAATCCATAAAAACCTTTAAGTTGTTATGTAGTGTTGTTAGAACAGTTGTAAAACCTTTTTATAATAATCTCTATACTTGAGGGCTCATAAGGAAGTTTTATAAAATCTATATGTTGTTTTTCTATCCATTACTATGTACCATAAATTTTTATAAGCTGGTGTTGAACAGTTGTTTTTCAAGTCTTTTTTACTCATTTAAGAGATATATTAGAGTTATAAAATTATCACCAACACTAAATAATATAACTTTTGGTTATTTTATGAAGGTTTTATATTATTTGCTGTAACTTTTATATAGACAAAAATGCTCATTGGGTATGCATAGAATGGTCTAGTACAGTGGTAGAGGGGTCCAAACGGTTTAAAAAATTAAGCGCTAATTAAGTGCTGCAAAATCCACCGAAAATTTTCAGAATTTTTACATTTATCCCCTTTTTTTTAAAACAATGTAACTGCTGCACTGCTAACTTTAGACATTGAAAACTCGCGAATAGTCATTAACGGGGGGGTTGGCGATGACTTTATGTATGCAGTAATTAGGCGCTAATTGCGCGCTAATTACAGTAGTCAGCAGTACACGCTATAACTCGGAAACGGCTAGATTGCCAAATTTAGGAATTGAGCACTTAATTAGCGCCCAATTAGCGCCTAATTTCTCCAATCATAAAATCGGGCTTTGTACTGCTAACTTTAGGGACGTATTTTTTACAACCAAACACAAAACAAAATCACTGAAAAAACTAATACTCCACACCATAAGGCGACGTGAGATTCAAAACTGGATTAGCTATAATATTACATAAGGTTCATACAGCTACATCCCGCATTCGAAAAATCCAAATTTTTTTAATGTAGGAATTACATGCTAATTACGGGCTAATTATCTACCGTAAAAAAAATTTGGGCTCATCTCCTTATCGAATTTTTTTAAACTTTAAAATGCGGGGTGCAGCTACATGTACAGTCCCACCACGCATCCATTAATAATAGCGGTACCCAAAAAGAAAGTATTTTAGAATTACGGGCTAATTACGGGCTAATTATCTGAGGAAAAAAATTTTCGCCACTTCTTATCTGATTTTTTTAAAGTTTAAAATGTGAACCCAGCCCGCACATATTAATAAAAGCAGTACCGAAACAAAAAGTATGTCAGGATTATGGGCTAATTACGGGCTTACCATTTGCTGTAAGAAAAAGTTGGACTCATGCCATTACCTGATTTTTTTAAAGTTTGAAATACAGGGTGCAGCTGCCTGTGCAGCCCCACCCCGCACATATTAATAATATCCGTACCGAATCATCTGGGCTAATCATCTGCGGTAAAAAAAACTTGGGCTCTTGCCCTTATCCCATTTTACAAGCTTTGTTTATTGAATTTTACCATGTTTTTTATAGGTTGTTGATAATTCAAATCTTGGTAGTCAATTTTGACTAACTCCGATCAACTTGAAATGTGGTATGCGTTGAGTTCCGGTAACAAAGCAATTTTGTAAAAAAAACTACGTTGTGAAAGGTGACCGAGGGGGTAAGAAGGGGATATACTTATTTAAAAATCAAAGCTACTACGGATAAAATTGGTTTGGATGCATGCCCTAACAACACACAAAAAATTAGGTGAGGGCATAAGCCCAAATTTTTTTGTTCAGCGGATGATTAGCCCGTAATTAGCCCGTAATTAGCCCATAATTCTGACATATTTTTTTTTAGGTACCGCTATTATAGGGCCATTTAAAGGGGACTTAAAACTCGGCTTTTTAATAATAAAAAGTTTAATAATACAAAATAAAACTGGCCTTAAACATTTACAAAAATTGCGGTGCCCAAAAACCCTCCAAAAATGTGACACTTGACAGTTTTCCTTTTGTGACACATCTCATAAGGGCTAAAGAGAAAAACAACAACCCTAACCTACTATGTTCAAAACAGGAAAATAAATCTTAATTCCTACACTATTATTAATGGATGTGGGGTGGGACTGCACATGCAGCTGCACCCCGCATTTTAAACTTTAAAAAAATCAGATAAGGACATGAGCCCAATTTTTTTTAGCGGTAGATAATTACCCTGTAATTAGCCCGTAATTCCTGCAATAAAAATTTTTGATTTTTCGAATGCGGGGTGTAGCTGTATAGATCTTATTGCATAGTTTGTTTACTTTCTGTGGTACGATACGGACATAAAAGCGGGGCGGGCAACGCACGTGCTTTCTTGATAATTGTTTTTTGCTAGGTACTTTGTTGATAAGCTTCAATGTACAGTCGAGGGCGAAGAAATTTTTTTTGCACATTTTTGTTTAGTTTTTTACGTAAGTTGTGACATACCCTGTATATTTTTTAGCCTAGCCGATTTTCATACTCATATTTTAATTAGTTCCATTTGGCAATTTTTAGATTTAAATTCTACCAAAGAATTCCTAATTTTAGAGAAAAAAACAACATTGGTGCAGTGTGGTCGTTGGGGTAAGGGGGGGCTGACATATTTAAAAATCTATAATGATAGAGCAATGATGAACCTTAAAATAATTTAGTTAGATACCTGTTAAATTATTAAACATAGTTTTAGTAGAACACGTTTTTTGGTAAATTTCAAGACAGTAAAGAACTTAGAAAGAAATTAATACCACTTTACTTTGAACAATTACAATGTTTGCTGTTTTTTGAATAAAAATGGCAAAATAAAAATCATATGCAAGACACCACTAAAGATGACAGGCAGATGACAAAACAGAAATTTTTATTAAACAATTTACTTAAATTATTTCCATCTTTCTTTAGAATACTTTCTTATATGAAGCAAAGAAAGGGTATTTCGTGCAAAATTTTTCTTTTATTTTCTTTCTATCAGACCCGTTTCGACTCAATTACGAGCCATCATCAGTTCTAAAAAACGTTATTGTAAGGATACAAAAAGTTAAAATAATTTAAAAAAATGTGTTACTTACAATTAAAGTTGTCAAGCCGAAGGCTTTTTTATAGCCTGCTGTCTCTCTTCAACAAACTTAAATATTTTTCATTTTAATGCCCAAGCCACGATGAACCTTAAAATAATTTTGTTAAATACCTGTTAAATTTATTTAGAGGTGCTTGAAAAAAACTAATAACACCTTATGTTTTACACACTTTACACTTTGAAAAATTACAATTTTTGCTGTTTTTTAGATAAAAATGGCAAAATAAGAATCATATTCACGACACCATTGAAGATGACAGACAGATGACATAACAGAAATTTTTAGTAAACAATTGTCTTACATTATGTCCATCTCTCTCTAACAACAACCTTAAATATTCTTACACGGCACTAAAATATCTCTCCATCTACCTCTAAAATTCTGCCCTCTCTCTCTAAATATTTTTCATTTTAACAGAGAAAAAATATTTTTCGGCAGTACTTTTTTTGAACGCTCAAAAAACAGTGAAAACTTGAAAAATGTGAGTGATTTATTCTAGAAATCGAAAGTTTGGAAAGAAAGCTTTAAAATATGATCAAAATCATGGCTTAAAAATGTGAAAAACACAGTAAAAATTGCTTAATAAACGTTACCTCTTAAATTATGTTTAAATTAGCATCATGGCTTGACCATAACAGAAGATAAAAATGTTTTTGGTACTACTTTTTTTGAGCGCCTAAAAAACAGTGAATAACATAATCAAAACTGCTTAAACAAAAACGTTTTCCAAATATTTTAAGCTATAAATTACCATTATGGCTTTACCATAACTTTTGAACCAGTGATGCTAAAAATAATAAGTTTTTAGATTTAAGTTTTTGCTAAATATTTTCTTGTAGGTACTACGTTCGGGTGGTTGAGGGTTTGCTACAGTTTTCAGATTTGGGTTCTACTCAGTATACTTTAAACAAAATTTCACAAACAACACTGGACTCCAGTGGCGTAGGTACGCAGAAAATCCTGGGTGGTGCTTAAGTACCAGCATAACCTCAAAGAACTATTTTATTCTTCATTTTTGGGGAATATTCTTTATTCAGGAGTCGAATTTAAGTATCTCTTTAATTGGGTCCTAAGCTTGCGCCTCTAAGCGTTTGTACGGATGCCGTAAACGCAGACTAAAAAAAACGTGCGCAAGACGACAGAGGTGGGATTCCAATTTTCATTTTTAAGGGGAGTTCTTTGTTTTTTTTTTGTAGAAATGAAGTTGACGTAGCTAATTAAACATTTCACTTTAACGTTTACGTCTTTTGACCAACTGAAAGTGTCTAAATTATAACATATGACAAACACGTGGACAAACATTGTAATTTTTAATTTTACGGTGGCAATGTAAAGAATTTTTATACAAAAAAAAATTGTAGAACAAATCTTTAATTGAACACAATTAATACCACATAGATTTGATCTAGAGGGAAATTGTTTGTAGCGCCTACGAGCAAATATTCACTAACTCAATGCAACACCCAACTGGCTACTTCCCCCTTTAACATCATGGTATCTACAGGGCGTTCGTTTAAAAACTTCCCACCTAAGATTTACGTAGTTCGAGTCCGATTTTTTTGTTCGAGAGGGAAACATTTTGGTTGAAATTTTTGTAGCACGCACCCCCTACAAGGGGTAAACTTGACCCCCAAATTTTGAATAGGGAAAGTGGGTCGAGTGATACCTTGTTTGGAAGGTATCTCAAATATCTTTATAACCGTGTAAAAATTTTGAAAATCTATCGATTCGTTTCTGAGGTATTCATTTTCAAAATAAACTGAAATTGTACAGATAAATTTCATTCCTCGTAGGAATGTACCATAAAAGAAAAAATGCAATGATAAAATGTATCTTTGACAAAAACAAAATTGACGTGGCCCGGAATTTCTCAAAAAATTAAAAATTATTTAAAAAAAAAATATATATCGAACTAAAACTCATTTTATACAGAGCGCTTCAGGCTACTGCAAACATAGGCCGGAAGAAGTCCAATTTGCCAGTGTACGTACACGCAGGGACACCGCACACCAACAACTCAGTTCGCCTCTAATCACGAAGTGTAGTCCATGAAACCGGAATTTGGTCAATAAATACGCAAATTTTGATAACATAATTTTCTTTTTAGATTTATCACTAACAACGTGTTACAATGAAAATAATAAGTAGAAACAAAATAAAAGCAAGTTCTCAAAATAAAATAATACATTCTAAAAACCAAAAAGATTCTCCCAGTCAAAAAAAAATTAGAGCAAATGTTCGAAAAGTCCTCCTTACTCGGCTAGACAATATCCGAGCCTATTATAAAAACCCCTTCTAACGTTGCCAAGCATGTAAGGGGTGATAGTTTAAAAAGCTTCTTCAATTTTAATCCGAAGTTCTTCCAAATTATTAGTTCTTTCATGCCCGTAAACTTTATTTTTGATATAACTCCACAGATAGAAGTCATTAGGAGCAAGATCGGGTGATCGAGCTGGCCATAAAATAGTTCCCCGTGTACTTATAACCCGATTAAGAAATACATTATCAAGATATTCCCTAACAAAGCCAATATTGTGAGCGGGACAACCATCTTGTTGAAACCATGTGCAATCTACAAGGTCATGATGTAAATAAAATCTATATGTTTGTGGCGGATTCATAATGTCGAAACTACTTTTTTTGGTTTTTCGCCACTAAGTTAAGGAAATTTTTTCAAAAATATGTTAAAACCCACTGCGTAAATTCCTAAAGAAAAAAATTTGTTCGTTTGTCAGTGGTTTTTAAATAAGATAAAAAATTTGCCTACACACACGCAAATCCTAACTAGAATCTAAGTACTTATCTGACGTTTCGGCAGAAATTCTACTGCCGTTATCAAAGAATTTTATCCTTTTTAAAAACTTTTTTTGATTCTTTTTTAAATTATCTGTCTGTTGTCATACAACTGACTGACTTTGACTGATATATATTTCAAATATTAACTTGACATTTTGGTGCGTCGATAGTAGCCAACAAGGTATTGGGTGAATTTAGTAAAATTTAAAATCAAAATTATATTTGTTTGAGTGTTTTCGATTTTAGATTACTTTATAAAAATACAAAATTTTAATTTTAAAATATCAATTATAAAAATTATCTTTTGACTAACTTTAAGAAAAAATATATTAGAAACCCAAAGAACATCAATGCTATTTTTTAATTTATTTTAAAAAAACCTTTTTGAAAATCTTGTTTTAAAATTGGAAGCCAAACTGTATTTATATCAACTGATATGCTAGCTATGCATTCATCTTCGTTAAGATAGATGCAAGCTGCTTCTTTGATTTTTCGTTTAATTTTGTCTGGTTCTTTTTGTAATATACTGGTTTCTCCCCACATTACTCTATGATCCTTTTCAAAAGAATGTTGGCAAATTTTAGACTTCTCCCAGTCTCCTCTCCTGAGGTAACCCTTATGGTCATTTATTCTAACTTCAAGAGGCCTTGAAGTTTCGCCAATATAAAATTTACCACACTCGCAAGGAATTTTATAAACGATATTTTTTGAGTTTTGCTCAGTTTTTAAAAAGGATAAAATTCTTTGATAACGGCAGTAGAATTTCTGCCGAAACGTCAGATAAGTACTTAGATTCTAGTTAGGATTTGCGTGTGTGTAGGCAAATTTTTTATCTTATTTAAAAACCACTGACAAACGAACAAATTTTTTTCTTTAGGAATTTACGCAGTGGGTTTTAACATATTTTTGAAAAAATTTCCTTAACTTAGTGGCGAAAAACCCAAAAAAAGTAGTTTCGACAAGGTCATGATGGTCTGTACCAAAATGATGACTTTTTTACTACTTTTATTATATTTGCACCCATTTCCCACCTACCTTTAACGATTAGGTAACCAAATTTGTCCTCAACAGCTCCTTTTTTCACTTATTTTTTATGATTTTCACTTTTTTTTAACTATTGACAACATTCAGGACCAAACGCGGTCAATCCCTTCTGGCAGTGCTGGTTTCATATTTTTTTAGTTTTGTTTCAGTTACACTATGTATATTTTAACACTGTCTGTATTTTTTTAAACTTTTTAAATAAAACTAGCTTATGTTACGAGTCTTCAATTCATTAAAAAACTAACGGAAGATTGCACACAAACAACATTTTGCACTGAAATATAAAAAACTCTTGTTTTTTCGTTTTTTTATTTATTAATTCCTACTTTTCAACAATAATATAAAAAGAGTACTGTCTGAATCAACACGAATGCATTGCATGGTTTATTACCAATCACATTTCACATGCATCTCTCTTATCACGAACAAAAAAACAAACAGTAGGTAAACAATAAAGATACGTGAATAGATTTTAATCAACGTTTGGTTCTGCGCCAGGTAAAATAAAGTAAGGGGGCCAGTCATAAATTAAGTCACATGATTGTGGACAAATTTTGACCACCCTAAAATTACGCTTCAAAAAACATATCTTCCCCTTAAATTCTAGAAAAAGGGCGGTTAAACTATTGACACATTTTTCTTTGCCGCAAGAAATAAACCGAAAATGAATTATGATGCCATGCTACCACCGATCCCCCACTCTAATGAAAAAATGGACACCATTATTTAACAATACCAAAATTGGAATAAAAATAAGGAGGCGTAGATTTTATTTTAAGACGTAACTTTGTTGAAGACAGTCGTCAGAACCGTAGTGATTTATGACAAGGTGGAGGGCGGGGGGAGGCCAAATTTGGCAAAAATTGTGTCATTTTAAAGAAAAAAAACATGCCTATTATCCCTGACGCGTTTCGAGCAAATAAAGCTCATCTTCAAAGGTTTCCAATAAAACTCTAAATAAAATCTAAAACAATATAACTTTGGTCAGTAAAAACAACTATTTATAAAAAAGGAATGGTAAACTTACAACGAAGAAAGACTCCTGTATGGACCATACCATAGTTTCTAAGGCCATACTTTAAAAAAATTAACATATAAAACGTTCACATTTAAAAAATACAACAAAAGTACTCTTTCAGTAAAAAGGTTTTGTTAATTTTAGAGAAAGGCAGCTTTCAAGGAAGGAAAGCTTGATAAGAACAATGAAACATTTTGTACGAGGTTTGATAAAAACTCGAGAAATATTTTTGCTGGAAAGTTTAATAAGCACACATTTTATTAGAAAGTTAAGTAAGGACTGGAAATTTATTTGTTAAATTTGCACTCTTTCAGTAAAAAGGTTTTGTTAATTTTAGAGAAAGGTAGCTTTTCAACTACTTTGTCTGTCCAAAAATAAAATAAATTTTTTGTATTTTTGAAACGTGAACATTTTATATGTTAATTTTTTCTAAAGTATGGCAAAATTAAAACAAAATTATGATTGTTTTCCACAAACCAAAACTACACTTTTTTGCACTCGACGCGCGTTTCGCTAACAATGTTAGCATCATCAGGAGACGATAAACAATAAACTAAATTAATCTACGCTCTATCTTATATACAATCCTTTAGTGGCCGGAGATAAGACTAATAAATTGTGATTGATCACGATTTTTAATCCTATCTCCCCTCAACCAAAGAATAAAGTGTACTAAACGGGATGGGTCCTCTATCTTTCACACTTTATTCTTTGGTTGAGGGGAGATAGTATTAAAAATCGTGATCAATCACAATTTATTAGTCTTATCTCCGCCCACTAAAGGATTGTATATAAGATAGAGCGTAGATTAATTTAGCTCATTGTTTATCGTCTCCTGATGATGCTAACATTGTTAGCGAAACGCGCGTCGAGTGCAAAAAAGTGTAGTTTTGGTTTGTGGAAAACAATCATAATTTTGTTTTAGTGCAACCAAAGGTTCCAAATTCCCAACATAGACTAAAGTATGGTATAGTCCATACAGGAGTCTCTCTTTCTTGTAAGTTTAGCATTCCTTTGTTATAAATAGTTGTTTTTTTTAAGAAATTCTGACCAAAGTTATATTGTTTTAGATCTAAGTTTTATTGGAACCCTTTTCAGATGAGCTTTATTTGCTCGAAACGCGTCATGGTTAATAGGCATTAGTAAGCTAATTAAAAATTGTGAAGGAAAAGGACCACTGGTTTTTTTTTAAATGACTACTTACCTTCACCCTGTAGAAATTAATTCACACCATATTTGCCAACTCTTGACCCCCCCCCCCTGTCACAAATAAAATTCTTCCTAAATATAACAAAATTAAGTTCTTCAATTTTGGTATTGGGCAATTCCATGATAACTCCATGGGACATCAAAAACGCGCAGAGATAAATCATGGATTTAGAAAGTGCTTTTTCTCTTAAACTAAAAGTAGTTTACAATTAGAACGTGCAAAATATGTTTCTTTTCGCTGGATATAATAAAATGGTATGATATTGCTTTTCTTTCCGTGCTTTGATTTTAAGTTAAATGTAATTTTTTGATTTCATTTCTTATGAAACTTTAATATTTTGTTTGCCTATATTTTAGTTATTGGCTATTATTTTATGATTTTAAAAAAAATTCTTGCGTTTTAATGAGTGTGCACGTATAAAGATACCCCACACACTACTTTGGTTGTGATAGTTTCTTAGATACAAAAATAAAAAAAAAATGCCAAAAACCTTCATCACATCAACTAATGTTAGTAGGTAGGTAACTTTTTTTAATTATAAAGTTAATTATTATAGTATGGAGAAAACACCGTCCGTCGCACTGTAGGCAAAATTTCAAAACTAAGTAGCCAAAAGTAACGTTTACCTTAGGCATTTCTGAAAACAACATTGGCTTGAGAAAAGGTGAGTTAAGAAAAAGTCACATAAAGTTGACAAAAAAACCAACTAGATAGGTTTTCCTGGGGTCCTGAAATCAACATTTGTATAACTCAAAAGATGTCAGTGTAATCTTTTCATGAATATGCCAATTCTTGAATATTTTTTTCGAATAGTAGCCGTTGACTCCGAGTGACATATTATAAACAAACTTGACACAGATGTTTTCAGTTTGATAATCAACAATTTTGTGACAGTTTGCAAATATGTTTTGAATGAAATATTTTGTGCCAAAAATATATTGACAAAGTAAGTAAAAACAGTATTTTTTCCAAATTTGTTAGATTAGTTTTTTTAATAGCGGCAAGTATGCTTTATTAGGAAACGTATATCAAAAAAAATCGCAAAAAATCGCAAAATTTGTTAGAAACCTAAGTTTAGGGTAGTGTTCCTGCTAAATAAATGTTTTTGCTAGACCATTAATTTGAATAACATAAAGATGATTCAGTATTTTTTTGTTTTTTTACTTTTACTTGAATAAACATGTATAATATTGATGATAGAGTCGAAAATATATTTTGTCGATAGGGGGCGCTGCAAATTTTTCCTAATATTTTTTCAGCATGTTTGAGCTGTCGAGGAAGGCATTCCTGGAATCATGGTGTAGTGCTGTAAAGGAAAACAGAGTAGAAATTATTTAGTTTAGTAAGTTAATAATAATATATTTTATTTTTTTAATATTACTCAAACAAAATAAGTACTTTTGACTGTACGATAATAATTTTTTGATCAAGAAATTCGTTAATTGAATAAAAGGCTTTACTGATGAGAAAATCCTTACACTTAATTGTTATATAATTGTAAACCGGTACAAATCATTTATTATAAATATAATAAAATATAATTTATAGTTTATAAGTTCTTTATTTTAATGTAAAAAATTTAAAACTATTCTAGTTTATAATAATAACTTGCAATGTAGCTTAAAAGTATAAAAAAGTGACAAATTAGAAAAATATACTTTGTAAGCAGTAGGCTTAAATAAATTGAAAATATTACGATTTTTTGTACTCTGCACCTCCGCAACGGTATTAATTTTGAATAACTTATATCTGAAATATTTTTAAGCAGATATAGACGCATTTTCTTTATTTAGCGGATTTTGTATTTCTTTAACTTTGTTATTCTATGTATATTTGGAGACGCTGTATAATAATTTTGCCGCCTTGGCCTCTAAGTTATACCTAAACCATTTTACAACTATGTGGGTTAACAGGTTGCTGATATAAAATATCTGAGTCAAATTTAAATCGGACGAAAAGAACATTATTGCAACATAGTTTCGGGATTTTGCCCACTGTGCGTCGGCGGTAACACATTTTTTTGGACATTTATTTCTCACTCTAGAAAAAATGGTTTAAACTTTTTTAGCTCCTTTTTAATGAGGGGGGCGTGTTTTAATTTTGTGACCTAATTTTGAGCGGGTCATCAGAAACGTGACAATTTGTGAAAAGAGGGGGGAGGGGAAAATATGGCCGAAACATTACGTGTAATATAATTTGTGGATGGTTCATTACACCTCTAGATGCCTCATGCAGTACCCAATGTTTATGCTGTTTGTTTTTTTTCTCGCGATAAGGGAGGTGTGAAATGCGATTACTAAAACCAACGCTGTCGGGGTAGAAATAAAAAAAACGATTAAATAGTCAGTTAAAAAACAGTGTGTGTTAAAATACAAAGTGACAAAATAGGTACTAAAAATAAAGCTGACAACGGCCCTGCCGCTGAAATTGATCGTGTTCTTTCAACTAATAACTATATTGGCGCGTAACGTTGGAAAATGGTGAAAATCTTTTAAAATAGTTGCAAAAAGAGACTGCTAAGGCCAAATTTGGATACCTAAAGCAGTAAAGGTACGTGTAAATATTTTAAAAAGTAGTAAAAAGCCACCATTTTGGCTACAGGCCAACTTAACCTGGTAGATGACACATGTGCATTCTCTGATGAGATTGCCATAAGCAATTGTGCATGAAATCGGCTACCATGTTTCACAAAATCTCACACCTAACAACTGCCTAGCAGTTGGAATAATATGCTGCTGCAGTAGATCCAAGTACACCTCTCTCCACATAAAACTGGCACAGCAGAAGGTAGCTGCAAATAGGATTTTTTATATTTTCCTATGTGCAACACTTTTTCATTTTAGGTTATATTTTTGGCATAGATAAACTTCTATAAGAAGACTGTTTGTTTATTTTTTACTAATTCAAAACATAAGGCCACTAAAAATAAAAACCACATTTCAAAAAAGCAAAAATGTTTTATTAACGAAACATATAAAAAAAATACTTATTTTTAATAGCGGGTATTGCACCGGTGGCTGCAATGTGTTTTGAAGTCTTCTGGGCATTGAATTGGCTAAATTTTCAAATAAGTTTGGATTTTCAGCTATAACTTCCGTATATGCCCTTACGATGAGTCCTATTAAATGTTCTGAATTCTTGAGAATGATACTAAAACTTGCTAATTTCTTTGCGATAAATTCCCAAACGTTCTCTATTTGATTCGCATCAAGGGTGTTTGCAGGCCAAGGAAAAACTTCTTGTTGGATTAAAAAATGATCTGGATAAGGACCTCTGAAAGCATTATATTTTACAGCATATTAACCTAAACTTGAAAATCGCCCATTAATTCTAAACAGAACGCCATGTCCTCTAGCCGATATCCAGCTTCAAACATTTACCGAAAATCTTCCCGCCCGTTCTTCGTATCGGGTTCTTGGCGGTCGATAAACCAGAATTTGCTTTTATCGCCGTTGGACTTAAAGATCTGCGCAACTGTGAAAACCGCATGAGATGAGAATAATTCAATTCTTTTCCTCATTTAGGTTATTTTGCGTCAATTTTTACTTTTTTCGCTTTGGCAAACGGATGATTTTCCATAAAATTGATTGCTTCTTGGTCTTCCTATGGGTTAGTAACTTTCGTCAAACCGGAGCCGGTGCTTTCCTTTCGGTGGATAATTCCCTCTTGAAATCGGTTTTTTATGTTTACTATCGTAGATTTGCTTCTCCCATAATGAACACCTACTTGTCGAATAGACCAACCACCGTCTAGTTTTGCTAAGATTTGAGCTTTATCAAATTCGGAAAGATGCGGCGGCATTTTTAAAAATTTATATGATACTGACATACAAAACATGATGTTGTCAAGGGGTCTGTGACATTGTCACTTATAGGAAGACAATGCCGTACTATAAAAGTCTGCTGTACCAGTTTTATGTGGAGAGAAGTGTATCTAGGACCATTCGAATTGCCGTCAATAAAAAATAGCCCAATTATTTAGTTTTTGGGGATACTATGTTCTTACGTCAAAATACAAATGCAAATTTTCCCTCGACCAATATCGAACGTGTGTTGGGTTATGACGATTCAATAATGGAAAAGTGCTTTCATCTGTGAAAAGAATAGATCTCAGAAAGTTTTTATCACGATTAGCCCTTTCCATCATTGTTTCGCATAATTCCATACGACGATAGTTGTCCTCCAGAAAAATTTGATGCGTTTTTGACGCTTTGTAAGAATGATAACCATTCTTTTTGAGAACACGTAAGATAGTGGCTGAAGACGTATCAACTGCTTTGGCAATTTGGTGGCTAGTTAACTTTCGATTTTCCTCTACTGCAGCGCAAATCATCATATCTCGTACTTCCTGCTCGTCATTCAAAACAGTGGGTTTTTTATGGTTTCTTGGCGCTACACAACAAAACTTTTCAAAATTCTGCACAAACCTATGAATCGTTGATAAACTAGGTTCTGAGCGATTTACAAAATTCTCCAAAAAAAGTTCTTGAATAAGTCTCAATGGTCTGCCTTGATAGTACCATTTGACCATCTGCACTTTTTCAGCAACTTAAAAGAACTTAAGAACTTACCAATCTGTTTCTCGAGCAAGGCAGAAATAAAACAAAATAAATTTCAAAAAGACAACAACACAGCGTGCTTCGACTCCACCTCGGTCGTACGGCACGGAGAGTAAATTGGACTTGATTCCCCCTATGTTCGCAGTAGCCTGAAGCTCATTGTACAAATACGGTGGACAGTCTTATTGAACCACCCTGTATATACCAAATGGGTGACAAGTTTATAAATAATTTAGTGATACCTCCCAGTTTTATCGATGAAGCTTACCAATACGAAATCAATAAATTACTGCGCCGTATATAGCTCAGATAAACTCAGTGGCGTTACTAAATTTTCGGCTGTAATGTCACAAAGAAAATTACCTAAATTTTCTTTGTGGTAGCGCTCATTAGATTTTTCAGGCAGCAAATCGAGAGTGGCTCTGAAGCAGCTTCCATTATTTCTTCCGGATTCAATTCATTTTATAGATTTTTGTAAACAAAACTTTTGAAAAAAAATGAAAATAGAGCTCTTTTAGAAGTGTCAAAACTGCCAAAAAAAAACAAAAGCTGTCAACAAGAAGTCACAGCCAACTAATAGGACCGGAAAATTGAACAAAAAGGTCCTTCGAAATTAACTCTGTGTTTCGGACTTCTATTGTCTATATTTTATTTATACACGACATTTCAATTAGTACAATCTCTGATCGTCTTCAGGTGCAAACTACAATCAATTCCTAAGGCTACGTACTTATACACTGTGAGAAATCACTCAACCTTGAAGTTTAAGGAGTTGGCTCCGCCCAAGGAGGGGCTTCCAAATATTTGGGATTTCAACACTTGGTTTACTGAAAATACCATGATTCTGCCCAATAAAGGCAGCTTCAAGGAATTTT
Source organism: Oxystoma pomonae (assembly GCA_963921995.1). NCBI lineage: Eukaryota > Metazoa > Arthropoda > Insecta > Coleoptera > Brentidae > Oxystoma > Oxystoma pomonae. The sequence continues at coordinate 117,383,795 of OY998166.1, read as the reverse complement.
CGTTTCTTCCAGTGTGACTCCTTGTGCAAAACCTTTGCTTCTGCCCACTTCATTCGGTGTTGTTTTGACCATGCATGTTCGGCGATTCCTGATTTCGTTGTTTCACCTTTTTGGGTATTCGTCTTATGTTCCTTAAGCCTAACAGATGGTGGTCTTTTAGTTTCACCTATGTATGATTCACCATACTCACAAGGAACTTGGTAAATGCATTTCTTATTTTGTTTGTTCTCCAGTTGTTTTACTAAGAAGGCTTCGAATTGTATTACTAGATTTAAAATCTGTTTTAATATTAAAGTTTTTCGCTACTCCACTTGTATTGCTAGATTTAATATTAAAACAGCTTTTAAATCTAGTAATACAATCCGAAGCCTTCTTAGTAAAACAAAATCGGAGAACAAACAAAATAAGGAATGCATTTACCAAGACGATCAGAGATTGTACTGATCGAAACGTCGTGTATAAATAAAATATAGACAATGGAGTTATAACTTTCAAACAAAAAGGTCCTTTCTTGAGAGTGGAAATATTTCGAAAGAAGATGCCTTGTAATGTAGAACTTTCCGTACGAAAAGTGAATATTTTCCGGCGTTTGAATAAAAAAAACGGACGGGTTTTGGAGTGTCTGGAGTTTACAAGATGAGCATTAATTTTAATTTGCCAAATAAGCATCTTTTTTATAAATATTTCTTTTTTTTGGGGTTTATGTTAAGAACAATACCTTTCCTTCCATGGAAAGGTACTCAGGTATTTATGGAGATTAAAAAGCAAGTATTTGTAAAAGTTTCAAGAAAGACGAAAATGAAAGACCACTAATAGTTTCGGAATTTGGAAAGTTGGTGAACGAAGAAGCGAAGCCAAAAGATAATGCCCTGTTCTCACTATGCAACTTTTCCACGCATCAAAATTTTTAATAACAGATTAAAAGAAGACACAAGCCGATTGTGTCTTCTTTTAACCTGTTATTAGAAAATTTAATGCATAGAAAAGTTGCATAGTAAGAATAGGGTTTAACAAATACGACGCAATCATAAAAGTAAGGTTAGAATATTTACAAGTTCAATTGGTCGCGAGTCTTCAAGACGTCAGAAAATCTCGTCCTTACAAAAAATCTCACGATTTTTACACACAAGTCTACACTAACTGCTTTTTTCTCAGAACTTATTTACTAATATTCCTTAAAATTTAGTTTCTTAATACTGTTCCAGTAAATAAAAAATATGGCAATTTAAATTTTTGTGGGCAATTCTTATAAAAACCCTTTTTTTTTAAATGTATTTTATTAAGCTTATTTTTGTGTGTAAATAAACCTTTAAAACTTTTAACATAGAAAACCATAGATAGCCATGGAATATGTCGCTGTCACTGTTCCGAAAAGTCACACAAATTCTGTCTTTTCTTATACATGGCGAGGATTTTTGACACTTTTTGACGTTTATTGGTACGAGTAGCAGTATTCGTGTGTAGCTAGCGTATCCTAACCATTTTGTTATCTGTGGGTTTTCAAGTTATGGTGAAGGTGCCAATCGTTTTGTCACTGTTTCACTCACTGATAGACAAGGCAAAATTTCAAAATCCGCGCGGAAAAAAGCTTATGGAAGTCCAGCCTTTTACTCCTTCAATTTTCCATTTTATTGACCTCTCACTTTTTTCGACAAGTAAAGAAATAAAAGTGAGCGGCATGAAGTTAAACTGTGCATCAAGCACTGAACAAGAGTTGGTTTAGTTACGTCGTACGTTGTATCAAAAATAGCCTACCAACTTTAAGGTCGTAGTTACAATCTGGGGAATTGTTTTTAGCAACACTGTACGGGAAATCAATTTAACTATGTCGACCTGATTTTTCTGCAAAATTTTTAGTCATTGAATTTGTTTTCCATGGCAACGCGGAGACTTTATTTATGGTTATCCACAGTGGGATCCCAGAGATTTTTAGCGCCGGGTCAAAAATTTGGGCTTAGGTTACTTATTTTGACTTTTCGCGTTCTGCGCCGCTAAAAAAGCCAGTAAAATAATAAAATAAAACACAACGCTACCCAACTAGGTATTAAAGTAACTGGGTGTAATGTTTAAGGTTGCATTTAAAGATGCATTTATAATTGAATTGGAAACACTTCTGCTAGCTGATACCGACAACAAGCATGCAGATTTAAAAATCGGCTACTGGCGCGAGACGAAATAATCATATTCTATTTTAAACAGGAGCGTCAATGACTAGCAAGAGTCTTTCCAATCCGTGTGTTTTTGAAACTGAGGTTCTAAAATCTATCCTTTGCACTCCTAGTTTTCACTAGTACATTTGCACGTAACTATGCCGCAATAATTTAAATAAAAAAAAAATGGCTAAATCAAAATAAAAAAAAAATATATGGTTTTCTTTTCCGGAGTGCACAGGCTTTTAGAAAAAAGGAAATTTAGTTTTTATTTTCGCTAAAGCAAGGAAATATAAAAAGGAAAAATGTAATCCAGAGGAAATTGTGAGTATTTCTCTATTTCTTTTGTAAATCGGGTTTGTTCTAAACCGCAATTATTTTGAGGGTTTTGGGATAGATGACAGCACCAGAGCTTTTATTTTGAAGAAAAAATAATTGAAAATTTTGAAAAATCTTTCAGATATTTTTGTTAAGCATTTAAAAATGATCACCCCTGCAAAATTTCAGCTAATTCTGATGTTTAGTTTTCGCTGGGCACTCTGGCAAAAAATCAAAAAATTAGAGAACAAGGCGTTGCCTTAAAACCTAGGAAGAAACTATAGCCTTAAAACTTTTTTTTAATAAAAATTTATTTTCTTCGGTAGGTCTTTTTTCCTAACTGCGATACGCCACTGATGAAAACCGGTGTCGGTCGCAAGTTCTGAGCCTGGGAACCACTCTCCTACTCAATCGAAATAATACAAATGGTTCCGATTAAGTACAAATTAGCTAATCGAACCGTTCGAAAACGGCCCTCGCTCAATTGGAACCCGAACCAGTTTCTTAAGAGCGTAAGGTCCAAATATTTCTAAAAGACTGCATTAAAGACTTTGGTGTTGATAAAGTGTGATTATATCAGAACCTAGAAGTTTTATTCACCATCAAAAGACATAAATTTGAATAAACTGAAAAAACCCTGGGAGAAAAAACTCTAAAAAAACCCCCAAGGAAAATTGATCGTTACATATTTAAAAATTGCTGCTAGAAAGCACGGATAGTCCACAATACAATCAAATATTTTATGGTAAAAGGAAACGAAAATATCTCGAAAAATTTAGCTTTGAAGGATTTGACCCTTGATTTTTGGGTAATATTTACGAAAACCAAAATCTGAAAACCGCATATCAATAGCTGCTTTACTTCTAAAGTTAGGATTTGTTTTAATATATTTTAACGTTTTTTCAATAACTCGGAAAATTTGTAGTTCATATACATGGAAACTTAAATCTGAAAACCATATATCGAACCTTGCTTTTGTTCCAAAGTTACAATGTTTTTAATTATTTTATCCCCCTTTTCCCCCTTCAACCCCCCCATCACCTTACACAAAAGTTAATCAGTTCACGGTCAGCCAATAGAAGATTTTTGTACCGTTCTTGAGTGATCGTGTATACAGACAGACAACAGGCCGACAGACAGCTTTTTTTTTTCGTCGATTGAGATCTTTTGGAACCTTAGTAACTCATTTTTGATAAAATTAAGAAAATTCAAAATTTCCCGATTTTAATAGTCCCCCATACCATATTGGTATAGTGGTTGCGATTCTTCAGAAAAGACAGAAAATCTCACCCGTCAAAATTCTGGAAAGTGGCGATTTTTACTTATCACCTCATTTTAAATAAAAACAGCGTCCTTCATATTTATCCTAACGTTGTAAGAGAAACTAGGTCATTTTTTTAATAACATTTTATAAATTTACTATTTTAAAGATATTCTGTAGGACTATTTTATGGTGGAGCTTAATTGTTACTACGCGTACCAATAAACGTCAAAAAGTGTCGAAAATTCTCACCAGGTAAAAGGAAAGACAGAATTTGTGTGACTTTTCTGAACAGTGACAGCGAAATATTCCATGGCTATCTATGGTTTTGTATCTTGTTTATTTACTAGAACAGTATTAAAAGTCTGTTCATAAAGAAGAGAGAGTAATAAAAATGCAAATTTGGATAATTTTGTGCTGAGTGATCAATCACTTTTTCTTCTCTTTTAAAAATTTTCTAATGTACCTCAGGTAAAAATCCTTTATTTTTATATACCTCACCCTGTTCGACCGGAGAATACAATAGAACCCAAAACCGAGAACAATAGAAGGCAAGCGATAAACTATTCTCATAGGCGCGGCAATTGGGGAAAACTTGAAATTTAATAAAACAAATTACTTTATTAGAAAAATTTATAAATTAAATAATAAAAATACATTTTAGGAATAAAAATAATATTATAATATATATAAAAAAATGGATTGGCGTTTTAACTATAATTAATAAGCACACCTAAAAATTAAATTAAGGCTAAACAAATGGTTGGTACATAAATAATTAAAATGAAATGAATACGTTTCTTTAAAATCAGTCAAAAATAAAATAGGAATAAATTACTCAGATTCAGAAGAACAGTAAATGCTCTCATCATACTCTCATTTTCTTCCAAAGAAATAATTAACGGTTCCACAGTTTATTCGATTAAACAATCAAGTTTCTCCATTTTTTCTTTTACTTTTAAAACATGTTGTACACATTTATGCCAATTATCTGGAGTAATTTTTTAAGTGATTCTTGAAAAAGCACCTCCACATCCTTTAATTTATAGGTAGCATTATTCCTTGCTACATACCCTTTCATTTGAGCACATATTAATTCTATTGGATTAAGTTCACAATGGTAAAGCGGCAGTCTTAATACTGTTATGTTTCGTTTTTCAGCCAGATAATCGACAACTTTCTTATTGAATTTTTCTTTGTGGCTATTTACCAATGATAGTATTTCTTTCTTTACCATACCTGCCTCAAAATTTATGTTTTTTCTGTAAGCCACTTACAAATATCAGCTTTTCTCCATGCTGTGGTTGGTACTTTTTCAAAGTTTCTGGAATGGTAACTGGCGTTGTCGATTACTATTACTGAACCAGGAAGTATTAGGTCTAACATTTGCTGAAAGTATTCTTCAAATGTATCGCCATTCATGTCCTCGTGATAATCGTCAGTATGGTTTGACGGAAAGACCAAAAGACCTCCTTTTACAACAATTATCAAACGTTTTCCCGCCTTTGCCTAATTTGCCTTAAATATTTTCTTCTCCAGCAAGCTATCACGTCACTTTCTATTAAAACCGCCTTTCTGTTATGTTTTTTTCCAAGAAAAATTAATTTCTCTTAAAGTTTTTCACAATTTCGTTCTTCCAATATTTGAAAACCCACCATCTTGTTTTATTGAAGCATAAACTTTATCGAGAGTGGGAATTTCCTTTCTAAAATAAAAGGAATGAACTAACCGCCTTAATGCATTTTTTCCACCTACGCCAATGGTACGCTCGAGAAAATGGGTTTTAAATCGTTTCATTACCCTCTCTTCTTTATGAATGGACAAGAAACTAAATTTTAAGGAATATTAGCAAATAGTCCCGACAAAAGAGCATTAAGTGTAAACTTGTGTTTAAAAATTGTAAGGGCGAGATTTTCTGACGGTTCTTGAAAAATCGCGACCAGTATAATAAAAATTGGTGCTAGAAAGCACGGATAGTCCACCACCAAATAAGGTCGGGTGGTAGACAATTTAGACTATAGTATACAGGGTTCCTAAGCAAATCCTTAGGGGGCCAAGCAGCCGTGTATAAGACGCAGACAAACGGAAAAGCACATTAGGCAGAAAAGGATGGGCATGGGGCGATGTTGTCACTACATCTTACACGTAGTAAATCCATTCCAGGTTGTTGCTTTCTAAGGTTTTCCATTTTCATACCTTTAGGACTGGAATAAAAATTGCTTTTGCTCGACTTTTTTTTTTTTTCATTTTTTAACCATTGTCCTTACGCACTGTTTACAGGCTGGAGACTGAGATACATGCAAATGCCTAACCTAAAGCGTTCATACACGGCCGGAGAAATCGACTGAGATATTTCCGTAGAAACTTTATCAAGCAAATAGGAGGGGTTGACGCCTTCGAACATCCAACCCGGGTTTTGTACTTTGATTCGAAATCAAAAAGGAGGACAGTCAGATGTGGGGCCGTGCACAAATTACGTAACGGTGATTTTACCAATTTTTGACCCCCTCCCTATGTAATGTTTTGTAACGGTTTGGCACGCCACTCCCCTAATATTACGTAACGATTTCAAGACCACTACCCCCCCCCAAAAAAAAAACTTTTCACTTATTTTCATTCCAAATTTTCTTAGTTTCACTCCCCCCTATGACCATTACGTAATTTGTGCACGGCCCCTGTAGTCCCAGTGGAGGAGGACGAGAAAATTGATATTTTTTTCTTAAAAATTATACTCTTTAGACCTATTTCTTTGCGTTCCCGAAATTACGTAATTTTTGAAAAAAAATTGTAAGCGGCGCCATTTTTATTTCGTGCTTTGTTTTTCTAACATTTTTGCGTTCGGCTAATTTAATTGAAAAATTTTTGCCTGCGGCACCCTTTATCTTCTCACTCGAAACCAAGATCTCCCGTTTTAGGAAACTGATCCCGTCTCTCTCTTCTAAATTTTTTCGAATAAAAGTAGAGTATGACCATGGGGGAAATATAATTTTTTTCTACGGTATGACAAAAATTTCGAGAATGTTAAAAAAAAAAGTGGCAGAGCTCAAGTTTTTCGTAAAAAAAAACGTTTTTTGTAAAGAAACAGAGCAAAATAAATCTTTTCACCCCTTTTTGGGTATTACAAATATTGGCAACCCCTTATTTTTTGCTTTTATATAATTTGATGATTTTTTATATAAATATCAAATGTAGTGTAGGGCCAGCTTTATTTAAAATCAATAATATCGCAAGCAAAAAGCTCTGCAGGAAAAACAGCGCCGTTTATTGATTTCTTTGGCTGCTAGTGCTAGCTGCATGGTTTGGCCGTTTCCGGATAGATGTCACTAGTAGAACAGAATGGAAAGAAATTTAATTAAAAGCGAAGATATTTCTTTTTAATGTTAACAACCTCACGAGTTTATCGCTCAGTATCGTAAATAATGGACCCTGCCGCCTCATTTAAGCAAGAAAAAGCTGTGGTTTGGACCTGAAAACATCTAATTTTTAATTAGATTAGATGTTCAAATCTGTCCCCTTCTTGAGCCTCACAATATCTATTGTAAAACTCTTGGCGCGTAGCAGCCAACATTTCAGGGGTGATAGAGTTGCCCGCCTCCAAAATTTTCGCCCTCAACTCCTGTATAGTCGTAGGCCGTAAGTGAGGGTGTTGGAAAATTTTGTCGTGCCAACACCCCATAGGAAAAAGTCATTTGGCGCAAGATCTGGTGATCGAGGAGGCCATCGGATATTTCCATACGTGCAAATAATTCTATCACCAAATACCTGACGAAGGTAATTTGTAGCCTGGCGTGAATTGTGGGATCGATCATCTCATGGTGTGGCCGCCATCTAGCGGAATTTGCAGACATCTTGTCAACGGTTATTATTGCAACTATGATTTATGCTCACAATGAAAGAGTGGCGACAATTTTTTCTCATGAAAGCAGTCCGGAGATAACAAACTGGCACCATTGCTCAATATACCTGTTTCTTTTGTGCGCGCAGAACTTTCTATGCCATTTCTGTTTGATTTATTGAAATCCTATCGCTAAGGAAAATCTTAGGAACCCTGTATACGAAAGTGTGTGAAAGATTTGGTTGCCAAGGTATTTATGGCGTAAAAAATGCAAGGCATAAACAAAGCTTAGTTAACAACTAAAGTCTCCGTAAGCATACATCTTTCAGAAGTTTATCTAAGGTGAACACAACTCATTTTGATATAAGAAAACACCCATCAAGAATCAAGATTAAAATGAACAAATCAGATTAGCGCCGCGTCGTGATAAGTCAATCAAAAATTAGATTGTCTCAATCAACGCAAGTAACTTTGATCAGCCCAAAAGTTATGCTGTCTCCATCTAACACGCTAGATCAAACAGGGACGCCCAGTTTAAAGATGACAACAACGAAAATAACTGGGAAATTTGTTGAATCATGAAGGCTAATGTCTTTTCAACGAAGAAGAACAATAACAAAATGACGATGCTTAAAGCCGGTTTTTTCTTCTAAGAAGAAACCTTGATGAATATATGTTTACTGCGTGCTTTGTAATCAAACAACTATCGAAAACTACAATCAAGTACTTGCTTCTGCGCATGTCTCTTGAAAAAAAAACCATTACGAAATTTCAATAGCTTTAAAGTTCTAGAATTGGTCGAATAAACCAAATAAAATTACTTCTAGATTATGCACATAAAAACATTAAAGACCTCCAATAGCTTCAAGTTTTAGAATTAGTCGAATAACTTAAATAAAATTACTTTTTCGAGTAGTTAAAAAGCTACTGGTGTCTTTCCAATAACAAAATGGGTTTTTCTTTTAATAAGAAAACATAATGTAAAGGATGGCCCATAAAAAACCTCACATTTTTTTTATGGGGCCACTGTCTTTCCTGACTAACTGCAGTTAAAAAGCGACATCCCTGATGTGTTTAATATCCCTTGTTAAAATTCTTCATGAAATACGAGAGATGGAATAAAATTAAAAGAGCGTGTTTTTGGTCTCTTATTAAAAGTTGTTGGGTGTGTTTGACATTACATTGACAATAGATCAAAATCCACGTTTGAGCAAAACCAAAAAGCTACTCCCTTGACTATTGGCGCGACAGGTATCTAATGAGGCCAAAAACTCACTCTGTTAATTTTATTACATCTTTTGTATTTCATGACCAATTTTAACAGGCGACACCTTTTTGAACACATCAAGAGTGTGGCTTTTTAAGTGACGTTAGTCAAGAAAGACAGTGGCGCACATAAAAAATTGGCAGGGGGGGCTAAAAATTGGCAGTTTTCAAAAGCGTCCGCCGTCTTGAATTTTAGCGAAATTTCAATCCTGGTGACAGGAAAACTTTTGAAATCAGACAAGTGGTAACGAATTATACCCTAAAAAAATGTGCGGTTTTTTATGGGCTACCCTATATAAAGGGCGGTCAGCGTATTTTGTAATCCAAAAATGTTCAAAAACTGTAATAAACCTACTTGCTTTTGCGCACGTCTATCAAAGAAAACTGTTAATTAATTTATTTTCAGCAAAAGAAAACGATACGAAATTTTTTACCTAGAATTAGTCGAATAACCTAAATAAAATTACTTCCAAGCTCTATACATTTGGCCATGAACAAAGAAAAGTGGACATAATTTATAACAATTTATTTTTTTTAACTGTCTTTTGAAAAAAAACTGAACCTTATACGAATATAGTATGCACTGGAAAGTATAGAATAATAGTAGTTTTAACAACTAGTGGCCAAAATAGTGCTTTTTTTACAAGCGTTGGTTTAAATAACGAGCGCAGCGAGGTATTTAAAAACGTTAGTAAAAAAAAGCACATTTTAGCCGTGAGTTGTTAAAATTTTTTTTTTAATACCTTTATCAAAAAATCCAAGAAAAGTTTTAAAAATCTCGAACGAAGAGCACTTCTCGCGACACACCATTTTCACACTATAAATTAAGGCGGCTGGTAAATGAAATAACATATGTTTTCCATGGCGATGTGCCTTTTTATTCGGTGACGTTCATTGTTGCGACATTTTAATCATTGACAGTTTGATATTTTGACAATATTTTGAAAAGATTTTTTCGTAAATACTTGGTGAAAACTAGCGGAAATGGCTTAATTTTTAGGCAAGCATAATTAGATTTTTTCAATATTACTATTTCCCGCTATTTCTCTTTAATTTTGGATAAAAAACAGACCGAAATCTTTTTTTGCACCCGTGATCAAAAAAAAAGTTTTTTTTGCATCGGTAACCAAAAAAGCCATGCTTTAGTTATTTGCAGACAGTTACTAAAATCATGTTTTTGATGAAGGTATAAAAAAAAATATTATTTTCTTACCTTTCATTGTGGACTTCTTATAGACGCTGAAAAAAATTAGTTTTGTATAAAAAAAAATTTATTTCATACTTCTCAGTGTATTTTTTTGACCTGTTCAATTTTTTTTAAGTTAGTAATATTCCTTAAATCACGGACATCTTCGCAACCGCATCCTCCGCTTCCAGATTTCGTACCACATCTTGACTGTTGACGAATTATTTTTTTTTTGTCATTTGAGTGCAAAAAAATGCACTTTTGGACAATTTTTTGCGTCAATTACCAAAAAACCCATGGTTCTGTTATTTGCAGATAATGAGAAAAGTCGTGTTAAGGCCACAAAAACGACATAGATTTCACAACACTGCTTTGCTGTTTTTGGGCGAATTTTTATCGGGCAGAATATCGGAAACGAGGAAACAGAATCTGTTTAAATTTGGCAGGAATGTTTATTTTTGATACGATTGTAGATTTTTATAAACTCTATTATCCGATAACAAAAAAGTTATGGTTTTTGTCTTTATAAGCGAGATTCTGCCGGAATTCTGAAACGCCAAGGTCAGTAAATTTGGTAGGCACAAGGAAACTTCATAAGCTTTTTTTCCGCGCGGATTTTGAAATTAGACCTTGTCTGTCAGTGAGTGAAACAGTGACAGAACTATTGGCACCTGCACCATAACTTGAAATCCGCGCGGAAAATCTGCTAATGGAAGGCTAGCCTCACACATGGTGTTCGCGTCGTGTTCTGAACACTGCACGATCTCACTCAAAATGGCATTGGTGATGCCACTTATTGTTGACCTTTCGAAAAAATAGCAAAGCAGTGTTGTAAAATCTATGCCGTTTTTGTGGCCTTAAATAAATAAATCTATTTACCTAATTTTTACTAACTAAAAAAAAACCTTTAAAAAGATGTATGAAAAGTCCCTAACCTTATGCGTTTTGACATTTTAGACACAACGTCATTGAAATTTCAGTTATGAAGGTTTTTGACTTAAGAGTGTTCGCAATATTTTTAATATTTTCTGATATTTATGATGACATTTTAATTGGTCGTAGATAGAGTATAGTACACTAACTCGCATGTTATGGTCATTACACTCTCAGATAAATTAAGACACTCGCCTGCGGCTCGCATCCCAAACTTTATCTTCCCGTTTAATGACCATCATAACATGCTTGTTATTTAAACTTCTATTACACATCTCACGGTTACGGTAAAGATTCATGTGAGGCTGCCTTACTTGATTGGGTACTATTGAAACTAGAGCATTTTGTAAAAATTTTACTTAGATTTTTTAAATTTTTTGGTATTAATTAATTAACTTAAGCTGGCTAGACCTTCGTTAAACAGTCTTTTATTTTTTTAAAAACAATGTTTAAACCGCTTGTTGCATAAAATAAACTATCATTTAATAGCTTTTATGAACGAGAAAAATTACTACTTTAAAAACCCACTATTTTGCACTCTGTATTAAGACCCGTTCGCAAAACTTGATTTCATTTATTAAGCCAAACCTCGGTCCAACCGAGTTGCAAAACACACACAACACGCTCCGGACCTTATATCTATAATTTAGAAATTACCTGCTATAAAATCATATCGGAACATTGCAGCCTTTTGAGCCTTTGTGTAATTCTATCCTGCGATCGAGCACGGTAGAGGGCTCTTTCCAACATTGGTAAAAAATATAAGACATCATAATTTGACGTCCTAAAAACTTGAATTTTGATCCATAAAGAACTGTTTTTTTTTCAGTTATTTTTTGCATATCCAATGAATAACGATTTTTTTTTGTCCTGGTCTTGGGGGTCCACTGGAAGTTATTTTTTTTAAATCCACTGGACACCAAAAAGAATCATTAGATGACAAAAAAAAACAAGTCTAAAAGATCTTTAGTACAAAACAAACTCTTTGTTTATTAGTAATGTTTTTACATACAATGGGCATTTTTATTTTTTATCTCACACTATTTTCAAAATTAATATTTGTTAACCACTTATTTTTTTCATTCCATTAGTCCAAAAGTAAACTATTCCAGGAAAACTAGTGTAATTTTTCAGATTATTTAAGGATATCCATTTATGTCTATGTTTTAAGCCATTGGACATAAAAAAAACCTGTCCAATGGATTTTTTTGATCCAACGGACAGCCATTGGATAATTTTTGTTATTTCCGCAGAACCATAAAAGTCACTTTTTTGATTTCCCATGGGTATTGCTTCGACAAAGTGTTTAATCCACTGGATAGCAATTAGATTACTTATAGTGGCTGAAGAGTATAATAAATTAAAATTATTGACGCTTTTGGACATTTTTGGGGCATCCTAGAAGGGTCCAATGTTTTGAAGTTTGTATTATCCAACGGATATGTCGTGGACAAAATTTCTGCATTGATCAGTAACTTCACTCCAATGGACATCCATTGGACTAAGTCCATTGGACTAAGTCTAGGCTTTACCAGAATTTTAAGTAAATGTTAAAAAATAAAAAAACACGATAACAAAGAGGTTATTGGATCGGCTAGACAAGGATCGTTAATGGATTTAGTAGTGCCGGAACCCATAATATAGGCATTTCGGCATTCCAGGGGTTATAATAGCCATTAAAAGTATCTTAAATAGCTAATCTGCCATTCAATTCAAGAAACTAGTAAGTCGACTTACTAAACTCAATGTTTTTTTTTTTTATTTTTAAAGAACTGCTAAACATGGAAATTATTAAAGCATTTTTTTAAACATTTTTTAAATTTGCAGAGACTTACAGGTCTAAAAAAAAATTAAAAAGTTTGATTTAGTAAGTCGACTTACTAGGTTCTTGAAATGCCCGCAACAGTAAACAGCAAACAAAATAATTTTCTCAAATGAAGATTGCTGCTGGTACACTGACGGATCGAAAATACCTTCAGGCGTTGGATCCGGAGCTTATTGCAGCCGGGAAAATTTTAGGATTAGACATAGTCTTGAACAGATGACTACAATTTTCCAGGCGGAAGTCTTTACCATTAAAATGAGCGCACGTTTGGATGACAGATCATAACTGGCACAACAGATCAATAAAGATACTCTCTGACAGTCAAACGCACTTAAGGCTCTTGAATCCAAAGGTGCTAATCGAGAACCGTTAGAATCTGCTAGGACACACTGAATACTCTTGGGCGAACAAACACTGTGTCGCTGGTATGGACTCCGGAACATTCTGGGCATCGGGGAAATGAGACTGCCGACCAGCTGGTGCGCTAAGCGGCCACTGCCGTCTTTGTTGGCCTCGACCCAGCCCCTGGAATAGCATGCAACACAATCAACACTGCTTTCTCAAGCTGGATAAAGAATAAGTTCCACCAATACTGGAGAGAATTGCCAGGACTGGCACATTTCAAAGAATTTATTACAGAACCCTCCAGGAAAAGGGCCGGTAAACTCATTGAGCTCACCAGGCAGGAGATCCGGACAAAGGTTGATCTATACACCGGGCACTGCAGGCTGAAACTACCATTGCACAGAATGGGTCTAAATGAGGACACCGAATGTAGGCTCTCTATGGAGTATGACGACACGGCCAGACATGTGCTGTGTGAATTTCCGGCCATTGCACGTCAGCGTCAACGTATTTTCGGTAAATCACAGATCGACAGACTGGATCTGAATGATGCTGCACCAAAGCAAGTTGCGAGCCTCTTTAAGGGGCTGCATATTCTGTAGAAACAAAAAATGTCAAAAGTGAACCACAATAGACCCAATAGTTGTCGCAGTGGACAGTGCCATACTGTCACACTCATAAATGAATCAATCTTAAACAGGCTCTCTCAAGAGCTCTGGGCAAGCACACAAGACGTGAGGCGGAAAAACTCTAAAATTAAAACATTGAGGTTATCTAAAAGCCCAAATTCGTCTCTGAATGGAAGTAAAAAACAGTACAAATTAAATATTTAAACAATTTTACTCATAGTAATACTGAGGCTTATGAATAAATTCCTTTTCTTTTGGTTTACTCATTCCAAAATGCTGCTTGGATGTAATCAAAACTAAACACCCCATGTTTAATCCACGAATTTGTGCATGCAAATCATGGACGACTCGAAAATTTTACAAAATATTTGTTGGTACCTCTGGCGAGCGGTACCTTCTCCTTCGGTTCCCATCGCGTCCACCTTGCCGCGCGGTCGTACTTGCACGTGGAAGGCCGCGGCGCGTTTCGTCGATTGTGCTGTGAGCATCAGAAGGAGTACCAAAAGGGGCCTAATAGCCATTAATAACGTGCCGCCAACGCGACCCGGTACCGCCGAGCGGTGGTTCCGTGCGAGACTTCTTAATAACCGATCTGTCTCGCTCGCTACGATGGTACTCGGCGCACACCGCGATAGAGGCACTGTCTATCTTACCGAGTAATTAATACGAAAATGGATATGGATGAAAATGGAAGTGGCGCTGTCATGTTACCTGCCAGATGCATACTTATTACGCCTCATACAAAAGGCAAATCTTACAAAGGCCTAGAAAAAAACAATAGACACTTAAAGTAAATATTTCAACGCATCGGTATCGGTATACCTAACGCTTTCAAAACAAAGCAAAAAGACACTATATTTTTCACTTGTTTACGGCATATTTTGAACGAGGGCTGCTTTTATGGTGGATGCGATGGGAGAATAGCTGACTCCACTCGTTGCGTACGGAGGGATGTACGTATTTGTACGTACCGTTACGGACCTACCAACGTACGCAACGAGTGGAGTCAGCTGTTCTCCCATCGCATCCACTATAAAAGCAGCCCTGATGAAGATAAACAGCTGATTCCACTCGGTGCGTACGTTGGTAGGTCCGTCGCGTCAGCTGTTCTCCCAACGCATCCACCATAAAAGCAGGCCTCGTTCGAAATATGCTATTAACAAGTGAAAAATGTATAGCAATCTGATGTGTTGAAATATGTTTAAGTGTCTATTGTTTTTTTCTAGGCATTTGTAAGATTTGCCTTTTGTATGAGGTCTAAGTAGTGCCACTTCCATTTTCATCCATATCCATTTTCATATTAAATACTCAGTAAGACAAACAGTGCCTCTAACGAGTTCGAAATAAAGCCAAAATATACTACAGTTTTGACTTGTTTATATGATGTTTCGAACGATGCCCGCTTTTTTGAAGGGTGCGATGACAGAACTGCTGTTTGAAATCGTTGCGTACGTTCGTGGGTCCGTAACGGTACGGAGTGGAATCAGCTGTCATCGCACCCGTCAAAAAAGCAGACGTCAAAACTTAGTGGTTTCGGAGATATACGAATTTTAAGTTAGACATAGTTTGGCAACAATGCGCTTTTAGGCGCGAGAAAATTAAAGGAGATCTCATGAGCGGCGGATTGCAACGTAAATATTAACAAAAAGTATACCACCATCTTTAAGGCTACACAGATTATAAGTAAAAATAAGTACAACTGGCAACGCCTTGTTCGTAAATTTTTTAATCTTTTGCCAGAGTGCACAGGGAAAACTAAACATCAGAATTAGCTGAAATTTTGCAAGGGTGATCATTTTTAAATGAGTAACAAAAATACCTGAAGGATTTTTCAAAATTCTCAATTATTTTTTCTTCAAAATAAAAGCTGGTGCTGTCATCTATCCCAAAAGCCTAAAAATAATTGCGGTTTAGAAAAAAACCCGATTTACAAAAAAAATAGAGAAATATTCACAATTTTCTCTGGATTACATTTCTCCTTTTTATATTTCCTTGCTTTAGTGAAAATAAAAACTAAGTTCCCTTTTTTCTAAAAGCCTGTGCACTCCGGAAAAGTAAACCGATCAATCAATCACACTTCATTGAATTTGGGAGACACACGCAGTTCAAGTGTTAACCGATAGATCGCAGAATTTATACGATTCCACAGTAATTGCAGGTGTTTTGTCAACAAAATTTAAATTGGGCCGCAGTGGGACAGAAGAGTATGTTTACGTTTTCTAACAGAAAGCCATTCGAGGTTATGTTTATCTTTCAAAAATGTGTTTTCAAAAACATTGTTCTAAAACAAATATGAAACCACTTCGCGTGGCCTAGCGCTACGCGGGCATTACCCCGAGTCTATAAAAGAACCAAGAGAACTTTACTGGCTGGCTGGGATTACTGGGAATTAGCGTAGAAGCATTCGGCGCCCATAACCCCATATAATTTTGTTTTTATTTTGATTCAACCAATTTTTTTTTTAATTATTGCGGCATAGTTATGTGCAAGTGTACTATATAGTGAAATCTTGAAGTGCAAAGGATAGATTTTAGATCCCAATCTCAGGTTCAAAAACACACGGATACTTGAGTAGTAACAAAACAGGTCAGTAAGGCTCCATTTAGAGGTTGGAAAGACTCTTGCTAGTCGTTGACGCTCCTGTTTAAAATAGAATACGATTATTTCGTCTAGCGCCAGTAGTCGATTTTTAAATCTGCATGCTTTTAAATTAACCTGTTGTCGGTATGAGGTAGCGGGAGTGTTTCCAATTCAATTATAAATGCACCTGTAAATGCAACCTTACACATTTTATACTTATGTGCTTTAGCGGCGCAGAACGCGAAAACTCAAAATAAGTAACCTAACCCCAAATTTTTGACCCGGTGCTAAAAAATCTCTGGTGTCCCACTGTGGATAAACATAAATAAAGTCTCCGCGTTGCCATGGAAAACAAATTCAATGACGTAAAATTTTTCAAAAAAATCAGGTCGTCATTATTACTACGAGCTTAAGATGGTTTTTTTTCACAACAGACATCCGGTTCCCACCTACGACTTTTTCGTGCGTGCCAGCTCACGCGTCACATGACTGTCATAACATTTCATATTGACATCATATGACGCGTGAGTAAGTACTCGTGAGAAAGTTGTAGGTGGGAACCGGGTATAACAAATTATTTATCAATTATTTAAAAATAGTAAAAATCAAAACAATAAATGTGTACTTACCGAAAAATTGGTTTTAGCGCCTCGTCTGTAAAAGTTTATTTAAAAGTCCTTTTCGGTATCGAAATAAAGCAATGCAAAGTTTATATTATAAAAAAAGTATCTGTCACACAATTTTCAAAGCTCTAAATTGTAAAAACTTTTTTTTTATACCTTCATCAAACACACAACGGTTTTGGTTTTTGGTTACCGATGCAAAAAAACTTTTTTTTTGATCACGGGTGCAAAAAAAGATATCTGCCCGTTTTTTAACCAAAATTAAAGAGAAACAGCGGAAAATAGTAATATTGACAAAATCTCATTATTCTTGCCTAAAAATTAAATCATTTCCGCCAGTTTTCACCAAGTAAATAGACATATCGCTATGGAAACGATTGTTATTTCATTTACCAGCTGCCTTGATTTATAGTGTAAAGATGGTGTGTTGGGCGAAGTTCTCTTCGTTCGAAATTTTTAAAAGTCTTTTAAGGTATTAAAGAAAATAGAGTTAACAACTCGCGGCTAAACTGTGCTTTTTTTACTCGCGTTTTTAAATACCCCACTGCGCTCGTTATTTAAACCAACGCTTGTTAAAAAAGCACTATTTTAGCCACTAGTTGTTAAAACTGCTATTTTTATTTTTTTTTTGGCAAACACTCAAAAAACACTTCTTTTAAGCATTTGTTTCCACACTTGTAGAGCACACTCCCTTTTTTAAACTAAGAATACCTGTCACACAGTGTTTAAACTGTTTTTAATTCGTAAAAACTTTTTTTTTATTTTGAAAAACACTCAAAAACCGAGCACAACAACACTTCTTTTAAACCGCTGCGTTGGGGAAATCTGTCGCGATACATTTGAGTTTCTGCGAGCTTCATAGTATACTAAGAGCATGTCAGCGTATTCCTGATTGGAGAACATTTTTAATTAAGTGTAATTTTGCAAAAAACTCGTCAGGTAGACTCGCGCGACTAAAAATCTTCACATCCAACAGCAGAAGATGCTCTATACACTGTGCTGTAGGTAGAGAGGAGAGAGAGTCGGAGGTCAGACACTGACATATGCAGCGAATTGCGTTATTGCCAAGTGTTTTCTAAATCTTTAACTCAAAGTAATTTTTTTTTATTTTTTTTTAAATTTAGAGGATTAACAGCACACATGATAAAAGTTAAATTTAACAAAAACTGTGCGGCACTGGCTCAACAGTTGACGTCAATTAAAAATTGTTTAAATATCGGGTCGAAAATACTGTAGTTGTATCGTGACTGGTCAGCACCAGGTCAGCCCCGAAACTTGTTTCTACCGGCACTTTGCGTGCTTTATCTTGTAGGATTAATGACGCAGAATTTTGTTGTTGTTTGACTATATACCTATATGCTGCGCGCGGCTTATTTCATCACAAAGATGAGAGGTTTCATCAAAGAGTGTAAGGTTCATTGAGATTTTCTTGTCAAGGATTTTTTAGTCAGATAGGTAGTCCGATTTAATATTTCTTTTTTAATAATTTCTTTCAGAAATCAGTGTTACAAAATGTTAATGAGGGGAAGGCTTGCAAGCCTTAATTCTGTTTGTGTTTTAAATTTTTTATTGTATAACTAGATATAAGTAGCTAGGTATTTGAAACCTTTTAAATCTCCGAAACAATTTTTTATCCATTTTTAGTTCAGGTTTCTTGAATTTTTCTAAATCTTGAAATTTTTTCAATTTCTTCTTTTTTAATTAAACAACAAGTAATTTAGTGAAGGTATATATAGAGTAACAATTAAGAATAGCGAGTATTTCCTCAAAAAAGGCATTGGTAAACCGTAGACACGTGTTTCACACTAATAGCGCTCATCAGTACAGTGCCCTTACTAAATTCTTAGGATATCTGTAAAGATATAATGTAAAATGAAGGTCATACTTCTGTCGATACCGCAAGCTGACAATTGGTTCTCTTTTTACATTTATCTTCGTTTCACATCTCCTATCTCCATTCTTTAGCATTTTTTTGTATTTTGTTTTTATTTTTTGCGATGTCTTTAAAACTTATATTTAGGTACTTTCTTTTAAAAATTTTAGCTGTTTTTTTAATCTTCTCGATCTTAACGTTTCGACAATTTTGTTGCTGTTTCATTTTCTTTCCGTTTTTCCTCAAATTTTTTATTTTTCCCCATATTTTTAATTTTTCCCAGCCTCTTCGTTTTTTTTTCCCATTTTTTTAACTGTTTTTACTTTTATTTATTTGTCAAGTTTACTAATTTTCTATTTTTTTTAAATATTATCGTTCTTTTTAGTTTTTAATCTTTCGATTTTGCAGTTTGCAAAATTATTCTACTAGTTTATCCTCAACTTTTTCGGTTTTCTCAACTTCTTCGCTTTCTTTTCCATTTTTTAAATTTTTTGGGTTGTCTGACTTTAGCTAGATATTTTTTCAACTGTGTAAATGGTAATAAATTTCTTAGATTTTTTAAATTTAATAGTAACTTTTAAGGATTTTTCTCGACAACTTAATTTTTTCTTTTTCTAAATTTTCTTTTTTTTTTCTTTTTCAATTTCTTTATTTTGTTTTTCACTTTTTGGATTGTTTTTTTCGAGGTTCTTTTTACTCTGAAAATTTTATTGTTTTAACTTTTTTCGGTTTTTTCTTCTTCATTAAATCTTGAAAATTCTCGGTCTGTTTTAAATTAGTATGTCTATGAATACAAAAATTCTTCTTCACGTACGCGTCCTTGCCTTTTATTCTTTCTTCTTCTTCTTATTTTTCTTGTTGCATAAAATATTTCACTTCGCATATTTTGCCGTCAGGTTGACAAAAGTAACAATTAAAAAAACAGCGTGCAAATTGCTCTTAAGGCCGATCTTTACATGCAAATTTTTTAATAAAAGAAGAAACAAAAAACAAGAAAGAAGGGTATGATCAAAAGTTAGAATTTAATTTTTGTATGCATTTTTTTGCATTTTTGCATGCAATTATTTTTAGAACTTTTTCGCCCCTCCACCCTTAATTAGTGTCTTTTTATAATGCAGAAATAATGAACAACAAAAAATAATGAAAATAAAATAGAAAAAAAATGAAACCGGCCCTAGGTCACTCTTTGAATAAAAAAAATCAAAAAGTAAGTAAAAAAATAAAGAATCTGTCACTACTGTCAAAAACTGAGCCTAATTACTCCATGCCAGCGCCACCTAGAGAAAAATTTTTTTTTACTAAAAATTCTCGCCTATGCCAAAGGAAAAGACGATCTATTTAAGACCTGTGAACTTGACTAGAAATATATTTTTTTTTCCTGTGCCTTGCATTGTAACAATCCTGAGTTTGGAACGTAGCAAAAACCAACGAAAAAAATATTTGCCTAAAATTATAAACACCAAAACAAAAAGGAAAAAGGCTTCTTATTTAAGAAGGACCACCAAAGCTGCGATGATCAGGTTGGCTGGGGGTCGACTTTAAGAAGATGTCTTCATAGGACCAGGACATAAATTTGTTGGTGGGTACAGCCGACTTCAAAATGAATCACCAAAAAATATTTTTCTGAACCAATTTTCGAAAATATTGACCGTTTCTTGCGCGATCTATAATCAAAGGATTAAACTAAGAAAATTAAATCTGGTACCTCCAAGAGTTGCTCGTTTAAGACAGATGTGATATCTCACCTTTTTAATACTTAAGCTCACTTTAGTACTTCCAAATATAACCCTATGGTGATGATAGGTATCATTTTAAACGATTTCAGGAGGGCAATCCAGAAATAGTAACATTTTAAAGATTAGGTACGCGTTTGCGAAATTTTATATACTAGTAATTGCCAAAAAGTTACAAACTCTTATAAACGACCTATATCTTGAAAACTATTGAAACGAGTCACATGTTGTTGGCTAGAATCAGTGTAATTAGAAAAAATGTGGTTTAAGGTTTGTATATTTTTTCTTGAATTTTATTATGCGCTTGACTGTACGCCGATTGACGCGAGTCACCCGATTGGAATTTTGATTGAATTTTTAGATGATTTTATAGGCTGCGTTAATTAGCCTAAAGATTGGAATTTTATGTCAATCGGTAGTAATGCGGTATTTATTGTTTAAACGTACAATTATTTAAACAGGTAAAGTAAAAATTTCAGACAAAAATGCTTTTTATTAGAGATATTTTATTTACAATATGTTTGATTTATGTATAAAGAGTAATAGCTACATTACTATTGAAAGAACAACAATACCTTAAAGATAATTACAAAACTTAAATAAAACAGAGCTACAGACAATAACAGAAACTCCAAAAATTAAATTGAAAAAATATATATTTAAATTTGATTTTTTTTCGTTTCTTTGTGAATTTTAAGGTGCGTTCAAGTAATGCACTCCCATTCACTCTTTTTGACTCCTTTTACGCCAAACCGTTCGGGTATTCAAATCGGAGTGAAAAGTGCAGCGTTCGGGTATTAGGAGTAGAGCAAAAAGAACTCACTCCATAAGTCCCACCTCGTGAATGTAGAGTGACGGTGAGGGCATGGGCAGTTAGTCATTCATGATTTGTTTTTGTTTGTACACCAAACAAAAACACGCAGAAAACACCTAATTAAAGGTTAGGTTAGCTTACAGCTTGCAAGTTTTACTCCAAAGCGTTCGACTATTACAAATTCACTCCAAACACTCTGCCGCACTCTCACTCCACTCCTACACCACATCACTCCTACTCTTTATTATTACCCGAACCTACCTTTTAAATTTTGATAAAGGACTGTTATTACAATGTCTTTTACAATAATTAAATTAATGTACAATAAAGAATTCGATTCCTATCCTATATTAAGTAAAATTACACTTATCTGTATGAATTAAAGAAAAAATTAGGAGTATACAAACATTTTAAGTAAATTCACAAGTTCTTTAATTACATTATTATTATAAATTACAGTGAGTGACAATTAGTTTAATTAAATTGGGCTAATGCTTTTAAAGATTTTCCGATTATCTTGTTATAAAATCCGTCATAACTCAGGAACTAATAAAGCGATTTATTTTCAAAGTAAGACTACAGTATGCTAAAATCTAAGTCTCTATATGTTGCAACAAAGAATCCCACAAGTTTTCTCTCAGTAGGTGATAAAATTTTCTAATGATCAATTGAAACTAAGGGAAGCAGTTTTTAAAAACTAAGTTTTAGAGAGGTTTATTTTCAATGGACGAAAGCGATATTTGCTAATGTCTCCTGACCTGTTGAATATCTCACGAAATTTTGTATACATTTAAGCGTAGAAAAACCCTTTATTAATAATAGACACACTACACATTTACCCACAATCTTCTTACCTTTTTAGCAATATTCTCATTAGCTGAAGTTGACGGTATTTACATGTCTAGTACGTATTGTCTATATCGCAAAACGCAAGGGCACTCTACACACCGATAGTCGTTTAAACCTGCAAATAACCTACTTGAATGATAGCTTCCACGCCCGTAAACCACGCGACCGCGACTCGATGTTCGATGTATTCAGCAGGTTCAACGGCCTCTCGACACACTTACCGGCGTATTATGCGGGCTGCAGGTTACAGAGAGTCTAGCGGCAGGGATAGCTGTGACTCGGTTTGAAACAAGGCTGCATTTGTTATGTACGAAGGCATAGAAGGGTCACATATATATTTTTTCTGTAAATTCATAAATATTTCTGTAAATTCACAGATTTTTCTGTTAATTCACAACTTTTTATGTAAATTCACAACTTTCTCTGTGAATTCACAACTTTTTCTGTGAATTCACAACTTTTTCTGTGCATTCACAAATATTTCTGTAAATTCAAAACTTTTTCTGTGAATTCACAAATATTTCTGTAAATTCACAGATTTGTCTCTGAATTGACAAATATTTCTGTGAATTCAAGAATTTTTCTGTGAATTAGCATATTTTTTATTTACTCATTTGACAATTTGACCATATAGTCACTTAGTCATTTGGCCATTTAGCCTTTTATCCACGTTATACTCGGAATTTTGACTTTACACCCTGAATTCCAACCTTAAACTTGCATTTTCGACTCAAAACTCGTAATTCTGATTTTAAACTTGGAATTATGGTGAAGTGGTCAAATGGTCAAGTAGGCCATTTAGCTGCACTTGGCCAGTGGGCTATTTTCATATAAGTTAGGGTAAGTTCAAGTCAGAAAATTTGTGAATTCGCGAAGAAAGTTGTGAATTTACAGAAATATCTGTGAATATACAGAAATATTTGTGAATTCATTGGAAAAGTTCTGAATTCACAGAAAAATTTGTGAATTCACAGATAAATCTGTGAATTTACAGAAATATCACAGTACCGAGACAGCACAACTCTGTCCCAAGGATGTCCAGTGGAGAGAGTTTTCTGGACAATGGACAACCAAATCTATTAGAAATTTTGTCCAAGGCATATCCATTGGATAATACAATTGTCAAAACGTTGGAAACGTTTCAATATTTTGACTATATCAATATAGCAATATCCTAAATACAATGGTTATCCAGTGGAACGAAATTATATCCAAAAGCTATCCGTTGGCTATTCAAAAAGTATATTTTATGTATCTTTATGGATTTCTTGGTTCCAATGGATATCCAGTGGACAGTTTTGTCAAAATCACTCCAACATCATAAGTCTGATTGTCGATCCCCGAGGATGGAGTTTCTAGCAAAGGATGGGTATTAAAATACTAAAATACCACTTAGTATAAAATAATTAAAAATACTTAACTATAATATACAAATGATTCGGCTAGATATGAGAGAAACATTATTGTTTGGCCAAGCCCGATTGACATAGATTTTTTGATAAATATTAATGTTTAGGCAATGTAAAAAGTTTATTTTTGGTCCGATGGACCAAGAGACATCGTTATCCATTGGATATCCAAAAACTAACTGAAAAAGCAGTTCTTTATGGATCAAAATTGGAAAAATGGTCCATGGACAATGCGCCCGGTTTTGGACAAAAAATGGCTGTGCGGTGGCCAATTTGTGCTGTATTGTTATTAGTTGTGAGTTCAGAGAAATATTTGTGAATTTCAAAAAAATATATATATTTGGCCCTTCTACGGTTTCGTAGTTATCAGCTTGATATTTAAAATAATTTGTAGCATTTTTTTTATTTTAAAAATTACTAGGGTAAAAACTGCTTCCCTTGCTCCCATGGATCGCACGCCGCTGGTTCAATTGTTTTTATAAATAAAACTCGGTTTAATACAAAGACCAATAAAGCAGTTGCCCTTACTTTCGCAGGAAGAATACAGCATGCTAAAATCTACATTTTTACAAAATTTAATTGAAATATCTTTCCTAGTTCTCAAAAAAAAAACGACTCAACTCACACACAAGTCGACACCCGAATTGTCTCGTTGCACATCTTGCACTTGACTTCGCAACAATAAATAAATTCACACTGACAACTCTTCTGAATCTCTCTGGTCTCTACATGAAATCCTCTGTTGCAACAGAGAATCCCGCAACCTTCCTCACCGAGTGAGGACTCGTTGCACACCCTCCCCGAGGTACCGAACGAACCCAAGGTCGTGTTGGGCAAACAAAAACTGGGAGAGTCCTCGGAATAAACCAAATCCGTCCTGCCGGGAGGTTTGATCGTTTTACCTCCCGGCATGAAGCTTTGGCCGTCATTGCCGGCGATCACTTTGGCGGCTCCGTCAAAACGTTCCTTGAGGCGGTTGCCGACCTCTCGGAACGAGGGCATCTTCCTGATGCACGTCCTCACCGTGCAGGAGCCCGAGAGGCCGTGGCATTTGCACTCTTTGCGCATGTAGTTTTTGATGGCCTGGAAAAGAGAAAAACGCCTAAGAGGAGTGCCAATATAATTTACTAGAAGGTGCAAAACCATAATATTTCAATCAATGATATAATAAATTTTTATTAAAAAAAAAAACTTTTAAAACAAGCTTTTATTAAATGCACTCAAAAGTAGAAAATAATTGTTTTATCTTTCTTATACCATAATAAAAGCGATGGGTGCAAATAAAAAAAATTTACTTTAAGTATCGTATATCGGTCACATCGACGATTCACCTAAGAAACAGTTGTATTACTCTATAACCTAAGGACATTTTCAAAGTCTTGGCAAGCACGTCAATCTCACCCGTTTTCAGCTTCTTTAGATGAAAGCATTCTGTTTATCATTCGAATAGAAGAAGAATTGATTTAAAAAAAAACGCATACATGCAGTCACAAAATGGACCTTTCTAAAAGTATATAATATATACGCACTACCAGCTAAAATCCCTAAAAACTTCAAAAGTACCACAATTTGTCATATTGTTTAAAAAAGGTCTCTAAAACTGAAAATATTTTTTTACTTAAATTAAAGGCAACCTTATTTTTATATTAAATTTTGCATAATACTAAAAAATCAGCAAAAATAATGTTTTAGTAAAGTCTTTATTGAACAACAACAATCCAATTATCACTCGAGTAACGGACGAAGGCTGTTCTATAAATAGGGCGGTAACCCATTTTGGAGTTGATAAAATAACAATAATACGATAGAAACAGCGCTGGATTGAAAACAATTCGACGAATAGGAAACTTGGATTAGGACAAAAACGATGGTAAACTCAATACTAATTATTTGAACCTAAAAAAGAACTAAAATAAATAATTTAGTATTTAATAGGATCACCATTTTTCTCTATTACAAGCTGCAAACGTCTGGGCATTGAAAAGGTTAAATTTTGAAAATACTAAAATAGCATCGCTCAACTCTTTAGCATTTCGTGGTCTCCAATTCCTTTGGCATATTATTTTAACGATTAAGGGTTAAGGTCAGGGCTGTTGGCTGGCCAAAGTGTTTCTATATTATTATTCTGAAACCATTGGCGAACAACATTAGCCATGTGTACTGGACAGTTGTCCTGCTGATAAGCTGAAACTGATTTCAATATATCGTTCACTATTGAATCTTCTTTCGATTCTCCAAAAAAAAACCCAAACCTCTAGCACTAAACCAGCCCCACATGTTTCCAGAAAAATGTCCAGCTTTTTTAATTTGGTTTGTATATTGGGGTTCAAATCTAGAATTTGGTGGACGATAACCTAAAATTCTCCTGCTGCTTGAAGATAATTGAAAAATGTTTTCGTCAGTGAAAAACCACCCTCTCCCAGAAGTCGTTATCACGAAGAACGTTGTTCAGTGCAAAAATCACTCTGGACTGTTTTGTTGCCTACAGAACCCGGAAATAATGTTTACCTTCAATTTGAAGGAAAATTAAGTGTCTCTACGGAGACAGATATAATTATCTTTACAGATATCCTAAGCTCTGGAGTTGATAAATTTAAAAAGGGATTTAGTGAGGGTGAGTAAATAAAAAAAAATCAATGAATAGCGAGCTCAATCCCTTTTTAAATTTATCAACTCCAGAGCTTAGGATATTTGTAATAGGTATTTACGTTACTAGACCTGTAAAGACACTTTCCGGTCATATATCGTACGTACTTTTTTTTTCAAACGATCAGAAAAAACATTTTAGCATCTATCACTTTCGGCGACGCCCAGCCGTGTTGCGTAATTTATGAACAGCCCCCTGATATTTTCTGCTTCTTGTTGGCTATGAAAACTAAGAAAAACAAGTAAAGTTTTGTCGTTAGAAATGATTTTTGTATTTTTAACTTGTGCAAAATTGTATAAAACATTAGAAAAATTATAGTGTAGTGCCTATTAGCTTCACACAGCTAAATCAATGATGACGGACGACTAGTTATGGCCAACCATGGCCAACTTATCAAGCAAAATAATGACAAAAGAGCTCATAGAAGGCAGATTTCTAGGTTTGTTCTTTATTTACCTATATTTATAGTATACTCTTACTTTGAGAATTAAAAATGTGTGGTCGATTTTTCGGTGTATGTGACTCTTGAAGCAGCTTTTATTATTTCCTCCGGGTTCAACTCATTTTCTAGATCTGAGTCCATTTTTGTAAACAAAACTTTTGAAACAAATTTAAAACAGCTTTTTTAGACGTGTCAAAACTGCCCGAAAAAACAAGCTAAAAGCTGTCAACAAGAAGTCCTAGCCAACTTGGCCAAAAATGGGACCGGAAAAGGATCAAGGGACCGGAAAATTGAAGAAAAAGGTCCTTTCTGGAGAGTGGAAATATTTCTAAAGAACATGCCTTGTAATGTAGAACTTTCCGTATGAAAAATCGTACGGAAAGTGGCTATTTTCCGGTCGTTTAAAAAAATATAATTATATCTGTCTCCGTAGAGACGCTTAATTTTCCTTCAAATTAAAGGTACATCTGCCTATTCTGCAATTTGACAGATGGTTGTCTTTTACATGAATCCTGTGTCAGATTTTTTCATCATCATTTCATCCCCTAATTCCTAGCACCGCACTGATGAGCACCACAAGTGCGAAATCCGGATCTACGGTTACCATTACCTTTTTTGGTTTTCACCCTCACTAAACCCCTTTTTAAATTTAAAATTTTTAATTTGCGCCCATCGCTTTTATTATGGTATAAGAAAGATAAAAAATTATTTTATATTTTTGATTGTATTTAATAAAAGCTCGTTCTTTAAAAGTTTTTTTTTATAAGAATTTATTTTTACATTTTTAGATTTGTATATTGAAATTTTCAAATATGATCAAAAATTCATATCCCCTTCTCGAAAAACGCCTGTATGCCAATTTTGATTTAAATCGAACAAACTAAATCTTTTTCCCCCTCCACTTCCCTCGTTAGAGGAAAGTGTGTACCTAATAAACGCAATCCAAATTTGCACACACACACCCCGCCAAAACCGACTTAGGTGTTGCATAACGTCACAAAAGTTTAAACAAAAATATTTAAAAACAAAAAAAAATAATTTTAATTTTGCGCAAGAAATTTTAAATTTACCAAAATCTATTTTTTTACCCTATCATACTTACAAGTCGCCCAGCAACGTAATTATGTAATTTAACTAGTGTTTTCATATCACTTCTCTTTTTGTACCGGGTGTCCAGAAAATCCTTCGATTTTTTTATTCCGAATTCTATGTTCTCACCGCATCCGTCCCATTCCCAGTCGTTTTCCTGGGTTTGGACCTTTTTCCTTTTGTTTTTCCTAGAAAAATACAAAAAAAACTATTAAATTTTAGGCGCACTTACATGTTTTTTAATAAAAACTGACTTTAACATCGATGTCTATGTAGTATAGTTATTGAAAGATGTCAAGAATGTTGACTTTTAAATTTCGTAGCTCTGGGGTAAGATTCCACCATCTAAACGCGACTGAATCAATTCAAAATTCTTTATTGACAAAGACTTTCATTCGATATACGACTCAATGAGGATTGTGGAATTCCACCTCTGATTTGTTTTTAAATCATGATCAAAACTGCTGTATTCTTTTATAAAAATTAAGTGATGAGGTGTTATCTAACAATTTTTTTGACATACTTAACATTAATCAAAATTTTCGCACATATATACAGTCTAAGGAGAAAATCTCCATTACTCTAAGTTGCCCTATTAATTGTTTACCTATTGTTATTTCTACGCTTCGCGCAAGCGCAACCAATTTGTTCTCCTCGCGTACACGCCCTGGTAACTTGAAACGTAATCCCTGCTGCAATTATGGCGTTTACGAATCCTGTTTCCCTCGTATCTGCAAGAACAATAGAAAATTGTCAATAATTCCAATTTTTTGGCCAAAATATCAGATATATTTATCTGATATTTTGACCGAAAAAATTGGGGATATATATGTACCATAACATGTACATTCGTAAAAAACAAAAGATCAAAAGATCTTGGGTGGAAATAACGTGTGTTCCTTGTGGGATGCTCATGCAAGTTTGAATTTTCGTTATTTCCACCCAAGATCTTTTGATCTTTTGTTTTTTAGTTTCTTTTCGGTTGAAGTAACTGATTTGGAGGTTTCTTAACTTCTTCTTTGTTTTAGTTGCCTTAGGAGCATAATCCTACTGGAAATATTTGGAAAACTTGGATAAGTAAGTGCCAGTGCGGAACGATGCCTATGTGTGAGTGGTTCAAGGTTGGAAATCAAAGTGTATGATGGTGTTTAATGATGTATAGTGGAGGGTGACCAGTGAAACTACTGATGAGCCCACGCTGGTAACCCAGGGCGAAACATCGTTTAATAATTTTTCTTTTCGCTTTGATCTTTTGTGTGTTCCTTTTGGGATGCTCATGCAAGTTTGAATTTTCGTTATTTCCACCCAAGATCTTTTGATCTTTTGTTTTTTAGTTTCTTTTCGGTTGAAGTAACTGATTTGGAGGTTTCTTAACTTCTTTTCTGTACATTCGTGTTAAAAAAAAGTGGGCATTACGTACCCAAATGTCAAATACGTGTCCTCTTTTTGATGAATAGATGCCCCGCAAACACGGTTCCCTCGGGCCTTCCTAGGCCTGATGTCGATTGCCGAACTTGCCGTCATCTGCACGACGTTTATTTACGACATCGGACCAGCAGTATTTTTTGTCACTTTGCGATGTAGGCCCAATATATGTGTGCCGACGCAGCGTTAGACTGTAGCCCGCCGTCGGACCAATGGTAAATTTTACTTGTTGCATACCGTCGCCGTCCGATTAAGGTCCGATATGGTTTAACCACATGGTACCGACAATCCGCCCATAAAGCTGCTTAATTTGGTCGGTCTAACGTAGGCACGCTGGTCTCGACCCGATATCGGTAAACTATTCAAGTCCGACATTGATTTCCTAAAGCAGTCCAACGTCGGCCATTGACGAAGGTCCGTCGGTGGTAGCTTAAAACAGCCCGACAATGGCAAACCACAAACGTCCGATAATGGGTGGATAATAAGGCCCTACATCAGCCTCTCAAAGCGTCCCGACGTCGGTGATTAACGAAGGTCCGTCGGTGGTTGCTTGACACGATTCGACATTGGCAAACTACAAAGTTTCGATAATGCGGGTGCTTAACCAGTCGGGCTGGTTTAAGTTAGAGATGTGTGATTCGTGAACGATTCGTTCACTATGATCGAATCACTTGCGAGTATTGAGCGATCGTATCATGTTTGCTCGATAAGTTTCAATCAGTCAAATGAGTCAAATGACCGACGAAGACAGAATGAATCAAACGAGTGAATCAAATCGGAATGAATCAACGACTGACTGACCCACTGTGGCGATACACTGAATCAGTTGGAAATCGTTTCGTTCATTCGTTCCTTTGATTCGAATTCCTGCGCGCGTGGTAATCTGTATGAAAATATAGATTTTTGGGTCAGCAGAGCATGTCGTATTTAGCTGCATCCTGCATAGACCTTTTTTTTTGGTCACCATTTTCTTTAATTTAATTTCAAATGATTTATTCAATGATCGATTCAAAAGATTCGATCACTCTAGAAACGAATCACTGATCGATTCCTTCAGTACAAAATGATCGATTTATCCATCTCTAGTTTAAGTGCCAGAAGAGGTGATTCTTAAAGAGAAGTATACCAGCATCTTAAATATGTTTGCTCATTATATATATAATATTATCTTCCACTGTACAGGGAACATAGTGATATTAGAGCCATCTCTACATACTAGGAAGAAACTATTAAGCAGTTTAAAAATTTTAAGGTGACATAATCGAACCATCGTCAGTTGCCGATTCTCGACCAATCAAACAAAGTTCCAATAGGACCATCGTCGACCCTAAAGCAGATAAAGTGGTCGTCGGCATAAAGTCGACTATAGTAAATTGGGCCATCGTTAGTTGCCGATTCTCGACCAATCAAACAAAGTTCCAATCGGACCATCGTCGACCCTAAAGCAGATAAGGATTGCGTTGGCATAATGTTGACTATAGTAAATCGGGGCATCGTCAGTTGCCGATTCTCATCTGATTAAACAACGTTCCAATCGGACCGTCGTCGGCCCTAAAGCAGATAAAGTAGGCGTCGGCATAACGCCGACTATAGTAAATCGTAGTACAGGGCAATTTTCTAAATATTTTAATTTGTGAAAAGTTTCTTACTATTGCTCCTATGCTCTTAAAAGAAGTGAGAAAGCAAACAATATTACAAATAAATAATAAAAGCAAACAAATCTAGCCGTCTTTCTTTCTTTCACTCATTACGATTTTATCAGATGACGTTTGAAAACAAAACCTAATTTATTGGAAAAGATCCGACGCAATCAATCGAAAGTAAGGTTTATAGAATTTTGAAAAAGTATTCCAGATATATTCCGGACAATACAAGATCTCAACTTACACCACATTATAGCAAGCCTCCTCATCTATACGGACTTCCCAAAATTCACAAAGATGCAATGCCCTTACGCCCAATTACAAGTTCCAGAAATTCTCCAACAAGCAATCTGTCTAAATTCCTTTTGAAAATTTTTCAACCTCTTGCAGGCAAGACCGCTTCATTTGTAGAAAATTCAAACCATTTTGTTAATATTCTTAAATCTTTTGTTTTAGGAACCGAGGATAGACTTGTCAGTTTTGATGTCGAAAGTCTATACACCAATGTCCCAATAAAGGAATCGCTAGACATTATTAGAAAGAGACTGGTTGATGACGAATCCCTTTATGAACGTACCAGCCTACCGCTGGAGGGAGTGATGGAGTTGTTGGAGTGCTGCCTACATAACTCTTATTTTCAAGTGAAAGATAGGTTTTATGCTCAGGAAGACGGTCTGCCAATGGGTTCATCGCTTTCGCCAGTGGTGGCCAATATTTACATGGAGTGGTTCGAATCACACGCGGTTGATACCGCAACATATAAACCTAAGCTCTGGCTGAGATATGTTGATGATACTTTTATTGTCTGGACCGGGAATGACCAACAACTTTCAGAATTTCTTCACCACCTAAATAACATAAGACCCACCATTAAATTCACAATGGAGTTGGAGCAAAATTGTCAAATTCCTTTTCTTGATGTACTTGTCACACGAGTAGAAAGCGACATCAGAACAACAGTCTATCGTAAACCCACTCACACAGGACAATATTTAAATCAAGGTTCAAATCATTCTGCTACAACCAAACGAGGCATAATCAAAACTTTGTATAACAGAGCCGTTCAAATTTGTAACAATTCTCATGACTTGGAAATCGAAATAAGAAACATTAAGAAGGATCTGCAGCAGAATGGTTACAGCCTGAAACTTATAACAGATACTATTTCTAAATTTCAACAAACAGGACAGAGATTACATGACCAAAACCAGGCAAATGCATTCCTTACAATCCCATACGTTAAAGGAGTATCAGAGAAAATTCGAAGAGTAGCGAAAAACTTTAATATTAAAACAGCTTTTAAATCTAGTAATACAATTCGAAGCCTTCTTAGTAAAACAAAACCGGAGAACAAACAAAATAAGGAATGCATTTACCAAGTTCCTTGTGAGTGTGGTGAATCATACATAGGCGAAACTAAAAGACCACTATCTGTTAGGCTTAAGGAACATCAGACGAATACCCAAAAAGGTGAAACCACGAAATCAGGAATTGCCGAACATGCATGGTCAAAACAACACCGAATGAAGTGGGCAGAAGCAAAGGTTTTGCACAAGGAGTCACACTGGAAGAAACGAAAATTCCTTGAAGCTGCCTTTATTGGGCAGAATCAGGGTATTTTCAGTAAACCAAGTGTTGAAATCCCAAATATTTGGAAGCCCCTCCTTGGGCGGAGCCAACTTCTTAAACTTCAAGGTTGAGTGATTTCTCACAGTATATAAGTACGTAGCCTTAGGAATTGATTGTAGTTTGCACCTGAAGACGATCAGAGATTGTACTGATCGAAACGTCGTGTATAAATAAAATATAGACAATGGAAGTCCGAAACACAGAGTTAATTTCACCTAATTTATTATTGGAATTTGTGACCCAGCATGCTTATTTTGAAGTCATTCCTTCCAAAATAAATGACACAATAACCATCCGAAATCACACTGTATATAATAAGATATAAAATCTTTTTTGAACAAGAGAGGTTTCTTATCTCTGCGAGAACGATCTTCAGGGAGCCCGGGTCACAAATTTACACCTTTGTAAAAGTTGATAATCACTGCATCCGGGGACATGAGCAGGTTCACTTCACTGAGATAGCTGTCAACAAGTTTAAGATAAGATCAGGGTACTTTGAGAGATATATTGCCGTAAAGTCGTTGAATAGGTGCTTCCTTTTTATTTTTTCAGCAGGTTAAAATATAGGTAATTCAGTTTGATTTCAAAAAATCATTCTAAAACGTTTTGCCAGTTCATCAAAACTTAATATTTCTTTAGACACTTACGGTGGGATTTACTAAAAGGGTTTAGTCTATTTTAGAACTGTCCTAAGTTTAAGTAAAATTTTTGGTTTTAAGCATTTTAAGTTAACCCTCCTTGACTTTTGAACATAGTTTGATTTATAAGAAGAATTTTAATAAATTTGTTTATTGAATAATAATCTTAACACATTCTTTTGTTGGATTTAAGAAGAAAGTTTCAATTTAGAAGAAAAGAAAATTAAAAAATTTAAACGCACGCGGGGTTTAAATGGTGAACACTCTGTAGAACAAATTAAAATTCGGGTTATATGTCACTCTAAATAAAACTTATCCTCGTTAATCAATTTTTCCAATTAATACTTGGTGTCATACAACGATTTAGATGGGTAACAATAAAATAAGGAGTAGATTAATTTTGTATTTATTTAAAAGATGTTTTTATTGTATTTTGTATTAAAAAACTTGAATGCAAGTTTTTTTACATTTCTGTCATTGTCGATACGTCAGTTTCAAAATATTAGCTGCGTTCAATTCTCAAACAGCGAGTTCGGATCTCTTACTTCTGCTTGTATTTTGGCTTGCACCAACCTCTACTGATGAAAGCTACAGCTTTAAAATGAGTGGACTTTGAGTAAGGCAAGTTTTCTTGACTGAGATTTTAGATAACCTCAATGTTTTAATATCAGTTTGTAAATAAATTAATATAATTGTTTTCGGTTTTTTGTTTGGTATGTTTTTCGTGCATAATCAGTGACCTTCACTTATGTTTATTTTGCCATGTAGTGCCCTCATAAATATATTTTTTGTGCTGAAAATGAGTTCAAAATATGGTGTTTTTCTGGACAAAATTGGAGGTGTTTTGTGGGTTAATGAACAACTTGGGATATTAAATAAGGCAAATTAATCCTTGTAAAAACGGTTACTTAGGAAAATTATAAACGAACTTTTTACCAATTGCCACAAAACAATCCTTTCTGAAGGCTATAAATTTAAACCACCCCCCAGGGGTGGTCTAAAAAATCACCAACTTTATAACCTCAAACACCGATAATGAAGATATTTATGTGCCAAATTTTTGGCGTATTCACCATCTGCCATTTTGAAACCTGTGTAAAAAAAATAGTTTAAGGGTATTTTCTATTAAAATATGGTGGTATTTTGCAATAACAATACAAAATAATGAATAACTTTGTGTCTTTTCTGTCTGTGGAAGTGTTTTTTGAAAATTGGATTTAGAATTTAGTACCACCCACAGGTGTAAACCTGACGGGGGTACTATTTTAGATCTTCTCTAGTAAATCCCACTGTAAGTGTCCATTAATTAATTAATTAAGTTAGCATCTACAGGAGAAGAACGAAACTAAATTCTTATGTCTGATTCTCGAGCTTATATAAGCATGTTCAAAAGTATAATGTGGTATTGGGACTTGGATCGTTGTCTCGATTTATTATAGTTGTATGATTGTTAGCAGTTTCGCAGTTTTCATATGCATCTAATTTTTAATTACTACTTACAGATTTTAACAGTTTCATATTTTCTATACCTTTAAAAGCAATTAAGTAATCCAGATTTGATCGAATTTGACTTAATATATTTCTCATCACAATCGTTACAATTTCGTTACTTCCTGACTTAGTAATATATAGGGTGGATTTTTTAAATGAAACGGTGCTTCTAGCGACTTTAAGGAAGAGGTTTTAAAAAATGCTAAAAGCGAATCTTTAATGACTTTTTACGGATTTTGCGCCCATGATAAAAAAAAATTTGATACCCCCAACTGGAGGCCCAAGGTCTACCAACTATTTTTTTTAAAATGAGAAATCTTTTTGGAAAGCTTGTTGAAAAAGAAATTTAACGCTTTTTTTTTAC
This sequence comes from Oxystoma pomonae, assembly GCA_963921995.1. Taxonomy (NCBI): domain Eukaryota; kingdom Metazoa; phylum Arthropoda; class Insecta; order Coleoptera; family Brentidae; genus Oxystoma; species Oxystoma pomonae. The sequence continues at coordinate 117,348,798 of OY998166.1, read as the reverse complement.
TTGTGTCAACCAATGTGTCAAAAATTTTAAAAAACTTATTTTTTTGTCAAATGATCTCTATTTACTAAGCGGAATAAAAAAAATACCACACATGAACATTATTGGCGGCCCATTTGGGGGACGTCACTGAAGGCCCGGGCCCTACCAACATTTTTTTCCTGAGGAGCTACCAGTTGTGGCACCTTTTTGGAAAGCTTGTTAAAAGAGGAATTCGATTAAATTCGTTTTTTTAACGTCTGTCAACCCATGTGTTAAAAATTTTACGCCAATAATATCCTTGTTTCTTTACTCCACTTAGTATATAAAGAAATATATAGATTATTTTGAACCTAAAACAATTGACAAAAAATAGGTTCTATTTTTAAAAAAATTTTAACAAGCTTTTCAAAAAGGTGCCACAAGTGGTACCTCCTCATGAAAAAAATGTTGGTAGGCCCTGGGCCTTCAGCGAGTGCTCCCAAATGGGCCGCCAATAATGTTTATTTATTTTTTGTAGTTTATTTTAAAGCTAAAACAATTGACAAAAAAATTCGTTTTTTAAAATTTTTGACACATTGGTAGACAAATGTCAAAAGAAAACCAGTGTCTTAGGCTTCTTTTTTAACAAACTTTCCCAAAAGGTGCCACAAGTGATACCTTCTCATTTAAAAAAAAAATACTTGGTAGGCCCTGGGCCTTCAGTTGCCGTAAAAAAATCATTAAAGATTCGCTTTTAGTTTTTTATTAAACCTCTTCCCTAAAGCCTCTATAAGCACCGTTCCATTTAAAGAATCCACCCTATATATTCTGTTAAAAATGATACCTCTCAGACTCTATGCCATTAACATTTTTCAGTAAAAATAAATTTATTTATTCTCCATTGATAACCCGCTTTAAAACACCATGATGCAGTGTGAGTTTTCTTCTTAAGGTTCAAGGGAAGCAATAAAATTAGAATCGTACCTATATAAGACTTGCTATATCTTCAGATGCATCAAAAAATTTAAAGCTTAATATACCTACGCTAAATCTTGTGTTTATCTTAATGGTGGATCTTAATAAGCCCATTACATATTTTTACTACTGCACGGGTTAATGAATTTAATTTGCCGTTACTGGGGTGTGTTCAGGAATCGCACAACCCAGGTCAGGTCAGCTGACGATGCCAAAAACAAAAACTTAACCAAAAGCGTTTTCGATATGACGATATCAAGGCTCGATTCGTCTTGGACAACCTTAATAATAACCTGCTGAACGGTACAGGATTCTGTATTTACGGTGTCTTGCACTTTTCAAGTTTGATGTTTTTGTTTCTCGGTTTATTCGACAGGTGGCACACACAGTTACTACGTTCCCAAGGATTACAAACTTTTTGTTTTAAATTCTAGAGGTGTGCATGGTCACTGTGTAGCTTCAACTGCCAAGTATAATCCTATGACTCCCTGATGATTCCTAATAAGGATGAAACAGGTCTGTAGGTGTCTGGATTCTCCATTAGACATTGAGGCCTGGTCGTAATGAAGTGAGAAACAAAAACGCTGTGTCCGATATGCCACCGGTTTTACTTTCAACCTTAATAATGTTTGCTTTTTTTCTGAGGCAAATTGATGTACTGTTTGTAGACTGTAATATTTGATTTCGTCTTTGTGTTCAGAACGTCTTCAGAAAATGATTTGAGATGCTATCTATTCATTTCTTCTCAATAAAATCAAAGATGTAAGAAACATTTCATACATCTTTAATAAAATTAAGCACATTAGGGGCCGGTTTGTCAAATAAACACGGTCTAGTAATTTTTTTGCTCCGCCGACCTTATGACGACACAAAGATATCAGCCTGCTCCCTTTATTTGGTGAAAGATCAACGCATGCAGGTCAAAAATAAATTATATTTACTTACACACAAAAAGTTATAATAAAAGATACAAGCAAAAAATAGATCTTGCATCAATCATCTAAACAAAAAAAAAGAAAAATCCGAAGAGTTAATTTAATTTGTCATCAGCTGCTATCTTTCTGTCGTCATCGGGTCGAAGAGTGGGGCAAAATTACTAGACTTGAGGCGTTTTCTTACATTGAACCCGTTTTGAAAAACTTTATCAATAAATACGTTATTGATTACTGACGTCACAACTCTAAAGCCTTGTGTTATTAGTGCTTAAAAACCATTTACATTCCTTCCCAACAATTTAGTAAAATCCGTATAAAATTGAAAAGGTTTTGTGTTTTTTTTATTATTTATAGAATCAATTTAAATGTCAATTTTTTCCGCTCGTTATCAATGACTCTCCAATTTGAATGGTTTCGAAACGAGCTTTTTGTTCGTTTCGAACTAGCGCATGCGTCTTTTGCCTAGACTCCACATTGAAGTTTTGTGCCGCTGCCATCTATTGCTTCTCACTCTTTTCGACAAAGAGAGAGATAGAAATCAGTGGCAAGACGTTGGACTGTAAACTATGCATAGTAAACTGTCAAATACTGTGGCTAACTTCTCGTCAACTCAGCGTCTTTATTTTTGTTTTTCCACCTTTTCCACAAAGATTAATCTCTTGAAAACATACTGGGAAAATCTAAACAAAGACCTAGGTATTTACTTACCTCTTAACATAACCTTTTTAATACTCCTTTTGGCGCTCGTGCAGTTCCATCTCCTGTGCCTAAACTGATACTGGCACTCGTTCTGTGCCAAAACGATACCGTTCGTGATTTGTTCCAACAATCCCGGTCGACGATTGTTGCATATCTCCGCCATCTTGCCTTTGGCTCGTCTGGCTCTTTTGCACATTTGCTTGGGATTCATGACTAGTTCCGTACCGGAGGCCCTGCAAGCAAGGAGACCCGCGTCATTCTATAGACTACCAAATGGTCGGTTGACACAAATTATTCTGCAGTTAGCAAAGCATGAATAGGGCAGTCGTACAAAAATAATATGGCCGGTTCAACAGGGCCAATCTAGGGTAAACTAGAGGCCATATATTTTGATTAAGAAACGTCCGGTTTAAAAATGGAATTGTGCTCTATCAAAAACCGTAAAAACACGTGCCTCGACGAATTTCTGTTGTTCCGTTGTCCAACTGAGAAAAAACTCAAGAAAAGTGGAAAGGAAACATGCATTTACCAAACTGGAAAGTAATCGAAATAGCCGAATTTGCGAGGTAAGTGAGCCATAAGCATTTAGCATGTATTTTATTAGTAAATAACACATTATGTTTCCGTGTTTTACTGTAAGAAAAAGAGTAACAAAAATATAGATCAATAGGAGTCTTTATATTTTAACTATTATTTACGTTTTTAATATCTCCGCGTGTATATTCACTGATTGTTTTTGTTTTTTTTTGTCAAAACTTGACATATTTTACTAACCAAAAAAAAACAATCTTTCAAAAACTGTCTGGGGAAATTATAAAAAGAGACAACTAAACATCAGTCCATTTCATAAAATCGCTTTTACATGCAAATATGAAAAAACTAGAAAGGGAGGGTAATATGAGTTGCCCACCTCTGGTAAAACAATAACTGTTAAATGTATAGAGGGCCTCTAGGGTAAACAAACCGCTTCTTGTAATACTACTTTAAATCAAAAGTTTGGCAATTATAGGGTAATCATTTTGGCTAAATTTTAATAAATAAAATCAAAATTCGCAATCAAACCCGGAAATGTCCCTCTACCTATCTCTGTCGCACCCATGTAATTACAGATAATGTCATCTCTCTCAAATCAAATAGCGCAACTGTCTTTATTTAAGCCGATTTGGCCCGATCTTTAGGCTGAGCTGAGAGAGACAATGCCTATCCACACTGTGCAAGTGCGAGAGAGATAAAAATACATGACATTGCCCCTTTAACTGGGAATTTTGAGTTTATTTCTAACATTTCGGCAAAATGCTCATTTTTCCCCGATTCAGAAAAGATTTCTCTATAAAATAATCACTTTGTTTATTCTGAATCTTTTTCCACTTTCCCAAAATTTTCATTTTTATTAGCATTACGTCTTATGGAAAATCGCTTTGTTTGCCCTACAGCCACCATTTTTAAAGATTCATCACCTAATTAATGGCTGACTTGGACAATTTGTTAGACAGCCCTATATATCTACCCTAAGGACTGTCTGTCAAACAGCTGTGTAGTTGAAATTAATTCTGTGTTTCGGACTTCCACTTTCTATATTTTATTCATCCACGACGTTTCAATCAGTACAATCTCTAATCGTCTTCAGGTGCAAACTACAATCTATTTCTAAAGGCGCAATTACACAGAAGAACATGCTCAAATAAAAGCTCGTGCAAAAGATCTAAAATTTTTTGCGTGAAAATTTTTGTGAGCTTTTCTTTGAACATTTTGTTCGGGTATATTTTTCAGCAAATTATTGTTATCTATTTTGGAAACATATTTTTAAAGATGAGAATAAATAAAATTTCACATCAGTGATCAGTGATCTCAATTCTTTAAAAAAATGGAACACCAACTTTTATTTGAAATTTTTGTGAAAAAAAAACCGACGGTAAGCGAAACATTATTATTGGCTCTACTATCAGTTTTGTCACATGGATTTTTCCCGGATTTTTTTGCCCGGGGTTTTTTTTGGGATTCTCTTGCGAGTTTTTTTTATTTCTAAGGGTTTTTTTCCTAAAGTCAAAAAAAAACCCAGGAAAATTTTTCTTTTCCAAAAAAATTTTGAGTTTTTCAAATATCCGCAAAATACTTAAAAATTGCACTTTCAACTGGTAATCCGCGCCTCACGACTATGAGGAGTGGTGGAGAGGGGATCTTTTATTAAACATTAACAGTTACAAAAATAACTGTGCTTTACCCTTAGCTTTGATTGTTTTTTTTAAATTCCTCACACCAGATTTACCTAGTTAGTTTAAGGCCCCAAGGGTTGCTTAAAAAAGCAAAAGGTTCATGAAAATGCTAAAGATATAGATATTTACTGTCAATTTAATGTAATAATCAAGGTCGATTACTGACACTGAACAAACAATTTGCAAACGGGAAACATTCCGATTCAAAAGTCTAGTCTATTACTGTTAAATTATATTTTTTAGACAAGGGTCGGGATCGTAGGGTTGTAAAAGTGGGTAATAAACTGGTATTATTTAAACGTGCTTTTGTTCATATATTAACTAAACTAGGAAGTAAAATATTCTTTTAATCGTAAATTTTTATCATTACATTTTAGGCAACAGCAATAAATAAGTGCCAATTATTATTTATTTTATTCTCGTTCTTTTACAACCTCAAAAAAGTTACAAGTATACTGGCATATTCTCTATAAAAATCAGATCAATCGAAGTTGCTTATGAGGTAAAACGTGAATTTCGACATCACATCGTTTTTCCGTCGGAAAGCACTTAATTAAAAATACCTTGTTTTAAAACTTATTCTTTCTATTTTCAGTTAAGTACAATGAATTCCCACAAAACTATAAAATTTAAATTTGTAAGAAATTTCTATACCAACATTTCTTCAAACAAATTTTGCTTAACATTCTCTCCAAAATTTCCGTGAGTCTTTTTGTACAAGATTTTGCTCGACTTTTCTTTGAACATTTTGCTCAATAGGCTCGTGTAAATGTTTGTCGGCATTTCAACATCAAAGGAAAGTTTGTCTGTGTAAATGCGCCTTAAGGCTACGTACTTATGTACTATGGGAAATCACTTAACCATGAAATTTAATATTTGGAATTTCAACACTTGGTTTACTGAAAACACCCTGATTCTGCCCAATAAAGGTAGCTTCAAGGAATTTTCGTTTCTTCAAGTGTGACTCCTTTTGCAAAACCTTTGCTTCTGTCCACTTCATTCGGTGTCGTTTTGACCATGCGTGTTCGGCGATTCCTGATTTCGTTGTTTCACCTCTTTGGGTATTCGTCTGATGTTCTTTAAGCCTAACAGATAGTGGTTTTTTTTGTTCAAGGAACTAGGTAAATACATTCATTATTTTGATTCTTCTCCGGTTTTGTTTTACTAAGAAGTCTTCGAATTGTATCATTAGATTTAAAAGCTGTTTTAATGTTAAAGTTGTTTGCTACTCTTCGAACTTTTTCTGATACTCCTTTAATGTATGGATTTGTAAGAAATGCATTTGCATGATTTTGTTCTTTTAATTTCTGTCCTGTTGGCTGAAATTTAGAAATAGTATATGTTATAAGTTTAAGGCTGTAACCATTCTGCTGCAGATCCTTCTTAATGTTTCTTATTTCGATTTCCAAGTCATGAGAATTGTTACAAATTTGAACGGAATTACAACGTCGAGTATAAATAAATTATTGTCTCAAACTTTCAAACAAAACTTTTAATATTCACCTGAAGACGATTGCAGAAAATCAAGTTTAAACAACAATTTTTTATTTATTTAAGGATTCTAAAAATGTAATTTTAACAAAACAAGCTTGAATCATATTTTTTCTTTTTTTACACTTATTATTTTTTATGAATTTTAAGAGTTCATTAGTCCTCTTTTTCCATAGAACCGTCCTTGGTGCGAATACTTTGTATTAAATCGCCTACACGTAAATCTTCAGATAATTTATCGTTTATATAAAGACAGACAGGTATCCATAAAACTCCTGGATATAAAATCAACAAAAACTGTGATCGAACCGTACCCAGAAAGTGTGAAGTGAATGTTAATAAACAAATGCCTTTTAATGCCGCGCTGCCACGATTAGTTAACGGCCAATTTGTTTTAACACTTAAATAATTTAAGGCCCGATTCACACTTTTCCGCGCACCTTTTTCAATAACATACCGCATTACGTATTTATTATATTTTTCAAAAGTTGTTTGAAAGGTGGTTTTATATGTTGTACCTGGTAATATCTTATTATTATTATTATTTATATTATTATTAATATTATCATTAAACACTTAGCCAACACCGTTAAGTAAATCTTACGTAAAAGTTACTTTGTTACATAAATTCTAGTTAAAGTAAAAAGTACCTTACATGTTCTGCATAATGCCATACACAAAGTTCCCTATTTTTTACAGAAGTAGAAACATAACTCATGTTATGTAAATATTACGTAAATTTCATGAAAACCCTTTTTTATGTAATTTTTTTTACTTAAGATTTACGTAAATACTATGTTAATGTAGCAGATGTGTTTGCTGGGCAACAGCGCAGACAATATGCATAACCTTTTTGCCATGTAACTGTGAGATACTACCAGGTGGACCATAAAAAATGGCACTAAATATTTTTCCCTATTACTTCTACAGTACTTAACCGATTTAAACAAAATGTCCGTCATTTGTTAGGTAATAGATGTAGCTTTACAACAAATGAAAATTTGTGTCTACCATTTTTAATTCTAAGATGGCGGACTCTATCAAAGGACGCCTTCCCATGATGGTCGTTATTTCTCGTCATGCAAATTTTCTTTAAATAAAATCTTAACTTTCCAAAAGCCTTTACTTTGCCGCTTTTCTGACGATTCGTCCAAACTCAGCAAAGTATTTTTGTTCTTATTTCTTTAATTTTCACCCGATTGTGATAGAGCAAACAGAGTTGTGTTTAAAATAAAGTACATTCTGATACTTTTTAAAATCCAAGATGGCAGACTTAATTAAAGATGTTGCTTTTTTGACGCTCGTTATTTCTGGTGATACGAAAATAAAAGCCTTCTCTTTGCTTCTTTTACCGGGTCACCAACCATTATTATCGGTTAATGGAATTTTGAGTAAAACACCAAGGCTTAACAAATCGTCCAAACTCAACCATCAGTGTTTTTGCTCTAGTTTCTTTGTTTTTTATCCAATTTTGATAAAACGACCACCATTGTATTTGAAATACAGTACATTGGTGATGGCTTGTTAAAAGCAGCAAAGTAAAAGCTTTTGGAAAATTAAGATTTTATTTATTTTTTAAATTCGTATGACCAGAAATAACGACCGTCATTGGAAGCCTTCTTTGATAGAGTCCGCCGTCTTGGAATTAAAAATGGTAGACATACATTTTCACCTGTTGTAAAACTACATCTATTACCTAACAAATGAAGGACACTTTGTTTAAATTGGTTAAGTACTGTAGAAGTAACAGGGAAAAACATTTTGTGCCATTTTTATGGCCCACCCGGTATAATAACGGCCCTGCCTTTGCATTTTCCAAAAAAAAAGTCGTATCGGCCTGGAAAAAATGCAGAGCAAAGAGCTCTTCTTTGGCTTTTGCCCAGGGAAATAATTAAGAGAACAATCGATCTGTGCCAGTTTCAGTGTCTCACTTTTTTCTTAATATAATTTTTTAGTAAGTTCTAATAATAGTGACGATGATTTCAATTCTAAATGATTTAAAGTGACAAGCGAAGGCAATAACACACACCCACACAAGTGACATATACAAGCATTTTAAATGAAGATATTGGCAATTCAGAAATAAGCAAAAATAAAAATAAACATTAACGATAATATATTGTAAATAATTGCGAATAGTGGCAATAAATTAATTTGTTGATTATCATTTTTCAGTTTATATTTAGATTTAATGTCTTGTTAACACGTTGCTTAGAGCTAATAAAAATGAGACGGTCATAAAGATATAATGATTTTATGGAGCAAAAAGATAAGTATTTTAAAAATAAATATTCCTCCCAAATGTTATTAGTCAAAATCCGGAAATTTTGAGAACCAATATACCGAAGTCCTTCTTCAGTTCTTTCTTTACATTGTAACCCTTCAACGTCTTTCTCAGACTCTGTCCTCGTCGACCTCTTGTCTTTCGATAAAGACACAATTACACCGAAACGACCTTCTGAGATCATTCGAGTATTTCATATTGATATTGATACGCGATAACATGGTATTGGGTACACGGGACCAATACCCAACCAGGCGGTTTTGTGTTATCAAAGACAGACGCCGTTTGGAGGTGTGAAGTATCGAATAATATTGAATTTGTACGCCGTGACCAATAAGCAGCCTTGTTGTTTACTTATTTCGATGCCTCATTGGTCGAGAAATAATATGGGTCTACCAAATTGTCAAAAATCTCAAAATAGATTCATATATAGTAAATAATTAAAATATTTTCAATTGCTACATAATTTTCTAAACGAAATTTAGGTAGGGGTCGCGATTCTTCAGAAACCCCAGAAAATCTCACCTAGTCTCCCAATTAAAATAAAAACACTTAATATTTATCCTAACTTTGTAAGAGAAACTGTGTCATTTTTGTCTAGTTTTACGGCGGAGCTTTTTTGACAATGTTTCCTCGGTATGATGGAATTGATGGAGTTGGTGTTTTACTGGAGGGGGGGGGGGGTTCAGCGATGCTGTAAAAGAATTTGTGTGACTTTTCTGAACACTGACGTCGATATATTCAATGCCTATCTATGGTTTTGTATGTTAAAAGTTTTAAAGGTTTGTGTACACACAAAAATAAGATTAATAAAAGCATTTTTAAATAAAAAAAGGGTTTGTCACAAGAACTGCCTACAAAAATTAAAATTGACGCATTTTTTATTTACTGGAACAGTGTTAAGAATCTAAATTTTAAGGAATATTAGCAAATAAGTCCTGACAAAAAAGCAGTAAGTGGAAACTTGTGTTTAAAAATCGTCAGATTTTTTGTAAGGGCGAGATTTTCTGACGGTTTTTGAAGAATTACGACCTAGGTATCAAAATACCAATTACGAAATCTAGTATCAAAAAAATTAAAACAACTGTTCCTATAAGCAAGCAGGAGGAAGTTTTTTACCCGTTTTTGATTTTTTGTAGAATTCATTCCTAGAAGGGAGTAAAATTGACCTCTAAAACTTTGCCCTCACAGTTCCCTGTAGATCACACGAGGCAAGGCAAAATAAAGACTAAGATTTTTTTGCCTGTTTTTCACTTTAGTAAACCATCCTGCAAAATTTGGACAAAATTTGTTTTCACCCTGAAAGGATGGGGCCAAAATTGCGATAGCAGTGTTGTAAGATTGTCTCGTTGTAGACTGGAACATTTTCTATCCTCTGTGTTTTTTGTGAGTTTCTTTTTTTTAGAAAAAAACGGTCAAAGATTGCTGTAAATCTCTTTTAAATGGAAGTGTTGTGGACCTGTATGCACAAATAACCAAAATCCCAACAAACACATGTGTTACATTAACATACTATTTACGTAAATCTAAAGTCAAAAAATTTACATAAAAAGGTGTTCATAAAATTTACGTAATATTTAAATAACATAACTTATGTTTCTTTAATTACATTATATTTACGTAATAAGAAGGGAACATACATTGTTACATTCCAATACGTAATATTTATATAACATTTATGTTATAAATTTATATAGTAGTTACATAAAGACTACGTTATTTACGTGACGTCAAGTTTACCTAGATGTTACTTGTAATAGATATAAATATTATGTAAAAAAATTACTTCAATTTTACCTTTCGATTTACTTTCTAGTAACTTTTTAATCGATATCTGCCGTTTCCCAGTTTTGTTGTTGCCATGTATTCTATACGTTATTTTAATTACATATTATTTACGTAAAAAGTAGGGAACTTTGTGCATGGCGTTATGCGGTTACTTGTTATGTTGTGACTTTCAGTTTACCCAGAATTTATGTAACAAAGTAATCATGTGTTGTAAGTTTTACGTAATATTTACGTAACTGTGTTGGCTGGGATACGCGGCACAAAGCATGGTAAAGAAGGCTACCTTCACAGCACAATTTAAAAACGTTAAACTTTTGCAATGAAATTATTTTGTAGGAAATGTAAAAACATAATCGCCCTATGTATAGGTACTCACACAAATTTTTAATGTGTATTTAACTGTTCTTAAATTCTCAGTTTATTTACCCGAAAACCTGGTTTATCTGTCGTCACGTTGTCTTGTCGAGTTTAATACAGAGATATACAAGATCGGTAGTATGAGCTACGAGATACTGGGCTGCGTTCAGAATGCCGACACCAGTGTAAAAAACGCACCGGTGCGTGGTGTGTCGCCGTTCAGGGGTGCATTCAGATGGAAAAGTCCGGGTGAAGTCCGGCTCAGAGCGTTACTCGATAGAGAGTGCACTCCGAGTGTGCCCGGCGATTCGTCCAATATGAACGGACAAGACGCATTATCATAACCTCACTCTTAAGATATTAAATTTATTTGTAATTATGGAAAAAGTAATAGCACATGTGCTTATAAATGAAGAACTACTCGTTGAGGATGATTTCTTCACCTTTACCACTTTTTCAGTCACTTCACCACTCTTGAATATTCCATCTAGAACAAAAATGAATTATGAGAATGTGTACTGATTCTTTCTATTGCCAAAAACTAGACTTCAAATTTAAAAAACACAAATACAAAAATTATTGTCTCTAAAATAAGGTTAGAAATGGTTGTGCATTTGATCTGCGCATGCGGGACAAATTTTATCAACCTATTTCGTGGGGTGCGAAAATGCGCGTCCGGTAAAAATCTACCGACAATCTAAACAGCCCGGTAAATTTTAACCAGATCAATCTAAACGGACAGGGCGCTCCGGACGCCACCCGACGTTCAATCTGAACGCACCCCAGGAATACGAAAATGACCGGTGCATCTCATTTTCGTCGTTCAGGACCGGTTTTCTCGTAATACGTAACGTTTTGAAGTCGCTAAGCGAAACGAATAGCGAACAGCGCGCTCAGCGGCACACTGACCGACGACTTCTCGTATTCGCTCTGCCGAACGCGCTGCCCTACGAGCAGACAGAATCAAATTCGCTTAGCACATCTTGGCATCACCAAATTTTGCATTTTTATTTCTTGTTAGTCTTGTCGCTCCTTTTCTTTTTCTATGTGTAAGAAAGAGACCATTGCGTGATCGATTTCGATCCGTAGTTCAGAAAGGGTAAATCAAATGGTGACTTGCACAAGTGCATGTTGATCCTTTAAAAAATTACTTGATGGTTTGATTTAGCTCAGTTAAACCCGCCCTTTGACCCTGTGATATAAACTAGTAGCACGTTCCCGCACAGTGTGCGGGAAAATGTGTACCCCGAGACTTACCCGCACACCTACAAAAAAATTCCGCACTCAGTGCGGGAAAGTTTAAATTTATTCCGGCACTCAGTCAGGGAAAGTGGTGTTTCCGGCACGGTCGTATATTCATATTGTAGCATTTATGGTTAAAATGATTTCACAATAGTAACTCATATATCTAGTAAGTTATACCTTTTAATTATAGTGAACATGCGTTTTCTACATTTTAAGAAACAGAAAATAAAACCCTAAGGTATTTTTTACCCAAAAAATAACCTAACCAATTCAACAACAAACACAGAATTCATACATCCACAAGAGAAACCTCGCGCGTGGAAAAATGTATGTTTTCATGGAACTGTTAAATTAAAAAAAAGGAAATAGTAATTTTTAGTACATTTATGAATAAATAAAATGACAAGAGATAAAAAACATAAAAATGGTAATTAATGGGAAAAATGTGATATTTCAGAAAAGTTAAGAAAATATAGACGAAAACACAGAAATAAAGGTAGTTACCTATATTGTTTGCTAATTATTTTTTATATCAATTAAGCTATTTATTTCATGTTTGCTAATTTCATATTTTATGAAAGCTTTTAGTTTATTTTTGAAAGAAAACAATTAATGTGGGCAGGAGCCTAACAAAACCAGATATTTTGTGGTACACATCCAATGAAAGATACAAAAAGCACCTCTGACCAATGGCTTTTTTTACCCTTGGTTTTACAGAATTTTGATTGCTTCTATTTCTAGTATTATACGGATGCTCAATTATTTCGATGTCGATTTTGATAAGAAAAGTTTTTGTTGCAATTTTTTGGAAAAAAAAGTTGTCTTACATCGAGCATCAAATAGTAAGGTTGATGTGTACGTGTTTGTCACCCGTCCCCAAGCTACTAATAAGATATTTTCATTTTTCTAATTATTAATAAAAACGCAAACTGAAAAAACTACTATATTTTCTGCAGCACTCTACAAAGTATTGTAGGGTAGGAAAATCGTACGCGTGGAGGGCAAAACATCTGGCAAATGGTAGGTGTTTCTCAAACGGTCGCCACGCGCTGAGCGCACTTCGTCGACGCCTTGCGTTCAATATACGTGAATACCATTTTTGTTACTTTGGTCACGTGGTATGCGCATATTACGTTATCATACGGTCAGCGAGTACGAAACGCCGAGCGTATTTAGTTACGAGAATACCGGTCCAGGAAAGGTGGTGTGTCCACTGGTGCGTTTATAGCGTCATTAGCAAGGCCACTAACATGCGGCAATAAGGGTCAAAATTGCACATATTTATTTCTATTTTAGTGAGCTTATTACACCACACCGTCACCCCAGTTTCGACTTGGGCGATGGTTGGTGTGCTTGAATGAGGTTATAATATGGTGAAATTTGGATAATTTTTAACGACAAGACTGTTTAAAAATTTTATTTTATTCAATTTCTTTAACTAACCCTGTATAATATATGGTTTTTTCATGATTTTTCTTCTAGAGTCGTTTTGAAGCCAATACACCTAACAAGTATAGGAAGTAAAAAAGAAACGTGACTTTTTTTTATTTTTCTTTCTAATGTGATGTCTTATTAGTCTAGTATATAGGAGGTCTCAAAAAGTTCTTGCTGATACTTGATCATTTTCAAAATTTTTGAATGTTTTATGTAGCTTTCCAATGAACTCATATCTAAATGATCCGTTAAAAAATAAAAAAGTAGTGGGGGTTTTATAAACTATCCAACATTTTTCTGTTCACTTGTAGCATAAATACATGCCTTTTTTGGGTCATTGGATAATCCATCATTCGAAAATAAGAGAGGACAAAAAGCCTATTTTTACATTTTTCTACCCACTTGTAGCGCAAAAAAAATATATTTTTTGGGTCATTTCTTATTAGATCATGTCACATAGGAAAAGAAACCCCAGAAATCAACCCAACTTTCAAAAATAAGAGGAAACAAAAAACCTATTTTATCATTTATCCCAACATCCCCTTGCTTTGTTTTTGTAAATTAGCTGACATTAGAAAGGTTCGGGCCAAAAGGTTCGGGGTTCGGGTTAAAAGATTCGTGATCTCGGACAAAATTTGCTGAAAACAATATTTGGAATAAAATAAAAATTAGAAAAATTATTTACCGTAAATCATTGAACTGAATTGTAATATAAAAATTAAATTTTAAAACCTTTCCGACGGAAAAACAATTTGATAAAAAATAATGAGGATTACTTTATTTCTTTTTGTGGGGTTTGGTGATGGGGTTTGGTGGTGGGGTTTGATTATAAAACCTAAACACTTAATTAACGAAAACCAAAAAATTGTAAAGCATAGCAACAATTAGGTACAAACTTATTTCTACCAACCTCACAACCTACTACCCAGCAAATATTCACTTTCAAAAATTTCCAGGAAATCTTGCGAAAATTTGCCGGAATGTTCGTGGAAAATGTTCGCTGCAAATATTCGTTGCAAATGTTCGAGTGTTCGGGCAAACGTTCTTCGAAAAAGGTTCGCCAGATTTGACCCGAATTTTTGGACGAACCTATTCGCTCTGTGTAAATACGCCTTTATAGGTGGTGTGAACACTTGCGGCCACACCGAGTGCGAGCACTCACACCATGGTGTGGGCTTTCTGAACGTAACCCTGCGCTAGCGCCATTTTGACTAAGTCAAAGTCTTAGATTAAATATTAATAATTAAGTTACATTGTTTTACTCACGACTAACGAATAATACTAATTTTATGACCATCTCAACACGATTTTAATGGCTCATTTATGGACTTGGGATAAAGTACTCTTAGTTAGTCCGCACCAAATCAGCAACTACTATATTGTACACTTCTGGCCACATAAAATGCGTGCAGCAGAAGTCCGGTGCAGGTCTGTTGAATTTAAGTTTTGCTAATTGCGTTGCTTATTTTAATTGACTTTGACGTTTTCGAATTTCAGGTTAGATGTTTTGACATTGTAAACACAAATTAAAATAAAGAGACTGGCCACACTTTTCTATAAGACTAAATATACTAATGAATAAAATAATTTTTTTAAATTATTCAACATTTTATTATAAAAACTTATTGTTAAAGTTCATTGTGGACGAAAGAAAGACCACAATTGTGCGAATAAGAAAAAAGTATCAAGAAGAAGGGACTGTTTGGCGAAAGGAAAACAATAACTTAATCATAGTAAGCGCACCTCTGCAGGATCGGTAAACTTGAGTAATCAAGTCTTTGCAGACAACCAAAAATGTTCAAAATCAAAAATAAATTATTAAAAAAAAACACTACGTATATTCTTAAAAAAAAAAACAAGAAAACGTTTCTTCAGTAGCGCCTCGATAATGCTTGCCAGTCTTCGTGGCATGGAATCTGCTAAATTTTGAAATAAATTTAAATTTGATCTCTAATTATGAGCTCCATTAAGTTGGAATTTCTGGGAAAAATATTCATTTATGTTAACTTTTTTGCTATAAGGCCCCACACATTTTCCACGGGATTGGCGTCAGGCTAGGAGTTTTTTCCGGCGATGGCCAAACCTCGATGTTGTGTTGCTGGAACCACTGTTTAGAAATGCGTGCGGTATGGATAGGACAGTTATCCTGTTAATACACAAAACCTTCTGGATGAAGAATGGTTGTTTCTAGAAGCATAACATTTTTCATCATATCAACATAAACCTCAGCAGTAAATCTTCCATGGATTCTAAAAAGAGCCCCATGTCCTCTCGCCGATATCCAACTCCACACAGTCAGGGAAAATCTTCCAGCCCGGTCTTCATTCCCAGCAATATATTTTTCGAGATAGCGTATTCATGGCGGGCGATATACCAAAATTGGTTTGCTGTCATTGTGGGACTGAAAGATTTTTTCATCCGTGAAGATCACCCGTTGCCAAATTCTTCTTCTTGTAGTGAATAGCTTAGAGCAAAAATTAACCTGGCTTGCTTCTTTTCCGCACTAAGTAAGAGTAAGATCCAGGAAAATATGCCTCAATTTTCGTAGCTTTGTTTCGCTTCCTAAAAATTAAATCTAATCTGATAAAAATTTCGATTGAAAGCGCTTTTTACCCGTGTTATCCATTCTCTGGAATCATATATCGCGAACAGATAGCTTCTTTCAAAACGCTCATCAAAATATAAGAAGCCTTAAAATTTATGGTGTTTGTTGTTTTATCAAGAAGAGAGTAGAGGTAAATTTTATGGGATTTTTATATGTTCGGATTTTACTATTATATTATCAAGATGGGCGAGGCAGCGAACGTCTTCATCAAAATATTTATGAATCGCTCATATACCCTGTGGAAAAACGGAACAAAAATAAGACCAAAGAGAACAGAAAATAAGTCGAAATGCTGAGAAATTTTACTTTATTTAAAAATTACGTCTTTATCAGGTGAGGGTGCCAGGGAAAAGAGGATTGGTCGGAGGTGACAGCTTGGGATGTCAAAAATGGTGTAGGAAATCAGGTTTGCCAACTTACTTCTAGTAGTTCATGCGCACATCATGAAAGCGGTCTGTATCGACTGTTTAACTGCGATTTACTTAACCCGAGGTTTAAGTTAACAATACTGATCCGATGTTTCTTAAATAGTAGTTTACTAACAAGCACGTTATAATGGTCATTAAACGCGAAGGTGAAGTTTGAGCGTGTAATGATCATAACATGCGAGTTACTGTACTATACTTTACCTGCGACCAATGAAAATGTCATCATAAATATCAGAAATTATTAAAAATATCAAACGCGAACACTCTTAGGTCAACAACCTTCATAACCTGAAGTTTCAATGACGTTCTATCTAAAACACCGGCGTATACAAGGGGGGGGGGTTAATGAGGGTAATTAACCCCCCCCCCCCAAGATCCTAGGTATTGGATTAAAAATCGCATCGCAAACTAATAAAACTGTTAGATAAGAGCTCAAGATTTTTATTTAATAATGGACAAACAAGATACATTTTTTGCGATACACTTTAAAGTATCTTGTTGAAACCAATGTCCATTTCTTTAAAAAAAAAACTTCGCCAGCGGCAGCTCGGTGCAACTTCTGGTCCACTTCATATGACTTTTATTTTTATAAAATTTTCAATTGCGGTGTCATTTTTTGCATTATTTTACAATATTTGTCGAAAATTTTTGCGGCGCATATTTATCATAATTTTACATTATTTTAAAAGATTTTTTTTTTTTTATTCTCTCCTCTTCTTGATGCCCCTCTACCTAGCTTCGGCCAAGCTCAAGCCCCCTCCAGTAGTTTACATTCTTTTAAATGCCCCAACTATAAAAGCAATACGCTTTTTTATAAGACGATTGCATTCCAGTTCCACTTTGACTTCTACGGAAAGCGGCATGCCAACAATCGCAGCAAAAGTGTTTATTGTCCAACCAGTGGCGGTCCGAGGGGAGGGCTCCAGAAAAAAGTAGACAACAACAACAAAGATGCTGGTGGTAATAACCCTGAAGAAAAAAAAACGAGAAATTGCAGAACGTTCCTTTAAATACATTCTAGAATCCCTTCACAATATTTTGGGACAGTTTGACCTTCAATCCGTCAAACCAATAATATACAAACGCATGACGAACTTACCGCGAAAACCATTGAAAATACAGAACGGTTTTATACATTTTTTATTTATAAACAAGTGTTAGACAAAATCAATTCGGACATAAAAAAGTATTTTTGACCTGAACATATTCATACGAAGTTTAACATGAAGCCAAAATCAAGGCAAAATTAACTAAAGTTGTTTCTAAATACTTGCTACGTTTTCATGGGAATTGAGTTCGTTCTGAAAACGATTTCAATCCGATACCGTCCTTGAAAACGCCTGTTTTTCCAGTATTTAAATCGATTTCAATCTAGATCCGACCCTGAAAATTTTTAGGCTTGGATCAAGATTGTATTGAGATCGAAATACCGATTTTCCATGAAAACGGGGATTGAGTTTACACATGCGTATTGCGTCGGGTTACCAGACAGCCGCCAAAATATATTTTATTGCTCTCACTCTTTTTTAGAGAGAGAGAGAAATAGAAGTGAAACTGTGGAACCGGCATTCTAAAATTTGGTGGAGTGTATAGAAAACAGAAGATTAATAACATAACCTTCCACCTGGAAACAGAGTAGTAATTAAAAATAAAAAAAAATGTGCGGCAAGGGCCAACATCATATTTTGAATAAAATTCATTTAAAAAAAGTACAAAAACTCAAAAATGAATATTTGACAACTATGACATATGTCAGCTGCCAAATATCAAAATTTGAAAACCGTTTTCAAATCGATTTGAAAACCTGTCATGAAAACTCATGAAAAAAAAGTTTTCAAAACATATTGCAAACGCATTCAATATCCATGAAAACATAGCAACTATAAACTGTTTTGTTAATCCAAAACACAAATTCTTGAACTTTTATTGTTTATTGGAAGAAGTCAGTATTTGGAAACAATATTGGTCAGAAGTAGGGAAAAGCTTAAAGTGTGGCAATATTTTTTCGTTGATTAGAACATTCTTGGATGTTTGCCAGTAAGTAATGCCTCGTCAGAAAGAAGCTTCTCATGCCTCAGAAGATTGAAAACATAAGTCCTTAAAAACACTATGACGGAAATTCGTCTGATGAGCTTAGCATTGGTGCATATCAACAGACATATTGAAATTGACATTGAGCGAGTCATTGACCGGTTTGCCCAAAAAACTGGAAATTATTTTTTTTTTTTGAGGTGGGCTTTGATATCTGGTGTTTGAGATATGCGATATAAAAGGTAATGTTTCAACAAAAAGCTTTTTAGACCTCAAAGTATTTAGCTGTTAGGTTTTGTTTGTGGTTTGTTAACTCCTCCCTACTTTGGCTTTAAATTTTTATTTGCGGCATTGCATTTGTAGTGTCATTTTCTTAAAAATTTTCGCCTGCTGCACTTTGAAACCATTGATATATTTAAAATTTTAGTTTAATTTCAAATAAAAAAACGCATTATTTAGAGCAATTTTCTTTAAAATTTTCGTCTGCGACGCTATAATACCGTTGATATTTACGATTTTAGTATATTTTGACTCAAATATTACAGTTTTAATGTAATTTTCTCAAAAATTTTCTTAAACATTTTTTTAAATAAAAAATGTATGAAATAAACGACTTTAGATCTGAGTACCCCCTCCCTAGATTTGAGACCAAATCTTCGCTTGTAGTTACTAAGTTTTGTTTTGCATATATTGATATGTTCCTCATAAAAGCTATGCTTTTATTCTATTTTTTTTTCGTATCGAAACCACCCTCCCCCCCTTTTCAAATGGCTGGGACCGCCACTGGTCGAAGAAATTGTGAACTTATACAATAAATTACCCGCCCCCCCCAACATCAAAACAAAACTAAGGGACTTTTCATATATATTTTTAAAAACAAGCTTTTTTCTTAAGAATCCGTAATATGTCAATTTACCGGAAGTTATTTTTGGTTCGGTATTAAAATTATATTGTCTCCGACCAAGCTCCACCCTCTTAATGAATGGCGGCACAATTAGCATCCAAAAAGATACTTTTTTGTAAACGATCTAATTATGTGAAATTTGACTTCCTCTGTCTCTTTCGGTTCTGGAGATATTGGGGTGGACTCCGATTTAAGACACCCTGTATAATGTTGATTATTTTCCGTTTTTACACAGACATATCAATCTAAAGGGAAATGTTTGACTTTGGCTGCCACGTCTTCACCACGCTAAACAGAAACCGCACTCGACGGAGTGAGAAAAATTACTCATTGAATGAGATTGGTCACCAATTAATCAAACTTCAAATTTGTTAGTACAGGTGCCGAAGTAGTAAAAGTAGCAATAATAGTAGTAGAAGTGATATAATCAAGTCAAGTCAAGTCAAACACAGCTTTATTTTTTTATAAGATCAGAAATCTCGTAAACAAAGTATAAAAAACAAAAAAATAATTAAAAAATTAATTACAAAAAAATACAGTAATTATAAAAAAAACCATTAAATATACATATTAAATTAATAAGAGAAAAAAAATCATAAAATTAGTAAAAGAAAAATACAGAAAACATGCAGGAAAAAATACAATAAACATTAAATAAATAAACGTTTCACACAACATTTTCCACATAAAAGTGACAAAAAAAATAGTAAATAACAACAGAAAAAGTTCCTCGCGATCTAGTTTAAGCAAACTGTTAAAAGTTGACAGCATCTTCATAATATTCGTTATTGTCGTAATATGAATGAGATTTTATAAAAGTGGTCACTATTTTTCTAAACTTGCTTTGATCCCTTATTGTTCTAACAATTAATGGAAGGTGATTATACAATTTCTTGCCCTCATAAATAAGTGAATTTTTTGTCAGAGTAAGTCTGGGTATACGTAAAGCAACATGGTGATGTATAAAGGAGTAAAAACACTGTTCTTGTACTTCTTGTGTATTAAACAAACAGTTTCTAAAATAAAAATAGCCGTCAACCTTAAGATCTCCATCTTTACAAAAAGGGGTTTACAATGTTCTTTCGGGCCTACTCCATTTTCCACTCTTTTGTGTTTTGAAAATCGAATTAACCAGAGTTTTTGAACAAAACCCCCAAACGCAATTCCATATCTTGCTCTTGATTCAAATAAAGAATGATGGGATATGATTAATACATGTAAACTAAACTATAAGTTAAGGTAAACTGTAAACTACATTGACCTAACCTACTACTATATAATAACACACCTTGGGCTGGCACAAGCTTTACTAATACGTCGCCAGAAGCTGTGGGAGAGATGTTACTTTGATAAGTTTCTATGAGATTGTTTAAGGCATTGCTTATAAAAGCCTACAAGATTTCATAAGCTAAAAAATATAGATGATGTGATTATAGTGTTTTTTTAAGGTTTTATAAGTTCAGGTGGGCGAGAAAAATTTTTTACGACTTAATATTTGTTTCAAAGGGCATATAAGTTAGGGCAGCTAGGATCTCATTATTTTAATAAGTTTCTGTGAGATTTTCTGAGTCTTTTTTGATATTTTATAAGATTTCATGAGTTAAAAAAATAGTATTTACTGTTAGATTATCAGAATCAGATAAAAAACAGATGTATGGCACCACACAAAATCTTACCAAAATGAAAGACATAACTACTAAATTATTACAAACTTTTAATAAATCTAAAATATTTGACTTACGAAAGCTTATAAACCTTATGAAAACCGATAAAAATCCGTTGTGTTTTTTTATGATTTTTAATGCGGTTTTTTTGGCAGGACACCTGTTTGCTTTTTTAAAAAAAGTGAGGTTAAATTGCCAATTTTGAAGTAGCTACCATAAAAATGATCACCCAACAAAACTCAAAGTAAGACAGCTCCCGAACTAAACACCAGATTTATAAGATAAATCTTTATTTTGACGTGCCTGTAAAAACAAATAATTTGTCTAAGATTTTCGAGGAGCTCACTATGTTTTGGTGTAAAGTAAGTAGCACGTTTTGTTTAGATTACCTATAGAGAATGAAATTCTTCTATAAGTTAACATTTTTCTCAATTTTTCTTTTTGTTGAAATATTATAATTATTTATGGGCATTCTTTACAGCAGTGGTGTACCTACTAAGTTGCACCCTTGTGGTACTCCGGTATTAAGTTTATTTCCTACTAGCCGCAAATGACTACCAATTTGTCATAGTAAAAAGTTCGATTGGTTGATGGACTAGTTAGTGATATAACTAGGCTAATTTTGTATTTTGTTTAAAAAAAAGTACTTTTGTGTACTTTTAAATCAATTGAGCTGCAGTGGAAAAGCTCACAATTGGGGATTAACTCAAATAATAGTTAGTTAGCTTAAATATACGCCTTACCCAAGCCAAACAAGTAAGCAACATCTATAATCTAACCAGCCATGGAAATACGTAAACAAAAGACATTGGTTTAGCTCCGACCTTTTGCACATGCGCATAATTTATTCGATTCGAGGAGTTTCGGTCAGTTTCGACCGACTTCACGGGCTACGTCATACATCTTCAATCAAGGCGAGGCCATTTTTGTTTTTATTTGTTTTGATTCCGTGTTTTCATTTGTGATGCGCGTATTTTTTACTGTCAAGAATGAGAAAAAACTAAGCTAAAAGAGGCGGCTGCGTAAAAAAGACATGCTCAGTTTATGGAGAACATCGGTCAACATTAAGAGGAGCGATGGGATAATGTTTCTTCCTCAGTGGCACAGATTTATATTTTTTCCTTCGAAAAAAATACAAAAAACCTGGATTTTTGAAAAAAGAACATGACACAACAACGCCGGGCATGTGCAGAACAGCGTTACAAAGCCAAACAAGAAAATAGAGACAAAGTAGACGGACACCTTGCTTACAATTTCATGCATGCTGAAAGAATTAGAAGAGCGTATATTTAGACTAATAGATATACAGGGTGTCCTAAAAATCCGAGTGCACCCCACCGACCGCTGGATGCTAATTGTGACGCCATTCATTAAGGGGACGGAGCTAGGGCGGAGTCAATACATTTTTTAAGTAAGATACCTTGTTCCAAAAATACCTAATATGTTACCTTTTTACAAGCTTTTATTGTAAGTAACTATCTATGTAACGAGATATGTTTGTTCGGGTGGAATCTTGCAAGTTAATTTTGACCAACTTCCCGACATCCGATCGGCTTCAAAATTGGCATGCTTATATAGTTGCGGTGACAACATAAGACTATATTGAAATTGACAGCTCCCCCCTACTCGAAGGGGCTGGAGGGGGGTACAGTTGAAGTACAACGGATTTTGAAAATTTAATATGGCGGATTTAAGATGGACGGTTTTTGGCCGTCTTTTGCTATGTCATTAATTATTAGGCACTCCTCCCCCTATGAGGGGAATGGAGGGGGGAAAACATCTAAGTTTGTCCGATTTCAACCAAAATTGGTATACGAGGGCGTTTGGGGATAAGGAATACGAATTTTTGATCATATTTTGAAAATTCAATATGGCGGATTCAAGATGGATTCAGGATGGACTTATCCACATCCGATTGTGTTCAAATTTGGTATGCGTTTATAGTTCCGATAAAAATATACAATAATATGGTATTCTCAGGTATCCACCTCCCTCTAACGAGGGAAGTGAAGGGGAAAAAAGATTTAGTTTCTTAGATTTTAATCAAAATTGGGGGTTTTTAAGGAGGGGGATTATGAATTTTTTATTAGATTTGAAAATTTCAATATGGCGGATTCAAAATGGACGATTAAGGTTGCAAATCTAAAAATTAAGGGTGTGTGTTTAATATACTTCCCTGTAACGAGGGAAGTGGAGGAGGGAAAAGATTTGTTCGATTTAAATCAAAATTGGCACACAGTGGTTTTTCGGAAACGGGATATGAATTTTTTATTAGATTTGAAAATTTCGATATGGCGGTTTCAAAATTGATGATTTAGGGTACAAATCTAAAAATAATAAAAAATAAGCTTTATTTAAAAAATCTTTTAAAGGACAAACTTTTATTAAATGCACTTAAAAGTAGAAAATAATTTTTTATTTTCCTTATGCCATAATAAAAGCGATGGGCGCATATTAAAAATTTTCACTTTACGGTGACAAAGAGAGAACTAGAAAAGAATAACTAAATTATTCTTCTATTCGAATGATAAACATAATGCTTTCGTCTAAAGGAGCTGAGAACGGATGAGATTGCCTTGCTTGCCAAGGCTTTGAAAATGTCCTTAGGTTATAGAATTATACAACTATTTCTACCTACCTAAAGTTAAAATTTTTAATTTGCACCCATCACTTTTATTATGGTATAAGAAAGATAAAAAATTATTTTCTACCTTAAAGTGCATTTAATAAAAGCTTGTTCTTGAAATTTTTTTTTTAATAAAAATTTATTTTCCCTAACGGTCTGTAAATAAAATGACAAAACCTTTTAAATAAGAGCAATGTTTTAGACAAAGAATCATCGAATATCTGTTTTCTTGTTTAACTCATTGATCCTATGGAGATGAATTTTCCATTTTATTTAAAAACCGTTAAAGAAAAAGGTTACATAATAGGTATTTTTGGAAGCAGAATACAGGGTGTCTCATTTAAAAAAACCATCGTCGCCGCCCTAGCTCCGCCTTCTTAATGACGGATGAGATGGTTAGCAACCAAAAAGATACTTTTTTGTAAACCATCTAATTATGTAAAATTTTACTTCTCTGCCTCTTTTGGTTTTGGAGATGTTAGGGTGGACTCGAACTTTTGGGACAGCCTCTATGGTTAAAAGCATGTTAAGAAGCAAGATTGGTAAAGGGGAAAGGATTGCCTATTCCCGCGCTTTAGAAATTATATACAACTTTATGGACCAATGAGGTACATCCAATATAAAAGCAAGCAATATGACTTAAATAATTTCGATCTTGCCCGTGTATGTACCAAGTCTGTTTATTGGGTACCAAAAGATTAAGTGAATAAAAAACTTTGGGTACTAATAAGGAAACCAACCCTAAAGTAGCGACGCATAAATAATCTTACATAATACCACAATAAATTAAACATAATAGTTTAAAAACAACGTTCTCCTGAAAAATATGATCCAAAACATCTTTGTTAAATGTATTTAGTTCTGGCCACACAATAGTTTTTTATCTCTTTATCAGAATTTTGATAAGAGTTAGACGAAAAGGTGAGGCTGTAAATTTAGTGGCCGCGTGTGTGGGAAAGAAGTTAAAAAGTTTTAATTAAAGAGTTTTACAAAATTCGCTCAAAAAAGCAAGTTTACCAAAGACACAGAAAGTAACTTTAATGAGGTTGTAGTAATTCAGTATTGACTTTGTTGTAAATAATGGTTTATACCGCTACTTACACTAATATCAACATATTATAGAAGATATAATTACATAACTTAATTCAAGTTCGCCTATTAGTCTACTACTTAATGATTCTTATGAAACACTCCTGGCTATTGTCTTACAAAATCAGATATACTTGAACAAAATTGAATCATTTAAAATATTAATAGATCATTCTAAAGAGATACTTATTACTTTAATGATTTAAAGGTAGGTAATAAAATAGACAAATTTGCCCTATTTTAAAGGCTTGCGAACGAACTTACATATCAGACTTTCAAGTATTACTTTAACATGCCAAAATTGACGTAAAGTTCAACGCATGCTTTTTTATGAGCAGAGTGCTTTGACTTGAATAAATATAAATTTTAGGAATTAAATGTTACCTAATAATAACGTTTATTGCATGCGAAAACTCATTTATCTTCTCCCATTAGCATCTGCGCTAAATATCGCCATTAAAAATAGGTCCCCATGGCATAATTGACAAGAAAAATTAGTCGGCTCTTTTGTCAATTAATTAGCAGCCAGTTAATCTACTTTAAACGAACCAAAGATTCTTAATGCAAGATTATTGTTGTCATCAAGCTCTCAGTTTAAATTATTATTATTGGTGATAAATATTTGAATAGTTACAACATTTAGTTTATGCTGCTTTAATAATAGTTTTATAACTGCTTCCTCTCTTCGGAGATTTCTGCCTCTTCTCTTCAACATCAAAAAAAATATATTTTAAATATCAAGCCCATAACAAATGCGTCCTTGACTCAAACCAAGGCAGAGCAGAAACTCTATTTAATATCCAAAAACCTAGCCTAGAATACTACGCAAAATGTAGTATAATAAATGCAAATACTGATCAAAATTTGAAATTCGCGATTAAAATATTGTTTGTTTCCTATTATTTGTCATAAATTTTGTTTATAAAATAGTAAAAAAAGAATATTGGTGCAAATGAGATGTTTAGGCAGACATATTTTTAGGAAATATATATTGATCTCAGTTGAGGTTTTGTAGATTTATTAGATTGTAAGTTGTGGCTATTAACTTTGTTGTATCTTAATGTACCCTTTAGAAGTTACCAAAAAAAGGTTGCTCCTTGTTCATCTCTATAGATATTGTTTTGCTTTTTGTCAAGTTCCTTGGGTGGACCGGAACCTATTCTGGGAACAACAAGGAAACAGGTACAGAGTGAGCTCAACAAATGGGCAAACAATGAAATGAAGACGTCCTGGAGGCAAGAGTGCAAACAGTCCAAGCTATTCGTGGATGATCCGAATGTAGCCAGAACTAAATGGCTCTTAGGCAAGACCTGAAAAGACATTGGACTCCTGACAGGAATGCTGATTGGGCACAATCGGCTGAACAAACATGTGACGCAAATGAGAGTAGCAGGAGATCCCGTGAATCGGCGCAGCACTTAATAGCAGGTCAAGGCAGCTGAAGTGGGGATTTTCCACGAAAGAGGGAGAACTGCTGCACTCGCTCAAATGGGCCGATATACTGAACTTCATAAAGAAGACAGGGATGCTCGGAGAGAGTGTTGCATCGGAAGTAGTTGACAGGCCCACGGGTCGCCTCTATACTACTACTACTATACTACTACTACTACTAAGTTCCTTGGAAAGTTCTTATTAAAAAAGTTTAACTACTATAAATGTAAGTTTTTGTAAATCACGAATAAATGTGTTATGAAAAATTTAAAAAAAAACTTTTACTTATGTAGAATTGTTTCCCCTCTTTTTTTTAGAATATTAAATTGCCATTTTTTTTCACATATCAGGATTTTTCCCGAAAATATAGATAAAATCCCAGTGTATAAAAAAAAATGGTGGAAATTCGGAAATGCGTTTATAAAAATTTTCAAAGCGTGGTATAACTAGGGACCCTGTGGTATAATTTCAACCTATTCCGTAGTATAATCGAAAAAGAAATAGTTGGTAACACTGGCCTGCAGATATAATATGCCGGTAGCAGTAGTATGCCTGCTTTCGTGTGCGTCGAGAGGTCATTGAACCTGCTCAATGCATCGAGTCGCGGTCGCCTCCTTTAGGCGGACATAGAAGCTATCATTGAAGTATGTTATTTGCAGATTTAAATGGCTATCGGTGTGTACATAACTTGTTTATTATTGAAGATAGAAAAAAAGTTTAAACACAAATGTTGCTTAGTGTTTTACAAATTTTGAGAAAATTTAACCAAAATTTCACAATTAAGTAAGACGATTATGTATAAATGTGTGGTGTGTGTCTTAATAATATAGGGTTTTTCAACCCTTAAACGTATAAAAAATCTCGTGAGAAATTCAACAGGTGTGGTATTGTCCATTGAAAATAAACTTCTCTTTTGATGACGTCATTGACGAATTTGCAAAAAGTGATCGAGGGATCGAATTACATACCTTACAAATAGCGTAAGTTTTCTTCTTGAAATTTAACTGCACGCCGCTGAATAATAGAAGAAAAAATTGAATGCAGAAGAGGTCCGGGTTTACGTTGGCGGAGTTGCCAAACGCTATGCGATATATGCCAGAATAATACCTTTACCCCGTCTTTGTATGTTTGAATTAATCAAGCTTTTTATTATGAGTTTGTGAATGAATTTTTCACACTTCGAGACCCTCGTAAGTCAGATGACTGTGTAAGAATTTTGAGCTATTATGCTCGGCAAGCTTATAAAACGTTCAAAGTAAACATAAAAATCTACTCAACAGAATAAAATCTCTTGTGTGTAATTGCTCTCTTAGATTGCATATTGGTGTTAAATTTCTTCATTAGCGCTGGTTTGATGCAAAGAACCGTGAGAGTGGGTAGAACGAGCTTTGACGAAAGATCCAGCGATTGGTTAGTAGTGTCTGCCTACCTTAATCCTCCCACTCCTGCTGTTACTGCACTTCCTCCAAACCTGTAAGATTTTTTTCTTTACCAGTATAATGACTTCTTTTAGTCAGTCCACAGGCTACGCATACGAGCCTCTTATATCTCTGGTTTTAAGGCCTCTTTTATATACCTCTGCCACTTCGATGTAGGTGCAATAAACTGAAGATAAAATTATTAATGCTGGATGTTATACTATGTTTTAAGAGTATTATTTATTATTATTCGTTAAGATCCATTCTTCTAAACACGATTCTGATTATTAAACTTTGATTTTATAGCTACACCACCCCTAGATGGCGTTAACCTTCCCCTAGCTTAACTTCTTTAAATTTTTTAACACAATTTTAGTATAGAATGTTAATTTTGTTAAAGTTTTACAGAAATATTTAAGTAATCCAGGAAAAAAAAACATTTAAAAGATTCTTTCTTTAATGAAAGATAAAATGGCTACAGTGATAGATTCTATAATTAACGCAACAGTGAAGATACTTTCCCGCAGTTAAGTATTCCTTAAGGTTCTTGAAACCTATAGGTGCTCATCGAGAACCGTTAGGAGCTGCCAGGACACACCTTCATTCATGAAACATGGACAAAAAGTTCCGCCAGTACTGCAACTGAAGAGAATTGCCAGAACTAGGACATAGCCATATTGGGCGTTTTATGAGAGAAACGAAGAAGTCCCAACCTCCATCCCGTGCGGTGGAGGTAAAATCATCCCCTAAAAGTACAATTTTTCAGTTTTTTTACCAGTATCTCAAAAACTATAACAATTAAAAAAAATTATCGTAACATTTTTGCAAGAAATTAAATTTTCTTTAATTTGAACTATAAGAAGTATAGGTAGATTTTATCCTTAACCTCAAATGAACCCTTAAAAAAATAATCTCAAAATAGACCAGGGGTGCGTTTGAAAATAAAAGGTGATGGTGAGGCGAGGTAATATTTATGACGTCATTAAAGGCGAGAAATCTACTGCGCAGTCTGCCCACGCGCAGAGGATTTTTTTGGCTCTGCGTTTTTTCCAGGGTATTGATTCTTGAACCGAAGGATGGTCACATGTGGGAGTGTTCTCACGAAAAAATTCCTAGTCTGTATTCTTGAACGTGCGAGGAGTGTTCTCGTCCGTCCAAAATTCGCAGGTAAACGTTCTACTGGTATGAGGCAGGAGAATGGCGCTGTAATCGCACGAAACTTGCGCAGAATGCAATGTTTGGTTGGTTAAATTTTAACCTAGCCTTTGTTGATTCGGTTTTTATTCCGTTTAACTTTTTTTTATATAAATATTGTCGGTAAAAATGATGGAGCCAGAAGAAATATGGCTCGTGAATAGAGTTATAAATTATTTAGAGGAGGCCGAGGCGGATCCGGTGCAATAAGTCGCCCCGAGATTCCAATACAAGACGAGTTGATCTTTGAAAAGCCTGGGCAACAGAAATAATGGCCATTTATGGTTGAGGGTCGAAGGGCATCAGACTTGTCCATCGACACAAAAGTAAGCAATAAATTAATATACCTAGTGCAATATATAGTGGGCTTTCACATCATATTTAATACATATTGAAACGATTGTCTCCTTTTTCTTTCATAGAGCATGTTCTTTGTTTCGACTAAGAGCGTGATATATGAAATTACAAATTGACATACTTTAACATTAACGTACCTCCAATGGATATTTAACTTTTATCGCATTTATGATCATACATGAAAAATACATTCAATGGACATCCAGTGATGTATATGTGCTCCATCAATGTATATCCATTCTATATGTTATCTATACAAAATGAATATATATTGATGAAGCTGCAACGGACATCCAAGTGTGATAAATAATCACTTCTGATGGATGTCCATTAGATACATACGGGACATATCTCAAAAACTAATTAGATATCCAATTCTCACAGTTAACAGGTATCCTTAGTTATAGGTTAACCGAGTTCAATCCTATAGGCATGGTTTATGCAGGTACTTAGTGCATAATCTTACATGTTTGTCAATTGTGCATGATGCAGCTGCACAAACTTGCTGCCAGTTAATACCTCATACTTATAAGCTCTTATTTAATTTTTTTATTTACAGGTTATGGTAGCTTTAAACTTTCTATCACATGGTTTCTACCAAGAAAGCTTTGGAAAACACGTATGCCACACATTAGGGGCTCCGAGCTGTGTCTTCGTTCTTACAAAATGTGCCTTCCATTCAAAATTCCGCCAATTCTGATGTTTATTTGACAACAAAAAGTAGAGATTTCACATGAACCATTTTGAATGTCGCTGCGATGTTTCCTGAGCTAAGTTCACTGACAGAAAAAAAAGAATCTCCACATAAGTCCAATTTTTAAAAAAAAATTATACAGTTTGCTGTATCTATAGCCAAGTTTTATGTGAAATATTGTAAAATAAAGAATTTAATAACTTAAAAATGAGATCTTGCTTTCATTTACACTCAGTTATGTACAAGGTGACCGTTTATAAAGTCCCACTTGGAAAAAATGTTTTGTTCTTAGTCACAAAAAGCTCAACATTTTTTTTTTCTTAATCACACTACACGCAGGGTAGCCATGAGGTTCTCTTTTTTTAATGGAATCCTATTTTTTAAAGTTTTGATTCGAAAAATATATCATAGGTTGTATCTTTGGTGGTTGTCGAGCAAAATTTAAAATAATTTGCTATAAAGGCATTGTGTTAAATATCTAGTCTTTGGTTTAATTTTTGTTACAGTCTTAATCATAAAAAAGTTAAAACCACTGTTTCTTATGAAAGTGTTCATGCAATGCTTTTGATTATGCTTTGTCAGAGGCTTAGTCACAGTCCTAAGGAAAAGTTGGTAACTTTCAACTTTTATAACTAAAATTACGACTATTACTATAACAAATATAAGTGCGCATGTGCGAGTTCCAAATTGCAAGTATGGCGCCCATCTATGTTGACAGGAATAAAATCAATATTTTAAAATTTTTTATACAAGTAAATTAAAAGCACAGAACAAGTTGCTAAGTGATTTGCAGTTTCCAAAAAAAACTGTTTCTATTAAACCAACAAAGTACACAAAATAAAAGTAAACAAAACAAAACATCAAAAAAGTGCGGTTAGATGCACTTGCTTAGTGATTGTTATGACTATAACAAAGACAAGTATGAACAGTGAGCAGTTTTCAAGACTAAAACTATAACTAACACTATAACAAAACCAAATACTAATCAAGTGACAGAGCTTATGCCTTGTATGAACGATCCTTTAGTTAATGAACAATAGTAATGGTTCTTTGTTCAACACATCTTATGGCAACGTTTCTGTGTTCAATGACCGTTCACGACAAAGCTAACATATATTATATTTTTGGAAAGAAAAGAAAATTTAAAAAAAGGACCTTATGGCCTGTGTGTAGACTGGATTAAAAAAAAAACTTACACTGTAGTAGAAATTTATAATCTACATAATTGAAATAAAAAGTAATTTTTAATACTTTGTCATACTTTTATTTTGCACCTTCAATTCAACGACTGTTTTTTGTTTTTGTTTAATGTCAAAAAAATAATGAACAAAATATTTTGGTTAGTTTGAAATTAGTTCAATCGCTCAAAAAGCAAACTGGCAGCATTGGACGTGTTTCGGCTGCATTCAAGAATACGAACAGCCAGCGACGGGGATGGGATCGGTCCCTGGGAGTGTTCACATCCTCTAAGTGATCATCCACTACCCGAACGTCCGTCTAAAATTCAAGAATGGACACCCAGGCTGACTTGATTGGGAGAGATATTATCGGCACGACTTTTTTCAGAGAATGCCAGGGTAAGGCCGTTATATATATTATATTATCTTATAGTTTTATGATTTTTCTCCACCAGCGCGCGGCCGTGAGGCGATAATATTCTTGAAGTATTAATTTAGTACCAACAGAAGGAAATGCAAAATATAATAAACATTTTGACCGGATGTGTAATTATTAACCACTCGGACATTAAAATTACTGTTATAAAGGCGAAATAATAAACACGCCTAATGAGGAATACCTGGAATTTTGCAATAATTAGGTAAATAATCTATAAAATGCACAGTTCTCACATTACGTCCAAAGAAAATATAGATTCGATTATATTTTAGGCCAGTCAAATTAAATCCAAAAAAACGATTTTGAGGAATTAATTCCCAGCGAGCTGGAAATCATCTTAATACCTCTATTTGGTCCTAAATGTGTGTAATCTGAGTTTGCACCATCCCAGGTGGTGAGCTTAACTTTTGGTAGCCAAATTGTTGCACTTTTTTTAGTTTTTTGCTTGTAGCGGGAAAACGGTGCGTCGGACGGAAAATTTCGCTCTAATCAATAATGCTGAGAACTAAATTTTGCCTCGAATGATATCGAAAATGTCAAATTCTGTTTAGTGATAAACAGGGATAATTTTTCATTTCGGTGAAAAATTACATTTTACGACGTCGGTTAACCTGGGGGACCATCATAAAGGCGCAATTACACAGACGAACATGCTCAAACAAAAGCTCGTGCAAAAGATCTAAATTTTTTTGCGTGAACATTTTTGTGAGCTTTTCTTTGAACATTTTGTTCGGGTAAATTTTTGAGCAAATTATTGCTATCTGTTTTGGAAACATATTTTTAAAGATGAGAATAAATAAAATTTCAGTGATCAGTGATCTCAATTCTTTAAAAAAATGGAACATCAACTTTTATTTTAAATTTTTGTGAAAAAAAGCCGACGGCAAGCGAAACATTATTCTTGGATATCAGTTTTGTCACATGGATTAAGGTTACTTATAATACTTTTTTCTTAGGGTTTTTCCCGGATTTTTTTGCCCGAGTTTTTTTTTGGGATTTTCTTGCGAGTTTTTTTTATTTCCAAGGGTTTTTTTCCTAAATTCAAAAAACAACCCAGGAAAATTTTTTCTTTTCCAAAAAAATTTTGAGT
This sequence comes from Oxystoma pomonae, assembly GCA_963921995.1. Lineage (NCBI taxonomy): Eukaryota > Metazoa > Arthropoda > Insecta > Coleoptera > Brentidae > Oxystoma > Oxystoma pomonae. The sequence goes on along the minus strand of OY998166.1, from coordinate 117,316,271 downwards.
TTTTCAAATATCGACAAAATCTCAAAAATTGCACTTTTAAGCGGTAATCCGCGCCTCACGACTATGAGGAGTGGTGGGGAGGGGAATTTTTTTTAAATATATTTTTGTAACTTTACTTTACCCTTAGCTTTGATTGTTTTTTTTTAATTCCTCACACCAGATTTACCTAGTTAGTTTAAGATGAAGATAGATATTTACTGTCAATTTAATGTAATTAAGCAAGATTCCGATTCAGAAGTCTAGTCTTTTACTGCTAAATTATATGACAAGGGTCGGGATCGTAGGGTTGTAAAAGTGGGTAATAAACGGGTATTATTTAGACCGAACGTGCTTTTGTTCATATATTTGAGATTTAATAAAATGTATATAGGTTTTTTTAATTTGACTTAATTATTATTGTATTGTGTTTTAAACTAGGAAGTAAAATAAAGAGATATTCTTTTAAACGTAAATTTTTATCATAACATTTTACAGGCAACAGCAATAAATAAGTGCCAATTATTATTTTTTTAATTCTAGTTTTTTAACAACCCCAAAAAAGTTACAAGTATACTGGCATATCCCCTATAAAATTCAGGTCAATCGAAGTTGCTTATAAGGTAAAATGTGAATTTCGACATCAAATCGTTTTTCTGTCGGAAAACACTTAATTAAAAATACCTTGTTTTAAAACTTAGTCTTTCTATTTTCAGTTAAGTTCAATGAATTCCCATAAAACCATAAAATTTAAATTTGTAAGAAATTTCTATACCAACATTTCTTCAAACAAATTTTGCTTAACATTCTCTCCAAAATTTCCGTGAGTCTTTCTGTACGAGATTTTGCTCGAACTTTTTTTTGAACATTTTGCTCAAGAGGCTCGTGTAAATGTTTGTCGGCATTTCAACATCAAAGGAAAGTTTGTCTGTGTAAATGCGCCTTAAGGAAGGGGGGCGCAAATATTTTCAGCACTACAATTTGTAGCATTTTTGTAGCTATTTTGTTACGGTTAAATTAATATTGCAGCTGCAGCCGTATTCTGGAAAACGGCTGCAATATGAATTTATATTATTATATGTGATTCCGTCAAACAAGCCTAGCTACAACATGTAGTGTTTATTTGATCTTCTTAGCTTTGACAGATCTAAAGTTATAGGGTGGTCCCTCAGCTTAACGGTTAAACTAGAGGAGTTGCGTTTTCTCGAAAATGGCTGCAGTTACAAAATTAATTTACCCGTAACAAAACAGCTACAAGAAGGCTACAAAATGTAGAGTTGAAAATATTTAGGCTCCTTATGATGGTCCCCCACGTTAACCGATGTTGCAAAATGTTATTTTGCACCAAAATGAAAAATTTTCCCTGTTTGCAACGTTCGATTTCGGCTATACCACTAAACCGAATTAGACGTTTTGAATATCATTCACAGAATTTAATCCTCTACTCACCGTTTTCCAGCTACAAGCAAAAAACTAAAAAAAGGGCAAAAATTTGACGGTTTCTTGGCTACCAAAAGTTAAGCTCACTACCTGGGATTTTAGTTGAATGTCTTTGCATGGTGCAAACTAGGACCGAATAAAGTTCTCAAAATTATTTCCAGCTGATTCTCGTCCAGCTCAAGTTCTGAAAACAAAATCGAATATTACATAGGCTATGAACATCAGTGTCCCTCAGAAAAGGGCAAAAACTATAAATTTTCTCCAAAAAGAGGTGCCTGAATATATAGACAAAATGGTTAGTAACGCAAGACGAATGGAATTTAAAAGAAAAGAAAACAATTGGTCCGAAAAAAATTCTCTCAAAAATGAAATGACGGGAAAATCAAATCGCTATAAAATATATGCAAAGAATTAAATTTAAACGAAACATATTTTTATAGAAACACAAATGTTAGAAAATAACTTGATAGAAACATAATAATGCCGAACCACAAAATTCAAGAACCCCAATCTGGCCGAAAATGATTTGAACCGACAGCCACGAATTCAATTGCTATGTTGCCAGGCTTACGACAGGGAAGATTCTAAGTAAGTTGTGATATTGTATTAAATTCCCCCCTTTACAATCTTCAACCACCCCCTGCCCCCAAATTTCTTCATAATATTGTAGTGTCATCGGACCTACATTTCCTCGCAACTCAGTAATCTTTTAGGTATTTCAAATTGACAAAAAATGTCACTGTCAGATTTTGTTGTTGTCATACGCTTATATTTAAAATAGGCAAAATTAGACGATCATTATGGATGAAACAAGGCTACAATTGTAAGAATAAGAAGAAAGTATCAAGAAGAAGAAACTGTTCGACGAAGGTGAGGCACTGGCTTGACCCAAGTCAGTACGCCCAACGCTGTTCTCAACTAAAAAGCCAGGTAACTCCTACTACCTCAGTATGCTTTAACCTTTGAAATTAACTCTGTGTTTCGGACTTTCATTGTCTATATTTTATTTATACACGACGTTTCGATCAGTACAATCTCTGATCGTCTTCAGGTGCAAACTACAATCAATTCCTAAGGCTACGTACTTATATACTGTGAGAAATCACTCAACCTTGAAGTTTAAGAAGTTGGCTCCGCCCAAGGAGGGGCCTCCAAATATTTGGGATTTCAACAGTTGGTTTACTGAAAACACCCTGATTCTGCCCAATAAAGGCAGCTTCAAGGAATTTTCGTTTCTTCCAGTGTGACTCCTTGTGCAAAACCTTTGCTTCTGCCCACTTCATTCGGTGTTGTTTTGACCATGCATGTTCGGCAATTCCTGATTTCGTGGTTTCACCTTTTTGGGTATTCGTCTGATGTTCCTTAAGCCTAACAGATAGTGGTCTTTTAGTTTCGCCTATGTATGATTCACCACACTCACAAGGAACTTGGTAAATGCATTCCTTATTTTGTTTGTTCTCCGGTTTTGTTTTACTAAGAAGGCTTCGAATTGTATTACTAGATTTAAAAGCTGTTTTAATATTAAAGTTTTTCGCTACTCTTCGAATTTTCTCTGATACTCCTTTAACGTATGGGATTGTAAGGAATGCATTTGCCTGGTTTTGGTCTTGTAATATCTGTCCTGTTTGTTGAAATTTAGAAATAGTATCTGTTATAAGTTTCAGGCTGTAACCATTCTGCTGCAGATCCTTCTTAATGTTTCTTATTTCGATTTCCAAGTTATGAGAATTGTTACAAATTTGAACGGCTCTGTTATACAAAGTTTTGATTATGCCTCGTTTGGTTGTAGCAGAATGATTTGAACCTTGATTTAAATATTGTCCTGTGTGAGTGGGTTTACGATAGACTGTTGTTCTGATGTCGCTTTCTACTCGTATAACAAGTACATCAAGAAAAGGAATTTGACAATTTTGCTCCAACTCCATTGTGAATTTAATGGTGGGTCTTATGTTATTTAGGTGGTGAAGAAATTCTGAAAGTTGTTGGTCATTCCCGGTCCAGACAATAAAAGTATCATCAACATATCTCAGCCAGAGCTTAGGTTTATATGTTGCGGTATCAACCGCGTTTGATTCGAACCACTCCATGTAAATATTGACCACCACTGGCGAAAGCGATGAACCCATTGGCAGACCATCATTCTGAGCATAAAACCTATCTTTCACTTGAAAATAAGAGTTATGTAGGCAGCACTCCAACAACTCCATCACTCCCTCCAGCGGTAGGCTGGTACGTTCATAAAGGGATTCGTCATTAACCAGTCTCTTTCTAATAATATCTAGCGATTCCTTTACTGGGACATTGGTGTATAGACTTTCGACATCAAAACTGACAAGTCTATCCTCGGTTCCTAAAACAAAAGATTTAAGAATATTAACAAAATGGTTGGAATTTTCTACAACTGAAGCGGTCTTGCCTGCAAGAGGTTGAATAATTTTCATCAATTTTGGAGACGGAAACCTATGACCAGAAAGTTGAAGAGGTACTTGCTAAAGGAAACTATAAACTTCTCCCAAAAGATCCGACGCAATCAATCGAAAGTAAGGTTTATAGAATTTTGAAAAAGTATTCCAGATATATTCCGGACTATACAAGATCTCAACTTACACCACATTATAGCAAGCCTCCTCGTCTATACGGACTTCCCAAAATTCACAAAGATGCAATGCCCTTACGCCCAATTACAAGTTCCTGAAATTCTCGAACAAGCAATCTGTCTAAATTCCTTTTGAAAATTATTCAACCTCTTGCAGGCAAGACCGCTTCATTTGTAGAAAATTTCAACTATTTTGTTAATATTCTTAAATCTTTTGTTTTAGGAACCGAGGATAGACTTGTCAGTTTTGATGTCGAAAGTCTATACACCAATGTCCCAATAAAGGAATCGCTAGATATTATTAGAAAGAGACTGGTTGATAACGAATCCCTTTATGAACGTACCAGCCTACCGCTGGAGGGAGTGATGGAGTTGTTGGAGTGCTGCCTACATAACTTTTATTTTCAAGTGAAAGATAGGTTTTATGCTCAGGATGATGGTCTGCCAATGGGTTCATCGCTTTCGCCAGTGGTGGCCAATATTTACTTGGAGTGATTCGAATCACACGCGGTTGATACCGCAACATATAAACCTAAGCTCTGGCTGAGATATGTTGATGATACTTTTATTGTCTGGACCGGGAATGACAACTTTCAGAATTTCTTCACCACCTAAATAACATAAGACCCACCATTAAATTCACAATGGAGTTGGAGCAAAATTGTCAAATTCCTTTTCTTGATGTACTTGTCACACGAGTAGAAAGCGACATCAGAACAACAGTCTATCGTAAACCCACTCACACAGGACAATATTTAAATCAAGGTTCAAATCATTCTGCTACAACCAAACGAGGCATAATCAAAAGTTTGTATAACAGGGCCGTTCAAATTTGTAGCAATCCTCATGACTTGGAAATCGAAATAAGAAACATGAAGAAGGATCTGCAGCAGAATGGTTACAGCCTGAAACTTATAACAGATACTATTTCTGAATTTCAACAAACAGGACAGAGATTACAAGACCAAAACCAGGCAAATGCATTCCTTACAATCCCACACGTTAAAGGTGTATCAGAGAAAATTCGAAGAGTAGCGAAAAACTTTAATATTAAAACAGCTTTTAAATCTAGTAATACAATTCGAAGCCTTCTTAGTAAAACAAAACCGGAGAACAAACAAAATAAGGAATGCATTTACCAAGTTCCTTGTGAGTGTGGTGAATCATACATAGGCGAAACTAAAAGACCACTATCTGTTAGGCTTAAGGAACATCAGACGAATATCCAAAAAGGTGAAACCACGAAATCAGGAATTGCCGAACATGCATGGTCAAAACACACTGGAAGAAACGAAAATTCCTTGAAGCTGCCTTTATTGGGCAGAATCAGGTTGTTTTCAGTAAACCAAGTGTTGAAATCCCAAATATTTGGAAGCCCCTCCTTGGGCGGAGCCAACTTCTTAAACTTCAAGGTTGAGTGATTTCTCACAGTATATAAGTACGTAGCCTTAGGAATTTATTGTAGTTTGCACCTGAAGACGATCAGAGATTGTACTGATCGAAACATCGTGTATAAATAAAATATAGACAATGAAAGTCCGAAACACAGAGTTAATTTCAAACACATCATTGTCTCAAACTTTCAAATAAATGCTTTAACCTACTGTGCCTGCCATTTTTATAACCAAATTGACAAGTAAATCATGGATTTTCTGTCAGTTTGGTGTCAATATGGCACCGATCATAAGTCAATAATAAAACGAAAATGAGTTAACTGGCTTTTTAGTTGAGAACAGTGTTGGTACGCCTCAGCAGGATCACCAACTGATCGACTTTCTTGAAGACCACCCATTTGCGATCGCCCCAAATGCGAAAATTGAGGCACACTTTCCTGGATCCATAAGAACGACCCGCAGACGGATAAGCCGTTCTAGACTTGCGCGTTGTTGCCAAGAAATTCTTACTTAGGGAGGAAAAGAAGCAAGCCAGATAAATTTTTGCACTAACCTATTCACTACAAGAAGAAGAATTTTAGCAACAAGTGTTCTTTACGTATGAAAAAAATCTTTCAGTCCCACAATGACAGCAAACAAATTTTGGTATATCGCCCGCCACGAACACGCTATATCGAAAAAAATATTGCTGGGAACGAAGATCGGGCTGGAATGTTTTCTGTGAATGTGTGGAGTTGGATATCGGCGAGAGGACATGGGGAATCCATGGAAGATTTTATATGATTATATTATGCTTCCAGAAGCAACCATTCTTCATCCAGAAGGTTTTGTGTATCAACAGGATAACTGTCCTATCCATACCGCACGCATTTCTAAACAGTGGTTCCAGCAAAACAACATCGAGGTTTTGCCATGGCCGGAAAAAACTCCTGACGCCAATACCATGGATAAACGTCGCAATCCAGGGCCTATAATAGCGATACGACTGGATTGTGGTTCTGCTTATTTAAGAATCGGGCATATTATTTTCTATCAATTTGTGGGTCGGGTGTTTGTCGTTTTTAGACAATTATTTTCGATACTTTTGTAATTCTTATATTTTAAGGTTTACATTATAATCGGGTAAATTATATTCAAGGATCGCGTAAATTTAAATTCTATAAAATTATATTCGTATCCATTATTTTCGGGGTGTTTTATTTTCTGTTCCATTGTGTTTCAGACGTTTTATTTTCTGCTCAAAATTGTGTTTCCGTTTTTGTAAATTCGGCTTTTTTGTGGGTTCCCATTATCGCGTGCGATTAATTGAGAGATTGTAGATTGAAAACGCTAAAAAACTAATTCAAGTAGTTCATAAAAATAGGATCCCAACACCTGTGTGATTGTATACAAACCAACTATTTATAAAAAGTAGATTTCTTGGCGTTGTGTACCTCTTGCTAATTAAAGTTAAATTTATTAGACGCAATCCTAGGTGTCAAACTTGTAAGCGGATATTATTTGTTCTTTAATGAGATGTACTTTAATCTGCTACAAAGCATTAAGTATATAAAGTAGCTTAAGTTGAATATGTATGTGTGCTAAATTTTTGCCATTCCAACTACTGAAACGCACAGGTGCATGTTTTCCTGGTGTGAATGTGTACGCGTAAGAAAGAGGATTATTAATTTTTATTTATCGTATTGTAAAATATTGCGAAAGAAAGCCATCTCATTAAAACGCATTTTAGTGAAGGGGCATGTGTAAGTTCGTAGGATTTTTAATGAAGGAATTTTTTGACTATGTGCTCACAACCAAATGTTATCGGGTGTTTTGTTCACATCCGTGTAGAAGGGGTTGATATGACGTCATATTTCAAGATGGCGGCCAAAAATCATAGAAAATACAACTTTCACAACCAGGCCATGTGAAGTTTATGTTCTACTCACTTGTCTAGCCAACAAACTCATTTAAATTACCTATAAAAGAGTTAGCAGAAGTTAGATATACATTACCATGTTCTGGACCACGTCTTTTAGATGCCATTTTCCAATATGGCGGTCGAAAAATCCTAAAAAATACAATTTTTGCAACCGGTGCCTGATTATACTCGATTTCATATAACTCGAGGACGAGAATTCCAAAAAAATAACTTTCGAGGTCATCTGACCTCAAATGGACTTGAAAATGGCAAAAAACACGATTTTTGCGATTTTCAAGGTCTTTTAATGTCGGATGACCTTAAAAGTAAATTTTTTGGAATCCTCGTCCTCGAATTATATGGAATCGAGTATAATCAGGCACCGGTTTCAAAAATTGTATTTTTTAGGATTTTTCGACCGCCACTTTGCAAAATGGCATCTAAAAGACGTGGTCAAGAACATGGTAATGTATATTTAACTTCTGCTAACTCTTTTATAGGTAATTTAAATGAGTTTGTTGGCTAGACAAGTGAGTAGAACATAAAATTCACAGTTCCGAAACTAAAAACAACAGGCATATAGGTCATTTTTACCGGGGTATAGCATAAACATCTGGGACGCCAGATCAAAAAAATTGTGGGAGGCTTAACATTGAGTGTTTATTTGTGGCTAAGACGTTAATCTCATCTCCGGCACTTAAAGTTTTTGCGTAGTTGTAAATGGAAAAAAAAAAACACTACAAAAAGCTGGTTACTTAATTTTACATGGTATTTTCAAGGTCAATCAAAATCATGTATCAACTATTTTTTTTTTCATATTAAGTAGAGATAAGTTAACAAGAATTGATGGCGAACTTTTTATTTTTACTTTTATAAAATAAAATGAGGTTGAAGAAGGGGTTGATATGACGTCATATTTCAAGATGGCGGCCAAAAATCATAGAAAATACAACTTTCGCAACCAGACCATGATTATACTCGATTCCATATAATTCGAGGACAAGGATTCCAAAAAATTTACTTTTAAGGTCATCCGACACTAAAAGACCTTGAAAATCTCAAAAATCGTGTTTTTTGCCACTTTCAAGGCCATTTGAGGTTAGATGATCTCGAAAGTGATTTTTTTTGGAATTCTCGTCCTCGAGTTATATGAAATCGAGTACAATCAGGCACCGGTTGCAAAAATTGTATTTTTTAGGATTTTTCGACCGCCATTTTGGAAAATGGCATCTAAAAGACGTGGTCCAGAACATGGTAATGTATATCTAACTTCTGCTAACTCTTTTATAGGTAATTTAAATGCGTTTGTTGGCTAGAGTGAGTGAGTGAGTAGAACATAAAATTCACAGTTCCGAAACTAAAAACAACAGGCATATAGGTCATTTTTACCGGGGTATAGCATAATCTGGGACGCCAGATCAAAAAAATTGTGGGAGGCTTAACATTGAGTGTTTATTTGTGGCTAAGACGTTAATCTCATCTCCGGCACTTAAAGTTTTTGCGTAGTTGTAAATGGAAAAAAAAAACACTACAAAAAGCTGGTTACTTAATTTTACATGGTATTTTCAAGGTCAATCAAAATCATGTATCAACTATTTTTTTTTTCATATTAAGTAGAGATAAGTTAACAAGAATTGATGGCGAACTTTTTATTTTTACTTTTATAAAATAAAATGAGGTTGAAGAAGGGGTTGATATGACGTCATATTTCAAGATGGCGGCCAAAAATCATAGAAAATACAACTTTCGCAACCGGGGAATAATTATACTCGTTTCCATATAACTTGAGGACGAGGATTCCAAGAAATTTCATTTCAAGGTCATCCGACCTTAAATGGCCATGAAAATCGCAAATAACAAGATTTTTGCCATTTTCTCTTCAAAAAATCTTAATAATTCGACGTTTTGTCAGACCAACTTCAAATGTACCGGAAACTATTAGACATGCCAAATTGGGTCCTTAGAGTTTGATGCAGTTTGAAGCTTCATGACCTTGAAAAATACCCCAGCAAAATTAACAAATTGCAAAAATAACATACTAAAAGCCGCTATTCATCAATTATTAAAGCCAAGAGAACCAAATTGGGTAACAAGGATAAGAAGGTCAAGTCCAACAATTTTGTTAAAAAAAATTTTGGTCATCATATCAACCCCTTCTACAATAATTCGAACAAAACACCCGGTAACACTTGATTGTGTGACTAAAGAGCTATCAATCCCACATAGTCACAAAACTCCTTCATAAAAAATCCCACGGGATAGATAGATGGTGCATATTTGGAAACCACTCTAAAATATAATATTTTAGCGGAAAAAATAACAATGGGTTATGAAAATCGTACTTGAAGTTCAACTTCAAAAATTCTTGACTGACAATTGAGGTTTGTGCGTTAAAAAAAAATATTCTTTTGTTATTGGGACCTTTAAATTAGCGAAGTTCCCTCACTTGATGCTTGATCAACTTTGAGGCTCTATAACTAGCAAACCAATAGTGCTATTGAAGCCAGAGAGGTTTTAAAATAAAGTTTTAATCTATACCTATAGATTTTCGATTTACGGTAGATATTTTTTTAGTTTGCCATGAAACACCCACTCAAATTTTTGTGCTGATCCAGTTCCAACGTCTATTTTTTCATAGATTCACACGTTCTAAAATGAGTCTTGAATTACTTTCAACTCGATATTGAAGATTAAAGGTTTTTGGCTTAGAAATCTTAGCTGAAATTTGCGTGTCAAGATGTTTTTTCTGCTTTTTTGCTTTATTTAAATCATGAAGAGCACATATATCTGTTGTTCCAAGTTGAGTAACTTATTAGATTAATTTGAAAGCTATAGAATAGAAAGATTTGAAACTTGTATGTGAGCATAAGTTTAAGATACTTTCATATTTGCATTGTTGCCATTTGGAAAAAAACTTGGCAACAACTTTTTTATTTTAAGTTAAACACCCTGTATATTTTATGTATACTGTCCTATACCTATTTTCAACTGTTTTTAAAATATTGACAAGTGAAAAATGACATTTTTTAATTTTGAGAGCTCATAAAATTTCAACGGTTAAGGTTAGAGCAATGCAGTTTTACGTAACTGTCTTAAGTTTTCACACGGTATCGTTTTAGATTTAACTCAGAGTTAAAATATTTCAAGGTTAATTTAACCCTGGGTTAAAGAAAACGAAAGCTTGTGAAAACTTAAACAGAGACGTAAAAGTGTTATGGTAAATCTATGTTTTCGAAAGCCATTCTACAGAGTGTTTCCTATTTAAACCCCGCATGGGTTTAAATTTTTTAATTTTCTTTTCTTCTTAATCCAACAAAAGATTGTGTTAAGATGATTCTTCAATAAACAAATTCATTAAATTTCTGTTCATAAATCAAACTATATCCAAAACTCGAGGAGGTTTGGTTTAAAATGCTTAAAACCAAAAATTTAACTTAAACCTAGGACCGTTCTAAAATGAACTAAGCCTTTTTAGGAAATCCCACCGTTAGTGTTTTTTTCAATCTGCTCTTCAAGAAATTCGATTACTTTCGGTTTTGTTTGACGTCTTCAGGACAACTTTGGCTCGTCAGACTTCTTTTTTTGACCATTAAAATATTACGAACATAAGTATAAAATTAAACTAGGTATAGGTCAATTAATGTTAAGTTTTAACAAAAGAATGTGTTAAAATAGTGATAATCACTATTTATAGATTACTAGACATATGAAGTAGCTCCTTGGGGGCTTTTTTTAAATTTATTTACAATTTTCACAGTCGAACTAGTTTTTGCGAAATATTAATTTTTATGGGTACCTACTACCAGTTTTTGCAGCTTTTCTTTTACCATAAAGCCAATTTATTTTAATTTGCCGTATTCTTAGACTAAATAGACGTACAAAGATACATAATGCAAAATAAAATGCTTTAGCAGAAATACAAGTTGTTTTCTTCGGTGCTTCCTATCCACGCGTATTTATAATTGGTGTTTTTTAATATATTGGTAAGTCTTTAATATAATGGGATGGTGAGGAGAAAACTTGATGAAATCAGAACAACTTTTCAGTAGGTTTCTAAAAATATGATGCAACAGAACAAAAATGATATTTTCTTTTTAGTAAAGCACCTTATTACCTATCTATGGCTTCAGCTTACCTATTCTAAGTTCGTAATATGTACGTTTTTTTTCCAATATCTGACTTTATTGCTGTTTTTTACTCCTAATAGCCATTATGTCATTACTAATGGAAACAAGTGTGTTTTTAATTTATTTCTCTTCTCATAATTATTTATGCACGCTTGTTTTCGAATGATTGACAGATCGTTATACGGCCGAGATTATATTATATATTTAAATGTCAACCCAAGCCAAGTGTTTGCTTATGTAAATTTCATTTAAATGGAAGCAATTTGTATTTAAATTATTCGCAATAAATACGCATAATCGGCGCGTAAATATGGCCGGAACATCTGGGTTTAAAAATTAACGGTGGGATTTACTAAAAAGGTTTAGTCTATTTTAGAACGGTCCTAGGTTTAAGTGAAATTGTTGGTTTTAAGCATTTTAAACCAACCCTCCTTGAGTTTTGGACACAGTTTGAATTATAAGAAGAATTTTAATAAATTTATTTATTGAATAATCATCTTAACACAATCTTTTGTTGGATTTAAGAAGAAAGTTTCAATTTAGAAAAAAAGAAAATTTAAAAATTGAAACCCACGCAGCGTTTAATTAGTAAACACTCTGTAGAAAAAATTAAAAATGAGGTTATATGTCACTCTAATTAAAACTTACCCTTGATAATTGATTTTTCCAATTAATACTTGATGTCACACAACGATTTAGGTTGGTGATAATAAAATAAGGAGTAGACTGTCGGAATATCAGTTTAAAAATATTAGCGCTGCGTTCAATCACAAACAGCCGGATCTTTTACCTCTGCTTGCACCTTGGCTTGCACCAACCTCTACTGATGAAAGATTCAGCTTTAAAATGAGTGGACTTTGAGTAAGGAAAGATATTTTGACTGAGCTTTTAGATAACCTCAATGTTTTACTTTCAGTTTGTAAATAAAGTAATATAGTTGTTTTGGGTTTTTTTGTTTGGTATATTTTTCGTGCATAATCATTGACTTTCACTTATGTTTGTTTTGCCTCGTAGTGCCCTCATAAATATATTTTTTGTGCTGAAAACGGGTTGAAAATATGGCGTTTCTCTGGACAAAATTGGAGGTGTTTTATTAATTAATAAACAACTTGGGATATTAAATAAGGTAAATTACTTCTTGTAAAAACGGTTACTTAGGGAAATTTTAAACGAACTTATTACCAATTGCCACAAAACAATCCTTTCTGGGGGCTAGAAATTTAAACCACCCCCCAGAGGTGTTCTAAAAAATCACCAACTTTATAACCTCAAACACAGATAATAAAGCTATTATGTCCCACATTTTTGGCGTATTCACCATATGCCATTTTGAAGCCTGTCAAAAAAAATTAGTTTTAGGGCATTTTCTCCTAAAATATGGTATATTTTTAGAAAAAAAGCTGTTTTTCAATGGTATTTTGCAATAATAATAAAAAATAATCAATAAACTTGTGTCTTTGCTGTATGGGTAAGTGTTTTTTGAAAATTGTTTTTAAAATTAGTACCCCCCACAGGTGTAAATATTTAGACTTGTGGGGGGTACTATTTTAGATCTTAGTAAATCCCTCTGTAAAGGTTTATATAAAATAGGCATTCTAAAGGGTAAATAAATAGTACCCTTTAGAATGAAAGACTAACTCTTTAAAGATACACGATGCTTACGGAGACTTTGGTTATATTAGGGACCTTTTGCAGCTCTTATTTTGGCCCAATTTCGTGCGTGCGCACTTGATAAGAAACAACGATTTCCCTTAATCACCGATAATGTTCGACGTTAAATGCGGGTGAATACATTATCCCTTATAAATGAGATGGTTGCCCTCAGTAAAACGTTAAGTAGAAAAAACAAAATATTTAAATTGATTTTTGAATGCAAATATGATCTGTATTCTTTTTAATTGTAAAGATAGGTGTAAATTTTTGTTTAATAATTTTCTTTGGCAACTGTGATATATAAGTGATTCCAATCTGTTTATTATAACCTCACTTTTATCTCTGTTATGTTTTCAAGTTGTTAAAGATTATTATTAATTAAAATTTACGGTAAAAAATACAAGAATAGAGACCTTTTGCACCTCGTATAAAAAATCCCCGTTAGATGACTATCGCTTAATAATGTGTTGTAACGTACCTAACATCACGTTATTTTTAAGACAGCATTTTTAGTTTTTGCACGCCGCGTTTGATTTGTTTATGGCCGACTTTATACGGTATTTATTATTCCAAAAAGTATTTTTCCCATAATATTTTTCAATTAGCATATCTTATTCTTGTGTTTTTTACGGTGAATTTTAATTATTATTAATCTTTAAAAACTCAAAAACACAACAGAGAAAAGGGAGGTTATGATAAACAAATCGGAATCACTTGTCATAGTTGCTAGTGCAAATCAATGTTTTACATTTTTTACGAAATTCTAGCCAAAGAAAATAAATAAATAAAAATTGGCACTTATCTTTACAATTAAAAAGAATACAGAACATATTTGCATTCAAAAATCAATTTAAATTTTATGTTTTTCTACTTAACGTTTTACTATCGGCAACAATGTCAATTATAAGGGATACGGTATTCTCCCGCGGGTAACGTCAAACTTTATCGGTTAGTAAGGGATTCCGTTATTACCTCGTAACTGCGCATGCGCGAAATAAGCGCTAAAGTAAAAAGGCATCAAAATTACAGGTGCAAAAGGTCTCTAATAAGATATTTTCAATGAAAGATATTATTGGACAAATTATCTTTGTAAATCTTGACAATAATAAATACCATATAAAGTCGACTATAAACAAATCAAAGGCGGCGTGCAAAAACTAAAAATGTTGCCTTAAAAACAACTTGACGTTAGCTACAGCACAACGCCTTATTAAGCGATAAAGTCACCTAACGGGCATCTTTCATAAGAGGTGCAAAAGGTCCCCAATTTTAATGCCGTATTACTTTATCGCTTATTTCGGGCATGCGCAGTTACGAGCTAATAAAGGAATACCTTATAGTATGCTTGTCTTTCGGGCTACTAGGCCGTCGAGCTGTGGATCTATTCTTGAATTTAGAGAAAATTTGCTCCCAGAGAGTCAAGTTCTCTCGCTAAAATACATCTCGTTGATCCAAATCTTCGGTTTAAATCGGCTTCTCTCACTTTTGCCCGATTTTGATCGAAAGTAATACTCTTAGTCAAGACCAATAGAATTACTCTAGATCAATATCGGGCAAAAGTGAGAGAAACTGATTTAAACCGAAGATTTGGACCAATGAGATGCATAGCCCAACTAAAAATTTTTATGAACTGGCATGTAAGTGCCATATAAATATCACCAGATTAAAAAGCAAATTAGTGATGATTATATTGTTGTAAGTTATAATAATGTTCTTACAGCAACATTTTACAGGAATATCCTATAAAAGCTCTGCTTCTTTCTGTAAGAACATTTATATGGTGTTACTATACAGCAGAATTGCCGCAAAGTACGTGTGTTTCAGGCCCAATAATAAAACAATTTTAAATCAAAAGGGTTCTGTAAGGTTTTAGCTGTAATTTTGCTTTCTATAAGAATGTTCTTCCAGCAACAATTAAAGGAATACCCTATAAAAGCTCTGCTTCTTTCTGTAAGAATATTTATACATGAAGGTATAATTCATAAAAATATATAGAAATGATGAACTATGCACAAATATTGCATAATTTGCTTAAAAAACGTCTTCTGTACATATTTTGTCACATTTTATTTTTAGACAGACAGTATTTTAAGCTCCAAACAAAGATATTTCAATGGCGCGTGAAAATTGATAGGGATATTTGCAGTAAAGTGGTGTTCGTTAACAAAATTGTGGTGTACGTGTTTCAAAATAGCTAAAGTTTTCGCATAATATTTATTTATTGTCAACATAGTTTTGGTGTCGCCATTAATACCTACTGTGAAAGAAAAATCAGTCATAGTCAAAAGCCATTTTGTTATTTAAGTATTTATTTAAACCACCTTAAAAAAATATTTCTTCTCTTACCTTTAGGACTTCAGGTTCTATCAATAGAAGTAAAATAATGTGTAACTGTTTCCATAAATACCACCTTAGAGTTACGCAGATCTTTTATACAATTCTTATGGGTTTATCATTAGAAGTAATTTGCTCTATATGGTGGTGCCCATTTTGCACTTATAACCGGCCTAGTAGCGTCTTACAGAACTCTTATACAGGGTTCCTAAGATTTTCCTTAGGGATAGGATTTCAATAAATCAAACAGAAATGGCATAGAGAGTTCTGTGCGCACAAAAGAAACAGGTATATTAAGCAATGGTGCCAGTTTGTTATTATCTACGGACTGCTTTCATGAGAAAAAATTGTCGCCACTCTTTCATTGTGAGCATAAATCATAGTTGCAATAATAACCGTTGACAAGATGTCTGCAAATTCCGCTAGATGGCTGCCACACCATGAGATGATCTAATTAAAAATTAGATGTTTTCAGGTCCAAACCACAGCTTTTTCTTACTGAACGATAAACTCGTGAGGTTGTTAACATTAGAAAGAAATATCTTCGCTTTTAATTAAATTTCTTTCCATTCTGTTCTACTAGTGACATCTATCCGGAAACGGCCAAACCATGCAGCTAGCACTAGCAGCCAAAGAAATCAATAAACGGCGCTGTTTTTCCTGCAGAGCTTTTTGCTTGCGATATTATTGATTTTAAATAAAGCTGGCCCTACACTACATTTGATATTTTTGAGGTGTTTTCTGACATGATCTCGAAACATGTAGCGAACCAATTCTTCAAAACTAGCGGGAAGGTAAAAGCGAAAAATAAGGGGCTGCCAATATTTTTAACACCCAAAAAGGGGTGAAAAGATTTATTTTGCTCTGTTTCTTTACAAAAAACGTTTTTCTTACGAAAAACTTGAGCTCTGCCACTTTTTTTATTTTTTTCTTCAACTTTCTCGAAATTTTCGTCATACCGTAGAAAAAAATTATTTCCCCCATGGTCATACTCTACTTTTATTCGAAAAAATTTTGAAACAGAGACGGGATCAGTTTTCCTAAAACGGGGGATCTTGGTTTCGAGTGAGAAGATAAAGAGCGCCGCAGGCAAAAATTTTTCAATTAAATTAGCCGAACGCAAAAATGTTGGAAAAACAAAGCATGAAATAAAAATTACGTAATTTCGGGAACGCAAAGAAATAGGTCTAAAGAGTATAATTAAAAAAAAAAAAATATCAATTTTCTCGCCCTCCTCCACTGGGACTACAGGGGCCGTGCACAAATTACGTAATGGTCATAGGGGGGAGGGGGGTTACAAAACGTTACGTAGGGGGGAGGGGGGTTTTCGACAGCGTTTGCATTTGTGTGACACTAAGAAAATTTGGAATGAAAATAAGTGAAAAGTTTTTTTTTTGGGGGGGGTAGTGGTCTTGAAATCGTTACGTAATATTAGGGGAGTGGCGTGCCAAACCGTTACAAAACATTACATAGGGAGGGGGTCAAAAATTGGTAAAATCACCGTTACGTAATTTGTGCACGGCCCCACATGTGACTGTTCCTCCTTTTTGATTTCAAATCAAAGTGCAAAACCCGGGTTGGACGTTCGAAGGTGTCAACCCGTCCTATTTGCTTGATAAAGTTTCTACGGAAATATCTCAGTCGATTTCTCCGGCCGTGTATGAACGCTTTAGGTTAGGCATTTGCATGTATCTCAGTCCCCAGCCTGTAAACAGTGCGTAATGACAATGGTTACAAAATGAAAAGCCGAAAAAAATTTTTTTTTACGATATCTTTCATCAATTTGGTATTAAAGTCGAGCAAAAACAATTTTTATTCCAGTTCTAAAGGTATGAAAATGGAAAACATTAGAAAACAACAACCTGGAATGGATTTACTACGTGTAAGATGTAGTGACAACATCGCCCCATGCCCATCCTTTTTTGCCTAATGTGCTTTTGCGTTTGTCTGCGTCTTATACACGGCTGCTTGGCCCCCTAAGGATTTGCTTAGGAACCCTGTATATGCAAATTATACAGGCATTTATATTCGGCTCTTACAGAGAAAAAAATGCTTGTTAAGAGTAGCGAGAGAATTTTACTGCCTGGGAGCAAATTTTCTCCCGATTCAAGAATAGACTCCCGGTGAAGTTTTGTCTTCTCGGCGTTTCGCCGATTTTAGTGCGCGGCATCTCCAGATTTGTTTCCCACAATTGGCTAAACGTGGACTGATCAGTTATTTATACCCTTTAAGATTAACTATCCAATCGCAAAAGTATTAAATTGTTAATCTAGTGTAATGCGAGGTTGTTTACATTAAACATTGTAAATCTGATAAACAAAACGCAACATTTGCAAACGCATGTTTTATAAAAGGTGTAGGTATGTTTTGTTTATGCTTGCTTAAACTATTTTTGCTAGCCCGACTTACGATGAACATCAATAATAACTAGGTAGGCAATTTAAAAGTAAAAAAAAAAACTCATCCAACTTTTTGAAGTTAATTAGAAAAACTCTAGTAAAAGGAATCTTGCGTAAATTTGATATCACTTGAAGTAAAAACTAACTACACTTGTTTTTATACCTTCATCACAATTTTGACATTTTTCGTCCCAGGAAGAAAAACAAGGTTGGATTATTTTTTTGGGCAGTTCCAAAATGCGCAGGAACGGTATACGACTTTTGGGTGCTGGCAAAGAAAAAATTTAGGAAGCAACAGTTTTCCAAATTTTCCCTTGATTAAGCGAGATTTGGTGCAGTAAAATATTACAGTAGTATATAATTTTAAACAATACCTGGCAATTAAATAATTACGAATTATTAGTGTTACAAAATAGGTAATTGACCAATTAAGTATTATTTATGATTGAATGCAAACTACCTACTTATATTAAGAATATTTTTAAAAAAAGTTATTTTCACGACCTTTTAAAGGACAGTTCCATGCGCAAAAAAAGTGAAGGGAGAAAGTTTTATGTATTGCCCGGGGCCGTTCGTAAAAGTCTCCTAAAAATCATGGATTTGTTGAGTTTGATTTTGAATCAACGATCTTACTATGAGAGAGGTACTAAGGAGGTATCCGCCGGAGCCAAATCAGACCCGCATCTTTAATAGGCCAATCTTACTTTTCCTGATATACTGGCATTATTTTCCTTTATATTTAACGACCTGTAATTTTTTTTTCGTACTTTAAGTTGTCCTAAAACTGTTTTTACTCGAGTATAGATCCTTTTTTTGGCAAGCAACGTCTTAAAGAACTTGCCAAGCAAGTTCCTAAGGAACCCAATTTTAAAATTTCCAATGTTAAACTTTTTGCAGCTGTGGCGCACCCAGGAATTGACTTTGGCGGGGACTTAAGGATAATTAATTTAAAAAAAAAAGATAAAATGCGCCGCAGACCAAATTTTTTGACAAAATAACACCTAAAATGCAATTTTTGACTTAAAATTAAAGTAAAATCGTAAATAAATGTTCCGCAGGCGAAAATTTTTTCGAAAATGGCACTTACAGTGCAAATCGCAGCCAAAATGTTTTGATAAAATTACATTGAAAATGTTTGCCATTTTTTAAAGATTTTTGTTAAAAATTAAAGTCCAGAATCTTGTATTTTATTCCCTACATAACTTATTTCTGCTTTTATTTGATTGTGCCAATTGTAACCAGGCTTCTCGAGGAGCGGAGAGGGGGCGGGGTTAACCCCAAAACTCCTCCTTCTCGGTGCGCCACTGTTTGTAGTACGAAATTCTGTATGAAGATTTGCTAAATATTGAGAGAGTTCGGTCACCAAGCCAGCTCAATATCACCTGAGTATTTTTTAAATAGATTCTAAAGTTTTACAAGTTATTTTATGTATATCTATAAGTTTGAAAATATTTTTGTGGGAATGAGAACGAAGATCATATCATATACTATTTTAATTCATTTGCTACGTTTCGACGACAATTTCTCGTCTTCCTCAGACTTCTTGTAAGTAAAAATTTGAAAGAACAATTAACGATTTTACGTAATAAACTTGCCTATTTTCCTCATGTTGAAATTGCTATAGAAGCTTTAAAATGTCCAGCAAAACATTGTTGTATACAGTTTAATTCAAAGCCTGAGGAAGATGAAAAATTGTCGTCGAAACGTACCAAATGAATTAAAATAGTATATGAAACAATCTTTAAACAAAAGATCAAAAGATCTTGGGTGGAAAAAACGAAAATTCAAACTTGGATGAGTATCCCACAAGAAACACACAAAAGACCAAAGCAAAAAGAGAAAAGATTAAACGATGTTTCGCCCTGGGCAACCAGCGTGGGCTCATCAGTGGTTTCACTGGTCACCCTCCCCAAACATCATTAAACACCATCATGCACTTTGATTTCCAACTTTGAATTACTCACAAATGCTCCTAAGGCAATTAAAACAAAAAAGAAGTTAAAAAACATCCATATCAGTTACTTCAACCGAAAAGAATACAAAAACAAAAGATCAAAAGATCTTGGCTGGAAAAAACCAAAATTTAAACTTGGATGAGGATCCCACAAGGAACTCACAAAAGACCAAAGCAAAAAGAGAAATGATTAAACGATATTTCGCTCTGGGCAACCAGCGTGGGCTCATCATTGTTTTCACTGATCACCCTTAAACAATCTTTGTTCTCATTCTCATAAAAATCTTTTTAAATATAAAATACAAGGACAAGAAATATTGTAAAAGTATATCTAAAACCTTTAAAATTAATCGATTTTCGCTTTTTTTCTTCATAACCTATTTAGGACAAATAAAATAGGATTTTAGATTAAAAAGAGTGTTTTTTAATTACCATATACATGTAGTACTAGAAGCAACGAAAAGAAGGTGAATATGTTCCAACAACACATACATAACTCAAAAGAACTACTCGTTTAGTACTGATGCTCATTTTGGTACCTCATAGAAGTTTAGGCTGTGGAACTGATTATACCACAATTGTTTAACCGCGTTTTTTACTGTATTTCTCAGCATCTTTTTGCATCCTTGCGTTTCTTAAACTATTGTTAAAACAAGAACGTGCTTAAGGAGTTTTCTCTTTTAAACGCTATTTAGATTATTTTTTTGAAATGTTTTGAGCTCTTTGAGATAAATATGGTGTGAAATAAAATAAATACTGTTTGGTAGTTGACCTAATTTTAAAACTTTCAAGGTCATGTTTTTTCAAGTTCGAATTTTTGTATACAGGTTTTGAAAGAAGTAGAGATCGACACCATCTCAGTTTTTAAGTAAAGTTCAGTTTTTTCAAAATTTTTAAATATTTAATAGTCAAAAGTAACCTTAAAATGATTTAAAATTAAGTAGTTTTCTCTTTTAAATCCTATTTAGTTTATTTCTTTGAAATGTTTTGAGCTTTTTGAGATAAATATGGTGTGAAATAAAATAAATACTGTTTGGTAGTTAACCTAATTTTAAAACTTTCAAGGTCAAGCTTTTTCCAGTTCGAATTTTTGTATACAGATTTTCCAAGAAGTAGAGATCGGCATCATCTCAGTCTTTAAGTAAAGTTAACTTTTTCAAAATTTATAAATATTTAACAGTCAAAAAGTAACATTAAACTTCTTTAAAATTGACCAATTTTCGCTTGCTTTCTTTTTAACCTATTTAGGTCAAATATAATAGGATTTTAGGTCAAAAAGGGTGTTTTTAATTACTACATAAATATAGTAATGGAAGCAACGACAAGAAGGTGAATATGTTCCAACACCACATGCATAGCTCAAAAGAACTACTCGTTTAGTACTGATGCTCAGTTTGGTACCTCATAGAAGTTTAGGCTGTAGAACTGATTATACCACAATTTTTTAACCGCGTTTTTTACCAAATTTTCACTGTATTTCTCAGCATCTTTTTGCATTCTTGCGTTTTTTAAACTATTGTTAAAAACAAGAACGTGCTTAAGCAGTTTTCTCTTTTAAATACTGTTTAGATTATTTTTTTGAAATATTTTGAGCTTTTTGAGATAAATATGGTGTGAAATAAAATAAATACTGTTTGGTAGTTAACCTAATTTTAAAGCTTTCAAGGTCACGCTTTTTCCAGTTCGAATTTTCGTATACAGGTTTTCAAAAAAGTAGAGATCCACACCATCTGAGTTTTTAAGTTTTTTCAAAATTTTTAATTTAATAGTCAAAAGTAACCTTAAAATGCTTTAAAATTAAGCAGTTTTCTCTTTTAAATCCTATTTAGATAATTTTTTGAAATGTTTTGTGCTCTTTGGGATAAATATGGTGTTCAAAATTTTGAAGGTCACACTTTTTGTATTTCGAAATTTTGTATACAGGTTTTCCAAGTTTAAGTAAAGTTCAATTTTTTTCAAATGTATAACCTATTTTAAACATTTAACCGTCAAAAAGTAATGCTTTACAATTAACCTATTTAGGTCAATTGTAATATTTTAGGTAAAAAAGGGTATGCTTACTTACCACATAGATGTCGTAGTGATCGGTGCTATGAAAAGAAGGTAAATAGGTACCAACACCACATGCATAGCTCAAAAGAACCGCTCGTTTAGTACTGCTCATTTTGGTACCCCATTATTGTCATCCACACAGGTTCTTTCGACCCCCAAAACACACTCAAGTTTTTACAGGACAGTTTTAGGGCAAAATTTCAAGAAGTTTAGGCCGTTTCGAAAAACCGCAATTTTTTAGGCGCGTTTTTCCCCAAACTTTCACCGAATTTCCCCGCAACTTTTCCACGTGTACTTTAAGTTGTCTTAAACTGTTGTTAAAAGCAGTTAAGAGTCTCGGACCGTTCTCTCGAGCGCGGCATGACTTACACACGCTTCGACTTTGTGGGCTTTTAAAATCTAACTCAGGTGAGCGAGCGGCCTGAGAAACTGCGGCCGAAAAGAAAAAACATATAAGTCGCGTCTTTTAAGGGCGCAGGCTCTGCTCAAAAGGCCGCTCGGAGACTCCGAGGGGGCATCTATGCAAAGGGAAATTGCGCCCTACACCAAGAAAATACAGGTACGTTAAAAAAAAAAGTCTCAATTCCAAGATAAATCAAATTCATGCGATTGTATCGAACAAGAACAAATCAAATATTATGGCTCAATCAAGCTACACCTCCCTTCAACGAAACTCAATTGGGACATTGTAAAAATTATGTACTAATTATGTACTAACTTAGTCCCCTTTTAAAAAATTTTGTACTTAATGAATAACCGAGTTATTCGCACTTAAAGGGGGTGTATGACTTGGTGCTAAGCTGCACCCCCCCCATGCTTAGGAGACAGATTTAATAAAAGTTGATATGTCATAATTTTGTACTCATTATGTACTCTTAAAGAAGGGTACTTTTAGTTTACAAAAACCATCGGTTCCTAAGATTTTTGTTTGTTTGTTATGGGGTGTTGTTATGGGGTGTGTAGCTTGATATCAAGATACACCCCTCCTCTGCTTAAGTGACTATGCCAGAATTTGGTTCTAATTATGTACTATTTTCGTCACCTTTTAGAAAATTATCTACCTACTTTTGTTTATATGGGGTGTGTAGCTTCGTATCAAAACACACCCCCCCCTTTGCCTAGGAAAGAGATTTGAAAAAAGTAATTATGCCATCTCACTTTAGAAAATTGCCTACTCTCAAGATAACTCCATTTTTTTTGTTTATATGGGGTGTGTGCCTCGATATTAAGCTACAAACCCCAAATAAACAAAAAAAAATGAAGTTATCTTAAGAATAGGCAATTTTCTAAAGGAGGACAAAATTAGTACATAATTACTTTTTTTCAAATCTCTTTCTTAGGCAGAGACAAACAAACAAAAAAAAAATAAGTTATCTTGAGAGTAGGCAATTTTCTAGAGGGGGACGAAATAATATTTTTCTAATTCTCTATTAATTCTTCTAATCCTCGACTAATTCCTGTAATTCTTTACTCATTCTTGTTGTCTTGTACACCAAAATTCCCCTGCGGTTTATCCCTCGGTTTAATAGAAACTATTTTTTTTTTGGAACCTACAGAACACTTAGCAACTTATTTTTTGCTTTTTAATTTGCCTGTATAAAATTTTTGAAAATTTTGATTTAACGCTTGTCAACATAGGTGGGCACCATACTTAAAATTTGGAACTTGCGTATGCGCACTTATATTTGTTATAGTAATAGTCTTAATTTTAGTTATAAAAGTTGAAAGTTGCCAAATTTTTCTTAGGACTGTGACTAAACCTATGTGGTTTCAACTTTTTTATGATTAAGACTGCAACAAAAATTAAACCAAAGACTAACGCTATGCCTTGTATGAACGATATTTAAAAGTAAAACGCCGTTTCAAAAGTCAAAAAAACATCAAAGGTCAACGCGAATCTTCTAAAATACCTCGGGAGCTTCTTCTGATTTTTTTTAATGAATTTTTAAAGGCGGACTTGTGAAATCGCCAAAAAAAGCAACGAAAATCTTTGAAATTCTTGAGCTATTACAGTAACGGGTTCCGCAAGCGATTCACAAAACAAATGGCATTTTTCCGGGTTTTTGGGTGAGTGGTTCCCATGCATCGGGGTACCGCTCTTTACCTTGGGAACGCCTCGCCTGGAATTCGCCGATTGCAAATTCCTGACGGCTTTCGGCCGGTAGACAGTCGTACTGTGTAGTCGCAGAGCATTTAGCTGTCAGGCAGGCCGTACCGTAGGCCGTACCGGGCAAAAAAAACGACCCGCGGTCGCCACTGCCTGTCTCTCGATACTCCGATTTTCTGTTTTATTTCAGCCTGTCAAGGTTAATTCAGAACATCCTTCTTTTAGGCTTGAAATAGTGCCTATCACAGAAAAAGAACGCTTGGTAGAAACACAAATTTGCTCTACATTATAGGGCCACAGACTAAATCTAGGAAACTCTGCAGAAGTTTATATATACTAATGAAATTTATTTGTGTGTATACCTTATCTCAAAAGAAATATTTCATAAATTTTTTGTCTTCTAATCTTTCCTTTTTTCACAGATTTTTTCTACTCATTTCCAAAAACAACCAACACATAAAAGACCTTTTCTGATTTCTTACAGTTTGCTTAAAAAATAAAAATGCCAAGAGTTCGCGGTCGCCAACAATTTCATCAATTAAACGACTTCGAGAAAGGACGTCTCGTGGGCATGAAAAAGGCTGATTTTGGTTTACGGGAAATTGCAAGAAGGGTTAATGCCAATCCATCAACAGTGTTAAGAGTTTGGAGAAGGTGGTCCAATGATGAGACTTTAGACGTCGTGCGAGTTCTGGACGCCCTAAACTATTACAAGGTCGTGATTTACGGCATCTCAGACTTCTTGCTCTCAGAAATCGACGGGACAGTATACGTCAAGTCAGAGATGTTCCAGTTGTAGCTACAGGACGAGTGTTTTCAAGGATGACAGTTAATCGAAGATTGCTTGGTATGGGGCTGAGATCTTACCGTCCGCTTTTGGTGTTACCTTTGACCCCACAACATAAGGCTCCCCGCTTGGATTGGTGCAGAGCTCGGCCAAACTGGAATGACGAATGGAATACCATAAGCTTCAGCTATGAATCCAGGTTTTGTTTAGGCGGCCATGATGGACGCATGAGAGATGAAATGTAGACTTTGTTGTTGAACATGATACAGCAAGACAGCAAAGTATCATAGTATGGGGTGTTATATGTTTAGGAAGCAGATCACCTCTAGTCCTCATGAACGGCAATCTGACTGCTCGGCGATATATCAATGAAATTCTGCAGCCGGTTTTACATCCCTACCTACAAACTATCCCAAATGCGATCTTTCAACAAGATAATGCCAGACCGCATATTGCTCGTGAAACAATGACTTCTTACATAGAGACTTTGGAATGGCCAGCAAGATCGCGTGACTTGTCGCCTATCGAACACGTATGGGATATGATAGGGCGATATATAAGTTAAGGAGGATTTGAATGAGTGTTCCTCAATATGATATAGACCATCTTATTTTGTCAATGCCTTCTAGAACAAACGAGTGCATAAATAACCATGAAGGAGCCACTCATTATTAATTTTTTGATGATTATTATGCAGGCATCTTCTTAGAAATGTAATCAATTACTAAAAGCATCCTAATGTTTTAATATATAAACAAATTACTTTAAAAATATTTGTCCTTTGTGGTGTTGCATTTTTATTGTTCTCCAGTATATTTAGTACTAGCTAAATATCCGCACGTTTGCCACCAGTTTTTCCCAAAAGCTTCAAACTATGGACATAACTGGACCGGTATTCTCGTAATACGTAACGTTTTGAAGTCGCTAAGCGAAACGAATAGCGAACAGCGCGCTCAGCGGCACGCTGACCGACGCCTTTTCGTATTCTCTCTGCCGAACGCGCTGCTCTGCGAGCAGACAGAATCAAATTCGCTTAGCACATCTTGGCATCATCGAATTTTACATTTTTATTTCTTGTTTGCCTTGTCGCTCCTTTTCTTTTTCTATGTGTAAGAAAGAGGCCATTGTGTGATCGATTTCGAGCCGTATTTCAGAAAGGGTAAATCAAATGTGACTTGTACAAGTGTTGATCCTTTAAAAAATTACTTGATGGTTTGGTTTAGCTCAGTTAAACCCGCCCTTTGACCCTGTGATAAAAACTCGTAGCACGTTCCCGCCCAGTGTGCGGGAAAAAGTTTACCCCGAGACTTAACCGCACACTTACAAAAAAGTTTAAATTTATTCCGGCACTCAGTCAGGGAAAGTGGTGTTTCCGGCACGGTCGTATATTTATATTGATACTTTATTATATAGCATTTATTGTTAAAATAGTTTCACAATAGTTACTTATATATCTAGTAAGTTATACCTTATAATTATAGTAAACATGCGTATTCTACATTTTAAGAAACAGAAAATAAAACTCTAAGGTATTTGTTACCCAAAAAATAACCTAACCAATTCAACAACAAACACAGAATTCATACATCCACAAGAGAAACCTCGCGCGTGGAAAAATTTATATTTTCATGGAAGTGTTGAATTAAATAAAGAAAATAATAATTTTTAGTACATTTGTGAATAAATAAAATGACAAAAGATAAAAAACATAAAAAGGAAATTAATGTGAAAAATGTAATATTTCAGAAAAGTAAAGAAAATACAGACGAAAACGCAGAAATAAAGGTAGTTACCTATATTGTTTGCTAATTATTTTTTATATCAATTAAGCTATTTATTTCATGTTTGCTAATTTCATATTTCATGAAAGCTTATAGTTTATTTTTGAAAGAAAACAATTAATGTGGGCAGGAGCCTAACAAAACCAGATATTTTTTGGTACACATCCGATGAAAGATACAAAAAGCACCGCTGACCAATGGCTTTTTTTACCCTTGGTTTTACAGAATTTTGATTGCTTCTATTTCTAGTATTATACGGATGCTCAATTATTTCGATGTCGATTTTGATAAGAAAAGTTTTTGTTGCAATTTTTTGGAAAAAAAAATTGTCTTACATCGAGCATCAAATAGTAAGGTTGATGTGTACGTGTTTGTCACCCGTTCCCAAGCTACTAATAAGAGATTTTTATTTTTCTAATTATTAATAAAAACGCAAACTAAAAAAACTACTGTATTTTCTGCAGCACTCTACAAAGTATTGCAGGGTAGGAAAATCGTACGCGCGGAGGGCAAAACAGCTGGCAAATGGTAGGTGTTTCTCAAACGGTCGCCACGCGCTGAGCGCACTTCGTCGACGCCTTGCGTTCAATATACGTGAATACCATTTTTGATACTTTGGTCACGTGGTATGCGAATATTACGTTATCATACGGTCAGCGAGTACGAAACGCCAAGCGTATTTAGTTACGAGAATACCGGTCCTGGCTTTTTGTAAAGCCTACGTCCTATAGTAGAATCCAAGTAAGTAATGCAGTAATGAAATTTTCATTAAAATTGGTTCAGCAGGATTTCCATGATTTCGGAACAACCAAACAGAAAAACCGATAAAGAAATCCCAAAAGTTTGATTTTTGATTATATTGTTTGATTAAAACCCAACAACAACAATTTTTAAAAAATAATGAATGTACAGAATAGGTATTTACATCACTAGACCGGAAAATTGGTCTTTACAGGTCGACGCAGGAAATTTACAGGGCGAGCAGCAGGCGAGTCCTGTAAACCTGCGGAGACCTGTAAAGACACTTTCCGGTCGTGTATCGTACGTACTTTTTTTTTCAAACGATCAGAAAAAACATTTTAGTATCTATCACTTTCGTCGACGCCTAGCCGTGTTGCGTAATTTATGAACAATACACTGATATTTTCTGCTTCTTGTTGGCTAGATAGCCATTGCCGCTAAGGCCGGTAGTTTTTAAGATGAAAACTAAGAAAAACAAGTAAAGTTTTGTGGTTAGGAATGGTTTTTGTATTTTTAGCTTGTGCAAAATTGTATAAAACATTAGAAAAATTATGGCCAAACAACATTGTTTATCGTCTCCTGATGATGCTAAGTTTGTTAGCGAAACGCGCGTCGAGTGCAAAAAAGTGTAGTTTTGGTTTGTGGAAAACAATCATAACTTTGTTTCAATCAATGTAAATTAAGGTAGTCAAATTTCTTTGAAAGTCCACAATATTAGTGAGTCGTTTGAACAAGTATTCACAACAACCTGGATTGATATTTGAGTTCTTCTTAAGGAAAATCCAAATAGTAAAAAATACTTACGGGAAAGACAAGAGACTATTTAAATCATTTTGTTATACTTAATCCAACAGGAAGTAGTATCCTTTACGTAATCCAACACGCAATTTTTGATAAGAGTAAGAATTTTTTGAATCAAGGAATCCTACCACCTGAATTAAACTACGACAACCTAACCACCAATACAATAACACTCATTCTTGATATTTAAGAAAAAGCATATAGTTGTTTGAAGTATTTAATAATGTTTATAGATGAATTTTATTGCATTAAGTATAATTTTAAGTAAAGGGCTATTCTTAAATACAGAATGTAAATTTTTTTCAGTGCGTCAAGAGTAATATTTTTTATGTTAGCTTCTTCTCTTGAGGTAAATCTTTAATGTTATATCATAAATTTCGGAAACACACCAGTAACCGTAGTAAATGTTACTAAATGGTCGTAAAAAAAATTTACTAGCTTCTATAGATCTTGTTTGATCTAAGACAGCAGTACCTTCTATATCTGACATACTATCTTATGTGCCATCCATAAGAAGAAGAAGGGTTTTAATGGCAAGGAGCGCTTCTGCTTCAGCTCGGCGGTACCGCAAATGACATTAAGAGCGTACCCATTGAAGTTAAGGTGGACCGTGCGCATAATGTACGACTGAAATGCAAATTGGACCAGGGCCCGTATTCTCGTAGTTAAAATTACTTCAGATTTGTCCTAAACCACCCGTTTGACACCATCGAGAAAGATTTGAAATAAAATTGAAAATATTTATATATTACTAAGAATTTTTAAATAAAGAACCTTGCATAATTTCAGATAATTCTAATGAGTACCGTGGCACATATTTAAAAAAATATGAAAAAGGTCAGAGTCGTAGTTGTTCTTTCTTTTATATCTTGGAAAAAACTGGTATTAAAAAATTATACTTTTTAAAAAAATTGGCAAGCAAGGACAGGAGGAAGGTATCCTTAAAACATCTTAAAAGGCTGTTGCATTGACAAAGGTACACTAATACACCAAGAGATACAATAGGCTGGTGATGCAGTATCAGAGAAGCCCTTAACCTCACTGAACTGTGGAAATCGAAACTCCTCGAAATTCGTGGTTTAAAACTTTGTGAATTTATTAGTCGCTGTAGTTGGTAACATATTTCGCAGATCAAAATTCGACGGGAGGATTGTAAACGCGATCTCTATTCTTAAGCTCATTAAATCGATCAGACAAGAGGCCTATAGATACACAGCCGCGCTACCGGTTACTGATTCTCTCTTTTCCTATACGCATACATACAACAAGAAGCAAATTCCAGCAATACAAAAATACCCTGCAATACTTCTTACTGATATACAGATCCATTGTGAGGGACTGTATACCCTATACGTCACTGTCCCGTTGAAACTCTGCCGTTTCAGCCTTATTTGCATCGCGCACGGTTCATTATTCTTCTTCGTACGGCAGTAAAGTTAAGGGAAAACAAAGTGCCACGCTGATAAACTGACGTGTGCAAGGTGACGTTTAGCCGCTAATAGCGAACGTGAGGCCTCAAGTTACTTCGATCTGTCTCGCAAATCAGTCTCCGCCGAAGATCATTAGTGATGCAGCCGATTCTGTGATAGATTATTGAAAGACTGAATCGTATGTAAATCAGTTTCCAAGACGAATTTGTCTAAATTGTTTGCTGCGCGGATGGATTGACGGAAATCTTTCACTGATTTGTCAGAGAGAGACGTGGGCTCATTTGTTTAAGAAGTCTTCGTTTTGCATGTTAAAACAGATTTCAAGACAATTCTATATTATTTATTTAAGAAAAGCTCGCCTCGCAAATAAGTTTCCAATACGAATTTGTGTAAATAGTCCTCTACGTGGATGGATTAACGGAAATCTTTTACTGATTTTTGACAGAGAAGTGGGTTTATTTAAGATGTCTTCGTTTTGCACAGATTTTTCTAAACGTGAGATGAACAATTCTATATCATTTATACTTATACTAATACTTTGATCTCAGCTGCGTGGATGGATTGACGGAAATCTTTCACTGATTTGTCAAAGAGAGACGTGGGCTCATTTGTTTAAGAAGTCTTCGTTTTGTATGTTAAAGCAAATTTCAGGGAAATTCTATATTATTTATTTGAGAAAGGTTCTATTCCAGTTATGGAGCTTATCAGTGATCATGATGCCTCAATCTGTCTCACAAATCACTTTCCAAAGTGAATTTGTCTAAATAGTTCGGTAACGTGGATGGACTGACGGAAATATTTCACTGATTTGTGAGAGACAAGTGGGCTCATTTGTTTAACAAGTCTTCGAATACATGTTGAAGTCAATTTTGGGGCATTTCTATATTATTTATTTGGGAAAGGTTCGAATCCAGTTATGGAACCTAGTGATCATGTCTCACAAATAACTTTCGAAGATGAATTTGTCTAAATTGTTCTCTGCGAGGATGGATTGACGGATATCGTTCACTGATTTATCATTTATGGTTAGAAATACTCTGATCTCTCTCGGAAACCATTCTCAGATGAAGGTCAATAGTTATATAGCCGATTCTGTGATAGATTATTGAAAGACTGAATCGTATTTAAATCAGTTTCCAAGACGAATTTGTCTAAATTGTTTGCTGCGCGGATGGATTGACGGAAATCTTTCACTGATTTGTCAGAGAGAGACGTGGGCTCATTTGTTTAAGATGTCTTCGTTTTGCATGTTAAAACAGATTTCAAGACAATTCTATATTATTTATTTAAGAAAAGCTCGATTCCTGTGATGAAACCTATCAGTGATGATGATGCCCCAATCTGCCTCGCAAATAAGTTTCCAATACGAATTTGTCTAAATAGTCCTCTACGTGGATGGATTAACGGAAATCTTTTACTGATTTTTGACAGAGAAGTGGGTTTGTTTAAGATGTCTTCGTTTTGCACAGATTTTTCTAAACGTGAGATGAACAATTCTATATCATTTATACTTATACTAATACTTTGATCTCAGCTGCGTGGATGGATTGACGGAAATCTTTCACTGATTTGTCAAAGAGAGACGTGGGCTCATTTGTTTAAGAAGTCTTCGTTTTGTATGTTAAAGCAAATTTCAGGGAAATTCTATATTATTTATTTGAGAAAGGTTCTATTCCAGTTATGGAGCTTATCAGTGATCATGATGCCTCAATCTGTCTCACAAATCACTTTCCAAAGTGAATTTGTCTAAATAGTACGGTAACGTGGATGGACTGACGGAAATATTTCACTGATTTATGAGAGACAAGTGGGCTCATTTGTTTAACAAGTCTTCGAATACATGTTGAAGTCAATTTTGGGGCATTTCTATATTATTTATTTGGGAAAGGTTCGAATCCAGTTATGGAACCTAGTGATCATGTCTCACAAATAACTTTCGAAGATGAATTTGTCTAAATTGTTCTCTGCGAGGATGGATTGACGGAAATCGTTCACTGATTTATCATTTATGGTTAGAAATACTCTGATCTCTCTCGGAAACCATTCTCAGATGAAGGTCAATAGTTATGTAGCCGATTCTGTGGTAGATTATTAAAAGACTGAATCGTATGTAAATCAGTTTCCAAGACGAATTTGTCTAAATAGTTACGAAGCATACAACAGTGATCATAAAGGGTTAAAGATACTGTGTGAATTTGTCTAAATAGTCTGCTGCGTGGATGGATTGACGGAAATCTTTCACTGATTTGTCAAAAAGAAAAGTGCGCTCATTTGTTTAAGAAAATTTCGTTTTGTATGTGAAAACTGATTTATCTAAAGGAAATATAGTTCATTTCAAGCCAGTAACTAAGTGTCAGTTATGAAGTTATGCCTAGTGCAGGGACATAATACTCAGTACTAAAATAACAATTTTACACTTAAATAGCTTTGCAGAAAAAAATTGAAAGCTCCTTAAGGCAGCTGTCGTTACGTCCATCTTATTACAATCAGTACAACATTTAATAAATAATCGTTTTATATTTTCATTTCACCCAGTTCATCTACCACCTCTTTCTAAAATTTACACTAAAGTACCATTCGTACAAACGAGAACGTTTGGTTGATTTTTGGCTTTCCGAAGCGAACTTAAAATCCGTACAACAATTATTTCACAATCATTTTGCTTGTTCTATTTCACTTGGTTAATGTACCATCTCTTTTTACATCTCTACCAAAGTAGCATCTATCATTGTTTCGACGTGATCCGCGTGGTTTGGGTAGACAAAACGAAACCAGCTTTAGTTTCTACTAAAAACGTCAAGATAAAAGTGACCGTGCTACCAAGATGCCACGTCCAGAAGATCGGTCAGTACATAAAGAAAATTTTCAACGCGTCTTAAGGTGAAAATATTGAAAGGTAAAAAAACGCTCATGGTTCTTTTTAAAAAAATGTTTCTGAAAGGAAGACGAAAGATTTATGAACGAGATTCGTATACCCAGTTGCGCAAACATAAAAACGTTTTTGAAAGTTAACGAATAAGCAATGTATTTTGGTGGTCTGAACTGGTGCTGTATGAAGGAAAGCTTATGTTTAAACAAATTTTTATTTTCTGATAGCGATAAGCGATCTGATTCAGGGCATTTTCAAAGCAAAAGTACGTAGAAAGATGATAAAAATGAAACAGTTTTTTTATAATTTTAGTCAGTTAGCCAGCTGTCGGGAAAACTATGTGTCCTCATTTGATGACGCTGGACGTTTTTAGGTATTACAGATAGATGAACAGATTTTTTTTTAACTTGGATGGCGTTACTCAAAAGAAATAGATGCTGATATTGCTACATTACCAGAGGTGGGTAAGTTAACAGATGAAGATGATATCGATGACAACGAATTGGGTGAGGCTCGTGTAAAAGATATTCCGGAAGATGTTGCTATTTTCTGGTCCCGAGGAAGAGAATATTCAATTTGTTAATAATGATAGTGGTGCCAGCACTAGCATAAACGACAGGACAGAAGTTGATGAACAGGATTTAGAAGACGATCGACCACTTTCCAGTTTTGTGAAAAGAAAAAGAGTAAATGGTATTTTTTACCAGAATGACAGCCATGGCTATTGCAAATGGCTTTACAGGAAAAGAAAAGATATTAATAAAACAGTTTAGAATGGATGCAGCTTATTATTCATCTTTAAAAATGGGCGATGGAGGAAGGGTAAATTGTGGTCGTCCAAACGCGTCTCGAAGTAATGTTCCAGAAAATGTAAAATTTGATGGTGTAAATCATGTTAAAGAAAACGAGAGAAGCAAAGAAGATGTCAACAAACCGATTGCAAAAGTAAACCTCACATCTTTTGCGGAAAATGTAATGCAACTCTTTGTATACCACAATTCTTCAAAACTTTCATACAAAAAAGTGACCTAATTAGCTAACATGTTTTTCAAACAACATTTTTTTAAAACTTTTATATTTTTTTATAAATAAAAAACTTTTTTGTGACGTCACAAAAATTCAAAAATACTTTTTTGGGTCAAGACAAAGAAGTGCACTAAAGATTTACTTAAAATTCGAAAAAAAAATATTTGGGCGTTAATGGGTTAAGTTAAACTCCTTTCATTATCTTTAAACACATTAAAGAATCTCTTATAAAAGTAAGTATTCAGTTAACAGATAGTTAAATTCAAAAAATATTTTTAAACTGCATGTTTAATAAGGTAGAATACATAAATAAGTAGCTCTATTGATATATATTGACGTAAAAAGATGTATCGGAAATTTTTGAAATGTACGGTTTATTTCCATAAAATCAGATATTCAACTGTTTATAATAAAATAATCCAATAAATAAGAAATTCTTCGACTTCATTGGATTAAATTGATATTCCGATAAAAAATATTATCAAGATTGTAATGCTTCTGTACTTTTTAGCATACGTCAGCGCTTTAAGAACAGAGATTCTTTTTTTTCTGATCCATACTTTTGGAGCCAAATAAACGTCAGATTGACTAAACTTTGAATAGAATTTGTAAGACACGGCTTCGAGCACTTTTTAGATTTTTTGCCGAATAAGCTAATATTTCTTTCTAAGGCCATCGTTTCATATGTTTGAATATTTTGATTTGGTGCTCCCAGTGGTGTCTTACTTTTTACAAAATTATGTTTATTTGCCTTCAAAAAATATGGATATCATATGACCCGTTTTGAACGTCACTTGGACATATTCTGAGCTAAGGTCACTGACAGAAAAAAAAAGAATAACTACTCTCTATCTGTATTCTTCCAGGGTAGCTAGATTGTGATGATTCCTAAGATTTTCCTTAGGGATAGGATTTCAATAAATCAAACAGAAATGGCATAGAAAGTTCTGCGCGCACAAAAGAAACAGGTATATTGAGCAATGGTGCCAGTTTGTTATTATCTCCGGACTGCTTTCATGAGAAAAAATTGTCGCCACTCTTTCATTGTGAGCATAAATCATAGTTGCAATAATAACCGTTGACAAGATGTCTGCAAATTCCGCTAGATGGCGGCCACACCATGAGATGATCGAGGAAAAACTGGGATTCACAGGCATTGCATTTTTATTTCCTTTCGAGTCGCTTCAGTTTCGAAAATTTTGTGTTTTTAAAATGCCGTATACTCGAGAAGAAAAGAAATGTCTTCGCTTTTAATTAAATTTCTTTCCATTCTGTTCTACTAGTTACATCTATCCGGAAACGGCCAAACCATGCAGCTAGCACTAGCAGCCAAAGAAATCAATAAACGGCGCTGTTTTTCCTGCAGAGCTTTTTGCTTACGATATTATTGATTTTAAATAAAGCTGGCCCTAAACTACATTTGATATTTTCGAGGTGTTTTATGATATGATCTCGAAACATGTACCGAACCAATAAAACTAGCGGGAGGGTAAAAGCGAAAAATAAGGGGCTGCCAATATTTGTAACACCCAAAAAGGGGTGAAAAGATTTATTTTGCTTTGTGTCTTTACAAAAAACGTTTTTCTTACGAAAAACTTGAGCTCTGCCACTTTTTTTATTTTTTTCTTCAACTTTCTCGAAATTTTCGTCATACCGTAGAAAAAAATTATTTCCCGCATGGTCATACTCTACTTTTATTCGAAAAAATTTAGAAACAGAGACAGGATCAGTTTTCCTAAAACGGGGGATCTTGGTTTCGAGTGAGAAGATAAAGGGCGCCGCAGGCAAAAATTTTTCAATTAAATTAGCCGAACGCAAAAATGTTAGAAAAACAAAGCACGAAATAAAAATGGCGCCGCTTACAATTTTTTTTTCAAAAATTACGTAATTTCGGGAACGCAAAGAAATAGGTCTAAAGAGTATAATTTTTAAGAAAAAACTATCAATTTTCTCGCCCTCCTCCACTGGGACTACAGGGGCCGTGCACAAATTACGTAATGGTCATAGGGGGGAGGGGGGTTACAAAACGTTACGCAGGGGGAGGGGGGTTTTCGACAGCGTTTGCATTTGTGTGAAACTAAGAAAATTTGGAATGAAAATAAGTGAAGTTTTTTTTTTTGGGAGGAGGGGGGTAGTGGTCTTGAAATCGTTACGTAATATTAGGGGAGTGGCGTGCCAAACCGTTACAAAACATTACATAGGGAGGACTGTTCCTCCTTTTTGATTTCGAATCAAAGTGCAAAACCCGGGTTGGACGTTCGAAGGCGTCAACTCGTCCTATTTGCTTGATAAAGTTTCTACGGAAATATCTCAGTCGATTTCTCCGGCCGCGTATGAACGCTTTAGGTTAGGCATTTGCATGTATCTCAGTCCCCAGCCTGTAAACAGTGCGTAAGGACAATGGTTACAAAATGAAAAGCCGAAAAATATTTTTTTTACGATATCTTTCATCAGTTTGGTATTAAAGTTGAGCAAAAATAATTTTTATTCCAGTCCTAAAGGTATGAAAATGGAAAACATTAGAAAACAACAACCTGGAATGGATTTACTACGCGTAAGATGTAGTGACAACATCGCTCCATGCCCATCCTTTTCTAACTAATGTGCTTTTCCATTTGTCTGCGTCTTATACACTGCTGCTTGGCCCCCTAAGGATTTGCTTAGGAACCCTGTATAAAAATTAATGCAACTGTCTAAGTTAATTTTCAGTTTTATCAGCATTCGTATCCTTATCTCTATCGAGTCGACCAATCAAGCATGTGCACTTTTAAAATCGTGGCGAATGCGTGACAGCTCCAGCTGATCAAATGCACGAAAACCTCGTTAGGTACGATAAGGGAGTCGTAACGTTACAACCATCCCTGCGTCCGAAAGGATGTTTTCACGTATTTGATCAGCTGGAGCTGTCACGCATTCGCCATTAATTTAAAAGTACAGTTGCTTGATAGGTCGAGTGGTAAAACCGAAAATTAACTTTAAGTGTCTAATAGCTTCATTATCTGTCTTTGAGGTTATAAAGTTGGTGATTTTTTAGACCAACGCTGGGGGGTGGTTTAAATTTATAGCCCCCAGAAAGGATTTTTTTTGGCAATTGGTAGTAAGTTGATTTATAATTTCCCTAAGTAACCGTTTTTACGAGGATTAATTTCCCTTATTTAATATCCCAAGCTGTTCATTAACCAATCAAACACCTCCAATTTTATCCAGAAAAACGCCATATTTTAAACTCGTTTTCAGCACAAAAAATACATTTATGAGGGCACTACGGGGCAAAACGAACATAAGTGAAGGTCACTGATTATGGTCCTATTTCCTTATTCAAAGCCCACTCATTTCAAAGCTGTAGCTTTTATTAGTAGAGATTTGTGCAAGCCAAGGTACAAGCAGAGGTAAGAGATCCGAACGCGCTGTTTGTGATTTGAAGGCAGCTAATATTTTAAAACTGACATTTCGACAGGGACAGAAATGTAAGCCAAACTTGCATTTAAGTTTTTTAATACATTTCATAAATAAAAACACCTTTTAAATAATCGACCCCTTATTTTATTATTACCCATCTAAATTGTTGTGTGACATCAAGTATTAATTGGAAAAATTAATTAACAAGGGTATGTTTTAATTAGAGTGACATATAACCCCAATTTTAATTTGTTCTACAGGGCTGGGGTTGCTTTTCTTGTGTGACATTACCTAATAAGAAATGACCCAAAAACATATTTTTTTTTTAGGCTACAAGTGAGTACAAATATGTAAAAATACACTTTTTGTCCAATAGTGGGTTTAGGGTTGGTTTTCGGGGTTGCTTTTCTTTTGCGACATTATCCAATATGAAATGACCCAAAAAAGGCATGTTTTTAGGCTACAAGTGAGCAGAAAAATATTGGATAGTTTTTAAAACCGTCCACACTACTTTTTTTTTCTTAACGGATCATTTAAATAGGAGGTCATTGAAAAGCCACATAAGCATCCCAAAATTTTGAAAATGATCAAGTAACAGATAGAACTTTTTGAGACCTCCTATAAGTAAAGTATATATACTAGACTAAGAAGATATCACATTTAAAAATACAAAGAAAAATAAAAACGTCACTTTTTTTACTTTCTATACTTATTAGGTGTATTGGCTTAAAATTAAAAACTATATATTATACAGAGTTAGTTAAAAAAAAAATTGAATAAAATTAAATTTTTAAACAGTCTTGTCGTTATTTCCAAATTTCACCATATCATAACCTCAATCAAGCAGATTAACCATCGCCCAAGTCGAGACTGGGGTGCCGGTGTGGTGTGATAAGCTCACTAAAATAGACATAAATATGTGCAATTTTGACCCTCATTGCCGCATATTAGTGGCCTTGCGAATGACGCTATAAACGCACCAATAGACACATCACATTTCCTGAACGACGAAAAGGAGACGCATCGCTCATTTTCATTGTCCTGAACGGCGACACACCACGCACCGGTGCGTTTTTTACACTGGTGTGGGCATTCTGAACGCAGCCCTGAGTGTTTACTATTTAAATCCCGCGTGGGTTTAAATTTTTTAATTTTCTTTTCGTTGAAACTTTCTTCTTAAATCCAACAATGGATTATGTTAAGATGATTATTCAATAAACTAATTTGTTAAAATTCTTGTTATAAATCAAACTATGTCCAAAACTCAAGGAGGGTTGATTTAAAATGCTTTTAGTAACACCGTAAGTGTATTTCCGTGGAAATGTTTTGTTGTCTCTGTTATTCTTTTCTTATTTTATGTAGTGCGTATTTTTCGAGCTTAACTCCTACAATAATTTTATATTTTTATTTTTATATATTATTTTAATTTGTGATTTTAATTTATTATTGATAGTTTTCACAGTTAAACTTGTTTAATATATTTTCTACCTTAATTGTGCTTAGCATATTTTACAAACACTAACTTTATTATTTCTACTAAAAATTATTTATGTAGGTATTATTTTTTACAAGGTAGGATTAAGTTTGTATCTGTAATTGGCCTAAGCTCTTGATAAGATAATAAATAAATAAATAAATAAATAAATCAACTGCGAAGAGAGTAAGAGGGTCTAACTATACAGACCGCTTCGGGCTACTGCGAACATAGGCCGGAAGAAGTCCAATTTGCCAGTGTACGTACATGCAGAGACACCGCACACCTATCAGTGGAGCAACCAACACTCAGGCTTCCGATCGCCGTTCGCACCTTATATTAAGTACTACTAACCACGGTGCTATGTAGAGTGTAGTCAATGAAACCGGAATTTGGTCAATAAATACGCAAATTTTTATAACGTAATTATCTTGTTTTGTGTGGACTATTATAAAAACCCCTTCTAACGTTTCCAAGCATGTTAGTAGTAGTAGATCTAAGTATCTAGGACCATTCAAATTGCCGTAAATAAAAACTGGAGAACTACGTGTTCCCCTACAATACCCCCCCAAACATTTAAAAAAAAAATACAAATGCAAAATTTCCCTCGACCAATATCAAATCTGTGAAAAGAATAGATCTCAGAAAGTTTTCAGCACGATTAGCCCTTTCCATCATTGTTTCGCAAAATTCCATACGACAATAGTTGTCCTCGGGAAAAATCTAATGCGTTTCTGACGCTTTGTAAGAATGATAACCATTCTTTTTGAGAACACGTAAGACAGTGGCTGAAGACGTATCAACTGCTTCGGCAGTTTGGTGGCTAGTTAACTTTCGACTGCAGCGCAAATCATCACACCTCGTACTTCCTGCTCTTTATGGTTTCTTGGCGCTACACAACCAAACTTTTCAAAATTCTGCACAAACCTATGAATCGTTGATAACTAGGTTCTGGGCGATTTACAAAATTCTCCAAAAAAAGTTCTTGAATAAGTCTCAACGGTCTGCCTTGATAGTACTATTTGACTATCTGTACTTATTCGGCAACTTCGTAGACATCCATTTTTAGTTTTAAAAATGTATTATTTGACTTAGGAACTTATCAATCTGTTTCTTGAGCAAGGCAGAAATAAAACAGAATAATAAAAACAAAATAAATTTCCAAAAGATAACACTGCAGCGTGCTTCGAATCCACCTCGGTCGTACGGCACGGAGACTAAATTGGACTTGATTTCCCCTATGTTCGCAGTAGCCTGAAGCTCATTGTATAAACGGTATCAAAATCAACAATTGAAGATATTCCTCACAATTGCAGACACTCAGGAAGGTCTGCATGCGTGCATAAATAAGTTTGCCTGTTTAGATCTATTATCCTAAATCTTATTTGAAATGGTTAAACGTTCAAACAAGATTTTTCTATACTATAATAACAATAAAACCATTTACCTTTCGCAAAAAAAATACTCCTACATTTAATCCTCTGCCATTTCAAACTTCTTCACTTCATAATGCTTACCAAACGGCTAATCCCTTTTTTGCTAAAATCAAGCCAAGCACATTAAAATAGAGAGATAAACACAATATTCGGATAACGGTATCAGTAGTCATACAGGGTGTTGTGAAATTGCTTCACGCTTGGGGTCTAATAACTTTATTTGGGTCAAGTAAGTAAATAAGATAACACCCTGTGCAGTTCGCATAAAAACGTTTGGTTTCGGAAACTCAAAAAGAATAAAAGTGCCCCAAACTCTTTTGTAAGGCGATCTTCTTATATCGTATTGTGATCGGGCACTTGAAAGAAAAAAAAAGACCGGCCTTTTTGTACACTAATCTGCCCAATGGAACGTTAATAAGTATAAGCTATTAGGGCACTTATATCTGTATGGGAGTATCAGTTTCTGTGAACCTTTCCACTTTTGTATCTATCTTTTGATTTCGAAAGGTGTTTTTCGAAACTTGTAGCTTCCTGTGCGATGTATATTAAAGGACAGCTGATGCTTCTGGTACCAGTTTAAAGCTTATTATTTTTCTTTTGTTCGAATAAAATTGTGATTTTATCTGTGATAGGTTTCTTCAATAAGATGTTCTAAAATTCCGACAAAATCATTGCGATTCATTCATTTCTTTTCCATTATACGAGAATCCCAAACAGAAAAGTTGCACTGTCTTATTAATAAGAAAGACAGTGACAGAGCGGGCGTTATAACAAAAATTACGACTATTCCAATTATGAACGATACCTTTTTTTTTGGGTTTATGGGAAGAATCCATCCCAAGGAACAATTTGTTCATGTCTTAAATCAAATGCTAAATCATAGTATACGATATTAAAGTTTGACTTAACTTAACGTCAAAATATTGCAATTTAAATTCATGGTTTTTTTGGGAGCAAGAGAACTTTGATATTTTTTCAGCATATATGTTAGGATGAAACATCGATTTCTTCCAATGGACGAAAAATATGATGACCAAAATGCGTTCTGGCAACAGGTCCAGAATGCGGTCTGGTCTATATGCTGGTGACCAGGACGCGTTTTGGTCATATTTTTCCATTCATTGACCGAAATCGGTGTTTGATTCTAACATATGTTTTAAAAACAATAAAAATGCAACAGCTGGAACAAAATAAATGCAAAACAAGCAATCATCTCAGACAATTTCATAGCCTACCAAAATGTATTTTTAGTTTTAAAAAATGATAAACATTCTACATTATGAGTCATAGCCACCTAGGTGAAAAATTGAAAGTCCAATATCTCAAAAACTAAGAAGAAGTTAAAAAACCTCCAAATCAGTTACTCAGTCATCCAAGTTTGAATTTTCGTTATTTCCACCCAAGATCTTTTGATCTTTTGTTTTTTAGTTTCTTTTCGGTTGATGTAACTGATTTGGAGGTTTTTTAACTTCTTCTTTGTTATAACTGCCTCAGGAGCATAATCCTACTGGAAATATTAACACGCCAGGACGAATTCGTATTAGGTAACTTGGATAAGTAAGTACCAGTGCAGAACGATGCCTATTTGTGAGTGGTTCAAGGTTGGAAATCTAAGTGTATGATGGTGTTTAATGATGTAGAGTGGAAGGTGACCAGTGAAACTACTGATGAGCCCACGCTGGTTACCCAGGGCGAAACATCGTTTATTCGTTTCTCTTTTCGCTTTGATCTTTTGTGTGTTCCTTGTGGAATACTCATCCAAGTTTTAATTTTCGTTATTTCCACCCAAGATCTTTTGATTTTTTGTTTTTTAGTTTCTTTTCGGTTTGCCTCAGGAGCATAATCCTACTGGAAATATTAACACGCCAGGACGAATTCGTATTAGGTAACTTGGATAAGTAAGTACCAGTGAGGAACGATGCCTATTTGTGAGTGGTTCAAGGTTGGAAATCTAAGTGTATGATGGTGTTTAATGATGTATAGTGGAGGGTGACCAGTGAAACTACTGATGAGCCACGCTGGTTACCCAGGGCGAAACATCGTTTATTCATTTCTCTTTTCGCTTTGATCTTTTGTGTGTTCCTTGTGGAATACTCATCCAAGTTTGAATTTTCGTTATTTCCACCCAAGATCTTT
Source organism: Oxystoma pomonae (assembly GCA_963921995.1). Lineage (NCBI taxonomy): Eukaryota > Metazoa > Arthropoda > Insecta > Coleoptera > Brentidae > Oxystoma > Oxystoma pomonae. The sequence continues at coordinate 117,274,459 of OY998166.1, read as the reverse complement.
TGATCTTTTGTTTTTATCTCAAAAACTATTGAACTCAGTGCATATAACTTATACAATTCTAAAATCAGGAAGAATCTTAGAATCCGAAAATTCTAAAAATACGGGGTGTTCTATTTAAAATAAGAAAGTTGCTATCAATATTTGACACTTAGGTTTTTTGACTTTAATATTTTTGAAGATTTTTATAAATCAAAAAACTTTCGTATTTAAAACAGATATAACAGGGGGGGATCATTTATAATGAAACACCCTGTACCTAATAATACCATAATATTGTATTGTGGCCGGAACTATAAACGCATACAAAATTTGAACACACACCCTTAATTTTTAAATTTGTACCCTTAATCGTCCATTTTGAATCCACCATATTGAAATTTTTCAAATCTGGTAAAAAATTCATAATCCCCCTCCCTAAAAACCCCTGTATGCCAATTTTGATTGAAATCGAACAAACTAAATCTTTGTCCCCCTCCACTTCCCTCGTTACAGGAAGGTGGGTACCTGAGAATACCATATTATTGTATTTTCACCGGAACTATAAACGCATACCAAATTTGAACACCATCACATGTGGATAAGTCAGTTAAAATTGGTTAGCACAACTTGACCAAAAATCGTTCATCTTGAATCCGCCACATTGAGTTTTCAATATCAATTCAAAAATTCGTATTCTTCATCCCCAAAAGCCCCTGTAACTTATAAATGCGTGCCAAATTTAAAGGCAATCGGATGTGTATAAGTTAGTTAAAATTGGTTAGCAAAAGATGACCAAAAACCGTTCATCTTCATCTCAATATTCAAAATGTGATTAGAAATTCGTTATCTCTCCATCCCCAAGTGCCCACACACACCAAATTTCAACGAAATCGGGCGTACTTCAACTGTACCCCCCTCCACGTTCTTTGAGTAGGAGGGAGCTGTCAATTTCATCATACTATATTCTTGTGTTGTCACCGCAACATATAAGCATGACAAATTTGAAGCCGTTTGGATGTCGGGTAGTTGGTCCAAATTAAGTTGCAAGATTCCACCCGAACAAACATATCTCGTTACATAGATAGTATAGATACATACATTGCAAGTTAAATAAAAGCTTGTAACAATTGAGAAATCAATTTAACTGTGGCGACCTGGTTTTTTTGCAAAGTTATTGCATTTGTTTTCCATGGAAACGCGGAGAGTTTATTTATGTTTGTTCACAGTGGGACACCAGACATATTTTAGCACCGGGTCAAAAATTTGGGGTTAGGTTACTTATTTTGACTTCGCATTCCGCGCCGCTAAAGCACATAAGTTTTTTTACTTTCGCTTTTTTCGTAAAGTGTGTGCGGTCTGGCATGCGTCTGTATAAGTCATGATAAGTTGCTGTAGCCCGAATTTGCCGTACCGTCATTACCGCCGCTGTACCATACCACAGCACAAATAACTCTCTAGGTCCATGTGACCGCGTGTTTATTTTGATTTTTCAGACAAAAACAGTTTTTCTATTGTGTTTGTGACTCGGTTTCTGCTAATGCGATACATGTGCCCCTTGGTGTGCTTAAAGACTACGAAAATATGGAATGGATATAGGTTCCTATTTAGCACTACCTGAGCCCCTAGGAAGTCCAAATTTACGAGTGAAGTCACTTTTTTCATTTTTTTTAAACTAAGGCTCTAAACCACCCACACCCTGAACTCAAACCAACCCAACACTTTTTTAGCAATTCCAGCGCCCATAAATTTGAACTCTTTAGCAAGTGCCTACATACAAGATTTTTTCATAAAAAACCGAATAAAATAGTAAAATAAAAGAAAACCATTTACTGCAGAATTACTTGCTAAAAAAACTCTACCCAACGACATATTAAAGTAACTGTGTGTAATGTTTAAGGTTGCATTTACCAGTGCATTTATAATTGAATTGGAAGCACTCCTGCTAGCTGCTACCACCGGTTTAAGGACAACAGGTTAACTTAAAAAGCATGCCGATTTAGAAATTACAAAAAAAATTATTGAAATAAAATATAAACAAAATTATTTGGGGCACATAACCCCAAATGTTTCTATCCAGCGAGCCAGTAAAGTTCTCTTGTTTCTTTGATAAACTCGGGGTAATGCCTGCGCAGCGTTAGGCCATTTTCGGCGGGCGACCGCACACGCGGCGTGATTTCATATTTGTTTTAGAACAATGTTTTTGTAAACATATTTTTGAAAGATAAACAACCTCGAATGGTTTTCTGTCAGAAAATGTAAAAATACTCTTCTGCCCCACTGCGGCCCTTGTTGACAAAACACCTGCAGTTGCCATGGTATCGGGGGACTTAGGATAGTTAGGGGCTTTAGGTTAGAGGGCGCTTTTCTTATTTTGATTTCCCATTAAAACACACTTCTTTCGTCAACACGCTATTGACCAGACGCGGGTAAATTTTACCCAGCTCAAGACCACGTTTGGCGCACCTCAGGCGATCACCCTTTGTGTATGACGTCACTACTCGGTCATTTTCAAACGGTTTTTTGGCGAAAAGGGTTTTTGTTTACATTTTTGCCATGGAAGACTGGTGAAATAGTAGTTTACATAACAAGCAGATTATGGTGGTCATTAAACGCGAAGATAAAGTTTGAGAAGCGAGCCTCAGGCGAGTGTCTTAATTTACCTGAGCGTGTAATGACCATAACATGTGAGTTGGTATACATACTTCCCAGGCAGCACAAGTACGTACCATGTACGTAACTTTGCGACGAAGGGTACGTCCATGGTACGTACATTTTTGAACTTACGTATAAACGTGTACGTCCCAGGGACATACTATAAACGTACGTTGTCCAACGAATTGTACGTACCTGGTACGTACCTTGGTACGTACTAAGTACGTACCAGCTACGTACTTGGTACCTTTACTTTTGTACGTACTATGTACGTCCTATGTACGTACATTTCAGGTACGTACAATTTAGGTCCTAGGCGGGACCAAAACTGGACGTAAATTGACCGTAAGTGGGCTTGGGTCAGGCAAGGATATTTAACCAATAATTAAAAAAAAAGTGTTGGACACACTGGGAATTGAACCCGCGCCTCCCTGGTGAGACGCAAATGCTCTACCACTAGACCACCGCACCTATACATAGAAAACTCTGCTAAAATTGTGATATACTTTATAGTACGTCTATAATTGGTCCCAGGACGTTCCGTCCTGAAATGGACGTAAAATGTACGTCCCTGGGACGAAGTGTTTCCATAGGACAAACAAACCGTTTATCCATGAGCTGTAATGGTAACAAAAAACGTAAATTTCCCAAAAACTTTAAGCGATGCAGTTCTAAAAAAAAATCTATAGAGAGAAGGCGCTATCTACAATAGTATAAGTGCGTAAGAGATAGCGAACGCGGCGTAATCGTGACAGTTCTTTAGACAAGCAATATTGAGGTATAATGTTAGACCAGAGATGTCAGATGTCACCCCAGAAGCCATATTTAGTTGTTTGAATATTTAACTTCGTGTGACTCTTTTAATTTTTTATAATAGGTACGTACATAGTAGGTACGCTTATGTACGTCCGTAGTATGTACGCTTATGTACATTCAGGGTACGTCTGTAATTGCATGTTTGAGAGTTTGCTCTAAAACGTACGTAAAATGTACGTACATAGTACGTCCCTAATTAGACGTACCGACGTAAAATGGACATAAAATGTACGTCCCTGAGACGAAATGTGCTGTATAGATTCACCTACGACCAGTGAAAATGTCATCATAAATATCAGAAATTATTAAAAATATCAAACACGAACCGTCTTAAGTCAACAACCCTCATAACATAAGGTTTCAATGACGTTCTATCTAAAACGTCAAAACAAATAAGGTTACTAAGGGACTTTTCATATATTTTTTTTAAAAACAAGTTTTTTTTTTTAAATGCGTAATACGACAATTTAACGGGACTTATTTTTGGTTAGGGACTTACGTTTAATAAATATTTATTGTCTTAGAAATATAGTTTCATCGCTTGTCACGCCATCTTGTGGTTTACGTCTAAGCTTCATTATTATACTAGGACCGTAAATGAGCCATTAAAATCGTGTTGAGATGTTCGTAAAATGAGTATTATTCATTGGGCGTAGTAAATAGAGAGGTATTGGCAGTAAAAAATTAATCTCTTCCCCCCAGTTGAGGTTTATATAGTTTTGATAAAGATACACCAAAGATAACAAAAAATATATTTTCAGACGTCTAGGTGGGGGCTTTTTCTACAGGGAGGCTCCGAAACTTGCAAAAAATAATAGCTAACTCATTTCATCCCATCTGCAATTTATATAAAAACAATCTACTTCCCTGGACTTAAACAAAATCAAACGGTACCGGCCTATTTTGAGTAGTTAATATTTTTCCAAATATTTATGATTCATCAAAAAGTGAGTCATTTCATCCCTTTTATAATTAGTGCTATTATGTTAACGGCCACACCAAGATAGCAAAAAAAAATATTGGACCCCTCAGGGTGGGGGCGTTTTTTATAGGGAGGCTTCAAAACTTGCAAAAAATAATTGCTATATATGAAGTCATTTCATCCCTTTCCTGATTTGTGCTATAATGTTAGGGGCCACACCAAGATAAAAAAAAAAATATAACACACCTCTGGGTGGGGACTTTTTTTACAGGGAGGCGTTAAAACTTGTTTAAAACAATAGTTTTGGGGCTTATCTGTAAAAAAACGCCCCCAACCCAGAGATGTCCAATATTTTTTTTTGTTATCTTGGTGTGGCCCTTAACATAATACCACTAATCAGAAAAGAGATGACACTGACACATGGAATAATAAAATGTATCGTTATTTTTGGCTAGAGAAAGCCGGAAATATGGGAGTTCATGAAAGTGATGCTCCAAAATTATAGATAAAAAAAAGTGTGCAACAACATTATCAACGCACACGATGACTGTGACCAACTATGTTTTCTGACGTCAGTTAAATTTCGGATAGAAAACAATGCAATATACTTTATCGCCGAACTGAAAGTGTACCATTTTCGCAAGAAAAAGAGATCAAAAGGCCAACTCGTATGTCGATATATGTCTGCCTGCACCTTCAAGTTAATTCTGTTAAGTCCACTTTATAACTTCATAAAGTTTAAAATCGTGATTGCCATTGGTAAAATGTCAGCTTCAGACTGTCACATTAATATCGTTGTTTTAACAAATACTGCATTTCATTTTATACCAATAAAGCTCACTAATTGGGACTCTTGCACAGTTCCATCCAAGTTTATTGCCATAAAAAAACTAATCAGCTCATCGCCCGGTACCAAAGAATTTTCCTGTCGAATTTGATAAAAATCTTTTTAGCGGTTTTTGAGTTATCGTACCCAGACAGACACCCGTCACAAAATTTAGTACTTAGGTCTTTTTTGGTCCAAATAAAAACAATTTTGATTATTTCTACATTTTATTGTTAGCCTTATATCTTTCCATTCGAGAGATGTACTCTTTGAATTGAGCAGTGTCCTTAAATAAAATTAGAACCCTTCTGTCTTATAAAACATCCCTGATTCTCATAAAAGTAACTAGTATTATCCAATCTTATAAATTATTCTAAAACTACAAGTTGATAAAATATTATATATTTCCTATATAATCTTATCTGGCCTTCTCATTGAATCTTATAGAACTTATAAAAACATGATACAAACTTCTCCGGTCTGGATGAGATTTGAGGGGAAAATTTTAGCAGGGAATGAACTGTCTACTTACCATAAGTTTTCTCACCTACTTCAGGTTATAAAATAACATATTAACCTTAAGCAAAAGCTTAACAGTAAGGTAATTTAACCTGACGTAATTTAATTTTATTAAGGGGTCTATTTTATGCACACACTTTTATTCATACAATTAAGTCTTGCTTAAAACAAACATGGCCATTTAAAAATATAGAAGATAGAGAATTGAAAACAAAGACATTTATTTTAGTTATACTTTTATGGCTGGCAATCTCTTATAGCCAAATATCACTAACTAAGTAAATAGGTTGACGGTACAAAAATCTCCAAAAAAAAACGGAATAATTTTAAACGACTATAGCTTTGTTAGTTCTTTACCGAATTTAACGAGTGATAGCTCTATTAAAAGCGCTTGAAATTTCCCTTCGATAAATTTACAAAAGTTGGCGGCCATCTTAGAATCAAAGATGGTGGACATTGTCAAAATAAAGCATATATTTCAACTCGTTTCTTTTTAAGGAACACACTTAAATGAAATTAAAAAATTAACACTATTCAAACGTCTAGTCTTAAAGTTGTTCAATGTAAACTTGACTTGTGAGAACGCGGCTTCAGCAACATTTCATGGTCAAATAGATCATGAAAATAAATATATATAGCCGTTTTGCGCAAGTGTGTTGAATTGATGTTATTCCTGATGCCATTTTGGTTTGCTCTGATTTTTGGTTCCGAAAGTGGTGTGTTTTTGCGGTTTTTAATTTAACTCACAGTACACACAATATAGTGTACTATGATTTTACATTATATTCCATGTTTATGACAAAATAAGTTTTGCGCTTTGGTCTTGTGTGTGTTCCTTGTGGGACACTCATCCAATTTTGAAATTTCGTTCTTTCATCCCAAGGTCTTTTAATCTTCTCTTTTTTAGATTATTTTCGGTTGATGTAACTGATTTGGAAGTCTTAACTTCTTGTTTTAATTGTCTTAGGAGCATATTCCTATTGGAAAGATTAACACGCCAGGACGAACCCGTATCAGGTGACTTATAATAAGTAGCATACGAAACGATGCCTATTTGTGAGTGTTTCAAAGTTGGAAGTCAGAGTGTGCGATGGTGTTAAATGATGTCTGGATTGAGGGTGACTAGTGAATCCACTGACGAGCCCACTCTGGTCACCCCGGGCGAAACTTCGTTTAATTGTTTCTCTTTTCGCTTTGGTCTTGTGTGTGTTCCTTGTGGAACACTCATCCAATTTTGAAATTTCGTTCTTTCCTCCCAAGATCTTTTGATCTTCTCTTTTTTAGATTATTTTCGGTTGATGTAACTGATTTGGAAGTTTTAACTTCTTGTTTTAATTGTCTTAGGAGCATATTCCTATTGGAAAGATTAACACGCCAGGACGAACCCGTATCAGGTGACTTATAATAAGTACCATACGAAACGATGCCTATTTGTGAGTGTTTCAAAGTTGGAAGTCAGAGTGTGCGATGGTGTTAAATGATGTCTGGATTGAGGGTGACTAGTGAATCCACTGACGAGCCCACTCTGGTCACCCCGGGCGAAACATCGTTTAATTGTTTCTCTTTTCGCTTTGGTCTTGTGTGTGTTCCTTGTGGGACACTCATCCAATTTTGAAATTTCGTTCTTTCCTCCCAAGATCTTTTGATCTTCTCTTTTTTAGATTATTTTCGGTTGATGTAACTGATTTGGAAGTTTTAACTTCTTGTTTTAATTGTCTTAGGAGCATATTCCTATTGGAAAGATTAACACGCCAGGACGAACCCGTATCAGGTGACTTATAATAAGTACCATACGGAACGATGCCTATTTGTGAGTGTTTCAGAGTTGGAAGTCAGAGTGTGCGATGGTCTTAAATGATGTCTGGATTGAGTGTGACTAGTGAATCCACTGACGAGCCCACTCTGGTCACCCCGGGCGAAACATCGTTTATTTGTTTCTCTTTTCGCTTTGGTCTTGTGTGTGTTCCTTGTGGGACACTCATCCAATTTTGAAATTTCGTTCTTTCCTCCCAAGATCTTTTGATCTTCTCTTTTTTAAAATAAAGTTGTTGCCTTCGCACAAACGCCATAAGATTACATTTATATTTTTACATAAAAAAACGAAAACTGCTTGGTTTTTAAAAAGTAAACACTGCTGTCAACGTGAAACGTGGCGTTCATATGCCATCGGCCATCTTGGTGAAGGGCATCGCTCATGCGTAAAACGACTGAAATTTCTAAAATTTTCATAGCCTGCTAGATTAAGATGATTGCTTACAAAAATTTTCACGGGGATGCATTGCAATGCCGTGTATATCAAGTTTATAAGTATATGGTTTTACCAGTCAATTTGGTTATAAAAATGGCAGCCACAGTAGGCTGAAAAGGCACTGAGGTGGTGGGAGTTAACTGGCTTTTTAGTTGAGACGGCGTTGGCTGGAACTGATGAATTTTTGTCACTAAAATAATGACAGGTAGATAAATATATATATATGTCATTCCGATAATTCCTTAATGTCTCTGGGGTTAAGCATGAGGCCGAAAGCTTGGGAAAGTAACCACATATAGTTCGAAAACAAAAAACTCAATTGCTCTGCCCAAAAATGTTTTAATCGGTGATTACCTTAGAGTCGCTAAGCAACGCCAGAGACAACGAATACCACTAAACAAGTTCAAAACATTAATTCTCTTCTTGCTTCTTTTTGGCATCGACTGACGGACAGATGAATAGTGACGTCATCACCGATGAATGTTAGATTAGCCATCAGACGCCGAATAAAAAAACACCCCAATATAAATTACTTTTATCACAAGGAAGATAACCTACTTTTATACACACCTTAACTCCTACTCGAGACATTCTAAAGTGGAAATGCTTTAGATCATATTTGCTACTGTTTTGACTTGACTAAAAAAAAACCCACCCGGAAAAAAACACCAAGAAAAATTGATTGTTAAATATTAAAAAATTTCGTTTGGGGTTGGTTTTTTTCCTACTTACAATAATTTTTTCTTGGGGTTTTTTTAGGTTTGTTTATTGTTTTTCTTTCTAGATTGATTTTGACTACTCAGCCCACAATCTTATAATCTTAAACTTAAAATTAACGCAAGCTCTTCATCATCATCAAAGAAGCGGCATACGATAAACAAACAACACGAAAAAACAGCTGATATTTGTGAAGTTAAATAATCCATCAAACCGGTGGGCATTGATGGCGTCAATCGGTAAATTGATGGAATCAATCAAGAATTTTTTAACTCTACCGATGGACAAAATACACTTTTGTGAACTCTATTGATGGCACCGGTGGATACGCCGATGAATTTAAAAACTCGCCCATGATTTGAAGTGGATCACAGAAGGCCATGTCCCATATAACTAATATAACTATGAGATAATAGACAGGGCGATATTTACTAAGGACTATAGTTTAAGGAAAGTTGATTTTGAAGGCTGACAGATACATGGGTATCGAAAAATTTATTTTAAGATGAACTATACCGCAATTCATAAGATATGTTAAACTTGATGGACGTCAAAATGCACTGGAATGAGATGCGTAAGGCCATTTTTTCAAGCAAGAAATCTGAGAACTGTCAAAGTGACACGGGATGTTGTATTTTGAGTAAAATCATCGTATATTATAGACCACCGCCAAGATGTGGTTTATCTGCTTTAAGGTTGTAGTTACAATCTGGTGAATTGTTTTTAGCAACACTGTACGAGAAATCAATTTAACTATGGCGACCTGATTTTTTTGCATCATTTTACGTCATTGTTTTATGTTTATCCAAAGTGGGACACCAGAGATTTTTTAGCACCGGGTCAAAAATTTACAGTTAGGTTACTTATTTTGACTTTTCGCGTTCTGCAAAACTCAGTAAAATACTAAAATAAAAAAAACATTAATTGCAGAAATACCTGCTAAAAAAACATTACCCAACTACGTATTAAAGTAATAGGTGCATTTATAATTGAATTGGAAACACTCCCGCTAGCTGATACCGACAACAGGTTAACTTAAAAGCATGCAGATTTAAAAATCGGCTACTGGCGCTAGACGAAATAATCGTATTATATTATAAACAGGAGCGTCAACGACTAGCAAGAGTCTTTCCAACCTCTAAATGGAGCTTTACTGACCTGTTTTGTTAGTACTCAAGTATACGTGTGTTTTTGAAACTGAAGTTCTAAAATCTATCCTTTGCACTCCAAGATTTCACTAGTACAATTGCACATAACTATGCCACAATAATTTAAATTTAAAAAAAAATGGTTGAATCAAAATAAAAACAAAAGTATGTGGGGTTATGGGCGACGAATGTTTCTATGAGAATTCCTAGTAATCGCAGCGAACGAGTAAAGTTCTGTTGGTTCTTTAATAGGCTCGAGGTAATGCCCGCGCAGCGCTAGGCCTTTTTCGGCGGGCGACCGTATACGCGGAGTGGTTTCATATTTGTTTCAGAACAATGTTTTCTCTCTCTCTCTTCTCATTTGATTACCGTCACTTTTTTGAGTCCCGTAGGCACTATTAACTAAATCGGACGGGTCATCAACTACTTTCGTAGTCTACCGACTTAGGGAGTGTGTATCTAGGTCCGCCCCTACGTGATATCCGATCCCATCCGGCCTGGGTACCAGCGTGAATAGAGGGGTAGGGCCTAAGATACATTTTACACTTATTTTCCCTGGGTTCCCCCCTTACCCCGCTCATCAAACCGGTCTGATGAGCACCCTCTAGGAACGCAGTTTTCTTTTCCTAGAAGGATTTAATTTAGCCTAAACCCCTTTGTCGGGGCTAGGGATCTTTAACGTGCTCCACTATCAATATATGGATCACACGGGACCGTCCTCTTAACGTCCTCTCCGAGGGACGGTATGAAATCGAATTAGCCTGCCTTCTAGCTAACTCGGCCTACTCCGCTTCATACTGCGTTTTGCCTTAATCTTACAAAATTCTGTAATTTTATAAGAAAAAGTCCAGGGGGGCAATTCCAGTGGGCTATCGTTATGAGATAACGATCGCTATCGCCATTATTTTCACTGTTACGGCAACATCGCTTATTATTAATTAAAAAGAAGGCTTAAATGGCACGCAACCAGCAATACTTTCCCAAATCAACTGTCAAATGCCGACAGTCAGTCAAGTTTGTTTAGATTTTTAGATTTTTGTTGCGGCGAAATTTCGGGAAAATAATAATTTTCATGAGCTTTTTGCACGCAATATGGACTAAAAATCTGATCACAATGTGATGGTGGTCAACCGTTATTGAATTTTGTTTGGAAAAGCCACGTTCTCTGTGAAGAAAAATCCACATGGACCTTGTGTGGAAGTGCCTCCAAATTTTTTGTTTGGGTAAGTACTTATATTTACTTTATCTTATATTCTATTCTGTTCTTTTTGGTGCTTAAAGAACACTACATAATGTAAACAAAAAGTTATAGTAGGTCCGTTTTAAGTTCAGTTTATACATTTTGAAAAGACGTGAGCCAGTGGCCAGAAAACCGAAAAATAATTTTACAAAATATTCATACATTATAAGAAAAAAAAGTTGGAAATTCAAGAATACAGGATTTGTTTGATCCAAGGTTATTACACTGACTTTTTATTAAAAAAAATCTGACATCAACTAATATCTACCTATATATCGAGAAAAAATCAAATATTATTTATTTGGACAGTTTATGTTTATATTTTTTGAGGTTATAGCCAAATTACTAAATATTATGCCTTGTATAAATAATAATACTTACAACAGACCGTATTGAGTACCTAGTTGAAGAGAGGCGGCTGATTCTGAACTGCTATGCACGATCAAGTAAAAATTTAGCATCCCTTCTCATACTGTCCCCCCTTCTTCAATTATTTTATTTGCACAGGATAGTAGATCTTTTGAACTCCCTCCCTCTGACAGACAGATAAGGGTCATGTACCTAACTTTCATATATTCAAATTGATTTTGCTAAAACAAATTTTGATGTACACATTTTCTTTTTTTAAGGTTTTCAAAGTTTTAATGTAATGTAATTTACTGTTCTTTTTTTAGGTCAACTGTTGAAAATCTCCAAGATCTGGACCCATGCTGTAGTGCTAATAAGAGAGAAAATAAATTATGAAGTTTGGGAATAAACACTTACCATAGCTGCTCAATGTATATTGATAAATTATCCATAGAAATCAGTTTTGGTAAGTTTTCAATTCCAACACCTGATTTTAAATTTGTAGGTACAGCTATTGTCAAGTAATGCAAACTATCCTAAGATTTTGTCCCATACAGTCAAGTATTGTCAGGTATTATCGAGTTTTCGTACACCTATTGGAGGTGTTGGCCTCTCGGTTTTAGATTCTGAGTTTTAAAAATGTTTACTTAAATCTAGTAAACAAAAAAATTTGTGTAAATATAATATTTTTGTGTAAAAGTAGAGTATTGTGGTTTTTGACGAAACATCATTTTAAGTTTCGCAATTATGTCAGTAATAAATAGTCATTTTTAAATATTTAACCTTTGCGTTTCTACATAATTTTAAGACCAAGTTTCTCACCTTTGTCAAAATCAAAATGCATAAAACTTTTAACTTTTCAAACTCTCTACTGTTGATCAAATTCCTGTCTTAAAAACTCTTTTAGTTTTTATCTACTGTTTTACAAAGTTTACTAGTTTAGCTAGCTTATCAGTAAATTATTTAACCCATCATCACACAAAATTAGTAAAGTTTAAAAAATTTAATAATAATAAATTGTAATTTTACTCAGAAATCATTTTATTGGGATAATTTCAGATAATTTCGTTTTTTTAACCGGTATCAGAGGGTTTTTACCTCGACTCCCCCTTCCTTTGGGACGCCACTGGGTAACCATATACACCTATATAACAAATCTTATGCATTTTTGTTAGATAACGTTTAAAAAATTGGATTATTTAATTCACGTTACATATTTTATGCAGATTTTATGGATGTCACTAATAAAAAGAATAAGTAAAATTGATAATACAGTACCTAAAATATGTTATAAAAATCTAAACTTTTTACATGAAAAAGTTAGCTCATTTTTTTCCTCGTATTGAAAGGTCATTCATTCATTTTGATTCAGGCCTAGATGAGAAGATTAACTTTAAATTTGGCACAAAATTGGAAAAATATTGAGAAAAAAACAAAAAAAAAATAGCACATGGTATTGCTATTGTCTGAAGTATTAATTCAAGTGAACTAACTGGTTAGCTGATTAGACTATAGATTTGCATACATCACACCTATAATAAATTCCTTTAAATTTAATTTCAGATCAATGATTTCTCGTAATTATTAAGATGTATGATGAATACATTTAAGCAGGCAGCACCCCACCCCACCTACGCAACTAAACATTTTAGCAGGACAAAACACATATGGTAAGCTACCTTCACATTAAAAAGAAAATATTTTAAAATCCAAAAATTCAACAGTAAAATTAAAAAAATTGGCTACTTTCGTTTCAACCACACATAAATTTCGACTTCTTTATTGCTGTAATTTAAGTTTTTGTTTTCTACTATTTTTATTAGCCACCAAAACCTAAATATTTCAAATTTCATTAGTAAAATTCAAGGAGGAATAAAGTTTTAAGGTAACTTTTTATGTCCACAGGATATTTAAAAAAAAAACATTAAATAACAATTAAAGATCTTGGGGTAACTAGGGGATAAGCCACACTTATTTCGTTAATTTACAAGAAAAACTTAAGTCTTTTTCCACTTGGATCCCAACTTGTTAGATTTTCTGTACTTGTTCCCTTTGTTTTCCCAAGGTTTTTAATTATTATTCACTATCTTGATAGTTTTTTTGATCGACAGTTTACATTACTTTTTCTAAATAATATATACAAGGGCCAAATTCATATCGTTTTTTTAACAGGCAAGTTTTTTTACGACCTTAGGCAGAAAGTTGTTTTATCCTCTCCCTTAGTTTCTAAATCAAAGTGCGTTGGACCAAATTCATGCAAGCATTGACCATCACTTAAGTTTCTACTTTACCTTAAATATTAAGATGTGGGGTAAACAAAAGATAGTCAATAATAAAATTTTCAAAGTAGAATGTAATGTAAAACTTGGTCCGTACTTTTCTAAAAGAATCTAAATTGGCAGACAGCAATAAAACTGGTGGCCAAAAAATTGGTGAGATATAGTCGATGTAAGTCTAATAAGTCGGATTATACTCTTGTTCAAAGGGTGAGGTGATTAAAAGTTACTATTGGTGTAATTGATTGATTTTATAAACCAAACCTGAAAGCTTTCAATCTTAAGTAGCCATTTCACTGGCTTACATTTTGAAATACATCTTAATTTTTGTTTCAGGTTAGCAGTGCCCAAGCTGATGAAAGAAAAGATGCAATCCACCAATTATTGAAATATTAGAAAACAATTTGTAATTCTAAGTAACATTTAAACCAATAAGTAAAATAAATCAGTTTTTTTATCCCAAATTTTATTATTTTTTAATAGCAATGTTAAGAGTGACAAAATCAACTTAAATCAATTTTTTCTTTGTAATATAATAAATTGGTAATATTAAATTAAAAACTAGTATAAAGTATTAATCTAGCCAAAAAAATAAATTTATCTAAATGCATTGTAAAAAACTTGCCATGTCAGTCAGTAAAACTTTAGAGTTAATTTAAAAATGCAGCATACATTTAAGGCCCTTTATTTGAAGTAGGTACTAAGTAAGTTTCTTAAATTATATTACTCAGGTATTAAAAATTAAAATAATTTGCTTAATTAGCCAACTGCTATATAAATATCAAGCTATGCTATAATATCATTTAGGTAAATATTAAATCACATCAGTCCAATTTTTTAAAACATCTTCATCAATTCTTTTTTATAGCAATCAGAGCTTGAAATAACTTAATACTGTACTTAACTTACCCCACCAAACTAATCTAAAAAAAACTCTGCCTTATTTTAAAAAGTTTGCAATTGCAATAACTTAAAATAATATATAGTGGCCCACACTTTTTCGATGACTCCCCCAAAAAATCTGCGAATTTTTTTGAAAAAGTTGTAAAATCGTAGTTACAATAGGTCCAATGTTCTATAACTATCACTTAAGTGACATTTAAATTTTTTGATTTAAACAAATGTGGCCTAACAGAATTAAATAATAAAATTTTACTTCTGTACTATATTTTACACAACTTTTTAATTCATTAAAAGTTATCTTATTATTTTTTAAAGGGAGAACAAATAACATTTAGCATACATGTATATTGCATCAGTTTCTTCTGAAAGTTAGTTTCAACTCTGTCTATTGAACATCGAATCTTTGTCTAGTTTCATTTAGTGCCTTGGAAGGTTGGTCTGTGTCTTACTTGAATCTATCCATAGTTAATTTGTGGCCCGAGTTGTGGTCTTGTGTGGTACTATCCTACTAGAATGATTCTTACATGTAGCTCCATTCACATACCCTAGCATGTTATACCTAAAAAGAAGTATACACTTTAAGTTTTATCAAAATAGTACTTATCCAAAATCTGATCTCAGCTTTAAGTAGTTATTTTTTCTTTGGTGAACTGCAAGAATCTAAGTCAGTAGTTTTCATTTTAAATAAACTATCTCAATGTATCACATTCTTGCCAAGCCTGACTTTAATTTAAGTGGGTGATAAACTCAACTAGTTAGGCCATGCTTATCTATATTCTATCATAAGGGCTTGCGATTCCCTTTACAGAAGAGTATAAAATATAAACCCAGCTTAAAATAGCAGTGATGTACAAGTTTGGGATAAGTAAAACAAATATGTCCCCATAACAAAAGCTAGTTTTACTTACTGTGCCGTTCTTTGTGGGCTCCAAATATGGTGTGAACTTATTTTCGTCTTCCATTCGGGTGGTTGGAAAACACAAGATCACAGGAAAAACTAGGCAGCAGGAATTATAAAAAGTATTTTGTTTCCCGATGTCTGCAACCATCGCAGAAGAAATCATGTTAATTTTTCTCAATCAAATCAAAACTTATATTTTTGTACGAGTTTAGTTGTCAAAGTTGAATTGACACGGCCGCGGCCATTGTGAAACAACAAAACAAACCGCGGTGTTGCCGCGATAACGAATTCGCTACGTAACGATATCGGTATGAGCCACTGGAATAGCCACCCAGGTAGACTACCTGAGGCACGACCCGGAGCTTGAACCCGGCATCTCTTGCTTGAAAGTCGCGGCGTTAACCCCGACACCAAGCAGGCAGGTTAACAATGTTTTTGAAAACACATTTTTGAAAGATAAACATAACCTCGAATGGTTTTCTATCAGAAAACGTAAAAATATTCTTCTGTCCAACTGCGGCCCGATTTAAAGTTTGTGGAGAAATCACCTGCAGTTACCATGAAATCGTATACATTTTGCGGTCTATCGGCCAACACTTGAACTGCGTGTGTCTCCGAAATTCAATGAAGTGTGATTGATTGATCGGTTTTCTTTTCCGGAGTGCACAGGCTTTTAGAAAAAAGGAAACTTAGTTTTTATTTTTGCTAAAGCAAGGAAAAATCTAATCCAGAGAAAATTGTGAGTATTTCTCTATTGTTTTTGTAAATCGGGTTTGTCCCAAACCGCAATTATTTTGAAGAATTTTGAAAAATTCTTCAGATATTTTTGTTAAGCATTTAAAAATGATCACCCCTGCAAAATTTCAGCTAATTCTGATGTTTAGTTTTCTCTGTGCACTCTGGCAAAAGATTAAAAAATTAAAGAACAAGACGTTGCCAGTTGTACTTTTTTTACTTAAAATCTGGGAAGAAACTAAAGCCTTAAATTCAAAACAATCACGATTTCGTTGATTTTTTTAGTTCAAAATAGATATTTTAAAGTACGTTAATTACAAAAAAAAAAACAAGTTCCAGGCCTTTTTTTGCTTTAATTGGGTATTCCAGCGCGTTTTTTTAAGTCAATGTATAAAAACGTATGGCATCTCATTTTTAAGTTGATTTAGGCAGATTACTGCTCTCTTCAATCAAGAAAAAAGCCTTTTATATATAAGTTTAAAATTAATTTTAAATAGTTAAATGAGAACAAAGATTTCATACATAAACCCATCTGGTTTGGACGTCTGCTTAGGTAAAAAAAAAAGAAGTCATCTTGCGCTGTTATTTTTCAAGCATACAATTACAGCAATTATAGTGTAAAACTAATACCGGCTTATTCACAAATCACGCAAACGTGACAATCTGCGCCTAAATAATAGCGTATGTAAAAAATACTAATAATAAAAGGTCTTTGACCGCGCAGAATATACCGCGCAAATAACGCATTTTTGGGTTGGGGATTTGCTTTTTTTTTGTTTTGGTCTTGCGCGGTTTTGTGATTTGTGCAGTGATGTCATATGACGCGCCGGTAAAAGTCTTTAACGGTAAATTCTTGTACGTTAGGGGCCGGAAAAAAAAAATTCACTAATTTTTTATGAAAATTAGGAGATTTTTTGCAGGAACTGGGAAGAGGGAGAGCAATTGCCCACTCTCCTCCCTCCCTGCATTTCATCTAGACCTTGCCTTAAGCCTAAAGTCCACCTCTTGGTGGCGTCCATAAATTAAGTAACGCTGCGGCGCGGGGAGTAGGTAAAAGTGTTACGAGAGGGGAGGGGAGAGTTGCAACAGCTTTTCGTTACCATTTGTAACTGAAAAGGATAAATAAAATAACCAAGTGCTTCAAAATTAAAAATATTTGTTACCTTAGTTAAAGAGGAGAGGGGGGGGGGTTGGGGAAAAAAAGAAAAATTTTTATAAAGATGGACAATTAAAATTTGTCAAAATTGGTGGTTCACGCACTTATAAATGTAGAAGGCTTTTTTTTTACTTCAGAAGGTACGGTTCTGGTTCAAAATAAGCAAAACGTCAGTTTAGTATTTTAACAGTTTTCAATCGATTTTAATTTCATTTTATCATCATATTGAAGATATGTTGTGTGGAATATTTCTTCTCATATTGACCACTGCAAATTTAGGGATAAACAGCCATAAAAAAATATACGTAAGTAATCCAATTTTTAGTTAACAAGTCTACTATAGTCCAATTTTTTGACGTCATTTTTTTGGATCTCTATTTGATACATTGCTTTAGACAGCGACAATAAATATGTAAAAAAAAGTCATGTCGTTGATCGTTTCAACAATGTTGCTTCAAACTGACAACAAGAAATTACTTGACATGCGAACTGTTGACAACAAAGGAATACATTTTCAGAGGCAAAAATTACATCAGTCCGCTCATCAAAAAATTGGACTATACACGACGGGGATAAACCCTTTTTTTCCTATTTTTGGAAAACCTGTGTTTTTTCCTTACGAAATCATTTATATCATTATACGACATCCAAAATTCCAACAAGTTTTACTCAAATTTGAAGAAAATCTCGCAAAATTAGATTAAAAATCACATGCGTCCCATAGTCCTGAACCTTAACCCATCTTAGTAAATATCGCGCTTAAAGTTGGCATTTTCGATTCCTTGTTGTAAGCGTATCTTGGATGCGTTTGTGAAAGCGTCCTTAAAAAAGAGTTAAAGTTGTGCTTACAACGTACGACGTTACCAAACCAACTCTTGTTCAGTGCTTGATGCACAGTTTTATTATGCCGCTCACTTCTATTTCCTTCCTTGTCGAAAAAAGTAAGAGGGCAATAGAATGGAAAATGGAAGGAGTGAAACTGTGGATTAGGAATTTATGAAAACTCACAGAACACAAAATGGTTAGGATACTGCAAGAATGGTCGTAGAGATAGGTGAGACATAGTCGCTGTTGTACGATACGATACGATATATGAAAATACCTTATGTACCCAGCAAACACAAATGGTCGGCACTGAATCGGGCCAATGTCGACAACGTCGGCACTGTGTCGGCAACGGCGACTACACGCTGGCCCGATGTCGGACAGAATGCGATTTTCAGTTTTCGGCCAATAATCGGCAACTGACGGAGGACCACATTACTACAGTCGACTTTATGCTGACACCACTTTAGGACCGACAATGGTCCAATTGGAAATTTGTTTAATCGGTCGAAAATAGGCAACTGACAATGGCCCGATTTACTATAGTCGACTTTATGCCGACGCCCACTTTATCTGCTTTAGGACCGACGACGATCCGATTGGAACTTTGTTTAATCGGACGAGAATAGGCAACTGACGATGGCCCGATTTACTATAGTCGACATTATGTCAACGCAAACCTTATCCGCTTTAAGGCCGATGATGGTCCTATTGGAAATTTATTTAATCGGTCGAGAATCGGCAACTGTTGATGGCCCGATTTACTATAGTCGATTTTATGCCGACGAACACTTTATCTGCTTTAGGGCCGACGATGGTCCGATTGGAACTTTGTTTGATTCGTCGAGAATCGGCAACTGACGATGGTCCGATTTACTATAGTCGACTTTATGCCGAAACACACTCTATTTGCTTTAGGACCGACGATGGCCTGGTCGATAATCGGCAACAGATGATGGTACGTCACGATGGCGACCTACAGTCTAACGTTGCGTCGGAAAACATACATTGGGCCTACATCGCAAGGCGGATAAAAAATAGTGCTGGTCCGATGTCGTAATTCGACGTCATGCCGATGACGGCAAATTCGGCAATCGACATCGAGCCGACGAAAGCCCGAGGGAACCGTGTTTGCTGGGTATGTATCTCTACAAGTTGTTACTCTAAGGTGATTACCCTGCGATTTTTGTTTTGTTTTACACTGCTCAAGTGAGAATTTGGGAATTTTAATTACTCCACTCGGAGCTGGTTCAACCAAACGCTTACACGTCGTTTTGAGGACATGACCAGATTTTCAGTTTCTTAAATTGAAATGTTTTGAATTATTTAGTTGGACACCGAAATGCTTGGCTAAAGATCAAAAAAAAAATGTGGCCAGATGCTCTCACGAAGTTTGTATTATTGGTATTTTCATTGATATTTCCTTTCAATTGATATACCTTTCATCGCTGTTATCAATTGAGAAGTTACAAGACAAATAACTTTCAACAAGTTCATAAGTTTTATATATGAATTTTAAAATCTAGACACAAAAAAATTTACTGGTTGTTTAAAAAATATAAAAATGCAAAATTATGTAACATTTTATTTCGCTAACCGGCTATTCAACACCTACTAGATCTACGGATCGTATCCTGACAAGTTATTAGAGACATAAAGCTATTTGTAACTCATCGCGGTATACGTATCCGCATCTAGCGAGAACCAAGCACATTAATTGGTCAGAAACTTGTACCACGTTCGAAAAGAGCAGATATATGCTAATCTAAGGTGTTCTTGAACGCGACAGGTGTTGAGATGCGTTAGGTATCACGTATCGTTACTGCACACGTATCATATCTCAGCACCTATTGCGTTCAGAAACACCTTAAATTAGCATATATCTGCTCTTTTCGAACGTGCTACAAGTTTCTGACGAATCAATGTGCTTGGTTCTCGCTAGATGCGGATACGTATACCGCGATAAGTTACGAATAGCTTTATGTCTCTATTATTTTTAACGTTTTGCACCATTATTGTTGTCGTTTTTGTTTGCTTGCGATTGAATGCAAGGTGCTTTAGTTTTATTGCTTTGAGAGTTATTTAAGTGAACTTATAATAATTCCAGAAGTTTTATAGTCGCTGTAAATATACAGGGTGGATTCTTTAAGCGGAAAACGGAACGGTGCTTCTAGCGGGTTAGAATTTGGTTGAATAAAAAAATCGAAAAACACGTAAAGTTTAAATGCCTTTATCTTGGAAACCATAAGAGATGGAGTATTAGTGTGTTGTATTGTCAAAAAGATAATTTTTTTTTAGAATTTAAAAATGTCAAACTATACAAGATGGTCTATTTTTTTTAATATTTTTTTGCCATAACTCGTAAACAAAACGACATAAAAAAATCCAATCTCAGTTGACGTGTTTTTGGATTTTTTTATGAAACCAAATTCTGACGCGCTAGAAGCACCGTTCCGTTTAAAGAATCCACCCTGTATACTAAAAGTGCAATCAAGTTGGTAAAATAGGGGTGAGTGAAAATCAGATCTGCGTTTTTTTAAGGCGCATTTAAACACCAACAAAAATAAGGTAGTGGCTATGGATCGGCCCATCGAATGTTTGGAGATTTTGTTAAAGTGCCACAGCGGAAAAAAATTGTAGTTTACCAAACTAGTGCGGAAAGTGCCGCTTTTGGAAAAACAACGCGTCAGCGGCACAGTCACTTTACACACTTGTTAGGTAGAATTTTTTTTCTACGACCACTTGAATGTGCCATCAAACAGACGTAAAGAGTCAGGTGGACCAACAAAAAAAAAGCCAATAATTAAAAATTCTAGTGCGGAAAAGTATGGGGGTATATTAATTTTCGTACTCGGTGCGGAAAAGTCCAACTTTCGGCACGCAAATGGGTGCGGAAAGTGAGTACTTCCGCACGCTTCTGGATTATTTTCTTCGTTTTTCAAAGTTATTATTACTATTAAACATTTTGCGACATTTGGGCCATTATAGTAACTCATAGTTATATATTTTAGTGTAATATTCCTAACCTGAAAAACCAATTGAGGGAAAAAATGGAGTAGTTTTTTTTTGCAATAACTTCATCCGTCGCCGTTTATCAATTTGTCTAAAAATTTGAACGGTTTATTTTACAAGCAAGCTCATTTAATCACTGTTTATACCCAGTCATTCGGCACTTCTTGTTTTTGGAGCCGCATTAATATATTCTGAAAATAGTTTTCCTCATATTTTATTAATAAAAAATACACCTACAGGCTATTTAGAACAGTGATTAATCATATGTTTCTAGAAAATTACGAACAATAATCCACCAGCTGGCAACATCGCTAAAGGGGTGGAGTTTGTAATGTACGCCCTATTGTATTTAGAATGTTTTTCATTCCTAAAGTGAATTATTTAAGGGCCGTATTCATAGTCCTTCCTTCGAGGAACAAGGCTTCCTTAAGGTGCGGTACTCATAGTCCTACAAGGTCTTAAGACGTCCTTCTTTAAAGTGTCCTTTAATTTCGTATTTCTTGGCATAAGAAAGCCTTAAGGATCCCTTTGGACGACCTTGCGTGACCTTGCGAATAATATTTTGGTCCGAGAACAACTCAACAACGTTCTTCCTTATGGAAAGGACTATGAATACGGCCCCTACTCACGCACAAAAACCTTACAAAATCTCTGGTAGTTAGTAAAACAAATCGGTAACAGCTTCTTTCTCTGAAGAATGGCAACGTTGCAATAAACCAGCTCGATATAAGAGTAGGTAGTACTATTCCAGTGCACTGGAAAACGATGTAGGCAAATTTTTTGGGTTGCTTTAGAAAAAAAAGATGGTTACTGGTTATAAGCTGCACAAAAACTATGGTCTAACCAATTTTTTCAAAGCTAAATACTAGTTTTCTGTTGTTGCAGTATCTAGAATTTAAAACACTTACCAACCATATTATACTTTCCACTTTTTGTAAACTGTTTATAAAAATATGATTGCAACGACTCGTTTTGTTTATTGTGACGCCACTGCGCGGCCGTCGTTAAGCTCTGTTTACACAGGCAATTTTTTGAGATTTCGAATTATTTAGATAAGCCTTAACATATACTGGAGAACAAAAAAATGCAACACCGTGTATATGGATATTTATTTGATTGAAAATTATTTGTGTGTGTACCTTAACTCAAAAGAAATATTTGATAAATTTTTTGTCTTCTAATCTTTTCTTTTTTCACAGATTTTATCTATTCATTTTCCAAAAACAACCAACACATAAAATTTTAAATCATTTTTCTCGTAGTTTTTGACCTTTTTGGATTGCTTACAGTTTACTTAAAAAACAAAAAATGCCAATAATTGGCTGAGGGCTTACCGTCCGCTTTTGGTGCTACCTTTGACCTCACAGCATAAGGCTCGCCGCTTGGAGTGGTGCAGAGCTCGGCAAAACTGGAATGACAAATGGAATACCATAAGCTTCAGCGACGAATCCAGCTTTTGTTTAGGCGGTCATGATGGATTCATGAGGGTTGGCGATCTCGAGGTGAAAGACGAAGTGTAGACTTTGCTATTAAACGTGATACAGCAAGACATTAAAGTATCATGGTATGGGGTGCTATATGGTTAGGAAGCAGATCACCTCTAGTCCTGATCAACGGCAATCTGACTGCTCGGCGATATATCGATGAAGTGCTGCAGTCAGTTTTACATCCTTACCTACAAACTATCCCCAATGCGATCTTTCAACAAGATAATGCCAGACCACATATTGCTCGTGAAACAATGGACTTTTTACATGAACTTGGCATAGAGACTTTGGATTGGCCAGCAAGATCGCCTGACTTGTCGCCTATTGAACACGTCTGGGATATGATAGGGCGCAATCTTAGTCGATTAACACGTCCCCCTGGAAACTTAGATGAACTCTGGCATGCTTAAATATATTAGTCTGTTTTTATTTTCAGTATCCTAGAGCCAATTTTTTAGCGGGACAACATGCCAGAAATTCCTGCAAGAATCGAACAGCCAATCTTGCATCAAAGTGAAATAAGAGTTGTGAGGAGTCGTTGTTTGTTCAGCGTTTTAAATTACGGCATATGTCAAAAGTTAAGGGCATACGTTAACGTTAACAATCATCACGTCATGGAAATTTAAAACTCTGTTAAAAAATGAAATAGAATTAATTAACTGCCAAAAAAACCCACTTAATTAAGTAACCGCAAGTAAAACACAACAACTAAAACAAAGCAAGTGTCAGATATCATAAAAACGTTAATAAAAATTATAGTAAAAAGAAAAACATGCACTGATGACACATTTTACATCAAAACATTAAAAAAACTCAAAACAATTCAGTCATTTATGGCTTCTCTTAGTTTTTTAGTAAAAACCTTAAAACTAGTATTAAATCATGTCGTAG
This sequence comes from Oxystoma pomonae, assembly GCA_963921995.1. NCBI lineage: Eukaryota > Metazoa > Arthropoda > Insecta > Coleoptera > Brentidae > Oxystoma > Oxystoma pomonae. The sequence goes on along the minus strand of OY998166.1, from coordinate 117,250,858 downwards.
TTTCCATCACATCACAGAAATACAAAAAAAAAACAATAATTTCTGCATTTCTATTTACTCTTCTTTCTATTAGTACACCCAATGAAACTCATCTACATTTTAACTTTTACTTTTCAAATGATTCTCTAGGCGGGATGTTCATAAATCTGATGCAGAAAGGAAGAACAGTGCACAACAGTCGCCCGAGGAGGCTGCAGGGCGGCGTGAAGGGGCGGCACGGTGCTGATGAAGCCATCACGAGGCCTATAATCAGTGAGCCGGCCCTGCGAGCGGCCCGCACACTAAGACTTGGGCGCAGACATATTGCATGGATACGTAATTTTTGTTTTTCTCGTCAATTTTAATTTATTTGGCAAAAACCGTTAAATGTTTTTTAAATCTAAGTTTATATTTGTACTACACGAGCTTGGTTTGGCGTAAAAAAATATCTCACATGACCATTTACAATCCCACCAAATCTTACTTTTTAACCATTATTCTATTTAAAACTATCCGAATCACAATATACTTATCACGGTATCCTACTATTTGTGCCCAATTTCGTCGATTTTCGCGCATCGAACTCTGACGTCAGTATCGAAAATTTTATAGCTTACTCGATTGAGACAACGAGTTCAATGCGTTGATATGTTTGTCTTGTCTTGTCTTGTCGTTTATGTTTTATTTGAAACCGTAAAGAACAGAAATATTCTAGTTGGAAGCCCACAAAAATTTAACAAAAACGGAAACACAATTAAACAGAAAATAAAACGCCCGAAACGAAATATGAACAAAAGTAAAACCAGTGGCGGTCCCAGCCATTTGAAAAGGGAGGGGGGCGGTTTCGATACGAAAAAAAACATAAAAGCATGGCTTTTATGAGGAACATATCAATATATGCAAGCTAAACTTAGTAACTACAAGCGTGGATTTGACCTCAAATCCAGGGAGGGGGGGATTAGAAGAACTACAATCTGTATATAATTTTTAAAAAAACATAAAAAACCCAATAAAACCTATTTGTAAAACCCAAAAAAGCCCAGTGGGTTGGGTTTTATATAAAAAACCCGGGTTTTTTCCAACCCTGCTTGAAAGGAACATTCTACAATTTCCCGTTTTTTCTCCAAAGACTTCAAGGTTACCACCAGCATCTTTGTTGTCTACTTTTTTCTGGAGCAAAGAGGGGGGGGGGGTGATCGTCACCCCTTGGACCGACATTTTAATTCACTCGATCCTTAAAAGACACGAGTATAATTTAACCGATTATAATTGCCCCGAACCCTAAAATATCAGAATTACAAACGTATCGAAAATAATTTTCTAGAAACGAAAAACAGCCGAACAACAAATTTATAGAAAATAATATGCCCGATCCTTAAATGAGCAGAACCACATAATTTATAGAAACACAATCCATCCGAATCGCTATTGGACATGCGTCAAATTAAAATCTCTAGAGCGCCGTAGGACCTGGATTGCGGCGTTGTCAAATTTCTCTATTCGGAAGATGACACGGGAATTTTTATATTAAACGATTTTATTTCACTTGACACAGTTTCTGGCTGTCTAACTGTCTATCAAATCTTGCGATTCATTTTTGACACACTTCCCGTGAACCGATTTTAATCTTATGAAAAAATTTGGGGGTTGGAGGTGGTTGAAGGATGCAAAGAGGGTAAATTAATACAACATCACAACTTACTTTGACTCTTCCCTGCCGTAAGCCTGGCAACGTAGCAATTGGATTCGTGGCTATCGGTTGAAATCATTTTAGGATAGATTTGGTTTCTTGAATTTTGTGGTTCGGCATTATTATGTTTCTATTAAATTATTTTCGTTAAAAACATTTTCTTACATTTTGTGTTTCTATAAAAATAAGTTTCGTTTAAAGTTAATTCTATGCATATATTTTCGAGCGATTTGATTTTCCCGTCATTTTATTTTCCAGACAATTTTTTTCGGACCAATTTTTTTCATTTAAATTCTGACAAATTATGTTTCTGAGTGCTGGTACCCTTTTGTTGATTGCTAAGGATTATTTTAAAGTCAAAATTTATCGTTCTTTAAACAAATTTACTAGAAAAAATATAAAAATTATGGCATTTTTTGTCACTTTTGACAGTCTATCGCCGTTTAGGAGTTATCCAAGAAAAACCCTTTTTTTGGAGCTTTTTGGAGGTTAGAAATGACAGTTCCTAAGGGGGTAGGAATGGGGACTTTTAGTATGTTAAACGATGGACTAGGCTTGTTAATAAAAAAAAATTTGGATTCTAATTTTTTTTTCCTCTGTTCAGAATATTTTTATCTAAATCTATCTATCGTCGACTGGTCAATTGTTGAACTTTAAAAAATGTGTGCAGTTTGCGCGGACCATTTCGGCGGTCTCGGTTGTGCCAAGACACGATTTTGCACCGACCACAAACACTGGCCAATCATTAGTTCATTTACAACCGAAAATTTTGCTTAAATTAACTACTTAAATATTGGGTTTATAAGGGTTTTATAACCGGTGATTTTTGCGGTCGTATTATTTCTGGGGCTTTTAATAAAAAACACGTTTATGTCTAAATTTAGCGGCCAAGGTACGAAAAGGACTGAAAACAATTACGAGATTTTTTACTGTAATTTATCTTTTTTATATTTTATTTGGTAAGGAAACGGTGCTAAAAATGTGTTTTTTATCAAAATTTTTGAAAAATGAATTGTCATTGTCAATTAATTAAGTTAAACTCTAGCTCATTTACTACGTTTTTACGCACCTAAAAGAGCTTTTATATAATTTAATCAAACTATGTCCAAAACTCAAGGAGGTTTGGTTTAAAATGCTTAAAACAAAAAATGTAACTTAAACCTAGGACCGTTCTAAAATAAACTGAACCTTTTTAGTAAATCCCACCCTAAGTGTCTATTATCTCATATTAGTTATACAGACCGCTTCAAGCTACTGCGAACATAGGGCGGAAGAAGTCTAATTTGCCAGTGTACGTACATGCAGAGACACCGCACGCCTATCAGTGAAGCAACCAATACTCAGGCTTGCGATCACCACTTGCATGACTTTCCTTTGGTATTTAGTACGCCTCTAACCACGGTGCTGTGTGGAGTGTAGTCAATGAAACCGGAATTTGGTCAATAAATACGCAAATTTTTATAACGTAATTTTCTTATTTTTTGTCACTGATAAATAAGAGCGTTTTATTGTCAACTGCTCAGATTTATCAGTGACGACGTGTTACAATGAAAATAATAAGGAGGAACAAAATAAAAGCAAGTTCTCAAAATAAAATAATACATTCTAAAAACCAAAAAGATTCTCCCAGTCAAAAAAAAATTATAGCAAATGTTCGAAAAGTCCTCCTTGCTCGGCTAGACAATATCCGAGCCTATTATAAAAACCCCTTCTAACGTTTCCAAGCATGTTAGGGGTGATAGTTTGAAAAGCTTCTTCAATTTTAATCCGAAGTTCTTCCAAATTATTAGCCCTTTCATGCCCTTAAACTTTATTTTTGATATAACTCCACAGATAGAAGTCATTAAGACAAGATCGGGTGATCGAGCTGGCCATAAAATAGTTCCCCGTGTACTTATAACCCGATTAGGAAATACATTATCAAGATATTCCCTAACAAGGCCAACATTGTGAGCGGGACAACCATCTTGTTGAAACCATGTTTCACCAAATCTCACACCTAACAACTGCCTAGCAGTTGGAATAATATGCTGCTGCAGTAGATCCAAGTATCTAGGACCATTCAAATTGCAATTACCGTTAATAAAAAATGGCCCAATTACGTGTTCCCCTACAATACCCCCCCAAACATTTAGTTTTTGGGGATACTGTGTTGTTACGTCAAAATACAAATGCAAATTTTCCCTCGACCAATATCGAACGTGTGTTGGGTTATGACGATTCAATAATGGAAAAGTACTTTCATCTGTGAAAAGAATAGATCTCAAAAAGTTTTCATCACGATTAGCCCTTTCCATCATTGTTTCGCAAAATTCCATACGACGATAGTTGTCCTCAGGAAAAATTTGATGCGTTTTTGACGCTTTGTAAGAATGATAACCATTCTTTTTGAGAACACGTAAGACAGTGGCTGAAGACGTATCAACTGCTTCGGCAATTTGGTGGCTAGTTAACTTTCGATTTTAATCCACTGCAGCGCAAATCATCACATCTCGTAATTCCTGCTCGTCATTCAAAACAGTGGATTTTTTATGGTTTCTTGGCGCTACACAACCAAACTTTTCAAAATTCTGCACAAACCTATAAATCGTGGATAAACTAGGTTCTGGGCGATTTACAAAATTCTCCAAAAAAAGTTCTTGAATAAGTCTCAATGGTCTGCCTTGATAGTACCATTTGACCATCTGCACTTGTTCGGCAACTTCGTAGACATCCATTTTTAGTTTTAAAAATGTATTATTTCAATTAAGAACTTACCAATCTGTTTCTCGAGCAAGGCAGAAATAAACCAAAATAATAGAAACAAAATGAATTTCCAAAAGATAACACTGCAGCGTGCTTCGAATCCACCTCGGTCGTACGGCACGGAGAGTAAATTGGACTTGATTCCCCCTATGTTCGCAGTAGCTTGAAGCGGTCTGTATGGTGCTTAGGGTATGAGCATCATATTTTTTTGGCTCTCTCCTTGCTTTTTTTCAGAGTTACTGTTCTTACACATCTTCCTCGACGCATTATAGTACCATCTCATAGTTATATCGTTACGATATGTCAATTAAAAAACAAACTGGACTTAAATACATTAATGAACAACTTGCATTATAGGAAGGAGACCCGACCATAACTTTTAAACAACAAAATATTAATTCATATTTTCGGACCCTGGGGGCGCCTTAAAAAACTTAATTTACGGTTTCTTTGTGTGCGGTCCAAAATTTTAACTATACAACACCTGATGGGGCACGGACCATTTACACGAAGCGACGGACAGAAATTTTTACAAAAAAATTTATCAGATAAAATTGATTTAACGAAGAAAAAGTTCCTAAAAAAAGATGCTACAAAAAACTAATTAGTTGTAGAGGAAGGAGGAAAAATGCAGGTAAAATTAATAGAACATTGTAGACCTATGATCTAAAGTGGTAGTTTTTATTCCGAGGTGAAAATTTCTCGCCGAGGATTAAAAAGACACTTGTGTCACTTAGTTTCTATACTATTTTTGGCAGTTTTTCGATTTTTTTTGCTTTTCCTTAAAAAATTGTTGATTTATATATGTCATTCATTGTGAATTGGCACCTACGTAAAGCTAGGATATAAAATAGTACATTGTATACCTAGGGTATACACTATGTACTTTTAATCCCGCGGCGAAAGGTTTGTAATTCGTTAAAGAATCAAAAGACGCTTTAGTCCCGAGGTTTATATGCGATTTTATGCACTGTAGGAAAAGATTATTGTTAAAATCATGCTATTTCTACGCCAAATGGTTCGTCGACTACAAGAAAGAATGAAATCTTGCCCAAGAGCAAGTGCAATTTTAATTATAATTTTCCAGGGATTAATTTTTTTTAATCCTTGAGGGATTATTTTTTTTTTTAATCCTTGAGGAATTAAATTTACTTCTAAGCCCTAGGCTGAGGGATTAAAAGTGCCACTTTGATTTCTAAAAGAAGGGAATAAACGTACCTATTTAATCCATAAAGTGCTTAAATCAGTGTCATTTTTAGTTCCCAGTTTGGGCTAAAATTAAACCCCTATTTTCTCCGGCCCTAAAGGGATCTTTTTTATGAAACTAAAGTAAACTGGTGCCCAATCTGCTTCTACACAACAAATTTCATCATAATCGGATTAACAGGACAAAAGTCATTCACAGAAAGACAGAAAATCTCACCCGTCAGAATTCTGGAAAGTGGCGATTTTTACTTATCGCCTCATTTAAAATAAAAACACAGCAGCCTTCATATGTATCCTAACGTTGTAAGAGAAACTACTCAGTGCCCTTTAGCCTAATGTGGCTGCTATTTTTAAAAGCAAATTGACAAGTAAAACATGGATTTTCTGTCAGTTTCTGTCAAAGGGTACTAAAACGAAAATGAGTTAACTGGATTTTTAGTTGAGAACGGTGTTGGTACACGTACCGATAAACGTCAAAAAGGTCGCGATTCTTCAGAAACGACAGAAAATCTCACCTGTCAGAATTCTAGAAAGTGGCGATTTTTACTTATTGCCTCATTTAAAATAAAAACACAGCAACCTTCATATTTATCCTAACGTTGTAAGAAAAGCTGCGTCATTTTTTTATTAACATTTTGTAAACTTAATATTTTAAAGATATTCTGCAGGACTAGTTTATGGCGGAGCTAAATTGTTACTACGCGTACCAATAAACGTCGAAAATTCTCACCATGTAAAAAGAAAGACAGAATTTGTATGACTTTTCTGAACAGTGACAGCGAAATATTCCATGGCTATCTATGGTTTTGTATGTTAAACTTTTTAAAGGTTTGTTTACACATAAAAATATTTAAGAAACATTAGCAAATAGTACTGACAAAAAGCATTAAGTGTAAAGTTGGGTTTAAAAATCGTCAGGGCGAGATTTTCTGACGGTTTTTGAAGAATCGCGACCAAAGAGTCGAAAATTCTCAGCGTGTAAAGGGAAAGACAAAATTTGTGTGACTTTTCTGATTAGCGGCAGTGAAATATACCTACTTTAAAAGTTTTAAAGGTTTGTTTATACATAAAAATAAGCTTAATAACACACATTTTTAAATAAAAAACAGGATTTTCAGAAAAACAGCTTACAGAAATTAAAACTGACATATTGTTTATTTACTAGAACGGTATTAAGAAACTAATTTTAAGGAATATTAGCAAATAGTTTGTTGTTTTATCACTATTCTGCTTGATAAGTTGGCCATGGCTGGTGGTCTTCAGTCATCACTGAATTAGCTGTGTGAAGCTAATAGCTGTGTGAAGCTAATAGGTACTACACTATAATTTTGTTTGTTTTTTGCAATTTTGCACAAGTTAAAAGTACAAAAATCATTTCTAACTACAAAAGTTTACGTATTTTTTTTAGTTTTGATCTTACACACTACTGGCCTTAGCGGCAATGGCTACCTAACCAACAAGAAACAGAAGGCTAACATTTTCTTATTATTAACGCGGCTAGGCATTGACAAAAGTGGTAGACACTAAAATATTTTTTCTGGTCGCTTGAAAAAAAGATACGTACGATACACGACCGGAAAGTGTTTTTACAGATCTCCGAAGACCAACCAATTTTGCGGTCTAGTGACTTAAATACCTATTAAATCATCTTCTCTTATGAAAAAGAGAAAGCCAAGAGATCGATTAAAAAAATCATATTGTTTGTCTCTGGCCACCGAAAATAAGTAAAACATCATTTTGAACACAGCATTTTGACTGCGCCTTTTTCCTTCATTATTATATACCATCTTACACGTGGGTAATTATTAAATAATATAGTTATGATTTACTGCACTTTTAGTCAAACCTACAAGTACGAAACATCCGGTATATTCTCAATACAAAAATATCAGCTTTCGGTAGTTTCCACCAAAGAAATTAAGATAAACTTTCTTAGGTTTCCACGCTTTAAACCTTTGAAAAAAAAGCTTATGTCTCGGGATCTAACAAACCGATATTTTGAAATACTGAGAAACAAGGAGCACATACAAATCCAGTTGTTGTTTGAATGTGGTGGACACACTAGAGTTTTGAACTTCAACTGTCTTTTTTACCATTACGCAACGCAATCGTCATCAGGTGACACTAGCATGTGTTACTCCAGCCGAAAAGAAACTAAAAAACAAAAATCAAAAGATCTTGGGTGGAAATAACGAAAATTCAAACTTGGATGAGCATCCCACAAGGAACCCACAAAGGACCAAAGCGAAAAGAGAAATGATTAAACGATGTTTCGCCCTGGGTAATTAGCGTGGGCTCATCAGTGGTTTCACTGGTCACCCTCGCCATACATCATTAAACACCATCATACACTTTGATTTCCAACTTTGAGTCACTCACATTATCCAAGTTACCTGATACGGATTCGTCCTGGCGTGTTAATATTTCCAATAGGATGTGGCACTGCGTGGTAGCAGGTCTGCAGAGTATTTAGCAATATCGGGTATTCCACAAGGTTCTGTTTTAGGACCATTACATTTTATAAACGATATACAAAATGTCTTTGATGTACTTACTCTTTCATTCGCTATAATTTAAAAATCTTCTTTTCTATATCGAGTATAGGCCACTGTGAGAGACTCCAACAGAATCTTTCCAGCATCAGTGCTTGGTTTGCAAACAATAACCTGCACCTCGATATCAATAAATGTCATATTATGTCTTTTACTAACAAAGCAACCTATTTCTAGAAAATCATCTTTTCGCGATCTCGGGGGCTTTACAATTCTAAGTTCTCTTTTTCTGACCACACACACCACTAGCCAGCACATCTAAAGGCGCATTTACACAGACAAACTTTCCTTTGATGTTGAAATGCCGACAAACATTTACACGAGCCTCTTGAGCAAAATGCTCAAAGAAATGTTCGAGCAAAATCTCGTACAAAAAAACACACCTAAATTTTGGAGAGAATCTTGAGCAAAATTTGTTTGAAGAATTGGGGCTATAAAAATTTCTTTACAAATTTAAAATATATATTGTTATCGGAATTCATTGAACTTAACTCAAAATAGAAAAACAAAGTTTTGAAATAAGGTACTTTTAATCAAGTGCTTTCCGACGGAAAAACGATTCGATGCCGAAATTCACATTTTACCTCATAAGCAACTTCGATTGATCTTATTTTTATAGGGGATATGCCAGTATGCTTGTAACTTTTTTGGGGTTGTAAAGAAAATAATAATTGGCACTTATTTATTGCTGTTGCCTGTAAAATGTAATGATAAAAATTTACGTTTAAAAGAATATCCCTTTATTTTACTTCCTAGTTTAGTCTTTTACAATAATAATTAAGTCAAATTAAAAAACCTATATACCTTTTATTAAATCTCAAATATATGAACAAAAGCACGTTCGAACCCGACTCTTGTCTAAAAAATATAATTTAGCAGTAATTTAGTAGACTGTGTCGCCGATCTATCATCCCGAGTTTTGGATTTCGCAGGTAGTAGGCAGGACACTCTTTTGAATCGCAATGTTGCCCTTTGCATATTGTTGGTTCAGTGTCATTAATCGACCTTGATTATTACATTAAATTGACAATAAATATCTATATCTTCAGCATTTTGCTTTTTTAAGCAACCCTTGGGACCTTAAACTAACTAGGTAAATCTGGTGTGAGGAATTAAAAAACAACAATAAAAGCTAAAGGTAAAGTAAAGCTACAAAAATCCCCCTCCCCACCACTCCTAATAGTCGTGAGGCGCGGATTACCGCTTAAAAGTGCAATTTTTAAGTTTTTTGCCGATATTTGAAAAATTTTTTTTCAAAAGAATAATTTTCCTGGGTTTTTTTTTGACTTTAGGAGAAAAACCCTTGGAAATAAAAAAAAACTCGCAAGAAAATCCCAAAAAAAACCACGGGCAAAAAAATCCGGGAAAAACCCTAAGAAAAAAATATTATAAGTAACCCTAATCCATGTGACAAAACTGATAGTAGAGGCAATAATAATGTTTCGCTTGCCGTCGGCTTTTTTTCATAAAAATTTTAAATAAAAGTTGGTGTTCCATTTTTTTAAAGAATTGAGATCACTGATCATTGATGTGAAATTTTATTTATTCTCGTCTTTAAAAATATGTTTCCAAAATAGATAGCAATAATTTGCTCAAAAATTTACCCGAACAAAATGTTCAAAGAAAAGCTCACAAAAATGTTCACGCAAAAAATTTTAGATATTTTGCACGAGCTTTTATTTGAGCATGTTCGTCTGTGTAATTGCGCCTTAAAATGTACGGTTTTCTAATATGATGCTCTCGCGAATTCCAAAACGTGGATACTCTAAAGACACTTTAGTTTGCCTATGTTGGACCTAAGTTAGAATGGATCGGTCATTTGAAACCCGCATCAAACAAATCATATAGAATCACTAGAAACAATTCAGAGGCGATTTTTAAAATACATATATTTTAAATCACACGGTGCGTACCCACCACAAGGTTATTCCCAGGATGAGGTTTTGAGCGAGTTTGACTTGTCGTCGCTTCAAACATGTCTAACTTACTACCAGCAACTGATGCTGCATAAATTATTAAATAACAGTATTGATTGTCCAGGCCTCGTGGAACTTCTAAACTTTGCAGTACTACAAATGTTCTACATACCAACACCGAGGACAAACTTTCTTAAGTACTCTCCTTTACATACTGCGTGCAGATTTTAGAATGAAACGAACGCCAACTACTAGACATAGATGAACCATCATTTAAACGGGCCACTCCACAAAAAAATTAATTTTACGAACAGCCGGAAAATTTTGTTGTTTCTTTCTTAATTGTGTTTTTTTTTCCACTTTTCTCTATTATGTTTTTTTTCTTTACTTGATTATGTTTTTTATATTGATTATTGTTATCGCTTTTTTTTATTTTTCTTAAATTTTTTCTGCATATAGAACATTGCTTATTTTTGTTGTGTAGAAATATCCAAGTAGTTACTACCTATATAGTATATTAGTCTTATATTAGGTTGTAGATAAATTAAGAATTATGTTGTATTAGTTAAGGCAAACTTATTGTTATAGAACGAAATATTTTTAGAAACAATAACGTCTGAATCTGAATCTGAATATTGCTGCTTTTTTTATATTATTATATTATAACTAGTTTTAGTTCTTATTTAGGTATTTACCTGTGTTAATATTTCTTTTCCACTCATTAATTGGGCGTCAGCTTGTTGGGTATCAGGTAACTTGGATAAGTACCAGTGCAGAACGATGCCTATTTGTGAGTGATTCAAAGTTGGGAATCAAAGTGTATGATGGTGTTTATTGACGTATGGGGAGGATGATTAGTGAAACCACTGATGAGTCCACGCTGGTTACCCAGGGCGAAACATCGTTTAATCAGTTCGCTTTGGTTCTTTGTGTGTTGCTTGTGAGATGCTCATCCAAGTTTGAATTTTCGTTATTTCCACCCAAGATCTTTTGATCTTTTGTTTTTTAGTTTCTTTGTGGTTGAAGTAACTGATTTGGAGGTTTTTTAATTTCTTTTTTGTTTTAATTGCCTGAAATAATAACACGCCAGGACGAATCCGTATCAGGTAACTTGGTATCAGGTAACCAGTGCGGAACGATGCCTATTTGTGAGTGATTCAAAGTTGGGAATCAAAGTGTATGATGGTGTTTAATGATGTATGGGGAGGGTGATCAGTGAAACCACTGATGAGCCCACGCTGGTTACCCAGGGCGAAAAATCGTTTAATCAGTTCTCTTTTCGCTTTGGTCCTTTGTGGGTTCCTTGTGGGATGCTCATCCAAGTTTGAATTTTCGTTATTTTCATCCAAGATCTTTTGATCTTTTGTTTTTTAATTTCTTTTCGGTTGAAGTAACTGATTTGAAGGTTTTTTAACTTCTTTTTTGTAATTGACTTCTTATTGTTGTGATCGTTTTAAAGACAGTCTGAAGATGGTATTGGTTGCCTATTTATCATTTCTTTTCTGAGGTTTCATTGATGTATGGAATTATAAGTATCGCCTTTCTTTCAGTATATTTATGTCTGTCGTCCTTTGTGTTGGTGTGGCCTAAAAAGTTTTGTTGATCGTGTAGTTGCAGAAACCGTTCCTTCGCAGATCGGATCGAATTTTTGACTTTTCTTTATTTAAAGCTTCTCCTGTTGTGCAGATGTAGGTGGCTCGATCTATAAGAGATTTTGCAATTCCCAGTTTGGTTAATGTGGTTGATTTGTGATATACGGAAGTAATTATGGTTGAATTATTTTTGGTGACTAGAACGTCGAGAAACTGGAGTTTCAAAAAAACAGCATTCATACAGAGGAACAAGAATGTATTTTGTTAACAAAGAGTCACAAAGAGTCACCATCAAGAATATTTTCAACTGCGAAAGGCAGTGGCGTAGCCAGGGGGAGTTTTGGGTGTTAACACTCCCCCCCAGGAGGTCCAACCCAATCTAAAATAAATTAATTTTGATCAAGAGACCCAGGGAGATCTATAGCTCCCCACTTTTTGGTGTGATGCCTTAAATTTTAACAATTTTAGTTTAATTCTAAGGAATTTTTATCACCAGCATTCAAAACATGTAATAAATGGAATTCTTAGTATAATTTTTCTTAAGATTTTCATCTGCGGCGCATTTGTGATTTGGCAAGAAATCTATATATATATTACCGCCACCCACCTTTTCTTGGGATCTAACCAATCTACTTTTTCAAAAATATTTTACAAAAAATCTAAGAAATAAAAATTTGTAAAGACATTTGTTTTTTTGTCAAAATTTTCGCCTGCGGCGCTATACCAATAACCAACATGTTGTTACTAGTTTGTTTAATTTTAAGGAATTTTTTGGTAAACAACATTTGAAACACATAAAAAATAGAATTTTAGTGTAATTTTTATAAAAATTTTGCCTGCGGCACACTTAAAGGGTAATTTTCAAAAAAAATGTGCAAATGAGACTAGATGAAATTTGCTTTTAAAAATAAGTATTTTTGTACCGTATACACTAACTCAACACGTATCAAACCGCCCCTCTCTCCTCCTTTCAGTTCAAGAGCTCAATCAATAGGCATCTACCTAATTTTGAAAAATTTACCAGTTGATTTTTACTAAATGATGAAATTCCCCCCCCCCAGAGTCGATTTCTGGCTACGCCACTGCGAAAGGGCAAAACCAACCAAGGATAAAATTTTATCGTTCACTGAACACATGCAGTATATAAGATAGTAGTATTAGTTTTTTTTAATATTCACCTGATGACGAAAAATTAAAAAATAAAAACAAGGGCAGTAAGATTTACTAAGATCTAAAATAGTACCCCCCACAGGTCTAAATATTTACACCTGTGGGGGTACTAAATTTTAAAACCAACTTTCAAAAAACACTTACCCATACAGAAAAGACACAAAGTTATTAATTATTTTGTATTGTTATTGCAAAATACACCATATTTTAGAAGAAAATGCCCTAAAATTATTTTTTTTTACAGGTTTCAAATGGCAAATGGTGAACACGCCGAAAATTTGGAACATAATAGCTTCATTATTGCTTTTGAGACCTCAGGGGGGTGATTTAAATTTATAACCCCCAGAAAGGATTGTTTTTTGGCATTTGGTAATAAGTTCGTTTATAATTTCCCTAAGTAACCGCTTTTACAAGGATCAATTTACCTTATTTAATATCTCAAGTTGTTCATTACCCAATAAAACACCTCCTATTTTGTCCAGAAAAACGTCATATTTCGAACCCGTTTTCAGCACAAAAAAAATATATTTATGAGGGCGCTACGAGGCAAAACAAACATAAGTGGGTCACGGATTATGCACGAAAGATATACCAGACAAAGAAAAGCCAAAACAACTATATTAATTTATTTACAAACTAAAAGTAAAACATTGAGGTTATCTAAAAGCTCAGTCAAGAAAACTTTCCTTACTCAAAGCCCACTCATTTTAGAGCTGTAGCTTTCATCAGTAGAAGTTGGTGCAAGCCAAGGTGAAAGCAGAGGTAAAAGATCCGAACTCGCTCTTTGTGATTGAACGCAGCGCTAATATTTTTAAGCTAACATTTCGACAGTGACAGAAATGTAAAAAAATTGCATTTAAGTTTTTAATACATTTCATAAATAAAAACACCTTTTAAATAAATACATAATTAATCTACTCCTTATTTTATTACTACCCATCTAAATCATTGTGGGACATCAAGTAATAATTGGAAAAATTAATTAACAAGGGTAAGTTTTAATTAGAGTGACATTAATTTGTTCTACAGAGTGTTTACTATTTAAACCCCGCGTGTTTTTAAATTTTTTAATTTTCTTTTCTTCTGAATTGAAAATTTCCTCTTAAATCCAACAAAAGATTGTGTGAAGATGATTATTCAATAAACAAATTTATTAAAATTCTTCTTATAAATCAAACTATGTACAAAACTCAACTAGAGTTGGTTTTAAATGCTTAACACCAAAAAGTTTACTAAACTTAGGACCGTTCTAAAATAGACTAAACCTTTTTAGTAAATCCCACCGTGGAAGTTCAAAACTCTAGGTTACTCTCATGCAATTTCAAGTTGTATGGATCTCCAAGGTGAGAATTTTGAGAAATCATTCTACTTATATCTATAGAAACCATGGATAATGTTTTTACAAAAACTTCGCCATGCCTGTAAATAAATGATGGCCAAATTACGATAATTTCAAAAGAATGCCACCTAGAAGAAGTCGTTTTAATTTTACTACCTACATTTTTCATTTATAACTCTATAATTATTGACACCAATTCTAACCACCTCTATTAACCACAAATGGTCAGTGGGTGGGGCAGAGTAATGCTTTAACGCTGAAATATTAACTGTTGGATTTTTTCTCGGCCATTTTTGACTTTCTGCATGGGACCTAATTCTTAACACTTACTGAAAGTAATAAAAATATTGATCAACTCTTTCAGACATAAACGGTGAGATTTACTAAAAGGGTTTAGTCTATTTTTAAACGGTCCTAAGTTTAAGTGAAATTTTTGGTTTTAAGCATTTTAAACCAACTCTCCTTTTTTTTTGTTTTGGACATAGTTTGATTTATAAGGAGAATTTTAACAAATTTGTTCATTGAATAATCATCTTAACACAATCTTTTGTTGGATTTAAGAAGAGAGTTTCAACATAGAAGAAAAGAAAATTTAAAAATTTAAACCCACGCTGAGTTTAAATAGTGGACACTTTGTAGAACAAATTAAAATTGGAGTTATATGTCACTCTAATTAAATTTTACCCTTGTTTATTAATTTTTTCAATTAATACTTGATTTCACACAATGATTTAGATGGGTAATAATAAAATAAGAATTAGATTATGTTATAAAAAACTTAAATGCAAGTTTTGTTTACATTTCTGTCACTGTCGAAATATCAGTTTCAAGATATTAGCTGCGTTCAAATGGTTGTTTTGGGCTTTTTTGTTTAGTATATTTTTCGTGCATAATCAGTGACCTTCACTTATGTTTGTTTTGCCTCGTAGTGCCCTCATAAATATATATTTTGTGCTGAAAACGGGTTCAAAATATGGCGTTTTTCTGGACAAATTTGGAGGTGTTTTATTGGTTAATGAACAACGTGAGATATTAAATAAGGTAAATTAATCCCTCTAAAAACGGTTACTTAGAGAAATTATAAACGAACTTAATTTACAATCGCCACAAAACAATCCTTTTTGGAGGCTATAAATTTAAACCACCTCTCAGGAGCCTAATTCTCGAATCTCAAGAGAAGGAACGATTCCTCAAAAAAGATGCTTTTCCTTGAAATCTCTTCGAAATTTTAGACTGAAAAATTTACATTTTACGCACATGCTTGCCTGAGAAATGGGACCGATCCCTGGCTTTGGAGTCGGGGAGCGCGAACACCCAATTTTTGATAGATTGGAATGAGCGATCACGGCTCAAGAATACGAAATGCGTTCGACGTGGGATCATTCCACACAAATCTGCTCAAGAATTAGGGCCCTGAGGTGGTCTAAAAAATCACCAACTTTATAACCTCAAACACAGATAATCAAGCTATTATGTGCCAAATTTTTGGCGTATTCACCATTTGCCATTTTGAAACCTGTCAAAAAAAAATAGTTTTAGGGCATTTTCTCCTAAAATATGGTATATTTTGAGAAAAAAAACAGTTTTTTGAAAATATCTTTTAAAATTTAGTACCCTACACAGGTGTAAATATTTAGACCTGTTGGAGGTACTATTTTAGATCTTAGTAAATCCCACTGAAAAGGAATAAAGTTTAGAAGAATTTTTACCTTATATATATTTTGGTTCTGTTACGTCATTGATTGAAAATTGCAGTTTAATTTTAATCGATTTTTGTCAGCATACAAAAGGTGTATACTGAAAAAAATATCGTACATAGTATTAATAACAGGCGTTTATTAATTTTTTATAGATAATTGTACATCAATAACACGTAACCATTACAAAAACCGGAGAAGCGTTATAAAAATTGTCATATAAAGTAATGAAATTAATAAACGGAAGTTACGAAATCAATGAAAAATGTTTCTTGACAGTTTATAGAGAGTTTATAGGTTATGGAGATAATAAAAGAGGATATGAAATAAATAAAACATGTTGATGATTTTAATCAATGCTCTAAATAAATTTAATAAATGGTGATCATTGACTATCGTTTAAAAGTTGTTATGGAATGTATGTACAAGTTTATGAAAATTATGAACCGGGCATACAAAATACATAAACATGGTATTTTACTAAATTAATTCTTAGGTGTAACTAAAAGCTATGAAAACATGTCTCTTAATCCTTGATTTCATAACACCCTTCACAAAAATCATTCTTAAAGACTCTTGATATTGTAACAACTTTTTTTTGAAACTATGTCTTGCAGCAGTAAAATCAATAGCTCGTTTTGGCTATAAAAATTTATGTAAACTTGATTATGAAACGGTGCCTTTTTTGGTTCAGTGTAAGAATAATAAAAAAGGATTCGCGCCCTTGCTTTCATATATAAATAAGGTTTTTTTTTATACTTATCCCCTACCGATTCAAAAAAATCTGCGACCGCCCCACTGTGGGCAATATGTCCAAACCAAGTTGCAAAAAAATAACATTCACAATTTGCATTTTCGGCAATAACACTAGATTGGAAACATATAAGTCAAGAGGAAATCACACAAAGTTAACAAAAAAACATATTCGGAATCTTTTTAGAGCGACTGAAAAACGAACGTTGCAAAAAGCCTACATTTTCAATTAATTTGTTTCTAAAATTCTCTATTTTTGGACCTATTTTTTGAATAGTAGGCCTTACATTTAAGTCATTCAGAATTTTAACAATTGAAGCGGACGTCTTGAGCTTGCTGTCGATCATTATTGTGAAAGTGTTATGACATGTTGTGTGGTGGATTCCCGGTTGCGGTAAATTTAATGTCAAAGTAAGTAAAAAAGTTTCTTTCATTTGATTTTCTAGACAAAAACTAGGTAAGGGTCAACCGAGAACATAATCCTTTATGTTTTTTTTGATAGCGGCAGATACTCTTTCTTAGAAAAGGTAAGTCAAAAAAAATCGCAAAATTTATGAGAAGCGTAAGTTTTCATCCGCGTAGGAGCACAGTAAGATCCATTATACAGACCGCTTCAAGCTACTGCGAACATAGGGCGAAAGAAGTCTAATTTGCCAGTGTACGTACATGCAGAGACACCGCACGCCTATCACTGAAGCAACCAACACTCAGGTTTCCGATCGCCATTCGCTGCCGTTCGCCGCCGCCTTGTATTTAGTACGCCTCTAACCACGATGCTGTGTGGAGCGTAGTCAATGAAACCGGAATTTGGTCAATAAATACGCAAATTTTTATAACGTAATTTTCTTATTTTTTGTCACTGATAAATAACAGCGTTTTATTGTCAACTGCTCAGATTTATCAGTGACGACGTGTTACAATGAAAATAATAAGGAGAAACAAAATAAAAGCAAGTTCTCAAAATAAAATAATACATTCTAAAAACCAAAAAGATTCTCCCAGTCAAAAAAAAAATAAAGCAAATGTTCGAAAAGTCCTCCTTGCTCGGCTAGACAATATCCGAGCCTACTATAAAAACCCCTTTCAACGTTTCCAAGCATGTTAGGGGTGATAATTTGAAAAGCTTCTTCAAAAACAGATAGAAGTCATTAGGAGCAAGATCGGGAGATCAAGCTGGCCATAAAATAGTTCCCCGTGTACTTATAACCCGATTAGGAAATACATTATCAAGATATTCCCTAACAAGGCCAACATTGTGAGCGGAACAACCATCTTGTTGAAACCATGTTTCACCAAATCTTACACCTAACAACTGCCTAGCAGTTGGAATAATGTGCTGCTGCAGTAGATCCAAGTATCTAGGACCATTCAAATTGCAATTGCCGTTAATAAAAAATGGCCCAATTACGTGTTCCCCTATAATACCCTCCCCCCCAAACATTTAGTTTTTGGGGATACTGTGTTCTTACGTCAAAATACAAATGCAAATTTTCCCTCGACCAATATCGAACGTGTGTTGGGTTATGACGATTTGACCATTTGACCATCTGCACTTTTTCGGCAACTTCATAGACATCCATTTTTGGTTTTAAAAATGTATTATTTCAATTAAGAACTTACCCATCTGTTTCTCGAGCAAGGCAGAAATAAAACAAAATAATAAAAACAAAATGAATTTCCAAAAGATAACACTGCAGCGTGCTTCGAATCCACCTCGGTCGTACGGCACGGCGAGTAAATTGGACTTGATTCCCCCTATGTTCGCAGTAGCTTGAAGCGGTCTGTATGTGAACACACCTCTTAATTTGATTGCTACAATAGCTAGAGAAGAACTCGAAATATAAAAGCTATATGGTTTATCTCAGGCTTTCAGAAGAAATATGTCATAAATGTCAAATGTCATTTGTAATGTCAGATTTTTTTTTAATTAAGTGATTCACACTGTATTTTCTGATATTTTAAAATAAAAAAAAAGCAATTGTTTCTTGGATGGTAAGAAATTTATTTTCTTTAAGCAAACATGTTCGAGCTACCGCGAAGGACGTTCGTAGAATTGTGGTGCAGCGCCACTAAAGAGAACAATGTGGAAACTATTTTAAAAAATCTAAGAAACATGTTTGAAGTAAATGATACTGTGTCACAAGAGACGAAGTGTTAAAAACAAAAAAGAAGTTAAAAAACCTCCAAATCAGTTACCTCAACTCAAAAGAATCTAAAAACAAAAGATCATTTCTCTTTTCGCTTTCGTTCTTTGTGTGTTCCTTGTGGGATGCTCATTAGTAATCTTTGTAAACAAGTAAAAAAATGTGGGAAGACTGTGGGAAAAGAAAATATTTTTTTTTTCACGTCCACGAGATATGCACGTCTTCTCCTGCTAGATCTACTTCTGTCAAAAATCTGAGACAAAGCCAGGATAGTCTTCAATCAAGACGTTATTCTAACGAAGAAGCTTTGGCAATTTTCATAGATTGCCGCTTAACAAAACAGTCTTATCTTAGAAAAAGCGCTATTGGAGTTAACCACGACCTCTATCTATCGTATTATAGAATTCAAGAATGCAAGAACAAATGCTGTCCTTCTAACGAGCATTTATCTGTAAACGAAATTAGAGCCAAGATAAAACTTCAAGCTTTATTGAACCACCATGCTGAGCGCCTGCTTAAGGCACAAGAACCAGTTTTGAGTAAATATACGCAATCCTTAACCTCTAAAGGCGCATTTACACAGACAAACTTTCCTTTGATGTTGAAATGCCGACAAACATTTAGTTCGAGCAAAATCTCGTACAAAAAGACTCACGGAAATTTTGGAGAGAATTTTAAGCAAAATTTGTTTGAAGAAATTGGTAATAAAAATTTCTTACAAATTTAAATTTTATAGTTTTATGGGAATTCATTGCACCTAACTGAAAATAGAAAGACTAAGTTTTAAAACAAGATATTTTTAATTAAGTGCTTTTCGACGGAAAAACGATTTGATGTCGAAATTCACGTTTTACCTCATAAGCAACTTCGATTGATCTGATTTTTATAGGGGATATGGCAGTGTACTTCTAACTTTTTTGGGGTTGTAAAAAAAACGAGAATCATAAAAAATAATAACTGGCACTTATTTATTGCTGTTGCCTGTAAAATGTAATGATAAAAATTTACGTTTAAAAGAATAGCTCTTTATTTGACTTCCTAGTTTAAAACACAATACAATAATAATTAAGTCAAATGAAAAAACCTATATACACTTTATTAAATCTCAAATATATGAACAAAAGCACATTCGGTCTAAATAATACACGTTTATTACCCACTTTTACAACCCTACGATCCCGACCCTTGTCTAAAAAATATAATTTAGCAGTAATACACTAGACTTTTGAATCGGAATGTTGCCCCTTTGCATATTGTTTGTTCAGTGTCAGTAATCGACCTTGATTATTACATTAAATTGACAGTAAATATTCAGCATTTTCATGAACCTTTTGCTTTTTTAAGCAACCCTTGGGGCCTTAAACTAACTAGGTAAATCTGGTGTGAGTAATTAAAAAAAAAACAATCAAAGCTAAGGGTAAAGTACAGTTACAAAAATATGTTTGAAAAAAAAATCCCCTCCCCACCACTCCTTATAGTCGTAAGGCGCGGATTACCGCTTAAAAGTGCCATTTTTGAATTTTTTGCCGATATTTGAAAAACTCAAAAATTTTTTGGAAAAGAAAAATTTTCCTGGGTTGTTTTTTAGAATTTAGGAAAAAAAAACCCTTGGAAATAAAAAAAACAAGAAAATCTCAAAAAAAAACCCGGGCAAAAAAATCCGGAAAAAACCCTAAGAAAAAAATATTATAAGTAATCCATGCGACAAAACTGATAGCCAAGAATAATGTTTCGCTTTCCGTCGGTTTTTTTTCACAAAAATTTAAAATAAAAGTTGGTGTTCCATTTTTTTAAAAAATTGAGATCACTGATCACTGATGTGAAATTTTATTTATTCTCATCTTAAGGCGCATTTACACAGACAAACTTTCCTTTGATGTTGAAATGCCGACAAACATTTACACGAGCCTCTTGAGCAAAATGTTCAAAGAAATGTTCGAGCAAAATCTCGTACAAAAAAACACACGTAAATTTTGGAGAGAATGTTGAGCAAAATTTATTTGAAGAATTGGGGGTATAAAAATTTCTTTACAAATTTAAATTTTATAGTTTTATGGGAATTCAATGAACTTAACTGAAAATAGAAAGACTAAGTTTTAAAACAAGGTATTTTAATTAAGTGCTTTCCGACGGAAAAACGATATGATGTCGAAATTCACGTTTTACCTCATAAGCAACTTCGATTGATTTGATTTTTATAAGGGATATGTCAGTATACCATAATTGGCACTTATTTGTTGCTGATGCTGGGTTAGGAAAAGGTAAAAACCGTAGACTAGTGAGAGGGGGTTTTGGTCAAATGAACATTGACACACAAAATTACATGGCAACAAAGAAGGGTCAACGCAGTTTTTTTATGAAAGTTTTAGAACAAATCTTTCCATAAAGTCGAAGAGCCGACGCAAAACAAAGAAATTCGTTTTATTTTATTGACGCGTAGAACTTGCGTTTCCGATTTTTTAAATATTGAAATTTTTGGCGATTTTTACAAGCTTTTATTTATGTTCGGCTCAAATCTTGCAACTCAAATCTTGCAACTCAAATTTGGTATTCAATTTCAGTTTTCGGTGTGTGTTTATAGTTGCGGCGATAATACAATAATATGGTATTATTAGGCACCCCCTCCCGCTAATGAGGGAAGTGGAGGAAGAAAAATATTTATTTTGTTCGATTTCAATCAAAATTGGCATACAGGGGTTTTTAGGGAAGAGAATTATCGAAAGGATGGATTTATGATAGTCTAAAAATTAAAAAATTATTTTAAATAAAAAGAAGCTTTTATAAAATATAAAGTGCACTAAAAAGTAGAAAATAAATTTTAGCATTCTCATATCATAATAATAAAAGCAACGGGCGCAAACTAAAACTAAAAATGTCCATCCATATAGGTATCAGAGAAACGTAGAGTAGTTTGGGTCGAGTTGGGTTGGATTTACTTCACAAAAAATTGAACTTACAATACCAGATAAAGAATTCTTTATATTTACACGTCGTAGTTGTGGTGAGAGTATTTTTTGTACTTATGGTATTTATTGTCTTTTTAATACGTTAGTTATAAACGCCTTACCACTCATATCTCTTTATATTACTTCCTAGTTTAATTTTCCTAGTCAAATGAAAAAACCTATTTACGTTTTATTAAATCTCAAATATATGAACAAATGCACGTTCGATTTAAATAATACCCGTTTATTACCCACTTTTACAACCCTACGATCCCGACCCTTGTCTAAAAAATATAATTTAGCAGTAATAGACTAGACTTTTGAATCGGAATGTTGACCCTTTGCATATTGTTTGTTCAGTGTCAGTAATCGACCGTGATTATTACATTAAATTGACAATAAATATCTATCTTCAGCATTTTCATAAACCTTTTGCTTTTTTAAGCAACCCTTGGGGCCTTAAACTAAGTAGGTAAATCTGGTGTGAGAAATTAAAAAAAAAACAATCAAAGCTAAGGTTAAAGTAAAGTTACAAAAATATGTTTTAAAAAAAATCTCCCCACCACTTCTCATAGTCGTGAGGCGCGGATTACCGCTTAAAAGTGCAATTTTTGAGTTTTTTGCCGATATTTGAAAAATTCAAAAATTTTTTGGAAAAGAAAAATTTTCTTGGGTTGTTTTTCGAATTTAGGAAAAAAACCCTTGGAAATAAAAAAACTCGCAAGAAAGTCCCAAAAAAAACTCCCGAGCAAAAAAATCCGGGAAAAACCCTAAGAAAAAAATATTATAAGTAACCCTAATCCATGTGACAAAACTTTCGGCTTTTTTTCACAAAAATTTAAAATAAAAGTTGATGTTCCATTTTTTTTAAAGAATTGAGATCACTGATCACTGATGTGAAATTTTATTTATTCTCATCTTTAAAAATATGTTTCCAAAACAGATAGCAATAATTTGCTCAAAAATTTACCCGAACAAAATGTTCAAAGAAAAGCTCACAAAAATGTTCGCGTAAAAAATTTTAAATCTTTTGCACGAGCTTTTGTTTGAGCATGTTCGTCTGTGTAATTGCGCCTTTAAAAAGTGATGTGATGGGAGATTTTAAATCGCTGTTGTTTAATACCCATAAAATTTATTATTAAAATCTTGTCCACACGTTATCTGGTATTATTATTAACCCAAATATTCTTACCGCATTTTTGTAGCTGTTTTATTTTGTTATGATTTTATGTTGATAAACCTACCTAAAACCAACTAGGTTCACGTGCTACTGGCATAGAATGTTTTTATCAAATTTTAATAAAATTGGACAAGAATGGAATATTTGCAACTGTGCGCCCCTAACTTGCTAGTGCTTGATTCCATTAAAACAGCACTTATTCACAGGTCAGGAATCGGGCCCCGAGAGAGAGATTTTTAAAGTGATTTGTTGTTTTTTGTTTAAAATGGTTCGAGAATTATGATGTAAAATATTTACATCACAAAGAGGAAAGAGAGTGTTAACCTAAGCACCAGTGGCGTATAGTAGAAGTACACATACACAATAATAACAAAAGCCCACCTAGAAACATTCCAAAGGCAATGCAATGCAGAAGGCAAATTCCACCAAAACTTTAAATATAATTAATTATATAAGTGATTAAGGCCCGGTTGCTCAATAGCAGATTAAGCTTTGGTTAAGTTTTTTCCATCTTGGTTGAGCCTTAAGAAGAGTTTGGAGGCAGGGTGAAACTCCATTTTCCCAAGCGCCCAAATTCCTAGTTTTCAAAAAAATATTGGAATTAATTTTTATGCCTTTATCAGAGAAAAAAGGTCATATTTTGTCTAAATTTGTAAATTTTATATATTTTTTAAATTGGTAAATTTTGAAAACAAAATGATTAAGAACCGTAAGAGCGGTTTATATAAATTTAAGTTGAGTTGGATGTAATGGAGAGACAGCAGTGGATGCTTTAACTCTTGCAAAAAGAAGATAATCTTGTTAGATCGAAACGCGTAGGCAGGTGATTATTAAACAATCACTTTATTCCCTAAAACGTTGTTTTAATCACATTACCACTGTGTGGATTAAAGCACCTAAACCCACCCAAACATTTATAAGAATGCTCCATCTGGGAGAGTACCAGAACTTTAAGAGTCTATTATTTTCATTTAAAAATGTACGCCACTGATAAAATTTTTAAAGACTCAATGCGATTGGCCACGGCACATCCCCGAAATGCTAATGTCGAAAACGAAGAAAGGTGGCCAACCGGTGAAAAAGTGGAAAGATTAGTAAATTAGCCATGGGCCAATACGCAAGAACACCCACCTAGTTCTCGGACAAAAGGCGACAATAAACATGCTTTTACATTTTTTTTTTTTAGTTATTTATAACATGAAATACAAGGTAGCTTTTAATAAAAAACGAAATTTTAGTCACTTTCCGCAAATTAAAAGACAACAGTTTTTTAGTTGAAAATTTTCAAAAAACCCACGTTCTAGAGATGGTCAAACAAACTAGTTGACAAACTGGAAAACAAAAGCAAAATGAAAGTGATTTTTAAAAGTATTGTCAATTTTCTCTTACCAAAGGACATCGCCTTTTTTTAAATGGAAACTTGTATTTAGTAAAATTGCCTGAATCTTTTAAGGCGCAATTACACAGACGAACATGCTCAAATAAAAGCTCGTGCAAAAGATCTCAAATTTTTTGCGTGAACATTTTTGTGAGCTTTTCTTTGAACATTTTGTTCGGGTAAATTTATTCTGGAAACATATTTTTAAAGATGAGAAGGAATAAAATTTACATCAGTGATCAGTGATCTCAACTCTTTAAAAAAATGGAACACCAACTTTTATTTAAAATTTTTGTGAAAAAAGCCGACGGCAAGCGAAACATTATTATTGGCTCTACTATCAGTTTTGTCACATGGATTAGGGTTACTTATAATATTTTTTTCTTGCGAGTTTTTTTATTTCCAAGGGTTTTTTTCCTAAAGTCAAAAAAAACTTTTCTTTTGCAAAAAAATGCTGAGTTTTTCAAATATCGGCAAAAAACTCAAAAATTGCACTTGTAAGCGGTAATCCGCGCCTCACGACTATGAGGAGTGGTGGGGAGGGGAATATTTTTTAAACATATTTTTGTAACTTTACTTTACCTTTAGCTTTTATTGTTGTTTTTTAATTCCTCACACCAGATTTACCTAGTTAGTTTAAGGTCCCAAGGGTTGCTTAAAAAAGCAGAAGGTTCATGAAAATGCTGAAGATATAGATATTTAAGGTCATTTTAATGTAATAATCAAGGTCGATTACTGATACTGCACCAACAATATGCAAAGGGCAACATTGCGATTCAAAAGGGTGGCCGGCCTACTACCTGCGAAATCGAAAACGTGGGATGGATGATAGATCGGCGACACAGTCTACTAAATTACTGCTAAATTATATTTTTTAGACAAGGGTCGGGTTCGTAGGGTTGTAAAATTGGGTAATAAACGGGTTATATTTAAACCGAACGTGCTTTTGTTCATATATTTGAGATTTAATAAAATGTATATAGGTTTTTTAATTTGACTTAATTATTATTGTAAAATAATAAACTAGGAAGTAAAATAAAGGGATATTCTTTTAAACGTAAATTTTTATCATTATATTTTACAGGCAACAACAATAAATAAGTGCCATTTATTATTTTTTTTATTCTCGTTTTTTTTACAACCCCAAAAAAGTTACAAGTATACTGGCATATCCTCTATAAAAATCAGATCAATCGAAGTTGCTTATGAGGTAAAATGTGAATTTCGGCATCAAATCGTTTTTCCGTCGGGAAGCACTTGATTAAAAATACCTTATTTCAAAACTTTGTGTTTCTATTTTCAGTTAAGTTCAATGAATTCCGATAACAATATATATTTTGAATTTGTAAAGAAATTATTATACCCCCAATTCTTCAAACAAATTTTGCTTAACATTCTCTCCAAAATTTACGTGTGTTTTTTTTGTTACGAACATTTCTTTGAACATTTTGCTCAAGAGGCTCGTGTAAATGTTTGTCGGCATTTCCACATCAAAGGAAAGTTTGTCTGTGTAAATGCGCCTTGTGTTGAAGTACTCGTGCTAAGAAGAATTTTGTTTCATTGCGCCAACTCTCTACCCCTAACAGAAGTACCCGCAATTTTTAGCAATTTTCGAATTATTGTACTGACCTTATTTGCAAACCGATCAAAATCTAATTTTCTTTTTTGAATTTGCCCTTTTTCAAAATAAGATTTTAAACGTCAAAATTGCACTGCCATCTGGATCGGCCATGTTAAACTTTTTTATTTCTTATCTGATTAAAGTTTCCAAGACAACTAACTGTGACAGAAAACTGACAGATGTCAGTCTAAATCTTACGTCACGTCGGCCATATGGAACTTCGTTATTTTTTGCACGATTTAAACATAACTTTTATATATTTTAAGGTTTTCTAATATTAATTAAATAGGACGCAAAATTGACATATGTCAGTAGCCATCTTGCGTCGGTCATATTGAACTTCGTTGGTTTTTGTCGGATTTAAACCAAACGTTCATGCACATAAAGCGTTTTTAACAATATATAATTTTGACACAAAATTAATACATGTCAGTAGCCATCTTGCGTCGGCCATATTGTTGTTTGTTCACCGATTTAAGCCAAATTTTTTTGTTCATAAAGCGTTTTTAACAATATCTAATTTTGACCCAAAATTAAAAAAAAAAAACATCTTGTCAGTTTCACGTCCTATTTAGGTAATGTTAGAAAATCTTAAAACGTATAAAAAGTTATTTTGGATCAAAATTGGATATTGTTGAAAACGCTTTATGTGCAACAAAAGTTTTGTTCAAATCGAACAAAAAATAACGAATTTCAATATGACCGCATCTATTAGTTTTCTGTCACAGTTAAGTGTCTTGGAAACGTTTTATAAGTATATAGAGAAAGTTTCGTTCAAATCAGATAAGAAATAAAAAAGTTCAATATGATCCAAGATGGAAGTGCAATTTTGACGTTTAAAAATTAATTTTTAAAAAGAGTCATGGTAAATTCAAAAAAGAAAATTAAATTCTGGTTGGTTTGCAAATAAGGTCAGTAAAATAATTCAAAAATTGCTCAAAGGTGCGATTTCGACAACTTTCACGCCACTTTTCGGGTACTTCTGCGAGGGGTACAGAGTTAGCGCAATGAAACAAAAATCGTCTTAGGACGACTACTTCAACATATAAAAAATCAGGCAATTCTATTGAATACAAATTTCCATTTAAAAAGGGCGATATCCTTTCTCTAACTGTTTACTAGGTTGCCTAGTACAAAAATCCCCAAATATTGATTTTTGTTATCAACATTCAATAACAAAATGGTAACGTTTTGGGGATTTTTGTGCTGCCAACCCAGTTAACAGTTAATGAAATATGGTTAGATAAGATTGGCAACACTTTTATACATGGTTCCAAAGAATATTTGCTAAAGGCCGATCAACTCCAATCGTTTTAGTGTCCTTCTGTCGACTTTTGCCGTCATTTTAGCAGCGAAATTGATATAAAAGTTCTCAAAATGGCGGCGACGGTCGATAAGAACACTAAAACGGTAGGAGTTGATCGGCCTTTTAGTAAAGTCGTTTTTGGATTTACAGTCATTTTCTTTTTTATAATTAAAAACAAAGTTGGCTCTAAAATAATGACATCGCACTTTCAGATTCGTTTCTTTGTTGAACGATGTGTCAAAGTGCATAAAATCGCCATCAGAAAACGGCTCAAAACAGCTTAAAAATATAAGTGTAAAGTTCGGTGAAAATACAGACATAAGGACCCACATACAATCAATGCCACCAGGATTTCGTTATAATCGTAAGTAGTTTGTTAACAAAAATAATGTAACGTTTTTGACGAAGCAATTTTTTATTACGTTTTTCACATTTTTATGCCATGATATTGCTCACATTTTAAAGCTTTCTTTCCAAAGTTTCGATTTATAGAATAAAACACTCAAGTTTTTCAAGTTTTCACTGTTTTTTAGGCGTCCAAAAAAAGTACTGCCGAAAAATATTTTTTCTCTGTAATGGTAAAGCCATGATGACCCTTAAAATAATTTTTTTAAATACCTGTTATTTTTAAATGTGCCAAAATATACTTTAGTAAGACACGTTTTTTTTTACATTTTAAAACTGTAAATAACTTTAATTGAAAGAAATTAATACCACCTTATGATTTACACACTTTACGCTTTGGAAAATTACAATTTTTGCTGTTTTTTGGATAAAAAGAAAGCTTTAAAATGTGAGCAATATCATCGCATAAAAATGTAAAAAACATAGTCAAAAATTGCTTCATCAAAAACGTTAACCCCTAAATTATGCTAAAATATTTTAAGCCTTAAATTACCATCATGGCTTGACCATAAATGAAAAATATTTAGTGAGAGAGGGCAGAATTGTAGAGGTAGATGGAGAGATAATTTAGTGACGTGTAAAAATTTTTAAGGTTGTTGAAGACAGCAGGCTAAAAAAAGTATTTTAGAGAAATATGGAGGCAAATTTTTACTAAAAATTTCTGTTGTGTCATCTTAAGTGGTGTCGTGCATATGATTTTTATTTTGAAATTTTTATCCAAAATACAGCAAAAATTGTAATTTTTCAAAGTGTAAAGTGTGTAAAACATAAGGTGGTATTAATTTATTTTAATCAAAGTTCTTTACAGTCTTTAAATTTACCAAAAAACGTGTCCTACTAAAGTGTATTTTAGCAAATCTAAAAATAATTTAACAGGTATTTAAGAAAATTATTTTAAGGGTCATCATGGCTTGACCATTATGTAAGTTGAAATAACAAAAATAGACACTAATTTTTGCAAAACACGTGCCTAAACGTTAATAGAGAATCTAGTGTTAATTCGGTCTTCTTCTGTTTTACAAAAAAATACAAGAACCTATAATTTTTTTGTTATATTTTTTCTTACTATTTTTTTTATAAATTTTTATTTTTTTTATTTTTTATGACTATATTGTTTTTAAATGAATTTAAATTTTCTTAAAATTCTCGAAAATCCTTTTTTGTAAAAAAAATACACAAAATTTCAAATCTTAATACAAAAGAAAACACTATATAATGTTGCACATATACTAAATTTAAAATAATAATAATTGACAAGTTACTAATGTTATTTTTTTACCCTTCCGTCAAAATAAATGACACAACTTCGAAATTATTAAGCAAGGCAAGATAATAAGACATTTTTATTTAACTTATATTACAGTACAGTGCACAGATAAAATTTAAAAACATATTTTCTGGTCCAGATAAGATAAAATTTTTCAAGCCTGAAATATGGAATTGCCTGGTAGAAAGCGTTTCAAAGCAACAAGTTTTCAAAATCAGGATTCCTTAGCTTTTATCCAGTCCACAAAAAACCTTCAAACATGTCATGAGTGAAAAAATTATCTTGAATTTGAAATCTCGCCCACACACCTGCAAAAAAACTGTCACACTTACAGTAGAAGCGTTTTCTTCCCACCTTATCATTTTTCTCTTGATTATTATTATTCTATAACAAACCGCTACACCTATTGATAACAACAAAGTATATGTGAGGGTTAAACTATACATTTTTGTCATTTGTGACTGCATCCACAAATTTGTTGTTTTTTTAATAATAATTATGGAAATCGTATCTGTAGTGCGAGTACAGTAGCTTTGGTAAGTAGCTATATATATATATATATATATATATGTATATCTCAAGGATGATATTACTAGTAAAATTACGATTATCCTTCAAAATTGTTTATTATTGTAAAAAATATACAACAAGATAATTTGAAAAAAATAACTTTCAGCAATCCTTTCAAAAAATTTCAAAGCAATAATGTAGATAATAACCATAAATAGGATTCCTTGTTAAAAAAAAATAATGCCTATAATAACAAAATTAAATCATTTTCCAGCTCAATCATCTCAAGAACTACCCAGTAACAATGTCAAAATGACTGCTGCGAAAACTATAAACAAAGGACAACAACATGAATCAACAACAACTGATAAAGAAATTGAAAATTCCACTACGGAAAAACTCGAAGGTTCTCAAGATTTAGATGTGTCAAAAAGTGAACCAATTTGGAAAAAAAACTGGGTAAAAAGAACCCTGACATCAATCGGAGGCATTCTTTATCTGCTAATGGTAACCTACATCGGATTACCTGGTTACCTATTTCACACCCTACTAATTCAGACCAAGTGCTTCCACGAAATCATCTCCATCGCCTACAACAGCAAAAACCTGCCAGAAATACCATTCTTCAGAACCCTCAATTGGTATGTTTTGATTGTTGCCAACTATTTTTTTTGCGGGGAAGCCTATTCCCAACATTTGGGGGCGTTCAAGAAAAAGTATACTTTTATCGACTTTTGTTTTAAGTACCACAGGTTTTTGTCGTTCTGCTGGTACTTTATCGGACTGATTTGGTTCGTGAACCTACTCAGAAAGAAAACCATCAGGAAGCAGTTTAGTTTGTTGGCTTGGACACACTTTTTGAGTATCATCATCGTATTACAAAGCTACATGGTGGTTCAGAACACTTTCGAAGGCAACATTTGGTTGATTATGCCAATTTCTTTGGTGTTTTTAAACGATATCTTTGCATACGTCTTTGGGAAGTTTTGCGGAAATACACCATTGATCGAACTGTCGCCTAAGAAAACTGCAGAAGGTTTTCTTGGAGGAGCAATTGCGACTGTAGTTCTTGGAAGTTTGTTGGCACACATTTTATGTCAATTTGAGTTGATGGTATGTCCCACAAAGTTCATTTTAGAAGGAGATTCTATATTAATGACCACGAAGTGTACATCCAGTTACCTCTTTCAGACCACATTATACTCAATAGGGTTTTTTACCATTGAAACTTATCCATTTGTTTTTCACGCGCAAGTTTTTGCTCTTTTTGCCAGTCTTATCGCTCCTTTTGGTGGACTGTGTGCGTCAGGATTTAAGAGAGCGTTTAAAGTGAAAGATTTTGCTGATACCATTCCTGGACACGGAGGAATTATGGACAGGTTTGATTGTCAGTATCTGATGGCCACTTTTGTGAATGTTTACATTTCTGCGTTTATAACTTCGTCGAGTGTTGTTGATAATGTTATCTCACAAATTTTGTATTTCAATCAGGAAGATCAAGTTAAGTTTTATCATTTGTTAAGTGATTCTCTGAAATCTCAAGGGCTAATTACAGGTTAATATATTGTTGATTATTACACATTGTGTTAACTTAAGTAATTAGATTTTTAATGTGCGTTTTTAGGTAAGTGTGTGTTGTTATTTAGATAATTTTTTTCATTTGGATAATAAATATATATATACAAAGAGATCTTATTAGCCTGAAAGCAAGTCTGAGAGCAAAAAAATATATAAAGTCTGCTCATTTTAATACATATTTGTTTTTAATTTCTAGTTAATTGAATTTGAATTGTTTGCTTTTAATAGTCCTGGACCCATCGTATAACCTCGCAAAAAAATCTAGGTCCGGAGATTTTGACTTTTGATTCATGTTTTTGGATCTTAATTTATCTTGGGTAGACATTGAACACCCGGGCCAAACTATTTTAGTGACCAACCTGCTTTTTGTATTAAAAAGCTTAAAATTTGTATTTTTTTGTGTGTTTTTTCTGCGTTTTATGTATTATGTCTTATATCTATTAAAGATAAGGGTTGCCATGGAAACCGAGATAAACAGGATGGTTACACCAAATTATGTACGTTTTCCAAAAAAATTCGCTGATTCAAGATAGCTTTTTTAATTTTATTAATTTTTAGGGATTTTATTCCTTAAGCCATTTTCATCATAATCATACAGGGTGTTCAAAAAACAACTTGCACCCTCTAAAATTGAGTTTCAAAGAAGAGTAACACAAAAAAGTATTTTTTGAGGTAATTCCAGGAATTTTAAAATATTTTTTTTCCAAGGGTAACAATCTTTGAATTGTTGTACAGGGTCAACCAAAAAAAATGGTCGTTGGAAGTCGCTAAATAAATTATAAATCGGATTTGCTATATTTTTTTGTATGATTTTTTATATATGATTCTCTTGATATTATTTCATTTTTTTATATATGATTCTCTTGACCATGATCTACTTATTTTTCTTTACATTATTCCTCATTTAAAAAAGTTATCACAGGATTTTATACCGTTATTTAGCAAAAACAAATTAAAGTATGATAATATTTTATTTTTTTGAACTTTTATACAGGGTGTATTATTATAGTCCTTAGAAATTTTAAAAAAATGGATGATATTTTTAAATTGGGTTAAATACAATAATAATTATCACTGTTATGATATAGGTCATCCAGAATACAAAATAATTTCTGTCATCCTTCACAAAAATATACTGCTATGAATGCTTTGACACTCTTCTAAACTTAATTTGGAGCAGCCGTACTTTTCTCTTTTTCTTATCGAAAAATGCACACTTAGAGACAAATTTAGATGCAATCAATTTTAAATAATTTTAGTTCAATTTTTTGACTCACCCTATATATGTATGAATACTATTCCTCAATAATATAAAGAAAAATAAGTAGATCGTGCTCAAGAAAATTCCCATAATAAATATTTGCAAATGGGATTTATAATTTATTTAACAAATTGTAAGGTCTTTTTTTGGCTCACCCTGTACACAAATCAATAGATTGTTACCTTTGAAGAAAAAATACTTTTTAATGCCTTGTATTATGTAAGAAAAAACTTTTCTTGTGTTACTCCACTTTGAAAATCCATTTTAGAGGGTGGGATTAAGGGTATATTCAAATGTCTTTTTTTGGGTCACCCCAAATATATACAAAGATAAATGCTAAATAGAAATTGTTGATAATGGCATGTACAATCATATTTTGATAGGACTTTTTTATAAACCTAATAAATCAAGGTCCAAAACGGCCATTTTCATACCTTTACCCTTCATTGCTGGCTCACCCTGTACAATTGCAAAAAAATAGTAATAACAAAAAATGTTTGTTAGGATATTCTCTATCGCATATTAATCTAATTGACCAATATTTTAGAAACTTGCATTTAAAGTCGTTTTATAATATTAAAAATTACGTTAGTTTAAATATATTTTATCTTGGCTTAACGAATAAAATCTCTAAATAAAAACCAGAAAAACTATATTGAATCTGCGATTTTTTTGGAAAACGTACATAATTTGGTGTAACCATCCTGTTTATCTCGGTAACCCGTATCTTTAATAGACATAGAACATAAAACATAAAACGCAGAAAGAAATTATTTTTCTTTTTCCACTAGGGAAACACACAAAAAAATTAAAATTTTAAGCTTTTTAATACAAATATACAGGGTGCTCACTAAAATAGTTTTTGCGTGAGTCATCAATGTCTACCCAAGATAAATTACTTTTACAATGATGCAAAAACATGAATCAAACGTAAAAATCTCCGAACTTAGATTTTTTGCGGGGGTATACCATGGGGCCTGGACCACAACAGAAATAGTCATTTCCATAACAGTGACCTTAAAAATCGATAGGCACTCGTTTAGACCTAATTATCCTTAAAAAAAAGTTATCGAGGAAAATTTTTTAACACTACTTAGTCATTAACCCTGACTTTTACTAAGTTGTTAAAATGTCAAAAGCACTATTGATCGATTTTGTTTTAAGTGTGAACAAGAACATAAAATTTTACGAGTTCGGAACGAAGTGTTTATGGGAGCTGCATGGTATTTTGTTTTGTTCCAGAAAAATCAGGGTTTTTGGGGCAGTTTCTACAATGAGTACAAAGTTTACGAAGAGGTGTAACTTGTCAATATTAGGGAAATTTTGGAACGCTTAAAATTTTGACAAGTTTGACAGCCGCTGTGGTAGTGTTTAACAACCACGACCAGTACCACGCATCGATTTTATCAGAGTTTTTGGAAGACATTAAAAACTGTCATTTTTAAAAAAATCTAGAGATGAGAAAAAACACAAAATTAGACTTTATTTTACAAAATAATTGTTGTATATGTTGGATCTGGTAGTATTTTATGATTTTTAAAATTAATTGTGCCAAAATTGTCTAAAATTAACCAGAAAAATAACCACAACCACAACGAAATGAATTCGTAGCTTACGGCAGTGCCATGGGAGTGGTTAATTACCACAAAGGAATGACATTGAGTTATTGCGCAGACTCAGTAATTACCACAATCACTACGAAGTAGCAAATAAGCGTTCCAAAATATCCCTATTTAAACTGACAAATTTAGAGGAAACCATAAAACATACTTATTTTACCACTGGCGCACCGAAGGCGGGGGGGTTGGGGTTGAAACCCTCCTCGTTTGTTTCACAATGTTCTTTCTGACGTTTCCTTACTATGTTCCAAAACTTTTCCCTGCAATATTACAACCCTCGTAATTCCTTAAATATTTTCATAGATTTTTGAATCAAGACAACTAAATACACGCCCTAAAGAAAGAATGTTATGAATTTGAACTTAGATTTCTCTAATCTTAATTAATAAATTTAAAAAAATGTGCTTTTCTTAATCAGTTTAACTTAATCAAAGAAGTGTGCATCAAAAATTAAAAAATGCATAAAGTAAAATTGTTTGCTGTTTTTTGACTTTGGTTTTGGGTTAGAGTTTGAGTTTACTTTGGGCTTAGAGATTAAAAAAAGTAAACAAAATAAGAATTTTGCTACTAAAGGCCGTAAAAAATGTGGTTCTTAAACATTTTTTATTAACAACCGCATATATTATTTGAAAATTACTGATAACTGTTATCTTACTTTTTAGGCGCAAGTCACTTTTTAAAAGACATAATAATATACTTAAAAAAAGTAATCAAACTAAAAACTAGCTGTCTCTAGCTTATTATTAACATTTCTACGCTTTTTTTTCAGCTTATCCTTACCTAACCACTGGTATTTTCTAACGAACTAATTTAATTTAAACTTTTGTGATATTACATTCCGTTGCGTGCCTTTTTTCGAATTCTATGCTGTACTTATGTTAATATCTTCTGAGGCCATTCGAGAGGGGTGTTGTGAGTTCTAGTCTGCACGGAACGAAAAATTATATCAAAAAAACCTTCAAATATTTGATCAATATAGCTTCAATCAAATTATTTGATAAATATCAATCCGTAATTTGATTAACTCTAATACCTAGAAAATATCTTCTTGTTTTCATTTTTCAATTTGATAGAATAAGGGAAGTAAGAGGGTTGTTGTAAGTTTGAGTCTGGTGTGGGTGGGTGTGTGTGTGTGTGATTGATTGATTTGGAATAAAAACTACCACGTCTACAACCAGAAATGAACAAATTTCTGAACACCATTAATAATTCTAAAATACGTAGCTATACGTAACCTACAGTTTTTTGTTTTTTAGTTTCTTTTCGGTTGAAGTAACTGATTTGGAGGTTTTTTAACTTCTTTTTTGTTTTAATTGCCTTAGGAGCATAATCCTACTGGAAATATTAACACGCCAGGACGAATTCGTATCAGGACCGGTATTCTCGTAATACGTAACGTTTTAAAGTCGCTAAGCGAAACGAATAGCGAACAGCGCGCTCAGCGGCACGCTGACCGACGACTTTTCGTATTCTCTCTGCCGAACGCGCTGCCCTGCGAGCAGACAGAATCAAATTCGCTTAGCACATCTTGGCATCATCGAATTTTGAATTTTTATTTCTTGTTAGTCTTGTCGCTCCTTTTCTTTTTCTATGTGTAAGAAAGAGGCCATTGTGTGATCGATTTCGAGCCGTATTTCAGAAAGGGTAAATCAAATGTTACTTGTACCAGTGTTGATCCTTTAAAAAATTACTGGTATTAGCTCAGTTAAACCCGCCCTTTGACCCTGTTATATAAACTCGTAGCACGTTCCCGCCCAGTGTGCGGGAAAAAGTTTCCCCGAGACTTAACCGCACACTTACAAAAAAATTCCTCACTCAGTGCAAAAAAGTTTAAATTTATTCTGGTACTCAGTCAGGGAAAGTGGTGTTTCCGACACGGTCGTATATTGATATTGATACTTTATTATATAGCATTTATTGTTAAAATAAAATATTTACTTACATATCTATTTATTTTTATTTATTTATTTATTTATTTATTAGTTAAGTATCAACAGCCATTGGCCAATTACAGATACAAATTCTATATAAACATTATCACAATGGTAAAACCTTTATGCTTAAGTCTAGATTTAAATGTAGTCATATTATAAACTAATACTTAAAAAAAAAAAATATCTATCACACCAGTAATAATAAAATGACACACACAACAAGTAAAGACAGTTTAGAACAATAAATTTAAAAATAGAAGAAAAAAAAAATGTTATGTAATATTAGCCCTCAATTTATTATCTACTAGCTTTTTAAAATGCTTTATAGTAATATTGTCGATGTCTATGTCTAAAGCATAAAGATTATAATAATTACATAATTGATATATTGGCGAGCTTTTGTACAGATTTGTTCTGGGAAATGAAAGATAAAACATTTTTGGATTTCTTGAGTTAGGCCGATTAATTGCAAAAGGTAATTGATTTAGAATGTCCGGACAGTCAATGTCGCCCTTAAGGATTCTAAACATGGTACACAAAAATATTTTGATCCTTCTTTTGCTCATTGATAACCTACCAAACAAACCCAAAAGATAATCATTATCACAGCCTCTTTGGGGATATGTGCCAAATTTTCTGAAATGTAAACCCTTTAAAAATTTTCTCTGGACTCCCTCGACAATGTTAATCCAGACATTGTACTGAGGAGACCAAATTACGGTGCCATATTCCAAGATGGGCAAAACCAAACTATCAAATAAATGCAAGCTAACATTAGTGTTTAAATTTTTTGTATTTCTGATGATCAAACCTGATACTTTCTGGGCACTTTCTATTTTGGCTATAATATGGTCAGAAAAGGAAAGAGAAGAATCAAATATTATTCCTAAGTCCTTCTGACTATCAACTCTTTTAAGACTAGCTCCATTGAGAGTGTAATCAAAATCAATAATATTCTGATTCAAAGTAAGTGTCATACAAGCACATTTGTCTTTATGTAATTTAAAGCTATTATTATCACACCAGTTAACTACTAGTAAGTTATACCTTATAATTATAGTAAACATGCGTATTCTACATTTTAAGAAACAGAAAATAAAACTCTAAGGTATTTGTTACCCAAAAAATAACCTAACCAATTCAACAACAAACACAGAATTCATACATCCACAAGAGAAACCTCCCGCGTGGAAAAATTTATATTTTCATGGAAGTGTTGAATTGAAAAAAGAAAATAATAATTTTTAGTACATTTATTAATAAATAAAATGACAAAAGATAAAAAACATAAAAATGGTAATTAATGTGAAAAATGTGATATTTCAGAAAAGTAAAGAAAATACAGACGAAAACACAGAAATAAAGGTAGTTACCTATATTGTTTGCTAATTATTTTTTATATCAATTAAGCTATTTATTTCATGTTTGCTAATTTCATATTTCATGAAAGCTTTTAGTTTATTTTTGAAAGAAAACAATTAATGTGGGCAGGAGCCTAACAAAACCAAATATTTTTTGGTACACATCCGATGAAAGATACAAAAAGCTTTTTTTACCCTTGGTTTTACAGAATTTTGATTGCTTCTATTTCTAGTATTATACGGATGCTCAATTATTTCGATGTCGATTTTGATAAGAAAAGTTTTTGTTGCAATTTTTTGGAAAAAAAATTTGTCTTACATCGAGCATCAAATAGTAAGGTTGATGTGTACGTGTTTGTCACCCATCCCCAAGCTACTAATAAGAGATTTTTATTTTTCTAATTATTAATAAAAACGCAAACTGAAAAAACTACCATATTTTCTGCAGCACTCTACAAAGTATTGTAGGGTAGGAAAATCGTACGCGCGGAGGGCAAAACAGCTGGCAAATGGTAGGTGTTTCTCAAACGGTCGCCATGCGTTGAGCACACTTCATCGACGCCTTGCGTTCAATATACGTGAATACCATTTTTGTTACTTTGGTCACGTGGTATGCGAATATTACGTTATCATACGGTCAGCGAGTACGAAACGCCGAGCGTATTTAGTTACGAGAATACCGGTCCAGGTAACTTGGATAAGTGCCGTGCAGAACGATGCCTATTTGTGAGTGGTTCAAGGTTTAAAATCAAAGTGTATGATGGTGTTTAATGATGTATAGTGGAGGGTGACCAGTGAAACTACTGATGAGTCCACGCTGGTTGCCGAGGACGAAACATCGTTTAATCATTTATCTTTTCGCTTTGATGTTTTATGTGTTCCTTGTGGGATGCTCATCCAAGTTTGAATTTTCGTTATTTCCACCCAAGATCTTTTTATCTTTTGTTTTTTTAACCTACAGTTAATTGATAAAATTAAAGTGGCTTTTTACAGTTTCCCATACACTAAATTTACCAACGCACCTTAGTGCCTTCAATCCTTCTTATTTTTTTCTAAATTATTGTTTTATTTAAATACTGAACGATTTATACAAATGGCGTAGCAGCGCGAATCAGGAAAAGAAAGCAGTATGGCGGCAATAATCATTTCTTGGTTTGGTGACCATTCGTCCCCATTAGGGGGGACAGTCCCCCATTTTGGTGTTCTGTCCCCCATTGTAAGTGTCCCCCTAAATGTCCCCCATTGCTAAGAAAAGTCCCCCACGCGAAAAAAAAACTGAAATAATTTTTGTTAGACATAAAAATATTCCACATAATTATTATGACTTTCGACGAGTATATCTTTGCAAAAAAATATGTTTCTGAAAAAAAAACTTGATAATTGGAATAACAATAAAATTATCCCAGACAATTTTGGAACATTTTAGAAACGAGCAAATTGTTTGCGGAAATTTTGTTAAAATAGCTGAATACTCTTTCAGTTTCCCGGGCACTAACGCTGTAACTGAAAGCGTGTTTAGCAATATGAATAATATATGGACCACTGAAAAAAGTGGATTAAATGTAGAAACTTTAAAGGTGATGTTTAGTTAAATATAATATAACCGATACTTGAGAAAACTTCTATAAAAAAATTTTAAATAATGAAAATTAAAAAAAAAATCATTCTTCAGATAAATTTTGTGAGATTAGTTTGTTAATTTTAAAAAAATATTTTTGGATTTAAACATATGCATAATATGCACTGGCGCACCGAGGGGGGGCGGAGTTTGAGGCTAACCCCCCCCCTCTCCGAGAAGCCTGGTTATGGTCACATTTTTACTTCAAATTAAGTTTTTTTTTATTATTTATCCTTAAACTCCCCCACCCCGCCAAAGTCAATTCTCGGGTGCGCCACTGTAATAGGGCCATCTACGAAATTCATGTCAAAGTCTCCAATTCAATATGGACGCCGTGGGAAAACAATAAACAATGAATTTTTTGTAGTTTTTTGAGAAAGTTGGTGAGTTTTTCAACAGTTTTTTTTTCTGTTCTAAGTAAAGGACATTTTTGTGATTACATATGACCACATTTTAGTGTAAATATCGACCCAAAGCTGATCGGTGAAATGGCTGTTTCAGTGTGAAGTTCACTCAGAACTATTCACAAATGTCTTATTAATAACACAACACAATAAACTTTTGAAAAAATCCACCGACTTTCTCACAAAACTATAAAATAGTTCATTGTTTTTGTTTACCCCACGGCGGCCATCTTATCAGCTGTTTTGTTAGACTGCCCTTTATGATATTATTGTATAAGTTCGTCGTGTAGCTACTGTACATACCAATACTTAGTATAACCATATTTAACATTTATTCACAAAAATCCTTAAATGTCTCCCATTGCCCCGCAAAAAATTTGGTAACCCTATCTATAGTTATCAGATACAGTTATACTTAGTTGGCGGAAACTGCATTGATTATTTGGCCACAATTCTATCGTAAAGAGAAACGTTAAAACAACGTTAATTAATTAACTCTAGTTAGTTATCAACGTTTTGGCGTCGTTGATCCGTCGTTCGTTGTGGTCGTTGAAATCCCCACAAATTCCAGTGAAAATAAACTTTGTTAGAGGGTTGCCAAAACTCTAGTTAATAACAACGGTATGGCGTCGTTTTCTCGTCCATCATAGCGGCCGTTGCACAAATTACTAGTTTTTGTACTTTATGCATCGTTAATTTTAGTGTATTTCTTAGTTGGGCAAAGGAGTTCCAGAAATAATAAGCTTTCTATACGCGGATGTCAATAAATCTGAGATTATTATAATCATTTTAAACCGGTTATCCGATTTTGATGAAATTTCGTGTGTAGATGTAGATTAAAAGAAAAAATAACATCAGAGGCGGAACAAAAAATATTTTTTTTTTTTGAAAAACAAAATAATGTTACTTGTAGAATGTACTTTTCTTACTTACCCCCTCCCTTAAATCCGCGCTTGGCGGTATTTATTATATCATTAAAAAATTCAACCCTTGTAACTCCGATAGCCGCATACAAAGCAAGTGGCATGTATGCATGCATGTTTTGTGCACCCCCTTATGCCCTAATAACGCCTCTGAAATTGATTAAACAAGTTTTAAACATATATACGTATAGTACTTCTATTGAGATGATATATGGGCAGTGTAGGTACCAGTGCATTTTTTTTATTTATTATTTATTTTCATCAAATTCAAAAATACCACTTTTAGAATTTTTGTTTGTTTGTTCCAGCATCACACAAAAGCTAAATAACGGATTTTAATGAAAATTTTACTATTCGCTTTGTAGTAAAACATACCTACCCAGGTTCGTTTAACAAATTAAAATAAAACAACCAAAATAAATAAAAGCCCTACGTTGTTAACCCCGCTCAACATAATTTTACTTGCCCAGAATGCGCCTGACAATAACAAATTTAGGGAGACTTGAGGTAAGGTGTGATATGTAAAATAAACACAAAATTTTAAAAATACTCCTAATTTATTAATTCAAAGAAAATCAATAGTAGTGCCGTACTCAGCCTGAAATTCACGAGGGGAAAGAGCACGGCAGAGAAACCCTGAAGAGGGTTGTGGTTATTTAGCTGGACATCGCCAGAAGGTACTGAGGTCCCATACGGGAGGCTACTCAGCTAATAGTTGATATTTTGGGCTAATATCTCTAGACTATACTTTTTTATATTTGCTAGGATATTCGCTCAATCAGGGAAGGAAAATGTTAGTAGATTCACCAAGGCCCTTTCTCACATCCTGAATCATGCCAAAAATATATGATATATCTATTTCATACATCTTTGGTCATACGTCATACAAACTAAAATCCCAGCACAAAAGACAGCAAATATTTTGATTTAATTTAAATCTGCATGGTTCACAGCATAAAACGATTATATCTAAATATACACATGTTATAAACCAACACATCAAATATAATAGAATTAAAAGAACACTGTTTGAAAAATAATAATTTTTAAATACGCATTTCACTGACCTGTAAACAATTCTCTCCACCGTCAACTAAACAACCCCAACTACTACTATCTCTTGATTCCGAATCTCGTAAAAACACACACACACACGCAAATGCATGCTTCTTTTTTGTTGTGTTTTTTTTTATTAATACCTACCTATAGGGTGCTACAAAACCGAATAAAAGATTTAATATTTTTTAAATAGACGGTTTTCTACAGCTTTGCTT
This sequence comes from Oxystoma pomonae, assembly GCA_963921995.1. Taxonomy (NCBI): domain Eukaryota; kingdom Metazoa; phylum Arthropoda; class Insecta; order Coleoptera; family Brentidae; genus Oxystoma; species Oxystoma pomonae. The sequence goes on along the minus strand of OY998166.1, from coordinate 117,209,491 downwards.
GGGTCCTAGGCAGAACATCGTCTTTATTTCACTAAAATTGGTTTACGACAACAAAAGTACACATATTCGACTCGATGGAGTGGTTTAACGGGAGGGGGGGTTACGCGCGAACGAAGTCGTGAGCAAAAGCTACTACAGCGCAAAGAGGGAAAAAAATTTACTTTTGTTGACTGCCAAATATAACATAAAGCTGCAAAGTGAGACCATAGGGTAGTTTATACCTGCCCGGAATGGTACTATGGCGTATATGATTTTAAGCCTCGCTGACATTTGTAGAGCCCTTTGCCGTACCACGTGTGATGACGTCACAAAGGGAGCTACTTAGCTTTATTAGTGTCTTTGTAACACCTCTACCGCGCTCTATCGTAGCTATATGCACCCTTTGATGGGATTGTTTCATGTATTGTAGAATAGATTTAAATGGAGGCGATCTATTATGTATGCAAAACTTTTTTATAGGCGCCTAAATTATTTTGGTTCTTTTTTTTACAGAGATGATGTTGTTTCTTTTATTGCATTAAAGTTTTAGCAAAGTTTTTCCGAGATTTTTTGAAATTTTTCTTGGAGGGGGTAAAACCAAAATTTTCCGACGATACATTATCCGAACTGCATGGGAATTAAAAATTTTAAAATAAAAGTTTACACTAACTGCTTTTTTGTCAAGAGTAATTCGATAATAAAATCAAAAAACATCTCAATTCTAAGTTTTGTAGACGGCTCTTTTGAGAACCCCTTCTTTTCATTTAAAAATTTGTGTTATTCAAGTTCCTTATGTGTGTAAACAAACCTTTAATACCTTTCACCCATAGAAAATGTTAAAAAAATGTCACACAAATTCTGTTATTTCTTTTACATGGTGCACCACTGTCTCAACTAAAAAGTCAGTTAACTCCTACCTCCTTAGTGTCCTTTAGCCTACTGTGGCTGCCATTTTTATAACCAAATTGACAGGTAAAACATGTAATTTCTGTCAGTTAGGTGTCAATATGGCACTGAGAGTAGGCCAAACGATACTAAAAGGGAAATGAGTTAACTGGCTTTTCAGTTGAGAACGGACGGTGAGAATTTTCGACATTTTTTGACGTTTATTGGTAAGCGTAGTAATAATTTAGCTCCGCCGTAAAACTAGTCCTGCAGAATATCTTTAAAATATTAAATTTACAAAATGTTAAAAAAAATACTCAGTTTTTCTTACAACGTTAAGATAAATATTAGGCACTTACAGTGAGATTTACTAAGATTTAAAATAGTACCGCCCACAGGTCTAAATATTTGCACCCGTGGGGGGTACTAAATTTTAAAACCAATTTTCAAAAAACACTTACTCATACAGAAAACACACAAAGTTATTGATTATTTTGTATTGTTATTGCACCAGTGAAAAGCTGCTTATTTTCTCAAAATATACCATATTTTAAGAGAAAATGGCCTAAAACTAATTTTCTTTGACAGGTTTCAAAAGGGCAAATGGTGAATATGCCAAATATTTGGCACATAATAGCTTCATTATCTGTGTTTGAGGTTATAAAGTTGGTGATTTTTGGACGACCTCTGGGGGGTGGTTTAAATTTATAGCCCCCAGAAAGGATTGTTTTTTGGCAATTGGTAATAAGATCGTTCATAATTTTCCTAAGTAACCGTTTTTACAAGAATTAGTTTACCTTATTTAATATCCCAATTTGTTCATTAACCAAAAACCAAAGCAAAAGCCTCCAATTTTGTCCAGAAAAACGCCATATTTTGAACCCGTTTTCAGCAAAAAAAATATATTTATGAGGGCAGTACGAGGCAAAACAAACATAAGTGAAGGTCACTGATTATGCACGAAAAATATACCAAACAAAAAAACTGAAAACAATTATATTAACTTATTTACAACCTGAAATTAAAACATTGAGGTTATCTAAAAAATCAGTCAAGAAAACTTTTTCTTTATGTGTGTAAACAAACCTTTAATACCTTTCACGCATAGAAAATGTTAAAAAAATGTCACACAAATTCTGTTATTTCTTTTACATGGTGCACCACTGTCTCAACTAAAAAGTCAGTTAACTCCTACCTCCTTAGTGTCCTTTAGCCTACTGTGGCTGCCATTTTTATAACCAAATTGACAGGTAAAACATGTAATTTCTGTCAGTTAGGTGTCAATATGGCACTGAGAGTAGGCCAAACGATACTAAAAGGGAAATGAGTTAACTGGCTTTTCAGTTGAGAACGGACGGTGAGAATTTTCGACATTTTTTGACGTTTATTGGTAAGCGTAGTAATAATTTAGCTCCGCCGTAAAACTAGTCCTGCAGAATATCTTTAAAATATTAAATTTACAAAATGTTAAAAAAAATACTCAGTTTTTCTTACAACGTTAAGATAAATATTAGGCACTTACAGTGAGATTTACTAAGATTTAAAATAGTACCGCCCACAGGTCTAAATATTTGCACCCGTGGGGGGTACTAAATTTTAAAACCAATTTTCAAAAAACACTTACTCATACAGAAAACACACAAAGTTATTGATTATTTTGTATTGTTATTGCACCAGTGAAAAGCTGCTTATTTTCTCAAAATATACCATATTTTAAGAGAAAATGGCCTAAAACTAATTTTCTTTGACAGGTTTCAAAAGGGCAAATGGTGAATATGCCAAATATTTGGCACATAATAGCTTCATTATCTGTGTTTGAGGTTACAAAGTTGGTGATTTTTGGACCACCTCTGGGGGGTGGTTTAAATTTATAGCCCCCAGAAAGGATTGTTTTTTGGCAATTGGTAATAAGATCGTTCATAATTTTCCTAAGTAACCGTTTTTACAAGAATTAGTTTACCTTATTTAATATCCCAATTTGTTCATTAACCAAAAACCAAAGCAAAAGCCTCCAATTTTGTCCAGAAAAACGCCATATTTTGAACCCGTTTTCAGCAAAAAAAATATATTTATGAGGGCAGTACGAGGCAAAACAAACATAAGTGAAGGTCACTGATTATGCACGAAAAATATACCAAACAAAAAAACTGAAAACAATTATATTAACTTTTTTACAACCTGAAATTAAAACATTGAGGTTATCTAAAAAATCAGTCAAGAAAACTTTCCTTACTCAAAGCCCACTCATTTCAAAACTGTAGCTTTCATCAGTAGAGGTTTGTGCAAGCCAAGGTACAAGCAGTGGTAAGAGATCCGAACTCGCTGATTGTGATTTTAACGCAGCTAATATTTTGAAACCGACATTTCGACAGCAGTGACAGAAATGTAAACAAAACTTGCATTTAAGTTTTTTAATACATTTGATAAATAAAAACACCTTTTAAATAAATACAAAATTAATCTACTCCTTATTTTATTATTACCCATCTAAATCGTTGTGTGACATCAAGTATCAATCAATTAACCAGAGTAAGTTTTAATTAGAGTGACATATAAACCCAATTTTAATTTGTTTTGCGGAGTGTTTAATAATTAAACCCCTCGTGGGTTTAAATTTTTTAATTTCAATAAAAAAAATTATTAAAATTCTTCTTATAAACCAAACTATGTCCAAAACTCAAGGAGAGTTGGTTTAGAATGCTTAAAACCAAAAATTTGACTTAAACTTAGGATCGTTCTAAAATAGACTAAACCCTTTTAGTAAATCCCACCGTAAGTTTCTAATAAGGACCAGTGTTTTTATTTTATATAAGGAAATAAGTAAAAATCGCCACTTTTCAGATTAAAGGGTAAGATTTTTTGTCGTTTCTGAAGAATCGCGACCAATGTATCATATTTGCACCAATATTGCACAAAAATAACAGAAAAAAAAACTTCCATTAGTAGGCAGGCTTTCATTAATTGAATATCTTTGAAATGACACGAAAATCATAAAAAAATTCTTTTTTTAAGGCCAATGCTTCTGAATCGGACCATATTTTTCTCGAAAACCAACTGACATATTTTTGTGAAATAAATGAAATGAAATGTAGTGAATAAAAATTTTACTGTGTATGAACTTCTTTTTTTAATGAAAATTTTACACGGACTCCCTGTTATAAAAACGAGCTGTATATAATCTGTTTGTTTTGGATATCAGCGTTTGTTTAGATTTTACAGGACCCCACATAAATCGCGGGACCCACTACAATTTATCCTCCAGATATACTAGTCAACTTCAGTAAGAAAATTAACAAAAACGCATCATCGGGCTTATTCAATCCAAGTTATCCATGGTCCGGTGATTGCTTTGCGCTTTTTTGGCACTCTTCACGGTTCGAACTTTTGGCAATTGTTTACGGCAAATACCTTCTTTTGTTTGTTTTGCTTGTCGACAAGTATATTGTACGCCGATGCTCTTTCGGAACTTTCAGTAGGCCATTCAACAACATCGCAACTCGATGAATGGCTCATAGTTACGAAAGAATAGGCTGCCAAAATGCATTTTTTGAAGTGTTCTTAAGAACGGTACGCTGATTAGGTACGCATTTTTATAATTAATAGTGAGTTTCTCATACCTTTACTTAACATTTTTACAGTATGTTTAAGACAATGATGTATTTGAAATGAACTCTCTGTTTCGGACTTCCATTGTCTATATTTTATTCAACACGACGTTTCGATCAGTTCGATTTTGTATTAAAGTTGTTCGCTACTCTTCGAATTTTCTCTGATACTCCTTTAATTAATGGAATTGTAAGAAATGCATTTGCCTAGTTTTGGTCTTGTAACCTATATCCTGTTTGGTGAAATTTAGAAATAGTATCTGTTATGAGTTTAAGGCTGTAACCATTCTGTTGCAGATCTTTCTTAATAATTCCAAGTCATGTGAATTGTTACAAATTTGAATGGCTCTGTTATACAATGCCTCGTTGGGTAGTGGCAGAATAAAACAAAGCTATGATTGTTTTCCACAAACCAAAACTACACTTTTTTACACTCAACGCGCGTTTCGCTAACAACGTTAGCATTATCAGGAGACGATAAGCAATAAACTAAATTAACCTACGCTCTATCTTCTATACAATCTTTAACGATTTATAATCCTATCTCCCCTCAACTAAAGAATAAAGTGTACTAAACGGATGTGGATTGTGACAAAAAATATGTTGGCCAAACGAGACGCTCTATTCAAACACGTTTTAAAGAATATTTAGCACACTTAAAATACGGAAGAACAGAAAAGTTAAGTATGGCCGAGCATGCTTTTGAAAACAATCATAGATTCACATTAGATAACCTAAAACTTCTAAAAAGTGTACCAAACAAAAGACTTTTGAATGCATATGAAAGTATGGAAATCATTAAATCCAGAAATAGTTTAAATAAAGATAGAGGACCCATCCCGTTTAGTACACTTTATTCTTTAGTTGAGGGGAGATAGGATTATAAATCGTGATCAATAACAAATTATTAGTCTTATCTCCGCCTACTTAAAGATAGGTTAATTTAGTTTATTGTTTATCGTCTCCTGATGATGCTAACGTTGTTAGTGAAACGCGCGTCGAGTGCAAAAAAGTGTAGTTTTGGTTTGTGCAAAACAATCATAGCTTTGTTTTAGTGCAACCAAAGGTTCCAAATTCCCAACATAGTAGTGGCAGAATGATTTGAACCTTGATTTAAATATTATCCTGTGTGAGTAGGTTTATGATAGACTGTTGTTCTGATCTGATCGCTTTCTACTGCTTTGACAAGTACATCCAGAAAAGGAATTTGACAATTTTGCTCCAACTCCATTGAGAATTTAATGGTGGGTCTAATGTTATTTAGGTGGTGAAGAAACTCTGAAATTTGTTGATCATTCCAGGTTCAGACAATAAAAGTATCATCATCATATCTTAGCCAGAGCTTAGGTTTATATGTTGCGGTATCAACCGCGTGTGAACCACTCCATGTAAATATTGGCCACCACTGGCGTAAGGTGGTTCTTTATTCAACACATTACCATTATGGGAAAGTATTTTTTTCCTTTAACTCGAGCACCATCCAGTTTAAAAAAATATACAGGATGTTCTATTTTTTTTCTAATTTTTTAAACTTTTTTCCGGCTCTAATAATAACTAAGATAAAGGGGGGGGGGGGGTGAAAAATATGGTAAATCACCCTGTACCTATTTTTTAAATAAAATGGTAAGTATTAGTATTACATGTTATTTGCACCTTCTCCTTTAAATTTAAAACACCTATCTACTTCACTTTCTACATGAAGCGGGATCAGCTGTTTTACATGTTAATGCTCAAACAAAATGGAAGAAAAATGCTCCATATAAACCGCAGAGTAATGTGCGAAAAAATACTAATTTCCACTTCTGCATGCATATTCATTAAACGACTCGAAAAAAACTCTGTTTATATTTGTGATGATTTATCTCACATACCTGATTATTATTATTATTTGTTTATGTTAATTTAATAAAAACTCCAATAAACATTACTATAATTTGCTTCTTACTTTATTTGTTTTTCTTGCTTTGTTTATGTGACTCTGTTAATGATGTGTCCATTAATACCTATACATAGCACATATGAATATATATACTTATTTTAATTTTCAAATTGGATTACGGGTTTTGTTTTTTTTGTAGAAAACTCACGGCAAAAACTCAAAATTTAGTACAAAATTTGACAAACACACACAGAAAAGTTGTTAAAGCTTCTTAAGGATAAAATACCAGCACACATGTAAAAAGTTCCGGATTTTGTGTAAATGTAAATATTAAAATCATTTTGAAATTTTGTTTACAAATTAACGTGTAACAGCGTCTCACCTCCTAAGGGCCAAAAAACCCCGCACACCGGCCCATGTAACCCAGACATCGGGCGATTTTGGAATTGTTTTGATATGTTGTAGGTCTGAAGAAGGTCTTTAAAAAAATGCACCTTAAAAGTTGGTGAGGCATTTAGTTTGGCTACATTGGCGTATCAAAGGTGGGATAAAATAACATTTAATTTCCGAGGAAAACCTGCAGGTATTTATTTATTTTTTAAAGGATAGAGAAAAGTCCATTTGTAGATTTTTTCGTAATGATTTCTGACAGATTAGGTCATTGGCGTACCGTAAAATTATTAAAATACTGCTTATTTTTGTATTAAAAGGGCCAATTCAACGATATTGTGTATGTATTTTGTGCTATTTTATAGTTTTTTTTATTATATTTTATAAAAAGATAAATCAGTGGTGTAACATACAAATATTAAAATATTATTTACTAGTAGTTTAAACTACCACAAAGGTTCTCAATTTGATTGGAAATCGTCTCGAATCCCTTTTATAATTTTGATATTTGCTAGCTATTACATGTCATAGTTGTCAATTGTATCGTAGTGGCGCGATGTAAAATATATTGACATTTTTATTTTGTCCCGTTTTTTTTAATGAATTTGACCCAAAAAATGCCTTCTTTTTTTCTGAACGGATACATCCACCAACTTCTCTCCGTTTATTGACCCACAGCACGCATATCTTCACGCGCAAAGTATCTTTCCCAACCTTGATTGCTTGCCCGAACTCCGCTCCGCGGCTTTAGGGTCATCAGCAGTCACGGTCGAAAAAAAATACATTTTTCTGCACTAGTTAGAATAATACTTTAGAAATTCGTGATATGTAGCCGCCTTTTCATGAAAAAACTCAATTTATGGGTCACCCTACGCCACTGGGTTGGAATATTTATATTGAATCAAAATAGTAGATGAGTAAGATTCTATTATTAAAGCATATATATTTAATTAATAAGTTCAATTATCAAATTATTAAAAGTATAGGTAGTATTTTAATATTTGGATGTTACACCACTGATTTATCATTCTATAAAATATATAAAAAACTATATAAATAATGTCGTTGAATTTGTGCTCTTAATGAAAAAATGAACAGTATTTTAATAGTTATACGGTGCGCCACTGACCCAATCTGTCAGAAAACATTGCGAAAAAATCTACAGGAAATACAATTTCACAATGATATTTTATCTCACATTTGATACGCCGCTGTAGCCAAACCAACTGTCTCACCAACTTTTAGGTCGCATTTTTTTAAAACCCTTGTCCAGACCTACAACATATCAAAAAAATTCCAAAATCGCCCGATGATTGGTTTTTAAGATATCCAACTCAAATTTTCTTCACATGTTAAACAAAAAGGTGGCGAGCGGGTGCTACGCCTTAAGAATTTTTGCAAATGAACTCTGTTTTCAGACTGCTAAGTCAGCCTAATTTACAATGGTACAATAGTACATTGTTTTTTGAGGAAACTGCTCAATTACACTTTTTGAAACGGTTTTTATTCTCTAAAAAAGAGCAATTCGGTATATATGTAAAGTAGGATATCACAATCCTTGCAGAAAACTTTTCATTACCCATAAGAAACTTACAGTGAGTATCCCCCACAGGTCTAAATATTTACAACTGTGGGGGGTACTAAATTTTAAAACCAATTTTCAAAAAACACTTACCCATACAGAAAAGACACAAAGTTATTGATTATTTTGTGTTGCTATTGCAAAATACCACTGAAAAACTGTTTTTTTTTCTCAAAATACACCATATTTGGCATAAATGGCAAATGGTGAGTACGCCAAAAATTTGGAGCATAATAGCTTCATTATTTGTGTTTACGGTTATAAAGTTGGTGATTTTTTAGCCCCAGAAAGGATTGTTTTGTGGCATTTGGTAATAAGTTCGTTTATAACTATTTCCCTGAGTAACCGTTTTTACAAAGATTAATTTATTTAATATCCCAATTTGTTCATTACCCAATAAAACACCTCGTACTTTGCCCAGAAAAACGCCATATTTTGAACCCGTTTTCAGCACAAAAAATCTATTTATGAGGGCACTACGAGGCAAAACTAACATAAGTGAAGGTCACTGATTATGCACGAAAAATACACCAAACAAAAAACTCAAAACAACTATATTCATTTATTTACAAACTGAAACTAAAACATTGAGATTATCTAAAAGCTCAGTCAAAAAAACTTTCCTTACTCAAAGTCGACTTATTTCAAAGCTGCAGCTTTCATTAGTAGAGGTTGGTGCAAGCCAAGGTGCACGCAAAGGTCAAAGATCCGAACTCGCTGTTTTTGATTGAACGCAGCGCTTATATTTTTAAACTGACATTTCGACAGCGACAGAATTGTAAAAAAATCTTTTAAATAAATACAAAATTAATCTGCTCCTTATTATTACCCATTTAAATCGTTGTGTGACATCAAGTATTAATTGAAAAAATTAATTAACAAGGGTAAGTTTTAATTAGAGTGACATACAGCCCCAATGTTAATTTATTCTACATAGTGTTTACTATTTAAACCCCGCGTGGGTTTAATTTTTTTAATTTTCTTTTCTTCTAAATTGAAAATTTCCTCTGAAATCCAACAAAAGATTGTGTTAAGATGATTATTCAATAAAATAATTTATTACAATTCTTCTTATAAATCAAACTATGTCCCAAACTAGAGGAGGGTTGGTTTAAAATGCTTAAAACCAAAAATTTCACTTAAACTTAGAACCGTTCTAAAATAGACTAAACCTTTTTAGTAAATCCCACCGTTACTGTCTACTACAGGGTTCCTAAGATTTGCCTTAGTGATAGGATTTCAATAAATCAAACAGAAATGGCATAGAAAGTTCTGCGCGCACAAAAGAAACAGGTATATTGAGCAATGGTGCCAGTTTGTTATTATCTCCGGACTGCTTTCATGAGAAAAAATTGTCGCCACTCTTTCATTGTGAGCATAAATCATAGTTGCAATAATAACCGTTGACAAGATGTCTGCAAATTCCGCTAGATGGCGGCCACACCATGAGATGAATTTAGATGTTTTCAGGTCCAAACCACAGCTTTTTCTTGCTTAAAGGAGGCGGCCAAACCATGCAGCTAGCACTAGCAGCCAAAGAAATCAATAAACGGCGCTGTTTTTCCTGCAAAGCTTTTTGCTTGCGATATTATTGATTTTAAATAAAGCTGGCCCTACACTACATTTGATATTTTCGAGGTGTTTTATGACATGATCTCGAAACATGTAGCGAACCAATTCTTCAAAACTAGCGGGAAAGTAAAAGCGAAAAATAAGGGGCTGCCAATATTTGTAACACCCAAAAAGAGGTAAAAAGATTTATTTTGCTCTGTTTCTTTACAAAAAACGTTTTTTTTTACGAAAAACTTGAGCTCTGCCACTTTTTTTATTTTTTTCTTCAACTTTCTCGTAATTTTCGTCATACCGTAGAAAAAAATTATTTCCCCCATGGTCATACTCTACTTTTATTCGAAAAAATTTAGAAACAGAGACGGGATCAGTTTTCCTAAAACGGGGGATCTTGGTTTCGAGTGAGAAGATAAAGGGCGCCGCAGGCAAAAATTTTTCAATTAAATTAGGCGAACGCAAAAATGTTAGAAAAACAAAGCACGAAATAAAAATGGCGCCGCTTACAATTTTTTTTCAAAAATTACGTAATTTCGGGAACGCAAAGAAATAGGTCTAAAGAGTATAATTTGTAAGAAAAAAAGATCAATTTTCTCGCCCTCCTCCACTGGGACTACAGGGGCCGTGCACAAATTACGTAATGGTCATAGGGGGGAGACGGGTTACAAAACGTTACGTAGGGGGGAGGGGGGTTTTCGACAGCGTTTGCATTTGTGTGAAACTAAGAAAATTTGGAATGAAAATAAGTGAACAAAATTTTTTTTTTGGGGGGGGGTAGTGGTCTTGAAATCGTTACGTAATATTAGGGGAGTGGCGTGCCAAACTGTTACAAAACATTACATTGGGAGGGGGTCAAAAATTGGTAAAATCACCATTACGTAATTTGTGCACCCCCACATCTGACTGTTCCTCCTTTTTGATTTCGAATCAAAGTGCAAAACCCGGGTTGGACGTTCGAAGGCGTCAACCCGTCCTATTTGCTTGATAAAGTTTCTACGGAAATATCTCAGTCGATTTCTCCGGCCGTGTATGAACGCTTTAGGTTAGGCATTTGCATGTATCTCAGTCCCCAGCCTGTCAACAGTGCGTAAGGACAATGGTTACAAAATGAAAAGCCGAAAAATATTTCTTTTACGATATCTTTCATCAGTTTGGTATTAAAGTCGATGAAAATGGAAAACATTAGAAAACAACAACCTGGATTGGATTTACTACGTGTAAGATGTAGTGACAACATCGCCCCAAGCCCATCCTTTTCTGCCTAATGTGCTTTTCCGTTCGTCTGCGTCTTATACACGGCTGCTTGGCCCCCTAAGGATTTGCTTAGGAACCCTGTATAAAACGAAACGAAACGGTATGCCTTATGCATAAAAAACACTATAATGACCTGCACAAGTTAAAATCTTGTGAAACTAGAAACAACTTAATGTTGCGACTTTCCATATCTAAATCTCAAAACTCCATTTTTTACAGTACCTAAGTAAAAAAATGTTTAATCACTTGCCAATTCATCTAAAGGAAATTCACAAACTAAAAAAATTTCGTGTAGAGGTTAAAAAAAATTATGCAATAAAGCGTACTATAGTTTAGATGAGTTTTTTTAGTGATGGGTTTTAAATGATTTGACAGCAAATGTAAATTGTAAATGTTTATTGATGAAATTTTACAGTATTGTGTATGTTTGTGTTTTTTTTTAAGTTTTTTTCAGTTTTTAACTATCAAAAAACTTTTACTGTTTAAGAAATTATGTTGCTCTCTGTTTGTTAATTCTATCTTTCTATTAATATTTAAGTATATGCTTTGTCAAAGAAATATTATTTTAAACAATATAGTATTTTTCTATGTATCTATCTATCCTGCAAATAAAATGGATGATTTTTTTGGAATTTATTGATCGGGTGGAAGAAGAAATCCCTGATCATCATGGTTGTCTTCCAAAGCGATACAAGCAAAGTTCCTTTGAGTTCTTTAGAGAAAAGGAGTTTTTGGCCAGGTATAGATTTTTAAAAAACACCACACTGCACATTATACTACCCATGATCGAAGATAAATTTACTCACATAAACAACCGGGGTCTTCCAGTGTCCCCAATGGTGGCCTTGCTATGTAGCCTATGGTATTATGGCACTGGAAGTATTCAAGTAGGTAGCTAGGTAATATAAGTATCTTTATAAAATTAGATTCATAGTTCTTACATACATTTTTTTGTTCATACATGAACGTAATGTATTCTTATATGTTTGAATCAGTTCATCGAGGAAAACCTTTTTCTGATTAAATAAATAAATAATACATTTATTTGCAACAAGATTATCATAGACGAGATTATACATTGGTTTAGCTTTAGTTGCAAAAAGGAGCCAAAAACAATAAAAATTGATCAAAGTTTGGCCTTTATTGTTAGTACCACAAAAATACAAACTAAGAATAAGTATCAAGTAAAAAAAAAATATTTACCTATACCTAAATAATTTCCAAAAAAATAGAATTACTAATCTAAATAAAACAAATAATAAAAAAAAAATCGAAAAAGAGAACCTGTGAAATAAATATCTAAACAAAAAAGAAAAAAAACAAATAACGACAAATAAATAAATAATAACCGGGATATTAATAAATTAACATATAAAATAATTAAACAAGACTTGGTTAATATCAAAAATTAATACAGTTATTATAAACGACAAAAAGAACACTGTAGAATACTGTTGATTTTTCAAAAATGCACATCCGCAGAATAAATTTAAAATAAAAAGAAAAACAAAAAAACAGGACATACCACGGTCCAGGTACTTAGGAACAAAAGCTTCTTTATTTCGTTCTTAAATCTTGACTGATTAAGAGATTTAATGTTACGAGGAACACTGTTATATATTTTTGTTATGTTATAAGAAAATGATCTTTCGAAGAGACTGGTGCGATGTGGAGGCAGTTTTTTAATCTCTCACTAAGCCCATAAGAACTCGTTCTAAAATGAATTTTTTTAAACAAATATGGGGGTTGTCTTGTGTTTATGACCTTATGAAAAAAGCACAAGGAATGCAGCTTTCTTCTCTGTTTCATTTTTAACCAATTAGCATCTTTTAGTTTGTAGGAAATTCGGTCATATTTTCTTATAGAATAAATAAACCCTAGACATGCCCTTTGTACTTTTTCAATACGCTCCGAATCTTTTGAGTCGAGACAGGGATCATATATTATATCGCAGTAATTAAACTGGCTTAAAACCAAAGACCATAAGGTAAGCGGTATGAGGTAAGACAACAACAATAAACTATAGCAAACTCATGTTGCTGATCATAGTGTTACATAAGCCGCAAGAAGAGCAGCATGCATTTGCTATTGTTTATTTTCCTTGCGTCTTACCGCATACCTCATACCGCTTACCTTACGGAACTCTGAATACGCCTTTATAGTGCCCTCCTCTTATATTTTATTGCCATTAATTTTTTTCGTCAAAACAAAAATTTAAATATTCTAAAAATAACAAAACAATAACCCCAAAAATAATAACAATGAAGTTATCAGTAGTTAATTTGCACCATCTCACCATCATTTTTGCGACGTTGCCGGTGCAACCCTACCTTGAAATATTCCTTTCCGAAGGAAGGGACTATAAATAAGAAATTGAGCGATGCCTTGAAGGACATCTTCGTCAAGGAGGCCTTGAGGCTTCCGTCAACGTCGGACTATAAATTTGGCCCTAAGTCAATTTTATCGAATCCTGTCCTGACGTATCGAACTACTATTCTGTATTTTGAACGGATCCCCGGCTAACAAACGCGAACGTGCCTCAATTTTACCCACTGGAATTTGACACAGAGCAGTGCTCCAAAATTAGTTGGTTGCAAACATAACATAAAAATTGAATAGATAAAAATAGTCACTTTCGCGTCTAAAACAAGCCGGCAAGAAAACGTCGCTTTCACAACTAGAAAACTACTATTTAACTAAAAAACAACGTTCAAAGGTGGTACACAATTCTAATTTTAACAACTTACACAACTAAGAATTGCTCTTTGGGTAGGATCAGTATCTCATAGTTAGATGAGTTTTTGTCTGTGCATTTTTTCCAGGCTAACTTGATTGGGACAGTTATTATCGGTACGACCTTTTTCCGGAGAAGGGTAGGGCCAAGTCAGGAAATTAGGTTGCAAGTCGCGCTGATGATAGCCCACGCCAGCACTTAGAGAAGAACAAAATGTAATAGGGAATTATTGAAATACAGCCGCACTGACTAGTGCCTACTTAGCGCTGACCTTAACACAGCCCTAATAACACATGACGTGACCCGGAACGTACTTTTCCGAACGTTCTAAAAACGTCAAATTAAGACATACTTAAAATGTAATTTTTACGTCCCAAAAATTAAAAATTTTTGACATAAAAATTAAGTATGTTTTAGAAAGCTTTTATTTAAAATTTTTTAAAATATATTTTTAAGCAAAGATCCGTATTAAACAACTCTTAAAAAGTAAGTCTTTAAAATCTACTGAATTGGACGTTTTTACAACGTTCAATTATCGAGGTTTTAAAAACGTTCTTTTTTTGTCCAGAGAGTTCGTCATTTTATAAACAAACAAATACGAGGTAAAATTTTTAGACTGGATGGTTACTTTTCACTTTTTAGAAATATCGTAATTTGGAGACTTGCTACCTCTCAAAAAATCCGTTCAAGAACGTTTTCTAAACGTACCGAATTCGACGTTTTAAAAACGTCAAATTTAGACATTCTTAAAATGTATTTTTTACGTCCAAAATATTTGATATGTAAAAGGAGTAAAGTAGGTATTTATAGAGGTAGGGATGTTCATACCTCAAATTTTGAAGAATATAAGAATTAGGTACATATACTTTTTAAGCAGTGTTCAATATTTGCCGTTTTAAAAATGTCCTTTTTTGTCCAGAAAGTTTATCATATCGATATTATTATATAAACAAAAAAATACTAGGTAGAATTTTTACACTGGAAGGTGTAATTTCAAAGCCCAAACAGCGGAGTTAAGTTGGGTTTTTCATTTAATTTGATCAAAATGGGCGTACAAAATAGAAATATGATTTGGTTCAGCTGACCGTCTACAATATTTTTAAAGACATTTTTGCGGCAAGATATTTTCCCATTTTTAAGTAAATTGAAAAAGGTTTTTTATTAAGAATTAAATAGCATTGCCAGAAAGTTACAGTTACAGTTTGAAAAACGTTCTCAGTGGACGTCCCAGGGTGTAAGAAAGGTGGACGTCTCCGAGACGTCGTTAAAACATCTTTGAGATAAATAGGTCTCCAAGAGTACGTCCCTGGGGTGTCCGGTAAGTCCGAGTGGAACTTTTAAAAACTTTAACAGGTTCCTGAGGGACGTTCAAGGGACGTCTTTTTTTTGTCCTGGAAAATTCTTTTTAGGTACTGAGAACGTCCCAAAGACGTCTTAAAAAAAGTCCGAGATCGTCCTAATAAAAGCGGGGAAAAATGATGATTTAGAGACGTCCAAAAACAGTTTTTAAACCTTCAAAAAACGTTCTGGATGGAAACGTCCTCGAGACGTCTTAAAAACGTCTTTAAGATATATAGGTCCCCAAGAGTACGTCCCCGGGACGTCTGGTAAGTTCGACTGGGACGTTTTAAAAACATTTTTAAAACGACCATGTGTTATTAGGGAGGTTGTGGCTGGCCCTAAAAGGTGCAAATTATAGAATTATTGAACGCGCCTCTAGCGAAATGGTGACGACACGACTTTGTTTCTAACCTACCATGTGCTGCCTGTTTTCGAAATTCTGTGTCGTTTTTTTCCGCATTTTCATATTTATAAAGTATTTTTTAGTGATTAAAAGCATGGAAGATGTGTTGAGAGCAGTGGTCTTGGTGGAGAATGGATATGAGGACCCGGAATTTGTGAATGATGATTTTAAATAAGGTTAAGGTAAAAAAAATGGTGAACAGTTGTCAAAACCATCAAATACAGCCAGACACAGTCAAGATATGCCCAGTATAATTCCTCCACAAAAAAGGGCAGGCCCTAACCTTATTAGTGTCGTCACTAAATGTGGTCGTTCTTGCGCATACGTATCTGTCAACAGCGTCAAAATAATGCCTGGCCTTATTAGTGCCAGGCCCTAACGGCGTTTCAATAATTCCCTAATAGCTGGTCAATATTTTCCTTAAAAAATACCCGCCAACAAAGAAGAAGATTATGGAATTTCTCTTGGGCAGGGCTTAATACATCTCGAGGCGGGGCCTGCGAGAGGACTTGAGGATCTCGCATTAACAAAAAGGTTGCATTTTGAAAAAGAAAAAAGAACATGTGAGAACCGAAATGATTTTGGGAGTCGTGCCCATGGAGGCTTAAATCAAATGAATGGGTTTTTAGGTAGGTATATAGTCTTTTGTTTCGTTCAAAATATTGACTCTGAGGAATGCCACACCAATTATGTCTCGTTTTTTTATTGCTTAAGTGCAAGAAAGTGGAAGGCCTGCCTTTTCTTTGTATATAGTCACTATATCTCTGGACCTACACCTGTCGATAATTGTAATAGTATTTTTTCCACAACTACTTCCGAAAAATCGAGTTTTTCACACGCTGGACAGCCTCTGAAAATGGCGTTTTTTATACCTTAATCAGAAACAGGATTTTTATAACTGTCGTCCAAGAACCAAACCATGGATTTTTTGGTTACCGATGCAAAAAAACTTTTTTCCTACGTTAAATTTGACTGGTGTACAGAAATTTTTCCGCACATGTGTTAAAAAGTACTTTTCCACACATGTGCAGAAAAGCAGTAGCAAATAGCGTACACAACTCGACAGAAAGTAACTTTCTTACACTCGCGTGTGGTTTCACTCGGCTAGCGCCTCACAACATTCACGCTTGTGTGAAATTTGTCACTTTCTTCTCTTGTTTCTTGTCTTGTCTCTTGCTTCCGAAAAATCGAGTTTTTCACACGCTCTGAAAATGGCGTTTTTTACACCTTATGCTTAATAAAAAACGGTATTTTATTAACTGTCCGCAAATGTAAAAACCATGGATTTTTTTGCTTACCTATGCAAAAATAGTAGTTTTCACAACTAGTAGCTAAAATAGTGCTTTTTTTACAAGCGTTGGTTTAAATAACGAGCGCAGCGAGGCATTTAAAAACGCGAGTAAAAAAAAAGCAGAGTTTAGTCGCGAGTTGTTAACATCATATTTTTTAATACATTTATCAACAAATCCAAGAAAAACAGGAAAATAAAATCTCGAACGAAGAGAGATAAATTAAGGCGGCTGGTAAATGAAATAACAATGGTTTCCATAGCGATGTGTCTTTTTACTAGGCGACGTTCATTGTTGCAACATTTTAATATTTGACAGTTTGATATTTGGTGAAAACTGGCGGAAATGGCTTAATTTTTAGGCAAGAATAATTAGATTTTCACAATATTACTATTTTGGGTAAAAAAACGGACAGAAATCTTTTTTTGCACCCGTGATAAAAAAAAAAGTTTTTTTTTTGCATCGGTAACTAAAAAAACTATGCTTTAGTTATCTGCAGACAGTTACTAAAATCATGTTTTTGATGAAGGTATAAAAAAAAGGTTTTATAAAATCTTTAAAACAATGCAGCACTGCCTCAACGATAACCAACTGTCTCTTCAGGGAGAAATAAAATTACTAAAACGTCAGATCGAAAATTCTCGTTAACAGTTGACGTGAATTAAATCTGTATAAATTTCGGCCGGAAAATACTGTATAGATATGTTTTATTAAACAATTCATATCGAATATTGAACTAAAAAACGCAAGGTCGCCGCTTGTAATACATGATGGAGTTCATACGTTGTGTGCTAGAGACACGAAATTTTGCACACTTATTCCAAATTTAATAAAAAAAGACGGGATTTTATCCATATTTGTCAGTTGTCAAATATTCAACCTTGGTTTTACCGAAAAATCTGCTGTTAACTTGGTAATTGTATTGAAATTTAAAAAAAAATTCAATCGTTGATGAGAGTACACAAAGAACAATTTTTTTTTCATGCAGCTTATTCAAAAGCTCATAATACAACTTTAAAACAACTTTCGTGACTATAATTGGGTTAAGTTTTGGGAGCTATATGAATATGCTCATATCACAAACCCACAAATTATAAAAGAAATCCTCTAATATTTAATAAAACCATCATTCGCATATTTCACAACCAAAAATCCCTCCCCACCCTTCCTAATATTTGCACTCCCTCCCTTTCGTCCCTTAAGGGGGCCACCCCTTAAGCGGACGACACGTGCGTCTTTCAACAAGCACGCACCGCTCACTGCGACTCATCTCCGCTCTTTGCCCGGCTTCAAAAAGAATCTTGCCGACTGTTTCACTATAAACCTTCTATATCTCACGGCCCACTTTATATAGAAATTAATTGTGTCTACGCATTGCCTACTTTGATACCGGGCCGCGCGTCAAAAACGTTCGCCAATTTGACATTCGCGAAAATATTGACAGCAAAACCAAATCGCAGCCTACTCGAATAAGTTTGCGCTTTCATAGTTCACGATGACGAGTGAAATGACAGCAGAAGAAAATGAAAATGCATCTCGGTGCGCCTCGCTATGATCTGGACATTAGTGGACGAATATTTCACTTGTAATCAGGTTGGCGTTGGTTATAGAGCCGCGATGTTCCGTGTGAGGCGCGAAGTTGGCGCATTTCCGTTTCCGGGTTAAGCTCAAATGTTGTAAGTTACGTACGTGTGCATTTTTTAAGTATTTTTTTTGTGATTTTCTTCGTATTTAGGAGAAATATGATTGGTGGTGATTCGGGGATTTTTCGATGTTGCAGAAATAAATATAAAGACGTGGGATTTTTGAAAAAGTGTGACATTTTTGACATTTAAAAGGAGGATGGTGTTGAAGATTTTCGTTGAAGCGGTCCTTGTGGTTTTTTTGCTTTTTATTAGGTATGTTTTTTTAAATATTTTTACCCACCCTTCTCTTTAATAGGGTTGTCATCTCCAAAATTGTAAAACTAGGACAAGAAAACTTAAAGACCCGGACCAAATACGGACATTGCTACAAAAATTTATTTCGCACTTTTTAAAATAACCAAATTAATGGTTCTATCAAACCAACTCTTAAATAATAGAATAAATTTTAAGAAAATTACATTAAAAATGTAATTAAAAAAAAATCATTTTTATTTAAATTTTTAATCACAAGCTTGTGAACCTATAAATACTTAGCAATTTTTCTGCAATATAAGCAGAACACAAAAGTTTATATTGAAAAAAAGTGGGTTCGAGTGAAATCCAGTCTCAATTCTTCAAAAATGTTTCGTTTTCTTGTGCAACTTTTAAAGAAATTCAGTAACCTGAAAAATTCAGTCTACAACAAAAATATTTTGTTTTTGTTTGAATTTTATTTAACAGTTCAAACTGTTCTAGCTACAAAAGAAAATCATAAAATTCTAAACATGTGAGTTTATAGTTAAATTTGGTAAAAAATCATATATTTTATGGTTTCAAAATGATTTGTGGAGGCACAAAAATTGGCGTGCTGCCTGTCGCAGAAATTCCGAACAATTTTCAAAAACCTGCCTGGACGTCCCCGAACCCTCCAAAATACGAACATGTCCGGGGAAATCCGGACGGAAGGCAACCCTATCTTTGATGTAGAATTTTTTCAACTAGTGGCTAAAATTGTGCTTTTTTTACAAGCGTTGGTTTAAATAATGAGCGCAGCGAGGTATTTAAAAACGCAAGTAAAAGAAAAGCACAGTTTAGCCGCCAGTTGTTAACACTATTTTTTTTTAATACTTTTATCAAAAAATCCAAGAAAAACAGGAAAATACTTTTAAAAATCTCGAACGAAGGGCACTTCTCGCACATCATCTTTACACTATAAATCAAGGCGACTGGTAAATGAAATAACAACAATAGTTTCCATAGCGATGTGCCTTTTTACTCGGTGACGTTCATTGTTGCAACATTTTAATCTTTGACAGTTTGATATTTTGACGATGTTTTTAAATGGTTTTTTTCGTAAATACTTGGTAAAAACTTGCGGAAATGGCTTAAATTTTAGGCAAGAATAATTAGATTTTTTTCAATATTACTATTTTCCGCTATTTCCCTTTAATTTTGGGTAAAAAACGGACAGAAATCCTATTTTGCACCCGTGATCAAAAAAAAAAGTTTGTTTGCATCGGTAACCAAAAAAGCCCTGCTTTAGTTATATGTAGACAATTACTAAAATCATGTTTTTGATGAAGGTATATAAAAAATACATTTAAAAATCTCGAATGAAGAGCACTTCTCGCAACACACCATCTTTACACTATAAATCAAGGCGGCTGGTAAATGAAATAACAACAATAGTTTCCATAGCGATGTGCGTTTTTTACTCGATGACGTTCATTGTTGCGACATTTTAATCTTTGACAGTTTGATTTTGACGATGTCTTTAACTGGTTTTTTCGTAAATACTTGGTAAAAACTGGCGGAAATGACTTAGTTTTTAGGCAAGAATGTGGATTTAAAGAAAATATTGTGAGCTATATTCTAAGGTTTATTTTTATCCTCTTGAGAACGTCTTTAGCATATACCTCAGAATGTAAAAGATATGAATAAAATTATTTACAGAGGCGGCAGGAAAGGCTAAAAAAATTCATAAAACATAAGGGTCAAAGTCCTTTGTTTTTGAGATACAGTGTCTACGATTCTTGTTGTTTAAAAATCACAGAAAAAACAAAATTATAAGATAATATATATATTATAGAATATAATGAGAATAAAATCAATCAAAAAAACTAGGTGTCAAAATTCTAAAGATGATTTTTGGTACCAATTTCTATAAATTTCAGGGTAAATTGAATGTTTTTTCTGGGATTAAAGCGAGGTTAAATATTTTGGTTTTTTAGTTCTACGCAACAAGCCTCCTCCAGAGCAATTGCTTGCTGATGCCCTAAAATTAGGGCCACGTAGTGGTGCTGCTGCGAATGTTACCTCTATTTAGGATTTATGTTACAGCGACCTTATGGTTTGCAGGTTTCTTTCTATTGCTTGCTGAAAATTGCAGATCTTTTGAAGGTCTTCTGCATCTTTCAATTAAGTTTTTTGTTTCTCTTGATGTGCATGGTTGCCTGTGTAGCTTCAACTGTCAGGTAAAATCCTATGACTACCTGATGATTCCTAATATAGATGAGTGTTCTGCGTGCGTTAATAAGTGGACAAGAGAAAATTTGCCCCTTTTTCCTTCAATTTTTTGTTAACATGTGGTCCGTATACGACTGAAACTCGAGTGATTCAAGAATTGGGCCCCAGTGAGAAACAAAAACGAATTGACCGATATGCCTCGACTGTTACTTTTAAAAATCGTTAATACTCAAATAAATATTTATTCACCTTTGTATTTCCAAACCAAATTAAAAAATAAATTACATATTTAAATAACACAATAACGGCCAGTTAGATCCTTGTTTTCTTTTATATCCCAGTTTAGAAGTAGTAGAAGTAGTAAAAGTAGTTTCTGCCGTCATTTTATGTGAAAACACGTATTGCTCTGGACCATTGTAAAACGAAAAGACTAAGTTGATTAAAATTAAAAAAATCGTACCCACACGCTGATATTAGTTTTAAAAAAGTGTAGAAAGTGAGGCGAGACAAAAATTAGTATAAAAAAAATATCAAAAAGTGCCTCCACCATTTTAAGGGCGTGATTTTCTGAAGGTTTTTCAGGAATCGCGACCAATATGACGGTGTTTTCAAAATATATCCTGCATAAGATACTTTCGAAAACTGTTTGATTTTTTCCTCTCATTGATGTTTCAATGTGTTTATGTTGTTTTTGTCGTTATTCGATCCGCTTCAGCCTAGAGCTTTTTAATAGGTAATAAAATATCTTTAGCGCTGGTACTTTCGAGTTTTTAGCGCATTTTTCTACGCTAGGTTTAAGAGATTACGTTACATAGAGTGAAATCAAGTGCAACGCAAAAAAATCGGCCAAGAAATAAACTGCGAGCATACACTTATCTTTTTAGAGCCTGTACATCCCATTATGCTTATACAAGGTGCTTTCTAAGGGAATGAGTCACTAGACTCAAATCACTGAGAACAAGATTGTTCTTTCGCTTCATGATAAGTAAAGGCAAATATTTCATAAACTAAAAGCTACGTTTTTAAAATTTTACTTTTTTGTACTCTTCTCACTCACTCTCTCACTTTTTCTATTTAAATTCTAGTGGTGAAGCTCACCCCTTGAAAGAAGTGTGCTCTACGAATATTACATTATAACCTAAAACGACTGTTGGATGTTTGTAAACACCCCGTTTATAAATTATTCCATGTCAAATTGAGAACAAAAAATATTTTAATTTTGGGTTTGCTTGGCTTTGCTTGCTTATGTAAAATTACATCGTGAACCCAAATATAGCTCCCATTTCCTTCGGCCACCCACCATTTTTTATCACTTTGCGATAATAATAATAATTTTTAAAAAGGGATTTAGTAAGGGTGAATAAATAACAAAATCAATGAATAGCGAGCTTTCCCTCAAAAAAGGTAATGGTAACCCTAGATCCGGATTTCGCACTTGTGATGCTCATCAGTACGGTGCTAGAAATTAGGAGATGAAATGATGATGAAAAAATCACTAAATCCAATATCTACATAGAGTGGTTCGAATCACACGCAGTTCATACCGCAATATGTAAACCTAAGCTCTGGCTGAGATATGTTAATGATACTTTTATTGTCTGGACTGGGAATGACCAACAACTTTCAGAATTTCTCCACCACCTAAATAACATAAGACCCACCATTAAATTCACAATAGAGTTGGAGAAAAATTGTCAAATTCCTTTTCTTGCTGTACTACAAACGAATAGAAAGCGATATCAGAATAACAGTCTATCGTAAACCGACTCACACAGGACAATATTTAAATCAAGGTTCAAATCATTCTGCCACAACCAAACGAGGCATAATAAGAACCTTGTGTAATAGAGCCTTTCAAATTTGTAACCATTCTCATGACTTGGATCTGCAGCAGAATGGTTACAGCCTTAAACTTATGACAGACACTATTTCTAAATTTCAGCAAACAGAACCGAGATTACCAGACCAAAAACAGGCAAATACATTCCTTACAATTCCATACATTAAAGGAGTATCAGAGAAAATTCAAAGAGTAGCGAACAACTTTAATATTAAAACAGCTTTTAAATCTAATAACACAATTCGAAGCCTTCTTAGTAAAACAAAACTGAAGAACAAACAAAATAAGGAAAGCATTTACCAAGTTCACTATCTGTTAGGCTTAAGGAACATCAGACGAATACCCAAAGAGGTTAAACAACGAAATCAGGAATCGTCGAACACGCATGGTCAAAACAACACCGAATAAAGTGAACAGAAGCGAAGATTTTGCACAAGGAGTCACACTGAAAGAAACGAAAATTCCTTAAAGCTGCCTTTATGAATTACTTTATTATAGCCTCAGGAATAGATTGTAGTTTGCACCTGAAGACGATCAGAGATTGTACTAATCGAAACGTCGTGTATAAATAAAATATGGAAGTCAGAAACACAGAGTTAATTTAGTATAGAAAGATATTTACCTTTATTTGGTGCTTGCTTTCCTTTTATACCCTGAAGAACCACTCTCTCGTCCTAAAGACCGGCAGTACTCCGCCAACATGCTTGCATTCCACTTCTCTGAAAATCTCTTATCTCGGGCTTAGCGATGACTTGATGAAACCGGTCCTTGTGCTCAAACAAGACTGCTCCTAAATTTTCAGGGAAGAAGTTCAGATGTAAGGGAGGGAACTGCACTTTAAGTGACATGTTACATCTCATGGCCCTGTACGCTAACAGCAATTCCTCGACCAGGACCCGTATTCTTTAATTTCGGAGAAGGGAGTGTTCCCGGGAATTAGAAACGCACCTGATTGGCCGTATTTTCATTTTTTTGTCACATTTCCGTCAGTTTTGGCAGTAATGGCGTTAGTTGTGAGTGATTTTGATCTCCTGCCTTATACCTGGAGAGCAAACTGACTGCAAAACGCTAGTGCCAAAACGGTCAGAAGAGTGACAAAAAATTGAGATTTCGACCAATCAGGGAGCATTCCCTTCCTTGAAATTAAAAAATAATGGCCCTGAGCGACATTGTGGTAACCCAAAAAGTTCTTACACACGTTTTGGAATGCAAACCAAGCTCGTTTTATCTTTTCGAATAAGGTGTTCAATAAACGTCGAATCTTGGAAAAGTTGTCTATTCTGTGTAGCTATTCTTGAAATCAGGGAGAAAAGAATTATCACCCTGAAACTCACGGATCCTATTGGTCAACGCCACCGATTCCCTCGAAAATGACACTAATAACATGACTTTTGATGAAATTTGTGTCTACTGTTTTTTAGTGAGACAAATAAAAGATGCCAATTTCTATTAAAATATTGTCATTAGTGTCATTTGTAGAAGAAATCAGCGGCATCGACCAATGAAAACCGCGCATTTGTGAAGAATGAGGAATTATTTTCTTTTCGCTGATCTCAAGAACCTACACTGGGGACCCACGAAAACTCCTTCCTTGATTTTAGCCTCACTAAGGCGAGAAAATTTAGTGTTTAAAAGCTGTCTTTCCCATTGCTTTCACAAACTGTTTGCCAGATCAATCCGAGTTTGATGTGCAAAGGCAGCAAGTAAATATTTTCTCGCAAAGGCCAGTTCCGTACGATGTAATGTTTATCTCGGGCTCGGCTGTCCCATTCACAAGGGAAGTATATTTATTGAATCCTGATTGCAAGCTAGTGAGTAGCTTGCTAGCCTGTTTCATAGATTATGAGAAAGCATTTGATCGAGTCCAACACGAAAAGCTCATAGAATCGCTAAAAGACGTTGGTCTAGATGACCGAGATTTAAAGATAATCGCTAATCTATACTGGAATCAGACTGCTCAAATAAAGATTGATGGCCAACTGTCCGAAGAGGTCCAAGTAAGAAGAGGAGTACGTCAAGGTTGTATATTGTCTCCGCTGTTGTTTAATACCTATAGTAACAAAATAATAGACAATGCACTTCATAACTCCGAATAGGGTCTGACCATAAACGGCATAAAAATCAACAACATATGATATGCTGACGAAACCGTCATAAAAGCAAACACGCTGGAAGGTCTGCAAGAGTTATTGAATCAAATTGCTGTCGAAAGTTCGCAATTCGGGCTTAACTTAAATGTTGGAAAAACTATTGCTATTCCAAGGGCTGGTTCGGGGCCAATAAAGACGGCAGAGGCCACTTCACGCGCCAGCTGGTCGGCAGTCTCATTTCACAACTAAATAGATGGTCATATCCAAGGAAAAGAACATCCAAGGCATGTTAGAAGTAAATGGGCAGCAAGCCGAACGCGTGGATTCATACAAATACTCCTCAATGAGAACTGGGACAACATGCAAGAAGTTCGTGCAAGAATTGAACAGGCCAGACCATCTTTTATCAAAATGAAATCAGTGTTGTGTAGTCGCGACCTTAATATCACTCTCCGAATTCCTGTGTTATGTTTTTAGCATCTTATATTATTCATGAAAGCATGGACACTGTGCAAAAGATTGGAGGCATTCGAGATGTGGTGTTATGGTAGAATACTAAGGATATCTTGTTTTATTTACCATCAAAAAACGAAAACTTGAATATTTTGTCCATATTTTGAGAAATAACAAATATAAACTTTTAAAATTGCTAATAGAAGGCAAAATTGAAGGCAGAAGAGGTCCGAGTCGTAGACGGATATCATGGCTTAAAAATCTTAAACAATGGTATAGTGTAATACTTTTCCGAAAAGCAGTGGATGGGATACTTATCACTTCAGCAACAACTTTAAAGTCAGCGCAAAGCTGAAATATGTGAAAAACAAGTGAAAAAATGCGATAAAAAAAGAAAAAATCGATCATGTTTATTTTTTTTTATAATTTTAACGGGACTCCCCCTCTAAAAAAAAAGTCTGCCGCCTTGCTACAAATGCGCCTCTAGTACCTCAAAAAATAATGTAAAGGGCAAAATAATCCTTTTACTCCCACCCATATTGCATTTTCCGAAAAACAAGCCGTAGTGATAATAACTCTCACGATCAAGTTAGCCTGGAGAATACGCAGGGGCGCAAGCAGACTGCGTCAGACTTGCGCAGTCAATTTTTCGCTTTCGTTTTTAAAAGTTATTAAAATAGGTAGTAAGAATAGGTAAAACGGAGGCTGATGGGGGAAAAAGAAAGTCATATTTGGATTCATTTTACATAAGAATCGGCAAGAATGGTGTAAAAAGTTTGAGTTAATTCAACTTCTCAAACCTTGATGTGAAAGTTCATAAGAAAAACTGTGAAGTTCTATAAACCCAACCCAAAAATATAACACATGTTTATAAAATATGAATTAGCCACAAAGGCTTTTGGCGATTTTAAATTTGTCTTTATTGACAAATGGCCCTGAAACGTGACTTAGACAGGAGCTCTGGAATAGTACACAGAGCATGAGACAAGCCAAACTCCTGATTGGTGAAGTGAGCGCCAAAAATGTCCTTGCTCCACCTAGTAAGACTGGCAACAGGGCTCCTAACGGGACACTGTCGCCTTAACAAGCACCTAGAGACGCTGGGAATTGCCGAAGACTCAGAGTACTTTTGCGAAAAAGGCAGGCTTCGAGGGCTAAACCATAGATAGTGGTCGTACAACGGGCCCAGCAAGGTGGCCTACGTACATGGGAGTTGTCCCGCCCGCATTTCTTCATTCATTCCTTTATTCACAAACAAAGGCCCCCTTGTTAGTTTATTGGTGGGTGATTTTTTATAGTTAAGGTTAAGAATTATCTGAAAAGCTGAAAAAGCAAAATGAGCTTCTTGAATCACCCTGTAAGGATTAAAATTAAGCCAAATCGTAAAAAATATTCGCCTATAAAGAAGACCACTAGAGTAAGGAACATACATGCATCTTCTTGTGTGAACGGCATGCATGTTGTTTTTATGAGCAAAATGTTAATTAGTAAAGACTAATTTTTAGGTAATTTAAGCTAATTTTGCACGGTCTGTGAGCGTAGAAAATTTATGGGTGTAAAATATCTTCTTACAAAAAAAATTAATTGAGAATTGAATTGGTATCGAGCAATTAAAGACCATAAAGCTAGGAACACACTACGCATTAACATTTTACTTTACAACTTGCCAACAGCGACGGAGCAATTCTTCCGTTACTGTTTGAATTTAAGCTCTCTGATCGGCTCTCGCCAAAATTGACATTACTTGACCGCCAATCAGAGAGTTTAAATTCAAAACGTAACGGAACAATCGATTTGGGGGACGATTACCGCATCTAGACAAATATTTGTCGAGATTTCTTTTAGCTACCACTTCTTAACTAAGGTTACCTGTTCAGTTTGAACCAACTTTAACTTTTAATATATTTTAGTTTTACCTATAACTAGCATTAAATTATTCTTTTAATTATCAAAATGCCATAAAAATGAGCTCTTTTAATCGATTTTATCACACGAAGTAAACAACCAAGCACACTGTTTCTGGTTTAAGTAGTGTTGTCACATCTTTATCTACGATTTTTCTCTACCTTTAAAAATTCCCAGTTTATTTGCCACGATTTTGAATCAAGTTAGCCATAGTCGTATTTTGAGCCTATGCTGAATGTAACGAAGTTTTTGTGAAAAGATGCGGTAGCTGAGCAGAAAGGGTTTCTAACAAGGGATTGAAGGATTCTAATTATTGCAATAGATCGCGAGTTCAAGACTCCTGTCGACCACATTTTTTTTAATTTTGAAAGTATTTAATAGGTATTAAAAATTGACAAAATATTTCGATAAACGATTGAATGCAAAATTATAAATTCACATAAAAACCTAACCTCAAAATTACTCTGACATTTTCGGTCCGATCGGTCATGGCCTACTTGATAGTATCTTGTTTGTAGTAATTTGTTTTTGCGGCGTAGCCAGCTTGTACCAATAGTAGATAAAAAAAAAGTTGTCGACAAATATTTGTTAGGTTATACTTCCGCTAACCCAAAAAACGTTCTAAAATCAAAAAAGGCGATCGTCCGGGGTGCGCCAGAATAACCGCGATCTTACGCTGGGTAGAAGTTACCTGCGTCTGCGCAATAGCGTTTTAGAAGTGTGTTTTGCTCTTACATTTTTTTGGTGTGGGACAACAAAAAGTGTATTTTATACAAAAATAATCACAAAAACCAAAGAATAAAGAGCTTTCTCTCAAAAAGGTAATGGTAACCGTAGAACCGGGTTTTGCACTTGTGGTTCTCATCAGTACGGTGGGAGGAATTAGAAGAATGTCCTAAATGCTCGGTAGCTACTTAATCGCGATTAGAGGGTTCACACTGACCTGGAAAACCTGAAAAATCTGGAAAAGTCAGAGAATTTTGAGAGCTATCTGGAAAAGTCAGGGAATGACCAAAAAATCGTCAAAAGTCAGGGAATTGGCACACAAAACCTGTAATTTCTTTCTCAACCTATTTTTTAAACCAACTTTGTAAAAAAATATTATATAATCTCAACATCTGTTTCGCACTCAATCAGTTCCAGTCCCCCTAACATCCAAGAGCAAGAGAAAAGAGAGAAGAAGAGAGAATTTTAAAACGTGTAGGACAAGAACCGCATCACTACCCAGGGTGGCAGATTTTTTTTTCTTTTTTTTAAGTCAAGGAAACTGCCTTTGTTAATCAAGAAAACTGCTACGCCAACTCAATATGACAATGGACCTACATCTACACCAACTACTGGAAGGAACCTCCATAGCAACTGCTTCCACTGCCAAAATGCGTTCTACTACTTTTTTGTAATCTTTTCTTATTAAGCAATGAATTATGGATACAGAAATATTGAGGTGCAAGGAGTCTTTAAAATTAATCCCGCTGTTGCCAATTATTTCCACATCATCTGCAAAGACCAGTAGTAGCTTTTGTCCTTCCTGGGAAAATATAGCCGTTGGTGTCTCAACCTTGGCTTTCCTAATTGCATATTCTAATGCTATGTTGAATATTTGGGGTGAAAGAGACGACCCTGCTTAAGCCCATTGTTAATACCAAATAAATCAGAGTAGCTCTGTTCCACCCTTTTCTTGCACCTTACGTACACATTTTTACCAGGCATATCAGTTTTTAAAAATTCAGTTCCTGCATTGCTTCCCACAACTTTGGTCTACATAATCTGTCAAATGCGTGTTTGAAATCAATAAACATCTGGTGAAGTTCTCCGTCACAATCTGGTCTATATGCTTATAGGTGTAGTATCGGTATTTAACTTTTCATTGAGTAGTTCGCAAAAGTAGTTCTTCCATGTGGTTAGGATCTTTCTTGCGTTGGTTATAAGTTGTCCGTTGTTTGTTCAGAGGAAGTTTTCACTTCTGGGCTGGTATCATGTTTTGTGCTTTGTTATTCCCTGAAAGTATTCTTTTATTCTGTTGGGTTGTCTGTTTTCCTCCATTTCTCTTATTATATTTATATGGTGGTCTCTCTTTTTCCTTTACATCATTCTGCGTGCTTTGTTTTTTATACTCTTCTATATCTCTACTACAGTCGTCATCAAACTACTTCCTTCTTTATTTTCTCTTTTTGTGGAGCACTTGACTAGCCACCCTAGTTACCGTTTCTTGGATTTTCTTCCAGAGCTCGTGTACATTGTAGCCCCATTTAGGTTCTTTGATTTCTTCAGCAATTGGTTTCTGGTATATTTCCTCTGTTTGTTCTGTCTTGAGTCTTTTTTCGTGTGCATGTGCACATGTGCATATATATTGACACTTCGTACAATTTAGTTTTATAGAACTAGAAAAATTAGTCTTTTATTTTTAATACTGTTAAGTACCGGATTTGTTTAAAATTGTCATGGTAAAAGTCTACATTTACTTGGTATCCACTTAGACAAGCAATTTATATGCAAAAAATACCTGGATTTTTTTTAAAATAGTCAGGGAAAACCTGGAAAAGTCAGGGAATTTGGAAATCAGAATTTGGTGGGAACCCTGGATTAGTCATCTTATCCATTTTCCATATCTATGGGGGGTAGACCGCAAAAGTTATGGTATTAAGCGTTTAAACCAATTTCAAGAAATAATTGCTTCAATTTAAAGTTATTTTCAGTCAAGACGTCAGTTATACATTTACATAATTTTCATAACTTTTAATAGTCATTCTTACTACAATTACAAATTGTATAGGTAGGTACTTCAAGTCTTTAATTAACTCCCATTATATTGTTTGTAAAAATTAGCATTTAATTTGTTAAAATTGGGGTGAAAAATATCTAATAATCGATCCATATGTTAATAAATAGGTATACTTATAGGGTGATTCATTATATTTTGACACCACTATATATCTGTTTATATTAAAGATAGGTACGTACAGGGTGATTCATTTTATTTTGACATTACGATATATTTGTTAGTATTAAAGATATATATATTAAATTAAATAAAAAAATAATATTGTTACACAATTTGCCATTCTTGGGTCATTAATAGTAACTCATAGTTATGTGGTTTGCATTCACGCCCACCTTTACAAAGCGTTGTATTTCAAAAACTATTTATCGCAACTTATATAAACTAAATATTGTTGGAATTAGGAAACTAGGGCCAATTTAAAAACGAAATAATATACAGGCTGTTTTATTTAATATAGAGAGATAGAAAGTTGCTATCAAAAGTTGACATTTGGAATGACATTTGACAACTACTAATGAAATATTCCTAAACCCCAATAAAAGTTCATATTAATAGAGATATCCAAATTTCAAAATTATCCTATACATATTGCGTTATAGTATATAGTATTGTGCCGGTAAAAAAAAATGAACATTGCAAGGTAAATTAAAACTATGTCTCTACCACTTCACATGCACCACTGACTCAAAAAAAAATAATCAAAAATTAATCTGATTGTATGTATTCTATAATTATGATATAATCGCTGCAAGAATTTGTGCAAGACAAAACTGGACCGGCGGAAAACAGCGTTAGTTTTACTCCCCAAATATTCCTTTTGAGACAGACACGCCCTGTATAGAAGAAAATCAGACGAGGGACAGACCATAATATCACGAAGAAATTCAGATGGATATCTATCAGCAAACACACTGTTTTCACAAGACTTAACCTTTTTTTACTTAGTCTAGCCCATGTCAGCACTCACTGAGAATCAAACAAAAATTTTTAATTTTATGTAAACTTGTCCGGAAATGTCAACAAGATTGCCTTTTTTCTTGAGAATTTTATATCAGCTAGAAATATTTTTCGAAAAAATTTGGGTGTGGTAAAATATCAACAACTGAAGAGAAGTATCTACAGGTTGTCCACTTTTGTATTTGATTATAAAATCATTACAAGGTATATTTTACAGGGTTATCCATTAGAAATCTTCCCTGAAAAAAAGTTTTTAACATTTCGAGCGAAACTGTCAAAAATAGTCAGGCTATGCCAACTTTATATAACAATAAGTTCCTATAACACCCTGTATATATTGTCATTTTTCACATCTTTGTCAGGAGACCATGTCAGAAAACCTACAGTTGTCAGATTATTGATGTCGATGTTTGCATGGGATAAATAAAATAGTTTCTATTTAGGGCCGGTTTCTTAATAACGGGTTAAATTAACTCGGGTTATAAGTCTCAATTTTCTGCTGCAGATATGTTTTTATGTTAACCCTTTAGTAAGTTAACATTCTCTTACCTTGAAGAACTGGTTATCCTGGAGTTAAATTTAACCCGCATTTAAAATATTTTGAAAAGGTTGTGTTCATCAAGTTAACGCTAACTCTCTATTGAGAAAGCGGCCCTTAATAAGGTTCCTCCACATGGTGCCATAAAACGTCACAGAAATACTTTTCTAATATTCCTTTTAACAAAACTATGGTCACAAATATCCCTATGTATCCTAAATACAGGGTTCTTAAGATTTTCCTTAGGGATAGGATTTCAATAAATCAAACAGAAATGGCATAGAAAGTTCTGCGCGCACAAAAGACACAGGTATATTGAGCAATGGTGCCAGTTTGTTATTATCTCCGGACTGCTTTCATGAGAAAACATTGTCGCCACTCTTTCATTGTGAGCATAAATCATAGTTGCAATAATAACCGTTGACAAGATGTCTGCAAATTCCGCTAGATGGCGGCCATACTATCCACAATCACCAAATTAGATGTTTTCAGGTCCAAACCACAGCTTTTTCTTGCTTAAAGGAGGCGGCAGGGTCCATTATTTACGATACTGAGCGATAAACTCGTGAGGTTGTTAACATTAGAAAGAAATATCTTCGCTTTTAATTAAATTTCTTTCCATTCTGTTCTACTAGTGACATCTATCCGGAAACGGCCAAACCATGCAGCTAGCAGTGGCAGCCAAAGAAATCAATAAACTGTTTGCTTGCGATATTATTGATTTTAAATAAAGCTGGCCCTACACTACATTTGATATTTTCGAGGTGTTTTATGACATGATCTCGAAACATGTAGCGAACCAATTCTTCAAAACTAGCGGGAGGGTAAAAGCGAAAAATAAGGGGCTGCCAATATTTGTAACACCCAAAAAGGGGTGAAAAGATTTATTTTGCTTTGTTTCTTTACAAAAAACGTTTTTTTTACGAAAAACTCTCTGCTCTGCCACTTTTTTTATTTTTTTTTTTCAACTTTCTCGAAATTTTCGTCATACCGTAAAACAAAAATTATTTCCCCCATGGTCATACTCTATTTTTATTCGAAAAACTTTAGAAACAGAAACGGGATCAGTTTTCCTAAAACGGGGGATCTTGGTTTCGAGTAAGAAGATAAAGGGCGCCGCAGGCAAAAATTTTTCAATTAAATAACGCAAAATGTTAGAAAAACAAAGCACAAAATAAAAATGGCGCCGCTTACAATTTTTTTTCAAAAATTACGTAATTTCGGGAACGCAAAGAAATAGGTCTAAAGAGTATAATTTTTAAGAAAAAAATATCAATTTTCTCGCCCTCCTCCACTGGGACTACAGGGGCCGTGCACAAATTACGTAATGGTCATAGGGGGGAGAGGGGTTACAAAACGTTACGTAGGGGGGAGGGGGGTTTTCGACAGCGTTTGCATTTATGTGAAACTAAGAAAATTTGGAATGAAAATAAGTGAAAAGTTTTTTTTTTGGGGGGGGGGGTAGTGGTCTTGAAATCGTTACGTAATATTAGGGGAGTGGCGTGCCAAACCGTTACAAAACATTACATAGGGTGGGGGTCAAAAATTGGTAAAATCACTGTTACGTAATTTGTGCACGGCCCCACATCTGACTGTTCCTCCTTTTTGATTTCGAATCAAAGTGCAAAACCCGGGTTGGACGTTTGAAGGCGTCAACATGTCCTATTTGCTTGATAAAGTTTCTAGGGAAATATCTCAGTCGATTTCTCCGGCCGTGTATGAACGCTTTAGGTTAGGCATTTGCATGTATCTCAGTCCCCAGCCTGTAAACAGTGCGTAAGGACAATGGTTACAAAATGAAAAGCCGAAAAATATTTTTTTTTACGATATCTTTCATCAGTTTGGTATTAAAGTCGAGCAAAAACAATTTTTATTCCAGTCCTAAAGGTATGAAAATGGAAAACATTAGAAAACAACAACCTGGAATGGATTTACTACGTGTAAGATGTAGTGACAATATCGCCCCATGCCCATCCTTTTCTGCCTAATGTGCTTTTCCGTTTGTCTGCGTCTTATACACGGCTGCTTGGCCCCCTAAGGATTTACTTAGGAACCCTTTATAACTGATCGTCTAGATACAAATCTTGTTTAAATTTTCCCCATATCCTTTGAATACTACAACATTGTAACATTTTAATTTTTGAAGACTTACTAAATTCATAAAATTAATTTTAAATTATGACAATGATCGTAAACTTTTAATTTGTAGTACAAAATTAACATCTTTATAATAAAGAAATCTTATTAATATTTTAATTTTCTGACATAATAACTATTATTATATATTCTGTAACATTTTAGGTGTGTACATGGTCATTAAAGATATTTTGGGACTTTTGTTTTTAATGAAATTCGATGCCTGTCGTATAAGTATTTTTTCCTAATATGGAACTGTAAAAAGAACAAAAAAATAAATGTCAATTATCTATAGTGTACAAAAAAAATTTTTCCGGAAAATATGACGTAAAAGAGAATTTTTGCAATGTACGGAAATATTTTTAAGAGCACAAATTTAAAATGTTTGTGTGAACCTCAAAAGCGAATTTTTTTACTACCGACATGATAATTAATAATGACCTATTATCAACCCCTAAATCCATGATAATTTAACAAATCCCCACATAAAACGCCATATATTCTTATAGTGCATCCAATTTTTTAAAATTGATATAAAAAACTGTATAATAAACAGGTTCATTGTAGTCACCAACCACAGATTTAAAAGAGAATGCTGCTTATTGTTCCTACATTTTTTTTTTAATTCGAATTAATAGTAGGTGTTTACATATTAGAACAGTTATACAGACCGCTTCAAGCTACTGCGAACATAGGGGGAATCAAGTCCAATTTACTCTCCGTGCCGTACGACCGAGGTGGATTCGAAGCACGCTGCAGTGTTATCTTTTGGAAATTCATTTTGTTTTTATTATTTTGTTTTATTTCTGCCTTGCTCGAGAAACAGATGGGTAAGTTCTTAATTGAAATAATACATTTTTAAAACCAAAAATGGATGTCTACGAAGTTGCCGAAAAAGTGCAGATGGTCAAATGGTCAAATCGTCATAACCCAACACACGTTCGATATTGGTCGAGGGAAAATTTGCATTTGTATTTTGACGTAAGAACACAGTATCCCCAAAAACTAAATGTTTGGGGGGGGGGTATTATAGGGGAACACGTAATTGGGCCATTTTTTATTAACGGCAATTGCAATTTGAATGGTCCTAGATACTTGGATCTACTGCAGCAGCACATTATTCCAACTGCTAGGCAGTTGTTAGGTGTAAGATTTGGTGAAACATGGTTTCAACAAGATGGTTGTTCCGCTCACAATGTTGGCCTTGTTAGGGAATATCTTGATAATGTATTTCCTAATCGGGTTATAAGTACACGGGGAACTATTTTATGGCCAGCTCGATCTCCCGATCTTGCTCCTAATGACTTCTATCTGTTTTTGAAGAAGCTTTTCAAATTATCACCCCTAACATGCTTGGAAACGTTAGAAGAGGTTTTTATAGTAGGCTCGGATATTGTCTAGCCGAGCAAGGAGGACTTTCCGAACATTTGCTTTAATTTTTTTTTGACTGGGAGAATCTTTTTGGTTTTTAGAATGTATTATTTTATTTTGAGAACTTGCTTTTATTTTGTTTCTCCTTATTATTTTCATTATAACACGTCGTCACTGATAAATCTGAGCAGTTGACAATAAAACGCTCTTATTTATCAGTGACAAAAAATAAGAAAATTACGTTATAAAAATTTGCGTATTTATTGACCAAATTCCGGTTTCATTGACTACGCTCCACACAGCACCGTGGTTAGAGGCGTACTAAATACAAGGCGAAAGGCGGCGAACGGCAGCGAATGGCGATCGGAAACCTGAGTGTTGGTTGCTTCACTGATAGGCGTGCGGTGTCTCTGCATGTACGTACACTGGCAAATTAGACTTCTTCCGCCCTATGTTCGCAGTAGCTTAAAGCGGTCTGTATATTAACAATAGTTGACATCAACTCCCGATCTATAAACTTGATTAATCAACGTGGGTCATCTGATGATCTTCTCTTTCACTTTCTCCTGTACTACTCAACAAAAAGCACAAAAACTGTAGGTATATTTTTTTTTGCTCGCCACTCAACAATAATAATACATTTTAAGCGCATGTCATGCAAAAATAAAAACTATCAGCAAACACAAGTCGTCGGCATTGAATCGAGCCAATGTCGACAACGTTAGCAGTGTGTCGGCATGGCGATGTTGGACAGATTGCGATTTTCAGTTTTCGGTCAATAATCGTCAACTGAAGGAGGTCTACATTACTACAGTGGTCCGATTTACTATAGTCGACTTTATGCCGATGCCCACTTTATCTACTTTAGGGTCGATGGTGGTCCGATTGGAACTTTGTTTAATCGGTCGAAAATCGGCAATTGACGATGGCCCGATTTATTATAGTCGACTTTATGCCGACGCCGACTTTATATGCTTTAGAGCCGTCACGGAACTTTGTTTAATCTGACGAGAATCGGCAACTGACGATGGCCCGATGTACTATAGTCGACATTATGCCAACGCAAACCTTATCTGCTTTAGGGCCGACGATGGTCCGATTGGAACTTTGTTTGATTGGTTGCGAGTCGGCCACTGACGATGGTCCGATTTACTATAGTCGACTTTATGCCGAAACGCATTCTGTCTGCTTTAGGACCGACGATGGCCTGATCAGATTTTTGTTCGATTGGTCGATAAATTTTTAAACTGTTTAATAGTTTCTTCCTAGTATGCAGGGATGGCGCTAATGTCACTATGTTCCCTGTACAGGAGAAGATAATATTATATATATAATGAGCAAAGATATTTCAAAACAAGAATGCTGACTTGACAAGATGGTGGTACTTCTCTACAAGAATGACCTCTTCCGCCACTTAAACCACCCCGACTAGTTAAGCACCCGCATTATCGAAATTTTGTAGTTTGCCAATGTCGGATCGTGTCAAGCAACCACCGACGGACCTTCGTCAATCACCAACATCAGGCCGCTTTGAGAGGCTGATGTGGGGCCCTATTATCTTATCGGACCTTTGTAGTTTGCCATTGTTGGGTCGCTTTAAGCTACCATCGCGGACCCTTGTCAATCGCCGACGTTGGACCGCTTTAGGAAACCAATGTCGGACTTGAATAGTTTACCGATGTCGAGCCGAGACCAGCTTGCCTACGTTAGACCGACCAAATTAAGCAGCTTTTTGGGCGGATGGTCGCTACCATGTGGTTAAACCATATCGGACCTTAATCGTACAGCGACGGTATGCCGATGTCAGCAAAAAGTAAAATTTACCATTGGTCCGACGGCGGCCTACAGTCTAACGCTGCGTCGGCAAACATACATTGTGCCTATATCGCAAAGCGGACAAAAAATACAGCTGGTCCGATGTCGTAAATCGACGTCGTGCCGATGGCGGCAAATTCGGCAAACGACATCGGGCCGACGAAGGCCCGAGGCAACCGTGTTTGCTGAGTTCGTAGTGGTTGTGGTAATTACTGCGTCTGCGCAATAGCTAAACATCATTCCGTTGTGGTAATTAACCACTACCAATGCCGTAAACTGCGAATCCATGTCATTGTGGTGCTGGTTATTTATCTGGTTAATTTTATTTTGTAAAATTAAGCCACATTTTTCAATTTTTCTCATCTCTAATTTTTTTTACAAGTGACAGTTTTTTCCAAAAACACTGGTAAAATTGATGCGCGGTAGTGGTAGTGGTTGTTAAACACTCAGCGGCTTTCAAAGTTGTCAAAATTTGAAGCGTTCCAAAATTTCTTTATTGACTAACCTTTCCGCAAAACACTGGTTGATTTTTTTTTAATAGTGTCCAAATATGTTGTTATTGAAAATATGTGAATTGAAACAATTTCAAAAAATCAAAATTACCGCGTATTTTACCATATAGGTAACAAGAAGATACTGAGCGCATATAGCTAAACCGAGCATTCTTGGGATATCTTAAGAAATAATTCTTCAAAATAAGAATGCCACTACTGTGGTGGAGAGGATCTCTTCTGAAGAAGACGACGCGTGGGAATCTTTCTTCACCGAATCAAATACCTACAAATCATTTGCCTGTCCGCCTAATTAAGAAAAATTAACTTTTGATTCGGATACCAACAAAAAGAAAGTCATGATTTATGTCAGATCATAGATAGGAGATATCTAATTATGTCCGTTCTAAGATTAAAAAATGTTTTGTTTAATTTTAAAATGGAAAAATTGTACACCATGGCAAGCGCTTAATTTTTTGAAAGCTTTTCGTCCTTTGAACCAGTTAAAAACTGCAATGTGTCAAAAAATTATTTAAATCTATTTAATATTATACCCGGAATTGATTTTTTTCAAGACCATTATTTGTCAAATCCATTTAATCAAAATAAACTCAAAATCTGCAAAAACCCGTTTTTACGGACCAGGTTCAATATGGCGGCTGACAATTAAACACAGGAGCTAAATGCTAAATGCTACAATTAAGCACAGAGTGTAGTTATCGTGTAGGGTCACAAGCACAATTTTATTAAAAAGAGTTAAAAAACCTCCAAATCAGTTACTTCAACCGAAAAGAAACTAAAAAACATAAGATCAAAAGATCTTGGGTGGTTCCACCCTATTTGTGAGTGATTCAAAGTTGGAAATCAAAGTGTATGATGGTGTTTAATGATGTATGGTGGCGGGTGACCAGTGAAACCACTGATGAGCCCACGCTGGTTACCCAGGGCGAAACATCGTTTAATCATTTCTCTTTCCGCTTTGCTCTTTTGTGTTTTCCTTGCGGGATGCTCATCGATGTTTGAATTTTTGTTATTTCCAACCAAGATCTTTTGATCTTTTGCTTTTTAGTTTCTTTTCGGTTAAAGTAACTGATTTGGAGGTTTTTTTAACTTCTTTTTTGTTTTAAGTGCCTTAGAAGCATAATCCTACTGGAAATATTAACACGCCAGGACGAATCCGTATCAGGTAACTTGGATAAGTACCAGTGCGGAACCATGCCTATTTGTAAGTAATTCAAAGTTTGAAGTCAAAGTGTATGATGGTGTTTAATGACCTATGGTGGAGGGTGACCAGTGAAACCACTGATGAACCCACGCTGGTTACCCAGGGCGAAACATCGTTTAATCATTTCTCTTTTCGCTTTGGTCTTTTGTGTGTTCCTTGTGGGATGTTCATCCAAGTTTGAATTTTCGGTATTTCCACCCAAGATCTTTTGATCTTTTGTATTTTAGTTTTTTTTTTCGATTGAAGTAACTGATTTGGAGCTTTTTTAACTTCTTTTTTGTTTTAATTGCCTTAGGAGCATAATCCTACTGGAAATATTAACACGCCAGGACGAATCCGTTTCAGGTAACTTGGATAAGTACCAGTGCGGAACGATGCGTATTTGTGAGTGATTCAAAGTTGGAAATCAAAGTGTATCATGGTGTTGAATGATGTATGGTGGAGAGTGACCAGTAAAACCACTGATGAGCCCACGTCGGTTATCTCATCATCATCATTTCTCTTTTCGCTTTGGTCTTTTGTGTGCTCATCCAAATTTTAATTTTCGTTATTTCCACCCAAGATCTTTTGATCTTTTGTTTTTCGCAATGTTATTGTTGCCATTATTAAATTATGCCGAAGTTTTTAAAAATACAACAAAAAAATCAAAAAACTTTATCATCATCATCAGGGTCAGATCATAGATAGGAGATATATTATGATATCCGTTCTAAGATTAAAAAATTTTAAATTTTAAAATGGAAAAATTTTTCGCCATGGCGAGTGCTTAATTTTTCGAAAGTATTTCGTCCTTTGAACTAGTTAAAAACTGCAATGTGTCAAAAAATTATTTAAATCTATTTAATATTAAACTCGGAATTTTTTACTTACCAATTTCAAAAGGGCGGCCCACAATTAACTGGGTCGCAGCAATTTGGAATGGAGTGTAGTTGTAGTGTAGGTTCACAAGCACAATTTTATTGTTGCCATTATTAAATTAAGCTCAAACTTTTAAAAATGCTACAAAAACATCATTTGTCTCGTTTAAAAAAGCACTAAAAATCCTAAAAAAAGCGTGTCCGTGCGCAAAGTTCAAACTTACGCACGCGCACGGTCCTAGGTTAATAATAAAGCTTAGACGTAAAGCGCAAGATGGCGTGACAAGCGATGAAACTTTATTTTAGATGAGGACTAATTGACGCAAAAATGTGAATTATGTTTCTATATTTTTAAGCTAATAAGTATTTATTAAACATAAATAAATCCAATATAATTTTAGTACCTAACCAAAAAAAAAGTTCGCATTTTTAAGAAAACTTGTTTTTAAAAAGATATATAAAAAATCCCTTAGTAACCTTATTTTTTTTTACGTTTTAGATAGAACGTCATTGAAACTAAACTAACTAAAAAGCCAGTTAACTCTTTCGATTTAGTATCCTTTAGCCTACTATAGCGGTCATATTGACACCCAACTGACAGAAAATACAAGTTTTTCCTGTCAATTTGATTATAAAAATGGCGGCAATCTTTGGCTAAAGGGCACTGAAGAAATAAAAGTTAACTGGCTTTTTAGCTGAGAACGGTGTTGAGCCATGATGACTCATAAAATAATTTAGTTAAATAACTGTTAAATGATTTTTAGATGTGCTGAAATACACAAAAAATACAATTTTTGCATTTTTTGTATAAAAATGGCAAAATAGAAATAATATGCAGGACATTACTCAAGATGATAGACAGATGACATAACAGAAATTTTTATTAAACAATTGCCTTAAATTATTTTCATCTTTCTCTAAAATACTTTTTTTATAGCCTGCTGTCTCTCTTCAACAATTTTAAATATTTTTGCACTTCACTAAATTATCTCTCCATCTACCTAAAAAATGTTTTTGGCGGTACTTTTTTTAAACGCTAAATAAATGGTAAAAACTTGAAAAATTATATTGAAGTGTTTTATTCTACAAAACAAAAGTCTGGAAAGAAAGCTTTAAAATGTGAGCAAAATCATGGCATAACAATGTGAAAAACAAAAATGTTACCCCTTAAATTTGGCTAAAATCTTTTAAGCCTTAAATTACCATCATGGCTTTATCATTAGAGTGTTCGCGTTGGATATTTTTAATAATTTCTGATATTTATGATGACATTTTCATTGGTCGTAGGTAAAGTATAGTTATGGTCATTACCCGCTCAGATAAATTAAACTTCATCATCGCGTTTAATGACCATGATAACATGCTTGTTATGTAAACTACTATTCTACGACAATCAATCCATTAATCAAAAATCCGAGAACATATATATAAAGTCTCGTATTCACGCACCAAATGCGGAAAAGTAATTCTTAAAATAAACTTTCTCCTGCCGTTTGGTTTTTCCTAACAAGTGCGCAAAAGCATTTAGACGAGCGACCCGAAGCAGAGTTTAAATAAGCGTTAAGTGCGGCAGAAATTATTTACGCAAATATTACTTAATTGATCTAAAAGTTTCGTTATAGATTCGCTTTATCGCCGTTCTTTCATTTCAGCCCCACCAACTCGAAAATATCTATCCAGTCCAACATTCAAGCGTACCAATCGACCCTGTACTACCCCTACGTTGACACGACCTTTTGCAGAACCGTGCCAGGCTTGACCAAGTACCAAATCGAACTGTGCTATCAACAGCCTGATACTACCGCGCAGGCTTTACAAGGTACGTTATAATAAAATATAC
Source organism: Oxystoma pomonae (assembly GCA_963921995.1). NCBI lineage: Eukaryota > Metazoa > Arthropoda > Insecta > Coleoptera > Brentidae > Oxystoma > Oxystoma pomonae. Next base: position 117,168,193 of record OY998166.1, on the reverse strand, counting down.
AAGCAAAAAATAGGTCTTGCATCAATCACTTTAACAAAAAAAAAAAGAAAAATCCGAAAAGTTAATTAATTAGAATAGTATAGAATAGAAAACGTCTTTATTGTAATAATAAATAATTACAAAGGCGAAGTTTAGCTCAATGGCTACTCTACTTAACTTTGTCAAGCCTTCATACAATTTTTAAATGGCGGTCAAAAATCAGCTGCTATCTTTGTGTCGTCATCGGCTCGAAGAGTGAGCCAAAATTACTAGACCGTATCTATTCTAGGCCTGCACTCATATAACTATGAGATCTATATAACGGCCCTGCCCTTGCAGTTTCCGAAAAAAAAAATCCGTAACGATATTAACTCTCTCAATCAAATTAGCCTGGAAAAAACACAGCCCATGGCCAACCCTGATTTTTACATTAATTTTAGTTAGTTATTTATTATTGTTACATATTTCGCGACACTTAAGTCATTATAGTACCATATAGTTAGGTATATGTCCTGATCTCATTCTTGGCTTAAGGGTCATCTATATAATTATAAGCTCAATATAAAGGTCCAGGATTCGCAAAAAACGTCCTAGCAACGGTCTAAATCGAGATACCCATGACAAAAGCCGTGAAAAATGTCGGTCACCTGAGTCTGCGCGAGTTTGTGATATCGGCTGATCGCAATCGGCGTCATTGTTGTCACTTCATTTAAAATAAACTAAATGATATTTAATTTTTACTTTACAAACAGTGTGTTTACTACTTTAACTATTTTTTTTTGTTAAATTATTAGACTAGTAATCGAAAAAAAGCTCGACAATTTTTAAATTTCAATTGCCTTTCTTTAAAACTTGCAAACTTCATACCTACTTACAAGACGATTTAATTCGCTCTTCAGTCTATTTTTCTGTCTATATTCCAACGGAAACAATGGCAATAACTATTTTTCCCCACTGTGCTTTTAAACTAAAAACTTTGCTACTTCGCCGAGACCCGTTTTTCACTTATTTGCACCATTTTCTCTTTGAAAAGAGAGATTTCTTTTAACTTTCATAAAAATCAACACAAAATGCTAACATAACCCATAATTTTGGAGAAATGTCAAACAACACCTTCTTAAATAAAAAGTCAACGAACTAATTTCAAGATGGCCGCCAAGGTTGGATGATATGATTTACTGTAGAATAAATAAAAATACTAACAGTGAAAAATCAAACTTTTTAAAACATAGTAATACTTACCTTTATACAGGGTGTTCCAAATTCGATGCTCACCATGGGGATCTCATAAACGGTAGGAGATACGAAAAGGTTTAAATTAGGACAAGGTTGCGCAATTTGACGCTATGCTCAAAACCAAAAAAAAAAAGTTTTTAAATTCCGAGTAGTTCCGGAGATAGGCGAAAAAAACCGAAATCTTTATTTTTAGTTTTTATTTTTCTGCACCCTTATTCTTAATCTGTCAAAAAACGCTTAAAACTTTCTACAGGCACTTTTTTAAGATCTACCTAATGAGAGATCTGTTTTCAAGATTTGACATTTCAGTGTGACAGGAGCACTGTCAAGTTAAATTTTTTCTTATGGACACATGGTTTCTTTCTCCTGCCGTTTGGTTCATAAAGGATAACAGATATGATACCTGACGTCTCAAGTTAATTGACCATTATTAGCCCAAAATATTAAGTGATGTTATTTTGTTATAACAAGCTAAAATTAAATTTGGGTTGATGATGGTCAATAAATCCAAAACGTCAGGTGACTTGTCAAAATAAGGTTGCAAACTGTTATCTGTCATCCTTTATGAACCAAACGGCAAGAGAAAAAAAGGATGTGTCCATAAGAAAAAATTAACTTGACAGTGCTCCTGTCACACTGATATGTCAATTCTACAAAAGTGCCTGTAGAATGTTTTACGCGTTTTTTGACAGGTTTAAGAATAAGGGCGCAGAAAAATAAAAACTAAAAATGAAGATTTCGGCTTTTTCCGCCTATCTCCGGAACTATCCGGAATTTGTAAAACTTTTTTTTTAGTTTCAAGCAAAACATCAAATTGCGCAACTTTGCCCTAATTCAAACCTTTTCGTATCTCCTACCGTTTAGGAGATACCCATGGTGAGCATCGAATTTTAAAGACCCTGTATAGGATACCCCTTGAACTTGTTTGGAATCTTTATGTAAAAATAGAATAAATGTCACAATCAGCTAAGCCCTTTTATATGATTGATGTTTTGTTCATAGGTCTTAACCAAGCAGTTAAAGAGTGTCAAAATCAGTTTCAAGGACATCGCTGGAATTGTTCTTCTTTGAGCACCAGAGGGAAGAACCCTTACATCAGCGCCATGTTACAAAAAGGTGAGTAAATGTTTACCAAAAAAATGCTAAAAACACACGGTTGGCTTAAAAATTCTCCCAAAGAACAACTTTTTCACGTTTTAGCATTGCCAAAGACCACTTAAAGTTGCGTGGAACCACTTAACGTCGCGTGCAACGTTTTCACGCCATCGCCGAAGCGACTAAGGCTGAAGGGCCCTCTGAATAACATTTTCCACGTCTGCAACTACAAATGGACTAATTTACAATTAATAATTTTAAAATACGTAGCAAAGTAACTTACAGTTTATAACATTAAACGATTCTAAGTTTTCCATCAAAATGGATATTTTAGATTTTTTTTTGTTTGCTAAATTATTTTTTTATTTAAATACTGGAAATTTTACAAATCCTTTAAACCTATTTGAAACTGTAGCCAGGCTAAAAGAATACTATAAAATTACTAAAACTAACTAAAAAATCATCAAAATTCGGCAAAAAACAAGATTTTTTTTTAACGACTTACACAAATGGCGTAGCGTCGCCAATCAGGAAAAGAAAACAGTATGGCGTCAATAATAATTTGCCCTCTATAATTGCCACAGATACAGTTATATTTTGAAATTGGCCGCAAATGCATTGATTATTTGGCCACAACTGTCTCGTAAAGACAGAAGCGTGTCAGATTTTTCTAAGCCCCCCCCCTACAAATTTTTTTATGGTGCCCCCTGGTCTACTCGATATCTTTTTTTTTGGCAACAAGAAAGTTTCGGAGGCCATCTTTAATGTGAAACTCTGATTTTTGATAGTAAAAATATATATTGGTTTTATCCTATATTTTATTATTACAAATATTTATAATGAATAATAAAACTAACTATCATGAAAACCGAAAAAAAAAAAGAATGGTGTGCCCACCCAATAATAATTTTTGTTGTTGTTTTAAGTAATATTAATATTTAGTTGTTTTTAATCCGTTTGTGTTATTTTAAATCCATCGCTTTTTTTATTTTTATCAACCCCAAAATGAGTGGCCTTTTTATTTTTGATTTTATCAATATGACATAACGTCATCGTAATACCGAATTTAATGCTGTGGTGTTTTTGAGTATACACTGATTAAAAGTCATATTTTTTTTTTTTGAAAACAAAGAGTACATATATATACATATATTTTGGGTGTCATGTATATTTTCTGTATATTAGTACCCAAAATGTATGCAATTTTAAAGGAGCCGAAAGGTAAAGACAGAAGCGTGTCAGATTTTTCTAAGCCCCCCCCCCCCTACAAATTTTTTTATGGTGCCCCCTGGTCTACTCGATATCTTTTTTTTTGGCAACAAGAAAGTTTCGGAGGCCATCTTTAATGTGAAACTCTGATTTTTGATAGTAAAAATATATATTGGTTTTATCCTATATTTTATTATTACAAATATTTATAATGAATAATAAAACTAACTATCATGAAAACCGAAAAAAAAAAGAATGGTGTGCCCACCCAATAATAATTTTTGTTGTTGTTTTAAGTAATATTAATATTTAGTTGTTTTTAATCCGTTTGTGTTATTTTAAATCCATCGCTTTTTTTATTTTTATCAACCCCAAAATGAGTGGCCTTTTTATTTTTGATTTTATCAATATGACATAACGTCATCGTAATACCGAATTTAATGCTGTGGTGTTTTTGAGTATACACTGATTAAAAGTCATATTTTTTTTTTGAAAACAAAGAGTACATATATATACATATATTTTGGGTGTCATGTATATTTTCTGTATATTAGTACCCAAAATGTATGCAATTTTAAAGGAGCCGAAAGGTATTTGTGCGCGTATTTGTTTTTATATATTATATTATTTTTGTTTTGCTTTTTTTAAGACAAGGCGGCTAAGAGGTCCCAATATGTCGTCCCCCCCGCCTTGCGGAGGCGTTTGACACGCTCCTGTGTCAAGCGAAACGTTGAAAGAACGTAAATTAATTAACTCTAGTTAATTATCAACGTTTTGGCGTCGTTGATCCGTCGTTCGTTGCGGTCGTTGAAAACCCCACTATATTCCAGTTAAAATAGACGTTGTTGGAGGGTTGCCAAATTTAGCCTAGTTAATAACAACGGTGTGGTGTCGTTTTCTCGTCCATCAGAGCGGCCGTTGCACAAATGACTAGTTTTTGTATTTTATGCAACGTTAATTTCAGTGTATTTTTTAGTTATGGCAACTAAGGCAACTAAAGATTGTTACTTGGGCTGATTCGCACATGTGCTGCAAAGTACGGTTCTGTCAAATTATCCGATAAACATTTTTTTATTAATAATAACATGCATTTTCAACCACGTTTTTGCCCACCATGATATATCCTTTTTGCCTATTTGAACCCTTTGGGCACATCTTGCGTAAAGCGTATAAATATCTGGCTGTGGCAAAATTAGAACTCTCGATGAAATATTTAGTATCGTAATTTGTCACATCAGCATCTAATAAGCAGGTATTTCAGTCTCGATTTTCGATATTTTCACAGGTTATTTTAGATTTTCAACTTATATTTATTGATTGCGTAGTATCTCAAGCAATGATCAGGAAGTTTTAATAAAAATTTTGTTCTTTATCTAAGAGCGGAAGCAGGAGGAGGGAATGCCGCTGTTTTGGCGATTGCCTCTCCCAAGAACTTTATTTTTTTTATAAAAACCATTTTTATACCTTCATCAGAAACATGATTTAGTAACTGTCTGCAGATAACTAAAGCATGGCTTTTTTAGTTACCGATGCGAAAAAACTTTTTTTGGATCACAAACATTTCTGTCCGTTTTTTACCCAAAATTAAAGAGAAATAGCGGAAAATAGTAATATTAAAAAAATTTAATTATTCTTGCATAAAAATTAAGCAATTTCTGCCAGTTTTCACCAAGTATTTACGACAATAGTAGTTTTCACAACTAGTGGCTAAAATAGTGCTTTTTAAGTAAGGTATTTAAAAACGCGAGTAGAAAATGCACAAATTAGCCGCAAGTTGTGAACACTATTTTTTTAATACCTTTATCAAAAATCCAACAAAAACAGGAAAATAGTTTTAAAAATCTCGAACGAAGAGCACTTCTCGCAAGGCGGCTGGTAAATGAAATACCAATGGTGTCCACGGCAATGTGCCTTTTTACTCGGTGACGTTCATTGTTTTTCGTAAATACTTGGTGAAAACTGGCGGAAATGGCTTAATTTTTAGGCAAGAATAATTAGATTTCTTCAATATTACTATTTTCCGCTATTTCTCTTTAATTTTGGGTAAAAAACGGACAGAAATTTTTTTTTGCACCCGTGATAAAAAAAAAGTTTTTTTTGCATCGGTAACCAAAAAAGCCATGCTTTAGTTATATGTAGAAAGTTACTAAAATCCTGTTTTTGATGAAGGTATCAGAAAAAATAATTTAAAAATATCGTCAAAATATCAAAATGTCAAAGATTAAAATGTAGCAACAATGAACGTCACCTAGTAAAAAGGCACATCGCTATGGAAACCATTGTTATTTCATTTACCAACCGCCTTGATTTATAGTGTAAAGATGGTGTGTTGCGAGAAGTGCTCTTCGTTCCAGATTTTTAAAAGAATTTTCGTGTTTTTCTTGGATTTTTTGATAAAGGTATTAAAAAAAATAGTGTAAACAACTCGCGGCTAAACTGTGCTTTTTTTACTCGCGTTGTGAAAAAAAAGCACTATTTTAGTCACGAGTTGTGAAAACCACTATTTATTGCACATTATAGTAGAGCCATGATGAACCTTAAAATTATTTAGTTAAATACCTGTTAAATTATTTTTAGATTTGCTAATATACACTTTGGACCTTTTTTAGGTAAATTTAAGAAATGTAAAAAACTTTGACTCAAAGAAATTACCACCTTATATCTTACACACTTTACGCTTTAAACAATTATAATTTTTGCTATTTTTTGGATAAAAGTAAGAAAATAAAAATCATATGCACGACACCACTAAAGATGACAGCCGATATCTCAAAAACTACTAGACAGACAGACAGTTGCCTTAAATTATTTCCATCTTTCTCTAAAATACTTTTCTATAGCCTGCTGTCTCCCTTCAACAACCTTAAAAATTTTTCATTCTAACAGAGAAAAAGTGTTTTTTGGCAGTACTTTTTTTGAACGCTTAAAAAACAATTAAAACTTGAAAAAATGAGTGTTTTATTCTAGAAATCGAAAGCTTCAAAATAAAGCCTTAAAATGTAAACAAAATCATGGCATAAAAATGTGAAAAACATAGTAAACATTGCTTAAACAAAAACGTTACACTTAAATTATGCTAAAATATTTTAAACCTTAAATTATCATCATGGCTTTACCATAATACCTTTTTTTCCTTTTGGCTCTTCTGAGCACCAAAATATGTCAAAAAAAAATTGCGCTAGCCTGGCGCCAATTTTTAAATCTTTTTTTCCAAAATAAAATACACAGTCTTTACTTTTACGAAACATTCCTGCGGCCGTCCTGTTTGTAATGGACAAGGATGCTCACTGAGCTCAAGAAAAACAATTTATGAGTTGGTACTTAATTTCAAGAAAAAAGTTAATTCCGTCTTTTCAGTGTGCGAAGCATTAATTTACATGCAAGTCTTTAGGTGGAGTTTTTTAGTTGTTGTTTTTTCGGTCGTATATTCAGCATATTCTGTGTCGTCGTTGTCGCTTCTTACCTTTGCCTAATAAAGTAGTCACTTCTTTGCTAATATTTAAAACAGTGGCGGACGTGGGTTTTTTAAAGGGGAGGGGCGCGAGTAAGTGAGTGTAAGGGCTAATTTTACAACCAAAGGTAAAACTTCAGATTAAACCATAATTTAAACTTCAGTTTAATCTTTGGATTAAGCCATTGGTAAACAAGTTGCTCAATTTTATAAGTCGCAGTGAAACCACGGCCAGAAAGAACAAAAGAGCTATTGGATTAGCTGTAGGATTAGTAGCTCAAGAAATTTTTTTCTAATTTAAAAAGACTACATTTTCTTGGCAGATATAGGGTTGATTATTTTAACCATATCTTTAAAATGGCACCAACTAGAGCCAAACCCAAAATCAGTCAAGTAGTTTTTGAGATATCGGCGTTGGATACAGACAGACATACAACCAGGCACCACAAAAAAAAATGTTCAGAATTGTCAGAAACGCAAAGAATGCAGTACATATATATAGTCTTGTTGAATTTCCTCGTGCACAATTTCGCATGTCTCTTTAGATAATCTAAACCTCTTTTTCAAATCTACACTCCTCCAAAGGATTAGTTCTAGGACGAATAATTTTTGGTCTTCTTGGTGCTTCGACAATCTATTTTACATATACCAAAAACAAATTTTAAATAAATTTTTATTAACTATTTTGAGGTTAGAATCTTTCGGTAACTATTAACCCAGACAGCATAAATTGTCCATCGGACAACCATTTTTTTTCCAAAACGGCCCGCATTGTCTATGGACCCTTTATGGACATCCATTGGAGAAAGGTTTTTCCTGATACAGTGGATGACAAAAAAAATGAGTCCTTTATACATTGACTCAACATTGAATATATATCAAAGAATCTATGTCAATTGCGCTTGGCCTACCGAATCATTTAAATAAATATTTTTCATTATTTTGGGCTCATTGGTATTTTGGTATTTTAATACCCATCCTTTGCTAGGAACTCCATCCGCAGGGATCGACAATCAGACTTATGATGTTGGAGTGGTTCAAATATAGGTACCTATATACCTAAATATTGAAAATATCGCCGCTTTTGACAAAAGTCTCCACTGGATTCCATATTAAATTTTTCCAACAGTGAACCAAAAAGATACTTTTTGGATAGCCAGTGGATAACTTTTGGACAGAATTTCGTTCCACTGGATAACCAACCCAAGCAGCATTTTCCTGACTTCCGACCTAATCTGACCAATGCGACGTCGTATTTAAGTTGAATTTGAGTTCCCTGGTGGAACACACCGCCTTAAATCATGATCCAACGTCCGGTTTGATTAAAAATTAGGGTGCAGTTACAAAAACTAATTGAATCAGACGTGGAGACGACGTCAGCTATTGTAATATAGTTTCAAGTACAGGTTCCATCGACCCATTGACGTCGGTCAGTAGCCCACCTTAGTCCAGTTCGAATATTAGTGCACGCCTAGTCGTTCGACGGACGTCCTTATGTCTAACATATTTTTAAGAAGTTTCGCCAACTACAAATAACGTCCGGTAGAGTCCCTAATAGATAAAAGTAAGTAAGGCAAGATTCAGACAATGTCCCATCGTCAACAGAGACGACGTAGTTTTAGGTAGATTTTCCAACGATGTAGCGACATCCGTTGATGTCCAGGAATAATCATAGATATATCGCCGACGATATATGCCGTTGGCTTGTACGACGTATTTTTTTGTATTTATAACGTACGTATAATAACGTCCGCTAGATTCCTACTGGTGTCTTCTGGTTGCCGAAGGAAAAATGCCAAACGATGGATGCAATTTACGTCGGAATTAGGCCTACCGTCTAGCGTCAAGTGGATAGTTCAAAACAGTAAACATGCTAAAGAAAAGATCATTCAAACATACTCACTCATTGTTTTTTGCGATTTTGCCGAAATTTGTTCACTGCTTTTGTATTGCAAGAAATATTTGAAAAAACGGTTAGGATTATTTCGACATGGTTGACATTTGTCGTTTAAGCACAGTTAGTGGATTCCGAGCCGTCGTCGATCGGACGAATTCCACTTAGGTCGACGGGCCATTAGGGCATCGTCGTGCCTACATGAAAGCCGCACCCTACGAATGAATGTCTGAAACCTTCCCTGTGTTAAGTAAAGACACGTACCAAAATTGGACGTCGGGTCCAGAGTTGTCGGCGGGACGTTGAGCCATCGTCAAGCCTACGTATACCATGGCCCGACGTCCAAAATGCATTCGAATAAATCAATTTATCACGGATCGAGTAAAGACCATCAACTAAACTTGGAGATCCAGTCCAAATTGGTTATTTTTTGGGCCTCAGCAGAAATCCGCCATACTTAGGAATTAGGTGTCTTCCGCCATTAGACGCTGGTTAAATTTTCCAATTACGTTGATATTGACAATCAAAAATGGTCAATATTGCAACCAATATATCTTTAGAATATAGCGTAAACTAAGAAATGTCAAATATGTTTGCAAATTAAAAAAAAATATATGTATATTTGTTGATTTTTACTTTTTTCTCTATAAAATCTAAGAAATTTTGAGGCGCATGTATTTGTCTGAATTAAATTATCAATGCTTATCGGTAAACTAATCTTTGTTGGTTATTTTACATCCCCATCGTGCGTTAAAGGCCTATCTTGTTATCATTATTATAAACTGCTTCTAAAGAATAATATTCCGTGTTCTCCATATAGGTAGCTTCTATTCACAAAAAGTTTACACGATGGAACTAATAAGATATAAATAGGTATAATGAGATTACCTCTACCTACTCCACCTCGACTAAAACTATACTTTACGTTGGCGACTATTCCAGTTAATGATGTCGATGCGTCCTGGACATATTGTAGAAACTTAGGTAATTCCGATGGCGGTCCAACGAACGTCGTACGATCGACCCGTGTATTACCGCCAGGTCAGTTTAAGTACATCTCTAGACCTTAATAAGTAAAGTGTGCCATATAGGTGCAAATAGGAGCCGGTTCGAGGTTAAACGGACGTTGGAGACCGACGTCCCATTTTTTAACGCACAACGTCATATTACGTCAAATTGCTACTTGGGAATAGATTTAGTATAGTGGTACAATAGTCAAAATATTGAAACTTTTGGACTTTCTTGGGATATCCAAGAGCCGTCCAACGTCCAAAATTTCCTACAGATTTGGTTGTATTGTCCAGAAAACTCTCTCCACTGGACATCCTTGGGACAGAGTTATGCTGTCTGGGAAACTGAAGTTTAACCCAGACCCAGACCGCCGGCGCCGGTAACGGTTCAATCGAAGTTTGTTGAGGTTTGTCGTTTAACTATGAGTTGTAACATGTAAACAATACCTCTAGAAATTGTGTATACGTTTTATACAACTGTCAAATATTCAATGAAATATAAGTTTGTTACGCAATTTTTTTTAGTTACAATTGTGTAAAAAGTGGATCTTCGTTTGGTTCTAGGGACAAATAATGAGATCTTGATTTTAACAAAACGAAATATGCAAGTAATTTTAATATATTTTTATCGTACTATATTTTAACTTAATGTGACCGTTTGTCATCAATTTGTGTCTTCGTCTGTATGTTTTACATTTAGTTTAAGTTGACAAAATTTCGCGGACCATTTCCTTATTATAATTGGTAAGTAGGTAGGTTAGTGTAAGCTAAATAACATTATACAGTTTACTAGTTATAAAAACTTATTTGTAAATCACTGAAGATGACCCAATAAGCCGAAACCAGTTTGATATCACATAAAAAGACTTGGCGGACGACTTTAGGTTTTCTTTTGGCCTTAACTTACACCTCGCCGGGATGGCGGAAAGGGAAATACCCCTTTCAGCATACAGGATCGAAAACCCAGAATTCAAAATCAGGGAAACGAGGAAGTACAGGGTAACCATACCACCTAGAGAGGCATGGACTAGGAACGAAGTCGACCTTTCAGGCAATGCCATGATCTGCTTCACAGATGGATCAAGGCTAGCAGACAAGGAATTGACAGGAGCAGGTCTATTCATAGGTAATAGGGAGATAAAGAAGAGCTACCCACTAGGTCGGTAGGCGACGGTTTTCCAGGCGGAGATATATGCCATACTGGCAGCCGCACGAGAGGAAGAATTAAGGACCGGAGCAGAAGATAAGGTCTACATATGCACGGACAGCCAGGCTGCCATAAAAGCACTTTGTAAACCTATAATGCCAAAAGGACTGGTCCAGGAATGCGCGGACGCCCTCCAGGATCTAGCAGGGGAAAAAGAGGTTGAACTTGTCTGGGTTCCAGGACACATGGGGGAAAGGGTCAGCCCAAGCATACGTCGCACAGTGGTTCCGATCAACAATCTGACTGGACAAAAGTATTTGTTTGTTAAAAGTCTATATAAATATTTAAAAAAATACCCACAGTGGTGTGAATGTTTATAAATATTTATGGCAAAAAATTATTTTAAGCTTTTGGATAGTTTTTTTGCGAAAAATAACAAATTTTGGGTATCTTTAGATAATCTGACTTGACAATATCAAACATTGCCTAAGATTGATAAAAATTCTTGATAATATTTGTTGCAAATAATATATTTTAAAACTTTTGGTTTACTTTTAAACAAAAAAAAATCAGGAAGACAAATACACATAAATTAATTTTTATTAAATGTAACAAATATTAGTAATATTACAAATAAAGCATCTTGCATTATTTTAAACTTCATCATCAATCTCCTCGATGAATTTGGCTCATTTTGGCAAACAGCGAAAAGTTCTCTTCTTAAAAATCCATCGTTCATTTCATAATTTTAAAAAAATTAATAAAAAAAATATTTTTAAGAACAAGCTTTTATTTAAATGCACTAAAAAGAATAAAATAAATTTCTAAGGCAATGAAACCCGTTATTTTGTTACATTACACAATTTAATACAATATCAAAGCTTGTCGCAAGATTTTTCTGTTTAAATATATTATGTCGTGAAATCCCATCATTTCATGAAAAGTCTAGTGGCCTTGAAAATTTATTTTATTCTTTTTAGTGCATTTAAATAAAAGCTTGTACTTAAAAATATTTTTTTTATATTAATTTATTTTTTACTTTTTAGTCTACCTCTTTCAACCCCGGATGATTTTTTAACATTTTTTTCTGCTTATGCAACACTGAAAATTGCATTTTTCTAGATATTTCCATTCTCGATATACAAAAAACTACCTCTTCTACCTTATTAAGGGATTTTTTTAAACAAATTATTTTTGCTTCTGCTTACCTATCTTCAAAAACACCTATATACCAATTTTTAAATTAACTTTCTATATTTGAATTAAGAGCAGCCATTTTGTATCCGCCATATTGAATTTTTCAAATCTAATTAAAAACTCATTTTTTTAACAAAATCGAACAAAGATAAGAAGTACCCCCCACCCCTACCCTTAAAATGAGGGGAGGAGAAAACTCAAAAACATTAAAATATTGCATTGTCAATTTCCTACGGTAAAGGGAAGTGGATTTAATTCAGCTTACAAGATTTGACCACACACACAGACAGACGAACACGTTAAGATAAATAAAAGCTTGTAAAAAAAAAGTTGGTTACATATGGTTGCAAAACAACTAAAATTAAAAACTTAAATAAGTAAGTTAAATGCCAAATATAATTTCATAACAGACTTTCACGGCCTTTGCCATAGCAAGCCCATGAAATCAAGGAGAAAGAAAAAAAAGGCGATATTTGAACAGACATACAAACAACTAAATTTAAAAGAAAAAATATAATTTATAAAAAATTCAAATATATAAAAAATAAAAGTACATACCTGTAGTTTTCTTCGCCGCAGTATTCGAGTCAATCGCTAATAGTTACGTACGCACAGTCCGAGCTCAAAATAGTAAATGCCGATCGATATGCTTAAAGAAAAAATCAAGGTTGTATATATCAAGCAGCTTCCGTCTGCTCTTGCGCTGTCCCTGTTATTTTATTCTCAATTTTTTTTGCGGTTTATAGGTTTACAACTGTTTAGGATCATAATAAAATATTGTTTGTGTTGTTCCGAAAATAAAAAAAATTGCCTTTTGTCAAGTCAGAATTTTAATAGGAACCTCTATGTGGATTTACTAGAGGATTTACCAGAGGTCAGATGAAATCTGCCACCAAGGAATGGACCTATACAAGACTAAATCAGGAGTGGCAACACACAGGGGACGCCAGGCAAGCCAAGGAGCTCATCCAGGGCTTCAGCAAAACAAGAAGGGACTGGTTACTGCGCAGGAAACGAACAGAGACAGGACCCCTCCTAGGAGTCCTCACTGGACACTGCGCGCTCCAAAAGCACCTGGCAAGGATGAAGGTAGTGCGGGACTCAACTTGCGGAGAGTGCTGGGAAGAGGATGAATCCTCACACCACTATCTTTCAAGGTGTCCGGCCTACAGAGGAGTCTTCGGAGAGGAAGTGTTCGAGCCGGAACACCTTCCGACGCTAAAATGGTCAGATATCCTGACCTTTATCCAAAGGACGGGAAGGTTCGACCATGGTGGTGTGGGAGCGTGAGAGGGAAGCTCTGGGGGATGGCGAAAAGGGCTCGCGTAGAGCCTAGTCGCCGGGCCGGGAGCCCTCCCCCCTTATTCTACTACTACTACTACTACTACTACAATTTTAAACTTATCTACTTCGCAAATTCAACTATTTTTATTAATCTTCCAGTCTGGTAAATGCATGATCTCTTGCCATTTTTGTTACGTTTCATTTTCCATTGGAAAATAGTCATATTTTGGAACGCTTATTTGACATTTCGTAGTGGTTGTGATAATTACTGCGTGTGCGCAATAGCTAAACGTCATTCTGTTGTGGTAATTAACCACTACCACTGCCGTAAGCTACGAATCCATTTCGTTGTGGTTGCTGTTATTTTTCTGGTTAATTTTAGAGAATTTTGGCACAATTAATTTTAAATAAAATAAAATATTACCAGGTTCCAATATATAAAACATTTATTTTGTAAAATAAAGCCTAATTTTATGTTTTTTCTCATCTCTAAATTTTTTTACGAGTGACAGTTTCTAATGTGTTCCAAAAACTCTGATAAAATCGATGCGTGGTAGTGGTTGTTAAACACTACCACAGCGACTGTCAAAGTTGTCAAAATTTAGGCGCGATGCGATAGATTTGATGTACACTATCGGCATCATAAAAGTGGTACGTGATAAACCTAGGTTGACTACCGGATTATATTTTGTGACAGACTGGTACTAAAATGTGAAAATATTGAATAATTTTTATTATTATATATTTTATATTACAATAATATGCTAACGCATAAAACAACTGTAGCAAAAATTACAAAACACAACTGTAACCAAAATTACAAAACAATAGAAACAAATTATTAGGTATATAAATTTTAATATCTAGTCATTGCACCATTCACCTCAATTATACCGTTTAATAACCTTGGTAGAGATCAGCCAAAATTTCAAAAAGGTTTTCATTTCCACCAAACACTTCTTCATAAGCATTGACTAGTAACTGGACCAAGCGATGTTGATTTCCCGGCACAATATTAAAGCTTTCCAGCTTTTTTGAAATTAAACCCCAGATATTTTTCATAGGATTGGCGTCTGAAGTTGTCGCAGGCCAAGGAAGAACTTCAATATTTTGCTCCCGAAACCAAGTTTCACAAAAACTGGTCTTGATAAAGTTCTGTGACGGCTGGAAGCATGGTGTTCTCTAAAATGTCCACGTAAAGCTGTGCTGTGAGCCTTCCATTGATTCTAGCAGAAATCCCACCCCAAATATTTACCGAAAATCTTCCAGCGCGATCGTTTACGAACTATTACCTTTCGCCAAAACTCTGGTTCCTTTAGAGAGTAATTAAGGGCAAAAAGTAACCTGGCCTGTTTTTTTTTCATTCGTAAGTTTAATTTTTTTAGCAGCTACACGACATCTTAAATTAGAGCCTTTCCTTACGCGATTTCGTGCCACTCTTACACATCCTGAAAATTGGGTCTTTGACTGGGTAACAGATGCAAAAGGGTTTTCTTCCATAAAAGCGATAAAGTCATAATCTTGTTCATCAATTGAAACTTTCAATAAACCAGTCCCTTGTGTTCTCTCTATTGTCTGATCTTCTTCCCATCGTTTTGTTTTTTAATTTTTATAATCGTGCTTTTACTGCGTCCATAATCTCTAGCCACGTCCCTAATTGACCATCCTAGTTGTAGTTTTGCCAGGAGTTGGGCTTTATCAAATAAAGAAATTTGTGGAAGCATTTTTTGTTTATTTGTCAGACTGAACTACAGAATGACATACTTTGACAGTTTAAGAAAAATACAATAATGGGTGACTTTGTTTGTAAAAATAGACTAAGGTATTACAACAAAAAGTATTGTGTACCACTTTTATGATGCCGATAGTGCACTTACGTTTATTAGTGAAAAATGTGACACTGACAAAATTATTTATTTCTGTTGGTTGCCAACAGAGATAAAATAATTATTTTCTCTATGGTTGCCAACACACAAAAAAATTATCAACGTTTCCTGCCAAATCGAGTTGCTGCCAAATCGATTGACTTTTTTTGTAAAAATAGACTAATGTATTACAACAAAAAGTATTGTGTACCACTTTTATGATGCCGATAGTGTACTTACGTTTATTAATGAAAAATGTGACACTGACAAAATTATTTATTTCTGTTGGTTGCCAACAGAGATAAAATTATTATTTTCTCTATGGTTGCCAACACACAAAAAAATTATCAACGTTTCCTGCCAAATCGAGTTGCTTACCTCTGGTAAAACAATAACTGTCAAAAATTGTATGCAGGGCCTCTAGGACGAACCTGGTAGTAGAGTGGTACGATACTCATAAAAACATCACGGCGCATCATTTTGTGCCAATAATCGACTTTAAACTTTAAAGGGCTTTGTACCTACGTCACTGTCCATTCCTTAGCAAGCAAAAACCGCCTACAAAAAAAAATAATCGTTTTAAACGCTGCAATAATGACAAAAATAAACGTTGTCGCGCCAAAACCAGTGTCAAGTACCATACCGATATCGATAGCTTTAATTAATTGCCGTGCCAAAACGGACATGCAATAAGGCTGGAAACGAGCACCAAATTAGTACCAATCAAAATACTTTTACTTGCCAACATGTGAGAGTGGACGGGAACCCTGTTTGTTTAACAAATTAGCCCGTCGGCGTAAGAATTTTTTGTGATTTGGCTTGGAATGGGTCAAATCAGTTAAGTTGAAGGCCAATCATATACACAGTGGACCATATAAAAACCCGAAATTTATTTAGATCAACATAAAGCCATCTTGAACAAATCGGTTAAGTAATAAAAAAGTTCTTCTTTTTTTATGGGCTGCTCAAGCCACAATTATAGTCAATTTCACTGGCGCCATTGTCACTGCCACCAAAGTAGGTTAAAGCGTAGTAATATTTCCTACACAAAACTATTTATAGGAAAAATGTCATTATTGTCACTATGTGGTCACTATTACGGTTAAAAAATTACCACAGTATCGTAAAAATATAAAGTTATACGCGAAAGTAATATCTTCCACTATATAACTATATATCATTTCTAGAAGCACTAAAAAACTTTACAGTCCGACGCTTACTTCATAGTTGTCACATTTAATTTCTTTAGTATTACTTTTACGAGGTTACGACTCTACTGATATTAATTTGGTAAAAAATAGTAAATGCTTAGATCCTTATGGCTTAAATAAGAAAATCATAAACGCTATCAATTATTATCCCTTTGACTAAATTAATTAATCAATGTATTTTAGTTGGTAACTTCCCAGACTTTCTTAAATTGGCGAAGGTTCTGCCGCTTCACAAGAAAGATGACATTAATATACCTAGTAATTATAGACCAATTTCTATTACGCCTATTTTTGCAAAGATATTTGAAAAAGCCCTTAAGGCACAAATTTGTAGTTACTTTAAAGAAAACAACTTGTTTGCTGTTAGTCAGTTTGGTTTTAGGCAAGGTATGTCAACAGGTTCAGCAATAAATAGACTTGTGGAACTAATTAATCTAGGTTTTGAAAGATCAGAGTTTATTTCTGCACAATTTTTAGACCTGACTAAAGCCTTTGATTGTGTATCACACAATATTTTACTGCAAAAATTAGGGTTTGATAAAGTAAGTTTACAACTGTCATCTTCCTATTTATCTAAAAGAGAGCAATTTGTGTCGTATGAAAGGATGGTCTCTAAAAAACTGCCAATTAACTGTGGGGTTCCACAGGGTTCTGTGTTGGGACCAGTGTTATTTTTGATTTATGTAAATGGCCTTGCTCAAGTTAAACCCTCAATCGATTTCATACAATTTTGTGACGACTCCACAGTGATTCAATTTATTTTGCATACCAACGAGCTTGAAAGAATTTCCTCAGAGTCCTTATCATTAATTAAGGACTAGTTCCTGTCTAATAAATTAAGTTTAAATGAAAACAAAACTGAACACATGACTTTTACATTGAAAAACATTCATAAATCTGGTGAGACAGATCCAGAAAAACTTGTCCGTTTTTTAGGAGTTTACTTGGATGACAAACTTCGGTGGGAGGGCCATATAAATCTTTTGGTTGACAGGCTGGCAAAAAACACTTATCTTTTGAGATCATTGTCGCATATTGTCACCCAGGGGACGCTTCTGGCCTGTTACTATGGAGTGATTCATTCATTGTTAATGTATGCTTTGTTGGCATGGGGTCATTCCACACATGCGGAATTGGCGTTTAGGTTACAACGCAGAGCGGTGAAAATCCTTTCTAATCTGTCATATCGTGCTGATTGTATGGAGGCATTTAAAACACTAAATATTTTGACTCTTCCATGTCAATACATTTTATTGTGCTTGCTGTAAATTAAGGAAAATATGCCAAAGTTCACAACACATAGTGATATTCACACAATAAAAACAAGAGGGTATAATAATGTTGTTTTACCACAACTTCGCCTGGAGAAAACCAGAAGCGGGACTGGGTACTATTGTATTAAATTTTTTAATGTGTTGCCAGTTAGAATTAGAGAACTAAATCATAAGCAATTTAAAAAAACAATTAAACCATTTTTGATTCGAAATGCTTTCTATGATTTCCGTTAATTTTTAAATGCTGACTTCTCCGAAATATAATTTTCTTCTCTCTTTTATTTGAATTGTTTTATTGGTTAAATTTAATCTTTGTGTTCTAAAATTTTAACATGTTTTATATCAGTATGTGTTTTTTTTTATATTCTTTACAAGTGCTTATCTTAATTTTTTTTTTATAGTAGGTAATTTTTAAGTATTATATAAATATTTTTTACTCACTATGTAGGAGTTTTTAGTTTTTAAATAATATTTATAAGTGTGTGTCTTAAAATTTGTCTATGTTTTCTTCTAGTATATATTAGGTTTATTTATTGTATTTCTTTTGACTTGTGTAAGAGTGTTACCACTCAATTAACACCAATAAAGAATCTGAATCTGAATCTGAATCTGCAATTCAGTAGCCCCGACTCGATACAAAACTACAAGGTTATGGAGTCTACACAATCGCCAATCTACCACGCAGTAAGAAATAAATGTGCATATAGTGAAAAAACCTTCCCAACGAGTTATCGCCACTTTACTGACATTTTAAATCAATGCACCGTCAACTGGATACACGACGACGATTTACTTCTATTAAACATGGAATTCATATCAAAATTTAAAAATACCTCATTAAATCAATGATTAGTAGTTGCAGGTACCAATAAAAGTAATAATATAAATATTTAGTTAATAAAACATATTAAAATTGGAAAGACATTTAATTTGGAAATCCTAACCTCAAATAATTTCGATTTTTATTCAAAATTTTAGATAAAACCAGATCAAAACCGGGGGACGCGCGTTTTTTTATAAACAAATCAGCATTTTTAACCAATAAAGTGCTATGCGTTTATAAATTTAAGATGTTGCGACTTCAGAAAAAGTCGTTAATGAAATGATAATTATTAGATATAGGTTATGATACAGATAATATTTTATGGTGTGTGTTCTGTTATAGTTTAGAAAAAGATCAACATATTTTCAATTAATAATGTGGGAAAGAGAAAACCTATAAAAACCCTATAAAGTCAGAAATACTACTTTATGTGGTTTACTACCCGCGACGCCATAACTCCTATATTAAGCGTAATCATTACTGTTGCGATGTAGTTGTATAACCGTCCCAATGCATTCCCAAAAACGGTGAATACCTCGAGGTATAGTAGTAGTAAAACTGTCGCCATGATATGACGTCATAACTCTATTAGGGATAGGGCGAGGAAAACGGCCACCACGTCGCGAGTGATTTGGTTGCTTTGGTGCCCGATTTTATCAGTATTTGAGTCGCAAGCGTTATTATCACGCCTATGCTGTTTCTTTTTCTATTTTTTCCAATAAAAGAAAGAACCTGCTGCAGAGTATTGATTATAAACCGAGGTCAAATAAAACTCTAATGTTTATTTCAATTTCAGTACTGAGCAACTGTTATTATGGATGAATAGGAAGCACTAAACAAGGGAACTCTTTAGATGAAGGTGATTGTCTTTCTTAAAACATTACTTCAGTACTAGCTACTGACTGCGACTTTGTCCTCTACCTTACTCTTCCTCATCTTCTGCAACTCAAACCCGTTTTAAAATAAATAGTCAACTTTTGTTTCCAAATACCGATTTTGATGAAATAAAGCCTGTGTCCTACTCAGGACGCCAAAGAATCTAGTAGTGGAACTTCCATCAAAATCCGTTTATTAGTTTTTACGTGATGCTGGAACAAACAAACAGACAAACGAATTAGAGAGAGATAGAATTTTGCAGAACACATATTTTTATTTATTTGTGTGTGCTGTTAAATTAGGTTGCGTCCGCTATCTTTATCACTTACGCACGCAGAGACAGCTGCGCGCGAAAAAAATCATAAAATATTTGTAGCTGGATCCTTTGTTATTTAGCCAAAATTTCTGTTTAATTTAGCATTACATCTTATAGGATAACGGTTTGTTATTCCTCAGCTGGAGGCCATCTTGGAACTAGTTTTTTGGCCTTAGTTCAGGGGTACGTTCACTTAAAGCGTCGGGCGTCGTTGGTCGCGCTCTAAAGCGTTCAGATCAAACACTAGGTGACATTTCTTGCCTGCAAAGGAAAAACCGTATATCTTCAAAAACCGTGTTTTGAGAAAAATGGATTTAAAGATATTTTTTTCCTTTTGTTATTTTTGATGATATTATTGAAACTGAGGAATTAGGTAAATTTCGTAGAACAGGTCACGTAAACGGTTTTACCATAGTATGTTATGTTGGTAATATTTAGATGTTACTATGGAAAAAAAAATGATATGATATGTTCCATATGCTGTTTTACCACTGATAAAAATTAAAAGCAATTCTTATATTTTTGCCACACATTACTTTGAAATAAACTAGTTACAAAAACAAACACAAAAATATAAGATTTAGCTACCAAAATATTGAAAATTTTATAAATAAATTGTATTATATATAAACATTATGCTGTGTTACAAAGGAAATATCAAATAAGGATTCATATGTGGTTATTTCTTGGGTGACAC
Source organism: Oxystoma pomonae (assembly GCA_963921995.1). Classification (NCBI taxonomy): domain Eukaryota; kingdom Metazoa; phylum Arthropoda; class Insecta; order Coleoptera; family Brentidae; genus Oxystoma; species Oxystoma pomonae. Next base: position 117,147,629 of record OY998166.1, on the reverse strand, counting down.
GATAAAAAAATTAATTGGAGGTCAAAAGAAAAACAGTTTATAGTTGTTTGTTTGATTTTTCCATGGGTTTACTTACTAAAAACGAGATTTTATGCAAAACCTAAATGTCATAAGAACGTTATATCGCGTTTTATCTCTGTAAAGGCAAGATTTGCTGCTCTAGGAGATGGTTGAAAATCGCTCGACTTGCGCATTAGGTTAAACCTAACCAAAATCAACCTTTTCAATTATTTTTAATTTTGAACATTTTGCTTTCGACCGAAAAGACGCAAATCCACAGAACTGGAGAGGAGGACGTAGTATATTGTTTACAAGATTGGTCAGCAATAATAAGGCTGTGGCATTTCCAATAAATAATAATCAAACTATTCTTTTCTCATAAAAACTATCAAGTACAACGCACCGAAAAAAAACTAGCAAAAAACTAAAATAAATTTTTGAGGTTATCTTGTTGTTGTTATCCATGGCGTCATCCATCGGCCTGACGTCTCCACGACGTTTTAAAGTGAACGTGCCCCAGAAGGTGTTGCCCTAACCATAGTATAATAAAATGTAAATATCAGAATAATATAATATGCAGAGTAAGTATAAATTAGAAATAGGTAAAGAAAAAGATAGTGAAAAATAATAAAGTGGTAGTTTTAAAATATATAAAGTGCTACAAATTAAATTTAAAATAAATAAAAAAGTAATAATCACAACTAAAAAATAGCTACAAGTAAAAAATAAGTAAAGTACAAAAAACAAACAAAAACAAATACGCGTTACAATTATTTATTTTTTATTTATTTACAAACTGACGATGCGAATAAAATAAAATAGTATTAAAGAAGTTCACCTACGATCAACGAATAATACTAATTTTACGATCACCTCAACAATAATAATAAAGCTTAGGCGTAAACCACAAGATGGCGTGACAAGCGATGAAACTTTATTTTATAAGAGCACAAAAGTGAATTATTTTTCTATATATTTAAGACAATAAATATTTATTAAACGTAAACAAATAATGCGCATACTATGCATTTTTAAGGAAAAAAAAACCTGTTTTTTAAAAAGATATATGAAAAGTCCTTTAGTAACCTTATTTGTTTTGACGCTTTAAATACAACTTAAGAGTGTTCGCGTTTGATATTTTTAATAATTTCTGATATTTATGATGACATTTTCATTGGTCGTAGGTAAAGTCTAGTACACTAACTCTCATGTTATGGTCATTACACCCTCAGATAAATTAAGACACTGCGACTCGCGTCTCAAACTTCATCTTCAGCGTTTAATGACCATCATAACATGCTTGTTATGTAAACTAAAATAATATAATGCAGCTTATGCAGTTTGTGAAGATAAAAATTAGACTTTTTTCAGGCAATACAATACTTTTCTCCTGATTTACTGACGACGCCTATAAAATCAAAAAGTAGTAAAGAAGTTTATGCAGCAATGAAGATTGAAGAGAAGAAAAAGAAGTGTAAATTACAGAGGTTAAATTATGCGGCGTTAAAAGCTCGGGATGTTTGCACAGCGTCGAGCTTTAATAACTCCTCTTAAGCTTAATAACTCGTTTAATTTCTTCTTTAATTTATCGATAACCGCGTTTGATGAGCGCAGAAGGAAAATTGTTTTTAGATAGAGGTTGTAAAAGTTTAGATGTCGAGTCAGTGGGCTCAATAAAAACTGGAAAGGAAACGCAATTACTGACAACCATACAACAAAGTATATATCAAAAAAATAAACTAGTTAACTATGACATATAAAATCAAAATGAGATTATGGAAAAAGGAATGCATTGACCAAGTTCCTTGTGAGTGTGGTGAATCATACATAAGCCAAACAAAAAGACCACTATCTGTTAGGCTTATGAACATGTGACGAATACCCAAAGAGGTGAAAAAATTAAATCAGAAATCGCCGAACATGCATGGTCAAAACAACATCAAATGAAGTGGACAAAAGCAAAGGGTTCGCACAAGGAGTCACACTGGAAGAAACGAAAATTATTTGAAGCTGCCTTTATATCAGTAAATTAAACTTAAACTTGACAGTTGAGTTATGTCCCATAGTGTATAAGTAGGTAGCCTTAGGAATAGATTGTAGTTTGCACCTGATAACGATCAGAGATTGTACTGATCGAAACGTCGTGTATAAATAAAATATAGACAATGGAAGTCCCAAACACAGAGTTAATTTCAAGCAGATGTTTTGTCAAACTGATTCAAAATATTCAGTTTTGTGAGAACTGAATTTCAGTTACAGTTAAAGAAATCACCTCTGTAACCTTAAGTAATGTCAAAGTTTAACCACAGTGACACGCGGCCTCGTAAATCACAGAGAAAATTCCGCAAAATAATAGATCTTTGCACGACCTGACTAACCAATTACCGATCATCATGTACCATAGTCAATGGTATATAATAGGCCAATTACTTTCGACACGTCAATTGTTATTATGTCGCTTCTGAACAATCAGAGTGGCTCATGACTTGACAATTTGCATGACTATTCCGGAAAAAAAATTGAGGCTTAAGTAGTACCACGTATTGGTGATTTATCCGTCGGTGCCCCGGGCTCTCTTGGGTGTTCTATTGTAATTTGGAGGTGTGTTATTGAATGTCGGGACACGCAAGTTATTTACTGTGTTTCTATTTGTCATTATTTTGCGTCATTCTTTTGTTTTTTGAAATTCCCTGCCTATTTTACGTTCAGAGGAAACGTATCTGAAGTTGAGTTTTTTTTTTGGAAAGTTAGTGACACTGTATTGACTTATGGAGCACTGATGAGTCCCCAATAAGGGCAAAACACGTGTCTGCGTTTAGTCTTCAAGTCGCACCCACTATGTGTTCTTGTGGTACTCCAGTGTAAAGTTTGTTTTTTATCCGGTATCCAGGCCGGAGACAACGGATTTGGCATACTAAAAAGCCCTGCGACTAGTTCCAATAGGAGAGTATGATGCACACACGGAAGTAAAAATAGGTGGAATTATATAATTTCACAAAAAATGACCGCCTTATGTAGATGACAGTTATGAGCCTAAAAGAACGTAGTCACATCAATCGAATCGACTTGATATTATTTTTTTTCTGATGTGTCTTTTCCACAATCAGTAAATGGTATTTGGTAATATATTAAAATTTTGTCTTTTTCATTTTTGTTGAGAGAAAAAGTAAAGTTATATCATTTTTATATGGGTTTGAAGTCCCCCGGTAAACATGATGTATATTTGCATGCTTTTTTTATTAGCCACACACATGTTTGAACCAAACAAAAAGTTATTAGAATATTACTACGTCGGTTTTTGACTTTTTTTGCGTGATTTTGCTAAAAATATAGTGTTTTGATTTGTTCAGTGCTGTTATACAACCGGAATGACTTTCATAAGTGCTGTGCGATAAACCTTTTTATTATTAGCCTCAGAGTTGGGGGAATTTTGTCAGTACCAACTGATTGTAGTAATATGTAGCGGTCATTTTCTTTATAGGCATATACAAGCTTTTATTTAACTTGCAAAGTATCTATGTAACGAACTAGATCTGTTTGTTCGGGTGGGACCTTGCAACTTAATTTTGACCAACTTCCCGTCGTCGGATCGGCTTCAAATTTGGCATGCTTATATAGTTCCGGTGACAACACAAGAATTTGAGACGTCTTTTCGCGACCGATGATTTCGAAACCGCTTTGAAAACATGCGTAAAATGTTATTTTGGCGACGAAACGGTGACGTCACGGTTCAAACCATTTCAAAGGATTTCAAAAGCGCCTCGGCCGTCGTTTCGAACACGGTTCAATATGGCGGTACTTGTCAATTTTTAGCAATAATGAAAATAGGCCAAGGTTATCTAGCGGCGACAAAAAAAAGGCTCAATTGTGGATCTGGGACATCTATTTCGAAAAATCTCAAAAACAACTTCCAAATCCAAAAAACGAGAAGCCACACAAACACAGCTGATTAATGTCATTCAATAATTGTCATTTTGGCGATCAGTGGCGATAGTTCGAAACGGTGACGTATGTTTTCAAAATGTGCTTTCGAAAACATCGGTCGCGAAAAGACGTCTATAGTGTGATGAAATTGACAGCTCCCCCCTACTCGAAGGGGGTGGAGGGGGGTCCAGTTGAACTACGCCCGATTTCGTTGAAATTTGGTGTGTTTGGGCACTTGGGGATGGGATAACCAATTTGTAATCAGATTTTTAAAATTTAATATGGCGAATTTAAGATGGAAGGTTTTTGGTTATCTTTTGCTAACCAATTTTAACTAACTTATAGTTCCGGTGAAATACAATAATATGTCATTATTAGGCACCCCTCCTCGCTACGAGGGGAGTGGAGAGGAAAAATACCTAAGTTTGTCCGATTTCCGAAGGAATACGAATTTTTGATCAGATATTGAAAATTCATTATGGCGGATTCAAGATGGACGATTTTCGGTCATGTTTTGCTAACCAATTTTAACTGACTTATCCACATAATTGTGTTCAAATTTGGTATGTGTTTATAGTTCCGCTGAAAATGCAATAATATAGTATTCTCAGGTACCCATCTCCTTCTAATGAGGAGAGTGGAGGGGGAAAAAGATTTAATTTGTTCGATTCAAATCAAAATTGGCATACAGGGGTTTTTAAAATTTACGTTTATAGTTCCGGCGACAATGCAATAATATGGTATTATTAGGTACACCCTTCTCTCTAACGAGGGGAGTGGAGGGAAAAAAAGATTTAGTTTGTTCGATAGAAATCAAAATTGGAATAGAGGGGTTTTTCGGGAAGGGGATATGAATTTTTGATAAGATTTGAAAATTTCAATATGGCGGATTCAAAATGGACGATCTAGAGTACAAATCTAAAAATTAAAAACTAAATTTTTATCAAAAAAAACTTTAAAAGAACAATTTTTTATTAAATGCACTTAAAAGTAGAAAATATTTTTTTATACTATAATAAAAGCGATGGGCTCAAATTAAAAATTTTAACTTCCCGATGACAAAGAGAGAACTACAAAAGAAGAACTAAATTCTTCTTCTATTCGAATGATAAACATAATGTTTTCAACTAAAGAAGCTGAGAACGGGTGAGATTACCTTGCTTGCCAAGCCTTTGAAAATGTCCTGAGGTTATAGAGTAATACAACTCTTTCTTATCGATGTGACCGATATACGATACCTAAAGTTAAAATTTTTAATTTGCGCCCATCGCTTTTATTATGGTATAAGAAAGATCAAAATTATTTTCTACTTTTCAGTGCATTTAATAAAAGCTTGTTCTTTAAAAGTTTTTCTTAATAAAAATTTACTTACTTCTGTATACACACAGGCCAGATGACGTGATATTACCCCACGATAGAGAAGGAATAGACCCCATTATAGTAACCACTACAGAAAACCGCTTTGTTTGGCCTCCACTGTTATTAAAAAATGTGCAAAAGCGGCAAGTAAATCTTTAGATACAAAACTGTAAACAAAAATAGTTCCCAAGGGAACCACTTGACTTTGTCACAACTGGTCTAGGAAAAAAAACACGCACATCCTACAACATTCTTCTCAAGTACCCATCTTTACGGTGTTTACGGCCAATTCTAATTACTTACTTTTACTCCATATTTGAATGTTTGTTTTTTCTTCTGTTTAAACTATATAGCCTAGGACAATTTACAGGATGTCCACTACTGGAAAAATACTATAACAAAAGTAATTTTTTTTATTTAAAAAACGCCTTCTCGTCGTCCTTCATACAGTCTGCAATCGGTTTCCTCGCTTGCAATGTCCGTGTAGATAAACCGGAAAAAATGGTTTTCTATATTTATGAATCGCCCTAAACTTTAAAAAAATACTTGATGCAAGAATATTATTGCCCTACAAACAGTACTAAATCCTTTGAACAACTAGTTACTTAATGTTAAAGTTCTCCAAATCAACTACATATTCGGTTTCAATTAGATTGTCTAAATTTATCAACTCCGAGGCTGTCCCTAACCCTCCTTTTTTACCTGTTTTATTATACAAAATAAAGTAAAAATATTGGTTATTATTATAACAATAGCGGATTGAAAGAACCGCTATATTTTGCCTAGTAATAATCATAACATTATTTTTTAACATTCAGTTTTCAAAAACTTGCAGCTTTGTACATCAACACTGAAGCGTCTTAGAAAAATGTAAAAATTAGGGCAATACTATACTTACGTGTTGTTTTGTTATTTTTGTAATATGTTTTTGTTTAAACATGTGCTATAGAATCGTTTTGATACCCGTCAAACTAGGTAAAATTTCTTTAAATATTAGCAGAGAATAGAATTAAAAATGTTTATAAGATCATCAACTCCGAGGCAGTCAACTCCGAAGCCCAGACACTTCGTTAGCTTGGAACAACTATCCAAAAACTTGACAAAAAACTGTAAATGATTATATTTAGTTAATAATATATATGACAAAACCTACTCAAAACAAGTTTAGTCAACACCGAGGCTGTTATTTGCTTATTTTTATAAAAACTTTAGTTCTTTATGATAAAATGGAAGCGTTTTATACAGTTTTATTGTATCCCAGTTTTGCTTCAATTTTTAACCAGATAAATTTGAATAAATAATAGTTTACGTCAATGCACTCAACTCCTAAATCACAACTTCTCAGTTTTTCAGAAAATACTTAAAAACGATCTCTGCTGATATTTTGTCTATCTTTATACTGCCGCTTATTGTGGACATTCACTCAAACCAATATTAATACAAAATTAGACTTGCAGTATTAAGAAAATTATCTCCAAGTCTTAAGTTAAGAAATACTTATCTTTCAGTCAACGAAATTTCTAGGTTCATCAATAACAAATCTGTACTCTTAAACTTAGCTTAATTATTGTCTAAATAGAATTTAGCATCCCTGCCAAAAAAGCGGCACTAAATATCATAAAAAAACAACGTTTTCCCACAGACTCTGTCGACAAATAAGTACTTAAACGAGAAAAGTTTTTGTTATTATATTATTGGTTAGGTCGTGGTTGTTTAATTAAGGTTTTATGTCATAGTTTTAGGTTATAATTTAGTTCGATGTTGGTTTGAGGGCTAATTTTACAACCAAAGGTAAAACTCCAGATTAAACCATAGTTTAAACCTCAGTTTGATCTTTGGATTAAACCATTCGTAAACAAGTTGCTCAATTTTATAAGTCGCAATTAAATCACGGCCAGAAAGAAGAGAAAAAAAAAGAGCTGTTGGATTAGCTATAGGATTAGCAGCACAAGAAGTTTTTTTTCTAGTTTAAAAAGCCTATATTTTCTTGGCATATAAGGTTGATTTTTTTAACCATGTCTTTAAAATGGCACCAACTATAAAAATGATTCATGTAGGTTTTGAGATATCAGCCTTGGTTACAGACAGACATACAGCCAGACGTCTCAAGAAAACATGTTTAAATTGTCAGAAACGCAAAGATATACAGTATATTCGTGTGAGCTTGGTGTGTAAATAAAACTTACTGGTCTGTGGGATTTTCCAACTCTTGTCGAATTTCCTCGTGCACAATTTCGCATGTGTTTTTGGATAATCTAAACCTCTTTTTAAAATGAAGGAAAAAAGGGTATTTCGTGCAAAATTTCTTTTATTTTCTTTCTATCAGACCGGTTTCGGCTCAATTACGAGCCATCATCAGTTCTAAAAAACGTTATTGTAAGGATACAAAAAGTTAAAATAATAAAAAATGTGCTACTTACAATTAAAGTTGTCAAGCCGAAGGTTTGCATTTGGTTAATTAAAACGGTACAGGTGGTGTAAAAAGACAACGGACTATTTTCTTTGTAGACAAACATTACATATTACGAGAAAAAACACCGGATCGGTTCATTCTTGATTAATTTTTCGATTTTTTTATTTTTTGAGATCGGCGTGGTTTTTGGAGGTTATCATGACAAGGCTTTCAGGAGGGGAGGCTTTAATTTATAGTTCCTTCGAGAGGGCGCTATGTACTTCCGTTTCTTGAGGGGCGTTCGATTTGGATTTGTGGTGTATGTAGGTGCGTTCGTTTTTGTCGGTTTGGATTTGTGGTGTATGTAGGTGCGTTCGTTTTTTCGGTTTCCAGGGAGGGATTGTAGGAGCGGGTTAGGTTTGAGGTGGTCTTATGGGTGAGGTGCTGGGTTGGGTTGAGAAGTTTAAAATCTATATCGTCGTACTTCTCCAAAGGATTTGTTCTAGGACGAATAATTTTTGGTCTTCTTGATGTTTCGACAATGTCAATCATTTCGTCATCATCTTTATCCAGTTGATCAAAAATAAATTCTAAGTCATCTCTCATAGCGATTTCACTAAATACTTACAGTTTTTTTTATCAACAGCAAATTTTAAATAAATTTTTCATAACTATTTTGAGGTTCGAATCTTTCGCTATTAAACTAAAGTTTAACCCACACCCAGACCGCCGCGCGCCGGTAACGGTTAAACTTAAGTTTTTCTTATTCTTAGGGGTATTGTATTCTGGCAGCTCCCTCGCTCAGCTCCTAGGATTCAAGAGCCTCAAGGCTGCTTGATTGTTGGCAAGTATCTTTATTGATCTCTTGCGCCAGATATAATCATCATAATCATATAATAAAATAAATAAACTTGGTTTTCTGTGTGAGCCGGATGTTGGACGCTCTGTATGCGAAGAATAAACTAGAGAATGGAAAAAAACTCAAGTTTTTCAAATAAGCCAGCCACAGAGCAATTAATTATTTGCACACGTAAGAATCTAAAACCTCGCGCCAATAGATTTCTTCTTCATTCTTCGATTGTTTTCTTCATTCTTCTGTTTATTTTTATGGCGATTTCCCATAGGCGAAAAAAACACAGATATTAAAGGTTGGGTAGAAAACATTTTGACTATAAGATAGCCACTGAAACTTTTACAAATATGTTGTTTGATACTTGGACGATATATTTATAAACTGGAAAAAGGACAAAAATACACTAGAACAATTCTTCAATCATCACATTAACTCTCGAAAAAGAAGAAAATTGTCTAGTCACCAAAAAGAATTTAACCATAATCACATTGGTATATCGCAAACCAATTCATACCGCACAATATCGAAACTTCAAATCAAACCACTCCACATAAAGATAGATCGAGCCATCTACATCAAAAATTCGATTCGATTTACGAAGGAACGGTTTCTGCAACTGCACGATCAACAAAACTCTTCAGGACCGGTATTCTCGTAATACGTAACGTTTTGAAGTCGCTAAGCGAAACGAATAGCGAACAGCGCGCTCAGTGGCACGCTGACCGAAGACTTTTCGTATTCGCTCTGCCGGACGCGCTGCCCTGCGAGCAGACAGAATCAAATTCGCTTAGCACATCTTGGCATCACCGAATTTTGCATTTTTATTTCTTGTTAGTCTTGTCGCTCCTTTTCATTTTCTATGTGTAAAAAAGAGGCCATTACGTGATCGATTTCGATCCGTAGTTCAGAAAGGGTAAATCAAATGGTGACTTGCACAAGTGCATGTTGATCCTTTAAAAAATTACTTCAATTTGGTTTAGCTCAGTTAAACCCGCCCTTTGACCCTGTGATACAAACTAGTAGCACGTTCCCGCACAGTGTGCGGGAAAATGTTTACCCCGAGACTTAACCGCACACCTACAAAAAAATTCCGCACTTAGTGCGGGAAAGTTTAAATTTATTCCGGCACTCAGTCAGGGAAAGTGGTGTTTCCGGCACGGTCGTATATTGATATTGATACTTTATTATGTAGCATTTATGGTTAAAATGGTTTCACAATAGTTACTTATATATCTAGTAAGTTATACCTTTTAATTATAGTGAACATGCGTATTCTACATTTTAAGAAACAGAAAATAAAACTCTAAGGTATTTGTTACCCAAAAAATAACTTAACCAATTCAACAACAAACACAGAATTCATACATCCACAAGAGAAACCTCGCGCGTGGAAAAATGTATGTTTTCATGGAACTGCTGAATTAAAAAAAGAAAATAGTAATTTTTAGTACATTTATGAATAAATAAAATGACAAAAGATAAAAAACATAAAAATGGTAATTCATGTGAAAAATGTGATATTTCAGAAAAGTAAAGAAAATACAGACGAAAACACAGAAATAAAGGTATATAGTTACCTATATGGTTTACTAATTATTTTTTATATATCAATTAAGCTATTTATTTCATGTTTGCTAATTTCATATTTCATGAATGCCTAACAAAACCAGATATTTTTTGGTACACATCCGATGAAAGATACAAAAAGCACCGCTGACCCTTGGTTTTACAGAATTTTGATTGCTTCTATTTCTAGTATTATACGGATGCTCAATTATTTCGATGTCGATTTTGATAAGAAAAGTTTTTGTTGCAATTTTCTGGAAAAAAAGTTGTCTTACATCGAGCATCAAATAGTAAGGTTGATGTGTACGTATTAGTCACCCGTCCCCAAGCTACTAATAAGAGATTTTTATTTTTCTAATTATTAATAAAAACGCAAAGTGAAAAAACTACTATATTTTCTGCAGCACTCCACAAAATATTGTAGGGTAGGAAAATCGTACGCGCGGAGGGCAAAACAGCTGGCAAATGGTAGGTGTTTCTCAAACGGTAGCCACGCGCTGAGCGCACTTCGTCGACGCCTTGCGTTCAATATACGTGAATACCATTTTTGTTACTTTGGTCACGTGGTATGCGAATATTACGTTATCATACGGTCAGCGAGTACGAAACGCCGAGCGTATTTAGTTACGAGAATACCGGTCCAGACCACACCAACACAAAGGACGACAAACGTAAATACTAAAATAAAGGCGATACTTATAATTCCATACATCACAAAAGATAAGAAGAACAGGCAACCGATACCAACTTCGGACTGTCTTCAAAACGACCACAACAATAAGAAGTCAATTATTAGTGGGGATACAGAACACAAACGTAAAACTCGACAAGGAGGCACAACTGGATAGCTCAACATTGCTGGGAAAATCAACATCATTAGTATGGAAAGAGGCAAAGATCATCGCCAAGGAGGAAAACCTATTCAAGCGAAAATTCCAAGAAACCGCATTCATCCTGAGGAACCAGAATGTATTTTAGGAGATAAAATATTTCAACCGTGAAAGGCCGGAGCCAACAAAATGTAAACTTTATGATTCACTGAACACAGGTTACTTTTTATGGTTCACTGAACACAGGTTGGTTTTTATGGTTCAATGAACACATGCTATACCTCATTCCAAATTCTCTGGACCAATTTCAATATGGCAGCTGACAATTAAACACAGAAGCTAAATGGAACTGTCATTGTCAGTGGCAAAAAACTGGCCGACAGCAATTTGGAATGAAGTGCGAACCGCATTCTACCCAAATACGAGATCATATCACTGCGTAAAACTCCTGCTAAGTAAACTAAAAAGATAAGACAAGAAGATGCAACGGTATACGATCAGGAATGTCTTTTCATGGATCGCACGAGGATACTTTAAATTTTTACCATCTAGAAAAACGCTTTTGTGGGATACTTTGAAAAATATCTCGGATACGTTTAATTGGGTTAACTAATGGGGACATCAAAAAGAAGTTTTAGCGGCACTGACATAGGGGTATAGTGACACCAACCTAAAAAAATATTCAAATTTTTAGGTATGTCGTGGAAATAGAGCTAGTAATTTTATTTGACCACACTGTAACTCTGGTAACAAAACGCAGGTGTATTCTTTATTCAGTTTTGAAATGTCAGTAGTAAATTTTTGACTTTGAAAGAAAAAATAAATATGACTTTACATCTTCTAATTATATATTTTATTTGAAAAATTTTTAAAAATTGTTTTTAGTCATGTGTACTTGGTACCATTTAATATATTGTTTAAAAACTTTCTGTTTATGGATCTAATAAAGCAATTTACCTCAGGCATTTCTTCCAAAAATCTTTCGTGGATTGTTTCTCGTTGTACATCTTGTAAACTATTTCTTTTAAAGTACTTAAAATGAGTGTGTTACTTTGGTTTTGATTGCTATAATCTTTTTTGAAAGGGTTGCTTTGAATTCGGAATCGGTCGGTCTGCTTTTTTATTGTTCTTAATATACTTTCTGTTGAAATTCCTAAAGTCTCTCCAGTGCGTTCATGCGTCTTTTTTTCTAGGCTTCTTGGAAGATCTTGGTTTTGGTCGAAGAAAGCACTGGCAGACATTTTTCGCTGATCAGAAATCCTCCTCACCATTTTGCTATAAAGGCTGGTTCATGGTTAAATTCCTTTTCCCTAACTTTTGCTGTGACTTTTTCCTTTAGCAATTATTAAATCTCATGTATTCAGATTAGGGTATTCATGCTTGTTCATTTTCTGTATCTTTTTCTTTAGCCTTAAGGAATGACCTTGAAAGTTGGCTAATATTTAACTTTTACGGAAAAAGAAGCGGCAAAATCGCGTTGCGCAAGTGCGGGCGACAAAATATTTGTTGATGTTTTTTTAACCTTAAAATTGATTGTTTTTATTTAGTTATTTGAAGCAGTACTTATCACAAATATGGATATTGATCATGATGAAAGAGTTTCCACATTTGTAGGACAAAAAGAATACCAAATTTTGTAAACAAAATTAGAGTCAACCTTAGTGACTAAAGTTAAGGAAAAGGAATTTTGGCATGAACCAGGTTTTCACTAAAGAAAAAAGGGCAGAGTTACAGCAAAAGTTACAGTAAACGAAAAGAAATTTAACCATGAACCAGCCTTTAACCTTTTGACCACTTGTCAAAATTTGTGACACTTTATAGTATAAAACATTATAAAACGTTATCTTGGCACGTTTCACGTGGTATTATATAACTTTGAGTTTTTCATGGTTTTCAATTGTTTGAACAATACTTTGTCGAAAACTAATGGTGGATTTCCAAAAAACCAAATAAAACAAGAAAAATAAAGAAGTTTTTTTGGGTTTATCCATTTTATTCACGTCGGTTAAACAGGGGGGTCCGGGGGGGACCATCATAAGAAGCTAAAATATTTCCAATGCTACATTTTGTAGCCTTTTTGTGGCTATTTTGTAGCTGTAGCCGTTTTTGAGACAACGCGAACCCTCTAGCTTAACCGTTAAGCTGAGGAGCTACCCCTCAATTAACTTCAATTCTGCTAAAGCTAGAAAGTTCGAATAAACACCACATTTTGTGGCTCGGCTTGTAAAGGGCAATAGCTACAAAATGTTTTAATACGTCAGATGAGAGCTAAAACTGTGCTCTATGCAACAACCATTAAAGTGTGAGGGCCCCCTAGTAAATAACAAAAATATATACATTTGGCCTATATATTTTTCCCATTAAAGTAAAATAAAAATATCTCGTAAACGGCAACAGCTACAAAATTAATTTAACCGTAACAAAATAGCTACAAAATGTGGCATTGAAAAGTTTGGGCCCCTCATGACGGTCCCCCCCAGGTTAACCGGCGGGTTTTATTCATTTTAGAGTTTTCAGTTCGAAAAAATATTTTTTTGACATTAAGTGGCTTTAAAGGACTCCTAAAAGTACCTTTATCATGGAACCCTCAGAAATGCGTTAAAAGCCAATAATTGAATCATCATCTCCACCACAATAGGCTGAAGACAAACCATCACTGAAAGAAACTGACACCTTTGAAATCTCCAAAATGACCCTTCAAAACGACACCGTCGATACAAAAAGATCTCGTAATTTGGCGTTACTCTTACTTCCTACCTTTAATGTTTATGTCGCCCCCCTGCGGGAGGGGTGATTTAAGCTTTCGGTTAGACACGCGGAATAAAGATAGGCCATGAGCGTATCGTGAAAAATCGTATCTAGTTGAAAGGTCCAGGCTAAAAAGGGGGAATGTCAATTTTTGCTCATTTTGAGCTGTTCAGTCCGGTCGACTTTAAAAAGACAAAACTATCACCTAAAAACATTAAACAGGCAAAAAAAGCGAAAATTCCTCAGATATACGCAATTGAAATTAAGGTCGTAGTTACAATCTGAAGAATTGTTTTTAGCAACACTGTACGGAAAATCAATTTAACTATGTCGACCTGATTTTTTTGCAATTGCATTGAATTTGTTTTCCATGGCAACGCGGAGACTTTATTTATGTTTATCCACAATGGGACATTTGAGATTTTTTAATACCGGGTCAAAAAATGGGGTTACGTTACTTATTTTGACTTTTCGCGTTCTGCGCCGCTAAAATCCAAGTAAAATACTAAAATAAAAGAAAACCACCTGCTAAAAAAACGCTACCCAACTACGTATTAAAGTAACTGGGTGTAATGTTTAAGGTTGCATTTAGAGGTGCATTTAAACACTCCCGCTAGCTGATATCCACAACAGGTTAACTTAAAAGCATGCAGATTTAAAAATCGACTACTGGCGCTAGACATAATCGTATTCTATTATAAACAGGAGCATCATCGACTAGCAATAGTCTTTCCAACCTCTAAATGGAGCTTTACTGACCTGTTTTGTTAGTACTCAAGTATCCGTGTGTTTTTAAAACTGAGGTTCTAAAATCTATCCTTTGCGCTCCAAGATTTCACTGGTACAATTGCACATAACTATGCCGCAATAATTTAAATTTAAAAAAGACGGTTGAATCAAAATAAAAACAAAATTATGTGGGGTTATGGGCGCCGAATGTTTCTATGCGAATTCCTAGTAATCCCAGCGAGCCAGTAAAGTTCGCTTGGTTCTTTGATAAACTCGGGGTAATGCACACGCAGCGCTAGGCCCTTTTCGGCGGGCGACCGCACACGCGGATTGGTTTCATATTTGTTTTAGAACCATGTTTTTGAAAACACATTTTTGAAAGATAAACATAACCTCGAATGGTTTTCTGCCAAAAAACGTAAAAATACTCTTCTGTCCCACTGCGGCCCGAGTTAAAGTTTGTTGACAAAACACCTGCAGTTACCATGGAATCGTATAAATTCTGGAGTCTCTCGACCAACACTTGAACTGCGTGTGTCTCCCAAATTCAATGAAGTGTGATTGATTGATTGGTTTTCTTTTCGGGAGTGTACAGTCTTTTAGAAAAAAGGAAACTTAGTTTTTATTTTCGCTAAAACAGGGAAATATAAAAAGGAAAAATGTAATCCAGAGAAAATTGTGAGTATTGCTCTATTTTTTTTTTGTAAATCGGGTTTGTTCTAAACCGCAATTATTTTGAGGCTTTTAGGATAGATGTCAGCACCAGAACTTTTATTTTGAAGAAAAAATAATTGAGGATTTTGAAAAATCCTTCAGATATTTTTGTTAAGAATTGAAAAATGATCACCCCTGCAAAATTTCAGCTAATTCTGATGTTTAGTTTTCCCTGTGCACTCAGGCAAAATATTAAAAAATTAAAGAACAACGCGTTGTCAGTTGTACTTTTTTAACTTAAAATCTGGGGAGAAACTATAGCCTTAAGCTGTACTGGCTAAAGGGGAGGAAAGTCCGCGCGCCACATGCTAAGAACTTGGCGATTTCGTGGCTGCAGTTGCTTTTTTCTGATTGTTCTAACCTGTCCTGATGTTTATTTAATTATTAAATTTGTTGGATTACAAGTAACAAGTTGTGTTTGAATAGCGCCAATAAACATCAAAATGAATTCAAGTAGTGTTAAGTACAGTGAAGACTTCGTTGTTATGCAAATTCGGGTGAAATCTTTTTTAATAAATGAATTTTTTAATTAATAAAAAATCTGAAATTTGATAAACTCTTATTTCATAGCCTTTGATTACAACCACACACAACAACAATGTGTAGTGCCCTGATTTCGTCGCCAAAAAACGTTTCAGGAACGTTTATAATTCGCTGTCCCCAGAACATACTTTTTAGGATACTTTAGATGTCGAGAATGGTCTTGACAGTAAAACTCGTTTTCCAATTTATGTATACATGAAGTTGTGATCAATGAACGTCCCCAAAAAGGTCCCAGGAACATAGATTTTATTTATAATATTTATATAGTATACCAATAAGTTGCAAAACTAACATTGATAATTGAAAAATTGACGTTTTTATCAAACTGCCGTGCATCCGATTCAAATAAATCAAATTCAATTCAAATAAATCAAACCAACAAATCGAATGCAAGCAGCAAAAAAAAACGCTTTTCGTCGATTTTTACTGCCAATGTCACTTTTTGCAACTAAGGGTGGGATCGTCGTCTAGATCCTCCCTAAAGACGTATCTCGCAATATTAGCAAACGTCCCCGGGATGTTCTAGAGCTCGAGGATATTAATAACACTATCTTCTTGCAATGTTCCGAGGACGTCCCGGCAACGTTTCTTTGATAATGAGGGTTCTAAAGCTGAACGAAACAATGATCCGTCTTGGAGCAGTACAAAGAATATGTCTGTGTCTGGATGTTACGTAAAGAGACGTTTTTTGACTGCTTTGGTACGTTTTAAAAACGTTCCCAGAAGATGTCCTGGGAGTCGAAAAAGTATACTTTTACCAAAAAAGAAACGTCCACGAGAGGTCCCGCGACGGCACCGTACGTTCTCAGAACGCCCACAAAGTCCCGATATGACGTTCCAGAGACGTTTTAAAAACATACTTGTGCTATTAGGGCTGGATGTGCGACGCCGCCATGTTATTTACTTTACTAAATTTAAAAATAATGATTTTTACATTATTTCCTTTGTTTTTCAAAGTTATTGTTTCACAATTTGCTAAACTTGGTAATTTAAAACACGTGCTACCCAGTAAACTAAAAATTCTGCAGACTACAAAACTTAACTTATGCAACTTTTTTAATATAAAATTCTTTAAACAACGTCTAAAATCGTAGTAATCTCCTGGACTACCATTTAGACACGGGGATGATACACAATACTGTCTGTCAACAGTTTTGTTAAAAGAATATTAGCTCTATATAATGCATGTATAAAGCGGGAACTCGACGGCACACCTGGTTGGGTGTCGAATTATTTTTCGCACTTTGATTTTGCCATAATAGACAGATAATTATTTATTAGCTTTTTGTCAGCGTGGACCCCATGGGTTTTTGACGTTAGTGTGGTCCTCATTGATTTTTCGTTAGCTAGATTAGGTATGACAGAATAACCATCGGGGGTTCACAGTTCACTTTTTGATTGATTTTAAGAAAAAAAATATACTCTTTTCGAAAGTTATATTTTTGTGTAGGTGCCGTCCCTAAATAGTTATTCTGATAAAAATTAAAATCTTCTATATACGTCCTATTGTTAAAACTTATAGAGCATTTCATTTTAGACAAAAAAAGTAAAACAAGCATTTTTGTAGTACTAACCGTTTTTTTATAAACGTCATTTAAATGTTTAAAAAATGGCAAAACTTCTCACGTTTTGAATTTGAATGCTGTTAATATACAGACCGCTTCAAGCTACTGCGAACATAGGGCGGAAGAAGTCTAATTTGCCAGTGTACGTACATGCAGAGACACCGCACGCCTATCAGTGAAGCAACCAACACTCAGGCTTCCGATCGTCATTCGCTGCCGTTCGCCGCCTTTCGCCTTGTATTTAGTACGCCTCTAACCACGGTGCTGTGTGGAGCGTAGTCAATGAAACCGGAATTTGGTCAATAAATACGCAAATTTTTATAACGTAATTTTCTTATTTTTTGTCACTGATAAATAAGAGCGTTTTATTGTCAACTGCTCAGATTTATCAGTGACGACGTGTTACAATGAAAATAATAAGGAGAAACAAAATAAAAGCAAGTTCTCAAAATAAAATAATACATTCTAAAAACCAAAAAGATTCTCCAAGTCAAAAAAAAATTAAAGCAAATGTTCGAAAAGTCCTCCTTGCTCGGCTAGACAATATAAGAGCCTACTATAAAAACCCCTTCTAACGTTTCCAAGCATGTTAGGGGTGATAATTTGAAAAGCTTCTTCAAAAACAGATAGAAGTCATTAGGAGCAAGAACGGGAGATCGAGCTGGCCATAAAATAGTTCCCCGTGTACTTATAACCCGATTAGGAAATACATTATCAAGATATTCCCTAACAAGGCCAACGTTGTGAGCGGAACAACCATCTTGTTGAAACCATGTTTCACCAAATCTTACACCTAACAACTGCCTAGCAGTTGGAATAATGTGCTGCTGCAGTAGATCCAAGTATCTAGGACCATTCAAATTGCAATTGCCGTTAATAAAAAATGGCTTAATTACGTGTTCCCCTACAATACCCCCCCCCCAAACATTTAGTTTTTGGGGATACTGTGTTCTTACGTCAAAATACAAATGCAAATTTTCCCTCGACCAATACCGAACGTGTGTTGGGTTATTACGATTTGACCATTTGACCATCTGCACTTTTTCGGCAACTTCGTAGACATCCATTTTTAGTTTTAAAAATGTATTATTTCAATTAAGAACTTACCCATTTGTTTCTCGAGTAAGGCAGAAATAAAACAAAATAATAAAAAGAAAATGAATTTCCAAAAGATAACACTGCAGCGTGCTTCGAATCCACCTCGGTCGTACGGCACGGAGAGTAAATTGGACTTGATTCCCCCTATGTTCGTAGTAGCTTGAAGCGGTCTGTATAAGCAATGTAAAACCTGAAAGAGAACATATTTTCGGTAAAAAAACGTTACAATGTTTTTTACATCACTTATAGTTTCTATATAAAAATAAAATTAGTTGAAGAAAATGCTAAAATCATGTCGATTGTATTGAACGTCTTTGCACCAAGATTTTTCTATAAACCTAAACTTCTAAAAAAAAACACAAATATGTGCTAAGTAGGTAGTCTCATTACCTATCAAACGACAGTAAAAAAGTTTTGACTTTCTTATGTTTATTAAGTAAAAATAAGAAATAACCAAATTTCTGCAACATAAAAAAATAATATAATTTTTTGAATGACTATAATACTGACTACATGATGCTTTGTGCTCTGATATTTTTTTTTATGTTCTATCAGACACTTCGAACTCACCGGAATTAAGGATGCAAGATAGAAGTAGGAATAAGGGAAGTACCTCATATAGTCAATATTTGTTCTTATTTTATTGTATATAAAAAGATGTCTTTCAGAGAGCTCCCCTTTTCGGAAATTATATTTTTTACGTTTATAAAAAACGGTTAGTACCTACTACAAAAATGCTTATGTGACTTTTTTTGTCTAGAATGGAATGCTCATAAACCCAAATTTTTTATTTTTAAAAAATATTTTTTTTTACATTTCGGGAAAAAATGACATATTTTTGACAGGTTCTAACGGTAGGACGTGTATGGAAGATTTTAATTTTTATCAGAATAATTATTTAGGGACGTCATCTACACAAAAATATACCTTTCGAAAAGAGTATATTTTTTTTGTAAGTTAACTTAATCAAGAGGTAGTCGTAAATTTGCAGGGAAACTAGAACATATAGGGAATGGATATACCAAAGAAAAAGTAGAAAATTTTGTGTAAATTTATATTCCCTGGGTAAATTTTATTTCTGATCTGACTGACAAAGCGTTTTTGTTTCTCACTTCACTACGACCAGGCCTCCAATATCTATTTCAGCAGGTTATAAAGAAGAAACCTGTAAAAGTATAAGGTCACTGTAACATGACTCTTAAAAAAGAGGTAACGTTCGCAGCAGCACCGCCCCCAATTGGAGCTTCTTACTACGTGGCCCTAATTTTAAGGTTTTAAGGCATCAGCAAGTAATCGGTCCGGAGGAGGTTTGTTGCGCAGAACTAAAAAGCCAAAATATTTAAAAAACAACAAAGTGAATCTCGTGTCCGCAAATATAAATTAACCCTTTCGAGACTAACGGGACAATACGTCCCAAGGCATATTTTATTTAGACTATTGGGAATAGTGATCCCAAATAAACGTATATAAACGCCAGTTCAGTCTTTTCAACGTTCAAAGTAATCTAGCGTATGTTTGTTTACGAATAAAACGAGATAACCTCAAATTTTTCGTACACGTGGTTGCATCTAGTGCGTTTTTTAGTGAATTTGGTATTTTTTTTTTTGATTAATTATTTGCTGTGTACCGTGTGTAATCATGTAAGTACCCCTACTTTAGCACGCCTAGTGTTTGCACCATATAACGTTTTGGCTGAGTCAATATGGTAGATTTTATTTTCGAGGGACATTATTTCCCAGCAGGCTACTGTGATGGGATGATTTATCCCAGTAGGCGTAAAAATTGTTTTTCTTCTTTTCAGAATGAGCAAAAGAAAATTATCTCTAAAGGAGCTTGAAGAAATCGCTGAAAATTTGGACTTGTCAGAGACTGATACTGATCCTTATCGTAACAGTGAGGATGAAGATTCAGACTGGTATCCTTCGGGTTCCGAATCTGAACATGCATCTGAAGGCGATATGCAGACTTCAAGTTCCGATGATGACGTTATCGAGCCTGAAGGTAACGAAGTTTTTCTCGATAGTTATTCAGATACAGTTAATTCCAACGTTCCAAATGCATCGGCAATTCTTCAACCAGTGCCTACAACATCTTCTGGATCAGACAACATAATCTGGAATTCAGTGCCGCAGAACTATACCCCAAGGATTCAACTCCCCACTGCTAGGAATACAGAAATTCTTTTGAACTCTTTAAATAGTCAGTCTACAGAAATTGATATTTTTCTGAAGTTATTTCCAAGAAGCTTGTACATATTTATATCGCAATGTACTAATGAGAGATTAACCATTTTGGAAAAGAAAACTAAGAAAAAAGTTAAACAAACAGACTCTTCAGAAATTATGATGGTAACTGGTGTTATGATGGTAATGGCTTATAACACGCTTCCAAGTTTGAGTTGCTATTGATCAAAGCATACCTCCATGGGTAATACTGCAATAAAAAAATGCAATATCACGTGACCGTTATAAACTACTTATATCCAAATTATACTTCAATAGCCCTGAGAAACCAGCAGATTGTTCCAAGATTTATTATATCGAGGAGCTTCTGGAGTGTTTCAAACATACATATCAAAATGCACGAACGGATTCGGTTTATCAGTCTATAGATGAAAGTATGGCGAAATTCAAGGGCAAATCGAGTCTAAAACATTATCTGCCCTTGAAGCTCATCAAACGTGGAATAAAGTTAGAAGCGACTCGCTTAGCGGTTATGTTTATGCCCTCGATGTGTATAGTGGAAAGCAGGATGGGCAAGCAGATGGAATAGTAGGGGAAAGGGTTGTTAGAAAACTTACCAGCTCAATTACGAAAACTGATATCGTAATATGTTTCCACCGATTTTTTACATCTTTGACATTGATGAAAACCTTGCCATATGCTGCAGTAGAAACTGGCTCGATACCAAAGAAGTTTTGGCAATTAGCAACTGTCATGGGGATCAGCGTACATTTGTTGACCGAAAGCAAAAGAATGGCGAAAAACTTGCTGTTGAATGCCCCGAGATCATCGCCTTCTACAACAAATATATGGGATTTGACTGCAAGTCTACCAAGTGGTGGAAAAAAGTTTTTTACAAATTATTAATGATAACTGCTGTAAACTCTTTTATTATTTACAATGAAGTGAGACGTAAAAAGATTCCATTTTTTGAATTCTTGGTAGTCTTGGCAGAAGGTCTTATTGAACAAGGGAAAAGCAAAGTCGGGGTGAAGAGACGTTCAACTTCCGGAAGACCATCAAAGCGGCTTACGATCATCAAAACTGTTTGCAGAGCATGTAGTGTGCCGTTATGCAATGACTGTTTTCATATGTAAAATCATGTAATATTTTGACTAAAATTATTTGTTCAACTTATTTTTGTGTGTTTTTTCAAAACTGGTGGGAAATATTGTCCCAACGTAATGGACTAATGGGACCATATGTCCCACTAAAACGAAAACTAAAATACGTTAAAAAAAAATTGACAAAATTACAAACATCACTAAAAGCTTCCCAATTTCAAAATATGGAACCGCAAATCAAATAATAATCTTAACGAAAAAAATAAAAATACGTCTTGAAAGGGTTAAAGTAACACTCGTGGGATATCGGACAAAGCGTTTTTGTTTCTCACTTCAGTACGACCAGGCCTCCAATGTCTAATGGAGAATTTAGACATCTACAGACCTGTTTCATCCTTATTTGGAATCACCAGGGAGTCATAGGACTGTACCTGGTAGTTGAAGCTACATAGGCACCTTTCACACCTCTCGAACTTAAAACAAAAAGTTTTTAATCCGCGGAGACGTAGTACCTGTGTGCGCCACCTGTCGAATAAACCTGCTGCTGCTGCGAACGTTACCTCTTTTTTTCATGTTATAGTGACATTATACTTTTACAGGTTTGTTCTTTATAACCTGCTGAAAAGTACAGGATTCTGTATTTACGGTCTTCTGCACTTTTCAATTTTGATG
Source organism: Oxystoma pomonae (assembly GCA_963921995.1). Lineage (NCBI taxonomy): Eukaryota > Metazoa > Arthropoda > Insecta > Coleoptera > Brentidae > Oxystoma > Oxystoma pomonae. The sequence goes on along the minus strand of OY998166.1, from coordinate 117,125,350 downwards.
TTTTCGTTTCTCGGTTTATTCGAAAGATGGCGCACACAGGTACTACGTGTCCGCGGACTACAAAACTTTGTTTTAAATTCGAGAGGTGTGCATGGTGCCTGTGTAGCTTCAACTGCCAGGCACAATCCTATGACTCCCTGGTAGTCTTATTGAACAAGGGAAAAGCAAAGCCGGGGTGAAGAGACGTTCAACTTCCGGAAGACCATCAAAGCGGCTTACGATCATCAAAACTGTTTGCAGAGCATGTAGTGTGCCGTTATGCAATGACTGTTTTCATATGTAAAATCATGTAATATTTTGACTAAAATTATTTGTTCAACTTATTTTTGTGTGTTTTTTCAAAACTGGTGGGAAATATTGTCCCAACGTAATGGACTAATGGGACCATATGTCCCACTAAAACGAAAACTAAAATACGTTAAAAAAAATTTGACAAAATTACAAACATCACTAAAAGCTTCCCAATTTCAAAATATGGAACCGCAAATCAAATAATAATCTTAACGAAAAAAATAAAAATACGTCTTGAAAGGGTTAAAGTAACACTCGTGGGATATCGGACAAAGCGTTTTTGTTTCTCACTTCAGTACGACCAGGCCTCCAATGTCTAATGGAGAATTTAGACATCTACAGACCTGTTTCATCCTTATTTGGAATCACCAGGGAGTCATAGGACTGTACCTGGTAGTTGAAGCTACATAGGCACCTTTCACACCTCTCGAACTTAAAACAAAAAGTTTGTAATCCGCGGAGACGTAGTACCTGTGTGCGCCACCTGTCGAATAAACCTGCTGCTGCTGCGAACGTTACCTCTTTTTTTCATGTTATAGTGACCTTATACTTTTACAGGTTTGTTCTTTATAACCTGCTGAAAAGTACAGGATTCTGTATTTACGGTCTTCTGCACTTTTCAATTTTGATGTTTTCGTTTCTCGGTTTATTCGACAGATGGCGCACACAGGTACTACGTGTCCGCGGACTACAAAACTTTGTTTTAAATTCGAGAGGTGTGCATGGTGCCTGTGTAGCTTCAACTGCCAGGCACAATCCTATGACTCCTATCCTATGGTAGAGATGGGTAAGTCGATCATTTTGTACTGAAAGAATCGATCAGTGATTCGTTTCTAAACTGATCGAATCTTTTGTATCGATCATTGAATCAATCATTTGAAATTAAAGAAAATGGTGACTTGTTGAAAAAAAAAGGTCGATGCAAGATGCAGCTAAAAATACAACAACATACTCTGCTGCCCAAACTATCTATATTTTCATACAGATTACCCCGCGCGCAGGAATTCGAATCAAAGGAACGAATGAACGAAACGATCGACCTATTTCCGACTGATTTAGTGTATCGCCACAGTGGGTCAGTCAGTCGTTGATCCGTTCCGATTTGATTCACTCGTTTGATAAAGGGTACTTTTGTATTTTGCATTGTATTTAGAGTTATTAAATCAAGTTGCAGTAAAAAGTTCACAATTTAAGCTTAACTTGAATGTTGCTAAAGACCAAAATGGATGGTTAAAATTAAAGAAAAAGATATAAGAGCTCAATGAGAGTATAGTCACGATCTTAATACCACTCTCCAAATTCGTGTGTTTCGTTGTTATATTTATCGAGATGTGGTACAATCGTAGAATGCTCCGGATATCTTTATTTACTTACTTTGAGAAATGACAATTATATGAGCTCCTTAAAATTAATAATAGAAGGAATGAACGAGAGCGCGGCACTTAAAAAGTAACGTTTCCGAATATTTGTTTCATGGAATCCTCAAATTGAAAAATAGTGAAAATTTAAATCGCGACACATCAGACTATCAGGTGGTACTTTGTGGTACGTATAATCAAAGCCAAGATTTCTATTATTACTAGGATGGTAAGCGACTATAGTAGTACGCCTGATGTAATGAGAGCCATTTCAAGTCGACGGCGCACAGTAGGACTAAATACACCGAAACATGCATCAAAATTCCGAAGAATCTGTCAGAGGTTTTTCCATCAAAAATATGTTTTTTTCTTTATTTTGATTATATTTTTAGAACCCTATAAAATGCTGAAAAAATATCTTACATCAATTATTTTTATACCCCCATCAGAAACACCATTTTAGTGAAAATAACTATATATATATATATATATATATATACTATAATAACTCATCCATGTCTGTTTTGGTTCCCAGTGCAAAAAATGGTTGTTTTATCAGGGGTGAGCAAAAATTTTCCCATCCATTTTTACCCAAGTTTCAATAAAAATGCTGCAAAATGGTTATATTAAGAAAATGTGACGTCACCGACTGAAAAGGAAACGCCATTAAATAAAACCATTAGCTATTGTATTATCCATTAGACGCTCTTTGTTTATTAATCGTATAAAAATGGTGAGCTGTGAGCAGTGGCGTAGTAAGAAAAATTTTCGGGAGGAGGGGGGTTTGTCCAACAATCTCCCTTCCCGTTACTACGCCACTGGCTGTCAGTGGTTGTTGTGTTTGAGTTTTTTGTAAGTATTTTCCAGTTTTTTTAAGATTTTTTGTTAATGGTTTAAAAAAGATTGTGTTTACAACTCGTGCCTAAACTGTGCTTTTTTCATTCGTGTTTTTAAATCCTTCGATAGGTCTGTTGTTATTTAAACCAACGCCGGTCAAAAAAAAATTATAAGGTAAAAGTAAATATACATGACAGTCAAGCGGCCCTTAAGGCTCTTGAATCCTATAGATATAGATAGATATAGAGGGACATTCTGGGCATCGGGGAAATGAGACTGCCGACCAGCCTCTGCCGTCTTTATTGGCTTGGAATAGCATACAACACAATCAACACTGCTCTCTCAGGCTGGATGGAAAACAAGTTCCACCAATACTGGAGAGAATTGCCGGGACTGGCACATTCCAAAGAGTTTATTACAGAACCCTGCAGGAAGAGGGCCGCGCGGGAAACTCATTGAGCTCACCAGGCAGGACATCCGGACAATGGTTGATCTATACACCGGACACTGCAGGCTGAAAGTACCATTACACAGAATGGGTCTAAATGAGGACACCGAATACAGACTCTGTGTGGAGTATGATGAGAGAGCCAGACATGTGCTATGTGAATTTCCGGCCGTTGCACGTCAGCGTCAACGTATCTTTGGTAAACCACAGATCAACGGACTGGATCTAAATGATGCTTCACCAAAGTTCATTAAGAGGCTGAATATTCTGTAGCAACAAAAAATGTTAAAAGTGAGCCACAATAGACCCAATTGTGGTCGCAGTGGACAGTGCCATACTGGCACACTCACAAACGAATCGATCAAATAAACAAATGAATTATTTAAAAAAACTAAACTAAAAATCAACAGTTATGTTATGAATACCAAAACTTTTAATTCTGTATAAATAAAAGAAAACTTATTAGTGTACATCTTCCAAGATTTAATGTAACACTCCACTGTGCGACCGGTACTGCCGGCGAGCTCTCTCTAGTCGCTAATGGGTTGTTCCCCGGTTGTGCCGTTTTTTGCCGGTCCGCTATGAAGAATCTAAATTGCACTACAACCCATAGAACAAGTGCAATTGCGCATATACATGACATTTGCTAAGAACAATCAGTGAATGTTTATTAGTAGAGAAAACTCGAAGAGGATAACACTAGTCAACGAAATAAAAAATAAAAATAGCTCAGGCTTATAGATTTTGACCTGCTCGACGCAAATCCATCCCTTAAAATATTTTTTTTATACCTTCATCATAAACATGATTTTAGTCACTGTCTGCAGATAACTAAAGCATGGCTTTTTTGGTTACGAATGCAAAAAAACTTTTTTTTTTGATAACGGGTACAAAAAAAGATTTCTGTCCGGTTTTTACCCAAAATTAAAGAGAAATGGCGGAAAATAGTAACTTAAAATCTTAATTATTCTTGCCTAAAAATTAAGCAATGTCCGCCAGTTTCCACTAAGTGTTTACGAAAAAACCTTTTAAAAATATCGTCAAAATATCAAACTGTCAAACTGTGGAAACCATTGTTATTTCATTTACCAGCCGCCTTGATTTATAGTGTACAGATAGTGTGTTGCGAGAAGTGCTCTTCGTTCGAGATTTTTAAAAGTATTTTCCCGTTTTTCTTGGATTTTTTGATAAAGGTATTTTTTTGGTGATTGATGGATTTCACACGATTTGCATCCTTAGAAAACGTTAAATTTCACCCGTGTACAAAAAGTTTTCCGTACATGTGTTGCAAAGTACTTTTCCACACAAAAATTAAAGACCAATTTTTACAAAAATTAGTACAATCCGAAGGAACAATTTTTAAATAACGTTGTCCGAGGCGAATTAACGTTACGTGAAAGCGGCGTAAAAACGTTCTAGAGTCGCGTGCAACGTTTACACGCCGTCGCTGAAGCGACTACGACTGAAGTGCCCTCTGAATAATATTTTTATTAATATAATTGATTTGAAATCAAGACTTCCACGTCTCACAAATGGACTAATAGTAATTTCCCAAACACTCATTTATTATTTTAAAATACGTAGCTAGGTAACAAACAGTTAATTTCTAACATTAAAGTGGCTTTTTAAAGTTTCACTAAATTTACCTTAGTTTTCCATCAAAAATAGATATTTTAGCTTTAAAAAATAAGGTATGTTTTTATTTAAATACTGAAAATTTTAAAAATGCTTTAAACCTTTTCTAGTCAGTTTAAAAGAATGCTTAAAAATAACTGAAACTATCTAAAAAGTCATCAAAATCCAGCAAAAAAACAAGACTTTTTTTAACGATTTACACAAATAGCGTAGCGGCGCAAATCAGCAAAAGAAATTCTTGGTTTACTGAAAACCTAACCGTTCTGAGACTAAGGAGGTGCCCTCTATACTGCCGTCCTAAGTAAGGCTCACGTATCTACGTTTTCGCTTATTTCGAGAAAAGCGAGTTTAAAGTTCAAGTGCTTGCTGAAAATTTGTTACGTTTTCATGGGAATTGAGTTCGTTCTGAAAACGATTTCAATCCGATACCGTCCATGAAAACGCCTGTTTTTCCAGTATTCAAATCGATTTCAATCTAGATCCGACCCTGAAAATTTTTAGGGTTGGATCAAGATCGTATTGAGATCGAAATACCGATTTTCCATGAAAACGGGGATTGAGTTTACACATGTGTATTGCGTCGGATTACCAAACAGCCGCCAAATTATATTTTATTGCTCTCACTCTTTTTGAGAGAGAGAGAGAGAGGGAGAGAGAGAGAGTGAAATAGATGTAAAACTGTGGAACCGGCATTCTAAAATTTGGGGGAGTGTATAGAAAAAAGAAGATTAATAACATAACCTTACTTAAATAACTAAAGATATGTTTTTTTAAACACTTAATTATGGAAAATAAAAGAAATATTTGGCTCGAAAGTGTATGTGCTATGCACATATGCCAGTCCAGCATTTCTTTATTCACTTCCACTTGCAAAAAGAGTAGTAATTAAAATTAAAAAAAAATGTGTGGCAAGGGCCAACATCATCTTTTGAATAAAATAATTTTTTTTAAAAAAAGTACCAAAACTCAAAAATGAATATTTGACAACTATGACATATGTCAGCTGCCAAATATCAAAATTTGAAAACCGTTTTCAAATCGATTCAAAATCGATTTAAAAACCTGTCATGAAAACTCATGAAAAAAAAGTTTTCAAAACATATTGAAAACGAATTCAATATCCATGAAAACATAGCAATTATATAGCAATAATTTTTTTTGTTCAGTACTGTTTATGGGCTTAAAATAGCAATATCCGAGTGATGAAACAAAAAAAAATATTCATTTAATATTTTTCTATGTAAAACTGTAGGTACGGAGAATCGGAGGTAACTTTTTAGCCAGTAATACTTAGCATTACTTTTAAAAATAAATAATATTTATTTATTTTCAAACATGGGCGTACGCATGGGGGGACTGGGAGCTCAACCTCCCTCCCAGAGCCCCATTGACCCCTAAAGATTCAATTTTTTTTAAATCAAGTAAACTGAAACGTTCAGCCCTTAAGGCGCATTTACACAGACAAACTTTCCTTTGATGTTGAAATGCCGACAAACATTTACACGAGCCTCTTGAGCAAAATGTTCAAAGAAATGTTCGAGCAAAATCTCGTACAAAAAAACACACGTAAATTTTGGAGAGAATGTTGAGCAAAATTTGTTTGAAGAATTGGGGGTATAAAAATTTCTTTACAAATTCAAAATATATATTGTTATCGGAATTCATTGAACTTAACTAAAAATAGAAAAATAAAGTTTTGACATAAGGTATTTTTAATCAAGTGCTTTCCGACGGAAACACGATTTGATGCCGAAATTCACATTTTACCTCATAAGCAACTTCGATTGATCTGATTTTTATTGGGGATATGCCAGTATACTTGTAACTTTTTTGGGGTTGTAAAAAAAACGAGAATAAAAAACTAATAATTGGCACTTATTTATTGCTGTTGCCTGTAAAATGTTATGATAAAAATTTACGTTTAAAAGAACATCAAATCGTTTTTCTGTCGGAAAGCACTTAATTAAAAATACCTTGTTTTAAAACTTAGTCTTTCTATTTTCAGTTAAGTTCAATGAATTCCCATAAAACTATAAAATTTAAATTTGTAAGAAATTTCTATACCAACATTTCTTCAAACAAATTTTGCTTAACATTCTCTCCAAAATTTCCGTGAGTCTTTTTGTACGAGATTTTGCTCGAACTTTTTTTTGAACATTTTGCTCAAGAGGCTCGTGTAAATGTTTGTCGGCATTTCAACATCAAAGGAAAGTTTGTCTGTGTAAATGCGCCTTTAGAATTCTGGAAAGTGGCGATTTTTACTCATCGCCTCATTTAAAATAAAAACACAGCAACCTTCATATTTATCCTAACGTTGTAAGAAAAACCTCAGTCATTTTTTTATTAACATTTTGTAAATTTAATATTTTAAAGATATTCTGCAGAACTAGTTTATGGCGGAGCTAAATTGTTACTACGCGTACCAATAAACGTCGAAAATTCTCGCCATGTAAAAGGGAAAACAGAATTTGTGTGACTTTTCTGAACAGTGACAGCGAAATATTCCACGGCTATCTATGGTTTTGTAAGTTAAAAGTTTTAAAGGTTTGTTTACACATAAAAATATTTAAGGAATATTAGCAAATAGTACTGACAAAAAGCATTAAGTGTACTTGTGTTTAAAAATCGTCAGATTTTTTGTCAGAGCGAGATTTTCTGACGGTTTTCAAGAATCGCGACCTACATGTCAAATTTCGTTTATTTAAAAACTTCTTTAAAGCTAAGAACAGACAGTGGCGGTCCCAGGGGGGCGGGGGGGGGCAAATAGAGATATTCCTGCCTTCAATCACATAAACCAAAAATTTCTCAGAATAAGTGAAGCCAAGATTAAAGAGGGAATTTTTGTGGGACCCCATATGAAAGCTTCTCGTGGATTCGGGATTTGAAGCTAGGCTTGAGGAAAAAGAAAAAGAGGCATGGGAGCCTTTAGAATAGTGGTGAACAAATTCTTAGGAAATTAAAGATTTCTTAGGAAATAAAAGACAAATAAAAGAATTTAGCCAGAGATTGTAAACAAACTTCTACAATAATAAGAAAATATGGGAAAAAAATATCTTACATAGTATTAATAACAGGCGTTTATTAATTTTTTATAGATAATTGTAAATCAATATCACGTAACTGTTACAAAAATCGGAGAAAAGTTATAAAAATTGTCATATAAAAGAATGAAATTAATAAACGGAAGTTACGAAATCAATGAAAAATGTTTCTTGACATTTTATAGAGAGTTGTTATTAATAGTGTGTACAGGTTAAGGAAGTAATAAAAGAGCATATGAAATAAATAAAACAAGTTAACGATTTTAATCAATGCCTTAAATAAATTTAATAAATAGCGATCATTGACTGTCGTTTAAAAGTTGTTATGGAATGTATTTACAAGTTTTTGAAAATTATAAACCGGGCATACAAAATACATAAACATAGTTATGAAATTTATTTATGTAACAGTCTTTTACTAAATTCATTCTTAGGTGTAACTAAAAGTTATGAAAACATGTCTCTTAATCCCTGATTTCATAACACCCTTCACAAAAATCATTCTTAAAGACTCTTTATATTGTAACAACTTTTTTTTGAAACTATGTCTTGCAGCAATAAAATCAATAACAAAATACATTGGCTCAATGTATTTTTTTTATAGAAAACGGTGCTTTTTTTGGTTCAGTGTATATATGTCCTTAAAAATACACTTTCCGCACTCTCACTTAGACTACTTCTCCGAAAACTGTGGAGATACGAGTGACGAACGTGGAGAACGATTTCATCAAGAAATTGCAAATATGGAAAAAATATACTGTTGGACGCTTTGTCTAGAGGAACCAGAGGCTGTGTATAAGAGAAACTTAAAAAGATATAAGAAAATTAATTAGTTTAATTTGTCATTATTTTGACTAGATTAGTTTATGAGAACCCTATTTTTTAGCCATACTAAAATTCGCGTGTCTATGCAATAAATGGTACTAAAATATTGTGGTCCTATTTTTTATTTAGGGCCTAGGAAAATTTTTCAAAAAACATTTTGGTTCTTTTTCAATCATAAACTATCTAAAAACCCACGACCTTTAAAAAAAATTAAAATTTGTTGCCTAGTGTTATTTTTAACTTTTGTTGTGCCAGGAAAATAACACAAAAAAGGAACTACCCAAGAAATTAAAATTAAATTAAGAAAAGAAAATAAATTTATATGTAACTTACCAGTTCTGAAACGGTTCTCAGACTGACATGCGCAGTTGGGCGTGCATTTACTGAAATCCTGAACAGTTATCTGATGCAGTGCTGGAAAAGCCCTCTTAATTCCTTAAAAATCGAACCCATGCATATTATTTTTTCTCTACCTCCTTTAGAACCGAAAACCCTCAATATTCTCAAATTTGGACCACCCTGTACAGACATAGCCTATCTGGAGATTTATTATATATGTAAACTAGCATTTCACCCGCTGCGTTGCTAGCCGCGGAACTAATAAAAAAATTGAAACAACCTATATTTTAGCAGGTCAATATTTTTATCAAATAAAGGAGTAGGGAAAGGGGTTATGAAAAATAGCATGAATTATTGAATTTTTTTTTTCATTCTGGGCTCCATTTTCTTCGATTTGATACCCCACAACCCATATTTTAGTAGGTCAATATTTTTATCGAAAATAGAGGCGGGGTGATGAAAAAAATTGCAAAAATTAATAGAAAAAAAAAACAATTTTTTAGATTCTGGGCTTCATTTCCTTAAGTTTAGTACCCCACAACCCATATTTTAACAGATCAAAATTTTTATCAAATATGGGGGATAATCTCCGCCTCTCTATTAATAGAGGGTTGGTAGAACAACGCTGCAACACGTGTCCATCTATTTGATTAGTAGAACCTATAATAGCAATTTGTAAACTTCTATGACTTTTTTATTCCGAGATGCAGACGATCCCTTTACCCCCTTCGAAATCGAATTACCCCTATTTCTTCAACCCCAGAAATTTCGAAAAACGCCAAAACACGTATAAATTGACTTATTTCATTAGTAGAATCTTCACACCGATTTTCAGACCTCTGCCGCTTTTCGTTTCCAAGATATAGAAAAACCCTTAAAATTTCAACCCCTATTTTTATCCCCTTATATAGGGGTAATATTTTTAAAAATCCTTTCTTAGCGAGTGTCTACGTCCCAAACCCAATATGTCCTTAAATTTTCATAACTGTAGGTCAAGTGGTTTGGTCTGTGCGTTTATATTTGATGTGGGCTATTGTTCTTTTATTGGTACTCAATATCACAAACCTTATAACCAAAAAAATAGACTGATGATGTTGCTTTAAGAAATGACTGCTTCATGTATTTGACAGTTTGGTGCCAGAAGCAGTTGGCAATGCACCAAAATCCCTATAACTACCAACTGAGAAGCACAAATAACACTAGACGCGGCTAATTGTAAAAAAGGCTCTGGCATAATAAATTTGCAATTTTTTTAACGATAATCTTAAATAATAGCCCCCCCCCCCTTCCCTTAAAATATGAATTTTTTAAATGGATAAAGTACATTTTATCTTTAGGAAAAAAAGTTCCCCTTCTTTAAGTATCTACACCAGTTTATGAATGACCCCTTAAAAAAAATCACCCTGTCTGTTCGGTACTTTTTATTTATGCAGGCAAATAAAAATAATAATTCAAATAAAAGTTGAGCTTATGGGAAATAGTGTAGGCGTTTATACAGCAGAAATAAAAATAGGAAGATGGGCAACTTTTATTATCTGAAAAAAATTTGCGCATAACCTCTCATTTTTTGGTTTGGTTTAAGCAGATACCTATTATTTAAGAAAACAGTATGATTGAGTTTAGTTTAATTATTTCAATTATTGAAGCTGTGTGCTGATTGGTTCAGTTATTTTTATTTTCTAGAAGGTGTATGTGTATGGGTCAAGGGATTTGGTTAATAAAACGTCCTTTTTTTGGAATGCCAACGTTTCGCAAAATTTATTTTGATATATTGAAATGCCGACGTTTTGCAAAATTTATTTTTATATAAATTTTGTGAAACATTGGCACTTCAAAAAAAGGACATTTCATTAACAAGATCCCTCAACCCATAAACATACAGAAACAAGAAAATTAAAAATAGGATCATTAAAAAATTTTGCCAAGTTATTTTTATTCAGCTGTGTAAACCAAAATTATTTATTTTTATTTTAATTTTTGTTACTTTAATTTTTATTTGCTTGTATAAACCCAGCTTTAAATTTTATTTGTAGAAAATAATTATTTACAAAATACCATCAAAAAAGTTACAATACAAAAAATACTTAAAAGTAACTTATTTACAAACAGAAACTACTTATTTTTAATTAAAGATAATATATAAAACATGTTGTTTAAACAATACAAGTTTTGTTAAAACTTTTCGGACCTTTTCTCCAGATATACTTTCACTAATTTTATTTGCAGAGCTATGACTCCTCAAAGTGCTTTATGTTTTAATGATTGCTTCAACTAAAAGCTGGTCAAAACAGAGTCTTTGGTATTTAATAACAGTCTTAGAGTCTCTTCAAATGCTCAGTAACCACTTTCTACTAATAGCAGCATCTAGTGGAAACCTATTGAAAGAAATAGAAAAACAATAATTAGACTTTTTCATTATTACGATACTTAATAATACTGCCATCAGCTGATGAGCGATTCAACATGGTTGCCTTAGGAAAAATAAACCCTTTTTCATAAGGCATACTGCTAATACAGGGTGTCTTAATTAACATGGGACACTATTGATATCTCAGTAATTATAAGAACTATAAGGTTAAATTTATTAAGATTAAATAAGTTTTTAAGCTCATAGTTTTAAGTATTGCAATTTTTTGACAAATCTCTTTTAAAGAATTTATGTTTCTTTCTTTCTCCTGTCAACAATGTTGATTTTGGTGTATACTCTGTAGTTCATAGGTTTATTTCCAGTTTTTATAAAATTAGTAGTAGCAAGTAGAAGGGCTTGGGAGAGATGACTTTAGAAAACAATTCACAAGTGCATGCAAGCTAAAAGTACAAAACAACTGCGAATTTTGAGCTTCTGGTTCACATTTTATCAAAATGCTTATTTTTCTCTGATTCAGAAAGAATTATTCTATAAAATAGTCACTTTTTTATTCTGTGTTCTTTCTCATTTCTCCAAAATTTTCATTTATAAAAAAGTAGATTTCTTGTCCGTGAAAAATAAATAAGAAGAAAGGTTCCGATAGCCACGAATCTTTCTTCTAATTTTCATTTATATTAACATTATGCACTATGGAAAAACGGTTTGTCCTATGGCAACCACCTGGCTCAAGTGTTTTGCCATGAGGGCATGGATCAAGATGTATTCTTGAGATGAGGCCTCCCAGTAAACACAGAAATATTCTAGGAATATTCCTCTTAGATTATATCTTTGGTTTAAATGCAAAATCAACTAAGTCACTTTTTTTCACAGAGACAAATACAATTTTTATACTAACATTAATTTTACACTAATTTTATCCATATAAAATTGAAAATTCTCAAAATAAAATAACCAATTAAATGCAGCACAGAATTTAATATCGCCTTTTCTTAAAATTTAACTTTTTTGACTTAGTTGATTTTGCCTTTCAACAGACAATATAAATGTGATAAAAATTGATTACAGATGAGGTTTTTTAAGTACAGTTAACATGAGTAGAATATTCTTTTTTTTTAATACTCCTGTAACATTCTTAGAACCTTCTTTAGATTAATTTTATAAACAAATATTTTTAGCACAGGAATATTTTTAAAAAATATTAATAATTAATATTCTTATCATATAAACAGTATGCACTCTTTTATCACCTAATATGAATATCCTTCGAATATTAATATTCTTACTTACTGGGCTGCTACTGCGAACAAATTCTACATGTCTCTATATTTTTTCACACAAGTCAAAATAAGGCTGGGTTTACCCAACTTTTCATATTGATAATTTAAAGTTTTAGTGCTAGTATCTCTGTGTCTTTATTTTAATCACAAAGAAAAAAATAGACATACAGAATTAGCACAAAGTTATGAATTATCAATTTGAAAAGTTGGGTAAACCCAGACGTGAAAAGGGTGAGAAATGTGCGGAGATTTTTGAAATCCAAACCAGCGAGTACTCCTCGAAATTTGTGAGTGAGGTGGAGATATACAAAAGTACACAAGTAAGAAGAGGACATGGATACTCCCTTGGGGTGTACTCCCTTCTCACACTTTCAAGAATCCCCACACTGGTGAGCTGTAACCACCTCATGGGCCTTTCAGAATACAGGCAATGATCGCAGAAGTATTAAAGAAAATTGGCAAAAATAGGAATTATTTACCCTTACCTGTGATAGGAAAACGTATTTCCACTCGCAGAATTGCTGTTGTTGCAGCCGACAACAAAGCACTTCATGATGCAAAAGGGCAGAGAAAAAGTATATTAAAAACACAACACGTTAAGCAAAAACTTCTTCATCTTCTTCTCGGTTACTATGGATTCGCGTCTTTACAGACGTCTATCCAAAGCAAAATCTTCGAAAACCAAGAAACGAAAATAAAGAAAATGGCGAATCTACTAAAGACCGTCAAACGCAGTGCTACCAACCAAAAACGTGGATAAAGAGAAAATAAGTTGTCACGTCATGACACTGTTTACACTGCCCCTTTGAAATCTAGCTAATTCGAACAGTTTTCTAAATAAATTTTTTTAAATACTCAAGAAACAGTGGTTTTATATTTTTTCTTAAATTTCGTCAAACAGTGCTTGTTATATATTCATCAAATACTAAAATATTGGGTTTGCAACCACAACAAATTTTACTCAAGTCGGTTTACTCTGGTTCCAATAACACCAAACTGTCACTTCCATGAGGCAGTCATTTATTGGGAGAAAACCCATAAGCATTAGCAGTCTATTTTTTTGGTTATAAGGTTTGTGCTCAATATAGACTTTTGGGGAAATTTTAGTCTTTATAGCAGTTGGTATTCAATCGCTCTGAGTGCCTACGCTATTGGTTTACAAAAAGAAATCGTTTAAAAATAGGTGTATACATAAAGGTGTATAGTAAAATAAAAAAGACGAAACATAAAAATGACAGCTAAATCGCTCGAGTCATTAAGGATAATCAATAAATGAGGTGCGTAACTACTCTAGGTGATAAGCTCTAACTGCTCGAAACTATTTTCGAATTACTATGTAAAGTGTGCTGGGATGTAAATAATGCAAAGTAAAATCAGAGCTGGTGGTCGCCACTGCCTGCCGACAATTTGACGTAAACGGAGCGACATCTTAGTGACAACGTTTAATTTTAATGTAATTACCTTTAATCGTACAGTCGTCCGCAAAAGATATGTCCAATACACACAAATAAGTAAATAAATGCTATGAATTTATATGATATGACAAAATTGTTTATCTTTTTTAACTTATGGTGAACTAATGAGCCCTTAATTAGGGCCAAACACGTGTTTAAGTTGCAGCCAGTGTGTATCCTTGTGGCACTTCGGTGTAAAGTTTGTTTTTTAGATCTACGCCGCCACGCCCGATACCTATAGTTTTTGAAATATTTGCCCAGAAAAAAACATCAGAATTCTCAAGTAGAATTTTTGGTTAAGTTTTCCAAAATATAATCTAATACGTATATTAGACATTTTCTTCAGCAAATTCATGGAGTCCTTAAATTACTTCTATTTGAACAAAAGTGGAGAATCAGCAGACGGTAATTTCGTAAGTAAGTACAACTCTACCTCTCGTTGGTAAAAAACCAGTCAGATAATAGACACTAAATAAACAGTAAATATTTCAACGCATCGGTATCGCTATACCTAACGCGTTCAAAATAAAGTCAAAAGACACTATATTTCTCACTTTTTCCGGCATATTTCGAACTAGGCCTGCTTTTGGTGGACGCGAGGCCTGGACCGGTATTCTCGTAATACGTAACGTTTTGAAGTCGCTAAGCGAAACGAATAGCGAACAGCGCGCTCAGCGGCACGCTGACCGACGACTTTTCGTATTCTCTCTGCCGAACGCGCTGCCCTGCGAGCAGACAGAATCAAATTCGCTTAGCACATCTTGGCATCATCGAATTTTGCATTTTTATTTCTTGTTAGCCTTGTGGCTCCTTTTCTTTTTCTATGTGTAAGAAAGAGGCCATTGTGTGATCGATTTCGAGCCGTATTTCAGAAAGGGAAAATCAAATGTGACTTGTACAAGTGTTGATCCTTTAAAAAATTATTTGATGGTTTGGTTTAGCTCAGTTAAACCCGCCCTTTGACCCTGTGATATAAACTCGTAGCACGTTCCCGCCCGGTGTGCGGGAAAAAGTTTACCCCGAGACTTAACCGCACACTTACAAAAAAATTCCGCACTCAGTGCGGAAAAGTTTAAATTTATTCCGGCACTCAGTCAGGGAAAGTGGTGTTTCCGCCACGGTCGTATATTGATATTGATACTTTATTATATAGCATTTATTGTTAAAATGGTTACTTATATATCTAGTAAGTTATACCTTATAATTATAGTAAACATGCGTATTCTACATTTTAAGAAACAGAAAATAAAACTCTAAGGTATTTCTTACCCAAAAAATAACCTAACAAATTTAACAACAAACACAGAATTCATACATCCACAAGAGAAACCTCGCGCGTGGAAAAATTTATATTTTCATGGAAGTGTTGAATTAAAAAAAGAAAATAATAATTTTTAGTACATTTATGAATAAATAAAATGACAAAAGATAAAAAACATAAAAATGGTAATTAATGCGAAAAATGTGATATTTCAAAAAAGTAAAGAAAATACAGACGAAAACACAGAAATAAAGGTAGTTACCTATATTGTTTGCTAATTATTTTTTATATCAATTAAGCTATTTATTTCATGTTTGCTAATTTCATATTTCATGAAAGCTTTTAGTTTATTTTTGAAAGAAAACAATTAATGTGGGCAGGAGCCTAACAAAACCAGCTTTTTTTTTTGGTACACATCCGATGAAAGATACAAAAATCACCGCTGACCAATGGCTTTTTTTACCCTTGGTTTTACAGAATTTTGATTGCTTCTATTTCTAGTATTATACAGATGCTCAATTATTTCGATGTCGATTTTGATAAGAAAAGTTTTTGTTGCAATTTTTTGGAGAAAAAAGTTGTCTTACATCGAGCATCAAATAGTAAGGTTGATGTGTACGTGTTTGTCACCCGTCCCCAAGCTACTAATAAGAGATTTTTATTTTTCTAATTATTAATAAAAACGCAAACTGAAAAAACTACTATATTTTCTGCAGCACTCTACAAAGTATTGTAGGGTAGGAAAATCGTACGCGCGGAGGGCAAAACAGCTGACAAATGGTAGGTGTTTCTCAAACGGTCGCCACGCGCTGAGCGCACTTCGTCGACGCCTTGCGTTCAATATACGTGAATACCATTTTTGTTACTTTGGTCACGTGGTATGCGAATATTACGTTATCATACGGTCAGCGAGTACGAAACGCTGAGCGTATTTAGTTACGAGAATACCGGTCCTGAACTGCTGATTGCAATCGTTGCATGCGTTGGTTGTTCATGCCATGTTTCGAACTATGTCCGCTTCTTTGACGGGTGAGATGACAAAGCAGCTGATTTCACTCGTTGTCTACGGAGAGATGTACGTAACGTTACGGACCCACGAACGTACGCAACGTTTTTAATCACCAGTTCTGTCATCGCACCTTCAAAAAATTAGTGTATTTTTGCTTTATTTTGAACGCGTTAGGGATACCGATACCGATGGGTTGAAATATTTACTTTAAGTATCTAATGACACAATATTAGCAAAACTGAACCTCAAATTAACCTTAGATAAAACAGCGTTCGCCTAAAAAAGACGAAAATAATGTATCGCTGAAATAAAATACAAAATCGACAACACCAAAAAATGGCTAGCCATAATTAGCTGAACTAAAATATTTCAGGGGATTTTCTTTATTTTTTTGCTCTTGGGCCCTCAAGCAAAGAAAATCAAAGATACTGTTGCATTTCAAGCTTTCGTATTTCATTTAATTTGAAAGAGAAATGTGAGATACTATAACGGCGCTGCCCTTGCATTTTCCGAAAAAAAAGTCGTAAGGATAATAGGGAAATTTTGGAACACTCATTTGACACTTCGTAGTGGTTGTGGTAATTACTTGCGTCTGCGCAATAGCTAAACGTCATGTCGTTGTGGGAATTAATCACTACTACTGCTGTAAGCAAAGAATTCATTTCGTTGTGATTGTGGTTATTTTTTCGGTTAATTTTAGAGAATTTTGGCGCCACTAATTTTAAAATAATAAAATATTCGCAGGTTCCAACATATAACCCAGCAAACACGGTTCCCTCGGGCCTTCGTCGATCCGATGTCGATTGCCAAATTTGTCATCATCGGCACGACGTCGATTTACGACATCGGACCAGCAGTATTTTTTGTCCGCTTTGCCGTTGTTTGCCGATGCAACGTTAGACTGTGGCCCGTCGTCGGACCAATGGTAAATTTTACTTTTTGCTGACATCGGCATACCGTCGCCGTACGATTAAGGTCCGATATGGTTTAACCACATGGTATCGACCATCCGCCCATAACTGCTTAATTTGGTCGGTCTAACGTAGGCAAGCTGGTCTCGGCACGACATCGGTAAACTATTCCAGTCCGAAATTGGTTTCCTAAAGCGGTCCAACGTCGGCGATTGACGGAAGTCCATCCGTGGTAGCTTAAAGCGTGATTCTTTGCTTCTTTTGCTCATTATATATATAATATTAACTTCCACTGTACAAGGAATATAGTGACATTAGCGCCATCTCTACATACTAGGAAGAAACAATTAAGCAGTTTAAAAATGTTAAGGTGACGTAATCGGACCATCATCGGTTGCCGATTCTCGACCAATCAAACAAAGTTCCAATCGGACCATCGTCGGACCTAAAGCAGATAAAGTGGTCGTCGGCATAATGTCGACTATAGTAAATCGGGCCATCGTCAGTTGCCGATTCTCGTCCGATTAAACAAAGTTCCAATCGGACCGTCGTCGACCCTAAAGCAAATAAATCAGGCGTCGGCATAAAGTCGACTATAGTAAATCGGGCCATCGTCAGTTGCCGATTCTCGAGCGATTAAAGAAAGTTCCTATCGGACCATCATCGGCCCTAACGCATATAAGGTTTGCGTTGGCATAATGTCGACTATAGTAAATCGGGCCATCATCAGTTGCCGATTCTCGTCCGATTAAACAAAGTTCCAATCGGACCGTCGTCGTTCCTAAAGTGGTGCCGGCATAAAGTCGACTGTAGTAATGTGAACCTCCGTCAGTTGCTGATTATTGACCGTAACTGAAAATCGCAATCTGACCAACATCGGGCCAGAGTGTAGTGGCCGATGCCGACACACTGCCGACGTTGTCGACATTGACCCGATTCAATGGCGACGATTTGTGTTTGCTGGGAAACCACTTATTTTGTAAAATATAGCCCATTTTTGTGTTTTCCCTCCTCTCTAATATTTTTTAAAAGTGACAATTTTAAATGGGTTCCAAAAACTCGCGTGGTAGTCGTAGTGGTTGTTAGACACTACCATAACGGCTGTCCAAGTTGTCAAAATTTTAAGCGTTGCAAAATTTCCCCAATAACTCTTCCAATCAAGTTAGCCTGAAAAAAATGCAAAAACTCTTCTGGGCGCGAGCAGACTGCGTCAGGCATGCGCAGTAGATTTGTCGCCTTTGGCCTTGGCCATGGCCAACCCTGATTTTTACATTATTTTCTTTGTTTTTCAAAGTTATTATTGTCACACATTTTGCGACACTTGGGCCGTTATAGTATCTCATGGTTATATTCAGGCAGAGAGCATATAAATCTAAATAGAGAAGACACCTAATGGTAAATTCGCGACCCCGCTCAACTGCCTTGAAAACCAAATGGCGCAGCTATCGTTTTTTTAGTTCTTGGCTTGAAAACTTGGTGCGCCACTTTCGCTTTCGATCTTGCTTTTTTTTTGTCGATCCAAAGCAGTGGCGGCGCACAGGAAAATCGTATTCTTTTGAACGAGTTCCGCGTTGGGAACTATCCATAATATCGATCGCCCGCGTTGCACTGCAAACAACAGACCCGTGCCTCTCCGACGAAATTACGTACCAACTTCCCCAAAAATGTTGCCTGCGGCGCCAGTTTTTTTCTTTTATTTTAAATTAAACATTACTCTTTTGCAACATTTCGTCTTCGGCGGTCAAACTAAAAAAGAAATCATAATCAGGTGTTAAGTTTCTGAAAAAAAATTCTTTATCTCTCCCTTTTGGAGAAGACTTCCCATGATGGGAATTGACACGGTTAAGTCACAACCGCCTCTTTTGGATTAGGAGAACACAACCACTGATGGAATATCCAAGGAAATTTATCATGTCGAAACTACTTTTTTTGTGTTTTTCGCCACTAAGTTAAGGAAATTTTTTCAAAAATATGTTAAAACCCACTGCGTAAATTCCTAAAGAAAAAAATTTGTTCGTTTGTCAGTGGTTTTTAAATAAGATAAAAAATTTGCCTACACACACGCAAATCCTAACTAGAATCTAAGTACTTATCTGAGTTTTGATGTGGTGAGCCTTTTCACAAATGTACCTGTAGATAAAAGCTTTTCTATAGTAAGACATCGATTAGAAAATGATCAAAATTTAGGCGAAAGAACTACACTGAGCGTCAATGCTATTCTAGAACTTCTCACATTATGCATAAAAACCACATATTTTCAGTGGGAAAGTGATTTTTTTCAACAGGATTTTGGAATGGCAATGGGCTCTCCACTTTCTCCTCTAATGAGTAATATTTTTATGGAAGATTTTGAAAATAAAATTTTAGAGGAATTTAATTTTAAACCGGTCATTTGGTTTCGCTATATAGATGATATTTTTAGTATTTGGCCACACGATTTAAATAAACTTAATGATTTTCTTAATTTTATAAACGGTAAAGAACCAACAATAACATTTACTTTAGAAGTAGAAAACGATAACAAAATTTCATTTTTAGATGTTTTAATAAACAAACAAAATACATTACAAACCTCAGTTTATAGAAAACCAACACATACAAATAGATATCTTAATTTTAACTCAAATCATTGCTCATCGGTTAAAAAAGCAGTAATAAAAAGTCTATACGATAGAGCTAAAATTATTTGTTCGGACAATAACACATTTTTACAAGAAAAACAAATAATAAAAGAGGTCTTAATTAAAAATTCGTATCCAAATAACTTCATCGAAAATTCTTTTAGACAAATCGAATATCCAAGACAACGCGAACGTAGACATAATAATGTACAACCAACAAATTTAATAATTCCTTTTATACCAGGTATTTCGGAAAAAATTAAACGAATCGCTAATACTTATAATATTAGAACAATTTTTAAAAAATCAAATACTCTTAGATCAATTCTAACCAAAACAAAACCATTAAATGCTGAGCAAAACTCAAAAAATATAATTTATAAAATTCCTTGCGAGTGTGGTAAATTTTATATTGGAGAAACTTCAAGGCCTCTTGAAGTTAGAATAAATGACCATAGGGGTTACCTCAGAAGGGGAGACTGGGAGAAGTCTAAAATTTGCCAACATTCTTTTGAAAATGATCATAGAGTAATGTGGGGAGAAACCAGTATATTACAAAAAGAACCAGACAAAATTAAACGAAAAATCAAAGAAGCAGCTTGCATCTATCTTAACGAAGATGAATGCATAGCTAGCATATCAGTTGATATAAATACAGTTTGGCTTCCAATTTTAAAGCAAGATTTTCAAAAAGGTTTTTTTAAAATAAATTAAAAAATAGCATTGATGTTCTTTGGGTTTCTAATATATTTTTTCTTAAAGTTAGTCAAAAGATAATTTTTATAATTGATATTTTAAAATAAAAATTTTGTATTTTTATAAAGTAATCTAAAATCGAAAACACTCAAACAAATATAATTTTGATTTTAAATTTTACTAAATTCACCCAATACCTTGTTGGCTACTGTCAAGTTAATATTTGAAATATATATCAGTCAAAGTCAGTCAGTTGTATGACAACAGACAGATATTTTAAAAAAGAATCGAAAAAAGTTTTTGAAAAGGATAAAATTCTTTGATAACGGCAGTAGAATTTCTGCCGAAATGTCAGATAAGTACTTAGATTCTAGTTAGGATTTGCGTGTGTGTAGGCAAATTTTTTATCTTATTTAAAAACCACTGACAAACGAACAAATTTTTTTCTTTAGGAATTTACGCAGTGGGTTTTAACATATTTTTGAAAAAATTTCCTTAACTTAGTGGCGAAAAACCCAAAAAAAGTAGTTTCGACATTATGAATCCGCCACAAACATATAGATTTTATTTGAAATTTATCATATGAGACCATCAGTTTTCACACACCTTTTCACCCATTCTGTTCTCCTAATCATGTATTATATTATAGCAAAATTTAGGTAACCTTAGATAGCAAAATAATAAAAAAATAAATAAAAAAAAAACACTTATCTTTTATCGGAGAAACCTAATTTATAAGCTCTCTACTTTTTCCTAAATTATTACGAGTAATAAAGGCTTGAAAAATATATACAATAAAAACTTTCTAGCAGCTCCCTTAACAACAAGTTCATTTAAAATTGCATTCAATATGAGTATGTACGCCAGTGACAAATCGATATTCATTCAACGCGCTGGATTATTACCGTTTTAATTTTAAATAAATGTTACCCCGGTTCATCCTGGCGCATTCAGCTAATAATTAAAAACTCTCTGTGAATCGCATTGGCTTTCTGGTCGGATATTATTATACGTGTCCGATTTATATGCTCTCTGATTCAGGGTAATTAACAACATGGGAGCAGTGCATGACTTTAAGCGATAAAATAATATTCTTTTGGTTTTCTGGTGACTGTACCAATCTAAAGGCAATATTCTTAAAAGTTTTTCTGTAGTTAAAGTAAGAATTTTGTCGCTAGTTGTGTGGCAGGCCGTTTAAGATAGTGAAGAGTGGAATATTATCATAATGGCAGTTGGCGATTTTAAATGAATTTGCGACTTGTCATGTAAAATTATGTGAACTATTTTAATAAAATATAAAAAAGAATGTTTTAGAGTAGAAATTCTTTTTCTTTTCTCAGTCAGTCAGTGACCTTATATCTTAGGAAATTCGAAAAATTAAATCATTTGTATCGGTGGTCTTAGAAAGAAATTTTACCTTTTTCGGCAAAAGTCAAAAAAGTTCTCCGAGCCGTGTCCTAGTTTTTAAAAAATGTGCTCAGCCAGTTCTGATGTTTATTTGACTACAAAAAGTATCGATGTCACATGACCCGTTTTCAACGACACTTCGATATTTCCTGAGCTAAGGTCACTGACAGAAAAAAAATTAATCTCTACTCTTAAAGATCTTGAATTTTGATGCTATAAAATAAAACCCCAACAGTGAGATTTACTAAGAACTAAAATAGTACCCCCCACAAGTCTAAATATTTAACCCTGTGGGGGGTACTAAATTTTAAAACCAATTTTCATTAGTTTTTGATTATTTTGTATTGTTATTGCAAAATACCACTGAAAAACTGCTTTTTTTCTCAATATGGTATATTTTAGGAGAAAATGCCATAAAACTAATTTTTTTGACAGGTTTCAAAATGGAAAATGGTAAACACGTCAAAAATTTGGCACATAATACCTTCATTATCTGTGTTTGAGGTTATAAAGTTGGCGATTTTTTAGACCACCAGAAAGGATTGTTTTGCGGCAATTGGTAATAAGTTCGTTTATAATTTCCCTAAGTAATCGTTTACCTTATTTAATCTCACAAGTTGTTCATTGACCAATAAAACCCCTCCAATTTTTTCCAGAAAAACGTCATATTTTGAACCCGTTTTCAACACAAAAAATATATTTATTAGGGCACTACGAGACAAAACAATCATAAGTGAAGGTCACCAAAAATATACCAAACAAAAAAATCCAAAACAACTATATTAATATATTTACAAACTAAAATTAAAACATTCGACGTTATCTGAAAGCTCAGTCAAGAAAACTTTCTTTACTCAAAGCCCACTCATTTCAAAGCTGTAGCTTTCATCGTTAGAGGTTGGGGCAAGCCAAGGTACAAGCAGAGGTAAGAGATACGAACTCGCTATTTGTGATTTGAACGCAGCTAATATTTTGAAACTGACATTTTGACAGTAACAGAAATGAATGAAGAATGAAGAATTTTAAATAAATACAAAATTAATCTACTCCTTAATTTATTATTACCCATCTAAATCATTGTGTGACATCAAGTATTAATTGGAAAAATTAATTAACAAAGGTAAGTTTTAATTAGAGTGACATATAACCCCAATTTTAATTTGTTCTACAGAGTGTTTACTATTTAAACCGCGCATGGGTTTAAATTTTTTTAATTTTCTTTCCTTCTAAATTGAAACTTTCTTCTTAAATCCAACAAAATATTGTGTTAAGATGATTATTCAATAAACATATTTAATAAAATTTTTCTTATTTAAATCAAACTATGTCCAAAACTGAAGGAGGGTTGGTTTAAAACGCCCAAAACCAAAAATTTCAATTAAGGTAGAACCTTTTTAAAATAGACTAAACCCTTTTAGTAAATCCCACCGCAAAGGTTCTTGTGCTCAATAGTAAAACAAGATTATTAAAATATTCAAAACTTTTAATAGAAAAAGTACTTAATTAATTTTTGTTCCAGGATACAAAGAAACTGCTTTTGCGTACGCCATGAGCTCAGCTAGCGTAGCTATCCAAGTAGCCAGAGCTTGCAGTTCTGGGTCTCTATCAAACTGTGGATGCGACTCCAAAACTTACAAAATCAGGTGAGTTTTAGGTCTAACTTCGCCAATTGCTGTCCTAATTTTAGGCATTTTCTTTTTGGAATGATCCTGGTTATGGTTATAACTAATATAATAATCAAGTTAGCCTGGAAAAAATTCAGAGGCATAAACTATTTTGGGTACAAGTAGACTGCAGTAGTTTTTTCGTCATTGGCCTTCGGCCAACCCTGATTTTTACATTTTAGTTTCCTTGTTTTTCAAAATTATTATTTAGTATGTTTTTATATCGTACTCCATTTATATTGCATTTTTATATATTTTATATAATATTTAGACTTAATTAAGTGTTGTTATTATTATTAAATATTAATACTATATATTATGACTCGCTTTAACTTGCATTTCGTTTTTAGGAGAATAAGGACTGCGCTGTCAATAAGATTTCTTAAGACAATAAAGCCATTTTTTAATTTGAATTTGAATTGAGTACGTTGTGAAAACATACTACTTGTTACAAATTTTGCAATCCATTATATTATCTCATAGTTTTATATGGCTTAAATTTAACAAATAGAGTCGGAAAGTCTCAGTTTCATTTTATCTTCTTTTTCCATTAGGTAGGTAGCACCATACTCATAATAACCGTGCGAAATTCGAATCTGCGCAACACCGTTATCAAAAAGTCAGTTAACTCCTATGTCCTCAATGCCCTTTTGCCCAGTTTTATAATCAAATTGAAAGGTAAAAACATCGATTTTCTGTCAGTTTGGTGTCAATATGGCCGCCATAGTAAGCCAAAGGATACTAAAGCGTTAAAGAGTTAACTGGCCTTTTAGTTTAAACCTTAGATTAAAAAGAGACAAGATACCTGACACTTACGGAGACTTGGGTTATATTATTATATGGGACAATGTTTACCTTTTTGTTGTTTACAGTAAACATGCCAGTGGCCTACCTACTTAAATATAAATTTACACATGGATTATATTATTAAAATTTTAATATAATATGAAATCTACACAATAATTTAAAAACCATGCAAAAAATAATTCTGCCAATTTGAGCTTTGGAAGCTTTATAACAATAAATGTTTGTAGTATAATTTTATACGAAATAAATTTATTTAGCAATTAGCAATTTCAATTTTCAACACAATAAAATTATGCCAAACATTAAAACAAAGAAACACAGTTCATAGCACCTGGAACATCAAGAAAAAAAATATAATATTACCTACTAGCTAAAAATTATGTTGTTGTGTTTGTTAATTTTGTTATTTTTTCTGGTCATTAGCAGAAACTTACTTATACTGACTGCTTCAGTACACAGGCTTAGAGTATAGTATAGTATAGACATCTAGTACACAATAAAGTCAATAATGCCTAGGGTATATAGAGACATCTAGGACAGACGCAGATGGCAACGGCGGCAATATAAATCAACCTTAATATTCTGATAAGAGGTAGTAATTCAATATTCTTACAAACCTGAACACATGTGAATTATAAAATAGTCTTTATAAAAAAAACTTTCGAAAATATCTTATTTGCGCATTAACTACTTCATCAAAAGTATGCTTTATTTTATCGTGTTTATAAAAAAAATCTCGTGTTTGTTGATATTTTAATGTAAGGATTTACTAATATAAGTATATTTCATAAACTTTTCTTTTATTTTCTGTGTACCTACCGGCGTGTATCGCCACTGACTGATTTCACTTAATCTCCCTTTGTTTGCAAAACATTGGACGATTTGTTTCAAAATATCACTGTAAATGCACTGAAATATTCTCCTACTGGTAAAAAACACACTATAAAAGTTTTTTGACAAAATAACTTATAAACTCCTTAAAAAATCCTGAAATTTTAAAATAAATAGCACGAAAAAGCTTATGTCAATAAAAATATCATCCGACCTGCGCTCTGCCGGCTTTCCCCACCCACAAGCCAAATACGACCTAAAGTGGTTGAGACAGAATTCTCTGTCTCTATCATACTAACTTCGATTAAAAGGATAGAAAAATAATCGACATTTCTTACCTTTGTTTTGTTGTGATTTTATTTGTAAATAAACGGTGGTTATTATTTGCCAAGGAGTTTTCGTTGGACCAGATATCTTGTCTCTTTTTAATCTAAGGTTTAAACGGTGTTATTCTGCAGTTTTTTTTATGATATTGATAATGTTTTTCTTTGTATTTTTTGTAGAAAAGCAAGAAATATTCCCTCGTCTAACACCCCGTGGCAGTGGGGAGGCTGTTCACATAACCTTAAATATGGTGTAAAATTTTCAAAATTGTTCCTGGACTCGCGGGAGCGGGCGGGGGACATACATTCCACGGTGAATCTGCACAATAACCAAGTCGGAAGAATGGTAAGAATTGCTTGCTTCCATGGACTGCACGCCACTGTCAATTACATAATAGATCAAAAGTGTTTTGTTTTAAAGTAACACTCGTGGCATATCGGACAAAGCGTTTTTGTTTCTCACTTCATTACGACCAGGCCTCCAATGTCTAGTGGAGAATCCAGACACCTACAGACCTATTTTATGCTTATTATGAATCATCAGGGAGTCATAGTGTTACTTTAATTTTTATTTGCGGACACGGGATTCACTTAGTGTTTTTTTTTGCAAAGCAGTTTTGGTCCTATTCATATTTGAGCGAAAGTTTTCGTCTTTCTCATAAACATAAAAGAGGACAGAAACAAACGCTACATTTCAGGTTAAGGTTAACGTGGTTTGCCCATCGGAAACTGCCCAATAAAACAAGACAGAATCATGAATAAACCTCCCGGAATTTTTACCTCTAAATGGTCAATCTCGCGTGTGGTCTTCAATAATCACACTAATAACACGACACGATTCCTTCGATTTTTTTTCATCTTTCTTCTTCTCTATTCCCCTCTCTTACTATATTCGAGCCTTAAAAAGAGCGAGATGTATACCTTTAATATTAGCGTGAATATCATTTTTTTTTTGTTAAAGAATGCCAAACAGAAAACAAAAAATGGCGGCGGCATGGGGGCGGAACATGGGCACCCGCGGTGAGCGCCTTTGTCGTGTCATTTGGTTACCCGGTGGAACACCTTTGTGCGTGAAGATAACTCGAAGAATGGGCCAGTAAATATCAATAAGAATAAATCATTTTTTCGGCCATTCGGGGGCCCCATTCAAGAGGTGTGAGAAGTCAAATTTTTATGTGCTGTGAACACCCACCTACCCACATAGAAAACGCGTACAATAACTTTTGTTATGCTGCCTAACGCTAAATTTTCAGTAAACCAGGCAACACTGGTCAAAAATCTGTTCAATACCCTGCCAAAAAAACCACTTCAAAACTCTTAAAAACTGATCAAGTCTTAATGAGATTTTAAGAGATTTTATTGGCTTGAGGAGACTTGACCTAATGACAATAAAATTAAAAGATGTTATTATGTTACACCAGACACATGAGATTTCATGAGGTTTAGCAAGCAAGTTTTTATGAGATTTTACAAGATTTCACAAGGGCCGCTTTTAAAAGATTTTACAAGATTTCATGAGAAAAAGCATAGAGGGTTGTGAACATTTGACAAGATTATATAAGTATTAAAGTGTAGAGCAGAGACATGCAAGCACAAGCAGATTTGACAAACAAAATGAGAATTTAAAAGATTTTATGAGTACCTATATAAATATAAATGAAAAATTATATATGTATATATATATATTATAAAGATTTCATGAGCTTTAGCAAGCAAGATTTTACTAGATTTCACAAGTCTAAAAGAAGAGACGTTTTTACAAGATTTCATGAGAAATAGGGTAAAGGGTTGTGAAGATTTGACAAGATTATATAAGTATTAAAGTGTAGAGCAGAGACATGCAAGCACAAGCAGATTTGACAAACAAAATGAGAATTTAAAAGATTTTATGAGTACCTATAAAAATAAATGAAAAATTATATATGTATATATATATATTATAAGGATTTCATGAGCTTTAGCAAGCAAGATTTTACTAGATTTCACAAGTCTAAAAGAAGAGACGTTTTTACAAGATTTCATGAGAAATAGGGTAAAGGGTTGTGAAGATTTGACAAGATTATATAAGTATTAAAGTGTAGAGCAGCGACATGCAAGCACAAGCAGATTTGACAAACAAAATGAGAATTTAAAAGATTTTATGAGTACCTATAAAAATAAATGAAAAATTATATATTTATATATATATATTATAAAGATTTCATGAGCTTTAGCAAGCAAGATTTTACTAGATTTCACAAGTCTAAAAGAAGGGACGTTTTTACAAGATTTCATGAGAAATAGGGTAAAGGGTTGTGAAGATTTGACAAGGTTATATAAGTATTAAAGTGTAGAAAATAGACAAGCCCCAACCAGATTTGACAAGCAAGATGAGAATTTAAAAGATTTTATGAGTACCTATAAACATAAATTGAAAATTATATATAACAAAGACAGGAGATTTCATGAGATTTAGCAAGCAGGATTTTGATGAGATTTTGAAGGTACAAATGAAGGGATGTTTTTAAAAGATTTTACAAGATTTCATGAGAACTAAAGTGAAGAGTTGTGTCAAGTGTAGAAAATAGACACGCACATCTATTTTTTGACAAGCAAGTTTTTCAATGAGAATAGAAAATATTTTATGAGTACCCATATAAAAGCAACATTATAAATTTAAGAGATTTGACAAGTTATTAAAAAGGAATAAAAAGAGACAATTTTACCAAAACTTTTCAAAACCAGTGAAATCTTCTCAACTTCTTTCTCTTAAAATCAGCTTAAAACGGCTAAAACATGTGGATTTTATCAGGTAATTTTATTTTATATTTCTGTTAAAATCTACTCAAAACTGCTGAAAACATGTAAACTTGTCAAAATCATTGAAACCTTATCAACTTGTTTCTCTTAAAAACTGCTCAAAACATGTGGATTTTCTCATGTAATCTTGTGAAATCTGATGGATGGTGGGTCTTTTAAAAACTGCTGAACACATGTATACTCTCATAAAACCTTGTGAAATCCTATTAACTTTGATTTATAAATGTTTATTAAAATCTGCTCAAAACTTAACAAGTGGAAGCAGAGTCTTTAAAATACTGATAAAATCTTATCACTCTTACCATAAACTCTTTAAAAAACTTTTCAAAACTACTAAAAACGAATCTCTTTCCAACATTGCAAGTTCATGAGATTTCACCCGAAAGTGGTGTTTCATAAACCGCATAAAATACCGACCAGAAGTCGTCAACTTTCACTAGTTTTTTTTTACGAGTTTTGACGCGGTATTTTTGGCAAGGTAGTGCCGTGCGCACTCCAGTCTCAAGTAGCAATTTTTAAAATTAACCCTATTTTTCGGACTTCCATTGTCTATATTTTATTTATACACGACGTTTCGATCAGTACAATCTCCTATCGTCTTCAGGTGCAAACTACAATATATTCCTAAGGCTACGTAAGTAATTCATAAAGGCAGCTTCAACGAATTTTCGTTTCTTCCAGTGTGACTACTTGTGCAAACCTTTTTTGGTCAATAAATACGCAAATTTTGATAACGTAATTTTCTTGTTTTTTTGTCACTGATAAATTAGAGCGTTTTATTTTCCACTGATCAGATTTATCACTAACAACGTGTTACAATGAAAATAATAAGGGGACACAAAATAAAAGCAAATTCTCAAAATAAAATAATACATTCTAAAAACCTAAAAGATTCTCCCAGTCAAAAAAAAAATAAAGCAAATCTTGGAAAAGTCCTCCTTATTCGGCTAGACAATATTCGAGCCTATTATAAAAACCCCTTCTAACGTTTCCAAGCATGTTAGGGGTGATAGTTTGAAAAGCTTCTTCAATTTCAATCCGAAGTTCTTCCAAATTATTAGCCCTTTCATGCCCGTAAACTTTATTTTTAATAAAACTCCACAGATAGAAGTCATTAGGAGCAAGATCGGGTGATCGAGCTGGCCATAAAATAGTTCCCCGTTTACTTATAACTCGACAACCATCTTGTTGAAACCATGTTTCACCAAATCTCACACCTACCCAGCAGATGGAATAATATGCTGCTGCAGTAGATCGAAGTATCTAGGACCATTCAAATTGCCGTCAATAAAAAATGGCCCAATTACGTGTTCCCCTACAATACCCCCCCAAAAATTTAGTTTTTGGGGATACTGTGTTCTTACGTCAAAATACAAATGCAAATTTTCCCTCGACCTGGGTTGGGTTATGGCGATTCAATAATGGAAAAGGGCTTTCATCTGTGAAAAGACTAGATCTCAGAAAGTTTTCATCACGATTAGCCCTTTCCATCATTATTTCGAAAAATTCCATACGACGATAGTTTTCCTCTGAAAAAATTTGATGCGTTTTTGACGCTTTGTAAAAATGATAATTATTCTTTTTGAGAACACGTAAGACAGTGGCTGAAGACGTATCAACTGCTTCGGCAATTTGGTGTCTACTTAAGTTTCGATTTTCCTCCACTGCAGCGCAAATCATCATTTTTATGGTTTCTTGGCGCTACACAACCAAACTTTTCAAAATTCTGCACAACCCTATGAATCGTTGACAAACTAGATTCTGGGCGATTTACAAAATTCTCCAAAAAAGTTCTTGAATAAGTCTCAATGGTCTGCCTTGATAGTACCATTTGACCATCTGCACTTTTTCGGCAACTTCGTAGACATCCATTTTTAGTTTTAAAAATGTATTATTTCACTTAAGAACTTGCCAATCTGTTTCTCGAGCAAGGCAGAAATCAAACAAAATACTAAAAACAAAATAAATTTAAAAAAGATAACACCGCAGCATGCTTCGACCCCACCTCGGTCGTACGGCACGGGGAGTAAATTGGACTTGATTCCCCCTATGTTCGCAGTAGCCTAAAGCTTATTGTATAGGTAAATAGTACGTTTCTTGAAAACTGTATTATTAATTATAGTATATATATTATAATAATTATTATGTCATTTTGTTATCTGTGGGTTTCCATAAATGCCTGATCCACAGTTTCACTCATTCTATTTTCCATTCTATTGCCCTCTCACTTTTTTGGTCAAGGAAAGAAATAGAAGTGAGCGGCATGAAGTAAAACTGTGCATCAAGCACTGAACAAGAATTGGTTTGGTTACGTCATATTTTGTAAGCACAACTTTAACTCTTTTTTTAAGGACGCTTTCACAAGCGCATCAAAGATACGCTAAGAACAAGGAATCAAAAATAGCTTTCCAACTTTAAGGGTCTATTCTCTTAATTCTTTTCTACGTGTGCTGGCCTTAGAACAGGAAATTTTTGCCCCGCTTAGGGCTAGCTCTAAAAAATACCAATAATTTTAGAGAGTTTTTAATATTTTACAGGCAGTCTCGTCGAATATGCAAATGAAGTGCAAATGCCACGGAATGTCGGGCAGCTGTCAACTGAAAACGTGCTGGCGAGCCACTCCTGACTTGAGACTAGTCGGCAAAGTACTCAAGGAACGGTTCAAAGCGGCAGTTCTAGTCGACCAGTCCAATGTTGGTAACAAGAACCACGAGAAAATCAACGTGTAAGTTATATGAGTTGACTGGTCTATTATAATATTGGTCCTGTGTTGCCAAGTTTAAAAATGTTTGATTTGATTTTGTTTTTTTTGCAAAAATGTGCTTTATATGGAGCTATGTAAAGGCAAGCAAAAAAAATAATGTAACTCCGAGTCGTGAAGTCATAATTACTTAAATTCCATGTTGAAAACTCAAAATTAGTATTATTCTGGGTTGAAAGCTTAACTCGGAGTTATACCAATTTTGGTATAACTCCGAGTTAAAAACTTAGAATTATTATTTTTTTTACTTGATCTGAAAAGGCCAAGCAAAAAAAAATAATTTAACTTCGAGTCGTGAAGTCAGAATTACTTAAATTCCGTATTGAACACTCAAAACTGGTATTATCCGAGTTGGCAACTCAAAATTAGTATAATTTCGAGTTAGCAACTCAAAATTAGTATAATTCCAAGTTAAAAACTTAGAATTATTATTTTTTACTCGCTCTGAAAGGGACCTGCAAAAAAAATTCAACTCCGAGTCGTGAAGTCAGAATTACTTAAGTTCCCTGTTAAAAACTCAAAATTAGTATTATTCCGAGTTGGCAACTCAAAATTAGTATAACTTCGAGTTAAAATCTTAGAATTATTATCTTTTACTCGCTCTGAAAACACCAAGAAAAAAATAATTTAACTCCGAGTCGTAAAGTCAGAATTTTTTAAATTCCGTGTTGAGTTGGAAACTTGAAATTAGTATAATTCCGAGTTAGTAAATCAAAATTAGTATAATTCCAAGTTAAAAACTCAGAATTATTATTTTTTACTCGATCTGAAAGGGACCAGCAAAAAAAATTAAACTCCGAGTCGCGAAGTCAGAATTACTTAAATTCCTTGTTAAAAACTCAAAATTAGTATTATTTCGAGATGGCAACTCAAAATTAGTATAACACCGAGTTAAAAACTTAGAATTATTATTTTTTACTCGCTCTGAAAACGCCAAGTCGTGAAGTCAGATTTTTTTAAATTCCGTGTTGAAAACTCAAAATTAGTATTATTTTGAGTTGGAAGTAGCAACTCAAAATTAGTATAATTCCAAGTTAAAAACTCAGAATTATTATTTTTTAATGGCTCTGAAAGGGACCAGCAAAAAAAAATTCAGCTCCGAGTCGTGAAGTCAGAATTACTTAAATTCCGTGTTAAAAACTCAAAATTAGTATTATTCCGAGTTGGCAACTCAAAATGAGTAAAGTAAAAAATAGTCAAGAGAATAGTAAAAAATATATAATTCTTAGTGTGTAATTTTATTTCTCGATCATTTTAGGATAAGCAATCAAATCAATCAAAATAAAAACAAAAAGCGTCAAACCAGAGTGCACCAAAAGAAAAGACGCAAAAAGGATTTGTCGTTCGACCTGCTTTACTACCAAAAATCGCCAAATTTCTGCGAAAAAGATCCCACCCTCGATTTGTCCGGAACCTCTGGAAGATTTTGCAACAGGTAAGAACAAATTTTACACAAAAAAACCGATAAATGTCCTCTATATCATTGTGCGAGTACTTAAAAATATCTTATCTCTACAAATGAGGTTCTTGCAAAGAAAACCTAGGTAATTTTTGCTTCTTATTCGACTGTGTGCCCCTACATCAAAGGTTGGTTTCAAAAACCCGAAGTAAAGTATATCCTAGTTGAGCGTTGGAGCCTGTGAGAGCTTTCAGGTAACTATAATAAATTATGATCATCCAGTCAATAGTTTTTTATCTTTTTTACTGTGTCGACCCAATTTTTTTGTTCATTAAACACACATAATATAAAGCCTTCACAGCTATAAAATAGTAGTTTTAACAACTAGTGGCTAAAATAGTGTTTTTCTTAAGCGTTGGTTTAAATAACGAGCGAAGCGAGGTATTTAAAAACGCGAGTAAAAAAAGCACAGTTTAGCCGCGAGTTGTTAACACTATTTTTTTAATAGCTTTATCGAAAAATCCCAGAAAACCACGAAAATTCTTTTAAAAATCTCGAACGAAGAGCACTTCTCGCAACACACCATCTTTACACTATAAGTCAAGGCGGCTGGTAAATGAAATAACAATGGTTTGCATAGCAATGTGCCTTTTTACCTAGTGACGTTCATTGTTCCGACATTTTAATCTTTGACAGTTTGATATTTTAACGATTTAAAACAGTTACTAAAATCATGTTTTTGATAAATTTTATATGTATTAAAAATCTGCAAAAACCCATGTTGTTTGTTGCAATGTTCCAAACCAAGCAATCGTTCCTAGAACATTCAAAACCAAATTTTTGTTGGGCTTCTTAAACCATAATTTATCGATGTTTTCAGGACTTCCAGCGGCCCAGACAGTTGTTCCACATTGTGCTGTGGAAGGGGGTACAACCTGATCAAGAAAAAATCTGTAGAAATGTGTAATTGTAAATTCTTTTGGTGCTGCGAGGTAAAATGCGATCAGTGTCACATCGAGCAATGGATAAGCGTTTGTAAATAAGAAGTACCTATTAGAGGCTTTTTTGGGCATATATGTATAGAATCTAATTAGTAAATTACATGATTAAGGTTACAACTCTTTTGTGGTGTGGTGTAAAAAAGGAAAACGATTTGTACCTATTCTTGAATTTAGAAAATCTATAGACTTTAAATTTAACTTTTGAATCAAGAATTTTTTATTTTTGGAGACAGCATTTATTTTATTGAGAACAATTTTTAAAATAATATGCTTATTCTTACGTATATGCTTAACAGTAGCATTTTGTAAAATTGGAAGTCACCAAACTCAGTATTAAAATTAACTTTTAGTTTATTTAGTCGTTTTTGGGTTTAATTTTATACAGTCACATAGTTACTTTTCTTTGTAAATTAGATATTCATTTTTATACTTTACAACTTCTCCCAAAAACGTTTTCTATCCAGGCTCTGGGGCATAGTCTATCTTAACCCTATTAGATTATATTACACAATGCTCTGGGCTTATGCCAATATTGTTTATAAGAGAGGTAGGAATATCTTCGAGGATATTTTCATTTTTTTTGTTTTCTAAATGTATTTAAAAAATTTAGACTGCCCAATGGTTCGTTGTCCAAGTTTAATAGACAGTAGTTTAAAAGCTAGCCTTTTGGTTGAGACAGTGTTGCTCCAGTGTATTTTGTGTAATTTTGGTTGTTAGGTAGTAGGTATATTTTATTTTATAT
Organism: Oxystoma pomonae; assembly: GCA_963921995.1. Lineage (NCBI taxonomy): Eukaryota > Metazoa > Arthropoda > Insecta > Coleoptera > Brentidae > Oxystoma > Oxystoma pomonae. Next base: position 117,091,245 of record OY998166.1, on the reverse strand, counting down.
AATTATAATATTTTTACCGTCTATTTTTTTTAATTAAGCAGCCCAGTGTATTTATATTTTATTGATAATAATGTAATTTTATTTTATTTATTAAAGTTTTATTTTTGCAACCCTTATTCATTATTTTATTTATGACTTTATTGAAGATAGAATTATTTGAAAAAAAAATATCAGTGCATTTCAAAAAAATACAGATTTAATTATTTGCTAGAAACAAACATGCACCAAAACTCATTTTTATTAAATTGGTTCTTGCTGAAAATCTTTTGACATTATTTTTATTTCTTGTTATAGCTGATTATTTGTTTTGTTTACCTAAACCAAGAATATTTTAATAATTCCGACTTTAAACTCGGAATTATTATAACTCATAGTGATAGTATTTTTTTTCTCATACTCTTTATTTACCTGAGAAAATTTTTTTTCATAACCCGTGAAATATAGGTTATTTCGAAAAAATGACAGGCCACTGTTATGAAAGTTAGACTTTTGAATAATAATAATTTTTATTATTCTGTATGTTTTTAATTTTTTTATGTTTGTTTTTAAAATGGCGACCAACGAACCAATTTTTCTTGAGAAAGGTGGAAAACACCCCCAAAAAAAAGTTCGAAAATTCGATATTTCCCAAACGAGTGGCGTTGAAAGAAAAGGATTAAAGTCTATGTATTTTAGCCAACCATAATGGGGCTAGTCGCGCACCAAAAAAAAAATCGAGGGGGATGAGCGTAATTTTTCAAATACAAACGGTTGAGATAATCGAAATTCGTGGCATACGACTGTTGCCAAAGATACAAAAAAAATCTGATGGAGCCCATAGGTGTCCTTGTGCCCACCCCCCACCATTTTTTTTAAATATTTTCGAAACCAAAACAGATCCAGATTGGAGACCCAAATTCGGGCAATCTAGGTTATTAGTCGATTAAAGAAAAAGACCCTCTCCTGCCAATTTTTCAGAGAAGGCACCTAAGGGATTCAGGCACCTATTTGAAGGTCTTAGTGGTCTCCAATACCGACCAAGCGAAAGTGTCATAATACTCGGATTTTTTTAAATATTTTGATCGCCAGTTTAAAAAAAAACATAAAAAAAATTAAACCCCCCCCTTTTAAACTTTATAAGGAAAAAAATTTAATATAATGAACACTCGAATTCTCAATACGATTCGGGCAATCTACAACTATTTCTGATAATAAATATGATTTTTATTAACCTCTTTCCTACTGAAAGTTTTCCAGAAAAGGTCCAGAAAAGATAAAAAATTTAAAAACACCCAGAAAAATAGGTTATGAGAGATATTATAAATGTTATTGTTTTTAAGAAGTCTAACTTTCATAACACTGGCCCCCTCTGATCTTTGACATTTACAGTACTAAAAAAATATATATTAAAAAAATAATATATTGGAAATATGTTGGAAAAAAAATATTTTTCGAAATAAGTTATATTTAACGGATTATGACAAAAAAATTATCTCGGGTAGATAAATAGTAAAAGAAAAAAAAATACTATTAAATGTATTTTTTTTCTCCATAGAAAAGTCTTTCATCGCTTTTCTTGTAAGTGTAACAATTTAAGAATAAATAAAATGCAGTTTTGGTCCCCCCTCATTTTTTTCCAGCTGAAAATATATAAGAGTTAGAAAAAAAAGTTAGATATAAGCAATGTTCATTTTTTCAAGTATAATTTATATAAAAAAAAATAATTAATTTTTGCTGAATTTTTGGGTTATAAAAAAGTTGTATTTTATTGTTTTATTTTTTTTTTGGGGTGTTTAAAGTCAAATTCCAAGTTTGAAGTCGGAATTCCGAGTTCTAAGTCGGAATTCCGAGCTTAAAGTCGGAATTCCGAGTTCAAAGTCGGAATTAAAATAAAAATTGCTTCGTGGCCCTTCTACGCTTTCGTAGTAAACATATTCCTTAATTAAAACAATAGAACCAGGAAAATCATTTTATCATAACCTAAAAACATTTTCAGAATATTTAAGTTGTGACCATGTGACTATAAAACATGAGATTATAAAATTTCTTATCACAGGTTTACAATGAGGACTATACCCCTTCTTTCTTTAAACAGAAAATGTCAAACAGAATAAAAAAAATCCAAGCAGAATCCAGAAATAAATTTTTTCATTTTTATTGGTGCCCAGATTTTTCAAAAAATAACAAAAATCTCCTATGCTAAGAAATTTCTCAGTCAAATCAAAAATCCATAGTACTTAATACTTTTCAATCTTCCACCTCCCTTCCTATCATACAAAGGGTTTGTAAAGATACCTACTCTTTAAAATCAATATTAACATTCTTCAATCTTCCTCCCTTCCATACACAGGGTTTGTAAAGGTACTTTTGACCTCTTTATAAATCGGATTTTTTTCGTTCCATTTGGCGTGTTCCTTCTCCCGTTCGAACTTGGCGTACTCCTTTTTGTCGTGATAGGTGATCAATTGTTTCCAACCGATCAGCGTCAGAAGACCAACTAGTAAGATGGAGCCAATCACTTCGGCGCAGAGAATTAGAATATCTAAAAAATATATATACCACTAAGGCCCGGTGGTTCAATGGTAAAGATGGTGGATCCCTATAAAAAAAACCCGAAACCAAATTTGGCAGAAACATAATTTGTCAGAATTTAAAAAAAAAGAAAATAATTGGTCCGAAAAAAATTGTCTCGAAAATGAAGTGACGGGAAAATCAGTTCGCTAGAAAATATATGCATAGAATTAAATTTACACGAAACTTATTTTTATAGAAACACAAAACAGAAAATATTTTTAACGAAAATAATTTAATAGACACATAATAATGCCGAGCCACAAAATTCAGGAACCCCAATCTGTCCGAAAATAATTTGAACCTATAGCCACGAATTCAATTGCTTCGTTGCCAGACTTACGGTAGAGAAGAGTCAAACCAAGTTGTGATATTGTATTAATGAAACTCCTTTACATCCCTTAACCACCCCCTAACCCTGACGAATCCGTATCAGGTAACTTGGATAAGTACCAGTGCGGAACGATGCCTATTTGTGAGAGATTCAAAGTTGAAAATCAAAGTGTATGATGGTGTTTAATGATGTATGGTGGAGGGTGACCAGTGAAAACACTGATGAGCCCACGCTGGTTACCCAGGGTGAAACATCGTTTATTCAATTCTCTTTTCACTTTAGTCCTTTGTGTGTTCCTTGTGTGATGCTCATCCAAGTTTGAATTTTTGTTATTCCACCCAAGATCTTTTGATCTTTTGTTTTTTTTACTTACACCAAAGGGTTATGGGCTCAGGACACTTTTTCTCTCTAGGAGCCTGCGTCATCCAACTTTTGAAACCCTCGTCGTAACGGTATTCAAATTTTATAGTACAACCTGCGTCATCCAAAAACTGGCATTGATTTATTCCTGAAAAACAATAGATACAGACGACTAGTCAACAACTACTCCTCTGATTAATACCTCTAACTTAAGTAGTTTTCAAAAAAATAAATAGAAGACGAACTTGCAGAAGAAGGTTTAATAGACTTGATTAGTACCTTCTTTTATGCTTCCTCCGCTAAGTGCCTCAACTATCTGAGTTTGAAAGCTGGTGCAGATTTTTTCACATTGGTTTGTTTCGTTGTACGGTCCTGACTTGTAGGCTTGGCATTCAACACAGGGACGGAATTCATCGCACCTAGACAAAATTATGAAATGGAGAATAGTTTAAAAAATTAATGAATCCCAAAAGATGCTAAAAAATTAAAAGAAATTAATAAAAAGACAAGAAAAAGTTGAAAAAATGAAAAGAAGTTAGAAACATGTTTAAAACCTCCAAAAAAAAATGGGAAAATTTGAAAAAATAGAAAAAAAGTTAAAAATTTCGAAAAAGTTGAAGAAATTACAAAAATAATAAAACGTTTAAAAAAGTTGAAAAAATAATTAAATTGAAAAAAACTGAAAAAAAAATTAAAGACTTGGAAATGGAAAATTCTCGTTTTTTTTTACTTCGTATAATTAGTTTATTTAGTTGCTTACTTTTGAGAAGGACAGGTGACACACTCCTCACAATACTTCCCAAATCTTTTATCCTTGTCTTGCAAGCAAGTACACTGACCGCAATGGCACTCCCCGAATCCCGAACAGATCTCGTTACTGTCGGCTGCCATACAGGCCCTTTTACTGGATGGGCAATCGCAAGCATCCCCTGTATAAGCTAAAAATCAAAATAAAATACAGAGTGGTACGTTCCGCATTATGATTCTCATAATAAATTTTAGTATTGTTCTGTATACAGAAAGACAATTTCAATAACTAACTAAAAAAGGTTATATTTTCTAAACTAAATCTCACCCCCCCCAGAAATCTTCAAAAATCAAGAGTAACATGGTTATTTGAGATAACAACTCCCCCCAGAAACAATTTCTGCGAACGCCACTGCATTACATCTATCTGTCGAACATGGGATATGCTCAAATTTTCGTAGTTTTAGTACACTAACTTACTATTATCGCAATCGCATACTCCACACTTGCAAGTGCCATGTCCCGAGCAGTCTTTTTTGCAAGAAAAGTTGTTGCAATCGCAATATTTTCCAGAAATCACCTCCGAGGTGTTATGTCGTTTGTTGCAAACGCAATTTCCGCAAAAACATGAGCCTTGCCCTAAAAAAAATCAAGTTCCATAATATTTTATAAACTCTTTTAAGGTTAATATAATAATCTAAAAACCACATTCTTCTATCAGTTTTGGGATTTGCAAAAAATAATAACTAAAACCACAATATTATTATTTATTATTTTTATCGGTTTTTTGCTTCTAACAAATTATAGAAAGAGGCTAGACAAAAAGCGATACTTTTTTTGAACACAGCTAACGTTTTTTGATAATAATCTAAAAACCACATTCTTCTATCAGTTTTGGGATTTGCAAAAAATAATAATAATTTGCGAATAGGCTAAAAACCACATATTTTTATCGGTTTTTTGCTTTTAAAAAATTACAGAAAGACGCTAGACAAAAGACGACACTTCTTTTGAACGCACCTAACGTTTTTTAATAATAATATAATAACCACATTCTTCTTTTAGTTTTGGGATTTGCAAAAAACAATAATTATTAGCGAATAGGCTAAAAACCACATATTTTTATCGGTTTTTTGCTTTTAAAAAATAACAGAAAGACGCTAGATAAAAGGCGATACTTCTTTTAAACACAGCTAACGCTTTTTGATAATAATCTAAAAACCACATTCTTCTATCAGTTTTGAGATTTGCAAAAAATAATAATAATTTGCCAATAGGCTAAAAACCACACATTTTTATCGGTTTTTTGCTTTTAAAAAATTACAGAAAGACGCTAGACAAAAAGCGATACTTCTTTTGAACGCAGCTAAAGTTTTTTGGTAATAATATAAAAACCACATTTTTCTATCAGCTTTGGATTTAAAAAAAATAATAATAATTTGTCAATAGGCTAAAACCCAAATATTTTTATCGGTTTTTTTTTTTAAATTACAGAAAGACGCTAGACAACAGGCGATACTTTTTTTGAACGCAGCTAAGGTTTTCTGATAATAATCTAAAAACCACATTTTTCTATCAGTTTTGGGATTTGCAAAAAATAATAATAATTTGCGAATACGCCAAACACCACATATTTTTATCGGTTTTTTGCTTTTAAGAAATTACAGAAAGACGCTAGACAAAAGGCGATACTTTTTTTGAACACAGCTACCGCCTTTTCAATAATAATCTAAAAACCACATTCTTCTATCAGTTTTGGGATTTGCAAAAAATAATAATAATTTGCCAATAGGCTAAAAACCACATAGTTTTATCGGTTTTTTGCTTTTAAAAATTACAGAAAGACGCTAGACAAAAGGCGATACTTTTTTTGAACGCAGCTAACGTTTTTTGATAATAATCTAAAAACCACATTCTTTTATCAGTTTTGGGATTTGCAAAAAATAATAATAATTTGCCAATAGGCTAAAAACCACATATTTTTATCGGCTTTTTGCTTTTAAAAAATTACAGAAAGACGTAAGACAAAAGGCGATACTTTTTTTAACGCAGCTAACGTTTTTTGATAATAATCTAAAAACTACATTCTTCTATCAGTTTTGGGACTTGCAAAAAATAATAATAATCAGCGAATAGGCTAAAAACCACATATTTTTATCGGCTTTTGCTTTTAAAAAATTACAGAAAGACGCTAGACAAAAGGCGATACTTTTTTTGAACGCAGCTAACGCTTTTTGATAATAATCTAAAAACCGCATTCTTCTATCAGTTTTGGGATTTTCAAAAAATAATAATAATTAGCGAATAGGCTAAAAACCACATATTTTTATCGATTTTTTGCTTTTAAAAAATTACAGAAACACGCTAGACAAAAGGCGATATTTTTTTTGAACGCAGCTAACGTTTTTTAAAAAGCGATACTTTTTTTGAACGCAGTTAACCTTTTTTGATAATAATCTAAAAATCACATTCTTCTATCAGGTTTTGCAAAAAATAATAATAATTAGCGAATAGGCTAAAAACCACATATTTTTATCGGTTTTTTGCTTTTAATAAATTACAGAAAGACGCTAGACAAAAGGCGATACTTTTTTTGAACGCAGCTAACGTTTTTTGATAATAATCTAAAAAACACATTCTTCTATCAGTTTTGGGATTTGCAAAAAATAATAATAATTTGCGAATAGGCTAAAAACCACATATTTTTATCGGTTTTTTGCTTTTAAAAAATTACAGAAAGACGCTAGACAAAAGGCGATACTTCTTTTGAACGCAGCTAACGTTTTTTGGTAATAATCTAAAAACCACATTTTTCTATCAGCTTTGGGATTTGCAAAAAAAAATAATAATTTCTCAATAGGCTAAAACCCAAATATTTTTATCGGTTTTTTTCTTTTAAAAAATTACAGAAAGACGCTAGACAAAAGGCGATACTTTTTTTAAACGCAGCTAACGTTTTCTGATAATAATCTAAAAACCACATTTTTCCATCAGTTTTGGGATTTGAAAAAAATAATAATAATTTGCGAATAGGCCAAACACCACATATTTTTATCGGTTTCTTGCTTTTAAAAAATTACAGAAAGACGCTAGACAAAAGGCGATACTTTTTTTGAACACAGCTACCGCCTTTTCAATAATAATCTAAAAACCACATTCTTCTATCAGTTTTGGGATTTGCAAAAAATAATAATAATTTGCCAATAGGCTAAAAACCACATAGTTTTATCGGTTTTTTGCTTTTAAAAATTACAGAAAGACGCTAGACAAAAGGCGATACTTTTTTTGAACGCAGCTAACGTTTTTTGATAATAATCTAAAAACCACATTCTTTTATCAGTTTTGGGATTTGCAAAAAATAATAATAATTTGCCAATAGGCTAAAAACCACATATTTTTATCGGCTTTTTGCTTTTAAAAAATTACAGAAAAACGTAAGACAAAAGGCGATACTTTTTTTAACGCAGCTAACGTTTTTTGATAATAATCTAAAAACTACATTCTTCTATCAGTTTTGGGACTTGCAAAAAATAATAATAATCAGCGAATAGGCTAAAAACCACATATTTTTATCGGCTTTTGCTTTTAAAAAATTACAGAAAGACGCTAGACAAAAGGCGATACTTTTTTTGAACGCAGCTAACGCTTTTTGATAATAATCTAAAAACCGCATTCTTCTATCAGTTTTGGGATTTTCAAAAAATAATAATAATTAGCGAATAGGCTAAAAACCACATATTTTTATCGATTTTTTGCTTTTAAAAAATTACAGAAACACGCTAGACAAAAGGCGATATTTTTTTTGAACGCAGCTAACGTTTTTTAAAAAGCGATACTTTTTTTGAACGCAGTTAACCTTTTTTGATAATAATCTAAAAATCACATTCGTCTATCAGGTTTTGCAAAAAATAATAATAATTAGCCAATAGGCTAAAAACCACATATTTTTATCGGTTTTTTGCTTCTAATAAATTACAGAAAGACGCTAGACAAAAGGCGATACTTTTTTTGAACGCAGCTAACGTTTTTTGATAATAATCTAAAAAACACATTCTTCTATCAGTTTTGGGATTTGCAAAAAATAATAATAATTTGCGAATAGGCTAAAAACCACATATTTTTATCGGTTTTTTGCTTTTAAAAAATTACAGAAAGACGCTAGACAAAAGGCGATACTTCTTTTGAACGCAGCTAACGTTTTTTGGTAATAATCTAAAAACCACATTTTTCTATCAGCTTTGGGATTTGCAAAAAAAAATAATAATTTCTCAATAGGCTAAAACCCAAATATTTTTATCGGTTTTTTTCTTTTAAAAAATTACAGAAAGACGCTAGACAAAAGGCGATACTTTTTTTAAACGCAGCTAACGTTTTCTGATAATAATCTAAAAACCACATTTTTCCATCAGTTTTGGGATTTGAAAAAAATAATAATAATTTGCGAATAGGCCAAACACCACATATTTTTATCGGTTTTTTGCTTTTAAAAAATTACAGAAAGACGCTAGACAAAAGGCGATACTTTTTTTGAACACAGCTACCGCTTTTTCAATAATAATCTAAAAACCACATTCTTCTATCAGTTTTGAGATTTGCAAAAAATAATAATAATTTTCGAATAGGCTAAAACCCACATTATTATTATTTATTATTTTTATCGGTTTTTTGCTTCTAACAAATTACAGAAAGAGTCTAGACAAAAGGCGATACTTTTTTTGAACACAGCTAACGTTGTTTGATAATAATCTAAAAACCACATTCTTCTATCAGTTTTGGGATTTGCAAAAAATAATAATAATTTGCGAATAGGCGAAAAACCACATATTTTTATCGGTTTTTTGCTTTCAAAAAATTACAGAAAGACGCTAGACAAAAGACGACACTTCTTTTGAACGCAGCTAACGTTTTTTAATAATAATATAATAACCACATTCTTCTTTTAGTTTTGGGATTTGTTAAAAATAATAATAATTAGCGAATAGGCTAAAAACCACATATTTTTATCGGTTTTTTGCTTTTAAAAAATAACAGAAAGACGCTAGACAAAAGGCGATACTTCTTTTGAACACAGCTAACGCCTTTTGATAATAATCTAAAAACCACATTCTTCTATCAGTTTTGAGATTTGCAAAAAATAATAATAATTTGCCAATAGGCTAAAAACCACATATTTTTTTCGGTTTTTTGCTTTTAAAAAATTACAGAAAGACGCTAGACAAAAAGCGATACTTCTTTTGAACGCAGCTAACGTTTTTTGGTAATAATATAAAAACCACATTTTTCTATCAGCTTTGGATTTGCAAAAAATAATAATAATTTGTCAATAGGCTAAAACCCAAATATTTTTATCGGTTTTTTTTCTTTTAAAAAATTACAGAAAGACGCTAGACAAAAGGCGATACTTTTTTTGAACGCAGCTAACGTTTTCTGATAATAATCTAAAAACCACATTTTTCTATCAGTTTTGGGATTTGCAAAAAATAATAATAATTTGCGAATAGGCCAAACACCACATATTTTTATCGGTTTTTTGCTTTTAAAATATCACAGAAAGACGCTAGACAAAAGGCGATACTTTTTTTGAACACAGCTACCGCTTTTTTAATAATAATCTAAAAACCACATTCTTCTATCAGTTTTGGGATTTGCAAAAAATAATAATAATTTGCCAATAGGCTAAAAACCACATAGTTTTATCGGTTTTTTGCTTTTAAAAATTACAGAAAGACGCTAGACAAAAGGCGATACTTTTTTTGAACGCAGCTAACGTTTTTTGATAATAATCTAATAACCACATTCTTCTATCAGTTTTGGGATTTGCAAAAAATAATAATAATTTGCGAATAGGCTAAAAACCACATATTTTTATCGGTTTTTTGCTTTTAAAAAATTACAGAAAGACGCTAGACAAAAGGCGATACTTCTTTTGAACGCAGCTAATGTTTTTTGATAATAATCTAAAAACCACATTCTTGTATCAGTTTTGGGATTTGCAAAAAATAATAATAATTTGCCAATAGGCTAAAAACCACATATTTTTATCGGCTTTTTGCTTTTAAAAAATTACAGAAAGACGTAAGACAAAAGGCGATACTTTTTTTTAACGCAGCTAATGTTTTTTGATAATAATCTAAAAACTACATTCTTCTATCAGTTTTGGGACTTGCAAAAAATAATAATAATCAGCGAATAGGCTAAAAACCACATATTTTTATCGGCTTTTGCTTTTAAAAAATTACAGAAAGACGCTAGACAAAAGGCGATACTTTTTTTGAACGCAGCTAACGCTTTTTGATAATAATCTAAAAACCACATTCTTCTATCAGTTTTGGGATTTTCAAAAAATAATAATAATTAGCGAATAGGCTAAAAACCACATATTTTTATCGGTTTTTTGCTTTTAAAAAATTACAGAAACATGCTAGATAAAAGGCGATATTTTTTTTGAACGCAGCTAACGTTTTTTAAAAAGCCATACTTTTTTTGAACGCAGCTAACCTTTTTTGATAATAATCTAAAAATCACATTCTTCTATCAGGATTTGCAAAAAATAATAATAATTTGCGAATAGGCTAAAAACCACATATTTTTATCGGTTTTTTGCTTTTAATAAATTACAGAAAGACGCTAGACAAAAGGCGATACTTTTTTTTGAACGCAGCTAACGTTTTTTGATAATAATCTAAAAAACACATTCTTCTATCAGTTTTGGGATTTGCAAAAAATAATAATAATTTGCGAATAGGCTAAAAAGCACATATTTTTATCGGTTTTTTGCTTTTAAAAAATTACAGAAAGACGCTAGACAAAAGGCGATACTTCCTTTGAACGCAGCTAACGTTTTTTGATAATAATCTAAAAACCACATAGTTTTATCGGTTTTTTGCTTTTAAAAATTACAGAAGGACGCTAGACAAAAGGCGATACTTTTTTTGAACGCAGCTAACGTTTTTTGATAATAATCTAAAAACCACATTCTTCTATCAGTTTTGGGATTTGCAAAAAATAATAATAATTTGCGAATAGGCTAAAAACCACATATTTTTATCGGTTTTTTGCTTTTAAAAAATTACAGAAAGACGCTAGACAAAAGGCGATACTTCTTTTGAACGCAGCTAACGTTTTTTGATAATAATCTAAAAACCACATTCTTTTATCAGTTTTGGGATTTTCAAAAAATAATAATAATTAGCGAATAGGCTAAAAACCACATATTTTTATCGGTTTTTTGCTTTTAAAAAATTACAGAAACACGCTAGATAAAAGGCGATATATTTTTTAAACGCAGCTAACGTTTTTTAAAAAGCGATACTTTTTTTGAACGCAGCTAACGCTTTTTGATAATAATCTAAAAATCACATTCTTCTATCAGGATTTGCAAAAAATAATAATAATTAGCGAATAGGCTAAAAACCACATATTTTTATCGGTTTTTTGCTTTTAATAAATTACAGAAAGACGCTAGACAAAAGGCGATACTTTTTTTGAACGCAGCTAACGTTTTTTGATAATAATCTAAAAACCACATTCTTCTATCAGTTTTGGGATTTGCAAAAAATAATAATAATTTGCGAATAGGCTAAAAACCACATATTTTTATCGGTTTTTTGCTTTTAAAAATTACAGAAAGACGCTAGACAAAAGGCGATACTTTCTTTGAACGCAGCTAACGTTTTTTGATAATAATCTAAAAACCGCATTCTTCTATCAGTTTTGGGATTTGCAAAAAATAATAATAATTTGCGAATAGGCTAAAAACCACATATTTTTATCGGATTTTTGCTTTTAAAAAATTACAGAAAGACGCTAGACAAAAGGCGATACTTCTTTTGAACGCAGCTAACGTTTTTTGATAATAATCTAAAAACCACATTCTTTTATCAGTTTTGGGATTTGCAAAAAATAATAATAATTGCCAATAGGTTAAAACCACATATTTTTATCGGCTTTTTGCTTTTAAAAAATTACAGAAAGACGTAAGACAAAAGGCGATACTTTTTTTTAACGCAGCTAACGTTTTTTGATAATAATCTAAATACTACATTCTTCTATCAGTTTTGGGACTTGCAAAAAATAATAATAATCAGCGAATAGGCTAAAAACCACATATTTTTATCGGCTTTTGCTTTTAAAAAATTACAGAAAGACGCTAGACAAAAGGCGATACTTTTTTTGAACGCAGCTAACGCTTTTTGATAATAATCTAAAAACCACATTCTTCTATCAGTTTTGGGATTTTCAAAAAATAATAATAATTAGCGAATAGGCTAAAAACCACATATTTTTATCGATTTTTTGCTTTTAAAAAATTACAGAAACACGCTAGACAAAAGGCGATATTTTTCTTGAACGCAGCTAACGTTTTTTAAAAAGCGATACTTTTTTTGAACGCAGCTAACCTTTTTTGATAATAATCTAAAAATCACATTCTTCTATCAGGTTTTGCAAAAAATAATAATTAGCGAATAGGCTAAAAACCACATATTTTTATCGGTTTTTTGCTTTTAATAAATTACAGAAAAACGCTAGACAAAAGGCGATACTTTTTTTGAACGCAGCTAACGTTTTTTGATAATAATCTAAAAACCACATTCTTCTATCAGTTTTGGGATTTGCAAAAAAAATAATAATAATTTGCGAATAGGCTAAAAACCACATATTTTTATCGGTTTTTTGCTTTTAAAAAATTACAGAAAGACGCTAGACAAAAGGCGATACTTCTTTTGAACGCAGCTAACGTTTTTCGATAATAATGTAAAAACCACATTCTTGTATCAGTTTTGGGATTTGCAAAAAATAATAATAATTTGCCAATAGGCTAAAAACCATATATTTTTATCGGCTTTTTGCTTTTAAAAAATTACAGAAAGACGTAAGACAAAAGGCGATACTTTTTTTTAACGCAGCTAACGTTTTTTGATAATAATCTAAAAACTACATTCTTCTGTCAGTTGTGGGACTTGCAAAAAATAATAATAATCAGCGAATAGGCTAAAAACCACATATTTTTATCGGCTTTTGGTTTTAAAAATTACAGAAAGGCGCTAGACAAAAGGCGATACTTTTTTTGAACGCAGCTAACGCTTTTTGATAATAATCTAAAAACCACATTCTTCTATCAGTTTTGGCATTTTCAAAAAATAACAATAATTAGCGAATAGGCTAAAAACCACATATTTTTATCGGTTTTTTGCTTTTAAAAAATTACAGAAACACGCTAGATAAAAGGCGATATTTTTTTTGAACGCAGCTAACGTTTTTTAAAAAGCGATACTTTTTTTGAACGCAGCTAACCTTTTTTGATAATAATCTAAAAATCACATTCTTCTATAAGGATTTGCAAAAAATAATAATAATTAGCGAATAGGCTAAAAACCACATATTTTTATCGGTTTTTTGCTTTTAATAAATTACAGAAAGACGCTAGACAAAAGGCGATACTTTTTTTGAACGAAGCTAACGTTTTTTGATAATAATCTAAAAACCACATTCTTTTATCAGTTTTGGGATTTGCAAAAAATAATAATAATTTGCGAATAGGCTAAAAACCACATATTTTTATCGGTTTTTTGCTTTTAAAAAATTACAGAAAGACGCTAGACAAAAGGCGATACTTCTTTTGAACGCAGCTAACGTTTTTTGATAATAATCTAAAAACCACATTCTTTTATCAGTTTTGGGATTTGCAAAAAATAATAATAATTTGCCAATAGGCTAAAAACCACATAGTTTTATCGGTTTTTTGCTTTTAAAAATTACAGAAAGACGCTAGACAAAAGGCGATACTTTTTTTGAACGCAGCTACCGTTTTTTCAATAATAATCTAAAAACCACATTCTTCTATCAGTTTTGGGATTTGCAAAAAATAATAATAATTAGCGAATAGGCTAAAAATCACATATTTTTATCGGTTTTTTGCTTTTAAAAAATTACAGAAACACGCTAGACAAAAGGCCATTTTTTTTTCAACGCAGCTAACGTTTTTTAATAATAATCTAAAAACCACATTCTTTTATCAGTTTTGGGATTTGCAAAAAATAATAATAATTTGCCAATAGGCTAAAAACCACATAGTTTTATCGGTTTTTTGCTTTTAAAAATTACAGAAAGACGCTAGACAAAAGGCGATACTTTTTTTGAACGCAGCTAACGTTTTCTGATAATAATCTAAAAACCATTTGATTGGAATTTGCAAAAAATACTAATAATCGATGCAATGTATACAGTATTTTCCAACCAAAGGTCGTCAAGACCACATTTCCAGCCATTTAAGAAAACGGCCTTTATATTTAGATTACATCTAATAATTACCTGAGCAAATTTCACCATCTCCAGGCTTTATACACGATTGAACGTCATCGGTGCTACTCGTGCTCTTGTCACATTGACAGGTGTTGCCGAATCTTCCTTCCTTGCATTTGCAAATGCCACATTCAAAATCGCCTGTATAGTAGAACATCGTAGGTAATTTAAATTTTTAGTAAGCTAAATTCTTCTGTATTTCCATATTGTAGTGCCATTAAGAAACTTTTATTTAACCACATCCAATTAATCCCCACTAGATTAGAGTTTAAAATATTTGTAAACATTTTTTGGTAAACGAATTTTGACTTTCTGTCTGTCAAAGGGGGCAGAATTTATTAGTGACAACTATATGTGGGAAAACTTGGCTGATACCTCCGACATGGAGGCCAGCCAACACCTTCCGTTTTAGTACCCTTTTCCACGTATGCCGCCGCCATTTTTAACACTGTTGACAGATATTACATTAGTTAATTATCAAAATGGCCGCCACATACGTTCAAAGCTCACTAAAACGCGAGTAGATGGAAGGCCTATTAAATATCAGATGCATCGCTTGGCTATATAAGTACTTTAATCTTACCCCCAGATGCACCGTAAAAATATTTGGATTAGTTTAGCTAATCCATGTTTCCTCTTTATTTATTTATGTGGGATCAAGCGAAAAAAAAAATGGATTAGATAGCCAATCGCGATTAGGTGCCTCCGGTGCATTTAGGGGTTGTCTCTTTATGACATAACTTTTTTGTGCGTACTTAGCCATATTTAAACATAAATTTTACATTATTTTTGTCAGTACTTCGTCTTTTCAAATGACATCATAATTGTAATTACCTACCTAATTCCTCCGAAGAAACAGTCGGCTACACACAAAGAAAACATCAACACTGGTTTGATGAGCAAGACAAAGAAATTCAAGAGCTTATTGAAAGGAAGTGAAAAGCCCATAATGCTTGGAAAAGCCACCCTAACTCTAACGAAAAGAAAAGGCAATATCAAGAAGCCAAAGCAGAAGTACAAAGGCAAACACGTAGATTACAAAACCAATGGTGGACAACAAAATCACATGAAATGCATCATCTAGCTGAGTCCAACAACACCAGAGCCTTCTTTCAAGCTACTAAGATGATATATGGTCCCTCTACACAAGGTATCAATCCCCTACGATCCAAAGATGGAACAAGGCTGCTTAAAGACAGATTCTCTATCAACTCACGATGGAAAGAACACTTCCAAGAACTACTCAACAGAGACTCAGGTCGATAATGACATCTTGGACAAAATTCCGGAGAAAACTACACAACAACACCTAAGTGAGATTCCGAGATTAGACGAGGTCGAAAAGGAAATCACACAGCTAAACATTCTACATTCTAATAAGTAAAATATGGACCACTGAGACCATTCCTGCCGAACTCAGAGACGCCTCTATAATTACTATTTTCAAAAAAGGCGACAAGGCCCAATGGGGAAACTACAGAGGTATATCTCTGCTTTCTGTTGCTGGAAAGATACTTGCACGGCTCAAACCGATTAATTCCGATTGCTGAACAAAATCTGCCAGAGACACAGTGTGGATTTAGGCCCAATCGAGGCACTCTGACAAGATCTTCAGTGCCAGATAAATGCAAGAGAAATCTAGAGAAGAAAATCGCCCTCTCTTCATGGCCTTCATAGACCTAGTCAAAGCATTTGACTCGGTCAACAGAGAAGCTCTATGGAAAATACTGGCAAAAGCTGGATGCCCTCAAAAATATATTCAAATTCTTAGACTACTACACGACAATATGAATGCAACATTCCTGAGCAATGATGGACCAGGTGAGTCATTCCAGATTACGACAGGCGTTATACAAGGGTGTGTTATTGCGCCCACCCTATTCTCTATATTTTTAGGTGCCATGCTTCACCTTGTTGAGGAACATCTACCGCCGGGAGTGAAAATTCTATATAGATTCGACGGTGGCCTACTCAACCTAGGCAGACTACGAGCAAAAACTAAGGTCTCGACGACCGCGGTAATCGAACTGCAGTACGCCGATGACAACGTCGTTATGGCCGATACAGAGGAAGGCCTACAGCTGGTAATCAACGCATTTAACCAAGCCTACAAAAGCATTGACCTAGAGGTCAATCTTGCCAAAACGCAAATTCTTCACCAACCAGAGACAGATACGAATCCCCAAGCTCCAAACATTTCCATAAATGGCCATCCTCTGCAGAACTTGGAACATTACCCATACCTTGGAAGCAACCTATCATCAAATGCAACTATTGACGCAGAAACACAGCATCGCCTAAAATGTGCTACCGCAGCGTTCGGACGGCTTTCGGAGAGAGTTTTCAACAATCACGACATCAATGCGGAGACCAAGCTTCGTGTCTACAACACAGTTATAATACCAACTCTAACATACGGATGCGAAACGTGGACCACCTACAGAAGACATATCAAACGACTAGAAAAATATCATCAAAGTTGTTTAAGACGAATACTGAGAATCAAATGGCAAGACCGACGAACCAACATAAGTTTTTTAGAAGAAGCCAGAACAACTAGTATAGAAGCCCTAATCTTCAAGCACCAGCTTCGTTGGACTGGTCATATTATCCGCATTTCCGAAACACGTCTCTCAAAGCAGATATTTTATGGACAACTGAAGGAGGGAAAGAGAAATCAACGAGGTCAACAAAAAAGGTTCTCAAAGGCAATGTGATGAAGGGTCACATCGATATAAACAACTTCGAGACCACGGCAAACGATAGGGCTTCATGGAGCCGAACAGTCCATGAGGGAACACAAACTTTTGAAGAGCAACGACGTAGACTAGAGACGAAAAAGAGAGAGCGTAGAAAGGAGCGACAAAATGGAAGAAGGGATGACCAACAACACCAGGCTGCTGCCGGAGTCTGGGTGTGCCAGGACTGTGGAAGGGTGTGCGGCTCGAGAATTGGCTTACATAGCCATCAAAAAACGCACAACAGATAGCGACGATACAGAATAGAGGAAAATCATACTCGGTATCGAGTGATTGCCTATGATGATGATGAATTACCTACCTTGATGGCTGCATTCTTTGAAATTTTTAATCTTGTCCTTAGAGCAGTCGCAGTCGCAGATGACATCCAGTTCAACGATCAAGCTGTCCTTCAGGCCTTCGGGCTTGATTTTGATGTATTTTTTGTTTTTGGATGGGTCTAAAAATTCACGTGTTCAGATTTGTTTATTGTGTACATTTGGGATTATATAAAAACACTGTAATACCGCTGTAGTAGCCATGCATCCGGGCTATAAAACTTGATGGATAGGTACAGGGTGATCCATTACAGGGCTAAACTAAGCGTGATAAAAGGTTCAAACCAAAACTGGCTAAAAGAACTATATTTTAAGGTTTTCTCTGATAGTTTACTTTTTCCCAAGTTATACACAGAGTGTAACAAAAAACATGTATTCTTGAAATGGGAGACCCTATATAATTTGGCATTTTTTGAATAAATCTACTTTTTAAAAATACTGCATACTTCTATCTTATATTTTACGGTTTTCGAGATACTTGCGTTTAAAATGTTACTAGGGACAGGGTGATTCATTATATTTGGACACCCCGGTTATCGCGATTAATATTATAAATATATATAATTTGTCCAAATTATTTGAAAACTTTGACAAATGCTGTGAAATGTCATTCCATATGTACACCCGGTATTTTTTTATTTTGTTAAGTTTTGTTTTGCTTTCTTATGCCAAATTATATAGGGTGTCTAGGTGCGGTAAACAGTTTTCGAGATATTGCATGTTTTTGGTGGATTTTTGCACTTCCGTTAATGCTCTTAATATTAAGGATAGAAAAAAAGATTAAAGGCAAAAGTTGGTTAGTTTTTTATGAACTTATATATGAAAATATATAATTTTGTCAAAAAATGTCAAATGTCATTTTTATGTCAAATGTATAAATAACTATACATAGTAACTTAGGACTACTCTATTTTTAAATACGAACGACAACAACAACGACAACAAAAAAATTTACTAATCTAACAAATGCTCGAACACATCAACATTTACTTCAACACAAAGTTCATAACGCCTTCTTAGGCCAGAAATCATGTTGATTATTTTATGTCTAGTCTCCTTTAAATCGTCCCACAACCAAATATCCGGATGTGTTAATTCTGTCGAGTGTGGTGGGGATGATATGGTCCCATTTGAACCAAGCCATATGGGATAATTTTGATTTAGAAAATTTGTTATTGCTCGAGTATTATGAATTGACGCCTCGTCCTGCTGCCATATTTTTGGGTGCTCTTGGATATCATATGGAAGGTTATTGATGGAATTTTTTTAGCGAGGAAATTTTAACGAAATATTGAAATACAATCAATAACCTTCGGCAGTAGCAAATTTTCTAAATCAAAATTATCCCATATGGCTTGGTTCAAACTGGATCATACCATAGCCACCAAACTTCTCAGTGGCACCATTTAAAGGAGACTATTTACTCAAATTGTCCGAACACCTTAGAAGAAATTGAGAATCGAGCAAATAATGAAGAAATTAATATTAATAGAAACCTGAGACATAAAATATTCAACACGATTTCTGGCCTAAGAATGCGTTATGAACTTATGTGTTGAAATAAATTGTGATGTGTTCGAGCATTTTTTAAGTTAGTAAATTTCTTGTGGTCGTTGTTGTTGTCGTTCGTATTTAATAGAGTAGTCCTAATTTAGTTAAGTTATTTATACATTTGACATAAAAATGACATTTGACATTTTCTGGCAAAATATATATAAAGTAACTAAAAAACTCAACAAGTTTTGTTTTTACATTTTTTGTCTATCTTTAATATTAACGGCACTAACGGGAGTGCAAAAATCCACCAACCTAGACAATTGATATAGAAACTTGGCAAAATAAAAAAATACAGGGTGTTCAATTTAAAATAAGAAAGTTAATGTCAAATTTTGACATATGGAATGACATTTGACAGCTTTTGTCAAAGTTTTCAAAAAATTTGGACAAAATTATTAAAATCTTACCTTAAAACATTTTTTCTATCTCTAATATTAACGGCTATAACCGGGGTGTCCAAATATAATGACTCACCCTGTACTATACGCAAGTATTAGTTGGCTGTGAAATGCAGGACATTAATAACCAGTATAGCAGTGGATACAGTAGGTCATGGAATCACAAAAACAAATAAATAATGACATGTCGTTTTGCAAAATTTAAATAGCCGTTTAAGAATGTTTGAAAATTGATCCTTTGCATTTTTAAAAAGTACGTTTTTACAGAATACATGTTTTTTGGTTGAGGTAAATTTTAATTTATCAGCTTAGTTCAGCCTCTAGATAGAGGGGAGCCTTACTTACTTATGGATCTTACCATTTTTTGCTGTGCGTTTTTTTGAAACTCAAAATTGTGGCTAAGGGCTCGGCACACCACTCCAAAGGTGGGAAATTTTGGAGTTCTTATGATGCATCGGGTAACCCCTACCATTTTCACATAGGTATATAATGTAGTAGTACCCACTGAACAAAATTTAAAAAATTACATTTAAGAAGATTATGTCTTTCTTTCCTTGCTTCCATGGATCGTACGCCACTGATGCCCACCTTTAGATGGTGCGCCGAGCCCTTAACCACAATTTTAAGGTGCAATACTGCCCAATTCGTATTGTGAGGGTTACGTATCCATCATAATTTATACCATGAACTCTTGCTCTACTAAGGAATTTTCAAATGTCTATACGTAAGTATCACAACAAAATGTTACCTTTTGAGCATTCCAGAGGTTGTATGGTGGCTGAAAATTCCACTGTATGTCCAGGTTTCACGCTACATCCGTTTTTAGAGTCTTTTTCGCAGTTTGAGGTGAATTTTAAGTTCACATCCTTAGTTACGTTGGAAGTTATTCTGACGGTTTCTCTTATTTGCTGTAGGCAACAAAAAAAAACATCTTCGCAAGAAATTGCCAAGTATTTTTTAATTTTTTTAGATATATAGAACCTTACCTACCCTTTTAACTTTTGGTACTTTTTCGGTTTTATTTACTTTTTTCGGTGGTTTTTTAACGTTTTTCAATTTTTATAAATTCTTTTAAAGCTTTTTATATGTAATTGCACCGCAATGTTAAATCAAGTTAGAACCTAAAATACCAAGGTCTTACATTATAAACATCAGTTAAATTTAAACCAGGTTTAACATTATGGTGCAATTGGCCATAAGTAGATTTATCTCTAAAGTTACAGCTTGTTTAGCTGCCTAGTTTCACGCCATCAGATCTTAAAGAAAAAAAATACGACCAATGGTAGAGCCATGATGAACCTTATAATAATTTAGTTAAATACCTGTTAAATTATTTTTTGATGTGCTAAAATACACTTTCAGTAGGACACGTTTTTTGGCAAATGTAAAGACTGCAAGGAACTTTGATTGAAAGAAATTAATACCACCTTATATCTAACACACTTTTCGCTTTGAACAATTACAATTTTTGATCTTTTTTTGATATAAATGGCAAAATAAAAAAAATCATATGCACTACACGACTAAAGATGACAGACAGATGACAAAATAGAAATTTTTATTAAACAATTGCCTTAAACTATTTCCATCTTTCTCTAAAATAGTTTTTTATAATTAACTCTGTATTTCGGACTTCCATTGTCTATATTTTATTTATACACGACGTTTCGATCAGTACAATCTCTGATCGTCTTCAGGTGCAAACTATAATCAATTCCTAAGGCTACGTGCTTATATACTGTGAGACATCACTCAACCTTGAAGTTTAAGAAGTTGGCTCCGCCCAAATATTTGGGATTTCAACACTTGGTTTACTGAAAATACCCTGATTCTACCCAATAAAGGCAGCTTCAAGGAGCAAGACAGAGGAAATCGCGTTGAAGAATCTTCAAAAGGACAAATCAGTTAAAATCTTACCGGCAGACAAGGGCAATGCAACAGTGATTTTGGACACGGAAACCTATGACCAGAAAGTTGAAGAGGTACTTGCTAAAGGAAACTATAAACTTCTCCCAAAAGATCCGACGCAATCAATCGAAAGTAAGGTTTATAGAATTTTGAAAAAGTATTCCAGATATATTCCGGACAATACAAGGTCTCAACTCACACCACATTCTAGCAAGCCTCCTCATCTATACGGACTTCCCAAAATTCGCAAAGATGCAATGCCCTTACGCCCAATTACAAGTTCCAGAAATTCTCCAACAAGCAATTTGTCTAAATTTCTTTTGAAAATTATTCAACCTCTTGCAGGCAAGACCGCATCATTTGTAGAAAATTCCAACCATTTTGTTAATATTCTTAAATCTTTTGTTTTAGGAACCGAGGATAGACTTGTCAGTTTTGATGTTGAAAGTCTATACACCAATGTCCCGATAAAGGAATCGCTAGATATTATTAGAAAGAGACTGGTTGATGACTAATCCCTTTATGAACATACCAGGCTACCGCTGGACGGAGTGATGGAGTTGTTGGAGTGCTGCCTACATAACTCTTATTTTCAAGTGAAAAGGTTTTATGCTCAGGATGACGGTCTGCCAATGGGTTCATCGCTTTCGCCAGTGGTGGCCAATATTTACATGGAGTGGTTCGAATCACACGCGGTTGATACCGCAACATATAAACCTAAGCTCTGGCTGAGATATGTTGATGATACTTTTACTGTCTGGACCGGGATTGACCAACAACTTTCAGAATGTCTTCACCACCTAAATAACATAAGACCCACCATTAAATTCACAATGGAGTTGGAGCAAAATTGTCAAATTCCTTTTCTTGATGTACTTGTCACACGAGTAGAAAGCGACATCAAAACAACAGTCTATCGTAAACCCACTCACACAGGACAATATTTAAATCAAGGTTCAAATCATTCTGCTACAACCAAACGAGGCATAATCAAAACTTGTATAACAGAGCCGTTCAAATTTGTAACAATTCTCATGACTTGGAAATCGAAATAAGAAACATTAAGAAGGATCTGCAGCAGAATGGTTACAGCCTAAAACTTATAACAGAGACTATTACTAAATTTCAACAAACAGGACAGAGATTACAAGAGCAAAACCAGGCAAATGCATTCCTTACAATCCCATACGTTATAGGAGTATCAGAGAAAATGCGAAGAGTAGCGAAAAACTTTAATATTAAAACAGCTTTTAAATTTAGTAATACAATTAGAAGCCTTCTTAGTAAAACAAAATCAGAGAACAAACAAATTAAGGAATGCATTAACCAAGTTCCTTGTGAGTGTGGTGAATCATACATAGGCGAAACTAAAAGACCATTATCTGTTATGCTTAAAGAACATCAGACGAATACCCAAAAAGGTGAAAGCACAAAATCAGGAATCGCCGAACATGCATGGTCAAAACAACACCGAATGAAGTGGCCAGAAGCAAAGGTTTTGCACAAGGAGTCACAGTGGAAAAAACGATAATTCCTTGAAGCTGCCTTTATTGGGCAGAATCAGGGTATTTTCAGTAAACCAAGTGTTGAAATCCCAAATATTTCGAAGTTCCTCCTTGGGCGGAGTCAACTTCTTAAACTTCAAGGTTGAGTGATTTCTCACAGTATATAAGCACGTAGCCTTAGGAATTGATTGTAGTTTGCACCTGAAGACCATCATAGATTGTACTGATCGAAACGTCGTATGTAAATAAAATATAGACAATGGAAGTCCGAAACACAGAGTTAATTTCAAATACATCATTGTCTCAAACTTTTTTATACCCTGCTGTCTCTCTTCAACAACCTTAAATATTTTTCATTTTAACGGAGAAAAATGTTTTTTGGCAGTTTTTTTTGAAAGACTAAAAAACAGTAAAAATTTGAAAAATGAAATCGAAAGTTTGGAAAGAAAGCTTTAAAATGTGAGCAAAATCATGGCATAAAAATGTGAAAAATTTAGTAAAAATTGCTTAAACAAAAACGTTACCCCTTAAATTATGCTAAAATATCTGAAGATTTAGAACAAACCCGATGTTTTAAAAAAATGGAGAATTACCAACAATTTCCTCTGGATTACATTATTCATTTTTTATATTTGCCTGCCTGTGGGTCTATTCTTGAATCGAGGGAGTGCTACTATGCATCTCATTGGTCTTGACTAACAGAATTACTTTCGATCAATATCGGGCAAAAGTGAGAGAAACTGAGTTAAACCGAAGATTTGGACCAATGAGATGCATAGTAGCGAAAGAATTTGACTCCCTGGGAGCAAATTTTCTCTCGATTCAAGAATAGAACCCCTTAGCGAAAAAAAAAACTAGGATTCCTCTTTTCCAAAAGCCTGGGCACCCCAACCAAGGAAATCAATGATCGATAAATCCTGCTTTCTAAGCGTTTTAGCATTAAATTTGAGAGAGAAATGTGTCGTTTAAGGTGTCTGATATAGATCGACTTGCTGCCCATTTACTTCAGAGGCATGTTAGAAGTAAATGGGCAGCAAGTCGAACGCGTGGATTCATACAAATATTTCGGTTGCCTCTTCAATGAGAACAGGGACAACATGCAAGAAGTTTGTGCAAGAATTGAACAGGCCAGATCATCTTTTTTGTGTAGTCGCAATCTTAATACCACTCTCCGAATTCGTGTTCTTCGGTGGCATGTTTTTAGCATCTTATATTATGACTGACGCCATGAGAAAAAAGTTGGAGGCATTCGAGATGTGGTGCTATCGTAGAATACTAAGGAACATTTTGGATGGACAAAGTAACTAATAGGGATGTTCTGCTTAGAATAAATAAATATCAAAAAACGAAAACTTGAGTATTTTGGCCATATTTTGAGAAATGACAAATATAAACTTTTAATATTGATAATAGAACGCAAAATTGAGGACAGAAGAGTTCCGGCTCGTAGACGGATAAGGGTACAAATGGCGCTGATGATAGTCAACCTTCGAAGAGAGCGTGGCACTTGAAGAAGAAGATATAGATTGCAGGGTTCGTTGCTCGGTCGAGGTCATTTGGCGGGTTTAAAACGATTTTCCTGCATCGTAAGTAAAAGCTTAGGCGAGGTACTTACGTCATAAATCTCCGAAATAAACTGCACAATATTAGTTGAGCTCTCCTCGAGCGTTCCCACTTTGGAATTCTGAATAGATTCCGAAATAAGCTTATAATAATTTGACGGATTATCTCCTAAAATGGCGAAAATTATATGCATGTTGTTCTCCCTTGCCACGTGGTTTATTTGAGAGATGGAGGGGTAATCCAGCCTAAAAATATAGAACATTGCAGGAAAAAGGTGTTTTTTTCTTTGTTTCAATTAGTTTAATCTACATGTTGTGTAGTCTTGATCTTAATAACATTACCCGAATTCGTGTGCTTCGTTGTTATACGTGTTTAGCATTTTATATTAACGCGTAGAAGCATGGATACTCCCTGACACTTAAAGAAAAAGAAAACATACCTATACATAGTAAATCCTCCTGATATTATAAATAGGAAAGTTTGTTTGGGTGCGACACAGCCACTCACGCATACACCATAAAATCGAGCCTCGTTCGAGGAATGGCTCAAAAAAGTCAAAAATGTATTGTCATTTGGCTTTGTTTTGGACTTGGTTTAAAAAATTGCTAAAAGTACCTATTAATATATACCTAAGTGCTTCGGTGTACTCGTCGTCACTCATGTGACATTTAAGGTCGTGAGGTTCCACCACCCCTCCCAGTTTACCGTCACCTGCAATATGAGGAGTAGCGTCAGTGGACATCACAACCAAATGACGCGCGTCTTGTCTCCACCTAGACAAAAAAAAAACTTATTTGGGACAATTGTACTGCACTGTTAAACAATCACGAAAAACGTGAAGAAGATCAAAAATTGCAAAAGTTTTCGCCCGAGGCGCTACAATCTCATTTATTGCTACAGTTTTAAAAATCAAAAAAGAAGTTAAAAAACCTCCAAATCAGTTACATCAACCGAAAAGAATCTAAAAACAAGAGATCAAAAGATCTTGGGTGGAAATAACGAAAACTCAAACCTGGATGAGCATCTCACAAGGAACCAAAGCGAAAAGAGAAATTATTAAACGATGTTTCGCTCTGGGTAATCAACGTGAGCTCGTCAGTGGTTCCACTGGTCACCTTCCCCATACATCATTAAACACCATCATATAGTTTGATTTCCAACTTTGAATCACTCACAAATAGGCATCGTTCCCCACTGGTACTTGGTCGCTTACGTTCTTTGTGTGTTTCTTGTGGGATGCTCATGCAGGTTTGAATTTTCGTTATTTCGTTATTTCCACCCAAGATATTTTGTTCTTTTGTTTTTAGATTCTCTTCGGTTGATATAACTGATTTGGAGGTTTTCCAACTTCTTTTTCGATTTTTAATTGCTTTAGGAGCATAATTCTATTGGAAATATTAACACGCCAGGACGAATCCGTATCAGGTTGGAAGAGTACCAGTGCGGAACGATGCCTATTTGTGAGTGATTCAAAGTTGGAAATCAAAGTGTATGATGGTGTTTAATGATGTATGGGGAGGGTAACCAGTGGAACCACTGACGAGCTCTCGCTGGTTACCAAGAGCGAAACATCGTTTAATCATTTCTCTTTTTGCTTTGGTTCTTTGTGTGTTCCTTTTAGGATGCTCATCCAGGCTTGAATTTTCGTTATTTCCACCCAAGGTATATTGATCTTTTGTTTTTAAATTATTTTCGGTTGATGTAACTGATTTGGAGATTTTTTAACTTATTTTTTAATTTTTAATTGCCTTAGGAGCATAATCCTATTGGATATATTAACATGCCAGGACGAATCCGTATCAGGTAACTTGGATGAGTACCAGTACGGAACGATGCCTATTTGTGAGTGATTCAAAGTTGGAAATCAAAGTGTATGATTGTGTTTAGTGATGTATGGGGAGGGTGACCAGTGGAACCACTGACGAGCTCACGCTGGTTACCCAGAGGAAAACATCGTTTAATCATATCTCTTTTCGCTTTGGTTCTTTGTGTGTTCCTTGTGGGATGCTCATCCAGGTTTGAATTTTCGTTATTTCCACCCAAGATCTTTTGATATTTTGTTTTTGTTACAGTTTTAATCTATTAAAAACTCTACTGACCCGATGACATCATGACACACCATGGCCTGCATGATTGCATCTAGTCCTCCTTCGGGAGAGTCGATGTTGCCAGATATTCTTGTTCGTTCCACTTTTCTGGAGAATTGTGTGGAGGAGTTGGTCAGGGAAAGATCGTTTCTAAAACTGAATGGTGGCGCGCATCCGTCGCACGGACTTTTGAGTCTAAAATAAGATTCACATCAGAGGTTAATCTTTTTTTATTTATGACCGCCTGAGAGCAGAGCTGAGGGCTGGAAATAATGTGAGTCGGTTTCTTAGCACTAGGATGCCTCTATTTTAGCGAGAGTATACAATAATCAAATTTAAGGTTTTTAAAATTAATAGCACGTAGGTACTTACGCTTCTGGATGAGTGTTAACGTAAGGAAGAGTGACTTTATCCACAAAACTACCGAAGCCAATGCGAAAATTATTCGTTTTTTGTCTCATCGTTTCAATCAGCTTATGACCGAGCTGCACTAGCTTATTTTTTGACGGGTTCATTGAGTAGGAGAGGTCCATAAGATAATACAAATCTTGAAAAAAATAAAAAAAAAACTTTTTTATTCATGCGCGCGCACAAAAAAAATTGAGGCTTATATAAAATGTCTTTTTTTTGTATATTTTGAGATGTTAGCCAATGATGGGGTTGGTTAAAGGAGTTGGTAAATATTTCGGCTTTACTAATGTACAGGGTGACCAAAATTCGATGGTTTTAGGGGTTTTCGGGTACTTCTAGAGCTCTCTATGCTCAAATTGTCAACTAAGGCACTCTAGATTTTTTTAATAATGTGGTGCCGCTTTAATCTTCTAAGACTATGAACAAGTGCTGAAACTTTCACTTTCAAAACAATAATGACATTCCAGAAAAAATCGAGACACCGCAACAAACAATCAGTGTTGCCACGTTGACTACAAAAGAAGATGTTTAAGGAAAAAATATGTTAATTTTTCAAAAAACGTCGAAAGTTTTAAATAGTTTGTGAGTATTATATATTTTGTATATTAGCTTTTTCAACATATATCTTAAACCTCATTAATCAACTAATAAATAAGCGTCAAAACTTAATCCAAATTTAATAAGTTTCTTGTTGCATAATTTTGTTATTAAAATTGGCAACACAGATTTCTTTCTCCCCTTTCCCCACTGTAGATGTTGCACTCAAACAACCAGTGTAACCAAAAAGACCAGACTCCTTCTAATAGTTCAATCTTCTAAGGTCTTACTATATGATTTATGGAAAATATTTAATAACTCGACAACTAATTATCCGATTTTCGTGAGAAGCACATCGTTTTGAAGGAAATTAAAAAAGCATTCAAAAAGTAAAAAAACATTGAGGTGTTCCATAAGAAAAATACCAACTTTCTGTTATATCTCAAAAACTAAAAGTTACTCATGAAATCTGATTTGGTAATTAAATTCTAGTTTAAAAACTCTACAAAAATTCAATTAGTAGTTGAAAATGGTGTGACATGTTGAAATAAACCAACGCTTGTAAAAAAAGCATTAGTGAAATAGTACTTTTCACAGCTACTGGCTAAAATAGTGCTTTTTTACAAGCGTTGCCGTTGGTTTAAGTAACGAGCGCAGCGAGGTATTTAAAAACGCGAGTACAGAAAAGCACAGTGTAGCCGCGAGTTGCTAACTATATTTTTTTTAATACCTTTATCAAAAAATCAAAGAAAAACAGGAAAATACTTTTCAAAATCTCGAACGAAGAGCACTTCTCGCAACACACCATCTTTACACTAGAAATCAAGGCGGCTGATAAATGAAATAACAATGGTTTCCATAGCGATGTGCCTTTTTACTCGGTTTGACAGTTTGATATTTTGACGATGTTTTTAAATTATTTTTTTCGTAAATACTTTCAATATTACTATTTTCCGCTATTTCTCTTTAAGTTTGGGTAAAAAACGGACAGAAATCTTTTTTTGCAACCGTGATCAAAAAAATTTTTTTTTGCATCGATAACCAAAAAAGCCATGCTTTAGTTATCTGCAGACAATTACTAAAATCATGTTTTTTGATGAAGGTATAAAAAAACTATTTTTTTTTTTAATATTTCATTGACTGGAGACAACAATTTTCTTATTATAAAAATCACTTATTTTACTTTAAGAGAATTGCTTGCTTTATTCCTTTTTATTATACGATTTTCTTGAAGTAAAATAAGTAAATGTTGCCTCCGGCAATAAAATATTTCAAAAACAATTGTTTCTTTTTACATTAAGGAATATATTGCTTTGGTGCATCTGAAGAAAATTTGATTTATCTTGGTTTGAGATAATTTGTAAATAACCACAGCACTCAATTGTTTCTTACCTAAGGGATAGTTACTGGGTTGCTTGTACACAAACTTAAATGTGTGCTTCTCCTCCCTCCTCATTTGCACCCTCACCCTTTGAGGACTGATTTGTAAAACATTATCCGATGAGTCCTCGTTTGCCAACGTCTGATTTTCCAAGATTTTAAAGGTTGTTTCTGGATTGACTATCTCTTCCAGACACAGTTTTTGGGGATCCGATTTAACTGGGAAGCAGTGCGTTTCCGAATCAATTTCTTTTTTGAGAGATATCTAAAATCAGTGTAAACGAAATATATTGTTTTTTTATATTTTCTCGTGTGTCTTTTCCAGTTTTTGAGATATTAGAAATAAATACTTACAGGCCTCGAGCACCAAACACATCCGCTGGTCTGTATACAATCCCCGCAAGTTTCTTGATCTTCGCATTTTTCACTGCCTTGAATTAATTTTAGAAAACATAAAATCACTAAAAACAGTTGGAAAAAATGTATGCACACTCCCATTTTTTTCTTTAACCAAAAAAACACTCCCTTAAATATATAATATGCACTCACGCATTTCTCTTTTAAAAAATAGAATCTTGTTTAAATGTTTACATAGAAAAATTCAATGTTACTATACGTTTCATAGAATAATTAAGCTACACCATAGAGAGCCACCGCATTGGCGGCGGCGCGCCATTCGAAAAAATGGGCATCTTTGCCCTCTAAACAGAAGAAAGTTTTGAGCTTCACGCTGGTTTGGAAGTTTTCTAACTTCTTTTTTGTTTTAATTGCCTTAGGAGCATAATCAATCCTATTGGAAATATTAACACGCCAGGACGAATCCGTATCAGGTAACTTGGATAAGTACCAGTGCGGAACGATGCCTATTTGTGAGTGATTCAAAGTTGGAAATCAAAGTGTATGATGGTGTTTAATGATGTGTGGGGAGGGTGACCAGTGAAACCACTGATGAGCCCACGCCGGTTACCCAGGGCGAAACATCATTTAATCATTTCTCTTTTCGCTTTTGTCCTTTGTGTGTTCCTTGTGGGATCCTCATCCAAGTTTGAATTTTCGTTATTTCCACCCAAGATCTTTTGACCTTTTGTTTTTTAGTTTCTTTTCAGTTAAAGTAACTGATTTGGAGGTTTTTTAACTTCTTTTTTATTTTTTTAATTCACCATAAGTTGTGTGTCGGTTTTTTCTTATTATTTAAGTTTTTTTGTTAATTTTTTTGATTCGGATTTAATTCAGAGACCATTTTTTTAGAATAGTCAACTGATCTCCGGAATTTTTCTGGCATCTATTCCATTCCTTCATTCTTCAAATTATTCAAACCCGTTCCAGTATTAAACTTGGAACCTGTTTTTTTTTTCAAGGCATTGTCCATCAATCCATTGAAAAATCAGAGTCAGGATTTATCAAATTCTTTTTTTTCAGAACCATTTTTTGTCAAATCCATTTAGAATCAAGTTCGTAATTTGTAAAACCCGTTTTTAATTAAACCGTAGTAAAATATTTGATTATATCACCGGTTATGTCAGTGGCGGTTCCAGGGGGGAGATCGTTCGAGAATTCTTTTAAAAAATCGTCGGTTTTTCATAAAAACAATAAAAAAATTTTAAAGCTTTTTAAAAATTTTCGCCTTCGGCGCCCTATTGGATCGAAAGGTACATTAATTTTGGAACTTTTCCATAAAACTTTTTCTTTGCTTTTACAAAATTTTGCCCCCACGCCCCCCCTTTTGGGAAAGCTGCGACCGCCACTGGTTATGTAATCAAAGCTTAAAAATAGAAAAATGTAGCAAATTAAAAATGGGTTTAAAATGTTGATAAGAAGACTTTGATATTAAATGTATTGAATATATAAGAAGAAAAACTTGGTTTTACAAGTTGCAGTTTCATAAACCATTATTTTTCTTTCCAAAACGTTTTCAATGCGTATCTGTGGGCTTAGTTAATCTAAGCAACAAACGCTTGACGAAAAACGGAAATGTGATGTTGATAAAGGCAAAAACACTCTGTCTCATAATGTTACAGAATTTCTGAATCACATTTTATTTTTTAAACATTTTTATGTCGGAAAAATGTTTTTGATTTGGAACAAACATACTTTTATTAGGTACCTATTAAAAATAATATTAATGTGTTTGTTTATATAAAATGATTAAGGATATTAATTAAGTATCTTAAGTCAGCGGCGTCCGATGAAATTTCAAGTAAGGGAAGCAATTTTTAAAAAATTCTTCAACCAATAGATCCAACTAATTAGTGAAGGGGCATGTGTAACTTCGTAAGATTTTGAATGACTATGTGGGATTGATACCTCTTTAGTCACATAATCAAGGGTTAAGGGGTTGATATGAGGTCATCTTTTAAGATGGCGGCCAAAAATCATAAAAATTACAACTTTTGCAACCGGGGCATGATTATACTCGATTCCATATAATTCGATGACAAGGATTCCAAAAAATTTACTTTCAAGGCCATCCGAGCTTAAATGACTTTGAAAATTGCAAAAAACAAGATTTTTGCTATTTTCTATTCGAAAAATCTTAATAATTCGACGGTTTGTCAGACTAACTTCAAATGTACCTCAAACTATTAGGCATATATGCCAAATTCGATCTTTAGAGTTTAATATAATTTGAAGCTTTGACCGTGAAAAATACCCCAGTAAAATTAACATTTTGCAAAAATAACATACTAAAGGGCGCTATTCATCAATTATTAAAGGGAAGAAGACCAAATTTGGTAAGAAAGATAAGATGGTCAAGTCCAACATAATTATTTTAAAAAAATTGGTTCAGTTATGACGCGTTTCAATATGGCGGCTGATATATCCGAATGGCGACCTATAATCACATTTTATTTTATCCAACTTCGTAAAAAAGCAAAAATGACAAGGTGGCCATCAATTCTTCTCGACTGATCACCGCTTACTATGAAAAAAAAGTTTAGCTGATGTAATACCTTGAAAAACCAGCTTTTTGTTGTAATTTTTCCAATTTACCATTGCGCAAAAACTTTAAGTGCCGGAAATTAAATTAACATATAACATATATTTTTTAAAATCTGGCTTCCAAGATGTTTATGCTATACCCCGGTAAAAATTATTTATATTCCTGTCGTTTTTCTTAAGTTTAGGAACTTTCTACAAGGATGCGAATCAAACACCCGGTGTGTGAAAGTGTGACTAAAATAGCTGTAACTTCATCCTTGAATTTTCTTATGAATGTTGACAAATAAGTATAGTCATGCCCTACTGGCGTAATTAGAATTTTTTATGCTTTTTTGACCGCCATTTTGGAAAATAGTATATAGTAATGTATATCTAACTTCTGCTAAGGGTCGGGCATCTGGCTATCGCCGGGATGGCGGAAAGGGAAATACCCCTTTCAGCATACAGGATCGATAACCCAGAATACAAAATCAGGGAAACGAGGAAGTACAGGGTAACCATACCACCTAGAGAGGCATGGACTAGGAATGAAGTCGACCTTTCAGGCAATACCATGGTCTGCTTCACAGATGGATCAAGGCTAGCAGACAAGGAATTGATTGGAGCAGGTCTATTCATAGGAAATAGGGAGATAAAGAAGAGCTACCCACTAGGTCGGTACGCAATGGTTTTCCAGGCGGTGGTATATGCCATACTGGCAGCCGCACGATGGAAGAATTAAGGACCGGAGCAGAAGATAAGGTCTACATATGCACGGACAGCTAGGCTGCCATAAAAGCACTTTGCGCGGACGCCCTCCAGGATCTAGCAGGGGAAAAAGAGGTTGAACGAGATGGCGGACGAACTTGCAAGGAAAGGGTCAGCTCAAGCATACGTCGGACTGGAACGGTGTCTGGGATTTACTAGGGGTCAGATAAAATCTGCCACCAAGGAATGGACCCATACAAGACTAGATCAGGAGTGGCAACACACAGGGGACGCCAGGCAAGCCAAGGAGGCTTCAGCAAAACAAGAAGGGACTGGTTACTGCGCAGGAAACGAACAGAGATAGGACCCTTAATAGGAGTCATCACTGGACACTGCGCGCTCCAAAAGCACCTGGCAAGGATGAAGGTAGTGCGGGACTCAACCTGCGGAGAGTGCTGGGAAGAGGATGAATCCTCACACCACTATCTTGCAAGGTGTCCGGCCTACAGAGGTATCAGAGAGGGAATCTTCGGAGAGGAAGTGTTCAAGCCGGAACACCTTCCGACGCTGAAATAGTCGGATATCCTGACCTTTATCCAAAGGACGGGAAGGTTCGACCATGGTGGAGTGGGAGCGTGAGAGGGAAGCTCTGGGGGATGGCGAAAAGGGCTCGCGTAGAGCCTAGTCGGCGGGCCAGGAGCCCCCCCCCTTATTAACTTCTGCTAACTCTCTTATAGGTAATGTTGACTAGACAAGTGAGTAGAACATAAAATTCACAGTTCCGAAACTTAATAAAAACGACATATAGGTCATTTTCACCGGGGTATAGCGTAAACACCGTGGAGACCAGATAAAAAAAAAGATAGGGACGTTTAAAATGATGTGTTTAGTTATGGCTGAGATGTTAATTCCATCTCCGGCACTTAAATTTTTTGCGTATTGGTTAATTGGAAAAAACACTACAAAAACCTGGTTTTTTACTTGTACATGGTATTTCTAAGGTCAATCAAAGTCATACATCAACTAAACTTTTTTTCATAGCAAACGGCGATAAGTCAACAATAATTGATGGCCACCTTGTCATTTTTGTTTTTTACCAAATTGGATAAAATAATTGTGGTTGTAGGTCGCCATTTTGATATATCAGCCGCCATATTGAAACGCATCATAGCTGACCAAATTTTTTTAACAGTGTTACTGGTCTCGACTTTCTTATCTTTCCTACCAAATTTGGTCCTCTTCTCTTTAATAGTTGATTACTAGTGCGCTTTAGTATGTTATTTTTGCAATATGTTAATTTTACTGGGGTATTTTTCAAGCTCATAAAGCTTCAAACTGCATCAGACTCGAAGTATCGAATTTGGCATATATGACTAATAGTTTGAGGTACATTTGATGTTAGTGTGACAAAACGTCGAATTATTAAGATTTTTTGAAAAGAAAATGGCAAAAATCTGATTTTTTGGGATTTCCAAGGTCATTTAAGGTCGGATGACCTTATTATTTATTATTTTTTGGCCGCCATCTTGAAAATGGCGTCATATCAACCCCTTCTACACGGATGCAAACAAAACACCCGGTAACACTTGATTGTGTGACTAAAGAGCTATCAATCCCAAATAGTGACAAAACTCTTTAATTCAAAATCCCACGGATTAGAAATTATCAACATATGCCCCTACACTATATCAAATAGCTAAAAGTCGTGACCCATTCAAAAATTTTAATTTTATTTGACCACCCGGTATGAATATAACTTTGATTTAAAATGCAGTGCCCTAACACTATTGAGGCCATAGAAACAATTATACAAAGTAATCTAATTAATGCCGTTTTAAGGCTTCTAATAAGATTAACTTTATACACAAAACTATGTCCAGTCAAAAAGCCTTTCTTTTATTGGCTATGTAGTGTGAGAATGTAGTTCTGAAAAGTGAGATTTGTTTATTATTACGTGAGTTAATAAAATATACAAGAAATAATAAAAAAAAAGAGGTGAGTAAAGCTTTTTTATGCACAACCGGGCGTTAAAGTGCACTTTAACGCCCGAATTTTAGAACGTAATAAAGCACTGTAACGCCTGCGGGCGTTAAAACAGTACTTTACCGCTCGGGGGCGTTAAAACTTATTTTAAGTCCCGCATGTGTTAAATTTAGGGGCTTTTTTAATTATTTATGAAAAGCAGTCATTTTATAGTTTTTTGTAATACTCTTTTTTTGAATTTGTAGACGAAAAAATGCAAATTTGTGTTTCAATAATTTTTATTAAACGAACGCAACAATAAAATTACCTATATTAAAAAAATTATAACTATAATCATAATAACTCCATAGGGAAGACGGCTTGTGTTATTTCACTTTTTCGTTGAAGTCTTCTTTCACGATTAGGTTGCTTTCCGGAATGTTTTTACGTACAGTTTTCTTGGTTTGGCCGGGGGCTTGGTTTCAGTATATCTCTAGGGATTACTTTTTCTTCAACTTCCATAATATTTTACAAGAAAAACGGTAAAAATAGTGACTAAAACGCAACATTATTTGTAATCACAAAGCATATACCTAACGGACTTAGAGAAAACTCTTACTAAGGGCATCGCAAAAAAAAAATTTACAGCGCCTCTGGGGATTCGGTCTCAAAGCTCACGCGACAAATTGCGCCGATGACATCTATCTTAATCAATGTCATCATTTTTTCGTTCTTTTCATGAGGTCTTTTCATTGATGTTTTTTAGTTTTGTGTGTTTTTGGCCTTTTTTGGACTGTTACAGTAACTTCTTGGATTTTTGTAATAAGTACAATTGGAAAACTATGCCCAAGTGTTGTGTCCCAGTGATCCTCTGCTTCATCGCTTTCCACACCCTAGAGATCAAGCTCGCCAACACAATGGTTTGCCGTCTGAAACGCTTCATAGATTTAGAGTATGCACCCGATATTTTAAACCAGGAAACTATTCAAAAAACTGTGGACGAAGCATTCTAACGCGGCATGTAATTCCATCCTTGCATTTACCCGCCAGAGTCTGAAACAGACTTTAAGGGTAAGTACCGGGCAAGGTTTCCATATCTGAGTGCCGATTCTGTAATTTTGTAGGGAAGGTCGCACGGGAACGGTCACCTCCTTGATATCGACCAATAACAGGCTTTAAAGCTATTATGAGTTATCCGAAACCTATGCGACCACAGCCGAACCTCACCCGCGCCCGATTGCCGTGTATCGAAGGAACTTTCCTACACTTTCATACACCTGCCTCTGAGCAGCAGAACGGGTGGGGTCCCATAACATAAAGAAAAGTAAAATGCAGGAATCGTTATTTATAGAAATAAACTTTGTCAAAATCGTATTTTGTAGAAATCGAACTTTGGAGAAATATACAAATCAAAGAAATCGTAAAACAGAGAAACCGTAAAACGTAGAAATTGGTAAGAGGAAAATCTGTTCTCTGCCTGAGAGGTGTTTGCATGCGAGCTTAGAGTAAGAAAGGGCGTAGAAAAGACATTTTTTTATTTTTACTTTTTTATGCTAAATTTAAAGGAGTGGTGGCTTGGTTTTGGTTGGTTTTTTAAATTTTTTGGATTGATCTGGGATGGTTTATGTCTAGTTGGGACAAGTCGGGTTGGTTTAGAGAAAAAATAACTTGCCCTTTCTTATTCTAAGGGCACATATAAACAGCTGTCAGGCACAGAGCAGATTTTCGCCTTACTAATTTCTACCTTCTACGGTTTTTCTGTTTGATGATTTCTTCGATGTACATTTCTCCAAAGTTCGATTTCTATAAAGTACAGTCCATTGTTCATTTGTATGAAATACGTTTCTCTAATGTTTTTTTTCTACAAACTATAGGGACTCGAACGGGTGCTCTTGAAAAACGATAGTCGAGTTACCTTTGCGCGTGCACCGTAGAAGCTTGGCAGCTTCTGAGTCTTCTTATTGGCCGAAACGAAAGATGTGAACGTTCCCAGGCGTCCATTCTCTCGAATTTCAAGAATCGGCACCCAGAGGAAAAACAGCCTATTCAATAGAGAGTTAATAGACCACTAACTTATTGTCACCTTATTTGCTTAACATATTACCGTAATTGAGATGTTAAAAAGAGTTTTTAAACCACAAACACAAATTACCGTAACCGTATTCTTTTGAGAAGAAAACAACAATTCCTGTTTTTGCAAATTAAATCTCACAAAAAGTTAAAAACCTAACTTAACAAAAAAATGAATTATCACCTACCAGCTGCAGCTTTTGCTCAGAAATAAATCTGGTTGGTTGCAAAAAATAACCGAGCGGGCCCCGTTAAGCATCCCTAAGTAACGTATTTCTATTCGGTTATTTTTGGATACGGGAGAAAAATAACTGATATTGCCTAAGGTATCACCAATTTTGATGGTCTATTAACGCTCGAATAGGGCATTTATTTAGCCTATTGGTTAATTAAATTTTTTTAGGCCATTCCGTTCAAATATGCTGATGGGTAACCAGTTACACCGAATTTTTCGAAAATGAAAGAAACTCGCAAGTTTTAAAAGAACCTGCTGCTATTGAGGCCGACATGGGAAGCATAATAAATATATTTTAATAATAAATACAATAGTTTCGATATGTATATCTTCTTAAAAGAACAATATAATATATTAAATACGACGCATTTGGTTTATTTCTTAAATTTATAGTTATTAGAATCAACAATATTTTGGAAAATAAAATTAATTATTGATGAATTAGGTTTTCCAAAATAATGTTGTTTCTAATGAACTGAAATAGTTTAAAAATACCCGAATTCAAAATTTCCGGGCGCCAACGCCGCTACCCTAATTCAAGCTCCGAGACCTAGTCATCAGATCGCCTTCTATACCCGTAGGTACATATTTTGTGGTTGTAATGATGGCTTTGTTGATATGGTTGCTAATGACAAGCAATTGTTTGTGTCTCAGATTGCTTGATTGAGAATGACAGAAACAACCATACAACAGGTCACTTTCGAACACTTAACTATTTGTCAACTGGTGATTTATCTATTGTCAAAATATTAGAGAGATTTTGCCACAAAAAAAAATATTTTAAAATATTTTTTTTTAAACCAAGTTTTTCTTCGAATATATTCAATACATTTAATATCAAACGCTTCTTATCAACATTTAAAAACCCATATTTAATTTGCTACATTTTTATATTTTTAGGCTTTGATCACATAACCAGTGGCGGTCGCAGCTCCAAAATTAATATTATACAAGAAAAACTGTAAAAATAGTGACTAAAACGCAACATTATTTGTAATGATGACTTTGTTGATATGGTTGCTAATGACAAGCAACTGTTTGTGTCTCAGATTGCTTGATTGAGAATGACAGAAACAACCAACTATTTGTCAACTGGTGATTTATCTATTGTCAAAATATTAGAGAGATTTTGCCACAAAAAAACAATATTTTAAAATATTTTTTTTCCAAAAATCATACGGTTGTCCATAAAACATTGTGCATAAAAAATTGTCTGTATCTCATAAAATGCGTTTAACACCCTCAGCGTGTAAAAAGCCTCGCCTGGCGGCTCGTGTTTTTATTTCCACGCCGCGGGCGTTAAACGCCTCCTTTATGCCATAGATACATAAATATAGTCCAATTTTTTGATGAGCATAC
This sequence comes from Oxystoma pomonae, assembly GCA_963921995.1. Classification (NCBI taxonomy): domain Eukaryota; kingdom Metazoa; phylum Arthropoda; class Insecta; order Coleoptera; family Brentidae; genus Oxystoma; species Oxystoma pomonae. The sequence goes on along the minus strand of OY998166.1, from coordinate 117,053,277 downwards.
TGACGTCATTTTTTTGGATCTCTATTTGATACATTGTTTTAGACAGCGACAATAAACACGTAAAAAAAGCCATGTCGTTGATTGTTTCAACCGTTACTTCAAATTGACAACAACATATAACGAAAATTCAAAGTTGGATGAGCATCCCACAAGGAACACACAAAAGATCAAAGCGAAATGATTAAACGATGTTTCGCTCTGGGTACCGATTCTGGAAGTCATAGGAAGTGATCGTTCGCCTGAGAGAAGGGAAGCAGGTTCAACCAATAAACGCGCTTAAAAGCAGTGACGAGACGATCGAAGAATCACCAATCTATTATGAGCACGCGCAGAGCTGCCTCGAACAACAATTTTTGAGCGAAGCCGTTCTCTCGACTAGACCCAGTAGTATGAACTTCTGGAAAGCTCGTGTGAAAAACGTCTCTCGTATGATTTCAGAGCACGCTATTGGATGAAATCATCACGTGACAGATCTCGCTAATGCGCATGCTACGGCCAACTTGACCGTCTCGTAAAGTACGACGTCGCACAGTGGTCGATTTTTGTAAAAACTTTTAAAAGTTTATTTTGTTCTAGCTGATACACAGGATGATCGTGTGAATTTTCACGTTTACCTTGAGACATTTTTAAGAAGGTAAAAGTTACATATTTATTAATTAGCTAAATTAAAATAAAAATGTTAGTTTAGAACAATCAAATTTACTTTAAAGTAATTGACACAATATATAAGTGTTACAGTATACTAGTATATTTTTATGTATATAGGGTATAATAAAAAGAATGCCAACCGAAATTTTCAAATGAAACACCTAGTATATTATTGCATTTTTGCATTCTGTTTTGAAATTCTAAGCATTTTTATATAACATACCCTATGTCGATCTTCACCTGTTTTCGAGATATCAACAATGAATACTGTCATACTCTGGGTCTTCTATTTGAAATTTGATGTTGAATACTGATGTGTAATATCAAACTCGTAAAAAGCATCGTTTATTCTATGGCCAACTATTCGCCTAGTATCTTGACAACCATATAAGGACATTTCGACACATTTTGAATTTTTTCATTTTTCAAGTTATGTCCGCGTTTTTCTGAAAATCGACCACCGTGCGTTGTTCGCATGACTTGTGCGATGGATCACTTCTCAGGGTATGATCGTTCCATTACGTCCAGAATTGAGCTCCTGATCTTTTTTGTGTTCCTTGTGGGATGCTCATCCAAGTTTGAACTTTCGTTATTTCCAGTCAAGATCTTTTGATCTTTTGTTTTTTAGTTTCTTTTCGGTTGAAGTAACTGATTTGGAGATTTTTTAACTTCTTTTTTGTTTTAATTGCCTTAGGAGCATAATCCTACTGGAAATATTAACACGCCAGGACGAATTCATATTAGGTAACTTGGATAAGTACCAGTGCGGAACGATCCTATTTGTGAGTGGTTCAAGGTTGGAAATCAAAGTGTATGATGGTGTTTAATGACGTATAGTGGAGGGTGACCAGTGAAACTACTGATGAGCCCACGCTGGTAACCCAGGGCAAAACATCGTTTAATCATTTCTCTTTTCGCTTTGATCTTTTGTGTGTTCCTTGTGGGATGCTCATCCAAGTTTGAATTTTCGTTATTTCCACCAAAGATCTTTTGATCTTTCGTTTTTTAGTTTCTTTTCGGTTGAAGTAACTGATTTGGAGGTTTTTTAACTTCTTTTTTGTTTTAATTGCCTTAGGAGCATAATCCTACTGGAAATATTAAAACGCCAGGACGAATTCGTATCAGGTAACTTGGATAAGTACCAGTGCGGAATGATGCCTATTTGTGAGTGGTTCAAGGTTGGAAATCAAAGTGTATGATGGTGTTTAATGATGTATAGTGGAGGGTGACCAGTGAAACTACTGATGAGCCCACGCTGGTTGCCCAGGGCAAAACATCGTTTAATCATTTCTCTTTTCGCTTTGATCTTTTGTGTGTTCTTTGTGGGATGCTCATCCAAGTTTGAATTTTCGTTATTTCCACTCAAGATCTTTTGATCTTTTGTTTTTTAGTTTCTTTTCGGTTGAAGTAACTGATTTGGAGGTTTTTTAACTTCTTTTTTGTAACAAATTATTTGACATGCAAACTGTTGACAACAAAGAAATACGTTTTCAGAGGCAAAAATGACGTCAGTCCGTTCATCAAAAAATTGGACTATAGCTATAATGGCATCAGTAAAAACAAAGACGTAATAAGGGACTAATATTAAGGGGCTCTTATTCCCTCCGCCTCCCCTATCGAGGCATTTTCATATTCCGAATACAGAGTCCGGGCTGATCCCCGCCTAGCTAAGGATGTCTGTATTTTGGCTATACTAAAGTGACTGGGAAGTAATAAACACTTCGAGCCTTTCTCTCATCTACAAGAAGCTATTAACACACATTTAAGACACACAATACAACTTTATATGTCGTTTCGTAATCGCCCATTTGTATTGGATTTTTTTAATTGGATCGAGAACAAATTGAAAAATTTACTTTTAATTAGATTTAATTACCAATAATTACACCTAATTTAGTCCCGATATAGGAATCAATTTAGACAGCATTAGTGTAATGGTGTAATCTAATATATTGACCGTCACTGAGGAAAACAACTGATCCTGATCAAGTTCAATATGGCCGCCTGAGGGTAACCTGGTTCCGATATTTCTTTGGATTGTTTATCTTTCTTTTTTGTGCCGACAAATAAAGTAGTGGCGTACGCAGGCGAGCCCAAGTAACAATTTTATGTACTACTAGTCGCATTGGCGGACCCAGGAATTGATTTTGAGGGGGGGATAAGTAATTAGAAAACTTCATTTAAAGTAAAAATTTGACCATAACCAAGGGGGGTTAACACCAAACCCTCTCTCCCTCGGTGCGCCACTGCTAGTCGTTTTGACTGAAAAATGCACCAAACACGACGTCACATATTGGTGCAAAAATTTCTAAAACAGCGTCACGTTCAACTAGAGTCTTCTTGCCGGCCTTTAGTTGCATGTTTTGAAATTTACACGACTATATAATGACGTCATTTGAATCGTATGGTCTGTAGTCGGTGTTCGTGAAGCGCTTTCCAACCACGACCTAATGTTGTCCAAATATAAACAAGTTTAAAAAATTGGTGCTAAAAAGCACGGATAGTCCATCATAAAATCAATTATTTTATGTTGAAAGGAAATGAAAATATCTCGAAAACTGTAGCTTTGAAAAATTTGAACTTTATAACAAAATTTTTGGGTTTATTTACGAAAACCCAAAATCTGAAACTAAAGCTTCCACGAAGTTGGACTTTATAACAAAATTCATGAAAACTTAAATCTGAAAACCGTATATCGCTACTCTTCCAAAGTTACAATGTTTTTAAATATTTTATCCCCCTTTTCCCCCCTTCAGCCCCCCACAGTCCTACCCAAAAGTTAATCGTGTCATGGTCGGGCAATAGAGGATTTTTGTACCAAATTTCATTAAAATGGATTAAAGAGTTCTTGAGTTATTGTGTATACAGACAGACAACAGACCGACAGACATATTTTTTTTTCGTCGAAAGGTGTTTTGGAACCTTAGTAACTCACTTTTGATAAAATTAAGAAAAGTCAAAATTTCACGATTTTAATAGTTCCCCATACCATATTGGTATGGTGGACTAAAAAGCTTTTTAAATTAATTATCTTTTACACCCAATATCGATGCAGAATGCACATTTTTTTCGAAATTCAAAAAAATAATAAAAAATATTTTTTTAGAAGTTAACAGGAAGGCCCCCTTGTTATTTAGAGCTACAAAACACTGGTTTGGTTAAAAACGGGCAATTAACATGATTAACAGTATTAAAATAAGTAGGTAATAGGGTATTTTTGGTCAGTCTATTTAACGGCGAAGTTATCGCTATTAGAGAGATTTTGTTCAGGTTTTTTGTCAGTCTGTTACCCTTACCTTCATTCTGGGCAGGCGCAGCAGCGCTCTGTCAGGCTGTTACCTTTATTAAAGGTAACCACTGGCGCTAATTAGCGTCCAATAGCGACTATCTTTACCATTAAAAAGACAAACAACAAAAATTGATGTGATTCTGTTGTGGAAGATTTTTAATTTGTAAAAGTTTGTTTTGTTTAACAAAAATTTTGTGTATTTGGATTTCATTTTTTGTTAACCATGTTTATAGTAGTAGTGAGGTACCTTTTTTACCGTTTTTTTTTTTTTTTGGTAAACAGGTGAGTAAGTACAAATAAGTTTGCAGAAGCTCGATTTCCCCAAGCAGCATTTTTATGACTTCCGACTAATTACAACCTAACATGACGTCGGTTTTGGCGCAAATTAGGTCGGCAGTTGGTTTGTCCATCAAACAACGTATTTTTTACTAAGACCTGACGTCGCCAACAACTAGTGCATCAATTTTGACGTCGATACTTACCAAAACTGACGTAGCCAAATGTTGGTGATACTCGCTACTTATCAGCGACGTAAATTAACGTTAATTTCGGCGACGTAATTTTTAGAATAAAATTTAAGGTCAGGCCAAAGTGAAAACGGACGTCAATAAATTTAGTTGTTGCCAAGATTTTCTGTAAATGACAACACTGAAAATACGAAAGTACTTTACATGGACTTATGTTAGAATAGAAAGTTTAAAAGTTTCTATTGTATAGTTTACAAAATAATCTTATAGGCCAGTCACCTCGGGACATCCGGTATAACGTCCAATTCATGAGACGTTATATTTAGTGTGAGTTTTAAAGTAGAATTGTAATAAAATTGACGTTGCCAAACTTTTATTTATTAGATGTAACTATTCCGAGGTCCACCGACGTGGGTGCGTGACCTACAATTATATTACAAAATTCTAGGTCGGGTCGTTCTACAAGGCGACGTCGCAGGAGGTGTTCTTGTCCGAATAGGTAAATAATCATTAGAAATTTGGTCAGCGCCCGAAACACCATTTTAAACTAAGATAATAATTATTATCATCCACAGTTCATTGGGATGTGTTTGTTTAGACTTATAAAAGCTTTTACCTAATAAGTTTAAACTTGGTATGCACAGTAAAACTTTGGGTCGTGGGTCTACGTAATTTGACGTAATATTTGACCAAAACATTGTGCAGCACCCGACGTCGAAACGACTCGAATTTTGATTCCCCACTTGCACGTGCTAAATCGAGTCCTCAGGAAGACTGATGGACGTCGGAGCCGACGTCAGGTATTTCTTCCCCTACGTGACCATAACGTAATATAACGTCCAAATGCTTGTTGGGTCTTCTATTACTCCACCAAAGATATCTTGCAAAATCATTTGCCTGACTAAATTTATGTTGGGGTGTCCGTCGCCCAGTCCAATCACTAAATTAATATTTTCCTCCATGATATGGTTAATAAAACAAAATTATGATTGTTTTCCACAAAACCAAAACTACACTTTTTTGCACTCGACGCGCGTTTCGCTAACAACGTTAGCATCATCAGGAGACGATAAACAATGAACTAAATTAATCTACGCTCTATCTTATATACAATCCTTTAGTGGGCGGAGATAAGACTAATAATTTGTGATTGATCACGATTTTTAATCCTATCTCCCCTCAACCAAAGAATAAAGTGTACTAAACGGGATGGGTCCTCTATCTTTATTTAAACTATTTCTGGATTTAATGATTTCCATACTTTCATATGCATTCAAAAGTCTTTTGTTTGGTACACTTTTTAGAAGTTTTAGGTTATCTAATGTGAATCTATGATTGTTTTCAAAAGCATGCTCGGCCACACTTGACTTTTCTGTTCTTTTAATTTTTAAGTGTGTTAAGTGTTCTTTAAAACGTGTTTGAATAGAGCGTCTCGTTTGGCCAACATATTTTTTGTCACAATCCATGCAACTAATTTCGTAAATTCCACAAACTGTAGTTTTATCCTTGGGATTTCCTAGTAAGCTTCTTATTGTGTTACCGGATTGATATACTAATTTAAGACCGGTGTTATTAAATCCTTTGTGTAATCCTTTCGTATAATTAGGATTATAAGAAATTGATACAAATTTTGAGTCGCAGGTATCTTTTTGTCTGAAAAAGGTAGAATTCCGAAAGGTCTTTTGAAAAGAATGTCTATTTATCAGCCCACTAAAGGATTGTATATAAGATAGAGCGTAGATTAATTTAGTTCATTGTTTATCGTCTCCTGATGATGCTAACGTTGTTAGCGAAACGCGCGTCGAGTGCAAAAAAAGTGTAGTTTTGGTTTTGTGGAAAACAATCATAATTTTGTTTTAGTGCAACCAAAGGTTCCAAATTCCCAACATAGATGGTTAATAAAGCAAATAAAAAAAAGACTTGACAAAAAACAACAACAGTCAATAAAAAAGTAAAGTTATGTTTACCGCCAAGCGATTGACTAACGTTCAAGAGCTCTATTTTTAACCTCTTGAAGTTACCTTTATTTACGGTAACGGTAACCATAATAGTAACGAAATTTGCCGTTAAATTGCCTGATCAAAATCTCCCTATTGTTATGCTTATTTTTATTTTTAATAGGGACTTATCGGTACATAAGATAGTTTTTGGTCGTGCCCAAAATGCCCGACGACTAAAGCTATTTGACACTGTTGACATTTGAACGTCATATATGGTTAAGGGCTGCCGTGGAACGCCGCAATCCTACGGACGGTTAACGAAAGAATTTTGACGTACGTGGCGAGCTTCTATTAAATTCCGCACCATTTCGGACCGGGTGGCGCTGCCTCCAGTACCAAAGACACGCCCAAGCATGTTTTTCTGTTTGAGCGTTCTTTTATGTATAATTAAATAGGTAACTGCTTCAAACGCATTTAAATAAAAGTAACAAATTTAACAACAACCGGACCGTCGACGTAAAACCTGTACCAAATAGGCTATTCTGAACTGTCGAATAAAGTTATCGTTGTCGGCGAAGTTATCGGGATGTAAATTGGCACGACCAAAAACTATCTATAAAGTCGACATAGCCTTACTTTAATAAAGACGGCCACTATTTTTGACAATTCCGCACGAAATTTAAAAGGATTCTGACATTGTTGTTGTCTAAATATGTCATCTTTGCTATCAAAATAATGTCAACTTTCATAATGCTTGTGCCTGCCTTTAATAAAAGACGGCATTAACTTTAATTTGTTAACTTTAAGAATGGCACAATATGAGCATGTTTAGATGACATGTTTGTATGACAAAAATGTCAGAAATCTTTCAACCTTCATGCGGAACTGTCAGAAGTAGTGCCAACCGACTTTATGTACTGATAAGTCCCTAATAACGATAACGGAATGTTCACAGAAAGAGTTTTTGGTCAGATCCACTTTTTTAGTTGACATTAAATATGACCTAACCTTTTTTGTTAAATATAACCCTACTTTTTTACCGATTTTCTTCGAATTAAAGAAGATAAAGGTGATGATAAACACCTTTTCAGTAAATTTAGCCATTTTATAAATATTTTTTTCAAAAATATTTTGAAAACAAGTAAATAAAAATGATAAATATAAAGTTATTCCGTAAATACCGGACTCCGTTATGGTTAATTAATAACCACTACGGAATGACATTTAACAACTGCGCGGTCGTATTTGGTGTCGTCATTCCGACGACAAATTGCTAGTTGAGACTCAAGACCCCTCCAAGAACCATTGAATATCGACTCCTAAAGATTGAATTTTCCCTAAAAATTCAGAATAAAATGTTACGTAAGCCCGCTTCTCCTTCCAGGAACAATTTCTGCTCCAGGTTAAAATTATATAATGTATAAAGTCCCATCGGGGACATTATTGTGGTTCTTTAGTTTTTAATTTGGAAAAACTTTGTTCGCCATTATATTTTAGAACTTTTGGTAGATTAAAGTCGAAGATTCTGAAATTCAAATACGTCAAAATGAAAGGGACTTTTGGAGACGTTCCTGACCCTGGAGACCGCTACACTGTTGGAGAAATCTTGGGAAGTGGAGTCTATGGAAAAGTCTACAATGCTTTTGACAACCAGGTAACGTTCCTATAAGTTTGACCCCCATGTTTGTGTTCGTGACAGCGCGCATGTAGTTTTCGAATCCGTAAACCGATTTTGATGCAGTGTTTTCTTGTTTGGAAGTAGTTTTAGAGATACCCGCTTTCTACACACATATGTCAAGGAATTTGAGATGTGATTACAAATATCAGGTGTTACTTTAGAACGGTCTATCCAATTATTATGAAATTTGGTGGGTATAGATGTAAATTAGGCACTTATTTATTTTAGTATTTTCAGTTAACAAAAAATCTCGTCAGGGACAGAGCCAATGGGGGTGGTTTTTAGTGTTGAAAGTAATCGTGGGTATTAATTTTTTTTAATTTTTGGATTGGTCATTAGGCCAGCAAGAAAAAGGTAGCAATTAAAATTCAAAAATATGACAAGGAGACGAAGGAGCATGTAGAAGAGGAGTACGCCATTTTGAAAGATTTCAGCCATATCATTTACCTGATTGATTTTTACGGCATTTTTAAGAGGGATAACGAAATTTGGTTGGTTCTAGAGGTAAATATTTAAATTTTTATTTATTATGTAAAAATGAACTACTTTTTATTAATTTTTTTAGAATTGTGAAGGTAATACTGCTATAGACCTGGTCAGAGGTCTCCTTGAAAAAAACCGAAGAATATCTGAAGAGCACATCGCATATATTTTGAAAGAAGTTGTCAAGGTGATTCTCCATCGAGATTCAATATATGATTTTTTTTTATTTTATATTGTCATGATTTTCAAATTTTAGCTCTTAAACAGCAACTTTACCTGCTAAAAATATTTTTGTCTGCATTATATATTTCTTAATAATTTTATATTACGTGCTGATTTTTTTTTTTTGTTATTAGTCCATTTTAAGTTTGAATTTTTCAGGCCATAATCTACCTGCATGAACACAACGTTATACATCGCGACATCAAAGCCAGCAACATTTTACTCACATCGAACGGCGAGGTGAAACTTTGCGACTTTGGCATGTCCAAAATTTTGATCGACAGAGAACAAAAACTGGCAGAGGTCGTGGGCTCGCCATGTTGGATGGCTCCCGAACTAGTCACGGCTAATTCCGATGATGAGGATTTATACTACGATAACAGGTATTGTAGGGACTAATACCCCTACAACTTCTTCTACTATATTACTACTACTACTAAACTTATTTTTTCAGGGTTGACGTCTGGGCCCTAGGAATCACAGCCCTAGAGCTTGGGGAAGGGCAAGCCCCTTTCCAAAACATGCATCCCACAAGGGCTCTGTTCCAGATTGTTAGAAATCCACCTCCTACATTGCAAAAAGTAGCCTTTTGGTCAGAAAACTTTAGAGATTTTATAAATGAGTAAGTATGCTAAAAAGCAAAATTAAAACATTTTTTTACGAATCAATATTAACACTAAATTAAGGTATTTTGGCTCACTGTGTGCCTGATTATATCTGACGCAAAACAGCTAATGCGAATTGGTCGAAAGCAGCAACTACGTCACACTTATTGACTTAAACGAAAGCGCAGTGGTCAAACAACGCAATTTTAAGCGATTGTTTTTTTCAGATGCCTAATTAAATACTACGAACATAGACCTTACATTATGGAAATCATTGATCATCCGTTTTTGGCCGAAATTCCAGAAAATAACTATCATGTAAGTCAATATAGACTGAATTTTCGACCTCCTCTGTGAATGCGAAAAAAGAGGAGGGTTATACTAATCTGTGTGTCTTTGCATCTGTGTATGTGTGTGTACATGTTTATAATTTTAGCTAACTTTGGAAATAAAGAAGCTCATTGATGATATTGAAACTCCGGATATCTCAAAAAGACCTCAAGAAATGGCAGTGAAAGAGAAATATCTAAAAAAATCCATCGATGAAACACTGGAAATAATGTGGGAGGAAGATTTGGCTGATATTACAAATATCAGTGAAAATAAAGTTTTGGAACTTTTAGAGGCAAGAGGTAAAAAAGGAGAGTTCTACAGCTTTGTTGGGGACATTTTACTGTTCGTTAATCCCAATGAAAAGTTAAACATTTTTGGAGAAGAGGTAAGATTTTAGAATACAAATTTTTTTTTTCAAAAATTTCAAAGATTTGAATTTAGCGACCCTAATTTAGTGTTCAACGAATACCTATTCAATTTTTTTAAATTAAAATAAAGCTAATATCTCAAAAACGACTGAGCCCACGCATTTTTTTTTAGCATCATCAAAAGTACTGCAGCAAATCAAGATCCGACAACGCTCCCCACATCTACGCCATTGCAGACACTGCTTATCAGAACGCCATCCATCACAATATACCGCAGCAAATTTTGCTAACTGGGGAATCGGGATCGGGTATGTTGTCTATCTTAAAAGTGATTAAAGATAGACAAGAACTTTTTATAGATTTGAAAAGAGCGTACTCGATTTAGTGTGAATGGAGTACAAATTCGACTTTTTAAAATTTTGCGAAAAAAATGGATATCTCGAAAACAAATACAGATATACAATATTTGATAAATTTAATGCCTTTTTTATTGTTTTTAGGAAAAACAACCAACTATCTTCACCTAATCGACCATTTGTTCTACATTAAACCGAACCTTACCATTAACTCAGAACGTATGAAAAATGGCATCAAATTAATTCACGCCCTTACGCATGCCTCAACTCCTGCAAATGACTATTCTACTAGGTAAAAACATAATTTTTTCATTATTGTATCAACAGATGCCGTGGGGTTATCATATAAATATTTTCTATTTGTTATTTATAGGTGTGTCCTAAAAACCAGCATATCTTATGGACCAACTGGAAAACTTACTGGGGCCAATTTTAAGTCGATTTGTTTGGAAAAATGGAGAGTTTCAGCAGTCGATATGTAAGTTGACTAGTTTTTTATTGATTAATTCGGATGATCTTTCAAACTCTTCCTTTATTACAGGAATCAAAGCAATTTTCACATATTTTACTACATCTACGATGGACTGGTGAAAATAGATGCAACGGAAAAGTACAAACTAAATCCTAACCGAAACTACCGCTATCTCAGAATCCCCAAAAACCCAGATGAATGTCAAACCAGAAAACCTAGAGACAGCGTTGAACAAAATGTTATTAAATACAAGAAAATCTTCAGTTACTTGGAAGAATTTGAGTTTTCTGAGGAACAGATTAATTCGTTTTTCAGTGTCTTGGCCGCCATTTTGAATTTAGGAGAGATTAGGTTTACTGAAAATGACGATGGGTAAGATTTTAAAACACAAATCACTAAAAAAATTCAAGATGTTTAATTATTTTAAATAGTCTTCGAAATATCCACTATTTTTCGAAAAAGTGTTACTTTGGTTTTTGGGATACCCACTTTTTCACCTTTCTTTTTTAGCACTGCTGAAGTTGAAAACCAAGAATACGTCGAAAATTTTACGGACCTGATGGAACTTGACGGAAAAAAAATTAGCTGGGCCCTCACCAACTACTGCCTAGTAAAAAAAGGCAGTGTCATCAAGAGAAAAAATACAACTGATGAGGCTAGAGACGCCAGAGATGTGTTGGCCAATAATATGTATATGAGATTTGTCGATTTTATTCTAAGTTTAATCAATGACAAGTTGCAGATTGGAAAATCTATATTGTGAGTATGGAAAACTTTAAAATTGGCTACAAAAAATCGTGTTATTAAATTCAATGATTTATATATGCTATTAAATTATTTTTGTTGGTCCACTGTGCGTTGCCAGCATTTAGCACCAAACCAAGAACGCTGATTGGCTACTTACCATTACTACGTCACCGACATTCACAATTCAGGGCACACAGTGGACAAAACACTTACAACATCTTTAACTTTTAGCGGAGAAAAGTACACAATCAAACTATTGGACTATTTTGGTTTCGAATGCTTCAAGAAAAACTACCTGCCTCAGTTTTTTGTCAACTGCCTCAACGAACAACTGCAATATCATTATTTGCAAAGGATTTTCTCGTGGGAAATGCAAGATTTACAATCGGAAGAATTAGGATTCGAGCCTTATCATTATTTTGATAACAGAAAGACGCTGAATCAATTACTGAGCAAGCCAGACGGAGTTTTGTGTATCATTGATGAGGCGTCCAGAAAAAATATGGGACCCAGATATGTAATAGGTAAGTAATAGTAATTTATTTCATACTGTATTGTAATATACTCCATTACGTTATACGAGTCCGGTAAAATAAATTTCCCACTTACAGTATGAAATAACACGTTGTACAATACACGGCCGTGAAATGGTATTAAAGTACTTGTCTAAAAATTCCGGACATGGCTCCTTCGTTGCCTTGTCCGTAAACAACTTATAATTTAATAGAGCATTTCCCGGCCTTGTAACGTAAATATTTTTTTAGTTATGAAGAAGCATATAGCAGGCATTATTTAGGGCTCTGCTATTCCTAGCATAGAGTAACCATATATTTTGAATGTAGGTATTTCTTAGGTATACTATACAAAGAATAATAACCTTCTTCATTACCTTTAAAAAACGCTTTCTTAATTTTGTCCTTTCCATTACTAACAAATCAATCGGCGAAAAGGACAAGATAGGATAGAATAGGATAGGATAGGATAGGATGGAATGGGATAGGATAGGATAGGATGGAATGGAATGGGATAGTATAGGACAGAATAGATAGGGCATGATAGGATAGGATAGGATAGGATATGATAGGAAAGGATAGGATAGGACAGAATACGATAGGATAGTATAGGACAGAATAGATATGGCATGATAGGATATGATAGGATAGGATATGATAGGATAGGATAGGATAGGATAGGATAGGATAGGATAGGATAGGATAGGATAGGATAGGATAGGATAGGATAGGATAGGATAGGATAGGATAGGATAGGATAGGATAGGATAGGATAGGATAGGATAGGATAGGATAGGATAGGATAGGATAGGATAGGATAGGATAGGATAGGATAGGATAGGATAGGATAGGATAGGATAGGATAGGATAGGATAGGATAGGATAGGATAGGATAGGATAGGATAGGATAGGATAGGATAGGATAGGATAGGATAGGATAGGATAGGATAGGATAGGATAGGATAGGATAGGATAGGATAGGATAAGATAGGATAAGATAGGATAGGATAGGATAGGATAGGATAGGATAGGAACTTACCAGTATTTTACTTTAATAGCCAATTTTTCTGTTTAAGACCATCTTCACACTCAAGAGGCCAGCAGAGTAACCCTGACGGCTAGTTCGGAATTTTCCGTGGCCCACTACACGGGCGTAGTAGCTTACAGTGTGTCCGAAATGCCGAATAAAAATCGGGACTTCCTCCCGCCCGAATTGATAGAAACGCTCAGAGACTCTGAGAACCCGATCGTGAGGCTTATGTTCGTCAACAAGCTGGACAAGACGGGAAATTTGTGTATAAATTTTGATAGATGCAGGAGGATGAAGAACGGAACCAGTGACCGAAGGGTGAGTGAAGCGCGAGAGCGGCTATCTGCAGTTATGTATTAAAATTTGTGACCCAGTGGATACATCTTAAAATTTTTGTCAGATTTAAAGATCGTCGTTAGTGTGATTGGTGTACAAATTCAACTTGAGAAAATTTTAGAATAACAGGGATATTTTGAGAACTAGTGAAAATATCTTTAAAATTTTGACATATTTGACAAAAGCGTTTTTAATTTATTATAAGTAACTAGTACAAGGTCAATTTCTTAAAATTTTAGAAAGAAGGAATATCTATAAAAGATCATCTTTTATTTAATTATGTGATTAATACCCTCTATGCTCAACATTTTTAAACTTCGTGATTGAGTTTGGGAGATATTGACAAAAATTAATTTTTTAGGGCACCAATCCCGATCAGTTCTCCCAAATAAAACGCATGCGCACCGCAGGCACAGTTTTTAGATCTTTATGTCTCGATTTACTAAAGGAACTGTCTGTGGGTAGCAGTTCTGGTGGTACCCATTTCGTACGGTAAGTAACCTACCAAAAAAAATCGATCGGGTTTTTGGTTGGCGATTCCTAGCTATGTTCGATAAAAACAGGCTACGTAGTTCCAGGGATAATACGTTTCCTCAGTGGCGCACACAGATATGGACTTCGGGGAGGGGGGGGGGTTAAGGATAAATAATAAAAAAAACTTAATTTGAAGTAAAAATATGACCATAATTGATACAATGAAACAGGTACTTACTTACAAGCGCGAACCAAATTTAAAATTGTTTATTTACCCAAAATTTGATGTCAAAATCATGCTTCAATGCGCCGCATGCAAAATTTTTTGCGTAAATGACACTTAAAATGCAATTTTTGAGTTAAAATTCAACTTAATTCGTAAATTGATGGAGTTTTGGGAAATTGAGTTGTTTATTTACCCTTCATTTTTTTGCAAAAATGCTTTTGACACCAAATCGCAGGCAAAATTTTTTGATAAAATTAGATTTCAAAAAACCATTTGTGCACGAAGGCGAAAAATTTTGCAATTAGAGTCCAGGCTTTTGTATTTTATTCCCTATACATTTTATTTCTGTTGTTATTTGATTGTACCAATTGTAACCAGGCTTCTAGGGGGGGGAGGGGATTTTATCCTCAAAACCGCCCCCTTCTCGGTACGCCACTGATTTTTTACACACAGATGTCAAGGGATTACATGAGGTAAAAAAAATCACTTCAGGGGTGGAGAAAATGGGGGTAGTTTTTAAAAAATATCGCCTGATTGTCTGCCCTGGGGTTTTTACGAAAGAACCCTGCACAAATTACATTGGAAATGGCTTTCGGCTAAATATCATAATTTTTTTATATGTTATAGTACTCGATCAACAAAGCACAAAAATAAAAAAAACGAGATAGGCAGCAGGATTACTTTCTGAGATATGGAGCTTTAAAGTTGACGTGTTTTTAGGCTATATTTTTGGACATGGTACAAGTTTTTTTCCACGACTTTGTTAATTACCGCCGAAATAAAATGATTCGAAGCTCTATTTGTCTGGAATGAAACACCCCTTCCGCCCATATAAAAAATATTTTTATATGGTTTCTTTGGTACCACCAGAAAAGTTACTGATTTGTAAGTTTAAAAAAAAAGAAAACCACCATTTTTTAAAAAATGGCAATCTCATTTTCTTTAAAACAAACGGCCAGATTTTAAAAATTTTCACATATGTTATTAAAAATAATGCCACTTGGCTAAAGAAAACATTTTTAGCTTGAGTGGTACGATAAATGTCAAAAATGGTAGGCGCCTTTAATGTTTTTTAATATTTTTGATATTGGAGAAATACGAAAAGTGATTTTAAATATATTATAGGTAGGTTACAAAAACTTTTTATGGACAAATCCAATCCAAAAGCTTAATACCAATATGTTGGTACCAATTAGTACCCATTGGTACCTGTATTGAACCAATCAAATTGCTCTTGTGGTATATGCTTTTAGGTTAACTTGGGGGCGCCGGTAACGAATTTGATAAGATTTTTCCGGTTACTATTACCGTTTTTATACGAGAAAAAAAAGTAGGTAAAGTGTTTTTCCTACTTAAGTGCGGAAAAGTGGTTTTTACTCATGCATTTGCGTGCAAAAAGTTAAAACTCGGCGGCGGCTTTGTATTTTTAAAAAATCAAGATAGGCTTGACAACGTCAAACTTTTGATTAAGAAACGACGTCATTTGCTGTCAGATAATTTTACGCGTTCTATTGGGAACACAGTGTAAACAACCGGAATAATGTTATCATATTCGTTACCGGCAACCTCAAGTTAGCCTAAGAGCATATAACACACGAGCAATTTGATTGGTCAAATACCGGTACCAATGGATACCTATCGGTACCAACATATTCGTATCAAGCTTTTAAATTCAATTTGCCCAGAAAAATTTTGTATAACCTAGCCATACGTTATTTTAAATCACTTTTCGTATTTCACCAATATTTCAGAAATATTAAAAAGCATTAAAGGCAACTACTATTTTCCCAAATAATGGTACCACCCAAGCAAAAATGTTTTTTTAGCTTACTGGCATTATTTTTATTAGCATATGTAAAAACTATTAAAATCTGGCCGTTTGTTTTAAAGAAAATAAAAATTTTAATTTTTTTAAACATGGTCATTTTCTTTCGTTTTTAAAATGTGCAAATCAGTGACTTTTCTGGTGGTACCAAAGAACCCTTATAGAAATATTTTTACATGGATGGAAAAGGTGTTTCATTCAGGACAAATAGAGATGCGAATCATTTTATTTTGGCGCTAATCGACAAAGTTGTGGGAAAAAAATTTGGACCATGTCCAAAAATATAGCTTTAAAAAGCTCCATATCTCAGAAAGTAATACTGCTCCCTATCTCGTTTTTTTTTATGTTTGTGCTTTGTTGATTGAGTACTACAACATATAAAAAAATTATGACATTTAGCCGAAAGCCATTCTCAATGTAATTTGTGCAGGGTTCTTTTAATTTCACTTGTTTTTATTTGTAGCTGCATAAGATCTGACTTGAAAGGAAGGCCGAATAGCTTTCACAAGGAGCTGGTAAGGCAGCAAATACGGGCCATGTCTATCATTGAGACAGCTAAAGCTAGACAAAGAGGATACCCTTACAGAATTGGCTTTTCCGAGTTCTTAAGAAGGTGAATAAAAACTATCTTAAGGCGCATTTACACAGACAAACTTTCCTTTGATGTTGAAATGCCGAGAAACATTACACGAGCCTCTTGAGCAAAATGTTCAAAAAAAAGTTCGAGCAAAATCTCGTACAAAAAGACTCACGAAAATTTTGGAGAGAATGTTAAGCAAAATTTGTTTGAATAGATGTTGGTATAGAAATTTCTTACAAATTTAAATTTTATAGTTTTATGGGAATTCATTGAACTTAACTGAAAATAGAAAGACTAAGTTTTAAAACAAGGTATTTTTAATTAAGTGCTTTCCGACGGAAAAACGATTTGATGTCGAAATTCACATTTTACCTCATAAACAACTTCGATTGACCTGATTTTTATAGGGGATATGCCAGTATACTTGTAACTTTTTAGGGGTTGTAAAAAAATGGGAATAAAAAAATAATAATTGGCACTTATTTATTGTTGTTACCTGTAAAGGCGCAATTACACAGACGAACATGCTCAAATAAAAGCTCGTGCAAAAGATCTGAAATTTTTTGCGCGAACATTTTTGTGAGCTTTTCTTTGAACATTTTGTTCGGGTAAATTTTTGAGCAAGTTATTGCTATCTATTTTGGAAACATATTTTTACAGATGAGAATAAATATAATTTTACATCAGTGATCAGTGATCTCAATTCTTTAAAAAAATGGACCACCAACTTTTATTTTAAACTTTTGTGAAAAAAAGGCGACGGCAAGCGAAACATTATTATTGGCTATCAGTTTTGTCATATGCAATGTTAAAATAGTTAATGATGGAGGTAATAACATTTAATTCTTTTCTCTAACTTTTTTGGTTTTCTTTCATTACAAAAAGAAAACGGAAATGTCTTCGAAGTAATTACTTTTTAAAATGCAGGTGGATATTTTTAGAGAACTGTTCTGGAGAGTGGTTAGTTGTTCCCTGGGGGGGGGGGGATAGGGAGGTTTAGACAGTCGGAACGCAGCGCTGTCAAACACTGCTGTAATTTTGTGTGTCAATGTTCATTTGACCAAAACCCCCTCTCACTAGTCTACGGTTTTTACCTTCTCCTAACCCAGCAACAGCAATAAATAAGTGCCAATTTTTATTTTTTTTTTGAAAAGAAAAATTTTCCTGGGTTGTTTTTTGAATTGAAAACATTTTGTGTTTTTCAAATATCGGCAAAAAACTCAAAAATTGCACTTTTAAGCGGTAATCCGCGCCTCAAGACTATTAGGAATGGTGGGGAGAGGATTTTTTTTGAAACATATTTTTATAACTTTACTTTACCCTTAGCTTTGATTATTTTTTTTTTATTCCTCACACTAGATTTACCTAGTTAGTTTAAGGCCCCCACGGTTGCTTAAAAAAGCAAAAGGTTCATGAAAATGCTGAAGATAGATATTTACTGTCAATTTAATGTAATAATCAAGGTCGATTACTGACACTGAACAAACAATATGCAAAGGAGCAACATTCCGAATCAGAAGTCTAGTCTATTACTGCTAAATTATATTTTTTTAGACAAGGGTCGGGATCGTAGGGTTGTAAAAGTGGTTAATAAACGGGTATTATTTAGACTGAACGTGCTTTTGTTCATATATTTGAGATTTAATAAAATGTATAGTTTTTTAATTTGACTTAATTATTATTGTATTGTGTTTTAAACTAAGAAGTAAAATAAAGAGATATTCTTTTAAAAGTAAATTTTTATCAATACATTTTACAGGCAACAGCAATAAATAAGTGCCAATTATTATTTTTTTATTCTCGTTTTTTTTACAACCCCAAAAAAGTTACAAGTATACTGGCATATCCCCTATAAAAATCAGGTCAATCGAAGTTGCTTATGAGGTAAAATGTGAATTTCGACATCAAATCGTTTTTCCGTCGGAAAGCACTTAATTAAAAATACCTTGTTTTAAAACTTAGTCTTTCTATTTTCAATTAAGTCCAATGAATTCCCATAAAACTATAAAATTTAAATTTGTAAGAAATTTTTATACCAACATTTCTTCAAACAAATTTTGCTTAACATTCTCTCCAAAATTTCCGTGAGTCTTTTTGTACGAGATTTTGCTCGAACTTTTTTTTGAACATTTTTCTCAAGAGGCTCGTGTAAATGTTTGTCTGCATTTCAACATCAAAGGAAAGTTTGTCTGTGTAAATGCGCCTTTAGAGGATTTCTAACTCGCAGTCGTACTATTTGTCACACAGTTTTTGTTGGACCAGAGGGTCAATTTGACTACTTTTTTACCACATTTTTGGACTGATAGATTTATTTTTGTACCTTTTTGTGTTGAGACGTTTGGTCCTTGGGGTGGTGAAGCAAAAAAACTTTTATCAGAGATCTGCGGAAAAATAAATTCTAAAAACGCAAAAATCTTCATTACTCAGAAAATCAGCCTTGCCATTCAACGCGGAAACGCCGCAAGTGTATTAGGCACTATCCCGTCTGACCCTGACCTGGAATTTGTTGTGTAAGTATGCCTGGGTAGTGTGATTGTTTTTATGCTCGTTTTGTGGTTGTTTGTTTTTTATATTTTCTATTTTACTTTAATATGTAAACAAAAAGGCAATAAAGTTTCTTCAATTTTTTTTTTCAAGGAAATTAAAAATCTCATTTTTGGTGTCTACTTCTAACTAAATATATACAGGGTGGATTCTTTAAATGGAACGGCGCTTCTAGAGTCTTTAGGGAAGAGGTTTTTAAAAAAGCTAAAAGCGATTCTTTAATAAATAAGAAAAAAGAATTGGGCCCCCAACTGGAGGCCCTGGGTCCCCCAAGTATTTTTTTTAAATGAGAAGGTACCACTTGTCGCACCTTCTTGAAAAGCTTGTTAAAAAGAAACCTAACGCACTAGTTTTTTTTACATCTGACAACCAATGTGTTACAAATTTAAAAAACTTATTTTTTGTCAATTGTTTTAGCTTCAAAATAAACTACATATTATAGGGCATTATTGGCAACTCGTTTGGGGGCCCTCACTGAAGGCCCAGGGCCTACCAACATTTTTTTATGGGAAGGTACCACTTGTGGCACCTTTTTAAAATAGAAAAATAAAATTTTTTGACATCATCAACCCAGTGTCAAAAATTTAAAAAAAAAAACTATTTTTTATCAATTATTTTAGCTTCAAAATAAACTACATATTTATTTATTTACTAAGTGGAATAAAGAAACTACCACACAAGGATATTATTGGCGTTATTGGCGTTTAACACATGGGTTGACAGATGCCAACAAAATTTATTTAATCAAATTTCTCTTTTAACGAGCTTTCCAAAAAGTTGCCACAAATGGTGCCTCCTCATGAAGAAAATGTTGGTAGGCCCCGGGTCTTCAGTGAGGGCCCCCAAATGGCCCGCCAATAATGTTCTTATGTGGTATTTTCTTTATTCCGCTTAGTAAATAGAGAAATATGTAGTTTAATTTGAAGCTGAAACAATTGACACAAAAATTAGATTTTTAAAATTTTTGACACATTGGTTGGCTGTTAAAATTTTTTTTTATACCTTCATCAAAAACATGATTTTAGTAACTGCCTGCAGATAACTAAAGCATGGCTTTTTTGGTTGCCGATGCAATGCATGATCATGGGTGCAAAAAAAGTTTTCTGTTCGTTTTTTACCCAAAATTAAAGAAAAAAATTAAGCTATTTCCGCTAGTTTTCACCAAGTATTTACGAAAAAACCATTTAAAAATATCGTCAAAATATCAAACTGTCAAAAATTAAAATGTCGCAACAATGAACGTCATCGAATAAAATAGCACATCGCTATGGAAACGATTGTTGTTTCATTTACCAGCCGCCTTGATTTATAGTGTAAAGATGGTGTGTTGCGAGAAGTGCTCTTCGTTCGAGATTTTTAAAAGAATTTTTCTGTTTTTCTTGGATTTCTTGATAAAGCTATTTAAAAAAGTAGTGTTAACAACTCGCGGCTAAACTGTACTTTTTTTTACCCGCGTTTTTAAATACTTCGCTGCGCTCAGTACTTAAACCAACGCTTGAAGAAAAGCACTATTTTAGCCACTAGTTGTTAAAACTACTATTTTGTCTTTTATTTTAATTTGGTTGGACTAATGGGCAAAAGCTTCAGATTCAGCCAGCCAAAATCAAAAAGTCAACATTTGTTCTTTTTTAGGTACAAATTTCTAGCGTTTGACTTTGACGAAACGGTCGACATAACAAAAGAAAACTGTCGGCTCCTCCTGATACGACTGAACATGGAAGGCTGGGCCATCGGCAAAAACAAAGTCTTCTTGAAGTATTACAACGAGGAGTACCTCTCGCGTTTGTACGAGACTCAAGTGAAGAAAATCGTACGGATTCAGAGCATTTTGAGAGGATTTTTGACCAAATGCAGATTGGCTAAGGAGCAGAAAGGAAAGGAGAAAGAATGCAGTAAGTTTTTTCGGGTCCCTATAAATTTTCTAGTGCCCAAAATTACTTTTTTTTTAAAAAGCATTACTTGATAAATTATGAAGAAAGGCGTGTGCCAAATTTTAAATAAGTTTTATGGCCCACTGACTTATAGAACCTTAATTTTAGACCCCTGTCCTTCTCCCACCCCTACCGCAGAGATGTAGCTACTAGTGATTATACTGTTTCTACTTATTATTGTAGTTGATGAGATAAATAAAAGTGTGAGGAGAAGGAGCAGCGTGATGACACCCGACGAGGCGGCACAGGTTATACAAAAAGGTGAGTATATCTCGAAAACTGTAAGAGATACACAATATTTTTTTGCAGATTTGGGACGATCGTACTTGGTTTAGTGTGGTTAGAGTACAAACTCGACTTTTTAGGTTTTTTTGGAAAATTGGGGATATCTCAAAAACGAGTCGTGCAAACTCAAACTTGAGACTTATCTTCAAAAAATAACTTCAGATGACGTCTTTAATTTTTAGCTTATAGAAGAAACACCAACAAACAATACTCCAAAGACCCTTTTGCACCCTTGACTGCCTCGGCTTGCAAGTTCATCCTTCCGTACGCCAAAAAGTGGAAGGCTTCTTCTCTATTCCACGTTTTAGTACAATATAGAGCTACTAAACTGCACGATTTTTTCAATTTTTCACAACAGGTAGGTAAACCTACATTATTTATTTTACGAAAAAACGAGTGTTTCTTGTACTTCAGTACAAATTGAACTTCCGGATTTTCGATTGCTCACACAGAAGGTGAAATCTAGGACGACGCCGTTTCGTCCTTATTAGAGACTCATCAGATAGGTGTACAGTGTTGCCAGGTCCATTTTTAGAATAATAGTAGATCAGAGACAAAAATAATAGTAGACACAAAAAACTTTTATTGATAAAAAACTGAAAAAAAGATTTATAAATATTTTAATATTTTAACCATCCTAAACTTTATAAATTGTTTCCTTTCTCGCTTTAGTTCAAAACCATAAAAAGATAGGGATAATGTGACCCACGAAACATCTCTTTTGCTGGTGAACAGCGGGAGCTTATAATCCCATCACAAATTTCCTGTGTGATGGAAAAAGAAAACAGGTGTTCTCAATTAGCAGTTGTGATTTTGGAACGAACTCCGCTCCTATACTTTCTGAGGTAACCCGTGCATTCGCTCGAGACTAATGGTCTCCGGCGATTTAGACACAGAGTTTATTTGTCACCACAATATTGACTGTTTATCGAGCTGTTTTTGGTATATCTATTAATGTGGTAGACTTTTACTCATAGGAAAGTATAATAGTAGATTTTCACTTAAGAATTGTAGAATAGTAAACGTGAATAGTAAACGTGAAGCGGAAGAATCCTGTCGATGGCGCCCTCTGGGTGAACGACCGAAACCAAGAAAATAACTCTTGTAGTTAGCAGTAGGCGGAGGTAGCATTGATCCTGCGAGAGACATACGAATGGCATAATTGTATGTCTCTCGAAGGATCGATGCTGCCGCCATCTACTGCTAACTACAGTAGATATTTTCTTGGTAACCATCGTTCAGACAGAGGGCGCCATCAACAGGATTTTTTCCGCTTCTTTGGTACATAAGTGCGACCGAAATTGTCTGTCATTGTGGTACACCCACGAAAGTAAAAACAAAAGTGGAATGATAATATCCTGTAAATAAAATGACCGCTACATGTACTAACTAAATAAGTTGGTATTGACAAAATTCCCCTAACTCTGAGGCTAATAATAAAAAGTGTTATCGCACATCACTTATGGAAGGCAAAAAACTAGTCATTCCGGTTGTATAACAGCACTGAACAAATCAAAACACTATATTTTTAGCAAAAACAGGCAAAAAAAAAAGAAAACACTTTATTTTGACTAAAAAAACAACGGAGTAACATCCTAGTAACTTTTGTTTTGGTTCAAACAAGTGTGTGGCTAATAAAAAAAGCAGGCAAATATATATCATGTTTACAGGGGGACTTGAAACCCATCTAAAAATGATATAACCTAACTTTTTCTATTAACAAAAATTTTAAAAAACAAAATTTTAATATATTATGAAAAATCATGGTAAAAAATACCAATTACTGATTGTGGAAAAGACACACCAAAAACAAAAAAGAATGTCAAATCGATTCGATTGATGTGACTACGTTCTTTTAGGCTCATAACTGTCACCTGCATAAGGCGGTCATTTTTGTGAAATTTCTCAGGGGGTATTATCATTCCACTTTTGTTTTTACTTTCTTGGGTACACCTAGCTGATGAGTTCCTAATAAGGACGAAACGGCGTCTTCGTAAGTTCCATCCTCTGTAAGAAGTACTTTAGATTTACAGTGTCACAGCCATCTTCTGTTTGTTCATTATTTATTTTGCATAATCGTAATTTTTCTTGGGCTGATACTTTTAGGTGCACCTTTATAATCAGAACGCGTTTTACCATCTTCAACAAATTCAAAAGAAAGTAGATTTGCGAAACGTAGAAAAAAAGGCCTCGGTAGTAAACTGGCTAGGAGCCATAAGACCTGCTGTTCTGAAAGTTCATTTTAGACTCGATGAGATTCCGTATTATGATACGACATGTTTATGTGATCCGTTGACCAATGTGGGGTAAGAAAATATCGACAGAAAGAAATATAACAGATAAAAAAAAGCGTACCCAATTTCAGTATATTTAGAGTACTCGATTTTCGTGAAGTTGAGAAAAATTTTAAAATTTCCAAAATTGTTAATGATAGCTGAAAAATTTAGCAGATTAAGAAAGAGCGTACTTGATTTAGGGACTCCCTAATTTGCTGACCAGATGAGATTTCGCTGACCGGGTATTTCTAAGCCGAAATTCGACTGACCACTATATATATATATATATATATATACATGTTGTTCCTGGACTCAAATAGAATACCTCTGCTCAAATTTTACCCCCCCTCACCCCCCACCCTTGTGAAGATATTCACAAAAATAATATAAAAGCTTGCTGACTGGGTATTTCTAGGCTAAAATTCTGCTGACCACTGTATACACGTTGTTCCTGGACTCAAATAGAATACCCCTGCCCAAATTTTACGCCCCCACCCCTGTGGAGATAAAAAATAAAAAAGTTTAATTTGGTAAGTCGACTTACCATTAGGTTCTTGAATTGCACGGCGGTATTGTTAAAGACATTTTTAGCCGCCCATACCACTAGGTGTGGATAAAATTTGTCGTGGTATTTGTCTGGTCTATAGCACAACATCTAGGGCTGCCAGCTTAGCGAGGGTACTATTTGAGATACCCGGTCAGCCAGCTTTTATATTATTTTTGTGAATATCTTCACAGGGGGAGGGGTAAAATTTTGGCAGGGGTATTCTATTTGAGTCCAGGATCAACGTGTATTCAGTGGTCAGCAGAATTTTAGCCTAGAAATACCCGGTCAGCAAGCTTTTATATTATTTTTCTGAATATCTTCAGAGGGGGGGGAGGTAACATTTGGGCAGGGGTATTCTATTTGAGTTCAGGATCAACGTATATATTGTGGTCAGCAGAATTTTAGCTTAGAAATACCCGCCCAAGGAGCATTTTTCTGAATTCCGACTAATTACAACCTAACATGACGTCGGTTTTGGCCCAAATTTAGGTCGGCAGTTGGTTTGTCCATCAAACAACGTATTTTTTACTAAGACCTGACGTCGCCAACAACTGGTGCATCAGTTCTGACGTCGATACTTACCAAAACTGACGTAGCCAAATGTTGGTGATACTCGCTACTTATCAGCGACGTAAATTACCGTTAATTACGGCGACGTAATTTTTAGAATAAAATTGAAGGTCGGGCCAAAGTGAAAACGGACGTCAATAAATTTAGGATGTATGTTGGACGTCATACTGGGTGTTCCAGTGTGGGTGCCTATTAGATTATTTTAGAAACTATACAATAGAAACTTTTCAAACTTTCTATTCTAACAAAAATTCATGTAAAGTATATTTATAAAATACTTTCGTATTTGCAGTGTTGCCATTTACAAAAAATCTTGACAAAAACTTTTTTATTTTAAATAAAACACCCCGTATATTTTCGGATTGGATTCTACAAAAAATTGTTGGTACATTTTATGCATAATGTCCTATACCTATTTTCAACTGTTTTTAAAATATTGACAGGTGAAAATAGCCATGTTATAACTTTGACAGCGCGTAACATCATAACGGTTAAAGATATGACAAAACGGTTTCCACATTCCTTTCGGGCTATCGTTTTTTTTTTAATCCAGGGTTAAATTTACCTTGGAATATTTTAACCCTGAGTTAAATTTAAAAATAGTCTAAAACGATAGCTTGTGAAAAACCAAGATACGACGGAAAACTTGTCAATCAATGCAAATATATACAGGGTGTTTAATTTAAAATAACAAAGTTTTTGCCAAGATTTCCTGTAAATGGCAACACTGCAAATACGAAGGTATTTTATAAATATACTTTACATGGACTTATGTTAGAATAGAAAGTTTAAAAGTTTATATTGTATAGTTTCCAAAATAATCTAATAATCTAATTGGCCACTCACCTTGGGACACCCGGTATAACGTCCATTTCATGAGACGTTATATTTAGTATGATGACTTTTATTTATTAAATGTAACTATTCCGAGGTCCACCGACGTGGGTGCGTGACCTAGAATTATACTACAATATTCTAGGTCGGGTCGTTCTACAAGGCGACGTCGCAGGAGGTGTTCGTGTCCGAATAGGTAAATAATCATTACAAATTTGGTCGGCGCCCGAAACGCCATTTTAAACGTTTAGCATCGATGCGCCATTACAACAATACATTTTATTTTTTCATTTTAAAGGCTTAATATGTAAATAAAATCATTTGTTGGCAACTAAAATGCATTTTTTAAATGCCTATAATGTTTTAGTTTAAGAAACGGGCTTTCTTATAAATATTAAATTTTTAGGTTAATTTTTTTTTAAATTAATTTCTTAATATTTTTGCATTATTTTTGTGAGTTTCTGTTTTTTTAATGTCTATTTTAATTATATTTATCAGTAAACTGACATTCGCTGGAAGATTTGGATCCATAGAATGTTTAAAACTAACTTTTTTCAGTTACCTACAATAACTAAGATAATAATTATTTTGTTTAGACATTTAAAAGTTTTTACCTAATAAGTTTAAACTTGTTGTGCACAGTAAAACTTTGGGTCGCGAGTCTACGTAATTTAACGTTATATTTGACCAAAACACTGTGCAGCACCCGACGTCGAAACGACTCGAATTTTGATTCCCCACTTAGGTGCTAAATCGAGTCCTCAGGAAGACTGATGGACGTCGGATCCGACGTCAGGTATTTCTTGCCCTACGTGACGCCAACGTAATATAACGTCCAAATGCTTGTTGGACGGTAAGCAAAATCTCATCTGGTCCCCTTGATTTAGTATATGCGGTGAATTCTTTAAACGAAACGGTGCCTCTAGTGGGTCAGAATTTGGTTGAATAAAAAAATCCAAAAACACGTCAACTGAGATTTTTAATTTCTTTTATCCTTGACATCTTGGATTTTGTCTATGTCATTTAGTTTACGAGGTATGGCAAAAAAATATTTTGCAATTTTTCAAATCTGCAAACAATTCTCTCTTCAGCAATACCACACAGTAGGATCTATCTTTTACGATAATCACGATATTTTTATCTAAATCTGTATCGAATACTTCCATATTCATTCAAATATCCCCCGTAAAACAGGGCATAGCCAACAATTCCATGCAAGTTTAAATGCCTCTATCTTGGAAACCATAAGAGATAGAGTATTAGTGTGTGGTATTGTCAAAAAGATAATTTTTTTTAGAATTCAAAAGTGTCAAACTATACAGGGTGTCCTATTTAAAAAATATATTTTTTTTGTCATATCTCGTAAACAAAACGACATACAAAAAATCCAAGATAGCACGATTAAAGAAAATTAAAAATCTCAGTTGAGGTGTTTTTGGATTTTTTTATTAAACCAAATTCTAACCCGCTAGAAGCACCGTTCCGTTTAAAGAATCCACCCTGTATATAGAGTTCACACTTGATTTTTGTAAAATTTAAAAAAATGTAAGAGTTATTAAAACTTTTAACAAATTAGGAAAAAGCGTATCCAATTTAGTATACGATTTTTAGGGGCCTAAGTGAGTACGAATCGTGGGACACCCCCTACAAATGGCGCGAAAGTCAACACGAAATGCCCGACTACAAAAGAGACTCCCCTGACGTACTGACCAACATCCCTTTTTCAAGGGACCCTGAAGAGGCTTTAACGGCATTGCCATCAGATTTAGAAAAAGACGTGGAACTCAGGAAAAACGCCAAACCGAAGCAAAGCGTGGCAACGGTGAAAAAATTCCAAACCTACGAAGACTCAAATAAACGAGAACATTTTTCCACTGTGCAATTAAAGAAGACGACCCAGAACTACACAAAACCGAGACAGATAGAAAAAGATGAGAATAACTATACTTTTAACACGGCGCCGGCAAATAAAGATTTTGAATACGTCAAAGCCAGCCCTTTGCTGTCAAAACCAAAAAATGCTGACCCTATTGCCGAGCTGAGAAATATGGCGAAAAGAGATAGTAAAAATGACGATGAACCGCCATTTAATTTTCAAGGTAAGTTGCGATGGTATCTCGAAAACGCGTTGAGATAAATATTTTATGAAATTTGTGTAAAATCAAACCCGTTAAGTAAAAGAAAGTTCAATTATAAAATCATTCACTATAGAAACAGCAATTCGTTAAACCAATTTTTTATCCGAACCTTATTTCTTCAAACCCATTCAATAACAAATTGGAAAAAACCATTATTGTTCATCAAACGGGGTCCCACGAAATAAAGAAAAGTAAAATGCAGGAATCGTTATTTATAGAAATAAACTTTGGCAAAATCTTATTTTGAAGAAATCGAACTTTTGGAGAAATATATATACATCAAAGAAATCGTACAACAGAGAAACCGTAAAACGTAGAAATTGGCGAAAATCTGTTCTCTGCCTGACAGGTTCTGTTTGAATGCGAGCTTAGAATAAGAGAAATGACATTTAAGGCCACAAAAACGGCATAGATTTGACAACACTGCTATGCTGTTTTTGGACCAATCTGTACCGGGAAGAATATCGGAAACGAGAAAACGGAATCTGTTGAAATTTGGCAGGAATATTTATTTTTGAATTCCTCACAACCGTATCCAGACAGTTTTTGCTGGACTCTCTTATTCCCGAAATAAAATAAACACGGCAAACAATAGTAAAAAATCTTACCTGGCTTTTTCTTTAGCCTCGTCGATAATACAGAAATCTGTAACAACAATTTTTGGATTTTTTAATTTTTTGAAAAAATTACACCATATTTTGAAAAATCCTTTGGATACAGTTGTAGATTTTTATAAATCCTATTATCTGATAACAAAAAAGTTATGGGTTTTTTCTTTATAAGCGATATTCTGCCGGAATTCTGAAACGCCAACGTCACGTAATTTGGTAGGCCCAAGGAAACTGAGTGAGTTCGATTGGAGTATTGGAATTCAGGTTCCGCATAGCCACTTGTCTAAGGCTGGTCTTCCATAAGCTTTTTTTCCGCGCGGATTTTGAAATTTGATTTTGTCTGTCAGTGAGTGAAACAGTGACAGAACTAGTGGCACCTTCACCATAACTGCACGATCTCACTCGAAATATGTCATTAGTGATGCCACCTATTCTTGATCTTTCAAAAAAATAGCAAAGCAGTGTTGTCAAATCTATGCCGTTTTTGTGGCCTTAAAGGAGTGGTGGATTGGTTTGGGTTGGGTTTTTAAGTGTTTAGGATTGATCTGGGTTGGTTTCGGTTGGTGTCGGTTGGTTTAAGATTAGTTGGGACAAGTCGGCTTTAGAAAAAAAAATAACTTATTCTAATTCTACTTATTCTAAGGGCACATACAAACAGCTGTCAGGCACAGATCAGATTTTCGCCTTACAAATTTCGACGTTTTTACCCTTTCTCTGTTTTATGATTTATTCGATGTACATTTTTTCTACAAACTATAGGGACTCCATTAAACTCATTCAATATCAAACCCGGAATTCGTAAAACCCGTAATTTATCAGAAAATTTTTGCTAAATTAATAACTCTAGAAAATGGGTATAGATATCTTAAACATTTTGACAAATTTAAAAAGAGCAACCCCGCCAATGTAACAATTTTTAGGTGCCTTAAGTTGCCATAACTAAGAAATACACTAAAATTTAACGTTGCATAACGTACAAAAACTAGTCATTTGTGCAACGGCTGCTATGATGGACGAGAAAACGACGCCACACCGTCGTTATTAACTAGGGTAAATTTGGAAACCCTCTAACAACGTTTATTTTTACTGGAATATTGTGGGGTTTTCAACGACTACAACGAACGACGGATCAGCGAAGCCAAAACGTTGATAATTTACTTGAGTTAATTAATTTACGTTCTTTCAACGTTTCTCTTTACGAACTGTCTCGTCTCGTGTCCAAATAATCAATGCAGTTGCGGCCAATTTCAAAATATAACTGTATCTGACAACTATATTTGATTCCAAATCAATTATATTAACAAAAATATTATCCAGAGGGAACTTGAGTCGTAGTCGCTTCGGCGACGATATGGAAACGTTGCAAGCGACCACAGGACGTCCGACATGAGCCGTTTTTGAATATGTGCTGTAGACCGTGAAACTAAAACTGATAAATGTAAATTATAGCAGGTCAAAATGAATGAATATGTATTGTATTGTATTGTCGTACGTCCTGTGGACTAATTAATTTGTACCATCGGACTTCCCCAGGGACGTCCTAAAGACGTCGTTGGTCCCAAGCGGACGTCCTTGGGATCGGGACGTTCGGACCTTAATGGGACGTCCTGAGGACGACGTGTGCTACTTGGGTTGGGCGAGTTGGTACGGTTGTGCTTAATTTAGTCACATTTTAGCATATTTTGAAACACGATTTTTTTTAAATTTTTATAGGGATGCTTAGAAAGACCAATTTCCAACGCGACTCGATGAAGAAAACATTCGAGGCAGTAAGAAGGTTTTCACTAACAAGCGACAAAGAAAAGAATCGCGGGGAAATGAACGGTGAACCAAGCAATAATAAGGCAATTTTGATGAACAGTAGGCCAGTCACCATGGAGTTGGTTCCGGGGCTTATTATTGAGGGAATTGAGGTGGATTTATAAAGCCATATATATGTTTTGTTGGTATTATTATTATATGTATTTAAATATTTTATTAGAAGGCCAAAACTTTGTTGTTGTTTCTAGTGTCCTAAAATAAATAATTTTCGAAAAAAATACACCTATTTTTTACCCACAAAGAAATTTAAATATACATACCTAGAAACAATTTTTATTGTAGACAAATAAATATTCGATGCCTAATTCTGAATTCAGTCTATATATATGCTATGCCCAATAATTGTTATGTCTAAAAATATGTTATAGAGCAATATTTGCTATGTTTTCATGGGTATTGAGTTCGTTTTCAAAACTCATTCTATCTTTTTTTTTTTATATAGCGTGTTCTTGGTCTTGATAAAGAACACGCTATATAAAAGAAAAAGATACAATGAGTTTTGCAAACGAACTCAATACCCATGAAAACATAGCAAATATTGCTCTATAATATATTTTTAGGGCCTCAGAGCAAAAAAAAAACTTCAAAGCATAAACTAGGAGCAAACAAAATCAGATAGGTATATAGTTTAAACTTGTTTTTTAATTATGCTAAAAACAATAAATTTTATAATTTATCGCATAACAAAAACATACCTAAGCAATTAACATTCTTGTTAAAAAAAAACTGAACTAGACATTTTGTTTTTTTTTTGCTTGATTTTTGGTCGCTCTTGATTAACCTACTTTTTTTTATTTGGCTTTCTTTACTGGCCTAACAAATTACAGACTTCTGTAATTTTGGCTTGTCCATCGTTCTATAGTTCCGTCATTTTGGTGAAGATGACTCCACCCAAACAGAAACGGCAGATTGTGCCATCTCGTAAGTGTTTACTGAACGAGTAAAAACAATCGACCGGACGAGTTTGAAATATCTGACAATTCTCTACTAACTTCAGATTTGTTTGTATTTTGACATATTTGTGTTTTGACGTATGAATACTTTCACAAATACGTTCTTGGAAAAAAAGTGAAACAATTACGACAAAAATTTAAGAAAAAAGCAGGTAGATAACACTAATGAATTCTCTAATTAATCGATAATAGTTTGATGTAAAAATCAGTGCAACACAAAACCAGACTTTTATTGTTTTTCTTGAAAAGTTAGTGCACTCTTATCAGTCCAATTTGCAATAAAAACACCTTGAAAATATTCCATTTTATTCTGGTGATTGTGCAACAACAATAAGCTTTAATTTTCAATAAAATTCAAGTTCAAAACAGGTAAAAAATGGTCCGGAAAATGGAGACAAGTTTGTGATTAAACATGCTTCAAGGGTGTTTCATAAAAATAATATCCTTGACTGCTTGACATGGACATCTATTTTCATTCGGCTTACTGATCCCAACAAAGACAGATGGGAAGAGAGGAGTTGCATGCAATTCATGTTTTATTGCTCCATGTATCCTTTTAAAATCTCAACCTTTTACTTCTAGAACACACAAGAAGAAATGTCTCAAACCGTCCCATTAATACTACAAGACATAGAGGCAGGAGGGAAAGAATATGATGAAGATGACATTGAAAATGATTTTGCCTACAGAAATAATGTCATGCAAGCAACTCAGGCCATCCGTTTAGCATTTTTAAGGAAGGTCTATGGACTGTTAACCATGCAAATTTTCTTGACTGTAATAATTGCAAGCATTTGTATGTTTACCACACCGATTAAGGAGTTTGTGCATACAAAGTAAGGCCCGTTTCATAATATCTATAATTCTGCTTTTTAAACAAAATTTTAAATGATTATAATTTCTGTTTTAGTGATTGGATGATGATGGTTACCTTCATTGGAAGCATTGCTTTACTTCTAGCCCTCCATGTCAAGCGCCGAGAGTCACCTACTAATCTTATTTTGTTGGCTGCCTTTGTAAGTTATATACAGTTAAAATTTTTGGTAAAAAATCATTTTTTGTCATTTTTTTAGACCGTTGTTCAAGGCTACACAATAGGAGTTATTGTGACATTCTATTCAAAGACAATTGTCTTAGAAGCCCTTTTGCTGACTCTGGTCGTATTGGGTGGACTCACTTTATATACATTCCAGTCTAAACGTGATTTCTCTGCCATTCACTCAGGGTAAGTTGTTAAAAAAGTTTGAGCAAAGTGAATTTTTGGGACTACTGATTACCTTAATTATATGACCTAAACTACTTATAATAAATTGTAGTTTTAATTTTCTAATATTTACGTTTTTTTTAGTCTGTTTGCTGGTCTCTGCATCCTAATAATTGGTGGTTTTATGCAAGTTTTTCTTCAATCTCCAGTTTTTGAGATATTCATTGCTTTTGGTGGGGCCTTTTTGTTCTGTCTATTCATAATTGTCGATAC
Source organism: Oxystoma pomonae (assembly GCA_963921995.1). NCBI lineage: Eukaryota > Metazoa > Arthropoda > Insecta > Coleoptera > Brentidae > Oxystoma > Oxystoma pomonae. The sequence continues at coordinate 117,020,699 of OY998166.1, read as the reverse complement.
TAAAATGATCATGGAGACCCTATCTCCCGAGGAATATATTTTGGCTACTATTAATTTGTATATGGATATCGTGAATTTATTTTTGTATATTTTGCGTATTCTGCAAGCTATGAATAGACAGTAAGTTTGCTCATATACCCGAAAATTTTATATAATAGTGTAAAAGTCAAGTAAAAGTACACTTTTTATTATTGATCTAATTGTATCATATTATTAACATTTTGGTAAATCTTTATTATTCTTTAACAGTTTCTGAAACTACAAATTGAAGTTTTTATTTAAAATTGTAGATGTGATAATGCAAAGTATTGTATAATTTTTATAAATGTTCTTATTTTTTTGCTCCTAATCATTGTGAAAATAAAAATTTTAGTTAATGTTTTTAACTGTCTTATTAAATTTTAAAATGAAATATCGGCTTTTTTATGTCTTTTAAAACAGTACCTACAAAACTGTTAGGAGATTAACAAATAAAAAAAATTGCAAGAATAAAAACTGGCCGGTTTCATATTTTAGTCCAGATAAAATTTACTGCATTACTGTAATTTATGAGTTGCTAACTTCATTACCAATGCAGGAGTAGCAGCCATTTGCACCAACATATTTACTTATTTAGGGGTCTTCTAGAATAAGGTGGCCCAGGTTAGAGAAGAGTTTCGTTTGTATTTAGAACTCCCCTAAACTACCTTAGGTGATCCCTAAATCTAGGGGTCCGTTTTTGGTCCCCTAGCGCTCCCCTAACCTAAAACTAATCAAGATTTACGTGCCACCTAATGCTAGGTGACCCCTAAATATGTAGGTGGAAAATTCCGACACTACCTGCCTCTTAAAAATCAAGTTGAAGAATTTCTCTATTAATAATGATTGATTTCTTCATAAAATGGATTTTTGCACTGGAGGTCAAAACGATTTTTATTTAAAACCTTTAAAAGGGCGACAACCCAATGTTAGCAAGATTGCGCATTCTACCCACTGCGTCATATGAGCCCATAAAAATAGATTTTCATGTATGAGCCCCGCTGTTCTACGATCAGTCAGTAGATGGCGGCACTGGTTCATGACTTTCCAACATGAAAGTCCTTGAATGAAAAAAAAATCATTTGCCAAAACTTTTGTCAGCTGATTTGTAGAAATTGCGTTGTTCCAAAGCGAAAAAATGCGTAATTTTAGCACGTTTATTTCATATGTTTTTGGATTGTGATAAGTCGCGTTGTGAATCGTGAAATGTTGGAATAAATGGATCAAGTGCGCTCCAGAGTTGTTTATCAATATCAGCTGTAAGTGCAAATGGCGTCCCGTCAGTCTAGTGAGCTGGGAAAACCCTTGAAAAAACAACAATCTTGGTAAGTTCACAGACTGTTTTTTGTTGTTTTATTTACTGACTGGCCATTAGTTCAATGTTCTTTTCTTTTGCATCTTCTGTTGTGTTTTTTATTGTGGTTATCTGCTGCCTTCCATCTCTTTGTTTTGGGCACCATTTTCATAACAAACCACAAATCTCAAGTGTTGTGATTATTTGTCATCAATATTTTATGCTGTTGTTTTTTGGTTGCAATAAAATAAACCTTTTGTTGCTAAAATTTTGCCTTAAAATTTGTGTCATAAAACAAAAATACTTGTTGCCATTGAAAAATTCTAAAAATGCTTAAATTTATGCGATTAAGCTTCCCAGTATAACTATTTTAATCAAGTTAGCCCGAAAAAGTTGCAGGGCCAAAACTTTTTCTAGACGCACATAGACTGCATTAGGTATGTTCAGTAGATTTTGTGCCTTTGGCCTTACTCATGGGGTCAATTTTACTACTTTTAGATTTCGATTTAGTATGGCATCACACTACAACTTCACACAGTTTATACATGATTTGTTTGGACCTTAACTTCTTCAACCAATATAATAAATCAAAAAAGAAACTTTTTCATGTTGTGTTTTACTTTTTAACCAACAATAATGTTTATTTATGGACTAAGCAAATGTAAAATATATGCACAAATAATGTTACTAAACAATAGTATATCTCATAGTGAAGGCTGGTTCATGGTTAAATTCCTTTTCTTTTTTGGTAACTTAACTTCCTAACTCATGATTTTGACCTTTTGTTTACAAAATTTGGAATTCTTTTTGTCCCACAACTGTGGAAACTCTCACCAAATGTATTTAATGTTCAGTATCCATTTCTATAATAACTACTACTTAAAATATTTAAAAAAAAAACAATCAATTTGGGGGTTAAAAAAATGTCGAAAAATATTTTGCAGATTGCACTTGTGCAAGATGATTTTTCCGTTTCTTCTTCCATAAAGTTAAATATATGGAAAAGGAACAGCAAAAGTTACAGCAAAGGAAAAGGAATTTAAGCATGAACCAGTTTTTATGGTTAAATCCTTGGTTAAATGCAACCCCAACCTAACTCAATCCATTTTGTGTTTTTTCTCTTTTTACCCAGAGTGTGCTAAGATGTGATACCATAGATTTTATTTAGCTATCTTTCTTTTATATCAGGTTTCTAGATGTATCTTTCCACTGGTAATTCTTATTTATTTATTCACTGGAATGCTTGCTTTGTGCATGTTTAAGTTATTAATCCTAGAAAAATATGTGCAAATCTATTTTCTATGTTTTAACCCTGACTTGCAGTCAAATATCATGCACATGTCAGTATTTTTACCAAAAACTACCTAACACGCAACTGTCTGCAACCCACTTAATTGCTTGACCTATTTTGATAATAAATTTATGAGTTGTTTATCATATATTTAAAAAAATATTTTGTGTTGCTAAATTTTGAATGAACTGAAAATTTCTAAAACACTTTGATTTCTAGTTTTAAGATTGTTAATTAGATTTTTAGATTAATTTTTTTGAAATTTTAAGCTTATTGACCTGTGAAAACCAAGGACAATAAAACCACATTATGTAAAATTTTTTAGATAGATAGAATCGTACGTCACAGAGACAGCAGTTTTTTTTTGAGAACAATATCATCTAAATCCCCCTGTCATCATGGTTTTCGTGTTTTTTGTACAACCGGGGGACATGATGACATTTGACAATGAAATATCCATCATGCAAAGGTAAGTAGCAGTTTTTTTGACAGCTGTCAATGATTTAGATTAAGGAGGAATTTAGGCACATAAATTTGAAAAAAAAGACAGGGAAAATGTGGAACACTACCTGACAAGCATTGGGCAACAATAGTGACCTATTGGTATAACTAATAAAGTCAAGCTATGCTGACTTGTACTGATAAGTCCTTAATGATTTTTTTAATGAAATAATCAAGAAATTAAAAAAAATATGTATCAGAATAAATTTTGCTTTTGTTTTTTCTTGTAAAAAGTTACTTGAATGGTTAGGTGTGTGAAAAGTAAAAACTATGGATAATGTTTCAAAATTTCACTGCGGAAAATTTGCTACAAATTTGATGGACAGTTGTTTTATTAATGACAGTATCTTGGTCAGTTAATAGAATTTACGTCGATCATACAAAACCACAAAACATAGATCTATTGATAATTTTTCTATTGTTTTGTAAACCCTATCAGTGTTTACATTTTTATTGATTTTATTAAATGAAACCAAAATTCTAAGGCAAAAATAGTTAGTTCAAGGTGAAAAGGAATAAGTGTGTGCCAATTTTAAAACTGTTAATTTAATTAAAGGTGCAAAATATATTTTTTTTAAATTTTATTAGAATGTTGATATATGAGAAAAAAAAACATCATGGACACTCTGCTATTCTTACCACATAATAATAGAGGAGTGTCAGACTTTTACAGGCTAAAGAACTCCCTCAGGTGGCCCAGGGTAGGTTTGAAACCCCACAGATTAAAATGTATCCTTATAAAAACTTTTAATGCTTGTATGTCAGGTATTTAATAGGTTTATGCCAAAGGACAAGGAGCTCCCATAAAATTGCAGTTTTTAAATCTTTCATTAAATTAATTATTAATGATTATGCAGTTTTATGGTGTGGCCTAGGATTTTTGTTAAGTATCCTGTTTTATGACTCAATAGTTAATTTTTTGTTAATATTTGCATAAGTTAACAACCCAGACTTGATTTTTAAACCTTATGACCCCCAGTCGTTCTATTTTTTAAATATAGGACTTTCATTTGCATAAAAAAAATAATGAATGTATCAGTGGTTAGTTAATTTCATAGGTTTAAATTAAAACATTTAATGCTCTTTTTGCCTCCACAGGGTGTTTGACAACTTATTTGTAAAAATGAAAGACTAATACTGGTCAGTGTTTGAAATGACAATCTATTTCTCTTAAATTTGTTCAAAGTTTTCCCAAAAAAATAACCAAAAATGTGCTAAAACCTTTTCTTCGCCTTCGACTGTACATTGAAACTTATAAACAAAGTGCCTAAAAAAAAGAAAGTTTTGAATGTTATGTCGCGTTGTGGTGCGGAGTATTAGTTTTTTTATTGATTTTATTGTAAAAAATTATATACAGCTGTTCATTTCTTGGGAAACTAAACAGCAAGTTTTAATTGATAACGAAGCTCAACAAACCGCCGCAGAAGCGTACCGAATTTATTCCTGTGTCCCCATTATTTGACCTTTTTATTTAGTCATGAGAATATTTAGCAATTAGGGGGTTTCGCCACTTCATATGTATCATACTTCAACTAACCGTTTGCATTACTTTTAGTGGTAGAGTCATGTCTGGAAAAATGTTCCCTAATTGAAACATTTTTGAAGGGGCTTTTTGAAACGGCTTAATGCTCTAAAACTTTCTGACATAAATTGTGAAACACCCTGTATATATTTCTATGTAGGTAAGAGATAAACAGTTACATCCACAATTTTATCCCAAATGAAGTTAATATCATTTTAATACTACACTATAAGATAGGGTTGCCACAATCCTTGTAAACCGGAAACTCCGGGAAAAAGTCTGGAATTCGGTGGGGTCGGGAAAAAGTCGGGAAACTTGTTAAGAATCCTTGAATTTTTCAGATATTTTTGACCTGGCTGAAATTCCCTTGTACCTATATAAAATTTACATATAACTTTTTTGCCTGCCTTTGTAGCGCATTGGGAAGCGTGTTTGCCTGCCGCAAGAAAGCTCTGGGTTCAAATCTCGTATAGGATGGATATTTTGTGTTTGTTATTAACTCTGCAAAAATACCTTGCTACATTGAGCATTGATCCTACTATGGATGAAAAGTCCCAGTATAAAAAAAAAATATTTTTCAATTAAATTTTCAATTAAATTTTCTCCTGCATAATATGATGATAAATAATAGAAAATATATTTTTAGAAAATATTTAAAATTTGACTGGTTTTTTTAATTTTAAATATACAATAATAAACACTACTTTTTGTAAAATTTTACACTCTACGGTATTTGTTTCGCCCCTCCTCTCCTTGCACCCTATCAATTGAACCCAAAAGTTTCAACAAAATTTGATTTTGGCGCTCGCTATAATGTCATTAATGGTTACAATTTTAGTCAACAGTTTTTATCAAAAGCATTCAAAACATATGTAAAAAATAGCTTTTTAGTATAACTTTTTCAAAATTTTTACCTGCGAGCATTTATGGCATTTCACCAACACATAGATCCCACCCCAACTTAGCGTCTCTTAACATAAATTTTTAAAAATAATTACGAAAAACTTGTAAAACATCTTATAGGTATGTACTGAAAAAATTTTTGTCTGCGGCACTATGACATCATTGATTGTTACAATTTTAGTTTAATTTTAAGCATAGTTATGACAGGATTTTGGCAACAAATCTAGAATTAAGACGAGATCCCACTAAAAAATTGCCTGCTGTGCTATGACATCGGGATTTTTTAAAAAATAATTCAGGAAAAACTGGGAAAAAGTGTGGCAACCCTGTAAGAGTGTTCTTTAAAAATAATATTAACTTTATTTGAAGTAAATTTGGAGTTACATCTGTTTACTTCTGAATCTCAGATTTGAAATTTTTATCTATTTTCTATATTTTTTTAACAATAAAACAAACACAATATATAATTTAAAATATCAAAACATTTCTACACAACATGCGAAATGTGAAATTGCACAGAAGAGGTGGTAGGAAAACGGATGTCTATTTGAATCATTTGTCTAAATTTCTTGGAACCGATGGTAAAAAAAAATCTATAGGAAAAGCTTATAAATGATCACCATCTTGTTTTGGTTTTACCATCAAAGTCTTCATTATGGAAGCCAATTTTTCCTACGTATTAAAATAGAAAATAACACAAGACTAAGGATAAATTATTTTTAAACACAACCCTATCTTAAAATGTTCATTAATCTCCTATCAGTTTGAATATTTTGCTATTTTTTTCATAACATAACTTTAATGTTGTCATTCCAGGCACTTACAGTAAGATTAATTGTTTTAAGGGTTGCACTGTCCTTAATAATAATTATAATAATAACTTTAATAGATTTTTTGTCATAAATCATTTTTACCCATATTTTTGTAGAGGTACTTATCATAAAGTTAGTACTTATTTTTTTTTAATGACCCTTATATTTTTGGTTTTAAAATCGTCATAAAATTTCCTTAAAATTGCGGCATCATCAAAGTTAAGTAGTTTCAGAGATATTTTAATTTAATTTTTTTTATCTGGAAGGTGGCGTAATAATAAGAGTTGGCGATATTTCCTTGAGCACCACACATGAGCGCCCAGATTTATTTTTGAAATAAGACTTTCGTTTTTTTGTTTAAATTTGTTTTGATGGATTTTTTGGAATTTTTCCAAAGAAAAATGCATCAATGAAAGGTGCTGTATATACTTTTTTCGACTTTTTGGCGAGTATTTTTATAATTTCCGGTAGGATTTAGAGACTTAAAAGCCGTTGAACTGACATAGTCAATTAAAATTTAAAAAGAAATTGTGTGTTATTAAGAATATAATAGAATAGATTAAAATAATTATATAGGGTATATATATATATATAACTTAGCGAGAAATTGTCTGATTTTAATAATATTTAGCTATTTAGAAAGCCAAGGCTTTAAAATTTATAGATCTTTTGATATATCATTTTAAAAATTCGGACCAGAAATAAGGAAGTTTGCAATTTTTAAATAGACCAGAGTTTAACCTGCACAATCAAGCTTATTAACAAAAAAATCTACTTGTAAATTGATCGATTTTAATAACATAACATAAATAACATAAATTTATTTCCAATAATATCCTAAATATTTACATAAATATTGTAACAATTTTCGGAAATAAAGGGTATCCCAATGAAGGTGATTTAACGCCTTGTGCGTGGGAGTTGTTTTATTTCTTAAAATTGTTTTAATCTAATATTAATTTAAAAAGAAAAAACTATTCTATGTTAATTTAAATTCAAAGTTAGTAGTAAAAAATTAAAATATTATTTTACAGCATATAAATTATGCAAAATCAAGAAAAGGATGTGTTTTATTTTTTTTATTCATTAAACATTTCTAAAAATTTAATTCTTCGGTGTGAGAGTATCCATTGCTTTAGAAGTTTCTTAAATTTTGATATTTTTTATAGATCTAATATTTTGAGTGAGAAGGCTATATACTCTTGGCGAATTGTAATTTAGACTTTGTCCAATTTTTTTGACAGCTTTGTTTGTTTTTATTTGTCTGTCAAGTTTATGGCGAGTGGGATATCTGTGCTGTATTAAATTTAAATTTTCTTTGTATTTGTGTTGATATAATATTATCTTTTGTGCATAAGCTTGTCTTGGGTCCATGATTCCACTTTCTTTGTACAAGTTATCAGTTGGGTAGTATCGATTTTTATTTAGCAATAACTTTAAAAGTATTTTTTGCGTTACTTCAAGTTTTTTTATAACACATTTATAGGCACCACCCCATGCTGAAATACCATATTGTAAAATACTGTCAATAAGAGCATAGTAAACAATTTTCAGTTGTTTAAAACTGTTTTTATGGTGTTATTTATGTGGTGGTTCCATTTCATGTACATATCAATTTCAACTCCTAAGTACTTTATGTGTTCAACTTTTTTAATTGTGAAATTACTAGTGGGGTTGTTAATGGTCAGTTCATCAAATGGCGGCTGTGTTTTGTTTTTTCAAAGTTTATTGACAATTTCATTTGATCAAGCCATTTTTTTGTTTTTTGAAAATCATATTCTGCAAGTGTTTTTAGTTCTTGCCAAGTATTTGCAGTGTATTCAACAACAGTATCATCACAAAATGTTCCAATTTTCCATACCATACCATTCAAGTAAATTTAAAAAAGTGTAGGACCCAAGACCGTTCCTTGTGGAACCCCCCACTGTATTACCTCTGGGTCACTTAAATTTTCCTCAATTTGAACATACTGGTTTTGTTTATCAAGGTAACTAGACATTAATTTTAATGAGATTACAAAAAACCCAAGACTTTCTAAAACAATTTTTAAGATATTTCCGCCATTTTGGATTTTTAGTAAATGTCGGTTTTATCATTAGATCTATACATTTTGAAGCTTGTGCCTTTTAAAAAGTTTAAACTTATTAAAATTGATCAATTTTTTGAAAAGTTATAGGATTTTGAGGCCTGTGCTTTTTAAAAAGTTAAAATCGACCAATTTTTAAAAAAGTTATAGGCATTGAAAGATCGATTTAAACAAGTAGATTTTTTCCTAATAATCTTGATTTTGCAGGTAAACTGGCCTATTTAAAAATTGCAAACTTCCTTATTTCTTGTCCGCTTTCTAAAAAGCCAAATATTATTAAACTCGGACAATTTCCCGCTAAGTTATAATTATTTAAAAAAGTTCTGTTTTTTTCGCACACCCACGGCAAAAATAGATACATAATAATTACGCAAATAAACATTTTAAAGCTCCAATGGCTTGTTTGCCAGGGTGCAATAAATCGTGAATTACATGAAAGTCCTCCATATCCCTCTCGATTTACTGGTACCGGTAGTGTCAAGCAGGCTTAACAGTCTGTATTTCCCTAACCTGTTAATTGTTTCAAAACTGAGCAGAAAATTTTATATATTCCAGTAAATCATTTGACACTTATCAAATTTTTTATTTTTATTTTTTTAAAATTTTTTCCCACTTCCCCCCCTTTGAAAATCACACATATTTAAAACAAAGAAGTTTAGACCCTTACAGGAATTTTAAATTATAATAATTTACCAAAGAAATTAAAAAACTTGAATTGATCAAATGTTCTAAAGTGAATCAACCAAAAAAAAGGCACTTTTCGTTTTGACCATCTCCGATTTTGATGATTTTTGGTACACTTATTCTTCTGATCCAAAAACTTAAAAATCCAAAAAATTAAATTTTTTGGATAAGCGGTTTTTGTTTTATTGATTTTTGAAAATAAAGAAATTGACCAATATGCCCTTGACAGGCACTTACAAAAATAGCAATATCTCAAAAACTATTGGTCCTATAGAAGCGAGTTATAGCTTATTTTGAAGTTTTTTTAAAGACCTTTTTAACGATGTATATCACCGTGTAATTTTTTGTTTTTATTTTTTTTAAAAAAATTTTTAATATTTTTTTTTGAAAAATCTTGAAAACACCATTTTGAATTTTTTTCAAAAAAAGACTATTTTTTTTCAGTATTTTTTTAATATTTTTGGAAAATTTCAGGATGGAGAAGTTATTGATTCTATTTTTAAAAAAAATAATTTAAAAAACCTTGCAGGAAAAAACGATACATTTTTTGATAAATACCTATGTATTTACTCTTTATATCTAAAAAGGTTTTTCCAAACTTGTTTATTCCTGCAAAATTTTGAGTATTTCTTCAATTGTCCTCCCCTCCACCCAAGAAAGAAAGCGAAAGAATATTAATTCTATCTTATCTTCCTATGAGTTGGAGTCGGGCAAAAATTCAGCAAGAATTTGGAGTTTCCCAATACATGACCAGGATGGTAAAAAAAATGGTCAAAGAAAAAGGAATTTTATCCACACCTAATCCAAAGCCTGGGAAAACTCTTGACCAAAACGTTGTAGAAATGGTAACATCATTTTACCTTAGAGATGATGTGAGTAGACCCATGCTTGGAAAAAAAGATTTTGTTGTTGTAAGAAAAGAAGGAACTAAGGAGAATCATCAGAAAAGGTTAGTTTTGGCTAATATCAAAGAAATATATTTGCATTTTAAGAAAGAGCATCCAGACCTAGAAATTGGTTTGTCTAAATTTAGTGAATTGAGACCAAAAAGTTGCATTTTAGCAGGAAAGAGCGTTACACATACAGTGTGTGTGTGCACAAAACATCAAAATATGAAGTTAATGATAGAATGTTCTAAAATAAACAAGTTTATCTTAAATTAAAAGGGTAATCCTGCTTTACCAGACTACCATGCTTGCCTCTCAAAAATGATGTGTAACCCACCAGGAGTTCACTGCTTTTTGGACAAATGTGAGATATGCTCAGGAACTGAGAATTTAAAAAACTTTTTGAATGAAAATTTCGAAGAAGCAATGATTGACAATGTGACTTTTAAGAAGTGGATATCTGTAGATAGATGCAATATGGAGACATTAATTAAACCAGCAGAGGACTTCATTGAAGAATTTCCAAACGACTTGATTAAATTAAAATCTCATTCTTTTTACACTCACATGCAAAAAGAATACTACAATGAGGTAAAAGACAATTTAAAAAAGGGGGAAGCACTAATCACATGCGACTTCGCTGAAAATTATTCATTTATTTTGCAGGATGAAGTGCAGTCCTATCACTGGACAAATAGCCAGGCAACCCTACATCCTTTTGTAATATATTACAAAACTCATGAGGGAAAACTGGGTCATTTAAATTATATATTTATTTCAGACTGTTTGGTACACAACACTGTGGCATTTCATCTTTTTTTAAGCCACCTTATGCCTGAACTAAAGATGCAAATTGATAATTTAGACAAAATTATCTATTTTTCAGACGGCTGTGCCGCACAGTATAAAAATAAAAAAAATTTTGTTAATATTGCGTACCATCTCGAGGAATTTAAAATTAAAGCAGAATGGAATTTTTTTGCCACCTCCCACGGGAAGAGTGCATGCGATGGACTGGGAGGCACCGTAAAAAGGTTGGCTGCTAAAGCAAGTCTGCAGAGACCATATAATGAACAGATTATGACCCCCGAAGATCTTTTTAAATTTGCAACAGAAAATATTCCTGGTATAACATTTAAATATTGTTCATTAAATGACTACCAGCAACATGAAAAGTTTTTGGAAAAAAGATACCTGGAAGCACAATCGATACCTGGGACTCAAAAATTGCACTCGATTATCCCCCTCAGTAATGAAAAAATTATTACAAAACCATTTTCACTAAGTAAAGAGGAAAATATTCAATGTCTTTTTGCAACCTGTGGTTTGTCAAACACAGAAATTGAAAACATCGACTCCGGTTTTGTAACCATAAACTATGACTATCTTTCGTGGATGGGATGTATCATTGGCAAAAATATAGAAAGCGGGGAATTAAAAGTTACTTTTTTACATCCTCATGGTCCCTCTCCGTCTTTTTACTTTCCAAAGCCAAAAGCTGATATATTGGTCATAGATCAAAATTCTCTTTTAAGACGGGTCAACCCAAATACTGTCACTGGTAGGACATATACGCTAACTGCAGAAGAAATGACAGATTCCTCAAATATTTTACAAAAAAAATTAGCAACCTAAATATTTTTTATTGTAAATTTTCTATTATTCTTACTTTTCATTTTTTTGTTATACCCATATTAGGTAAATTAGCCCTGTAGTAAATATCTTATTATTTTTTTAAAGTATGACTCCATTATTTCTCCATCCTAAAATTTTCCAAAAATTTTTTTTTTTTTGACTATATTGTCTATGTTGGGAATTTGGAACCTTTGGTTGCACATTCGTCTTATCAAAAAACTCAAAAATCCAAAAAATCAAATTTTTTGGATAAGCGGTTTTGGTTTTACTGATTTTTGAAAATCAAGAAATTGACCTATATGTCCTTGACATACACTTACAAAAATAGTGATATCTCAAAAACTATTGACCCTATAGAAGCGAGTGATACCTCATTTTGAAGGGTTTTTAAAGACCTTTTTAAAGATGGGTGACACAATATAGTTTAAAACAAAATTATGATTGTTTTCCACAAACCAAAACTACACTTTTTTGCACTCGACGCGCGTTTCGCTAACAACGTTAGCATCATCAGGAGACGATAAACAATGAACTAAATTAATCCACGCTCTATCTTATATACAATCCTTTAGTGGGCGGAGATAAGACTAATAAATTGTGATTGATCACGATTTTTAATCCTATCTCCCCTCAACCAAAGAATAAAGTGTACTAAACGGGATGGGTCCTCTATCTTTATTTAAACTATTTCTGGATTTAATGATTTCCATACTTTCATATGCATTCAAAAGTCTTTTGTTTGGTACACTTTTTAGAAGTTTTAGGTTATCTAATGTGAATCTATGATTGTTTTCAAAAGCATGCTCGGCCACACTTGACTTTTCTGTTCTTCCGTATTTTAAGTGTGCTAAGTGTTCTTTAAAAAAAAACTTCTAAAAAGTTTACCAAACAAAAGACTTTTGAATGCATATGAAAGTATGGAAATCATTAAATCCAGAAATAGTTTAAATAAAGATAGAGGACCCATCCCGTTTAGTACACTTTATTCTTTGGTTGAGGGGAGATAGGATTAAAAATCGTGATCAATCACAATTTATTAGTCTTATCTCCGCCCACTAAAGGATTGTATATAAGATAGAGCGTAGATTAATTTAGTTCATTGTTTATCGTCTCCTGATGATGCTAACGTTGTTAGCAAAATGCGCGTCGAGTGCAAAAAAGTGTAGTTTTGGTTTGTGGAAAACAATCATAATTTTGTTTTAAACTATATTGTGTCACACATCTTTATAAAGGTCTTTAAAAACCCTTCAAAATGAGGTATCACTCGCTTCTATAGGGTCAATAGTTTTTGAGATATCACTATTTTTGTAAGTGTATGTCAAGGACATATAGGTCAATTTCTTGATTTTCAAAAATCAGTAAAACCAAAACCGCTTATCCAAAAAATTTGATTTTTTGGATTTTTGAGTTTTTTGATAAGACGAATGTGAAGTGTACCAAAAATCATCAAAATCGGAGATGGTCAAAACTATTGCCTGGTTGACTTGATATGGTTTGACCCTAGGTGTAAAACAATATTTATACTTTATTTATATTATTTCTTTTATTGTTAGCTTTTCTTGAATTTCACTGTAATGAACTTTTAAGTTGGCTGAAAAATAAATATTTTGAAAGTACCATATAATTCGTTTGTTTTTTAGTGTCTCAGATCTCAAGGAAAAAATCAAAGAAATATGTGACATAAACCTAGAACAGCAGGTCCTTTTAATAAACGGCGGCGAACCGCTGGACGCCACCAAGAACCTGTGCTCCTACATGGCCGGCACAGACACCAACCCCATCTATCTGTTCAGCACCAATTATGACATTAGTAAAATTAGAATATTGGAAAATCTCAATTATAACGATAGTGGTATGTATGTATAAATAATAATACATCATATTTAGAAACTACTCCAAAAAGTAATTTTCCTGTTTTTAAAAAAAGTATATTTTGTGAAATACAATTGAATACAAAAATTTCAAGATTTTTTTGATTTGTTCTATGAACTTGAAAACTAGAGTGATTTGGATTGGTTGCAATTGAAAAAAATATGTTTTTTTTTCTATTTTAGATCTCTTAAATAGTCTTAACGAATGTTGTAGTCTGCCGGTTTCGCTGTCAACTGTCAAAAAACGGGCTCAGGTCGCCCAAGAGTTCTACAACGTTGCCAAGTAAGTATCTAACCAGCTACATTAAATGTAAGCAGTCCATTTCAAATCGAAACAGGATCATCTGACGAGAAAAGCGCTCTCTAATAAAAAGCCCCCAATTATTCTAAAGCCCCCGTTTCTATGGTATCAGGTCGCATTGGGACAGAATAGTATTTTCACGTTTTCTGACAGAAACTCGTTCGGGGTTATGTTTACCTACAAAAATGTGTGTTTTAAAAACATTAAGAAAAAATATATATAAAACCACTGCGTGTGCGGTGGCCCGCTGAAAATGGCCTAACGCTGCGCGGGCATTAACCCAAATTTATTAAATAACCAAGAGAACTTTAATGGCTCGCTGGAGTTACTAGGAATTCGCATAGAACCGTCCACAACCCCACATAATTAAGAAAAAACCGTTTGTGGTTATGCATTTAAACCTGGGTGGGTAAATGAGCCTTCAGACACTCTGTACTAGGTAAGCGTTATTACTTACGTTATTGTTTGTAAATTTTTTGGTTTACTTAAAGTTATCATAGTTTTCATCTCTTAGAAATGGAGTAAAATTCATATTTTCTTGCTTCATGTTTGCCTTTATAAGATCTTTCAGACTTCTTGAACTATTTTTGGCTTTTTTCATATTTTTATGGAACTTAATTCCAATGTAATATTGATGGTCTATGTAGCACTGTTACATTAATTTTTGTAAGCATTTGAAACGTTTCCTTCTCGATTTTCTTCTATAAAATCAGTATTTTGACAGGTCAACATTAAAACAACTACATAACTTTGCTATTTTTAAGAATTAAGGTCGACTGCACCCCGAAACTTTAGAACGTTCAAAAAGGCTCAAAAAACTAAAATGATTTATTCACAAAAAGTTTGGTTAGTTCTTCTGTCCTACCGAGCAGTGAAGTAAATAGGAAATTCTGGTTACCATGGAAAACAAATGCAATGATGTAAAAAGAGGCAAAAAAAATCAAGTCGACACAGTTATTTTTAATAATCAAAATGAAATAGTTTTTTGAAGTTTCCCTTGTTATGGTAGAGTCATGATGAACATTAAAATAATTTAGTTAAATACCTGTTAAATTGTTTTTAGATGTGCTAAAATACACTTTTAGTAGGACACGTTTTTTAAAAAAGATTAAAGAACTTTGATTGAAAGAAATTAATACCACCTTATGTCTTACACACTTTATGCTTTAAAGGATTACAATTTTTGCTGTTTTTTGGATAAAAATAGCAAAATAAAAATCATATGCACAACATCATTAAAGATGACAGACAGATGACAAAACAGAAATTTTTATTAAACAATTGCCTTAAATTATTTTCATCTTTCTCTAATATACTTTTTTATAGTTTGTTTTATGAAAAATGAAGACTAATTTGAGTACAAATCTTCTTATTTATTTATATTAGTCTACCAACGCGTTTCGGGGCTCTGTCCCATCATCAAGGTATAAAACGCCTACATAAAAAAGAGAAACAAACATTAAAGTAAGTAATACCGCTTTTTTATAGCCTGCTGTAAACAACAACCTTAAAGATTTAACAGAGAAAAAATGTTTTTTGGCAGTAATTTTTTTGAACGCATAAAAAAACAGTGAAAACTTGAAAAATGTGAGAGTTTTATTCTAGAAATCAAAAGTTTGGAAAGAAAAATTTAAAATGTGAGCAAAATCATGGTATAAAAATCTGAAAAACATAGTAAAAATTGCTTAAACAAAAGCGTTGATTGAAACAGTTTTTCGAAAGTTTCCCTTGTTCCAAAAATAATCTAAATCCATTGACTTGTATACTCCTTCGGAGTAGACTTGGCATACCATTAATAAAATGCAAGTTTGTTGACCCTCCCATATAATTTTTATTTTTATGAATAAAAAAGGTACAGATATATAAATATTTTTAACTAATGTTTTGGTTTGGATCAGCCTTTTGCAACGTCGTATTTTCGCTTTTTTGCTACATGGAAGTTTGTCTGAGATTGATCATCTACATACGAATCATTAGCAGGGTCGGCGGGAAAACATATTTAAATAAATTTACATGGGTCGATATTTGATAGGGACCTAATAGAGGAAGTATAAAAATTTACTTAATTTTTTTTAGAAAAGAGCGTGAAATTTATTATAAGGCGTTTTTCTTGAAGTAATCTGGTTACTCGTTTTAAATTTTGCAGCAAGGTTTACTGATTTTTGCGGATTTTTGTAAAAGGAAAAGGCATTTTAAAAAATAAAAAAACATTGGATTGTTTATAAATTTTATTTCACGAATAATTTTTTATTTTTTTAGCAGTGCAAATGTAACAATGTAGCAAAATAAAAAATAACAATCTAATTTACCTCCTCACTGCCTATTATCAAACTAATATCATTTGAGGTTTTAGTTTATTCATAAATTAATATTTGGTCTCTAAGAACTTAACTAAATTATCATTTTAATTATAATATTTAAAGTATTATGCATTAGTGAAAGCTATTAATTTTATTTTACCACTACACAACAAAGTTTACTCTATAATTACTTGTTTGCAACCATTTTTTAATTTTTTTCTTGCATTTAAAATAAGGCTTAGATCTAATTTGAACTGGTGGACTATTGTATATTTTAACAGGTATTTAGCTAAATTATTTTAAGGGTCATCATGGCTTTACCATATGACCTGTTAAGTAGTAGAATACGTTTTTTAGTAAATTTATAAAGACTAAAGAACTTTGATTAAAAGAAATTAATACCATCATGCATAAATCATATGCACGACACCACTCAAGATGACAGACAGATAACATAACAGAAATTTTTAGTAAACAGTTGCCTCAATTATTTTCATCTTTCTCTAAAATACTTTTTTATAGGCTGCTGCTTCAACAACCTTAAATATTTTTGCGCTTCATTAAATTATCTCTCCATCTATCTCTAAAATTCTGCCCTCTCTCTCTAAATATTTTTTATTTCAGAGGAAAAAATGTTTTTTGCCAGTACTTTTTTTGAACGCCTAAAAAACAGTGAAAACGTGAAAAATTTGACTGTTTTATTCTAGAAATCGAAAGTTTGCAAAGAAAGCTTTAAAATGTGAGCAAAATCATGGCATAAAAATGTGAAAAACATAGTAAAAATTGCTTAAACAAAAACGTTACCCGTTAAATTATGCTAAAATATTTTAAGCCCAAGTTACCATCATGGCAATGGTTACTAAATCATTTTAGTAACCATTGATCATGGCTTTACCATTACGAACTTTCATGATATCCTCTGCGGTTTTTTTTACTAGGGATACGACACTGGAATTTACGTCACTTACCGATGAAATGATGTTTTCTAATCTTACTCGTTCAGCTTATCCGGGTTTTTACACAAAAAACACTCGCGTACCAATATGTTGTCAATATATAGTTTTCTTTTTGAAATAAAATAATTAAACTATAACGGTGGGATTTACTAAAAGGGTTTAGTCTATTTTAAAACGGTCCTAAGTTTAAGTGAAATTTCTGTTTTAAGCACTTTAAACAAACCATCCTTGAGTTTTGGACATAATTTGTTTTATAAAAAGAATTTTAATAAATTTGTTTATTGAATAATCATCTTAACACAATCTTTTGTTGGATTTAAGAAGAAAGTTTCAATTTAGAAAAAAAGAAAATTAAAAAATTTAAACCCACGCGGGGTAGAACAAATTAAAATTAGGGTTATATGTCACTCTAATTAAAACTTACCCTTGTTAATTAATTTTTCCAATTAATACCTGATGTCACACAAAGATTTAGATGGGTATTAATAAAATAAGGATTAGATTAATTTTGTATTTATTTAAAAGGTATTTTTATTTATGAAATGTATTAAAAAACTTAAATGCAAATTTTGTTCACATTTTTGTCACTGTCGAAATGTCAGTTTAAAAATATTAGCGCTGCGTTCAATCACAAAGAGCGAGTTCGGATCTTTTACCTCTGCTTGCACCTTGGCTTGCACCAACCTTTACTGATGAAAGCTACAGCTTTAAAATGAGTGGGCTTTGAGTAAGGAAAGTTTTCTTGACTGAGCTTTTAGATAACCTCAATGTTTTAATTTCAGTTTGTAAATAAATTAATATAGCTGTTTTAAGTTTTTTTGTTTGGTATATTTTTCGTGCATAATCAGTGACCTTCACTTATGTTTGTTTTGCCTCGTAGTGCCCTTATAAATATATTTTTTGTGCTGACAACGGGTTCAAAATATGGCGTTTTTCTGGACAAAATTGGAGGTGTTTTATTGATTAATAAGGTAAATTAATCCTTGTGAAAACGGTTACTTAGGGAAATTATGAACGAACTTATTACCAGTTGCCACAAAACAATCCTGTCTGGGGGTTATAAATTTAAACCACCCCCAGAGGTGGTCTAAAAAATCACCAATTTTATAACCTCAAACACAGATTATGAAGCTATTATGTGCCAAAATTTTGGCATATTCACCATTTGCCATTTTGAAACCTGTTAAAAAAAAAATAGTTTTAGGGTATTTTCTTCTAAAATATGGTTTTTATTTTGAAAAAAAGCAGTTTTTCAGTAGTATTTAGCAATAAAAATACAAAATAATCGATAACTTTGTGTCTTTTCTGTATAGGTAAGTGATTTTTGAAAATTAGTTTTAAAATTTAGTGCCCCCTGTAGGTGTAAATAATTAGACCTGTGGGGGTTACCATTTTAGATCTTATTAAATCCCACTGTAAAAATTTGTACAACTCACTGAAAAAAAAAAACTCCAAAATACGCATTGAGCAACGCCGCCCGAATGAAACACCACCAGTCAAATGTCAAGTTTAATTGAATTGCGTTCACTGTTGTCACAGATCAGCTTTTGTGGTGGAAGGTCGCTGCGTTTGCACTCACAATGCAAGCGTCTGAGAGAGATAGATACTACTCGAGATAATATGGGATCGCGGAATTATGAAAATAATTGAACAACTTTTTTGTCTCTTCTTATCTCACAAGGCTGCATTTTTCGGCTTTGTTTAGTTGTTTCAGGAAAATACGTAATAAAATTAAGTTTTGTATATCTGGTGGTTAGTTATTTTATTAGTAGCTCCTCCTCTAAGCCTCTGGCTTATGGAACTTAATGTCTAAATCGTAGCTAGAAAAATAACTTGGATTTTCTTGGGCGCTACTGCTTGTTCTTTCTTTGCGGCTGCCTAAAATTTGACTTTTGTCTTGCAGGAAACAGTTGGAATTCTGCGAGAGTTTCGTTCACGATCAGTACATGCAACAGCAAGGGTGGTCGGCAGTTATAGCGAATCTAGAAGATATCGTTAACGAATTCAAGAAGAGATGGGAGGTGTTTCGAAAAGTCTACGACGAGTTTATAGCTGATAAGGACGCTTATAATGTTTTCTTTCAACAGTGAGTATGCATTGACAAATTTTTGACACTTGACAGGAGCTCTAGATTTTTTTTTTGTGAAGGGGGAACCCCCCATGGGCACCTGATCCACGCCCATACAAAAAGTCAGGTAGTGTGAAACTCTTACTAAACCTAAACCTCCAGCAACACGTCGGCCTAAAAGGATTATAGTATCATATTTGTTTGCCGTAGATGTAAATGGAACTAATCCACATAACACTAGTTTTGAGTAGAGGTCCTGTATACGATTTTTGACAGTTATTGTTTTACCAGAGATGAGAAACTGGATTTGACAGTTGCTAGGGAAATGTTTAGAAACAAATTGTGTGTTGGCAATGATAGTTGGTAATCCCTGACAATAAATAATTTTGTCACTGTCACCTTTTTTGGATTAAGAAACGTCCGGTTTAAAAATGGAATTTTGCTGCATCAAAAACTGTAAAAACACGTGCCTCCACGAATTTGTATTGCACGTTTGTCCAAGGAAAAGTCCTGGAAAATTAATAAAAATGGCCGAATTTGCGAGGTAAGTGAGCCATAAGCAGTAGGTACAAACATACGCATTTAGCATGTACGCTTGATTTCAGCTTAGTATGTCTGACAGCTTAAAATTCAGTGTGACATCCTTAAAAATGCCACAGATATCAACATTGGGCGAGTTTTTCAAGTCCACTGAAATTCATCGACTTGGTGACTTCGATTGCATCAGTTTGGTGAAATTGGTGGAGTGACGTCAGCACCGGTGGATGTCAAATGTTCCATGTCAAATAGAGAAAAATAGTGATCCTATTAAATACTAAATTATTTATTTTAGTTCTTTTTTAAGTTAAAATAATTAGTATTAAGTTTACCATCGTTTTTGTCCTAATCCAAGTTTCGTATTGGTCGAATTGTTTTCAATCCAGCCTGTTTCCATCGTATTATTGTTATTTTATCAACTCCAAAATGGGTTACCGCCCTTTTTATAGAACAGGCTTCGTCCGTTACTCGAGTGATAATTTGATATTGTTCAATAAAGACTTTACTAAAACATTATTTTTGCTGATTTTTTTAGTAATATGCAATATTTAATATAAAAATTAGGTTGCCTTTAATTTAAGTTAAAAAAAATTTTCTGTTTTAGAGACCTTTTTTAAACAATATAACAAATTGTCATACTTTTGAAGTTTTTAGACATTTTAGCTGGTAGTCCGTATATATTATACACTTTTAGAAAGGTCAATTTTGTGACTGCACATATGCGTTTTTTACTTTGTTAATAAATAACACATTATGTTTCCGTGTTTTATTGTAAGAAAAAGAGTAACAAAAATATAGATCATTAGGAGTCTTTATATTTTACCTATTATTTACATTTTTAATATCTCCGCGTGTATACTCACTGTTTGTTTTTGTTTTTTTTTTAACTTGACATATTTTACTAACCAAAAAAAAATCAATCTTCCAAAAACTGTCTGGGGAAATTATAAAAAGAGACAACAAAGCATCAGTCCATTTCATAAAATCCGTTTTACATGCAAATATAAAAAAACTAGAAAGAGAGGGCAATATGAGTTGCCCACTTCTGGTAAAACAGTAACTGTCAAACTTATAGAGGGCCTCTCATAAGAATGGTTATTTTTTTGTTCGCTATCATAAAAGAAAAATAACGAAAGTTAGAGCTTTTGTCAACATAAAATTTGGACATTTTTAAAGTAGTTGCTATCATGTGGATTAGGACCATTCACATCTAGGAACACGATTTGAAGCAACTTGTCCCCTGGTCTAGGTTGTAAGCGACCAGGTCGAGGTCAGAGGAGTCATCCTCAGGGCTAATATTTTGTACCAGCAGACTCTCATCTAAGTGCAGAACAGAAAAATGGTTGATGAGGCCGGTCCTCCCTCTTAACTTAGGAACCACCTTGAGCGCCTATGTCGGGTTGGATAACTGCAGAGATTTCGAACGCATTTCGTATTCTTTTTTCGTATTCTTGAGCGGTGATCACTCATTCCATTCTATCAAAAATTGGGTTTTCGCGCTCCCCGACTCCAAAGCCAGGGGTCGGTCCCATTTCTCAGGCAAGCATGCGCGTAAAATGTAAATTTTTCAGTCTAAAATTTCGAAGAGGTTTCAAGGAAAAGCATCTTTTTTTCGAGGGATGGGATCATTCCCTGGGATTGATCCCTTTTTTTGAGGGAACGTTCCTTCTCTCGAGATTCAAGAATTATGCCCCTGGGCGATAGGATCATCACTATATATAGGGTGTGCGTAAAAAGAAACTGCACTTTTTTAAATCTTTTAATATTTAGTCTTTTAGAAAGCCAAAGCTTCAAAATTTATAGGACCAATGTCAACCAATATGAAAAATAGGCATTTTTAACCCCCGTAGATTTTTTTGTATGTGCGACACTGTAATAAATCTGACTGATTTGTCAGACCCTATATAATTTTGTTTTTTTTTTTTAGGTTCCAAGAAGACAAAACCGTACTCCAGAGAATACCGATCTTGGGTACCCTGCTAGAAACCCAGAAAGATTTAGAAATTTCGAAAAACTCAGAAGAGCGAAACACGACTACATCGCAAGAAAATGAGTCTAGCTCGAAAGAAATCACACTTTTTGAATGGATCTCGAGTTCTGACTCGAAAAGTAGCTTGGACGATTTATGTGAGGTTTGCAGGTCGAATTTATATAAGGTAAGTCGGTTTTACACTTCTTTTTCCCATTTCTTGGGGGAAAATTATAGGCGATTGAAAACGTCTTATTTACAGATAAAAAAACCCTTATCCTTTCAGTTTGAGTCAGAAATAGTGCCATCTCTAGAAAAGCAAGTGCAAGAAGCTGTACAAAACGCCGAGAAAACCGAAAAAAAGGAGATCGAGGGACTTAACAAAAGACTTTTTGACCTTCAAGAACTGCTCATAAAAATTAAGAAATATGTGGAACATCAATCGGACATGTCCCAATCGTTTCAACAGGTGAATTTATTTTTTTACTCACAAAAATGATCCACTCCACACTTCTGACCTAAAGGCCAACTACTTTAAGTTCTCTTTTGGTCAAAAACAAAACTATGAAAACGCAGCAGTTACAATGGGGTTCGATCAAATTTTAACCATTTTCAGAACCAGCAAAGGGCAAGCAATCTTAGAGACCTTAGCATTCTTCCCGACTTGTGTGCCACCCATCTGAAGCAGCTAGAATATATCAAGGAACATCACAAAAAGCTCATGGACGATAGGAATAGGATAGTCAAGGCGAAATTTGAACTAAGCAAGAGTCTAATAGCGAGGATAGGGTAAGAGTAAACTAGATCAATACACACATTTTATACTATGATTCATCATCCTCAACTTGCTAAACTTATAGCCAAAAACAGTCGATAGATGGCGTTAATGGGTTTATAAAATCAACGAGTGCGTGGCTTTGAAGCGTTTTTTGTGCACCCTTGTAAAAAAACATTTTTTTTTTACATTGGTGATCAAAAAATTATGCATTATGACACATTTTTTTTTAGTTGGGTCCAAGACATAGAATCCTGGGTGTACGATCTGGACAACAAGCTGGTGTATTTCCACGAGCACCTGCAAAGACTGAGAAAACACCTGCAGGTTTTTCAGCAGTTGCACCTAGCTCCCACCACTTATCTCAGCGCCGTTACCGAGGTGGTGCGCAGGAGGAATTTTTCTCAGATGTTTTTGTTGGTAAGGCGAAAGAAAGATGATATAATTTTTTTTGAATTTTTTGCCTTTTTGCACATTTTTTAATAACGGCATACAAATCACGTTTGAAGTTTAACCTCATTTGTCGTTTTATTAGATATACAAAAAATGTTCTCCGTTACTTTCCTAATTAAAATTAATTTAGGATTATTTTTGGTTTTTCTAAGTAATTAAAACATGAGTTAGAAAACGCTCTGGATAAAATTGACTAGATTTGTGTAACTGTTCTACTGATAAAAAAAAACATGGATTTATATTTCAAAGATTGAACGAAAAGTAGTACTGCTTTCTCTCTCTTGACGTCGCCATCAGACAAATAGAAACGGTGACCGCCTTTCTGGAATTCTATCATAGCCGCTCGACGATCTATGTCCTTGTCTATCTTACAGCAACTTTACGACTCGACCCACATTCGAATTTCAGAATCGGGTAATTAGCGAATGAAACAAATTCGCTGCGCCATCTGTGAACTGTTAATATAGTACAAAAACCATAGATATAATGAGCGGTAGAGGGCGTATGAAAAGAGTAAACTTAACGTACTATAAGCTATAGTCCAATTTTTTGATGAGCGGACTGACGTCATTTTTGTCTCTGAAAACGTATTTCTTTGTTGTCAATATTTCGAATGTCAAATAATTTGTTGTTGTCAATTTAAAGTAACAGTTGAAACAATCAACGACATGACTTTTTACATATTTATTGTCGCTGTCTAAAACAATGTATCAAATAGAGATCCAAAAAAAATTACCTCAGTTCGCTCATCAAAAAATTGAACTATATTGAACTTTTTCAGTGGGCCTCGGACCTTGCGTGCAGTCAACTGACCATCCATAACGAAGAGATCACGCGTCGCAAAGAGTTCAACGCGATGTTCGAGGGCCACTTTCTGAAGAGCCTCTTTCCCGGTCTCAGCGACCTGCCGCCATCTTTCGCCACCGAAGCGCCTGCCATGTTCGACGCCAAACTGCCGAAGATCACCGAGGACGACGTCGAGAGGTTGAGGAGGGAGCTGCCCGACTTCGCCGACAACCTAACACTGCCCGACCTCACGACAATAGTACAATTTTTCATGGCCAAGTCTGGCGGCAAGGACAAAGATAAGGTATGAGACAATCTTATGACGAGCGCCACCTAGAGCGGATATTTTTCTCTCGTACTAGCCTGGGCCATCTAGACTAGAGGCCATGTATACAATTTTTAACAGTTATTGTTTTACCAGAGGTAAGCAACTCGATTTGGCAGTTGTTAGGGAAATGTCTTAGGTTAAAAAGAGACAAGATACCTGACACTTGCGGAGACTGGTTATATTATTATATGGAACAATGTTTACCTTTCTGTTATTTACAGTAAACACACCAGTGGCGTACCTACTTAAATATAAATTTACACATAAATTATATTATTAAAATTTTACCATAATATAAAATCTGCAAAATAATTTAAATAACATGCAAAAATAATTCCGTCAATTTGAGTTTTGGAAGCTCCCTAATAATAAATGTTTAGTGGTTTTATGGGTCAGTCCATATCAAGTCAACCAGGGTATTTTACCACACCATCTCCGATGTTGATGATTTTTAGTATACATGTTTTTCCTAACAAAAAACTGGAAAATCCAAAATTTCAGACTTTTTTGACCAGTTGTTTATTTTGAATTAATTTTTGAAAATCGAAAAAGTCACTTATTTGTCCTTAACATGTGCGCACAAAATTAGGAATATCCAAAGAACCACTTATAATAGAAAAGTAGGTGAAGGTTCATTTTAAAGCTCTTATAAAGACCTTTCATATGAGAATATTGCATAACATATATTGAAAAAAAAAAATCAAAAAAAAAATTTTTGATTTTTTTTTGAAAAATTTCAAAAAGGCCATTTTTAATTTTTTTCAAAAAATTATATTATTTTCTTTAAAGTGTTATTAAACTATTCACAAAATTTTGAGATGGACAAATCATGGGTTCAATGTGAAAAAATTTATTAAAAATTATCTCATGCATGAAAAATCGCCTATAAATAGACAATGCATTTTGGTAATTAGAAGAATATAATGGGGTTTAAAGCGATATTATAAAAATATTTAACAAT
This sequence comes from Oxystoma pomonae, assembly GCA_963921995.1. Taxonomy (NCBI): domain Eukaryota; kingdom Metazoa; phylum Arthropoda; class Insecta; order Coleoptera; family Brentidae; genus Oxystoma; species Oxystoma pomonae. Next base: position 116,995,761 of record OY998166.1, on the reverse strand, counting down.
ATTTTATTTAATAAAAAATTATATCCTACGTTTCATTCTGTATCAGTAATCAGATTAACATTGCCCCCCATTGTAATATTTACTTACAAAACCTCTTTTCCACCGGAGACGTACTATTGGATGTTCCAATTCTTAGGAAAATATGCCTGTATAAACCTGCCAATACATTTTGTGAAATACTGCCTGTTTATTCCTGTTTAACATTAAGGACACACCTCCTTCATTTTATTGGTCTGTTTAGGTACATTGTGGGGATTTGCTGACATGAAAATTCCTGCATAAATTGATTTTAAATTTTTGGCAAGTATCTTCCTGATACAGCTCCAAATAATCGATACATAATAGTTCGACTGAAGGTTTATCAGAAGTCATCTCTGTGTAATTTTAAAAGTTTCAACTATGGGTGAGGCAAGTGGATGGACTAAATATAAAGTAAAGTGCTGTGATCCACTAGAGTTAAAAATCAAGCATTTTGGGAAATTAAGAAATGTGACCAAGTGGATGTGCAGTTACAAAAATGTCAAAATGGGAATGAAAATCTGTGATGGTTGTAGACTAAAGCTTTCAAAGGAGTTTAAGGCATCTGAAGAAGATGAGGCAGGGTAAGTAACAAATAGTATTTTTTAATATAAAATTAATAAACTAAACCAATTGCGTCAAGTACGGAGTGGAAAAATCTCATGGCATTATTTTGCATGGCATTTTGAGAATACAGACATTATGTACAAATTTCTTGGCATTATGTACACATTTTGGGTCAGCTGTTACCCCCTTTTTAAGTTCTTATAAAAAACTAACTTTTTAAATTTTTTTAGACCCAGTCAAGTTCCAGAAAATGATCCAGATTTTCAAGATCCTGCTGAATCATTTACTCTTTTAAACAAGTCATTGGAGCTTCTTGGTGTGTCGCCGATTAAAAGAAAAAATGTATACAAAGAAAAAATTGATATTGTACAGCATACAATTGCGAAAGCATTTACAAAGGAATCAGATTCAACGCTAGTAAAGGAATGCCAGAGTGACGAAAGTGAAATGATTAAGCAGTTAAAGGACAAATTTTTAAAAACCGAAAAGAGGAGTGAGAAAATACTAGTTTTATCATGTTTACCTCAAAGTTGGAGTAGAAAGAAGATTGAAGAAGAATTTGGAGTTTCTCAATATTTGGCCAGAGCTATAAAACAGTTAGTTAAGGACAATGGGATATTATGTTCTCCTAACCCCAAACCGGGAAAGACCCTTAGTGATAGAGTGGCCCAAATAGTGGTAGATTTTTACCAAAGGGATGACATTAGCAGGACCATGCCAGGTAAAAAAGATTATGTTGTTATCAGAAAATATGGAGCTGAAAAAGAATATGTACAAAAAAAATTAGTCTTAGCTAATTTAAAAGAAATGTATGCATTGTTTAAAACTGAGTACCCCAATGAAAAAATTGGGTTTTCAAAATTTTGTGAACTGCGACCCAAAAACTGTATACTGGCAGGAAAAAGTGGGACTCATACTGTATGTGTATGTACTATACATCAAAATATAAAACTAATGCTCAATGGCTCCAAATTAAATAAGCTATATGATGAAAATAACAGGCCTCTTGCAATATCTTATCATGATTGCCTTTATAAACTAATGTGTAATCCACCTTCAGTGGACTGTTTTTTAAGCAATAGATGCAAGCAATGTCCTGGAGTAGAACAATTTAAAAATACGTTAATAGAAAAATTTGAGGAAGAATTAATTGATGAGGTCTCATTTAAAAAGTGGGTCTCAGTAGATAGGTGTACTATGGAAACCGTTGTTAAGAAAAGTGATGATTTTGTCCAGGAATTTACTGATGATCTTGTAAAACTTAAATCACATTCTTTTATTGCAAAAATGCAAAAAGATAGATACAATGAAATAAAAATTAACCTTAAACCTGGAGAGTCTTTGATCACTTGCGACTTTGCGGAAAATTATTCCTTTGTTATGCAAGATGAAGTCCAGTCTTATCATTGGAATAACAGCCAGGCAACCCTCCACCCTTTTGCCATTTATTTTCTAAGTGATGGTAAACTGCACAACCTGAATTATGTGTTTATTTCGGAAAGCTTGACACATAATACAATTGCATTTCATTTATTTTTAAAAAAATTAATGCCTGATTTAAAAATCAAAATACCAGGACTTAACAAAATTTTTTATTTTTCGGATGGATGTGCTGCGCAGTACAAAAACAAAAAGAATTTTCTGAATATATGCCTGCATAAAAAAGATTTTGGTGTTGAAGCAGAGTGGCATTATTTTGCCACCTCGCATGGCAAAAGTGCCTGCGATGGCTTGGGAGGAACTGTTAAAAGACTTGCTGCCAAAGCCAGTTTGCAGAGGCCCTATGACAATCAAATAATGACACCTCTACAATTGTTTACTTGGTGTGAAGAAAACATATCTGGCATTGATTTTAAATATGGCACAGAAGCAGATTATACAAATCATGAAATAATTTTGAATAAAAGATTTGCGGAAGTCTTAACAATACCGGACACAAAAAATTCATGCTGTAATTCCTCTTACAGAAAGCACGTTTTTGGCAAAACAGTTTTCTACATGCTTAGAGGTCGAAACACATAATCTTTTTAAAGGTGGAAGCATTATTTTGCAAAATATCGAGTCAGGGTTTGTCACTGTAGAATATGACAGTGCTTGGTGGCTGGCTTGTGTCTTGGGGAAAAATAATGAGAGCGGAGAACTGAAAGTAAGCTTTCTTCATCCACGAGGACCTGCCTCATCATTTTTTTACCCAACACCTCAAGATATTTTAATTATTAAACCAGAAAGTCTTATAAAAAAAGTTGAACCCAACACTGCTACTGGCAGAACTTACAATGTCAGCAAAAAAGAAATGTCAGATTCATCATAAATTCTTAAAAGAAAGTTAAAAAAATAAATTTAAGGTATATAGTTAGTCTTAATGTTTTCTGTCTAATTTTTATCAACGAAGTAGAAAAGTTTGTTTATTTCTTTTGCGAGTTTAAAATAAAATAATTTGTAGATAAAGCCTCTGGGTATTTTTTAAAACCTGTATCCATCCAACAAATTTATTTATTTTAATATCCAGTGCACTATTGGTGCTCCTAAAATATGTTTATTTTTTTAAATGCATGATTTTTAATGTACTTAATATTTTTGATATTTTTTTTGACATTGAAACCATCATTTCTCCATCATAAAATTTTGTGGATAATTAAGTAACACTTTGACCAAAATTATATATTTTTTTCAAAAAAATTAAAAATGGCCTTTTTGAATTTTTCAATTTTTTTTTTTCAATTTTTTATTTTCAATTTTTTTTTTTGTTAAAATTATGTTGTGATATTTCATAAAAAAGAGCTTCAAAATGACTTTAAAATGAGCCATTTATTACTTTCCTAGTGTAAGTGGTTCTCGAGATATTGCTAGTTTTGTACATTCTTGTTAAGGTCAAAATGCTGACTTTTTTATTTTGAAAAATTAAAAAAAAAAACTACGAATCAAAAAAATCTAAAAAATTTGCATTTTCAACTTTTATGGTAAGAAGAAAATATATACCAAAAATCATCAAAATTGGAATTGGTCGCGTAAAATTTTTGTGATTTTTTGGTTGATTTGATATGGAATGACCCTTATACAAAATAAATTTATTACAAAGTTGGTATATGATTATTGCAATTTCAATTTTCAACACAATAAAATTATTCCAAACATTAAAACAAACACAGTTCACATCATCTGGAACATCAAGAAAAAAAAAATATTATCTACTAGCTAAAAATGATGTTATTGTATTTGTGAAATATTCCTCATTCAACCTTCAACGACCTAGGTAATTTGTGGCTATAGGGGAGTTTTTGGATGTATACACAATAAACTACCGTCACTTCTAACAGTAAAATTTTCGATTTGTTTTTCCAGATTGACGACGCGAACAAGGCGGTGGAAGACAAGCTGATCCAGGCGGTGTCCGACGTCGGTTTAGCTAGTAATCTAGACAAAAATTTACTGAAAGGAACCGGAAGCGAGTCTTGTCTTGTGACGGCCCATGGACTTCCGCATCTTAAAGATATTGACAAGTAAGAAGTGGGTCAAATTTAAGTAAAAAACCAGGAGAGATATCAAATTTATTATAACTAGGGATCTGCAAAAAATAAGGATTTCTTTGATTTAAAAATTTTACAAAGTGTGGAATAGTGTACTAGTATTTTGTACAGTATGGTTTGATGCGTTTTTATACAAAATTTCATTTGAGACTTTGGAAAATTGTGGCAACTACTGCCCTTCCCCTGAAACACCTTTTTGCAGTAACCATGATGTATGGAAAATCGTATAAATCATTCCTGAAAAAATAAAAACCCTTAGCCCAAAGGTATATAACCCTTTAACAGTACTTGTAATATTTTTTAAACCTTTAACTCTTTAACAGAGTAGTTGTAATATTTTTTAAACCTTGGCAAATACTAAAAACAAACTAAGGTAAAAAAAAAACAAAGCATTCTTCCCGTACATAACACTGGAGTCGCCTATTGACCGCTTCTTAATTTCTTTTGTATAGAGGCTGTGAATCCGAAACGGATACCGAAGAGTTTGAAAAAGTGGGGCAAAGTCCCCTAGAACTCAATTTCGACAAAGACCCCATTTCCCAACAATCGACCCAAGATGCGCAAGTGCCGGTCCCTGCTGAAACAATTGTCGAGAAGCAGGACGCCTCCACTTCTACAGAGGTACGAATATATGTCAGATTTAATTATGAATCATATGTCATTACATTAAAATTGAGTCTTTTTAAAAATGACTGGTTTGGGTATTTTTCATATTTTTTTACTAACAACCATGTACTTTTTAGGTGCTAACAAGTGAAAAATCCTTAATTTTTCCGCCTAAAAAACCTGCCAGATTGCTTCAAAAATCCTCCACCATTCAGACCTCTCAAGATCTCTCCTCTGTCGCGTCTATTACAATGCCTAGCACTACTGAAAGTTTTTCCAATTTGAGAAATATTTCTTTAGATTCTATTGATGAATTATCGAGTTCTAAAGTGGAACTAGCAGAACCCAAAGTAGAATTGTTACCTAAAAATGAACTGTCACGATCCGAGATGGAATTATCGGTTTTCAAAGTTGAGTTCTCATCTTCTGGATATGAATTATCACCTTCGAAAGTTGAATTATGGAATTCCGCCTCGGAATTTTCGTTCAAAACGGAATTATCTGATTCTAGAGCTAAATTATCGGCTCCTAAAAACGACTTATCAGATTCTAAATCAAAGCCGTCGCCTAAAACTGAGTTATCATATCCAAAAGAGGAATTTTCACCTAATAATGAATTTTTAGAATCTGGGTCAGAATTATCAGCTTCTAAAAATAACTTATCATCTTCCAGAACTGAATTATCTACTTCCAAGTATGAGTTATCGCATTCTAAAGTAGAATTATCAACTTCAAATCTTATAAAATCAAAAAGTACCTCGTTTCAAAGTCCCGAATCCCCCACCTCTTCCTCAGTCAAGACCGACCAACAACAAGATTTTGTCAGTGACGAATATTATATTGACGAAAGCTTACCGTCCAGTATCAGTGTCGAAACCACGAACAATAGTCAGGGTGCCGAATTCGTAAAGCATTTGGATACGGCGCACGTTGTGGTTGCCCTGTTGCAGGTACTAAATTTTTGGGGTTTTTCTTGAGCCTATGATTTTTGAAGCGGTATTTTTTCTTTGGTTTTCCCCTTCCTTTGTATTATTTTTGAGTTATTTTTTGCCTTGGTTAGATTCTTTTAGGTTTAATAATCTTGTTGTTGGTTGATCCTTTTTCTTTTGCAGAAAATCCCATCCCTAGTCTATTTTTATTTAATTTTGTACGTCTTTGTTTTATTTAGCTTAGGCATCATTCGTTACCGTTCTTTTAAGTTTGAACTAGCAGGTTTTTTTTTCAACTTTTAAAGAGATCAACATTTTTTATTCAAATTCCTTTGAATTCGATCTAGAAAAATTGTTTTTACCATAACCTTGTCCTTTTTTATAGGACGATCTTAGAGTTTCAAGAACAGAACATGACAAAATCAAATCTCTGTTTCTAAATATGGGATCGTTGGCAAAACAAGAAGCTGTTCAACTGAGAACAGAATTAAACGATTTGAAGGCTCAAGTCCTAACGAATTCGACGAGTTTTGGCCAACATTGCGGCAGCCTAAGCAGTTCTTGGGATAATATAATAGTGGAACTTGACAATCAAGAAAAAGCTTTAATAGGAAAAATCGTCCAAGACCACAAAGAAGAGATTCTAACCCTTAAAAAAGTGGAGAGAAGTAAAAACGATCAAATTAAGAGCCTAGAAATAACCAAAGCGAAGCTAGAAGAATGGCTGGAAGAAAACACGAAAGAAAAAAGCGATTTAGAGCAACAAATTTCCGATTTGAAAGATGAGTACGGTAAAAATATCGAAGAATTAAACAAGAGGTTGCTCGAAAAGGATGCGGAGAGAGAGAAATGTATTAAAGAATTAAGCGAAAGCTTGAAATTAGAGCACAAGGCTGAAATTGATAGTATAAAATCCCGGTTTAGGTAAGCAAAGATCAAATACAAATTTTTTAGTTGTAAAAGCACAACTTCTGTTTAAAAAATACTGTGGATGCAAATTTAAATTATCTTATGTTTTCAAACTAATTTTTTTATACCTTCCTCGTAAAAACGCAAAAAACAAAAATCCAGAACACAAAAAAAATTAAAACACCACAAAAAACACTGACAGCACTGATACCTAGGTCAACCTAAAAAATTGTCAAAGTCAGGTGATGGCAAAGCGTTTTTCCATAAGGCGTAATGTTACATACGATGCAAAGAAACTGATCGAGTCGGACTTAATTTTACTCATAGCAATATACCAAAACAGCACAATCTATACACATAGCCTGAGAACTAACGGAATTATAGGAATGTTTATCTCTCTCTGTGTCTTCCTACAACTTCACAACTATTTGACAAGTTTAACAGACAGTTTTTAGGCTAGATGTATAGAAGGCGCTGTCCGAAAGTATTCAGAACGGCTGATAGATGGCATAGTGGGTAAAAAACGGGTGCGCGGTCAACTTCAGGCCAATTTTTTAGCTCCCGTCTGTAAAAATAAGCGTTTTTGATGAAGTTGAATAATTTTTTTTCGTGTTTTATTATAGACTTATGACAATGGAGCGTAGTCCGTCGTGTAGCAGCTTAGAAAAAGAAAAAAGCGGCGATTTCATTAGTTTACCGAGCCACAACGCCACTCTGTTGGCTCAGATGGCCGAAAACTTTGAAATGGATAAGGAACACGCGGTCGCCGAGGAGAGGCACAAGTGGGAGAAGATCCTGAAAGAGAAAATCGAAGAGGTCGAGAGGAGGTGCGGTCAGGAAAAGGAGTTTTTGCAGCAGGACGTGGCTAAAAAGGTAAAGATCACGATATACATACTTCTTCTATAAGTTTTATCACAGAATATATTACAAAGACCAGAGACACATGTATGTTGGGAATTTCGAACCTTTGGTTGCACTAAAACAAAATTATGATTGTTTTCCACAAACCAAAACTACACTTTTTTGCACTCGACGCGCGTTTCGCTAACAACGTTAGCATCATCAGGAGACGATAAACAATGGAAAATGCTAACGTTGTTAGCGAAACGCGCGTCGAGTGCAAAAAAGTGTAGTTTTGGTTTGTGGAAAACAATCATAATTTTGTTTCAGAGACACATGGTTTGTTCGGGTTCGTCGAAACAGTCCGGAGCATGCGCGCTTAGAAAAACGAGTTCTGGTTCGACCACAACTGTTCTGAACTGAAAAGTTTTGTGTTCGGGTTACTACCGAAAATTTGTCCAGGACCGGTTCAATACTGTTCTGTACAGTCCCGTGAAGCCGGGCAGAAATAAATGGAACTGTTTAGGACTATTTTCTGACGCATGCGCAAATTCATTTACGCATGTAAAGTTTGTCCGAAAAAATAATTTGTTCCTTGAAACTATACTCAAATAAATGGGTTTTTACAAAAAATAAAAAGCCAGAGTGCAATCTTGTATGTATCATTTTATTATCCGCGTGTATTTTTATAAAGGTTTTGTCGAGGGTTTTGTATGATGTGGCCTAAAAAAGAGGAATCCCTGCCTAACCCAAAAATTCAGCTTTTTTAGTGTTAAATTTATGTTCTTTCAAAAACTGCAGAATTTCACTTTGGAAGAATTAAGGCAAGATTCTACCTCGTCATCAGCCATTGGCAGATTTTTAAAATGCAATTTTAAAAGCTTTGAATTTTGTAGAAGAAACTGTGGAACTATATGATGAGAACCAAATCATGGAAAATTTTCGGTAAAATATTTATTTTATGCTAAAAATAAAAGACACAATTAAGACACTCTGGATCACATCACGTGCTTCTTCTTCTTCACTCTATTATTATGGCTATTTTATGAAAATGCGTTCGGGTTCGTCCAAAAATTGTAAACTGTTAAGAACAGTCCCGTCGATTGCGCAACTATCACGCGCAGTTCTAAAACGTTCTAGGACAGTTTTAAAATTCGGAACCCGAACAAACCAATATATAGGGTTTGACAGTTCTTGACTAGGATGCCGAAATGCATGTGTCCGAGTAAGAACGATATTCAATTTAGATGCACTGAAGAGAGATGCCGGCTACACAACGTTGTCAAGCAAACAGCTTAGAGACGCGGGCGTGAAGGAGATCGTAGACCTGAAGAGCAGGCGCCCCTTGGCGGCTCTTTACATCTGAGGAAGGGAGAGGAGCCCCGGTTCCTCGGCAATTTTTGTAAAATAAAGGAGTCTACAAGAATCAGAATTTAAAGAAAAACGCTCCTCTGTTATTAAATTCGTTTTAAACTTAAACAAGACAGTACAAAAAGTGTTCTAAGTAGAAAGAGGAGAGGGTTGCAGATTGAAAGTCTGCGCTACGTTGTTTTTTATTTTTTTTTATTATTTAAAAAAAGCATAATTTTGTTTTCAATTTATTTCGACAAGATATTTCGTGAGAATGCGAGACTGTTATGATAAATTGTCGCGTGGAGTCGGGACTTTAGCGTAATTGGTTATGGGCTAAGACTTTTCGCAACATTATTGAAAGAGTAACGTCAATCGGTAGTAAAAGTTTGTGGATAATGGGCAACATTTATCGTTAAATTTGACGGAATCTTTTAGTTAATTGTTTGTTTTTCTCGGTTTCTCAAGTTTATTATCTCTTGCACACATTGCGCTATTCAATCTAGCAAATTCCCTAGATCATTTTTTGTACCCTTAAAATAAACCTTCTTTCAGGTATCAGAGGAAAAGGAGAAACAGATCGACCTCCTAACGGAAAAGACCAACAATCTGTTGTTGGAGTGCGCGAAACACAAAACTACGATTCAGCAATTGACCGAATTCAGTTCCGAACAGCGTAGCGCGGAGCTAATCGAACAGATTGACAGCCTAAGGAAAGAGAAGGAAGATCTACAAGAGAAGTTGAACAAGGCTGAAAGCGAGAACCGAATGAACGCGTCGGTGGTCATGTCTGAGAGTAAGTAACAAGATTGTTTTAAGAGTAGATATTTTTTCTTTTCTGTCAGTGACCTTTTACTTTTTCGGGTCAAATCAGGGAAAATAGAACAATAGGGAATGGATATCGCCAAAGAAAAAGTGGCAAATTTTGAACGAGCGGATGGAGCAATCTTGAGAGGTATACCAGTTAGGTCAATTTATATGAATAAATAAATAATAAAAAGTGGTTGCCCACTTGTTGTGAGTTAGACAGTCATTAGATTCCTAAACATTGGAATTTATTGAAATTCTTTAGATTTTTCGAAGCGATTCGAATTTCGACAGATTTTGGGTATTTAGAGACACATTCCGCATTTTATAGACACATCCGTTTAAAGTCACATTTGGTATTTTGTAGACACATCCGGGTAAAAACATAGGTAATTTTATATCACATTTAGCATGTATATGTTTAAAATTAAAACTAAATAATAAAAGACGCCTAAACCTTAGAGAAAAACACTTTCTAACTCTTCATTAGATTTAGATATCCATTCCTTTAATAATTTTTTTATATTTTGCTACCCTAGTTGTTCTTTTTATGTAATCTGGAATTATGTTGTATAATTTAGGAGCTATAGAACTTATGCTTTTTGTACCAACCACATTATATGATCTAGCTATTTTACATTTTTTATTAACAAAGCTTCTTGTCCCATGTGGATGGCGGGTAAAGTCAATTTTTTCTTTTCCTTTAAATATTCTTATTGCGGTTTTTTGGCAAAACAGTTGTTTTAAGTTAAGTATTCCTGATTCTTGAAACAATTTTTTTGTGGGGTATCTTAAATGATTCTTGTAAATTACTTTCATGACCCACTTTTGTATCGTATTCAACTTTGAAGAATTAAATTTGTTCACTCCCCCCATCCACATAGGCCATAAGTTAAATGGGATTGAAAAAGTGCATAATAAAGTGTTTTCAAGTCTTTAAGTTTGAGATAGTTCTTGATGTACTTGAATCTACTTATAAGGTAACTTAATTTTTTAATCAAATTTTTAACATGAAGATCCCATCTCAAATGTTTATCAATTATTATTCCTAAATACTTAATTGACTAAGTAGCCGCTATTTTTAATGAATCTGATATATTTATTAAATTTGGACTTCCTGACTTATAGGAGGAGAAAGGTACAAAAAATGTTTTACTTACGTTAAGAGTTAGTTTCAGAAAATCCTGTTTTGCTGCTTTTTCAGTGTTTTTCCATGATTTAGTTTTAACAAACATAAAAGTGTCATCAACAAAACTCCCTAAAAAACTCGCTATATCCAAGTCAAAGATATCATTTATATAAATGATGAACAGTAATGGACCGAGGACCGTGCCCTGAGGAACGCCATAACTAAAAGTTTCCATTGAACTTGTTGTTTCCTTTATTCTAACTACTTGCTTCCTGTCCGTTAAGTAGCTTTCTATAAGATAAAGGCACACCCCCCCTGATTCCATGACCTTCCAATTTTTTTTATATGTCCTGGGTAAATTTGATCTTTGGTTTGACTTGACGTATAACCCTACTTTTTTGTTTGCTTTTTCTTTTGTGTTGTTTACTTTTTAAAGTTGGAATTTCTTGACCTTTTTTTGAGTCTTTTCTCTAAAATATTTTAACTTAAAAATTCCACAAAAGGTGAGTATTTTCTGCAAAGAACAGATGGTTAATTTGTGACTTAAATTCCTGCCTTTGTGTTAGAATAAACGCATTTTAGTTTGGGATATCGATTCTCTATAGTCAACGAGGATATAAGCTAAATAGAGGGGACACCTAATGGTAAATTTCGACCCCGCTTAACTGAAATGAATACGAGATGGCGCAGGCTATTGTGCTTTTAGTACTTAAATCCACAACTTGGTGCGCCACTTTCGTTTTCGAACTTGCTTATTTTCAACGATCGAAAGCATTGGCGGCACAGTGGGAAATCGCATTCTTCTGGACGTGTTTCTCGTGGGTTCATTGAACTTCATTTGATTGGCTGCACGCTGCAAGGGACACACATAGGCTCGCGCCGGGGCCGGGGGACCCCCGGCCCCGCCGGGGTTTCACAGGTGCGTTAGTTTACGATACAGTGCTTTCGTGCTGCTTACTATTTTTATTGAATTGTCTGGTGAATTGTAATCGAAATAATTTACAAAATGTCAACAAAGTGTTTATTTTCCAATCAACGACAAAAATGGAAGAAACTTTCGGAAAGCTTAAACATTCTTTGTAAAACCGAGGAAGAACTGAAAGATTTTGTCATTTGTGAAAAAATTTTGCCCCAAATTTTATATTGTTCAGCAATGCAAAAAATGCAAAATCACGTCGATTGAAATCTGTTATTACCTTTATTCAAAATTGTCAATATAGTTTATCTCTTCTGATTAAGCTAAAAAATATTAACGGGTTTCTGCATTTTTATAAATTGTTTGCTAAATTTTATATAAAGGCCCGGGTTCTTTAAGAAAGCCAAAAAGGTCATTAGGAAAGCCTTTCATTTGGGTGTTGTGATGTGAAAAGCCACAGAAGCTCATTTTCTCTAGTGAAAAAGAAGAAGAAAATTTAAATTATTTTGATATTTAGAATAAAACCCAACTTTTTTTAATTTCGCGTGTACCTAAAAAAAAAGTTTTATGCTTTATGGACTATTGTTTTTTGACAACTGCTAAAAACCGTTTTTTTATACCTTCATGAAAAACAGGATTTTACTCAATGTTTGCATAAAACCAAAACATGTCTTTATTGGATACCGATGCAAAACATTTTTTTTTAAGGGCTCTAATTATTTTTTTTATACCTTTTATAACATGGCTTTTTTGGTTACTTTTTTTTTGATCACGGGTGCCAAAAAAAATTGACGTCTTTTTTTTTACCGAAATTTAGAGAAAAATAGCTTTTTTAACCCCCCTAGATATTTTTTTGTGTGGGACACTGTAATAAATCTGAAACATCGGTTACGAAGCCACATTCTTTCGAAGCACATCGATGAAACATTTTAAAAATTCGGACACGAAATAAGATTGAATAAATTGTCTCAGAAAAAGTTTTTTCTAGGGGGGTGAAATTTGGCTACTTTTTAAATAGGTCCGCCATCTTGGATTTTTAGTAAATGTCAGTTTTATCATTAGTTCTATAAATTTTGAAGCTTGTGCCTTTTAAAAAGTTTAAACTTATTAAAATCGATCAATTTTTGAAAAAGTTATTGCGTTGGTTGGCTGGTCCGCCATAAATTTTGAAACCTTAGATTTCTAAAACGTCAAATATTTTTAAAATCGGACAATTTCCCGCTAAGTTATAATCATTTTAAAAAGTGCCGTTTTTTTGTGGCACACCTTATATAATTATTTTTTCGCAACCTTTCCATTTCTAGCAATGCCTTATTATTACAAGATTTCTTTCCTGTCAATTTTGTACAAGTTCTTTCCCAATTAACTCTGCATAAAAGTCCCAGTATAAAAAAAGTTCTGAATTTACCTTCTTTACACCCCTCACACACCCCCCCACTTTTTTTTTCATAAAATTGTATTGTCACTAAATCAAATCGTAAATCTGAAAACCACATGTTTGTACACTCCTCACCCACCCCCTACCACCGGTTTTTTTCATAAAATTATATTGTCACCAGATCAAATCATAAATCTGAAAACCGCACGTTTTTATTTTTTTTCATTACAAAGCTCTCAATTTATCCCCTTTACACCCATTAACCACCCCCGATTTTGTTTTATAAAATTGTATTGTCGCCAGATTTAATAATAAATCTGAAAACCACATGTTCGTATCTGTTTTCATTTAAAAGTTCTGAATTTGCTTCCTTTAGACCACTTTACCCCCTTTACCCCCTTTACACCCCCAATCACCCACTACCCCCCCTCCCCCATTTTTTCATAATATTGTATTGTCATACATTACTGTGCCAAATTTCATTAAGATCGGTTCACGGGAAGTGTGTCAGTGAATTTAGCCCCTTATTTTTACCCCTTAACCACCCCCTACCAACCAATTTTTTTTCATAATATTGTATTATTATCCGACCTGCATTACTGTGCCAAATTTCATTAAAATCGGTTTACGGGAAGTGTGTCAAAAACGAATCGCAAAAGTTGATAGCCAGACTGCAAAGTTAAATATAATCGTTTAATAATAATAAAAACTGTCCTGCTTCATTCAGCATATTCATCAATTTATATTATGATCTAGCTCTCTACCAGCTCCCATTCCCTTAGCAACAAGTTCATTCATTTATATTTATTTCATACACGTACGCCACTGATAAACCGGTATGCATTCGACGACGAGTTCAACGCGCTGGATTGTTGGTGTTTTAATTCCAAATAAATATTACCCAGATTCATCCTAGCGCATTCAGCAAAGAATCAAAAACTTGCGGTAATTCCCCTTTCATGGCTTGGCTTGCTGGTCGGATATTAGCATTACGTGTCCTCTCTATTTAGCTTATATCCTCGTTGCTATAGTATTTTCCCTGGGTCAAATAAACATCAGAACTGACGGAACGGAACACACAATTTTTAAAAACTAAGACACAGTCTGAAGCACTTTATTTCAAATTGGTGGCCTTAGAAAGAAATTTTAGCTTATTCAGCAAAAAATCAAAAAAATGGTGCTACAAAGCACGGATAGTCCACCATACAATGAATTATTTTATGTTGAAAGGCAATGAAAATATCTCTAAAACTGTAGTTTTGAAAAATCTCAACCTTATAACAAAATTTTTGAGTAATATTTACGAAAACCAAAATCTGAAAACAGCATCAATCAATCAATAGCTGCTTTACTTCTAAAGTTATGATTTTTTTAATATATTTTAACGTTTTTTCAAATAACTAAAAAACTAAATTTGTAGTTAATTCTGAAAACCGTATATCGCTACTTGCTTTTATTTTAAAGTTTCAATTTTTTTAAATATTTTATCCCCTTTTTCCCCCCTTCAACCCTCCACCACTCTACCCAAAAGTTAATCAGTTCATGGTCAGCCGATAGAAGATTTCTGTACCAAGTTTCGTTAAAATCGATTACGGCGTTCTTGAGTTATCGTGTATACAGACAGACAACAGACCGACAGACAACTTTTTTTTTTCGTCAGTTAAGGTGTTTTGGAACTCATTTTTGATAAAATTAAGGAAAAGTAAAAATTTCACGATTTTAAGGCCACAAATACGGCATAGATTTGACCACACTGCTTTGCTATTTTTAGGCCAATATTTACCGGGCAGAACATCGGAAACGAGAAAACGAAATCTGTTGAAATTTGGCAGGAAGGTTTATGTTTGAATTCCTCACAACCGTATCCAGACAGTTTTTTGCTGGACTCTGTAATTCCCGAAATAAAATAAACACGGCTAACAGTACCAAAAAATCTTACCTGGCTTTTTTCTTAGCCACGTCGACAATAGAGAAATCTGTAACCACAATTTTTGGATTTTTTAATTTTTTGATAAAAATACACCAAATTTTGAAAAATCCTTTGGATACGGTTGTAGATTTTTATAAATCCTATTATCTGATAACAAAAAAGTTTTTTCTTTATAAGCGAGATTCTGCCGGAATTCTGAAACGCCAAGGTCACGTAATTTGGTAGACCCAGGGAAACTGAGTGAGTTCGATTGCCACCGGCCACTTTTCTAAGGCTGGACTTCCATAAGCTTTTCTTCCGCGCGGATTTTGAAATTTGACCTTGCCTGTCAGTGAGTGAAACAGTGACAGATCTATTGGCACCTTCACTAATGGAAGGCTAGGCTCACATATGGTGTTCGCAACGTGTTTTGAACACTGCACGATCTCACTCGATATTTCATTAGTGATGCCACCTATTGTTGATCTTTCATAAAAATAGCAAAGCAGTTTTGTCAAATCTATGCCGTTTTTGTGGCCTTAAGGGGGCAAAAACGGCATAGATTTAACAACAGTGCTTTGCTGTTTTTGGGCCAATTTTGACCGGGCAGAATATCGGAAACGAGAAAACGGAATCTGTTGAAATTTGGCAGGAATATTTATTTTTGAATTCCTCACAACCGTATCCAGACAGTTTTTTGGTGAACTCTCTCATTCCCCAAATAAAATAAACACGGCTAACAATAGTCAAAAATCTGACCCTGCTTTTTCTTTAGCCTCGTCGATAATACAGAAATCTGTAACAACAATTTTTGGATTTTTTTGTGTTTTGAAAAAATACACCAAATTTTAAAAAATCCCTTGGATACTAACAAAAAAGTTTTTGTGGCCTTAATAGTTCCCCATACCATGGACTAAAAAGTGCTCCGAGCCGTGTCTTAGTTTTTACAAAATTTTCCTTCCATTCAAAGTTTAGCCAATGCTGATGTTTATTTAACTCAAAGTATGGATATCACATGACGAAAAAAAAAGAATCTCTGCGCCATCTATGATCAATAGCAAGGACTATTTGCGCGTTTGATTGCGATAGATAGTGCATAGGTCCTTTAAGGACACTGGGCACCTTTTCTTCCATTTATGACATTTTTAGGTACCAAAACCGATGCGACTACAAGTCCGGTGAGGGAGATACGGGACCTGTCAAAAAGTACCATTGCAGTGAGTAACGCGAAAATTTTAAATTTAAACATCGACACGTGCAAGCCCGGAGATACTGTTATGGTAAGTAGATGAGCAGCAGTGTATAAATGGAGGCAATAAGTTGTGTAAATCTACAGGGTGTCTTGAATCTTTGCAGGGTTCAAAGTGGTCAGGGAAAACCTGGAAAAGTCAAGGAATTTTTATGCTTTTATGCTGTCAGGGAAAAGTCAGTAAAAACCCAAAAATGACCTAAAAGTCAGGGAATAAGATATCCATCCATAGTGTGCAACTGTTTATGATTATTTTAGAAGTAAACCTGGTACAACCATAATATTTAGTATGTTTGAATTCTCCCTCGTATGTCAACACCACGTTACGAACCGTGCGGCATAGTGCAAAAAAAAAAGAATAGCGTCACTACGTTTGTCTGAGCTATATTAGTATTTTTGTCCGCACCAATGAGGATGTAAAAAACGTGCCAGCGTATTTGTTGTTTCATTCCGCCCTTATTGCACCGGCTCCTTCCCCCATTTTCACCGACTTATTTTTTATGTGCGTATTTTAAAAGTCTATTAACAAACGAGAGAGAAAGAGATGAGAGTTTTAGTAAAGGACAGATAAAAAATATTCGGTGCAATTGGGGGTTAGATACTCTTTTTGCCTGTTATAATTAAAGCGCGTAAAAATTTTCCTGTTTTCCTGCAAAAATCTATTTTTTGTTCTCTAATTTGTGTTTTTTGTCTGCTAGTGAAATAATTTACAAAATGTCAAATAGAAATAGTAGTTTTCACAACTAGTGCTTTTTTACAAGCTTTGGTTTAAATAACATGCGCGGCGAGGTATTTAAAAATTTTTCGTATATACTTATATTACTATTTTCCGCTATTTCTTTTTAATTTTGGGTAAAAAACGGACAGAAATCTTTTTTTGCACCCGTGATTAAAAAAAGTTTTTTTGCATCGGTAACCAAAAAAGCCATGCTTTAGTTATCTGCAGACAGTTACTATAATCATGTTTTTTATGAAGTTAGAAAAAAAAACTATTTTAGTAGGTATGAATTGGGTAAAGTGGCTTAAGCCAGTAGAAAAAAATCGAAGTCAGTTTTTGTGTCTCCTATGTGATAAAAATAAGCCATTAGAACTGTCCAACATGGGCCGCCGGGCAGTAAAATTCTACTTTGAAGGATCCAAATACAAAAATAAAGTTGAAATTTTTCAAAAAAAAAACCTAAAGACTAAAAGGGCTTGTTAAAAATATGAAGATGACAAAAAAAAATAATGAAGGTAGTACCTCAAAAAATAATATTTGTTATACTCAGTAAAATGTATTTATGACAGATTTTATCCTAAAACAATATTGTGGTACTTAAATACTGTACTGACTGTTATTAAACCCAATTATTTTGTGTTAAGTAAGGTTTATGGTTTGGCATATGCGTCAAAAAAAAAACTTGCTTATATTTTATGTTTGGTGAAGGTGTTAGGTAACTAGTAAATTTTCTTGTATTTTATAGTTCGGTGAAGGCGGGGTGGTAACAGTTTTTTTTTAAAATAATAACTTAACTAATAAGAGAAAAAAATAATTTAAAGAGACTATGAGACTCAATTTGAAAAAGTGTAACCTGGATAAAAATTTGTTTGAAAGTTTGAGACCGACTTCCATTGTCTATATTTTTATTTATATACGACGTTTTGATCAGTACTACTACGTAGTTTGCACCTGATGACGATCAGAGATTGTACTGATCGAAACGTCGTGTATAAATGATAATATAGATAATGGAAGTCCGAAACACAAAAAGTGGTCAGAGAATTTCAAAGTTGAAAATTACTTTGGCCTGAGAGAAACACCTTTAGAATCTTGATACCGGATTTTGAAACACCCTGGGTATAAACTGAGTATTATCTTGTTAGGTAATATGGGACCCGACTCATGAGAATTTCAAGATTCTCCAAGAATCGAAAGACATGTTTTTCTTGCACTCGGACTGCATGGAACGATTAGGTTTAAACGTTGTGGAGGGAAAGCCAAACAAATCCTACTGCAGCGGGGAAGTGTTCGACAAGGAATATTGCCGCGCTAGAAAAGTACGTTCTCATGTGAACTTTGACATACTCATGGTGTCCAGCATCTGGGAATTAGCCGGGAATTTTTTTTATTACTTAAATTTAAATTAAAAAGGGATAAAACAACCAGTGTGCAAATTTTACTTTCCCTTTTTAATCGGAAAATTAAAACTATTCCTAACCAATCATCAAATTGGCCTTCAATAAAGAACGATGGGGAAACTTAACAATGTTCATTTGTTTTTAGTGGTTTTAGGGGATGATTTTAAAGGGAGGAAGGATGTATAAAATAGGATTCACCCCTTGGCAGACATCCACAAAAAAAGTGAAGAGATCAAGCCTGAAGCACTATAATATCATTGATTGTTACAATTTTCGTTTAATTTACGCAATTTTCGTCGGCAACATTTAAAAAGGATAAAAAATGGCATTTTTACCCTAAATTTCTCCAAATTTTACACTTAAAAAAGGTATTTTTTTCCAAGAGGGATTTCACTGGCCGCAATATATGTACAAATTTTGAGGAAATAATGCGGAATTATTTCGCATTTTTTATGCATTTTTACAAATTTTTTCGCATTTTTACGGATTTCTTTACATTATTTCGCATTTTTTCAATTATGCATTTTTTAATTTTTTTTCTCATTTTTCTTTAATTTAATAGTTAGCATTTTTTCACATTATTATGCATTTTTTAGATTTTATCAAAACAATGCGAACATATGTATAAAATAATTAGTCAGTGAAATCCCCCTCGTTTTTTTCCTACACACTAATTCAACCTAGAGGCAATTTTTTACAGTTATTGTTTTACCAGAGGTAAGCAACTCGATTTGGCAGTTGTTGGGAAAATGTTGATAATTTTTTTATGTGTTGGCAATCATTGGAACGGAAAATTAATAAAAATAGTCGAATTTGCGAGGTAAGTAAGATTAGTTAAATTTAAATTATATTATATATTATTATTTCAAGATTAATTAATTAACATTTTGAAATATCCCGTGAACCTTAGTGTTTTTTTGTCAAAGCTTGATGTATTTTAAGTAAGTCATTATCATTCAAAATCTGGGAAAATTATAAAATGAGAAAACAAAACATCATTCCATTTCATAAAATCGGTTTTACATGCAAATATGAAAAAAAATTAGAAAGAGAGGACAATATGAATTGCCAACTTCTGGTAAAACAACAACTGTCAAATTTATAAAGGGCCTCTAATTCAACCCAACATGCCAATCGCCCTCTCCCCCCCTTGAAAAAAATCTGCGATAGCTCACGTTTTTTTAGACAAATCAACCACTCGAAATCCGATTATTTCCCCCGTAGATTTGAGACTAGGTCCGCCCTTTCATAAAGTGCATATTAAATAAAATAAAATACCGGGAAATAGTATAAAATGACCGAAAAAAAACCGGTAAAAACCGAGAAGTTATCATTGAATTTTTGCTGGACACCCTGATACTCTATATCAAAAATAATTTTAAATGTTTATCTTAAAAACCCCGGCAATCATTCGAAGAACCAAGAGTTTTAACTTTACCGTAATTTCTTTTTTTACAGTCTGAAAACCGTTACAAAGTCGCCAAAGGCACAAAATTCATCCGAGTGAAGGTGAAACCCACAGGCCTAAAGGATAGCTCGCAAAGTCTCTACGTGCCTCGTTTCTCTGCCAACCAGCCCTCAGGTAAGAACTAATTCTACCTTTTTTTTTCGTTAAGGGTACAAAAATGATGAATTCCATAGATACGCTTTGTACCTCTATATCCACAGATGATTTAACATTGTCAAAGATTTAGTTTTAAAGACATTCAAAAACTACCAGTCGATTTATGTTTATTCTATTTTTCTAGGCATGTCTCAAAGTCAGTCCAGCGCCTCGGCGTTTGAGCCTGTCAGCGAGGAGCCCTCAATGGCCTCCCCTCCGAGGTCGAGACTCACCTCCACGCAGGAGGAGGACCTGCCGTTAGATAGCGAGGAGCCGAGGACCTTAACGAATAGGTGAGTTTTAGTTTTTATCCGTGACATTTTCCCACTTTACCAAAACTTTATATTTCTCTCTCGTCTCCACTCCATCACCACCGAAAAAAGTTACATTTCTCTAAATTTTCGTTTCGACACAATTTTTAGAAAAGGTAACCGATTTAGGTAAAAATGACATCATAAAAAAATTATTTTCGCCCCTGCTAAAGCGCCTAATATTTGACCATTTCAGGCTAAGTAGCTCTCCGGAAAAAGAGGACCCGCACCTGCAACCTCACGAAAACCCGCCAGAAACGACGGACCAAACTCAGGTGTCGACCATCACTCTCACCCCCGCCCTCGCTCAGACCGTTTACGAGGAGCCCGAGGAGCTTCGACCTCACAGCGTGGAGAAACATTTTGCCGAGGATAGCGGGATCGAGCAAAGCGTCGAGGCCCTCGAACACTTGGAAGCGAGCGAGAAAAAGAGTGTGGATGACGACCGGTAGGTGAGAATGTGTGGTGGAGAAGTGGCTTCGAAATGTGTGAGCATCCGTCATTATTTTATTTTGTTTCACTGTTTTGAGATTAAAATACGGCAGATAATCACCGCCAATACTATTACAGTAATCCAATCAAGTAGAATCGTTAAGGTCGCAAACGCGACTTGGGGATAAGCTTGCAAGAGATAGTATGATTGTGCTACCCAAACGATAGGTGAACAACTGGGATATCTATACGATTTCATCCTTTATATCGATTTAACACATTTTAACCAAAAAAATCGAAAATTTCATGTGAGAAAGATATTTTGGGATCTGTACTGCGAGAATGTACTTTATTGGAGACAAAAAGTATTTTTGCATATTATTTCAATGTTTAAAAATTGCGGGCTATTGTCGCTTACTCATTTAAGCGTGTTTTTTTGAGTTGTGACATTTTTTAAGTCTATTTCAGTACATCTCTGCTTGGTGATAGGGCCGTCATAATAATATTAGTTTTAACTAATGTGTGTTGATATGCTATTAACAATCGATAAATTTATGTTCATCACCATTAATTTTACTTTGAATTGCTTGGGAAAGTACTATTTTCTTTTCTCTATTAAAAAACGACAATTTTTACCGTTTTAGAGTGCCCATGTTCACAGTTTTCGAAACGCTTCTGCAAAATTTCGAGTAGGAAATGCCGTGGACAGACCCCAAGAGATCAAGATTTCTTTTTACTGTGATTAAGGAGATTCCACTTTCTCGAAGGAGCGCCCAATTCTACAAATTACACCAACACGTGTCTTTAACTTTTGTATTTTCGCATTTTTGGAATGGTTTTTTCTGGATTTATTCAGGGGGATATTAAAAACTTACAAATACATTATTTTATAATGTTATCAACCAACTTTTAAAACGAATGCGAATTTTTCTAAAAACTATCCTTATTTGCTTAGCTCCTGAAGTGCTTTCTTTAATAAAATAAACTAGTGCCTAGTCTACACTAGAGGCCCTCTATACAAGGTGATAGATTTTTTTGTTCTGAATAAGAATTATAGTAAAATATATTTTCGTTTGAGAGTTTAAAAATTGTAAATATTTTTTGAGAAGCACCTTTTACTACGTGGTAAAACATCAATTTTTGAAAACAAAACTTGGGCAACTTCAAAATGCTTGAGAAAATTCCTAAAACATGTCATTGTCAGAGAAAAAATATATGAAACTTAAACAAAATAATCACGTAATTTTTCTAGGGAGTTGTTGTTTTATCAGAGGTGGGCAACTCATAAAATCCTCTCTTTCTAGTTTTTTTCATATTTGCATATAAAACCGATTTTATGAAATGGACTGATGTTTTTTTTTTTCTCTTTTTATAACTTCCCCAGACAGTTTTTGATTGATGATGACTTTTTTGGTTAGTAAAATATGTCAAACTTTGACAAAAAAAAACACTAAGGTTCACGGGAGATTCAAAAATATAAATAGCAGGTAAAATAGAAAAAAATATTATTGATCTATCTTTTTATTCATCTTTTTCTTAAAATAATAACAATATATATTATTTAAATTTAACTAATCTTTCTTACCTCGAAAATTCGACTATTTCCATTAATTTTCCAGTTTGGTAAATGCATGATCTCTTTCCATTTTTCTTGCGTTTCTTTTTCCATTGGACAATGAAAAATGTGACACTGAAAAAATTATTTATTTCCAATGGTTGCCAACGCACAAAAACATTTTCCTAACAACTGTCAAATCGAGTTGCTTACCTTTGGTAAAACAATAACTGTCACAAATTGTATACAGGGCCTCTAATCTGCACCTACTTACAAAATGTCATTATAATTGAAGGAAGTGTATTATCTCTGGAACTGCTTGACCTATTTTTATTATCACACATAGTTAGGAATACTTCCCAAAGGATATGCTCCAAACAAAATCGAAAGGGCTACATGCACACAGACACATAGACAAACAGTCAAACAACACCCCTTGGGGGTTAAAAATACCGTTTCAAAAAAGCACATCTCCAAAATGCGAAAAGTTATGTATTTGTGTGGGATCCCTCCAGGAAAAGTATCTTCTTGACCGTAACCAAACTTATGAAAGGGTAGTGAGCTTTAAATTTTTATACTTGATCGTGTGTAAGAGGTTGATGGTTGGAAAGTCTGATTTCTGAAAGCGTAAATGAAAATGTACATATATTTTGCTATCAAAATAAGTAAGATGTATAATTTTCGTGTTGGTAGTTCACGAGTGATAAGAGAAAAGTAGGCACTCGTTGTTTTTTTCGTATACCGCTTTGTTCAAGAGTAATATCACCCAGTACATATTTTTTGTTCGTTTTTTTTTCTACTAACCGATTTTTCAGTAACCGATTTTGAAATATTTCCTAATTACGACGAATTTTCGTACTAATTTCTTGAACGTACATTAGGTCGCTGGCCATGGCCCCTGAAAAGCAGCCCTATTGGTTCCTACGGAGCTTCTTCAAATAGTTCCGTCAAAATTTTGTTTCAAAAAGTAGGTAACTGAATTTTTTGTTTGAAAGTTTGAGACAATGATGTATTTGAAATTAACTCTCTGTTTCGGACTTCCATTGTCTATATTTTATTTATACATGACGTTTCGATCAGAGATTGTACTGATCGAAACGTCGTGTATAAATAAAATATAGACAATGGAAGTCCGATCAGTACAATATCTGATCGAAACGTCGCGTCGTGTATAAATAAAATATAGACAATGGAAGTCCGAAACACGGAGTTAATTTCAACTGAATTTTTTCCCTGGATTTTTCGTTGCTTGTTTTCTCAATACATGCTTTTTCCAATACAAATTGTTATACAGGGTGTTCACAGTTAACATAAAGTGCATATTCAAGTCAAAAAAACCGTACATTTTTTTTCGACTGTAGTTTTTTTGCCGTAAGTTTGATTTTTGTGATTTTCTGCGAAAAGCCAAAGCTTCAGACTATATGAAACTTTTGTCAAAATTGACATTTCGTTAAGATCCAAGATGGCGCATGATTTTTAAAATTCCTCATTTTTAACACCTCCCGCCAAAATTTTATGTGCGCCACTGTACTCGATTTTAGGCATTTGCCATAAAGACACGTCTTTGTCGTGCACAGAGAGGTATCACTTCTAAAAATCGGACAAGAAGTAATAGAGCTCAACGCCAACGAATTAAAAACTTTGTAAAACATAGGTCTAAAACACTCTAATTTTTGTTCTAATAAGGATTTGTTAAATCTCGTTCGATTCTTTAGATTTTGAGCTCTGCGGGAAGCTAAGCTCTGGTTTATATACGCTATCTGTCAAATTTGACATATTATGAAAATCCGTAATGGCGCATGCTTTTGAAGCTCAGATATTTTTCACTCCTTCCTGCCAAACTTTTTTGTAAGCCAATGTGCATTTGATTTTAAAAAAAACGCATACATGCAGTCACAAAATTGGCCTTTCTAAAAGTGTATAATATATACAGACTACCAGCTAAAATGCTAAAAAAAAGGTCTCCAAAACTGAAAATACTTTTTTTTTAACCTGTGTAAAATAGTTGTTGATTTTTTTTAACCTAACCGATTTTGTTATTTTATACAGTTTCCAGAAAACTAAAATTGTAATAAAAACCAACGTAACTTTTTCAGTTACTTTTTGCTTTATCTATTTTATTAGCACTTCTTTCGTTGAGCCAAGCTTTTTTAGTTCTGTCCGATTTTTATGAATGATACCTCCTTATACACTGAAAAAATGTGGCTTTCAGGATAATTGAAATCAGGTACAATTGATTTCAAAAAAAAACTCATACATGCATTTTTTCCTATACCACAAAATTTAGCTTTCCATTAGTGTATACTATTATAAGGCACCACCAGCTTAGTATGCCTGACTGCTTAAAATTCAGTGTGACATCCTTAAAAATGCCACAGATATCCACATTTACAAAAGTTCAAATTATCACTCGAGTTATAGAAGACGGCTGGTCTATAAGAAGAGCGGCAGAAAGAAGTGAAAAATATATAATTTTAAAAATCATACGCCATTGTGGATTTTCATAAAATGTCAAATTTGACAGATAGCGTATATAGGCCAAAAAATCATGTCATTTTTGGCAGAAACTAAAATCACAAAAAACAAACTTACGTTAGCATAATTACAGCCAAAAAAAAAATTACGTTTTTTTTTGGCCCACCTAATATAAACTTTGAACTATATATTTTAGCTCTAATTACATGTAAAAATAAAAATCTTTGATGTAGATATTTTTAGGGAGGAAATTTTTGGAGGCAATTCTAATGTTTTTTGTGCCATCTCCTGTTTTTGATACCAAATTTTTGAAAGCGATTATCTCACAAACTAAATAAGATACCATATAACGTTGGGTGTCATTTTAAAGAGTTTTTTTTGAGGGAAGTAACAAAAATGGATAAATAGCATATGTCTATATTCTTCAATTCTCCTAAAAAAAATGCATACTAGAGTACCTTATTTAGTTTGTGAGATAATCGATTTTAAAAATTAAAATTTTTAGACTTTGATTGCAGGTATCTCGAAAATCAGATATTCGAACCCTATGATGGGCTTTTAAAAAGCAAAGGATTTCAAATTTCGTATGAAAAACTGGAGATCGCACAACAAAAATTTGGATTGCCCCCAATAATTACAGCTAGGGGTATCTCTATCTCAAAAATGTATAGTTCGAAGTTTATATATTTTTTTTGAATATTGAACGATGGCTCTGAAAACCTAATGGGTGATAAAAAAAGATTTTTGGTTTGTAAAGTATGAGAAGTTGGGGACAAAAAAGATTTTAAAAAATTTGAAAAATTGATACCACCAATTTTTTTTAATAAATTGTGATATAATTTTTGAAAGGAAATTACATTTTACATAAATACAGAGGCCGTCAAAAAAAACGGGTAAAATGTGTTGACACGTACTCCAAGACCTCTTTTTATTACTAGAAAAAAATTAAATATATTTTTTTATTTGTACTAAACAGGACACCCTGTATCTCGATTTTTTTCCTTGTTTTAACCTCCCCCATCGCCCACTAAAAGGTTGCAGCTTGATTGGTCACACTGTATTTTCTTTTAAAAATTTGCAAATTATTATTTTTTATTACTATCTGGACTCAAGATATACACTCCATTCCAAATTCCTGCGGACCAGTTTTTTGACACTGACAATGACAGTTCCATTTAACTTCTGTGTTTAATTGTCAGCCGCCATATTGAAATTGGTCCGGAGAATTTGGAATAAGGCGTAGAACGACTTTGATAGGTGGTATCTGTCAATTAATTAAAACTTAGGGTTTATGGCCATTTGCACCAACCGAGCCTTAGCATTGATCTTGCCTATCGCCTAATTCTAGGTAGACCCTAAGGTGCCCCCTAATTCGAAATGGTTTGGCATACTTTCTTTTTAATTATGACGAAACGTCAGAATATAGTCAAAATGTTTTGTTTTTAAATTTTTGTTGTGGCGAATCTTTTTTATTTATCATCAAATTGTACATATAAAGTTGCATAATTATGTTTTCCTCACATTACTTCTCTTTATGACTTCTTGGACAAAGAATTTCCACTTGTACTACACCAGCAGTCTCAAAAACATTGGCATAAAGTACTCGGTGAAGGGTTTATGGTGGATTTAGAATTCCGTAAGGTATGCAAAGACAGTAAAAAGCAATACGACTGTCTATGAACAATATTGCGTGGGGTGAACAACTGTAGGCAGGAGGTGTACAAAATTTTGGGCAGGACTAGTCAGGACAAGGCAGGACGAGGCAGTCTTTACCCAGGACTAGGCAGTACTTGGACAGGATTCGGCAGTCCTTAGGCAGGACTAGGCAGTACTTGGGCAGGACTAGGCAGTCTTTAGGCAGGACTAGGCAGTCTTT
The DNA here is from genome assembly GCA_963921995.1 of Oxystoma pomonae. NCBI lineage: Eukaryota > Metazoa > Arthropoda > Insecta > Coleoptera > Brentidae > Oxystoma > Oxystoma pomonae. Next base: position 116,969,257 of record OY998166.1, on the reverse strand, counting down.
AGAGAGGACTAGACAGAACTTGGGCAGGACTAGGCAGTACTTGCGCAGAACTAGGCAGGACTGACAAAAAAAGAAAATTGCATATGGCTTCCCTTCATTGTAAGCTCGTTTTCAGAGCTTCATTTTTCAAAATATTCAATAACAACATGCAAAACAAAAATGATTGCCACTATGTTAGGAATTTGGAACCTTTGGTTGCACTAAAACAAAGCTATGATTGTTTTCCACAAACCAAAACTACACTTCTTTGCACTCGACAGGCGTTTCGCTAACAACGTTAGCATCATCAGGAGACGATAAACAATGTATTGTGTTTCGAAAATCCACAAGCCTGGAAAATAGTTTAGACCTATAGTTTCTGCTGTAGGATCACCTACTTACAACATTTCGAAATGGCTAGCAAACGAGTTTGAAAATTTACCTATAAAGGAAAAAGGTTTTTCTGTTCAAAATTCCCTTGAATCTTTAACAAATCTCTGCATGAATAAAAATTACTTTCAATATAAAAATAACTACTACCACAATTAGAAGGAACCACAATGGGTAATAGTTTATCACCTCAGATCAGATATAAGTAAAGAATTTGAGTATTTCCCCAGAGTATGGTTCAGGTATGTAGACGATGTGTTTGCAGTATTCAACACTAAATTAACTAGTGTTGAAAACTTTATGGAAAAAATAAATGACAAATTTCCCACAATTAAATTTACTTATGAAACAGAGAACAACGGTACACTGCCATTTCTAGACACTTTAGTTATAAGTAATAAAAATAAATTGGACTTTGACCTATACAGAAAAGGAACATAAGCTTGCAAGTTTGCACCTTTTAACATATAGATTAGTAAATTTCCCCTTAAACAAAGAAAGATTTGAAGCAGAAAAGAATAGGATTAGGAATATAGCTGGCGAAAACGGTTACGACGAATACATTCTTACGATAAATAGACATTCTTTTCGGAATTCCACTTTTTTCAGACAAACAGATACCTGCGACTCAAAATTTGTATCAATTCCTTATAATCCTAATTAGACGAAAGGATTAAAAAAAGTATTTAATAACACCGGTCTTAAATTAGTATATCAATCCGGTAACACAATAAGAAGTTTACTAGGAAATCCCAAAGATAAAACTACAGTTCTAGAAAAAAGTGGAATTTACGAAATTAGTTGCATGGATATTACATATTTTTTGTCACAAACAAAAAATATGTTGGCCAAACGAGACGCTCTCTTCAAACACGTTTTAAAGAACACTTAGCACACTTAAAATACGGAAGAACAGAAATGTCAAGTGTGGCCGAACATGCTTTTTAAAAACAATCATAGATTCACACTAGATAACCTAAAACTTCTAAAAAGTGTACCAAACAAAAGACTTTTGAATGCATATGAAAGTATGGAAATCATTAAATCCAGAAATAGTTTAAATAAAGATAGAGGACCCATCCCGTTTAGTACATTTTATTCTTTAGTTAAGGGGAGATAGGATTATAAAATCGTGATCAATCACATCTTCGCCTTATCTTATCTCCGCCCAATTAAAGATTGTATATAAGATAGAGCGTAGGTTAATTTAGTTTATTGTTTATCGTCTCCTGATGATGCTAACGTTGTTAGCGAAACGCGCGTAGAGTGCAAAAAAGTGTAGTTTTGATTTGTGGAAAACAATCATAGCTTTGTTTTAAAAATTATTGCACCATTCCGCCGCAGGCAAAGTTTAAAAAAATTCAGGAAGGCTGAAGCATTAGAGAAAAATCCTGGAAAATGCTGCGAGAAAGGAGAAGGGGGGGCGTGACTAATAATGAAGTGTGAGACATTAGTATTATGATTTTGAGCAGCTTTGCATGATTTTGTTTTAATTTTAAATAAAATATTCTTAGGGGGGAGGTCGACTTCTTGTCACATCACATTAAAAAAAAACGTAAAATGAAAATTTATGTTAGTTTTTTGTAAAAAATATAAAACACATATTTTCTCTGTCAGGTTGATTAGGTTAGAAAAGGGGGAGTCAATTTTGTGACATCACTTTGTGGAGAGAGTCAACTAAAACGTCACAAATTGTGACAAAGGGTTGGAGGGGATGATTGTTTTTCCTTTTTTAATTATTGAAAACGTGGTAAAATATCTTCTGGGATTCCCAGGAAATTTTCTTTTTATCAGGAAAACCCAAGGAATTTTATGAGGTATCCGGCATTTCAAAATATTCGTTGAATGTTCTTTCATATACTCCCTTGTATTATAATAATAACGGTCAACAAAAAAGCTCAAGGTTGAGTACCGCGAAGCTCAGATTTTTCTCTCTTTCCGTTCTTTGTTTAAAGAAATAGATAACCTATAGCTCACGGAATCTCGCTGACGTGCCGCTCGTTTCGATCATTTAGCGCGATACAAAACTATTCTGGCTTCTGTTAGAAGAGAGAAAGATAACAAAATGCTCAAATCAGAAAAGGAGAAATTGCGAATTTATTATAGTAAACAACATTTCATGTAAAATAACGCAAGTTATAAGTTTTCAAGTTTTGAAGGTGCAGGACTAGGCAGTACTTGGATAGTACTTAGGCAGGACTAGGCAGTACTTGGGCAGTATTAGGCAGTACCCTAAGCAGCGACAGGAGGTGTACATATTTTCTTCAGTTGTTTACCCCTCGCAATATTGTTTGTTTCTTAAGCAATCAAAAGCCATTTTAAATATTCATGGCGCATTGAAAATTGAAACAGCTGGCATATGAAAAAGATTTTAAAAATCATGTCAAACGGCAAGCACAGACGACAGCATTTATTTGCCTATGAAATCCGTCATCTACAATTTCCTAATCACCAGAGGTCATCATCAAACCCCTTTAAAAAAAAATAGTAAAACGCCCTCAAAATATTTTTTTTTAGGTTAGGTTTAGTGTACGTAGACGTTAGGTAAGGGTTAGCGGGACGACATCGACTCCCTAGATAGATAGGGATCAGAGTGTTTAGGAGTCACCTAAACACTCAAGCAAACGAAAATTTAGGGGCTTCCTAGTACTAGGGCTACCCTAAATTGGTTGGTGCAAATGGCCATTAATGTCGCTTTTCATCTTCAAGTCTATATATAGTGGTTAAAAAAAACAACTATCACAAATTTGCGAAAGTCCCATACTCGACACGTGGGATGACCCATATTTTTTAAATAATTTTTTTTTTTACTTTTGGCTACTTTTCTCGCGCAAAAAAATCAAACGTGTGAAAAAAAATCTTCATTTTGTGATATTCCAATATGCCTTTTATGACATATTATACATTACATCATATGGGTTGTGTTGTATATTTATTCGTACAGTTCGGTTAGATCTTATAATGCGCAAAATAATATTGATAGAGAGGCGCCATGTTGGGGTTGACCGAGCTTTCTTATTTTCTCAGCGTTATTTTTATTGAATATAAGTATCTTTTATTATTGAAAGAATGATTTATTCTTTTACCTGATGTCATTATTTTGTTTGAGGACAGCACAAAATAGTACTTAGTAGTCGAAAACAAGTGAGTTCTTATATGGGGTGTCCCAAAAAATTCGCGCTCCACAAAAAGCAGTTATTTTTTCGAAAACCAAAATCCTAAATGATTCTCTTTTAGAAATTTTGCACGGTTTTGAATCGATTTTTAATAATGTTGTGGGTATTTCTCGGGTTCAGGGAATGGAGTAAAAAACCAGTTGCATTTTGGCAACGTTTCGACCTTTATTAGGTCTCTATTTAAGCCCTACGAAGAACCAGCTTAATTAGGATTGATTTTAAATATAAAAAATGTTTTAACTGTGTACAAAATTTTCTCGAAAATTATCAGTTAGGATTGCGAAAAATAGGGTTTTGAGCTCCTTATTAAAAATCACTTTGACGTCATTTTTGTTGCAATATGTTTTTTGTGAAGCGTAAATTTTTGAAGCCCTGGTAGACTTTTATGTGAGAATTTTTTTTTAATAAACTATATTAACTTCTAGTAAATAAAATAAAATGTTCATAAAATATAAATTTATAAAATATTCTCAATTTAGGTTATTTAAGATATCAAAATCTTATAGTGTTAAGTAGTCGTTTTTTTAAATTGAATTATTAATTTTTGTTTGTATTTAAGTCATAATTATTTTATTTAGCCAACTTGTATATATAAATATTATTATTCGCAAAACATTTTTATAACTTGCCTCGGTGCAATAAACCAAAACGAAGGAAACATTTAAGCTGTTTTTTGTTACCTAGGGTATTTCTGGCCCCGGATTTTTCTATCCAAATACAGAAATTGTTCAGAAATTATCTTATGTTAAGCTTAAATCTAGGTAAGGGTTCTCTACTAATAGTTCACTAAAGAGAACCAAGCAATGTTTAAAAAGTGTCTGTATTTCGATAGAAAAATGTGGGGATAAAAATACCCCTGTGGGGAATCGAGAGAAAATTTGCTCCCAGGGAGACAAATTCTCTCGCTACTATGCATCTCATTGGTCCAAATATTCAGTTTAAATCGGTTCCTCCCACTTTTGCCCGATATTGATCGAAAGTAATTCTCTTAGTAAAGACCAATAAAATTACTTTCGATCAATATCGGGCAAAAGTGAGAGAAACGGATTTAAAGCGAAGATTTGGACCGTAGTAGCCAGAGAACTTACTCCCTGGGAGTAGTGTAGGGGCATATGTCGATAATTTCTATCCCATGGGATTTTTTATGAAGGAGTTTTGTGACTATGTGGGATTGATAGCTCTTTAGTCCAGAATCCAGACACCTACAAACTTTTTGTTTTAAATTCTAGAGGTGTGCGTGGTCACTGTGTAGCTTTAACTGCCAAGTATAATCCTATGACTCCCTGATGATTCCCAATAAGGATGAAACAGGTCTGTAGGTGTCTGGATTCTCCATTAGACATTGGAGGCCTGGTCGTAATAAGGTGAGAAACAAAAACGCTTTGTCCGATATGCCACGAGTTTTACTTTCACTTTTTTAATTTTGTTTGTATATTCGGGTTCAAATCTAGAATTTGGTGGACGATAAACTAAAATTCTCCTGCTGCTTGAAAATTATTGAAAAATTTTTTCGTCAGTGAAAACCACCCTCTCCCAGAAGAACGTTGTTCAGTGCAAAAATCACTGTGGCCTGTTTTTATTCTTCTGTTAGAAAAGGCTTCTTTGCAGCAACTCGACAAGAGACTTCTGATTTCGTTACTCTTCTATTTACTGCTGCTTAAGAACCCGGAAATAATGTTACATTAGCTGCTTCAACCGACGTTGAAAAAGGATTTTGTCTAAGATGGTCAATAAGTATCTCATCTTGCACTTCAGAACTTACTTTTGGTCGTCCTGATCCATCTTTCCTATCCGTAAAATTATTTTCAATCCAGCGCTTTTTTCATCACATTATCATTTTATCAAGTCTAAAATGGGTGGCCGCTCTTCTTATAGACCAGCCGTCTTCTATAACTCGAGTGATAATTTGAACTTTTGTAAATGTTGATATCTGTGGCATTTTTAAGCTGTCAGGCATACTAAGCTGGTGGTGCCTTATAATAGTATACACTAATGGAAAGCTCCTGAAATCAAGTGTACATTTGAAGTTGATCTGACGAAACGTCGAATTATTAAGATTTTTTTAAGAGAAAATGGCAAAAATTTTGTTTCTTGCGATTTTCAAGGTCATTTAATGTCGATTGACCTTAAAAGTAAATTTTTTGAAAACGTCATCCTCGAGTTATATGGAATCGAGTATAATCATGGCCTGGTTACGAAAGTTGTATTTTTTATGATTTTTGGCCGCCATCTTGAAAGATGACGTCATATCAACTTCTTCTACACGGATGCGAAGAAAACACCCGGTAACACCTGATTGTGTGACTAAAGAGCTATCATTCTCGCATAGTCACAAAACTCCTTCATTAAAAATCCCACGGACTTATACATGGCCCTTCACTAAAGAGACATTTTGCCAAGAGACGAGGAAAGGTGGAAGCTTTCCTTGTCTCTTACTCTTTTGCATTTGAGCAAATTAATCAAACTTTTGGATAATTTTATGTTAGAAACAGAGTGTAGAGCATAAAGATATGTATTAGAAATTTTGTGTAATGTATAGGGTCTTCAAGTTTTCAAGATATTCGGATTTTTAATGTTCGCAATGCCAATGGGAAAAAAAAAGATTTAGTTTTTCAAAAATCAGGCTAAGGAAATACAGACAGAGATGTCAAAAAAAACCTCTGTAATGTGTAAAAAAAGTTCGAGTTGACCACCCCGGGCGCCCCAACAATCAACCTCTGCGTTTCCTTACGGTAGTAAGAGAGAGAGAGAGAGAGAGGCGGCCCCGGGGCGCTCAGGGTGCCAACTCAAACTCACCGTTAGTCTGTTTTATTCGAAGGCACGGGCGTGAAGGAGATCGTAGACGTAATTAAGTAATTTGTAAAATAAAGGAGTCTACAAGAACCAGAATTTAAAAAAAAACACCCCTCTGTTATTAAATTTACTAACAGGTTTAAATTCGTTTTAAAGTTAAACAAGATGTGAACACGGTTACAAAAATGCTTTAAGTAGAAAGAGTAGAGGGTTGCAGATTGAAAGACTGGGCTACGTTGTTTTAATTCTTTTAAAAAAGTATAATTTTGTTTTAAGGCCACAAAAACGACATAGATTTGACAGCACTGCTTTGCTGTTTTTGGACAATCTTTACCGGGCAGAATATCGGACACGAGAAAACGGAATCTGTTGAAATTTGGCAGGAATGTTTATTTTTGAATTCCTCACAACCGTATCCAGACAGTTTTTTGCTGGACTCTCTCATTTTCGAAATAAAATAAACACGGTTAACAATAGTCAAAAATCTTACCTGGCTTTTTCTTTAGCCTCGTCGATAATACAGAAATCTGTAACAGCAATTTTTGGATTTTTTTTATTTTTTGAAAAAAATACACCAAATTTTGAAAAATCCTTTGGATACGGTTGTAGATTTTTATAAATACTATTATCTTATTATTATTAACAAAAAAGTTATGGTTTTTTCTTTATAAGCAATGTTGGCAATATTCTGCCGGAATTCTGAAACGCCAAGGTCACGTAATTTAGTAGGCGTAAGGAAACTGAAGTGAGTTCGATTGGAGTATTGGAATTCAGGTTCCTCATAGCCACCGGTCACTTGTCTAATGGAACATTCGGCCAATAAATTGATACATGTTAAGTGATAAAATAATACGGAAATTTGTTACTTTTTTGATGTTGTATAATGATTTTTCTTATGATTCTTTTTAATTTCGACACATTACAATCTATGAAGCATGAAGCCGAACATCAAAACCTTTTAAAGAAGCATTAATAAATGGTTACGTTCTTAATAAGTTATACTTTCCTCGCATATGGTGTTCGTACCTTGTTCTGAATACTGCATGATCTAACTCGAAATGGTATCCTATTGTTGATCTTTCAAAAAAATAGCAAAGCAGTTTTGTCAAATCTATGCCGTTTTTGTGGCCTTAAATTTATTTCAACAAGATATTTCATGAGAACGCGACGCTGCTAGGATAAATTGTCTCGTATAGTCTGGACCTTAACGTAACTGGTTTTCAATCGGTAGTAAAAGTTTGTGCATAAATGGACATTTTAATTAATTTACCTGATTCTAATTTCAAACTTAAATAAGAGAATACTTATAATCACTCTTTTACGGCCTTTGAAGGCAACATTTATCGTTAAATTTGACGGGATCTTACTTAGAAATCTACGATTTCTCAAGTTTATTTTCACCTCGTTTTGTCCTCCCTAACAACCGAAAATATTGCATTCTTATCTCTACACCCTGTATAAATCCAAAGGTTCGGAAATTTTGTTCAAAAACCATTGTTTTGATAAAAAAAAAAGTTCAAAAAGCATTTGTTCGAGAAAACATTGGTTCAAATGGCAGTTAGTTGTTGTTTGACTAGTAATTAATTCGAAAAACATTTGCTCAATAGTCAAAAAAAACTTCGTTTAAATATTTACTATCAATATAAATAAGTAACAATCCTACAGCGTATTCCACTGAAAAAATAAGTGCAGCACCAGTTGCGACTAGTGCATTATAAATTATTTTATCATTGAAACTGCACTAGGGCTCTTAACCAGGGTAGAACGATTGGCGCACTTAATTTACCAATAGAATATGCTATTAAAAAACTCAGTCTTTCATAAAATTAACACTTATAAACTTAACAGTGACACAGGACAACCACAGATGAAATAACGCTCAGTATTTTAACGCTGGGTGTAACGTAAAAATTAAATTTTGCCCATTTTTTAGATGCGAAAAAATACCAGGTCAAAATCTTAGTATTATTTTAAAAAGCCCAAGCTCCAAAATTCGCATCGACCTCTTTGTTATCGCTAGAAAAACAACCCATTTAAGAAGGAATCCGAATGAATAAAAAATAAATAAGGAGTTAAACGGCCTTTGCTTGTGTTGGGTTGGACTGGCAAGATACAAGCATTAACCCGGCCCAAGGGGACCCAGAGCTGCCTTCTTTGAATCCCAATTGGGTAATTCTGAACAGGTGCGTCCAGGTCGCAGGGGTGGACCCGACTGAACAAGTCGGTGACTAAATCCTGTTGGGATGGGGAACATCATACGACCGCACCCCCCTGAAACGAAGCGCTTTGGGGTCGGCGAGCCAGAGATAGGGAGCGCTTAGGTGATCCCAACTCTGGCTCGCTCTCGACTTCTGTGAGTGGTGGATCGGGGACGGGTGTGGGGGGCCTTGACTTAAACGCCAGGGCCGCGTGGGTGAGGCACAATAAAAACTTCCTCTGGGAACCAGGCGCACCCTGTTGTATACAGGGTTCCTAAGCAAATCCTTAGGGGGCCAGCAAGCCAGGCAGAAAAGGATGGGCATGGGGCGATGTTGTCACTACATCTTACACGTAGTAAATCCATTCCAGGTTGTTTTTTCTAATGTTTTCCATTTTCATACCTTTAGGACTGGAATAAAAATTGTTTTTGCTCGACTTTAAATACCAAACTGATGAAAGATATCGTAAAAAAAATATTTTTCGGCTTTTCATTTTGTAACCATTGTCCTTACGCACTGTTTAAAGGCTGGGGACTGAGATACATGCAAATGCCTAACCTAAAGCGTTCATACACGGCCGGAGAAATCGACTGAGATATTTTCGTAGAAACTTTATCAAGCAAATAGGACGGGTTGACGCCTTCGAACGTCCAACCCGGGTTTTGCACTTTGATTCGAAATCAAAAAGGAGGAACAGTCAGATGTGGGGCCGTGCACAAATTACGTAACGGTGATTTTACCAATTTTTGACCCCCTCCCTATGTAATGTTTTGTAACGGTTTGGCACGCCACTCCCCTAATATTACGTAACGATTTCAAGATCACTACCCCCCCCCCCCAAAAAAAAAACTTAACTTATTTTCATTCCAAATTTTCTTAGTTTCACACAAATGCAAACGCTGTCGAAAACCCCCCTCCCCCCTACGTAACGTTTTGTAACCCCCCTATGACCATTACGTAATTTGTGTAGTCCCAGTGGAGGAGGGCGAGAAAATTGATATTTTTTTCTTAAAAATTATACTCTTTAGACCTATTTCTTTGCGTTGCCGAAATTACGTAATTTTTGAAAAAAAATTGTAAGCGGCGCCATTTTTATTTCGTGCTTTGTTTTTCTAACATTTTTGCGTTCGGCTAATTTAATTGAAAATTATCTTCTCACTCGAAACCAAGATCCCCCGTTTTAGGAAAACTGATCCCGTCTCTGTTTCTAAATTTTTTCGAATAAAAGTAGAGTATGACCATGTGGGAAATAATTTTTTTCTACGGTATGACGAAAATTTCGAGAAAGTTGAAGAAAAAAATAAAAAAAGTGGCAGAGCTCAAGTTTCTCGTAAAAAAATGTTTTTTGTAAAGAAACAGAGCAAAATAAATCTTTTCACTCCTTTTTGGGTGTTACAAATATTGGCAGCCCCTTATTTTTCGCTTTTACCCTCCCGCTAGTTTTGAAGAATTGGTTCGCTACATGTTTCGAAATCATGTCATAAAACACCTCGAAAATATCAAATGTAGTGTAGGGCCAGCTTTATTTAAAATCAATAATATCGCAAGCAAAAAGCTCTGCAGGAAAAACAGCGCCGTTTATTGATTTCTTTGGCTGTTAGTGCTAGCTGCATGGTTTGGCCGTTTCCGGATAGATGTCACTAGTAGAACAGAATGGAAAGAAATTTAATTAAAAGCGAAGATATTTCTTTCTAATGTTAACAACCTCACGAGTTTATCGCTCAGTATCGTAAATAATGGACCCTGCCGCCTCCTTTAAGCAAGAAAAAGCTGTGGTTTGGACCTGAAAACATCTAATTTGGTGATTGTGGATGGTGTGGCCGCCATCTAGCGGAATTTGCAGACATCTTGTCAACGGTTATTATTGCAACTATGATTTATGCTCACAATGAAAGAGTGGCGACAATTTTTTCTCATGAAAGCAATCCGGAGATAATAACAAACTGGCACCATTGCTCAATATACCTGTTTCTTTTGTGCGCGCAGAACTTTCTATGCTATTTCTGTTTGATTTATTGATATCCTATCCCTAAGGAAAATCTTAGGAACCCTGTATAACCCCCTCCCCGAAGTGCTGGGGAGGTGATTCTAGCCGATTTACTCGTCTGTGAGGGAACTCCAGAAGGACCCTCCGACAACCAGGAAGTAACAGGGAACGGAACAGGTACCCAGTAAAACCTCTAAAGATAAGGATCAACAAGAAACTGTTCAAGGACCCAGTAGATCTTCTTCAAGACAAGAGGCCCGACAGGGAACTGCACAGTACCCATTGGACACTCTACAAACGCATCAGGGGCGCCTACGGACGCCGCTGATGTAAACAAATTGGTCAAGGAGCTCAGGAAGCTCCAGATGAAAATCGTGGTCAGCATGGACAGTCCAACCGAAACAGAGCTGACCGAAGAGCACCTGCTCGAAGTCCTTGCTCCACCTAGGCAGGAAGGATATGAGACCAGCACCTAAGTAGCATTTATCCGTCTTCCAACCTAATTTGTCTAGTATTAGGTACCAAATAAAGTTGTCTACTAGTAAGTCAAACGATAAACGTCTTTTGTAATAAAATCCGACGTTTACGTAGTCAGGTACGCATATGCGAACCTTAAACGACGTCAAAATAGGCAACGTAATTTGTACAAATATTTGCCCAGACGGATTCACGTCGGTTTACGTTTCAAAGCCGACTGTTTTAACGCCTATACCTAAATCGACCACGAAACATCGTCGGCCTTGTTACCTTAATCGACGTCGCATTTCAAGGACATCAAATTGCACAATTTGTTGGCTTGCTGACCAAAAATCTGATGGACCTTCAGCTCGCCCTTATTCTTCCAGGGACCTAATTCTTAAATCTCGAGAGAAGGATCAATCCCTCAAGAGAAGGGATCAATCCCGGGGACCGATCCCTGGCTTTAGAGTCGGGGAGCGGGAACACCCAATTTTTTATAGAATAGAATGAGCGATCACCGCTAAAAAATACGAAATGCGTTCGACGTGGGATCATTTGACGCAAATCTATGTCGTTCCCTGCTCAATAATTAGGGTCCAGTCCACTTTATCTGGAGCATTAGTGGGGTCACACTGATATTGTTTAATGACGCTTTTTTAGATGGGGAACCAACAATTGTTTTCCTTCTCCCACATCTGCGAGACAGGTTCGAGCTCATTCAGTGCTTTAATTAATAAATACAATTTTAAAATAATCATAATCAAAAACGGAAAATATTTTTCTAGGTTATGTTCAGCTGAACTGTCATTCTTCAGTCAGTTTTGGTTACATGGCCAACGAAGAATGGCGGCGGATTCCTAACGTTTGCACATATTACGTAGTTTAACGTTGGCTAGTTAGATTTGGATAAAATTAGGGCTGCAAATCGGTGTCCTTGTCCAAATAGGTGATAAATTGGTAAAAGTACTATACCAGCCCAAATTCGGCCATTTTGGAGTTGCAAGCTTGGGGCAGCTATTATTGACAACAATTTTTTTCTTGTTTTTCTTGACAAAAAAAAATAAGAGACTTAATAATGCCTTAAAGATCCGTTTAGTATTATTCTTGAGTGATTTTAGTATTAATTATAACCGAAATAGTGCTTTAAAAAATATTTTTTTTTTTTGATATTTTTTTGTTTTTGGTATATTTTGTGCTAATTTGGAAGGGGGGGGGGAGATATTTTTCGCTCCATCTTGACCAACTTTTTCAGTAAAGCTCTAGATTACTCGGTAAAGTGCCCTTTTTAATACATAACTTTTATTGTTAATAAAATAAAAAGGTGGCCATTTATTTTTTGTGAGTTATAATTCGTTAATATATATTTCACCTAAAATTTACTAAACAAGTATCGCATTAATCAATTAAATAATATGAAATTACGTAAGCTTGCGGACGTATTATCACGTCGTCATAGGTAAACTACTATACCATTGAAGTACAATTAGCGACGTCGAGCCGACCCGAATTTGTATTCCCCATTTAGGTCGGATTGGGGTCGTATGGAGTAAGATTTGTAGTCCGCTTGCCAACCTAACGGTTTTTAAGTCAACGAGTAGAGGACATAGCTTGACGTCCAAATGCTACTTGGGCACCAGAGCTCCTAACAGGACACTGTTGCCTCAAGGCCTCCCAGGCGATGTAAGAAGGTTCCAGCCCAGAAAAATATGTTCTTTTGCGAGAGGCAGGCTTCCAGGCCTAAACTATGGATAGTGGACGTGCAACGGGCCCAGCAAGGTGGCCTACGTACATGGGAATTGTCCCGCCCTCACTTCTATATTCAATCATTCATTCAAGGAGTTAAACGAATAAACCGTACATACAAATGAGAGTTTAACCTACAGGAAAACTATTGAATTTTTGGCCTTCTCCACTAATTCTATCACTGACTGGTTTCAGACACAGTCCATCCACCAGTCGGGCTTTTTTCAATCAAATTCCTTCTTTACAAAATATTAGGAAACGTTAGTACACAAGATTGATTAAAAACTTTCTTAAAGGTTACCCTTAAAACTATCACAAAAATATTTTTAGAGACTCACTGTAAAAATATCACTTTTTTGGTTTGGTTATGGTTTTAAAAACTAGCTTCTACATCAAGAAAAAAAATATTGCACAACCTCGATTAAGTCAGATTTGAACAGGGTCGTGGGTTCCAAGTATAGTTTCAAATTTTGAATCTACACAATTTTGTTTGAATAACCCTGTATAGATCTACTCCATATTATACTGGTTGCTAACAAAATTAGAACACTATGAAGTAACAATTTTTTTAAGGTACATGTTAGCCCTATTAAAACAATTTTTTACTCAAAATAAGGCTAATAAAAAGCGCAGTTTCGATTTTTTGATTTTGGTCCTACAAAGGTGTTCTAGTTTTTTTGGCGAGCGGTATATCAACTAAAGAAAAGGAACTTACGTTTCACTAAATCGAAGATGGCGACTCTTCCTTACTATTTCTACCAGATCCTCCCGGTTTTTCTTTGCCGGTAGAATGAATCAACAGATCAAATTCACTGCCCGACAATGACTTGCTTATCAATCTGTCCCACTGCTCTGGCGACGACGGTGCATCGTTTATGTTTAAGAGATTTTCTGTCAATGTTTTGTCTACTCGGCGTTCTACAAAAAGAATAGTCCTTGTATCTTTGATGGCAACTGGATATTTTTAAAAACAAAACTTCAGGTCATAACTTGCTATTAGTTTTAAGGAGTTTTTAGCATTTTTAAGGTCAAGAGGACTTTACATACCATATTATGTAACAATTGGCTTTGTCAAATTAGCTTTCCACGAAAATAAATCAAATATTTCGAGAAAATGCCCTAAAACGAATAAATAGATAAATGGTGGATGCGCCAAAACAAGAGAAATCTCTCAGGTGGTTGTTAACTTTCAACGCTAAAAGTGTAAAGCCAACTTACCCAACTGTCCACTCTGCGCCCTCAGTGTCTCCTGCTTGATGATAATCTCGTTGGTAATATAGGCCTCTCTTCTTATCCTGTCTCTGAGCTCGGCGGGCATGTCTGGTATTAACCACTTCACGATTATCATGACGAAAACCTAGAAAAAGAATAGAATGATCTAAGAAGGTATTAAGCATGTTAGCTTGGGATATAAAAATAACTAGCTTGGATATTCAAGGAGGAAATAATTTTTCTGATAAATTAAAAACCCCTTTTTTTAAAAAGGGTCTTATTCTTGATAAAAAAGAAAACCTAATCCATCAAAAATAACCATTTCTGACTATTAGTTTTATCACCATTTGATTTAACCTTTCTAAACTACGCCTCTTTCTTACACATAGAAAAAAAAAGGAACGACAAGGCTAACAAGAAATAAAAATGCAAAATGCGGTGATGCCAAGATGTACTAAGCGAATTTGATTCTGTCTTCTCGCAGGGCAGCGCGTTCGACGAAACGCCGAGCGTATTTACTTACGAGAATACCGGTCCTGGAACGTTGGTATTTTTTTTTTTTTGAGTAAAGTCAAAGATATCTTCACAATGACGTCATTATTTTAGAACCGCTATCAAAATAATGTCAGCGAGAACCAGGGCCACCCTAAGAAAAGTGTTTGATTGACTTTTGCGTCACTTGTGGTTATCTTAGCCCTTTCCCTCACTAAGGGCTAGTTTATAGCCGTTAATCAAGGCGGAGGAAGCCTTTAGTAATGTAAACTATTATAGGTGAAGGACGGAGGAAGCCTTGAGGAACGATTAAAAATTTGACCACAAGATTAGGCCATCAGCAGGAAATAGTATTTTTTGGGCACCTAAATACTTACTAAAACGACAACAGAACTTTTATGTAAAATTTTTTGGCGCCTCCACCATTTTCCTACAAAGGTTTATTAAAAACTAATATATTTTGAGTATCCAAGCTAATTACGTAAGAAGAGAACTTGAGCGTGGTTCTAAAACTACGCAGCCCAGGCAAGACTAAATATTCGAGATGAGGACGTCTATTTTAGATCTTAGTAATTGCGAGTGTTAGGTGTATTCTACTAACCACCAAGTTTTCGAAAATCACAACGAAGGCAAGCCGTGCAGCGAGTATGTGCCAGTACAGGGACGAAAGTACGTACGGTTCTTCTGTGGACCAAGGGGGGTGGCGATAATCTGGATACCTAGTAAATAAACGTGATGTTCACGATATTTTTTGAAAAACTTTAAATACCTACAATATAAATAAACACAAAACCCAGTTTTCAGATGCAATTGTACTAAAAATAAATTTTGTTAGCTCATACACGTACCTGCAAAACTTATCCGTGGTATTTCTTGAAGAGGAGTCGACCGAAAAATCTGAAATTTTAAAATACGAAAGCGAGTTGTTCAAATAGCCTTCCAAGCTACCGTCTTTACTCACTGCGATGCTGTAAACCAACCTTGGTATGAATTGTGAAGTAAAGGCTATGATAAATCCCTAAAAATTAAAAAAAGATGGGGCACAGTACTAAAACGAGAACGGAGTGTTTTTTTTAGCTGAGACTAGTTTTACTTACATTCGTCACAACTGACAACTTTCCTATAGAATCCAGAATTCTGTACCACACACCAATGTCGCTCACCCTCTGCGATACAGGGCGTCTGTACAACGTAAGCAATTTTTTGGCATCCAGTCTCATTTCTAGAATGTTGTTTAGAAGTGCGAAAAACGGCGCTAGAGGAAAAGCAGCGACAAAAATTGTGACAAAGCCATACTGTAGAACTAAAAAGAAAAAGGAGACAGATACACAACTTTTTTTTAGTAGATTTCAAATATGCACAAATGTAGCAGAATCTCATTGGGATGTTGATGATGAAGATTCATTTGTGAGTGTGCCAGTCTCGCACTGTCCACTTCGACCACTATCGGGTCTATTGTGGCTCACTTTTGACACTGTTTGTTGCTACGGAATATTCAGCCCCTTAAAGAGGCTCACAACTTGCTTTGGTGAAGCATCTTTCAGATCCAGCCCGTCAATTACCGAAAATAGGTTGACGTGCAATCGCCACAGAGCCTAGATTGGGTGTCCTCACTTAGACCCATTCTGTGTAATGGTACTTTCAGCCTGCAGTGTTCGGTGTATAGATCAACCACTGTCCGGATCTCCTGCCTGATGAGCTCAATGAGTTTCCCGGCCCTTTTCCTGCAGGGTTCTGTAATGAACTCTTTGGAATGTGCCAGTTTTGGCAATTCTCTCCAGTATTGGTGGAACTTATTCTCCATCCAGCTGGAGAGAGCAGTGTTGATTGTGTTGTATGCTATTCCAAGGGCTGGTTCGGGGCCAACGAAGACGGCGGAGGCTGCTTCGCGCGCGATTAGGTCGGCAGTGCCATTTCCCCGATGCCCAGAATGTCCCGAAATCCATACCAACGACACAGTGTTTATTCGCCCAAGGGTATTCAGTGTGTCGTGGCTGCTCCTAACGGTTATCGATGAGCATTCAAGAGCCTTAAGAGCCGCTTGGCTGTCAGAGAGTATCTTTATTGATCTGTTTCCACCAGTTATGATCCATCATCCAACGTGCGCTCATTTCAATGGCGGAGAGTTCCGCCTGGAAGATTGTATCCATCTGCCCAAGACTACGTATAATCCTGACATTTTCCCGGCTACAATAAGCTCCGGATCTAACACCTGAAGGCATTTTGGATCCGTCACTGTACCAGCAGCTATCCTTACTTGAGAAACTTAATCTGTTGGATGACCAGTCCTCTCTATCTAGGAGAATAGTGTTGTATAGTTTTTTGCTGTTTACTGTTGTGGGCATTAGATCCGGTAGCAGTCCTAGAATGCAGTAGCTCTAAATTATCCGCGTTAAAGGGTTTGGTACTACTTGACTTGCCCTGCTAGCTTGCTATTTCGAATTCTCTTACCCATTTCCAAATATTCCGGAAACAGACTTCTCGGTCCCCACTCGACCAACTTGAAGTCTTTCAACCACTGCGGTCGGTTGCCTTTGGTCGATCGATTTTCTTTACTCAGCCCCGTGTTGATTCTCAGAATATTCAACCATTTCCAGAAGAGGGGAAAAATCATCTCCAGAACGGTGTTCATCGCTTGTTTGCCGATCATGATCACCGCCAGCTGAATGCAGAGTTCCATCAGGCAACCGCCAGGACCGCACTAAAATAGTAGAGTTTATACAACAAGTAGAAGTAGCCAATACAGTGATTTTGGCACGGGTTGATTTTTTATAAACGTACCTCGTCACAAATTTTTTACTGTTTGTCGTAGAAAGATGAACCAAAAACTGAATTAATTGGTAGAACATTGTTCACTTTTTTTAATTGCTAAATGTTTAGGTAATTTATTAAAACCTACCTCTTCCTGTCTGTAACCGAAAAACCTATTATACTGCTTGGGGGATCCCACAAACTTTCCCTTAAAAAAGGCGATGTAAAAAATGGACGCATAGTAGTTGACGAATTGAAGCAAATAGATTTTTAGAGTCAGGGAATCGTCGAATTCGGTTTGAGTGCGGAGGCATTCGAATTCCGTCAGGTATTCGGCTACGTAGGTGTAAAACTGAAAAAATATCACATTTTTTGATTAAATGAGAATCACAAAGTGAAATGAAGCTCTTGTATTGGAGTGCAAATGTATCTTGACAACTATGGCAAGGCACAACAAGGTCAATCTCCTCTGGGACATGAAGGTGTACCGGGAAATGAAGAGGCCGATAGGTTGGCTAGACAAGGATCATCAACCGATCCGGTAGGTCTGGAACCCATACTAGGTATTCCGGCATGTCAAGTCATAAAGGTCCTGAAAAGTGACTTAGACAGGCGCTCTGAGGAGCTCTGGAATAGCACACAGGACATGAAACAGGCCAAACTCCTGATTGGTGAGGTGAGCGCCCAAAAAAACAAAGTCCTTGCTCCACCTAGGTAGGAAGGATGTGAGACAGGGCTCCTAATAGGACGCTGTCGCCTTAACAAGCATCTAGAGACGCTGGAAATTGCCGAAGAATCGTCCTTGCATGTGCTGCTGGAGTGTCCGACTCTGATGCACCGTGGGAAGGTTGCAGCCCAGAAAAATCTGTTCTTTTACAAAAGAGGCAGGCTTTCAGGGCTAAACCATGGATAGTGGGCGTACAACGGGCCCAGAAAGGTGGCCTACGTATATGGGAATTGTCCCGCCCGCATTTCTACATTCAATCATTCAAGCGTGCAAATATTTCCTACTTTGATTTCTTAACAATTCCTACCTGATTAAAAATAAGTATCGTAACAAGATTGATACTGGCAGCGGTGGCCGTGGTAAACAGGATGACGTAACTCCTATCAATTTTGTCCGAATGCACTTTCAAGGCCACCAACAGGGACATTCTGTAGAGGACTACGGCCACTACGGTGGCTAGGGACATACTGACCTAAAAAATTGCGAAACAAGTAACCATGAGGTTTTTGCACATTTTTTGAAGGTCAGTAACAGAAAAAAAAGAATCTCTGACTCTTATGTATATACACCAACGTGAAAATTATCCGATTAAGCTTTACTCATGACTACACTAATCGGAGTTTGGAACGAGTCTTGGCAAACAAAGTTTTAATGTAAAACTCCACATTCTAAACCGATTAGTAACTAATCACGATTAAAGCCTAATCGGGGAATTTTTGTGTTGGTAAATACGTTTATTTTAATTTTTTTGCCTTAATATCGTTAAATCGAAAGGTTGGTTTCAAAAACCCCAATTTTTTAACTAAATCTCCAAACATTCGATGGCGGCACTACCTTTTTTTTTGGTGTTTAAACACTCGATAAGAAAAGTAGGTTATTTTTACCTACGACCAACGAATAATACTAATTTTACGACCATTTACGTTCCTAGGATAATAATAAAGCTTAGACATAAACCACAAGATGGCGTGACAAGCGATGAAACTTTATTTTATAAAATCACTAATTGACGCAAAAAAGTTAATTATTTTTCTATATTTTTAAGACAATATCTATTTATTAAACGTAAATGAATCAAATATAATTTTAGTACCTAACCAAAAATAAGTCCCGTTAAATTGACATATTACGCATTTTTAAGACGAATTAAGAATTTTAAAAAGATATATGAAAAGTCCCTTAGTATCTTTAATAGAACGTGAAACTTCAGGTTATGAAGGTTGTTGACTTATGAGTGTCAGCGTTTGATATTTTTAATAATTTCTGATATTTATGATGACATGAAACATACACAGCAACTAAAAAAATTTTTAAACAACGTTAAGTTTCACGAAAAAAGGAAAAATACGGGTTAATATTTTCTGGGTCAAGATTTTAAAAATCGTGGGTTTCCAAACATGCGGTAAAAATGGAGTATTTTTTTGCAAAAAACCCATTATTAAGCGAGTACTTACAAGCAAAAGGACCACGGAAAAGCTAAAAATCGTCATGGGCACTTTGATTTTCCAAAAAGGTACCAACGGTTCCATCGTGTTGGTTACTATGTTCACTTGTTTTCGTTTGACGTGTGCCAGTCGGGCCAAGTACTGCGGCCTGGGATGTTCCTCCTGCACGTCGAACCCCGTCAGGTCCCACCTGTGGGTTATTTCTGCCGAATAGCGTTTCCACATTTCCAGAAATAGAGTAGCTAAAAATAAGTCAAATAGAGGGTTAAGAGATCATCAAAATTGGTGATACCGTAGGCAAAACCGGATCGGTTGATGATCCTTGTCTAACCAATCTATCGGCCTCTTCATTTCCCTGTACACCTTCATGTCCCGGGACCAGAGAAGATTGACCTTGTTGTTCCTTGCCATAGTTGTCAAGACACGTTTGCACTCCAATACAAGGGCAGACCCTGTCCGATCTGATAGCAGACACCCAATGAGCATTTTTGTCTATATAAAAGTTACAGCAAATAATATAAAACCTTCATAAAATAACCAAAAGATATATTATTTAGTTTTGGTGATAATTTTATAACTCTAATATATCTCTTAAATGAGTAAAAAAGACTTGAAAAACAACTGTTCAACACCAGCTTATAAAAATTTATGGTACATAGTAATGGATAGAAAAACAACATATAGATTTTATAAAACTTCCTTATAATCCTATAAAAATCCTATAAAAAGGTTTTACAACTGTTCTAACAACACTACATAACAAATTAAAGGTTTTTATGGATTTAGAAATATAGATTTTCCATCTTTCTTTTCTTTGCTGGTTATGTATTATTCTTTTTCTTTTTACAATAAAAAAATTTATAAAATGGTGTTTAGCAATCTTCTAAAATAAATAAAAATGAAAGTGAGATAAGCTGAAGCAGGAATATGAATATTTATATACTAGTCCAATTAAAGCTATTTTTCAAGTCATCCTACTCTGAAAATCAGCTGCGGTCCCGTGTGTACCGTATAGTTTTCGAATACACTCACGTAAATTTCATGGGCTCCAAAAATACTTGAGAAAACGTGAAAAAAAATATTCATTTAACTATCAGTTTTTTTTTTCATACGCGTTTTTTTCTTTCCGGGACAAATATTGAATTTCGTATGTTGTTCTTAACCCTAACAAACAATATTTCGATTGAAACACATGTTGAAACCCCATAAATAACGTTTTTAATTAGGCCAAAAACCTATTTTTGTAATCCAAAATGGCGAAAATTTCCGACAATTCTATAAAAAAAAACAATACAACTATACCACTGTTTACCTCGTCAACACTATTTTATAACCCTTTTAAAAAATGATGCTACTTGGAACAAAGGGCTACAGATGGCGCAGTGTTGAACACTGATGGTCTGTTTCTGCGAGCTTAACATAATTACCATTGTTCTCTTTTCCTAAATGCATTCCTCGAGAGATCCAGCACACTACACATACCAGGAAAAATACCCGCCTCCACACACTTCAAGCCCGCATAACTATCAGAGGTAACTATCTCAAGAATATAGTTAGATTGCGGGGTCGAAGGGTGTACAGGCGAGTATTTTCCGGGGTGTTCACATTTGCCGCCGACCAGCAGTATCAGCGTATGCGCTCGACGTTTCACGGTGCGTTTTTGCGACCTTAACACGGTTACTATATTGTTCTCTTTTTCTAAAACACGGTTCCCATCTATGCGTTTCTCATTCGTGGGTCCCCCGAATCAAAACACGTATCATGTGGTCTAAGCGAGATTTGCCTATACAAGTTCATGTCGGACCACGTGATGAGTTTTTTGAGTCAGGGTGACTGCGCATCGGAAACGCTGGTGGGAATCGGGTGTAAAATGCATTCGATCCCGATATCTGTCATCGGCAACTATCTCAAGAAGATTTGGATCTCTTATCTCTCTCAGATTGATGTAATTAAAACAAGATAATAATGGTATGGTATCTCGCAAAAACGCGCCTTTTGATGTCGCAAAAACGCTCCTTTTGATTTCGCAAAAACGCGCCTTTTGATGTCACAAAATTAACCTTAAAAAATCTTGTTTGTTTTGTTATTATAATTGCCAAAATAAATTTAAATTGTTTTTTTTGTTCTAAAAACAGTTGTATTATAATCACTGTATAAAGAAATTAATAACAACATTATAGAAAAAACCTTATGGGCAAAAAAGTTTATGAATGAGTTCATAAGAATATTACAGACACCAATTTATATAACTATTGTGTGTGAGTTCCCAAGTTTTTATAAGTGTCTCTCGAAATATTTTCAATCTTATCTTATATAAATTTGTTGTTGGTTAATTAAGTTTTATAAGTGGGTTGATAGCAACATTTTAAAAACCAATCTATTATATATCTTTAATTGATAGTTACTTACGGTTTTATAAGTGGGTTGAAAGAAAGATTTCAAACACCAATTTATATAACTTTTGTCACTGATGACTTATATTTTTATAAATATGTTGGTGGAAACATTGTTAACACCAATTTATATAACATTTGAACCGATGACTTTAATTTTTATAAAGATGTCCGTGGAAATATTGTTAACGCCAGTTTTATGTTACTTTAGGGTACCATCAATTTAGAGCCTTTAATAAAACAAATATACAAACTCAATTCTTGTAGGAAACTTCTAAATACCCTAGGGTATCAATGGAACCCTCTTTATAATAATTATATAAATATCTGTCACCAGTAGTTTCTGAAAATGCTCATTGGGCAGTGCAGCCCTACTATCTGAGCAAATGTAAATATCCTTGCCTGAAGCGGACGCAGATTTTTAAATCCACACATCAGAATGGCGTATACCTCAGCCAGAAAAAAAGGCGCTTACATTCCCAGGGAGAAGTGGAACTTCGCCCCCGTGGTTTTACAGTACACTCCCGCCCCCATTTTTGAGCCGTCTATGTACCAGACTGTCCCATTTGGGGAGAAAGGGACACACATCCATCCTTCCAGACTTCCCTATCAGGCGTGTAAAACCTAATTGGAAGCTTCGAACTAGTTTGCATCAGTAGTCTGTCCTTGTTCATGCGTAGCACTGGACAGTCCTCCGTTACATTCCTATAGAGTGCTGTGTGACTCTTGGGATCAGAATTGGTCCTGAGGTCACAATGACTTTGAAGTCTGTACATAGTCCTCAAAGTCACATGTTCCATGAAAAGGTGCAAAGAAGGAGCCCCGCGCATGTTATACCCAAACATGCTAACCGCTGGAATCTATCTAATTGTGCCCTTGCGATCTTTGTTTTTGTACCTAGTCACCACACTATGGGCCCATACGTCACGACAGCCGTATAAATCCAGTTTAGATACAAGGGTTGAAGTCCACATGTGGTGCTAAAAGCCCTTTTGTATGCCTATAGGGCGCAAATTTAGCCTGGAGTCTAGAAGATGTTTGGCAGAGTTTTTGTATGTAACTACTTGATAGAACAGCCGAAGTTCTGGTAAAGTATCCAGAGCTCTCTTTCTTGTGAAGATGATTAGTGGATTAGTTCGATTTTAGCTGGATCGACTCTTAGACTCTCTTTAATGGACCTTATCAAGGACTTGTTGCATGAGTCTTCCGATTTGTAAAATATTGTTGCCATCAATTGTAACAACAATGTCATCTGCGTAGACACAAGCTTCATACCCTGCATCATTTACTGTCAACCACAAAGTACCACATAGTTGTTAATAGTACTCCTCCCTGCGGACAACCTCGGGCTATTTTGATCCTAGGAGAATCTTGAAAGAGATTAGTTATTACATTCCGATTTGAAAGCATGGCTCCTGTCCAACTGACAATGGTTGTTTCAGTATCTCGCTTGCGGACTGCTACGGTTATAGGGTCAAAAGATGTATTATCGAAGGCGTCCTCTATGTCCAGGAATGCTGTATTTTGAAATACCTTATAGAAACCGGTAAGAATATTATGGGTCAGGAATAATATTAAAAATTTTGGGTGCCAAGTACATTAACATTTTTTGACCAATGATTCTTACTTCTTGTTACGACATAATGTTTTCCATATATACTTACCCCAAAACGACATGAAAATGGCAAAAAACACCGTAGTAGGGTTGTCAAATAAGTACGTAATTCGTGCGTGAACGCAGCTCTCCTTCAATGACCAATAGTCGCACCAAGTGTCGCAAAGGGGGCACATTTTTTCTGTTAGGTTTAGGGTGCAGATATCTTGACTAAAAGAAGGAAAAAATATACTCAAAATAATGTTTGAAACGACTATTTGCACAAAGGGTTAATTAATAACAAT
The DNA here is from genome assembly GCA_963921995.1 of Oxystoma pomonae. Classification (NCBI taxonomy): domain Eukaryota; kingdom Metazoa; phylum Arthropoda; class Insecta; order Coleoptera; family Brentidae; genus Oxystoma; species Oxystoma pomonae. The sequence continues at coordinate 116,945,613 of OY998166.1, read as the reverse complement.
AACTGTAACTACGTACAACGTAACCAAACCAATTCTTGTTCAGTGCCTAATGCACAGTTTTAGTTCATGCCGCTCACTTCTATTTCCTTCCTTGTCTAAAAAAGTGAGAGGGCAATAGAATTGAAAATAGAAGGAATGAAACTGAGAATTGTTTACGCCAATTGCGATCAGACATAATATAAACAATTTGGCGAGGATGCCAGGGGGGCAATTCCAGTGGGCTATCGTTATGAGATAACGATCGCTATCGCCATTATTTTCACTGTTACGGCAACATCGCTTATTATTAATTAAAAAGAAGGCTTAAATGGCACGCAACCAGCAATACTTTCCCAAAACAACTGTCAAATGCCGACAGTCAGTCAAGTTTGTTTAGATTTTTGTTGCGGCGAAATTTCGGGAAAATAATAATTTTCATGAGCTTTTTGCACGCAATATGGACTAAAAATCTGATCACAATGTGATGGTGGTCAAGCGTTATTGAATTTTGTTTGGAAAAGCCACGTTCTCTGTGAAGAAAAATCCACATGGGCCTTGTGTGGAAGTGCCTCCAAATTTTTTGTTTGGGTAAGTACTTATATTTACTTTATCTTATATTCTATTCTGTTCTTTTTGGTGCTTAAAGAACACTACTTACATAATGTAAACAAAAAGATATAGTAGGTCCGTTTTAAGTTCAGTTTATACATTTTGAAAAGACGTGAGCCAGTGGCAGAAAACCGAAAAATAATTTTACAAAATATTCATACATTATAAGAAAAAAAAGTTGAAAATTCAAGAATGCAGGATTTGTTTGATCCAAGGTTATTACACTGACTTTTTATTAAAAAAAATCTGACATCAACTAATATCTACCTATATATCGAGAAAAAATCAATTATTTATTTGGACAGTTTATGTTTGTATTTTTTGAGGTTATAACCAAATTACTAAATATTATGCCTTGTATAAATAATAGTACTTACAATACACCGCATTGAGTACCTAGTTGAAGAGAGGTGGCTGATTCTGAACTGCTATGCACGATCAAGTAAAAATTTAACATCCCTTCTCATACTGTCCCCCCTTCTTCAATTATTTTATTTGCACAGGATAGTAGATCTTTTGAACTCCCTCCCTCTGACAGACAGATAAGAGTCATGTACCTAACTTTCATATATTCAAATTGATTTTGCTAAAACAAATTTTGATGTACACATTTTCTTTTTTTAAGGTTTTCAAAGTTTTAATGTAATATAATTTACTGTTCTTTTTTTAGGTCAACTGTTGAAAATCTAATAAGAGAGAAAATAAATTATGAAGTTTGGGAATAAACACTTACAGTAGCTGCTCACTGTATATTGATAAATTATCCATAGAAATCAGTTTTGGTAAGTTTTCAATTCCAACACCTGATTTTAAATTTGTAGGTACACCTATTGCCAAGTAATGCAAACTATCCTAAGATTTTGTCCCATACAGTCAAGTATTGTCAGGTATTATCGAGTTTTCGTACACCTATTGGAGGTGTTGGCCTCTCGGTTTTAGATTCTGAGTTTTAAAAATGTTTACTTAAATCTAGTAAACAAAAAAATTTGTGTAAATATAATATTTTTGTGTAAAAGTAGAGTATTGTGGTTTTTGACGAAACATCATTTTAAGTTTCACAATTGTCAGTAATAAATAGTCATTTTTAAATATTTAACCTTTGCGTTTCAAAATGCATAAAACTTTTAACTTTTCAAACTCTCTACTGTTAATCAAATTCCTGTCTTAAAAACTCTTTTAGTTTTTATCTACTGTTTTACAAAGTTTACTAGTTCTTATCAGTAAATTATTTAACCCATCATCACACAAAATTAGTAAAGTTAAAAAAATTTAATAATAATAAATTGTAATTTTACTCAGAAATCATTTTATTGGGATAATTTCAGATAATTTCGTTTTTTAACCGGTGTCAGAGGGTTTTTACCTCGACTCCCCCTTCCTTTGGGATGCCACTGGGTAACCATATACACCTATATAACAAATCTTATGCATTTTTGTTAGATAACGTTTAAAAAATTGGATTATTTAATTCACGTTACATATTTTATGCAGATTTTATGGATGTCACTAATAAAAAGAATAAGTAAAATTGATAATACAGTACCTAAAATATGTTATAAAAATCTAAACTTTTTACATGAAAAAGTTAGCTCATTTTTTTCCTCGTATTGAAAGGTCATTCATTCATTTTGATTCAGGCCTAGATGAGAAGATTAACTTTAAATTTGGCACAAAATTGGAAAAATATTGGGAAAAAAAACAAAAAAAAAATAGCACATGGTATTGCTATTGTCTGAAGTATTAATTCAAGTGAACTAACTGGTTAGCTGATTAGACTATAGATTTGCATACATCACACCTACAATAAATTACTTTAAATTTAATTTCAGATCAATGATTTCTCGTAATTATTAAGATGTATGATGAATACATGTAAGCAGGCAGCACCCCACCCCCACCCCACCTACGCAACTAAACATTTTAGCAGGACAAAACACATAGGGTAAGCTACCTTCACATTAAAAAGAAAACATTTTAAAATCCAAAAATTCATCAGTAAAATTAAAAAAATTGGCTACTTTCGTTTTTTTTGTTTTCTACTATTTTTATTAGCCACCAAAACCTAAATATTTCAAATTTAATTAGTAAAATTCAAGGAGGAATAAAGTTTTAAGGTAACTTTTTATGTCCACAGGATATTAAAAAAAAAACATTAAATAACAATTAAAAATCTTGGGGTAACTAGGGGATAAGCCACACTTATTTCGTTAATTTACAAGAAAAACTCAAGTCTTTTTCCACTTGGATCCCAACTTGTTAGATTTTCTGAACTTGTTCCCTTTGTTTTCCCAAGGTTTTTAATTATTATTCACTATCTTGATAGTTTTTTTGATCGACAGTTTACATTACTTTTTCTAAATAATATATACAAGGGCCAAATTCATATCGTTTTTTTTAACAGGCAAGTTTTTTTACGACCTTAGCCAGAAAGTTGTTTTATCCTCTCCCTTAGTTTCTAAATCAAAGTGCGTTGGACCAAATTCACACAAGCATTGACCATCACTTAAGTTTCTACTTTACCTTAAATATTAAGATGTGGGGTAAACAAAAGATAGTCAATAATAAAATTTTCAAAGTAGAATGTAATGTAAAACTTGGTCCGTACTTTTCTAAAAGAATCTAAATTGGCAGACAGCAATAAAACTGGTGGCCAAAAAATTGGTGAGATATAGTCGATGTAAATCTAATAAGTCGGATTATACTCTTGTTCAAAGGGTGAGGTGATTAAAAGTTACTATTGGTGTAATTGATTGATTTTATAAACCAAACCTGAAAGCTTTCAATCTTAAGTAGCCATTTCACTGGCTTACATTTTGAAATACATCTTATTTTTTGTTTCAGGTTAGCAGTGCCCAAGCTGATGAAAGAAAAGATGCAATCCACCAATTATTGAAATATTAGAAAACAATTTGTAATTCTAAGTAACATTTAAACCAATAAATAAAATAAATCACTTTTTTTATCCCAAATTTTATTATTTTTTAATAGCAATGTTAAGAGTGACAAAATCAACTCAAATCAATTTTTTCTTTGTAATATAATAAATTGGTAATATTAAATTAAAAACTAGTATAAAGTATTAATCTAGCCAAAAAAATAAATGTATCTAAATGCATTGTAAAAAACTTGCCATGTCAGTCAGTAAAACTTTAGAGTTAATTTAAAAATGCAGCATACATTTAAGGCCCTTTATTTGAAGTAGGTACTAAGTAGGTTTCTTAAATTATATTACTCAGGTATTAAAAATTTAAATAATTTGCTTAATTAGCCAACTGCTATATAAATATCAAGCTATGCTATGTGTGTGTGGGAATAAATATAATTTAGGTAATTTAAAAATGGATGTAAAATAATGAAGAAATATCATTTAGGTATTAAATCACATCAGTCCAATTTTTTAAAACATCTTCATCAATTCTTTTTTATAGCAATCAGAGCTTGAAATAACTTAATACTGTACTTAACTTACCCCACCAAACCAATCTAAAGGCTCTTGAAAAAAAACTCTGCCTTATTTTAAAAAGTTTGCAATAACTTAAAATAATATATAGTGGCCCACACTTTTTCGATGACTCCCCCAAAAAATCTGCGAATTTTTTTGAAAAAGTTCTAAAATCGTAGTTACAATAGGTCCAATGTTCTGTAACTATCACTTAAGTGACATTTAAATTTTTTGATTTAAACAAATGTGGCCTAACAGAATTAAATAATAAAATTTTATTTCTGTACTATATTTTACACAACTTTTTAATTCATTAAAAGTTATCTTATTATTTTTTAATGGGAGAACAAATAACATTTAGCATACATGTATATTGCATCAGTTTCTTCTGAAAGTTAGTTTCAATATGTCTATTGAACATCGAATCTTTGTCTAGTTTCATTTAGTGCCTTGGAAGGTTGGTCTGTGTCTTACTTGAATCTATCCATAGTTAATTTGTGGCCCAAGTTGTGGTCTTGTGTGGTACTATCCTACTAGAATGATTCTTACATGTAGCTCCATTCACATACCCTAGCATGTTATACCTAAAAAGAAGTATACACTTTAAGTTTTATCAAAATAGTACTTATCCAAAATCTGATCACAGCTTTAAGTAAGTTATTTTTTCTTTGGTGAACTGCAAGAATCTAAGTCAGTAGTTTTTATTTTAAATAAACTCAATGTATCACATTCTTGCCAAGACTTTAATTTAAGTGGGTGATAAACTCAACTAGTTGGGCCATGCTTATCTATATTCTATCATAAGGGCTTGCGATTCCCTTTACAGAAGAGTATAAAATATAAACCCAGCTTAAAATAGCAGTGATGTACAAGTTTGGGATAAGTAAAACAAATATTTCCCCATAACAAAAGCTAGTTTTACTTACTGTGTCGTTCTTTGTGGGCTCCAAATATGGTGTGAACTTATTTTCGTCTTCCATTCGGGTGGTTGGAGAACACAAGATCACAGGAGAAACTAGGCAGCAGGAATTATAAAAAGTATTTTGTTTCCCGATGTCTGCAACCATCGCAGAAGAAATCATGTTAATTTTTCTCAATCAAATCAAAACTTATATTTTTGTGCGAGTTGAATTGACACGGCCGCGGCCATTGTGAAACAACAAAACAAACCGCGGTGTTGCCGCGATAACGAATTCGCTACGTAACGATATCGGTATGAGCCACTGGAATAGCCCCCCTGAAGTGCTGAAAGTTGTATCCCTACACTTAAGTTTTTCCAAACATATTATTTTTATAACTTTTTTATCTTTTACCTGCAATTATGCAAATTCCCTGGTTTGCTTTTTAAAACATGCAGAAACACCTTATTTGTATTCAAGGCGCCTATACACACAGGTGAGCCCAACATTTGACTTGATATTCAAACGTCACCTGGGTACTATAAACGCTTTTTTATTAACAAAATGGTAGCGTCAGTTTTCTTTTTAATTTTTGTTTGTTTTGTTAAGATTTGTGTATAAAAATTGCAAAAACTTATTAAGCAGTGTGTGCCGGAGAGAAACTCAAGTGATTTTTTAGACATAGTGACGATTTTAATTAAATATGAATTTAAATAAACTTTATTGTGAAATATAAGAAAAAAAAAAGTTCTATTTTGGCAACAAAGTATTAAAAGCATTGAAAAAACACCAAACTAAAAAAAACCGATCAAATTTTAATCGGTACCCACGTGACATCACAACGCCATACTGTAAATGTTGGGCCCACCCTGTGAGTATAGGCGCCTTGATTGTCTGATGCAGCGTTGCCACCCAATGAGCATTTTTGTCTATATAGAAGTTACAGCAAATAATATAAAACCTTCATAAAATAACCAAAAGTTATATTATTTAGTGTTGGTGATAATTTTATAACTCTAATATATCTCTTAAATGAGTAAAAATGACTTGAAAAACAACTGACCAACACCAGCTTATAAAAATTTATGGAACACAGTAATGGATAGAAAAACAACATGTAGATTTTATAAAAATTCCTTATGAACCCTCAAGTCTACATACTATTATAAAAAGATTTTACAACTGTTCTAACAACACTACATAACAAATTAAAGGTTTTTATCGATTTAGAAATATAAATTTTCCATCTTTCTTCCATTTGCGTGTTATGTATTATTCTTTTTCTTTTTAAAATAAAAAATTTATAAAATGGTGTTTACCAATCTTCTAAAATAAATTAAAATGGAAGTAAGATAAGTTGAAGCAGGAATATGAATATTTATATACTATAGGTTAAATAAAAGCTGTTTTCCCAGTCATCCTACTCTGATAATCAACTGCGGTCCCGTGTGTACTGTATAGTTTTCGAATACACTCACAAAATTTTCATGGGCTCCAAAAATACTTGAGAAAACGGGGAAAAATATTCATTTAAATACTACTCTTTTTTTCACATATGTTTTTGACTTTCTGGGAGAAATATCGAATTTTGTATTTTGTTTTTAACCCTAAACAAGCAATATTTCGATTAAAACACATGTTGAAACCCCATAAATAACGTTTTTATTTTGGTCAAAAACCTATTGTTGGAATCCAAAATGGCGAAAATTTACGACAATTCTATAAAAAAAACAATACAATTATACCACTGTTTACCTCTTTCAACACTATTTTATCAACGTTTTAAAACATGAGGCTAGTTGGAACAACAGACTGCAGATGGCGCAGTGTTGAACACTGAAGGTCCGTTTCTGCGAGCTTAACATAGTTACCATTGTTCTCTTTTCCTAAATTTTTTCGTCTGAGAGAGATCCAGCATACTACACATACCAGGAAAAATACCCGCCTGCACACCCTTCAACCCCGCATAACTGTCTGAGGTAACTATCTCAAGAAGATGGTTAGATTGCGGGGTCGAAGGGTGTACAGGCAGGTATTTCCCTGGCATGCTGGATTTCTCTCAGACGAATGCATTTAGAAAAAGAGGATAATAGTAACTATGTCAAACTCGCCCTAGGGCATTAATGGAACCCTCTTTATAATAATTATATAAATTTTGGTCACCAGAGCTTTCTGAAAATGCTCATTGAGCAGTGAGGCTGCGTTCCGTCGCGTCGTAAGGTGATGTATTCACAATTGCCGCCGACTAGCCGTGCGCACTGTATGCACTCGAAGTTTCACGGTGCAATTTTGCGAACTTAACACGGTTACTATATTGTCCTCTTTTTCTAAAACCCGGTTCCCATCTATGGGTTTCTTATGCGTAAGCTCCCCGAATCAAAACACGGATCACGTAGTCTAAGCAAGATTTGCCTATACAAGTTCATGTCGGTCCACGTGATGAGTTTTTTGAGTCAGGGTGGCCGCGCATGGGAAACGCTGGTCGGAATCGGGTGTAGAATGCATTCGATTCCGATATCTGTCATCGACAACTATCTCAAGAAGATTTGGATCTCTTATCTCTCTAAGATTGATGTAATTAAAACCAGATAATGATGGTATGGTATCTCGCAAAAACGCGCCTTTTGATGTCGCAAAAACGCACCTTTTAAAGTCGCAAAAACGAGCCTTTTGATGTCACAAAATTAACCTAAAAAATCTGGTTTGTTTTATAATAAATTAAAATTGTTTTTTTGTTGTAAAAACAGTGATACTATAACCACTATACAAAGAAATTAATAAAAACATTATAGAAAGAATGGGCAAAAAAGGTTTATGAATGAGTTCATAAGAATATTACAGGCACCAATTTATATAAATACCTATTGTGTGCGAGTTCCCAAGTTTTTATAAGTGTCTCTTTGTTGTTGGTTAATTAAGTTTTTATAAGTGAGTTGATAGCCACATTTTAAAAAACAATCTATATATCTTTAATTGATAGTTACTTACGGTTTTATACATGGGTTAACAGAAAGATTTAAAAAACCAATTTATATAACTTTTGTCACTGATAACTTATATTTTTATAAATATGTTGGTGGAAACATTGTTAACAGCAATTTATATAACATTTGCTACAGATGACTTTAATTTTTATAAAGATGTCCGTGGAAATATTGTTAACCCCAGTTTTATGTTACCTTAGGGTACATTTAATTTAGAACCTTTAATAAAACAAATATACAAACTCAATTCCTGTAGGAAACCTCTAAATACCCTAGGGCATTAATTGAACCCTCTTTATAATAATTATATAAATTTTTTGTCACCAGAGGTTTCTGAAAATGCTCATTGGGCAGTGAAGAGGACAATGGTTTTCCCTAAATCTAACGGCTGATCGCGTTTCAAAGCTTTTATGAATGACTTGAGGGGTCTATTTTAGTTTAATGTTTTTGTATACTACCATCACCATTAACAAACGCTTACCTAGGCTTGTCGCTGTCCAACGTGGCAACCGAATAGATAAAACAACCCAGCCCGACCAGGGCTGGCGGGAACAAAATCGACGTGTAGAACCCCAACCAGGCGAAATACAGCGCGATTTTTACGCCAAAGTATTCTTTGATACAGTCCAAGGGTTGGTACTTGTACCATCGATTTATGGCGGCCCATTCTTGCGCCAGAAGGTAGCGTGTGGAGCCTTTGGTTTTTAAATCGCCCTAAAAATAAGAAAATTTGTTCAAAAAAATAGAGGATAAGAAGTACAGGTAATAACGCAGAAAAAAAAGTTTTTACCTCGACCAGGATTTGAACTCAGAACCTCTAGATTACCAGTATTGCGCTTTACCAACTGCGCTATCGAGGGCATGAATGTCAACTAGCTTTTTGAAAATCCTTTCCGCCGATTTATTTGTCGAATAATGGAGTAATGAGGTTCTTGCACATTTTTCCGTTACCGCATACTTTTCTTTTTTCGAAAAAAGTAACTACAAGCGGAGAAAAACGCGTTTAAAGTTAAACCTGAAAAACCTGCTAATTCGACCATCATGCTCTGAAGTTAGCGCGCCAATGACCTTGTTTACGCTTAGATTAGATTAGATTAGAATGGGGTGGTGTAGACACCTGTCCACCTCGATCTTCTCAGATCTATTGTGGTTCTCCTTCTTCCCTGCTTTGCTAGAACTACAAAAATAGTTGCAGCCCCGTCCTTGTCATAAAACCCAGAAGCTTTGCCAGTATGCCCTGTATATAGCTTTCTGGCTGCGGACTGTCCCCCAGTAAGGCCCTGGTTCTAACTAGGCCTTCAAATTGACACAGGACATGTAATGAGGTATCTTCTTCTTTCTTGCAGAAGCGGCATGTTGTTGCATCTTCTACCAATCCCATTGCATACAAGTGCTTATTGAGTTTGCAGTGACCTATTAGGAGCGCCACTATTTGACTGACAAGCTTCCTTTCCTTACTAAGAAGTTCTGAAGTCAGCTTTGGTGAACGTTCTTTAATTAACTGCTTGGCCTGTCTTTGTTGCGTTTGCTCCTAAAGACCGTTCGTCTCTTTGGTGAGCCACTCTTTAATAGATTGCTTGGCTCTGGCCTTAGCGATCCCACAAAATGGTTTAGGCCCTGTGAACTTTATTGCCGAGCCTTGTCTGGCCAATTTATAGGCTTTTTCGTTTTCAGAGTGTCCCCGATGTCCTGGGACCCAGGCTAGTATCACCCTTTTGGTACTTGCCAACCTATTTAAAGCTGTTCTGCAGTCCCAAACCAGTTTGGACGTCACTTGCACTGCTTCTAGAGCTTTAAGTGCAGCTTGACTATCTGAATATATAACTAACGAATGAGAGTTTTCCTCTACTCTTTGTATTTCTTTGGCACAGTGATGTATTGCCGCTACTTCAGCTTCTCAGCTTATAGAGACTAAAGTCTCGTATTTTTGCCCGTATATGCCAGCTCCTACAACCTCGTCGGTCTTGGAGCCGTCTGTGTACCCAGATGGATTCCGATCCGAAAGCAGGATTTATTTTTGAAATTGTACTTGCAGACCATTAAGTCGCTCGGCAATCCCAGTATAGGATCTTTTCTGAGCTCGTTTTCAAGTCTTTCATGCTCAGTTCCATGTGAATTGTTTGCACTTAGCCGCTAAATTATTTTTGACGTTTTTTTCGATACCTATTGAAAAACTAGAATTTATGAACCTGGCCTAGCCAGAAACTATGAATTAGTTGGTTGACCGTAATCGCGGCTAGCGAAAAAAAAGGTCGTATTTTCTTTGAAAGGACTTACAGAGGGTTTTTCAAATTTGAAGCAAAATTATATGATGAAGCAGAAAAAAATGTTGTGAGAAAACTTTTTGGGAGTTTAAAGGTCCCAATTCAGTTTTTTATTCCTCCAAGGTCCCAATAAAATAAAAGATAAAAACGGCATTTTTTTTAACGCACGAACCTCATCGTAGTTTTATTAAGATAAGGAGATAATTACGATTATTAGCTGTCTGAAATGTCTATTGTGCATTGTTAGTTTATTGGGCGCACTTACGTCATGCAGTGGATAGGCGGCGGAATATATTCTATCGTTTATCATCCGCTCAATTCCAAAACCGAAATCATCGCTAACATTTTCGGTAAACCTTTTTCTATCTAAAATGAACTGCACTATCCTAGAGTGAATGGCGGGGGTAAAAAAACAAGGCGAATCTACATCAAATCTAAAAGAAAACACAACCAAAATATAACAAAGCTCTAACTAGTATGAAACTAACGAATTTCATTACAAAGCAAAGAAAATAAGATAAGAGAGATATCCAATCCAATTCGGTTTAGTGGTATAGCCGAAATCGAATGTTGAAACATTTTTCATTTCGGTGCAAATTTACATTTGGCGACGTCGGTTAACCTGGGGAACATTATAAGAAGCCCAAATATTTTCAACGCTACATTTTCTAGCTATGTTACGTTAAATTAATTTTGTAGCTGCAGCCGTTTTCGAGAAAACGCGACCCCCTAGCTTAACCGTTATGATGAGGGACCACCCTATAACTTTAGTTCCTTCAAATCTAGGAAGATCAAATAAACACTACATGTTGTAGCTGGGCTTGTTTGAACGAATCACATATAAAAAGTTATCAAAATAATTCTAGATTTTTTTTATTAATTAATATTGCAGCCGTTTTCCAGCTGCAATATTAATTTAACCGTGACAAAATAGCTATTAAAGAGATTTTCGATTTCAGAATTGGTCCTGGTTCTGGTTGACATTATTTTGACATAAATTTCATTTAAACTATTGTGAATTTTAGAGGATATGTTGACAACCAAAGAGCCGAACCAACCTACCAGGCTGGTTCTAAAATTTTATAACCGGGTTGCAACTGTGACGTCATTGTTTTAAAACGAAAGGACCGGTTCCGGTTCTGGTTCAACCAGAACCAGGACCAATTGTAAATTGAAAATCTTTAAAAAGACTAGAAAATGTAGCGTTGAAAATAGAGACCTTTTGCACCTCTTATGAAAAATCCCCGTTAGGTGACTTTATCGATTAATAACGCGTTTTGACGTAGTTAACGTCACGTTATTTTTAAGACAGCATTTTTAGTTTTTGCACGCCGCCTTTGATTTGTTTATGGCCGACTTTATACGGTATTTATTATTATAAAGATTTACAAAAAGTATTTTTCCAATAATATTTTTCATTTAGAATTTCTTATTCTTTTGTGCTTAACGGTGAATTTTAGTTATTATTAATCTTTAAAAACTGAAAAACACAACAGAGAAAAGGGAGGTTATGATAAACAGATCGGAGTCACTTGTCAAAGTTGCCAGTGCAAATCAATGTTTTACATTTCTTACGAAATTCTAGCCAAAGAAAATGATTAAACAAAAATGGCACTTATCTTTACAATTAAAAAGAATCCAGGACATATTTGCATTCAAAAATCAATTTAAATTTTTTGTTTTTCTACTTAACGTTTTACTATCGGCAACCATGTCAATTATAAGGGATACGGTATTATTCCGTAGGTAATGTCAAACTTTATCGGTTAGTAAGGGATTCCGTTTTTACCTCGTAACTGCGCATGCCCAAAATAAGCGATAAAGTAAAAAGGCATCAAAATTACAGGTGCAAAAGGTCTCTAATAACTTGACATTTGTAAGCCTAAATCAATTGGTATTGACAAAATTCCCCTAACTCTGAGGCTAATAATAAAAAGGGTTATCACACAGCACTTACGAAAGGCAAAAAACTAGTCATTCCGGTTGTATAACAGCATTGAACAAATCAAAACACTATATTTTTAGCAAAAACACGCAAAAAAAACGAAAACACTTTATTTTGACTAAAAACACAATGGAGTAACATCCTAGTAACTTTTGGTTTGGTTCAAACAAGTGTGTGGCTAATAAAAAAAGCAGGCAAATATATATCATGTTTACAGCGAGCCTTGAAACCCATCTAAAAATGATATAACTTTGCTTTTTCTATTAACAAAAATTTAAAAAAACTAAATCTTAATATATTACGAAAAATCATGGTAAAAAATACCATTTAATGATTGTGGAAGATACATAAAAAAAATAATCAAGTCGATTCGATTGATGTGACTACGTTCTTTTAGGTTCATAACTGTCAGCTACACAAGGCGGTCATTTTTGTGAAATTTCTCAGGGGGTATTATCATTCCACTTTTATTTTTACTTCCGTGTGATTCCCTCAAACAAGCCTCTACAACATGTAGTGTTTATTTGATCTTCCTAACTTTGACAGAACTAAAGTTATAGGGTGGCCCCTCATTAACGGTTAATCTAGGGGGGTCGCGTTTTATCGAAAACGGCTGCGGCTACAAAATTAATTGAACCGCAACAAAATAGCTACAAAAAGGCTACAAAATGTAGGGTTGAAAATATTTGTGCCCCATATAATGGTCTCCCAGGTTAACCGACGTCGCAAAATGTAATTTTTCACTGAAATGAAAAATTATCCCTTTTTTCAACATTCTCTGCATTATTAAATTCAATGGCATTTTCCGTCCGATCCACCGTTTTCCATCTACAAACAAAAAACTAAAAAAATAAAACAATTTCCAGCTCGCTGGGAATTAATTTCTCAAAACGGTATTTTTCGACCTAATTTGACTGGCCTACAATGAATTTAAAACTAACACGGAGATGCCCAAAAAATATTTCAGTCATATACTTACAAGTACTCTCTATCCCTGCTATAAATGGCGGTGAATCTCTGTTCTCTAGCGGGAAAATTTGTTTCGTCTGTAAAAACTAGTTCTTTTACTCTTTCCCAACGATCCTTTATACCCTCCACTATAAAATTTGTGCTTCTGGAGACCTGTCTAAGGCCTGGTATCTACAAGAAAAATTTTTCAAAAAATGGTGAAAAAGTGTGTGAAGTCTTTTTAATTTAGAGTGTTACCAAAATAATCAGTTTAGCAATAAGTAAACACTAAAATAATGCCAAATGGATAAAACACAAAAAACTAGCACACAAAAACCTCCATTTTTAGTTATCATTGAGCACTCAGATCTAACTTCTCCTTGTTAGCAAAATAACAAGTATCAAGGAAGGCTGATGATCAAAAAAAAAAAAAACTTCGTTATTTCCACCCTAGATCTGCTTTTTTTTAAAGCTGATGATGCCGTAAATGGATAAAAAAAAACGTGTATGTATGTGTGGCTCTATTTTTCCCTCTTGTGTGTAAAAAAAAAAGTTAATCAGAAAATGTGTAATCAAATACAAATTAAATAAATATTAAGATATAAATCATAGAATTTTAACAAGCTTGTTTTAAGACTGGAAAATGTAAGGTTTCCATTTTCTGACATTCTGGGACCATGCAAAAAACGCTCTTTTTAAACTGTTTCTTGTTAAAAACGCACCATTTTAGTGACTTGTTGCATAAACTAACTACTTTTGTACCAGTGCAAAAACTGAACATACCAAAAACAAACAAAATCTTGAAAAAAAAACAAAATAGAACAAATAAAAATACCTGTGCAAGATAGGAACCAGGGGGATTAAACATATTTAGCTGAAACTGCCGGGGTAACTTGCATAGGCCCTAAATAAAATAAAAATAACAAAATAATACTAAAAACAAACTACAGATCAGGGCAAAAATGTTGCAGCTGACTGATTGAACCACTAAATAATAAAAACTTGCATTTCTTTTTTAAAGAAAAAGCGAGAGAAAAAGTGCCAAGAAGTTGTATAAATTACTCTTAACTTACTTGTTTCATTGGCATGCGTAGTTTTAAAATTTCAGCATAGCGCCTTAAGACTTCTTTTGGCGCATGCACCTAGAATAGAAAACAAAATTTGTTTATATAATTAATAATATTTTCAATGCAAATATTATTGTTTTTTTAAGTGACTACACTTTACCTTAACAAAATTCAGCCCATTATCCTCTTTACCCTGCCTCTCTATTTCCAACCCCTCCTTTTCCAAATTCCTCTCAAAAATTGCTCGCTTTCTAAATCCCTCCTCAGATATTGCCTCATCCAATGTAGAATCCCAAACAAGTATAAAATCCACAGATCTCAGACCATCTTGAAAAAAATTGGTTGGTTGAGGACACTTTTTCTTCTCCAATTCACAGCAAGGTTTTAATGGGTGATGCAGTTTGTTCATTTCTGTGGGCTTTTGTGAGGGGATCTTTAAGGTCGAGATCATAGGATTGTCCCTAAAACCCCTAATAAAATAAATATTAGGTTTTTCACATTAAAATTACTTTTTTACCCTGCTGGTAAAGGTCATACAATACAGTTTGTATAGTTTTAAATACAATAGCATGTTTTTGTGTTATTATTAAGAAAAAATCAATAAACTAGGTAGGACCAGCTACACCTCTTTTTATAATTAACTAATTAATCTTGTACCACAGTTTTGTTTTGTGTGTTAGACGTACAAAGGGTACAAAGGGCCCTGGTAAGTAAATTGAGGTGGTAAGTAAACATTTTGAATGTGACCTTACACAAAACTCTCACTAGCAAAAACTGTCCTAAGTTTTCACATCTTTTTTTTTTATCTTACAGTCTGCCTTAACTAATAGGCTATCATTAGTCACACAGTTTTGTATGTACCTCCTTTTTCTTATTGCTAGTAGGCTAATAAAACCCTTCCCAAAAAAATAAACCCTCAAATAAACCTTCCCCCATCGGCAAAAAATTTCAGTCAATAAAATATTGCTCACTTACTCTGCTGTGTCCATTACATCCTCTAAATTTTCTCCGCTTTTATAAAGTTCAACAACTGACATTGCTGATAGATCATCTAAGGAACCAGGAACCATCTTTCTAAATTCACAGCCATTTTGAAGACTCACATTACCATTTACTAAGGGTATTGAAGCCACATTTCCATTGTTTACTATAGTAATGCCAATATCTGAGATTGGATTTTCTATTGTATGCCAAGGTCGTTTTAACAACACTCTTTTAGATCTTCTTTGTTTGTTTGAAAGCTTTGAATTATTATCATATTTTAGGCAGTCTAACTCTGGTGAGCTTGTAAAGGAAGCATAAACTAAGGAAGACATGTCTTGTGAACTTAACTGATGAGTATTTTTGTTGATAGGAGATTCATTGTTACTAAACATTGACATTACTATAATAGGTAGTTGGGTACCTGCAAAATAAAACAATAGAAGAACAAGATATACGTTATGAATTTAAAGAATACGAAGGGCTGAATCACTTAAAAAACCAGGAATAACGTAATCTATAAATAGAATAGAACTTTATTTTTAACCAACAACAACCTATTTGCTGCCAAAAAAATTACTGACCTAAATAAAGTTACAAGCAGATCAATCTCATAATTCTAAGAATTTTTGTTTAGTATTTTTATTGTTATCACAAAGTTTTGTTCAATTTTTAGCAAAAAAAACAACTTTTAACCTAAAACTTTGATCTTCTTCTGATTTTTCAAACTTTGACGTAAAAGTTGAGAAGCTTGTGCCTAATTGATTGGAAAACAAAGTTGGACAGTAAAGTTATCTTGCCGAGGCCAAGGAAGGCCGGAGTTTTGACTATTAACGATTCGGTCGGCGCAGAATGGAGGATTTGTCCACGATTTGGCTAAACCATGGTTAAATAGAAATAGAATAGAAAAAAAACCTATTCTATATCCATGGGCTAAACCAATACCTTCTCCACTACAAGGTGTTGTCTAAACACCTGCTCTAGAAGGTGTTGTCTAAACTAGCAATTTAAAATAAAACGCAAATTTTGTTTGTTAGATAAGTTCTTTGAAGGTCAACATTTATTTATCATCTAGAAAACAAAGAATTAAAGACAGTGAACAGAGGTGATACAAAATTCTACTTTATGCTCCGTGGTTACATATCGCCCCAAATAATCCCTATTTTGTTTTGTAGGCTTATTAGTTTACAAATACATATACCTACTGATAATAATGAACACGTAGGTATTATTGTGTTAATTTTATGACCTATACAACCTTTCGATTAGCATTGGCAATCATTATTATTTTTTTAAATATTATATGCCTACAAAATTTATTTAAGAGCAATCGACTAAACATTATACTTACATATTTGATGTTCGCAAGTGCATTTTGTATACTACAATTCAAAACCAAAATATTTTAAAGCATATAGGTACGGTCTAAATTCAGAGACGCGCCGGGAAGGAGGTTACTGGTGTAACCGCCCCAGCCCAAAAAGCTATTTTTTTAAATAAATAGTATAAAAAGTAGATATTCTAAAATCTATACTTAATTAGCTATAAGTAAGGGTGACCATTTGTCCCCCATTTTGGTGTTCCATCCCCCATTTTATGTGTTCCCCTAAATGTCCCCCATTGCTAAGAAAAGTTCCCCACGTATGCATCGCGAAAAAAGAAATAACTGAAATAATTTTTGTTAAGGCATAGAAATATTCCACATTATTATTATGATGAGACTTTCGACGAGTATATAGGTACATTCGTAAAAAATATGTTTCTCAAGAAAAGCTTGATAATTGAAATAACAATAAAATTATCCCAGACCAAAGATGGAGGAAAATTTTGGAACATTTTAGAAACGAGCAAATTGTTTGAGGTAATTTTGTTAAAATGGCTGAATACTTTTTCAGTCTCCCAGGCACTAACGCTGTAACTCATGAAAGAGTGTTTAGTAATATGAATAATATGTGGACCACTAAAAAAAGTAGATTTTAAATGGAGAAACTTTAAAGTCGATGCTAATAGTTAAATATAATATAACCGATAAAAATCATTCTTCAGAAAAATATTCATAAATTTTGTTAGATTATTTTTTGATTTAAACATATGCATAATATTTTCGTTCGTCGTGTAGCTATATATATATGTAATATAATATACCAATACTTAGTATATAAACATATTTAACTTTATTAACAAAAATCCTTAAATGTCCCCATTCCACTGCAAAAAATCTGGTCACCGCCTATACCCAGCAAACACGGTTCCCTCAGGCCTTCGTCGGTCCGATTTCGATTACCGAATTTGTCGTCATCGGTACGACGTCGATTTACGACATCGGACCAGCAGTATTTTTTGTCCGCTTTGCGATGTAGGACCAATGTATGTTTGACGATGCAGCGTTAGACTATGGCCCGTCGTCGGACCAATGGTAAATTTTACTTTTTTCTTACATCGGCATACCGTTGCCGTACGATTAAGGTCCGATATGGTTTAACCACATGGTACCGACCATCCGCCCATAACTGCTTAATTTGGTCGGTCTAACGTACGCAAGCTGTGTCGGCCCGACATCGGTAAACTATTCAAGTCCGACATTGGTTCCGTCGGTGGTAGCTTAAAGCGGCCCGACATTGACAAACTACAAAGTTTCGATAATTTGGCTGCCTAACCAGTCGGGCTGGTTTAAGTGGCATAAGAGGTGATTCTTGTAGAGAAGTACCACCATCTTGTCAAGTCCGCATTCTAGTTTTGAAATATCTTTGGTCATTATATATATAATATTATGTTCCACTGTACAGGGAACATAGTGACATTAGCGCCATCTCTGCATACTAGGAAGAAACTATTAACCAGTTTAAGAATTTTAAGGTGACGTAATCGGACGATCATCGGTTGCCGATTCTCGACCAATCAAACAAAGTTCCAATCGGACCATCGTCGGCCCTAAAACAGATAAAGTGGTCGTCGGCATAAAGTCGACTAAAGTAAATCGAACCATCGTCAGTTGCCGATTCTCGACCGATTAAAGAAAGTTCCAATGGGACCATCATCGGTCCTAAAACAGATAATGTTTGCGTTGACATAATGTCGACTATAGTAAATCGGGCCATCGTCAGTTGCCGATTTTCGTCCGATTAAACAAAGTTCCAATCGGACCGTCGTCGGCCCTAAAGCAAATAAAGTGGGCTTCGGCATAAAGTCGACTATAGCAAATCGGGCCATCGTCAGTTGCTGATTTTCGACCGATTAAACAAAGTTTCAATCGGACCATCGTCGATCCTAAAGTGGTGTCGGCATAAAGTCGACTGTAGTAATGTGGACCTCCGTCAGTTGCCGATTATTGACCGAAAACTGAAAAACGTAATCTGACCAACATCGGGCCAGAGTGTCGTCGCCGATGCCAACACACTGCCGACGTTGTCGATATTGGCCCGATTCAATGCCGACGATTTGTGTTTGCTGGGTAAGTACATAAATCTCCAGACAAACCATTTCTGTAGATTTCTGTGGTAAAGATAAAGCTCTAATCCAACAAAGCAAAAAGAGTTGAAAAACGTGAGAAACACACACTTTTGAAGTTTAATAGGTCGATCTTTCACGTTATTTTGAAAACCACGTTAAAATCACATCGAAATAACCTTGTTTTGAAAATAATGTGAAAAGTCGACCTATCAAACATAAAAATGTGTTTTTCACGTCGTTTTGCTTTTTGCTATGTGGGGTGGTACTTTCTGCAATTTTTGTCTAGTTTTGCAGATATAATCAGGCAAAATACGCCATATCTGGATCCATATTTCACAAAAATGAAAGTCAAAATTCAAAAACAAACAACCCTAGATTTAAACTTTTTATCTTTAAAATAAGACTAAAATTTCTAAAAAATGTCTATTTGGATAGCAAAATCTAAGGCCAAAAATACCTTTGAAAGCGAAATTTTGCATGAGTAGGACAAGGAAAGCTTCCGGCAATGACCATACGACATATACCTAGGGAGAAATTAGATATCCAATTTTTATATAAAATGTTTGCTGAAAAAAAGTAAAAAGAAAGAAACAAATAAAAAACCCCCATTGAAAGGTGGCGAGTAGGAGTAATTTAATTAATTATGCTTATAATAGGTAATGGTTTGGGAAAAAAATTACCTTTTTAGGAAATATTACCACCAAATGTAGTTATTTATTCGTTTTGAAAGTATCAAATTTATCTCAAAACTCCTCTTAATTTGAGCAAACAACAACTAAAATCGTTTTGTACTTTCTTTATATAAAAATCCCCGTACAAGAGAGATAAGATAAAAACTAGAATTTAAATACAATTTTTACCCGACAAAACAGTAATTTTTTTAACCTTCGGGTCGATCTTGAATTTAAAAATATCAATCAAAAATTTATCTTGAATAATATTTTATTAGTAGGTAAGTGACCGGTGCCAAAAAAAAATATGGCTGGACTTCCCGAAACCTACGTCCCGGGCTTCCATGATCCGGAGGCTCTGAAAAAAATCACTTACACACCGTTGGGCGCCACTGGGTTAACGGTCAGCAAGCTGTCTTTGGGGACAGGAGGATATTCCTACTTATATGGGTAAGATATAAATTCCCGAATACAAAAATTTATCGCTTGATAAAATTGATCAAGAATTATCTTGTTTGTTCTAGGTCAATTTATATTATATTATATCGAGTATTATATATTATATTTTTAAGAGATGGATTTTTATATGGGGAACGATGCAGCTTTCGAAAAAAATATGTATTGTAGCAGCGGTAGAAGAAAAAAGTTCTACAGGTAGTGAAAAATTGCTACTTTTATACAATGTATGAAAAATTTTAAGCATATTCTTTCCAATTTTATCAGACTAATAATGTTGGTCCCCCCACCCTATATATCTTTAATTTTTAAAATTGATGCAAATACTTAATCACCTTGCCCTCTATACAAGCGCGGATTTTAGAGGGAGGGGTGGGTTAATTAATTATCTTCCCTATATATAGGATGTGCCAAAAAAACCGCACTTTTTTTAAACGATCATAACTTAGCGGGAAATTGTCCGATTTTAATAATATTTAGCTTTTTACAAAGCCAAAGCTTTAAAATTTATAGATCCAATGTCAAACTTGACACTTCCTAAAAATCCAATATGGCGGACTTATTTGAAAAATAGGCATTTTTAACCCCCTAGATATTTTTTTGTGTGCGACCCTGTAATAAATATGAAACATCGGTTACGAAGCCACATTCTTTCGAAGCACATCGATGTAACATTTTAAAAATTCGGACAAGGAATAAGGAAGTTTTAAACCTTTATCGAGACCAGAGCTTGCCTGCAAAATCGAGCAATTTTTTCTTAATAAGCTTGATTTTGCATGCACACTCTGGTCTATATAAAGATTTAAAACTTCTTCTTTTCTTGTACGAATTTTTTAAATCTTACATTGATGTGCTTGGAAAGGATGTGACTTTTTAATCGATGTTTGAGATTGAATACAGTGTCGCAGAATTTTTTTTTTCTAGGGGGGTAAAATATGCCAATTTTTTAAATAGTTCCGCCATCTTGAATTTTTAGTAAACGTCAGTTTTACAATTAGTTCTATAAATTTTGAAGATTGCGCCTTTTAAAAAGTTTAAATTTATTAAAATAGATCAATTTTTGAAAAAGTTATTGCTATTTAAACAAGAAGAATTTTTCTTAATAAGCTTGATTTTGCAGGTAAACTCTTAAAAATTTTAACTTCTTTATTTCTTGTCCGAATTTTAAAAATGATATATCGACGTGCTTAGAAAGAATGTGGCTTCGTAAACGATGTTTCAGATTTATTACAGTGTTGCACACAAAAAATATCTAGGGGGGTTAAAAATGCTTATTTTTCAAATAGGTCCGCCATCTTGGATTTTTTGGAAATGTCAAGCTTGACACTGGTCCTATAAATTTTTAAGCTTTGGCTATCTAAAAAGCTAAATATTATTAAAATCGGAAAATTTCCCGCTAAGTTACAATCATTTAAAAAAGTGCAGTTTTTTTGGCACACCCTATATATGGACTTTTCGCTTATTATGCAAATTAAAAAAATATTTTTTTCAGAGAATATGACTTGGAGGAATGTAAAAAGACCGTTCAAGAAGCAATCAAAAGTGGCATCAACTATATCGATACGGCGCCATTTTATGGACAGGGCAGCTCAGAATCAGCTCTAGGCTATGTAAGTCTTCTTTCTATAATACACGTCACGCTTGAAATTACATTAAAATAGGAAAGAGATATAACATCAAGACTGTTCGATCTTGACGAGCCTTGTATATAAACTGGTTAATTAATGAGAATATAGGAAGACTGTACCCAGTAAATACACTTGTGACTTTAACCTAATATTTATATAAATCTAAGGTTCACATATTTATGTAAAATATGTTACATCATATTTACGTAAATCTCACATAAAAATATTTTTATAAAAAAAATTATGTAAACATTACGTCAAAATTTTGACTGTACATTTAAGTTATCATAAGCAATGTTAATTTTACGTAAATAATATGACTGTATAAATAAATTATTAAAATTTACGTAAATATTACGTAAATAGTGCGACCTTAATTTTACATAAAAAATATTAAAATCCTTTTATATAAAAATTATATGTAATATTTAAGTAATCTAATTTACGTAAACGTTACATAAAATTATTTACTTTAAATGAAAGTAATAAAATGTACATAACTATTATGTAACAATTTAGACATTACGTTTACATTTAAAATTTTACATAACTATTATGTAAAACATTTTATGAAATATTTATATCATTAAATTACGCAACCGCTCTATAACATGATTTACGTCACATTAAAATTTTTAAATTTCGTAAATATTATGAAACAATGTGAACCTTAAGTTTACATTTAAAATTTTACATAATTGTTACATAACATTTTTTATGTATTAATTATGTCATCTAAGTTATGTAATTTTCGTCTAAAATTATTTACGTCAAATTAAAGTCCTAAATTTGACATAATTATTATATAATCAATTGAACCATAGGTTTACAATTGAAATGTTACATAAGCGTTTTATAAAACATTTAACGTAGGATTTATATCATCTAAATTACGTGAACGCACTATAACATGATTTACGTCACATTAAAATTTACATAAATATTATGCAACAGTGTGCACCTTAACTTTATATTTACAATTTTACATATTTGTTACATAACATATTTTATGTATTAATTATGTCATTCAAGTTATGTAAATTCTCTGTAAAATAATTTACGTCAAATTAAAGTCCTAAATTTTACATAATTATTATATAGTCAATTGAACCGTAAGTTTACATATGAAATGTTACATAACTATTATATAATATATTTTATGTAATATTTATATCATCTAAATGAGGTAAACGCTCTATAAAGCGATTTACGTCCATTAAAATATTATGAAATGCAAGAAATTACCAGTGCTTAATAGTTTCTTCCTAGTAGGTAGAGATGGCGCTAATGTCAGTATGTCATGCAGATTAATTAATGTTAAATTTTACCTTATTAATGAGTAATTGTGACCTCTATGTGACCTTAAATTTACATAACAAGGTAAACCTGTTATGTAAAATATACGTAGTGTTTACTTAACTCTTACGTAACATGGATGTAATATTTATGTAAAAGGTATATCACTTTATTTACATCACATTTATGTAAAAATTAGGTGGGCTTTGCGTATGGCATTATGCAGAGTTTTCGCACCTTAATGTGACTTAAATTTTACCTTATTAATAAATAATTATGATCTCTATGTGACCTTAAATTTACATAACAAGATAAACCTATTATGTAAAATATACGTAGTTTTTACTTAACTCTTACGTAACAAGGATGTAATATTTATGTAAAAGGTATGTCCATTTTATTTACATCACATGTGACTTAAATTTTACCTTATTGTGACCTCTGAGTGACCTTAACTTTACATAACAAGGTAAAACTGTTATGTAAATTTTACGTAATATTTACATAACGGTGTTTACTGGGTATATGAGAACTGTATAATAATTAATTCTCGTTTTCAGCTAACTGATATGTTTTCTGGATAAAATATTAGAATTTATCTTTTGGATATAGCTTTTTTTGTTTTTAAACATTGAGGTGTCTTAGTGAGCTGGTTTAAGGCCACAAAAACGGCATAGATTTGACAACACTGCTTTGCTGTTTTTGGGTTAATCTTTACCGGGCAGAATATGGGAAACGAGAAAACGGAATCTGTTGAAATTTGGCAGGAATGTTTATTTTTGAATTTTTTGCTCCACTCTCCCATTTTCGAAATAACATAAACACGGCTAACAATAGTCAAAAATCTGACCTTTTTCTTTAGCCTCGTCGATAATACAGAAATATGTAACAGCAATTTTTTGATTTTTTTTATTTTTTGAAAAAATACACCAAATTTTTAAAAATCCTTTGGATACGGTTGTAGATTTTTATAAATCCTATCATCTGATAACAAAAAAGTTATGGTTTTTTTCTTTGTAAGCAATATTCTGCCGGAATTCTGAAACGCCAAGGTCACGTACTTTAGAAAAGAAACTGAAGTGAGTTCGATTGGAGTATTGGAATTCAGGTTCCGCATAGCCACCGGCCACTTGTCTAATGGAACATTCGGCAAATAAATTGATACATGTCAAGTAATAAAAATAATACGGAAATTTTTAATTTTTTTGATGTTGAATAATGATTCTTCTTTTGATTCTTTTTAATTTCGAGACATTGCAATAAATTATACTTTTCCTCACATATGGTGTTCCACCGTGTTCTGAACACTGCACGATCTCACTCGAAATGGTATTAGTGATGCCACCTATTGTTGATCTTTCAAAAAAATAGCAAAGCAGTGTTGTCAAATCTCTACCATTTTTGTGGCCTTAAGAATATTGCGTTGCAACACCAATCTGACCAGGGGTAAGTCATCTGCAACCACCCGTTTTTATATTTTTCTGTCAAAATGAGATTTTGCCAATTTTATAAACGATTTAAAATCCCTACCCACATAGCAAAAGTACATCCATTGGATATACAATGGATATCCAAGAAAGTCCCGT
The DNA here is from genome assembly GCA_963921995.1 of Oxystoma pomonae. Taxonomy (NCBI): domain Eukaryota; kingdom Metazoa; phylum Arthropoda; class Insecta; order Coleoptera; family Brentidae; genus Oxystoma; species Oxystoma pomonae. Next base: position 116,921,408 of record OY998166.1, on the reverse strand, counting down.
ATAAAATCCAATGGACATCCATCAGAGGTGAATATTTATCACACTTGGACGTCCGCTGCAGCTCCATCAATGTATATCCATTCTATATGTTACCCATATAGAAAAGACATCGATATTTAATTTTGTGTGTGCTCCATCAATGTATATCCATTCTATATGTTACCCATATAGAATGGATATACATTGATGGAGCACCTATACATTACTGAATGGTATGTTTCATGTATGATCATGAATGGGATAAGAATGAAATATCCATGTCCATGGAAAGATTATCATTTGCACATCCAATGGATGTTGAATGAATGTATTTACGCCGACGAATATCCGCTGGACATACATATCCATGGCTTGCTATGTGGGTAGTTTTGAGGCTAAACCAGCAAACCTAAAGCTCAAAAGTAAACGAATCGAATATAACTTCTAAACCGTTTATCCGATTACGATGAAATTTGCTGTGTATATGCAAATTAGGCACCAATTTATTTCAGTTTCGTCGGGTAAAAAAAATCACTTCAGGGGCGGAGAATTCGCATGGTTGTCAGGGGGTTTAAAAATGTTTAATTTTGCTTGAACTTTTTCAATTTGTAGTGCTTGCAAAGTATCCCCAGACAAGCCTACTACATCGGTACCAAACTGGCGCGGTATGGTGCCGGGTTAGATTTCGACTTTTCGGCGGAGAGAACCAAGAAAAGTATCGATGAAAGCCTGCAAAGACTGAAGTTGGATTATGTCGATGTCATACAGGTATGTATATTAATAGTAGTTTTCATAACAAGCATGTTATGATGGTCATTAAACGCGAAGATGCAGTTCGAGACGCGAGCCGCAAGCGAGTGTCTTCATTTATCTGAGCGTGTAGTACGACCAATGAAAATGTCATCACAAATATCAGAAATTATTAAAAATATCAAACGCGAACACTTTTAAGTTAACAACCTTCATAAGTATCTTTTTAAAAGCAAGGTTTTTTTCTTAAAAATGCGTAATATGCTGCGGGACTTATTTTTGATTAGGTACTAAAATTATATTGGATTTATTTACGTTTAATAAATATTTATTATCTTAAAAATATAGAAAAATAATTCACATTTTTGCCTCAATTAGTCCTCCTATAAAATAAAGTTTCATCGCTTGTCACGTCATCTTGTAGATTTTTTTAGGTCTAAGCTTTATTAGACACTTAAAGTTAATTTTTGGGTTTATCAGCATTCGTATCTTTATCTCTATCGAGTCGACCTATCGAGCAGGTGTACTTTTAAACGAATGGCGACTGCGTGACAGCTCCAGCATATTTATATTTGCTTTGACAATTGGCACTTGACACTTTTTAAGAAAAACTCAAAAAGTATACTTTCACCCGCGATCATTAAATTAAATTAAATTAAAATTCTGGGATATTTGTTGTTTTTGTCAGGATCATAGACTGGACTGCTACAATTTTATTCATAAATTATTAGGTTTTGTTTTAAAACGTCATCTAATACAAATTTATTGAGTGAAAAGGGGATAAATGATTGGATTTGTCACTAAATTTGGTTAATAATCTCAGTAAACAGCACTATCGGGTCTTCGGTACGCAGTGTGACGTATCTCCTTCGCTCCTACGCTGCGTGCGATTAGAAAAGTAGCAATCAAACTGTCCGAGACATAAAAATGAGTTGGTGTAATAAATTTTGTGCGCTCGAAGCCCTAGAAATTACGCGACCACGTGCTAGAAGTGACTGTCTGGACAAGCATAGTAAGGTTATTAGGTTTAGAACAAAATGAATCCTTTTATCTCTATCAACTGCAGCCTCTCTCTCTCTAGGCCGACACACAATCTGGCGTTATTTTGTGTTGAGAGCCTACGGCTCCTCCACCATCGCTGCCAAACACTATACTTTTTTTGCTTAACCAGCGGCCAAACTGGAGTAACACCAAATAGCAAAGCCAGATTTCGTGTTATTGGTGAAGAAACCGCGTTTAACAAGAGAAATACATGCATTTTTCTCATTCGCCAGGTTCACGACGTCGAATTCGCAGACAGTCTGGACATAGTAGTAGACGAAACGTTGCCAGCAGTCCAGGAAATCGTCGAATCGGGCAAGGCTAGGTTTATCGGAGTTACCGGCTACCCGGTGGCCCCCCTGAAAGAGCTGGTCGAACGCAGCAAAGTCAAAATTGACACTATATTGTCGTACACCAGGAGCAGCCTAATCGATAAGACTTTGGACGCCTACCTGCCATTTTTTAAAGTAAGCGGGCTATTTTTGACGAGACATCGAATAATTTTCGACCTTGGTATGTAATATAAACTATTTTTGACTTTTAGCAAAGAAAAATTGGTGTCATAAACGCTGCCGTCAACGCCCTAGGACTTTTGACAAACGACGGTTGGCACACCTGGCATCCAGCCCACGATCACATCAAAACAGTTGCCAAGAAAGCCGCGGAATTTTGCAAGGTTGGTATCAAAATAAATCACGCACTTTTTTAACCCATTTATTAACAGGTTTTGGATTACCTGTAACAGTTGACAGCGTCAAAACAGCTCTTTTTAGATAAAGGAACTAATGAAAACCAGTCAAGGTATTCAAAATGCACCTGGTCACATGTAAACATGATAAATACTTAACGCCAGTAACAGTGCCCGTTATACATCTAGCCTAAAGACTGTCTGTCCAACAGCTGTGAGTGGTAGAAAGAAAGATAGAGGGAAAAAGGGAGAGAGAGGGAGAAAGGGAGCGAGAGGGAGAAAGGAATAGAGAGGGAAAAAGGTAGAGAGAGGGAGAAAGAGAAAGAGAGAGAGAGAGAAGAAAAAATGTAAACAGAAAAAGAAAGTGCTTTTTTATTATGATCGGTTTGTTTTTAGAAAAACGACGTCGAATTGGGCAAATTGGCCATTTACGAAGGGTTCCAGAACAAGGCCGTGGACACAGTTTTGGTGGGCATGAAAGAGAGAAAAATCCTAAACTACAACTTGGACGTTTTGAAAAACGGCATTTCCGCCAAGGAGCTAGAGGTTATGGCTGAAGTTAAAAAGTAAGAGAAAAACAAAAGTGTTACAAGGGGGGACGAGGGGGGGGGGGTTAAATTTCGCTTAAATTAAGAGCAAGAGTCCATGGTATAAATAAATAAACTCACCCACGAAGGCTTTATATGTCTTGGTTACTCAGATGACCTATATAGTAGTGGTCATCAAGGGGAAGTTTGGTGAGGTAATATCTGGACGAACTCAGAGAGCACTAAATTTAGTGAATAACTGGTGCAAAAAGGAACATCTGTCCATAAATGCACAAAAGACGTAAATAGTCCAATTTACAAAGAAAAAAGTACTACAAGGCCTAAAACCACCCGTACTAAATGGGACGGAAATTCCATACACCAAGGAGGTGAAATATCTAGGGGCTGGCAGCCCAAAAAGCATCGATTGCATTGGGCAGATGCAGGAAATTGTGTGGGAAAAACTGGGGGCAAATCCCAAGATGACTTTAAGGTTATATACAAAGGTGGTAAGGCCCATAATAACCTATGGTTCGGTGGCTTGGTGGACGAGAACCAAACAGGCCGGAGCCATAGCACTCCTGAATATATGAAAGTATCACAGGTGCTATGAGGACCACCCCAACAGCAGCTTTGGAAGTTCTACTGAATTTGCCACCTCTGCATGTCTTCAGTCAGGCAGAAGCACGAGAGCTAGCCTACAGACTAACGCGGGGTCAAGCACCCATTATAGCAACGTAATGGTCTGCAAGTACAATTTCGAAAAGAAATAAAAAGTCAAAATTCCAGATAGAGCCGAGAGTGGGAGGGAGGTCCTCCTTTCGGAGCGGAATCCATCGGGTACACAGACGGTTCCAAGACCGATGAGGGTGTAGGAGCTGGCATATATGGGCAAAAATACGAGACTTTAGTCTCTGTAAGCGTGAAAAATGATTGCACAGTGTTCCAAGCTGAAGTAGAGAAGAAGAATAGAGGAAAACTCTCATTCGGTGGTTATATATTCAGATAGTCAAGCTGCACTTAAAGCTCTAGAAGCAGTACAAGTGATGTCTAACTGGTTTGGGACTGCAGAAGGGTAATTCTACGCCGTACAGGATGTAACGACCGTTACACTATTTTACACATTTTAAACTAAAGAAATATTCAACTTTCATTATTAGTTCCTACTTCGTGGACAATATTTTTAACCTGTGAGTAGCTGGCATAGAAAGTTATAAAACCATAGTTCCAATGTAACGACGGTTACCGTAGAATCACCCAGAACAGCTCTAAATAGGCTGGCAAGCACCAAAAGGGTAACACTAGCCTGGGTTCCAGGACATCGGGGACACTCTGGAAACGAAAAAGCCGATGAATTGACCAGACAAGGCTCGGCAATAAAGTTTCCAGGACCTGAACCATTGTGTGAGAACGTTAAGGCCAGAACCAAGCAATCTATTAAACAGTGGCTCACCAAAGAGACGAACGGTCTGTGGGAGCAAACGCCTGGACAAAGACAGACCAAACAGTTCATTAAAGAACGTTCCCCAAAGCTGACTGCAGAACTTCTTAGCAAGGAAAGGAAGCTTGTCAGACAAATAGTGGGGCTCTTTACAGGTGCAAACTCAATAAGCACTTGTATGCAATGGATTGGTAGAAGATTGGTAGAAGAAAACCTCATTACATGTCCTATGTCAATGTGAAGACCTAGTTAGAACCAGGGCCTTACTGGGAGACCTAGAATATCCGCGGCCAGAAAGCTATATAAAGGGCACACTGGCAAAGATTCTGGGTTTCATGACGAGGACGGGGCTGCAACTTGTTTTGTAGTTCTAGCAAAGCAGGGAAGAAGAAAGGGGAACCACAATAGATCTGAGAAGGTCGAGGTGGACAGGTGTCTACACCACCCCATTCTAATCTCTAGTCATGGTATAAATTATGGTGAATAGGTAATCTCCAGGTTGTATATATATATTTTTTTTGAAATCAAAAATATCTCTGCAAAAAATGGTGAGGATTTTATACCCCAAACGTTAGTAATACTAAAATGGTTGGCCCCATGGAATGAAAAAGGAAGGGGGAGCTCTCTACTACTATTACTATTTTACACAATTATTCTCCCATATTGTTCTGCAGGATTTTAAGCGAACTTCCATCAAACAGCCACTGGGAAGGGGTCGAGGTGGCACAATACAGAAAACAACAAGCTGAAGCCAAGTAAAACTACACTTCAACGATAATCACATGTTACAGGTTAATTTTGTAAAGTCATTTAAAATTAACAAAATAAATGCATTTCAATTTTTTGTACCTATATTAGAACAGTTGAAAATAAAAAAATCTTAACTAACCTAATATTTGTTTGTGTGCCGAAGATTCTAGCTAAATAGTGATTTTTGTGGCGGTCACGCCGTTTTTCTTTTCTTGCGGCATTTTTTCCCCTTTTTCCTTGCGTTTTTGGATGTTCCGGTCGTGTCGTCTCTTTATTTCAAGAATTTCTTTCATTTCTTCCTTATCTTCATCCTATATTAGGAAAGAAAAAAATCTCTCAAAATTTTTTTTTATTTTTTGACTGAAAACTTGTCCAGCTGCAATTTTTTTTTACTATTTCACTCCGTTGGACCTTCCTTGGAAAAGTGTTGTAAGCAAGGGTCGATTAATTTTTTGAGTAGTTTCCAAATATACTGTTAATGAAAATGAACAAACCCATTTCAATATATCTAGTATTTCTTCGCCTTCGCCGCACTTCGCCTTTTACGTCTACCTCTAGAGCTGGGTAAGGAACGCTCTTAAATTTGTAAATCTTAAAAACTCTTGACAATGTGGAACTTGATAAAAAGTATATTTTTTTTATCTTTGCAAGGACCATTACCGAGCCCTTAGCTTGATTATACATCTCCACTTGCTCCCAAAATAATACAACAAACTAAGGTCGTTCGCTCAGCAAGACGTCTCGTCTGACGTTTAAATCTGAACATACTGCTGCTCACTTACCGACTGATGCAACCTCAGCACCAGCGCCCTCTTGCCGTCGCTCATCGGCTGCGAGTAGACCATCAATTGCCTCAACCTTTCCGGCGGGCTCACGCCCCTCTCCACGACCAAAACTATTCTGGCCCACTGCCTTTGCCACTCGTTCCGCGTTTCGGCTATCTTCTGGTAGGTGTTGCCCATCATCGCGATCAACATGTTTATAAGTAGGATCGCCACTATGGCCATGTAAACGACGAAGAGGATCTGAAAAATAACAAGGGCCGATTTTTTGTTTAATTTGTTGGCAGCAGCGAAAAAGTCGTCAAAAATTTACCTAAGCTTGAGTTCACTGGCAGAAATCCGCCTTCTGCTGTTGACAGTCAAATTGTGACATTTTACTTACCTTAGCTTCATATTCGTGTTCGGTTCTGGCGAATGCGTCATAGTAGTCTCCGAAATTGGTCATTGACATTAGAAACATTGCCATCACCGACTCGCTAGGAGTCGACATTGGGTTGGTGGCGCTATCGTCGACTTCCTCGGGCGTTAACGGGTTGTCAAACGACAGGAAGATGATGTAGTAAGCTATAAACAAAGAAGTATTAATATAATATAACCGGTAACTCCAATCATCGATTCGATCGAGAGGCCTTTGTGTAATAACGGTCAACAGTGTCAAAAAAGGCGGATTCCTCCACCGAAAATGGTACTGAATCAGAAGAAAACGCTAAAGAAATATAGAAATTGGACCGGAGAATATGGGATGAACAGTATATCAGAGTTATGAATTGCACTAAGTGCTAGTTTTTATCTTTCTTTACCTTGAGAAAATCCCATGACAAAAACCAAATAGATGGTCGCAAAACGAAGCAAATCGCCCATCACCATCCTGTAAATCATTACCACGAAGGGTCCTACTGTTTTGAAACCCCTAAATTTAAAAAAAAAATTATGTTTTTTATTTTCTTCTTTTGTAAACTACAATTTAACACAATTATTTCTAATTTACCTGCAGAAAAACAGAAAATAGGGCGCCGTAGTCAGCATAGTTACTATCGCCACTACGTCCTCTGTCTCAGCTTGGCAAGACAGTCTTAACCAGGGTATGATTAGAACCATCAACATACAGGAAAAGAGAAACATGACTCTTGAAGGGGCAGTCATCTGCAACAAAAATAACCACAAAAATGGTCACAGCAAATACCACTCGTGAGACTTTGCTTTTAAGTAATCTCTCTTAAATATATGAAATTATCGATCATAATTTTAATGCCCATGTACAATTACTTACCAAATTTTCGAAAAACATCCTCAATCCCAAAAAACGCGCCTCCCTAACCGCACTCGCCAAATATACAAAACCGCCGATAATAATACAGACTTCCGCCGTAAATCTAATCTGGGTCTGTGGCGTGTCTAAGTTCATCAATCTGCACTCCTCCTGGAGGTTGTCCCACCATTCTTCCAAATCTATGTCGTCATCGTCATCAGTGGGTTTTGACTCTAAGAGAATTACCATCTTGTCTTTAATTTTTATTTTTGCATAACCCAGTTCTTATTCTGCCGTCCTTAACTAAAAAGCAGTAAAAATACATTATTTCCCTAAGGAGTTACTGCTTTTTAGCTAAGGATATGGTAGTATTATCGTATTTAAACAATACTTGTGCTAATTTCATCCCAAAGTACGTATCAAGGGGCAATAATATCTGCACCCCAGCGTCGCATCGTCACATGGTGAATGCGCCGGCAGCAGTACATGCAAAAAATAGTAGTTTTGAGTTTGGGGTATAGATGGCACCACGTCTTTGTCTTGTAATCCGTAAACAATAGGGTGAAGCAATTATCGATTTTGTTCAGAATTTTATTTTGAAAAAGTAGAATTTCCAGATTTTAGGACCAGTAAGGACTTACCTTTATTCCCTGTATCTATGAAACTGCGATTTAATATAATATTTATAACATCCAGGGTACTGTTAACAGCTGTCAGGTTCCCAAGAATTGAGCTGCTATTCTTGTGCAAGTGATGAGTAGAATTTGTAGTGTTTTTGGGTGGGTCTGTATGAGCGGGAGGGCCTTAAGTGATTGAAAACAAAGATTAATTAAATTAAAAACAGTTTAAAGTATTAGGCAACAAAAAACTAAAGTACTATTACCAAACAACAAAATCTTTGTGGATTTATGTCGCTTTGCACACGTTTTAAATTAAGTTGAGTAAGGAAAGGCGTATTTCGTGTGAATTTTTTAGTAAGTTTCTACCAGCAGTGGAACGTTTTCGGCTTGTGCCAAGCCATCTTCAACACGTCGTTGTCAGAGGTTAGTCTTTGTCAGAGGTTAAAAACGTTTCCTTCCATAAAACTGTACAACATTATGACAAAGGTTAAAACATTACGAGTGGAAAATTTACAATATCACTGATACATTAACAAATTTATTTTAAAAAAAAAATTAAAAAAATACACGGAATACGCCTTACTAACTTAACAAAATCTTTACCTGGTCTAAGAGTGAAAGCCACCAGAGAAATGACAAAATAAAAGGCAAAAGTAAAAAACTGCCTGTAAAATTTGAATTTTACGAAGGTGTTCCATTTTGCATTTAAAAGATCAATGAGAACGCCGTCCATGAGTTCTAGATGTTCGTCTTTATCCTAAAAAAAAAACAGGTACAACGCAAGCTAAACTAATAGGTGAACGCTCGAAGAGAGAGAGAGCTTGTTACATTGAGAAAGACAGACAAAATATCACTTACCCCAAAAACGACCAAATTTAAGGCAGACTTTTTGTTGATCCTACCAGTTTCCTCATCTATGGTGTCAATTTGAGTTAAAGGGTAAGCCGCGCAAGTTACACTGCCTAAAACAGGTCAAAAATAAATGAAAATTACCAGGAGTAAAAACGTTTGGCTTTAATTACCTATCTGCCAGTAGATCTCTCTTTCCAGATTCAAAATATGAAAAAATATTTCGGTTCTGGCTATCTTTGCGGACAATGTCAATGGTGTCAAATTTAGAACATTGCGAACTGACAGGCTTGCCCCCACTTCATAGGCTGTGTCGAACATTTCCTAGAATAGAAAGAAAAATCAGGTCAAAAACAGTTTTTAAATAAATAAAACAAAATAAAAAAAAATTAGAGTTCAGTCCATGAATTGGGCATTGGTTACTTACAGATTTCGAGTAAATAACCAATAAATGCAACACAGTGTTTCCATTAGTGTCTTGAGCGTTAGGGTCCCCACCTTTAGCCAACGTCAATCTAAAAGACTCCTCCTGTCCCAGACAAGCGGCGAAAGAGAGTGGGTATTCACCCCAGTAAACATAACTAAAAAAAAGTATTTTTGTTAAACATCTAGTAAATGGTATAAATGTTTAAGAATGGGCAAGAACCGGCCTGAAGTATCCAATTGGTTGAGCATGACATACAATTTCGGTTTACATTTGAACTTTTAATGAAATGTGTATTCAAAATATTTGTTACATTGCCCCCATTCGTAATAAATAGTAAAGATATTTAGTCATACATTTTTAGAGAGTCAGAGAGGGGAGATGTCGGTAAAATGATGGCCGAGGGTTTATCATTAGATACATAGATGTCCAACAATATTGCAAAAAATACATTGATTTGTGAGGCTTACCCATCATAATTAGTTTCGGGACACACATTGACCCACTCGTGGTCCAAAGAGTCGGTTCTCGACGATTTCTGGTCTTCCGGACACATGAAATTGCCAAAACATCTTTCTTGGTAGTTCACGCCGGCGTTCAACACAAACTTCACCATTGCCGGGTCTTCGTTGACTATGGCTATATGGAGGACATTCTCCCCTAAAAAAAGTTAGTGACGCATTGATTATCAAGTGGTAGTGCCCCCTGACTAAAATTCAGCTGGTGTTCCTGAATTCGTGCCTTAAGCACACTTCTATAATAATTAATGACCTCACTACCTGTCAATATAAAAAAAAATTTAGATAACGCCTGGTGTTAAAAGTCAATAATAGTAGTTTACCAGGGACAACATAATAACGGAGACTAACAGAAAGATAGGGCCGCGCAGGAACTACGTTCCTGTAGCGCATAGCGTATTGCGGTGGAGTGTGAAAGTAATGCTTGTATTAAGTAAACACCTACCTTGCCCCGTCCATCTCTTTCTATATGATCATAAAAGAAAGACAAAACATTTTTCAATGTCGAAATATATTTCACACAATTTTGATTTTGTATCTGCCGGTTTTTGCCACCGCTTGTCAAAGTCTGTCAAGCCTGGCAAGCGGTTTAATCAGTTTTGGTTGGAAATTGCGCGAGTTTATGGGATTAGCTATATAGGGCATTAACAACCTCAGATTAATAAAAAAAAATGAGATATAACAGTAAACAATATTACCCCGATCAACCAGCCACAATGTTTATTTCCCAAAAAATACATGGTTGCCAATTTACCGCGGGGTTTCCCTAGAAACAAAACAATTCATAAACTTCTTGAAGCTCTTTTGATAATATTATTGATTATTTGACATATTTTTATATAGGATAATTTTTCTTATGCTAATAACTTAATTCTTAGTCCTAATTTTTAGTCTCAATAATTAACTTTTTTTAATTTTTAATAAGTAGAATTTCGAGATTTATAAAAAAGAACACAAGCCGGCAACGTTTTTTCGACGAGCCGCGAATAAATGCCGACATGTTTGGTTGCAGCTGACGGCGTTGTTGTTAACGGGGGTTTGTGTTGTTCGGTGATTTTTGAATTTTATTGTGACTATTTGTGAAAAAAGAACTGTATCAAGCTATTTTGAGGACCAACAAAATGGTTTACCATTGCCTGGTATGCAATAAAAGATATTCCAGCCCAGAACTAATATTTAGGAGGTAAGAAAGATCCTGTCATTTTACGTTAGTCATGGGCGTAGTATGAGGTAAAAAACTGCGTAAAAAGCTTATGATTATACTATTAATACATCAAAAATCTAAGACTAATACTAATCTTTTTTAAGAAACAAAAGTACCAGATAATTTTGCTCCTTTTGCAGCATGTAAAATATTTATTTATTATAATTTATACATAACAAGAGAAGACAATAGGACCAAGTGCTGATAGTCAGGTACTGCGGCAGGTATTTTTTGTATTTTAATGGGTACCTGGGTACTTTCAATAATGTGAATAAAACCGTTTTGGAGATATTTACTCTGAGCCAATCTTATTTTTATTTTCATTAATATTTATTATTTATTTTTTTGCCTTTTGACTCCTGTTTCCTGAAAAACTACTAGTAATTTTTTACCTCTTCCTTAAATTTTCCTTGTGTTCTGTATTCAGAAATGAACATGCAGCCAATGTGTAAAGAATAAAATTTGTTGGCCTTAAAATTTTCATAATTAACATCACAAAAAGTTCTCTTAATTTGATAAATAAAGTTTATATTCCACTAAAGAAAACTAAAAGAGACATTATTATCATAGTGAAAAAAACGCTTAATAAGCCGTTTATTAGCGTGTTTTTTTTTTGACAAAAACGTTATAAAACGGGTTATTAACCGTTTTTTTTTGCTATGAAAATATTTTTTTTTACTTTTGTTTTGTGGGATACTGCACAATTAAAAAAAATATATAACAGCCATCTTGAATAATTTACCTAAAAATCATTTCAAGTGCTCTTTGGTAAACTTTTGATATGTTCGTAAATACCTACATTCCTCAAACTAAACTTTATCCTTGAATAAATCTATTTTTTGTGGTTATGCAAGTTCTGGCAGTTAATTCTTTTGAATAAGGAAATCCGACCAACCCTACCTTATATCTCGTTTTCACATTTATATATTTAAATTAAAATTAACGCCGCCACTGGTAATGGGAAAAGCAATTTTTGACAGTGTTGCCGTTTTATTGCTCTATCTCTTTTCTGTTCATATAATCGTCCAGAAGGGTGTTGGATTGTAAACATTAGAGGATTTCAATAGGGAATGTTTGGTCTCTCTTTAGTTATTAGTCTGAGTTAACAACTTATTGTAGTCTAAAATTCCATTCAAATCAGGCTGGATCACTACCATTAAAGCTAGAGAGCATGGAACTATTTGAAGAGTGCCGAAAATTAGGGTTCAGATTTTTGCGAACCAAATTCCTGAAGAAAATATTGTGATGATTTATTCAGAGTTAAGCAAGAAGATAATAGGTTAAAATAAAACAAACAAAAAAGAAATATAGGTTAAAACATTTATAAAATCTGTAAGACTTTTATACTGAGATTTTTTCCTAATTAATAAAAGAAAATAACATAATAAAATGTTGTTATCTTTAATATTTGTCAATATTCCTCAACATAGTTATAACCCCCTCCTATTTTAGATTTTTAAACGGTCCAAAAAACTTTTTGTAAGCTAAAGAAAGTTTACGACGACCAATGAAAATGTCATAATAAATATCAAAAATTATTAAAAATACCAAAATCGAACACTCTAAGTCAACAACCTTCATAACCTAAAGTGTCAATGACGTTCTATATAAAACGTCAAAACAAATAAGGTTACTAAGAAGGGAATTTTCATATATCTTTTCTTAAAAAAAAATATGTCAATTTACCGGGACTTATTTTTGGTTAGGTACTAAAATTATCTCTAGCTAAGTTCGGTATATAGATCGCAGATCAGACGGATTTTTGATCAGCTGATCGTCGATTAATCCGAGCAAGTAGCATTACCGAACGGGTTCAGATTTAAACTTTCTAACCTAAGTTTTTTTTATTTAAATTTTTTTTATATTTTTGTCGGCTGCTGGGCTTTTGAGTCTGAAAGGTACCATGAATAACATGGTTTTAGAGGCTATTTGTGCTGTAGTGCACGGACAACAAATAATGTTTGAAGATTACCCAATAAACCAAATCCCCATGGGCCGAAATTGGCAAACTGAAGGCTTTGCGAAGTGACGGATTCGGGCCGAAAGTACCCGCCGAAGCGGCGCGCTTGACGTTATGACCCTTCTGCCTCCAGGCGACTGCGAGTCGGATACCCACTTGAAGTATGGAGCTTCCTGGGGCGGGGGCGTGCCGCCTTCATTCCAAACATCAGCCACAGGGGATTACCGCTTTCGGCCATCCAGATTATACCACTTTTGTATCATAGGCTAGGCATAAACTGCCATGTGGATTTAATGTAGTGATTTATACAAATATTTGTTGCATATTGCACCGCAATGTTAAACCTAGTTTAAATTTAATTGATGTTTAGAATGTGATACCTTAGTTTATTATGAAAGCACATTCTAAACTACAATTAAATTGAAAGTTTAGTTTAGTTTCTTTATTGGTAAGTATTACACAAGTGCTTTTACAAGTCAAACCAATTTGCGATAATAAGGAACAGAAATTTATATAATTTTTTTATTCTTTAAAATTAGTACAGGGACTTTGATTTAGTGTAGAAAAAATATCATTTAACAAACACACTAGAAAAGTCCATTGCAGTTTTCCAGAACTCATCACCCTGCTGCAGGCTGAATCGTGATCAAGCTATATCTGAAACAATGCAAAAAAAAGGATTTTACAAATTACATTTTTGATTAAGAATCAGTTTCACAAAATATGGTACATATTTTTTATTGTTGTTAATTATGATGAACATTATTCTGATAAAACTGTAGAGACTCAAGAATTTATTTTACATAAAAAGGCCTAGAAAGAACTCCTTCCAATTTCCTATGGAGCGTGTGCACCCATTCAATTTTCTCAAATTTTAATATGTTATAGGAGAGGGGCAGACAATTTTTTCTATCATTGCCAGCCCTCCCTCCCCTTTACTACTAGGTTCATAAGTATAGGTGGTTAAAGATACAAACTTTACGTTTACTGCATAGTCATTTTTTCAGAAAATGTTACTAGGTCTGTGGAACGGAAATCTTTGTGTGACTTTGGTGGGTTTTTTTTATTAACTTTCATTTAATTAAGCTGTAGCTCTAGTGTCCAGATATGTTTAGACTTAACTTTTTTAATGCTGTGGGCTATCCTTTGCAATTTTATTTTTAATGTTGTAGGCTAGCTTTTACAATTTTAATTGTAAGTTCTGTATTTAAAAAAAAAATAAGTGTATGTATTGTATAATATCAAATTTTAATGTACTTGACACAATCGACACCCTCTCGGTAAAAATCTAACTTATACAATGATCAAATAAAGTCTAATCTAAACTTTTGGGTAATACAATACTGACATAATTATTATCATATCTAAATGGCACTTAATCTTCTAAAAACAGCCTATGATAGATTTAAAAAGGATGAACAGATGGTTATAATCTAAGGTTATAACGACAAAATACTGAACACCTTATTAAAATCCTCAGTTATAAAAAGTGATATAAAAAAATCAATTAAGCCACTAGTTTTAGGATCATTTCTACTACAAAATAAACACAACTTGTATTTTTACAGAAGACTTTGAGTAATGAAAAATATATTATTTACCTCCAATTAATAAACCAACTTATAGAAATCCTGATGTGTTCTCAAGCTATTCTTTGGTCCCGTGTAGCTACACTGTGGTGGCACTATGCAAGTTGTTCGTTGAATACCTTGCCTATCATTTTTCTTATGACTTCTTGGGAAGTTTTTTTGTTTGAAACTGTAAAAAAACAATAATACAATAGTAAGAAAACAATAGTACTTGTTTGGTTGGGCGTAGAGTTAGTAAAACAACAATTTACCCAAAAAACTGTATTTTAGCAAGAGAAAATTACAACTTTCTTCTTGTCTTAAATTTTACCTTGACTGACTTTTTAGGTTAAGTGGCAGTCTAGAGTTGCCACCATAAAAAGTAAACCATAAGACGCAAGGAAAGTGAACTATGGCTTATCAATGTTGATGATTATAGTTCACAGAAGTAGGCAAAAAATTAATGCTTTTTAGTTCTTACTGCTTATGGCTTAAGGCCTATTTACTCAAGTTTTAATGGCTAATGCCCAACGCATAATTTTGTCTTCTCTCTCTACTTTTTGAAGAAATATAGGAATCAAAAAAGCATTAGGCATTATGCATTAAAACTTTAATATAACTGAACTTTTTACATTGCAGCAACTCTAGACTGCATGTAGCTTTTATACCAAAAAAGCTCTCAAAGTAAAAAACACAAAAATGCTAACCCAAAAATTATAAACAATACTTACATATTTTCATTCACCTCCTGTTGACTCATTTTTTGTGTTTGTATAGCAATGATGACAAGGTTAACTGTTCAGAAGACTGTAATAAACTCTTTGGCTTTGCTGGAGAAAAAGCTCCACGATTAAGAGACAGGCAATTTAAAGAACATTTCAGAATGTACCACTCAACTCAACTCCAGTTTATAAATCACCCCTCAAAAAGCTCGCGCCAGTCGATGCCGATGGCGCAATCGTCTTCAATCTATATTATGTCTGACTGAAGCTTACATAAAAACGTACTTAAATGGTTTTGATTTGCCACTACTTTTTCTTAAAATCCAAAAAAATTCCAACACAAAACTAAAAATAAATAAAAACATAACCCTAAAAGTTTAGATTAATCTGGAAAATCCGTCTAAAATTCAGAGCAGAGCGATCTAGCTCCGATTGATCTGGATTCATTAGCTACATTTTAAGAAAAAGTAGTGGAAAATCAAAACCATTTAAGTACGTTTTTATGTAAGCTTCAGTCAGACATAATATAGATTGAAGACGATTGCGCCATCGGCAACGACTGGCGCGAGCTTTTTGAATCGAAAGCTGAGGTGTGATTTATAAACTGGAGTTGAGTTGAGTGGCACATTCTGAAATGTTCTTTAAATTGCCTGTCTCTTAATCGTGGAGCTTTTTCTCCAGCAAAGTCAAAGAGCTATTACAGTCTTCTGAACAGTTAACCTTGTCATCATTGCTATACAAACACAAAAAATGAGTCAACAGGAGGAGAATGAAAATATGTAAGTATTGTTTATAATTTTTGGATTACCATTTTTGTGTTTTTTACTTTGAGAGCTTTTTTGGTATAAAAGCTACATGTAGTCTAGAGTTGCTGCAACGTAAAATGTCCAGTTATATTAAAGTTTCAATGCATAATGCTTTTTTGATTTCTATTTTTCTTTAAAAAGTAGAGAGAGAAGACAAAATTGTGCGTTAGGCATTAGCCATTAAAACTTTAGTAAATAGGCCTTAAGCCATAAGACATAAGCAGTAAGAACTAAAAAGCATTAATTTTTTGCTTACTTCTGTGAACTATAATCATCAACATTGATAAGCCCTAGTTCATTTTCCTTGCGTCTTATAGCTTACTTTTTATGGTGCAGCAACTCTAGACTGCAGCTTAACCTAAAAAGTCAGTCAAGGTAAAATTTAAGACAAGAAGAAAGTTGTAATTTTCTCTTGCTAAAATACAGTTCTTTGGGTTAAATTGTTGTTTCACTAACTCTACACCCAACCAAACAAGTACTATTGTTTTCTTACGATTGTATTATTCTTTTTTTACAGTTTCAAACAAAAAAACTTCCCAAAAAGTCATAAGAAAAATGATAGGCAAGGTATTCAAGGAACAACTTGCATATTGCCACCACAGTGTAGCTACACGGGACCAAAGAATAGCTTGAAACGCATCGGGATTTCTACAAGTTGGTTTATTAATTGGAGGTAAATAATATATTTTTCATTACTCAAAGTCTTCTGTAAAAATACAAGTGGTGTTTATTTTGTAGTAGAAATGATCCTAAAACTAGTGGCTTAATTGATTTTTTATATCACTTTTTATAACTGAGAATTTTAATTAATAAATAAATATAATTAATATTAAGTTTAATCAATAAAACAGATACTACATAACTCAGTAAAATTTGATATTATACAATACATACACTTATTTTTTTTTAAATATAGAACTTACAATTAAAATTGCAAGAGCTAGCCTACAACATTAAAAATAAAATTGCAAAGGACAGCCCACAGCATTAAAAAAGTTAACTCTAAACATATCTGGAAACTAGAGCTACAGCCTAATTAAATGAAAGTTAATTAAAAAAAACCCACCAAAGTCACAAAAAGATTTCCGTTCCACAGACCTAGTAAGATTTTCTGAAAAAATGACTATGCAGTAAACGTAAAGTTTGTATCTTTAACTACCTATACTTATGAACCTAGTATAGTATAGTATATAGATAGAAAAAATTGTCTGCCCCTCTCCTCCTATTTGAAAAAATTGAATAGGTGCACACGCTCCATAGGAAATTGGAAGGAGTTCTTTCTAGGCCTTTTTATGTAAAATAAATTCTTGAGTCTCTAGTTTTATCAGAATAATGTTCATCATAACTAAGAACAATAAAAAAATATGTGCCATATTTTGTGAAACTGATTCTTAATAAAAAATGTAATTTGTAAAATCCTTTTTTTTGCATTGTTTTAGATATAGCTTGATCACGATTCAGCCTGCAGCAGGGTGATGAGTTCTGGAAAACTGCAATGGACTTTTCTAGTGTGTTTGTTAAATGATATTTTTTCTACACCAAATCAAAGTGCCTGTACTAATTTTAAAGAATAAAAAAATGATATAAATTTCTGTTCCTTATTATTGCAAATTCGACCGCAGTGTTAAACTTGTGAAAGCACTTGTGTAATACTTACCAATAAACAAACTAAACTAAACTTTCAATTTAATTGTAGTTTAGAATGTGTTTTCATAATAAACTAAGGTATCTCATTCTAAACATCAATTAAATTTAAACTAGGTTTAACATTGCGGTGCAATATGCAATGAATATTTGTATAAATCACTACATTTAATCCACATGGCACCTTATGGCTAGCCTATGATACAAAAGTGGTAAAATCTGAATGGCCGAAAGCGGTAATCCCCTGTGGCTGATGTTTGGAATGAAGGCAGCACGCTCCCGCCCCAGCGCGCCGCTTCGGCGGGTACCCTCGGCCCGAATCCGTCACTTCGCAAAGCCTTCAGTTTGCCGATTTAGGCCCATTGGTGTTTGGTTTATTGGGTAATCTTCAAACATTATTTATTGTCCGTGCACTACAGCACAAATAGCCTCTAAAACCATGTTATTCATGGTACCTTTCAGGCTCAAAAACCCAGCAACCGACAAAAAAATAAAAACATTTAAACAAAAAAACTTAGGTTAGAAAGCTTAAATCTGAACCCGTTCGGTAATGCGACTTGCTCGGATTAATCGACGATCAGCTGATCAAAAATCCGTCTGATCTGCGATCTATATACCGAACTTAGCTAATGACGCGAGCGTTTTCTTACGTACGTAAACTTACTTAAATGGTTTTGATTTTCCACTACTTTTTCTTAAAATCCAAAAAAGTTCAAACACAAAAATAAACAAAAACATAACCCTAAAAGTTTAGATTAATCTGGAAAATCCGTCTAAAATTTGGAGCAGATCGATCTAGCTCCGATTGATCTGGATTCATTAAACAAACGCGCCAGATTTACCTCCCCTACCTCCGCTATGAATTGCCGAACGATTTGGAGCAGTCTGATTGATCGGATGTATATACCGAACGTAGCGAAAGTTTCATCGCTTGTCAGTACATCTTATGTTTTACGTCTAAGCTTTATTATTATCCTAGGACCGTAAATTAGCCATTAAAATCGTGTTGAGATGGTCGTAAAATTAGAATTATTCGTTGGTCGTAGGTCAAAATATTTTCAATGAGATGTGACCCTCCTCTTACCCCAAAGGAGCCAATCGCCCAACTTTCGGGTAGTTCTAGCAAAATACAAATTTTGTTCGTTAACCAGGCGGCTGTTAAGCAACTACTCCTCTGGCTAATGCCCTTGATAGGTATTGAATTGCGAACAGTATTTTTTTCTAAACCTAAGAAAAAATTGTTTGGTAGCTAACCTATGGCTGTTCTAAATGTCTCAAAAATATGTTTTTACATAGTGGTAAGCGACAAAATAAAAAAGTGGAGATATAAGGTCACTTACCATAATACTCGTCCGAAATGTATATGTCATTGATCAGTTTCGGGTAAAATCTCAGCAATCTCTTGGCTATGTCGGCGTGCAGGGAGGTGGCGTTCAAAAGACAAAGCAGAAGGACCGTTTCTCCTACTGCGCCTCTGTCTTTCAGTTTCCAACAAACGTGTCTGTACAAGTGAGGGTCTAAAAAAACAAATAAATTTTTTTTAAACCCCTGTCAACATTGATTTGATATCTCTTCCCCGTGGTATGGAACCAATCAAACTATTATTTCTTACTTCGTTGGTACTCCTCCTCAGTGATCTCCGGTCCCTCATCATCGACCTCAAAATCCTCTGGGTTATCCATGCCTTTAAGAGGGGGTAACTAAAACCAATACAATACATCAAGAAGAAACTAGTAAGTAAGTGATTTTATGTTTTTGTCCTAATTTGAACGGCCTGTTCTACCGACAAAAAATAGTGGTTTATGAAAATAGTATTTTTTAACGTGAATTTGTTTAAAGAACAAGCTGCGCTTGTTGCTTAAAAACGCAAATAAAAAATACACAGTCAAGACGCGAGTTTTACAGAGTGTGTTTTTTAATCCTTTATCAAAAAAATCGAGGGGAACAACACAGAAAAAGACACAATGGCCACATGGATGTCATAAAAATGGATAACTAAAATCATATTTTTTGTGAAAATATAAAGGGTGTTTTTTTCCGGTGATTTTATACTATTTCCCGGTCCTTATAGACTTTTTCCCAGCATTATTTTATTTTCAATAAATTTACAGAAAAGATTTATGGTGTAGAGCGCAAAGGGCGAGGGAATAAATCGGAAAAGTTTTTCCTCGACCAGGATTTGAACCCGGGACCTCTAGAATACCAGTCTAATGCTCTACCAACTGAGGTATCGAGGGCATGGGGTTTTTACTGGCTATTCGGAAATCCTTTCGTCCGATTAATTTGTTAGTAGTGGGGAGACCTTTGAAGCCTACTGCGACTTTAAAAACCTAGAGATGTTATAAAGATAAGGAGGTATACATTCACGATAATTATTTGTACGAAATTTCTATTTATCTATCAACCAACGATACACGACATATGGCGTTTTATTGGAGGTGTCAGATGGCGAATTTCCAACTAATAATTTCAGCCAAACATATTTATGCGACTTTTTCCCTTTTTAAATGTTGCTGGTAAAAATTGCGTGAAATTAAACTAAAATTGTAACGCAGACAGCAGAAAATTCTTTAAGATTTCTTTTTTTTTCACGTTTTTCTGTAAAATACTTTTAAAAAAGTGGATAGCTATCAGCGGGAGCTGGGTTGGAGTAGAATCTACTCTTAGTTATAGATTTATAGCCAAAATCATGCCATAAATGCGCCGCAGGCGAACATTTTTAGAAAATTAGAGTAAAAATGCCATTTTGTTTATCCCCCTTTCTCTCCAAAACCACTAAAAAGTGGATGTAAAGTTTTTCTATCGTTTCCAACGAAATTTTTCATTTTTAAATTTGCTTTTTCTTTTCGTTAGAAACTCCAAAGGTCAATTGATGATTGATTGAAAGTAAAACTGGCAAACTGATTGTTTTATCCATTTTTAATACATTTAATGTCAAGTCGTTATAATTGTAATTATTGGTGATATTCATCCGGTTCTTAAATTACCCGATTGATACCACCAATCACCAATTGATGGCATCGATGCTCACCGAAGACAATAAGAACACCCTATAAAAACCCTATAAAATCGCAGGGCTAATTCTTATTTCTTGTTTTATTTTATTCGCTGTATAAACCCAGCATAAGGAGATACATAAATCTTCAATTTGGGCTGGTATAAGATGGACATAAGTTTTATCCTCGCCATATCCCCCTGAAGGCCTACGAGGATTTTTCGTTCGTCTTTATTGTAATACATGGGATTTTATAGAAAAAGCACAAATTTCTCAATTGGAAAAAAAATCTAGGCTATAGCTAAATGATTTTTATGGGGTTTTTTTGATTTTCGACGGCTCATCGAACTCATAGACATGGACTGTCAAATTAATTAATTTGTCAAAAAATCTGATAAATTTACAAACTCGCCCTTAATATACTGAACACCTCGTATAAGCAAACCATTATCAAAAGTCATACTTTTGTATAATGCCCCATTAGATAAAGGCGTTGACTAAAAACCCTCTTACCAATTTGTGCTTAGCCCTTTCCTTGTTCCTCAAAAGTACCATCTGGGATATGGGAATGTAACGGCCAGCCCCTTTATTATAAAGAAATCCCTCCACCTAAAAAAATGAAACATATTTTAATATCCCGTCAAGCTTTAAACACAATCCCAACATTCGAAATGGCGTCCAAATGAATAATCAAACAAAAATATAAAATTAGAATGTTGCAAGCATGTTTTACCTTTGTTTTTATTGCGTGGTCGATCTCGGCATACTGTTTATTTTGAGTGGCTCTTTTCATCAGCTCCACTAGGAGGCCCCCACCTAAAAAGATACTCGGTCAGCGCATGCAACATAAAGACGGGAACAAAATATATTAAAATTGATTTAAAAAAAAATCATTTGGGTTAAGAAAACTTTTTGTTCTACCAAAAAAAAAGCATTTCATTTCCTACAAACAAAGATACAAATAACCTTATTTCAGGTGTAATAAAAAAAATGAGGACGTGTTCTAATTTATTATCTAAAAACAACATCATATATCAGGAACTATTGCATTTACCAGATGCTACTAAGATATAACGAATAAAAAATTACATACCTTTCAGGTCTACCAACTTATATAACGGCTGTACGGAAGCCCCAGCTTGCTTCTTCACTCCGCTAGTTACATTACTCTCTGTATTTCCCATCTTACCTCAGTACCAAATTTCACTGCATAGATAACTTTTTAAACGAACGTTTCAACTTTTTGTTTCGCCATCTGTAATTTTCTTGAAATCCTACGCCAAATTTGAAACACTTTTTCATGAAAATACATACTTAAGAATGCCAAAATAATATATTCAATAGGGTTCTTGCATCAAAAGATAACTTCGTGTTTTTTTCAAGACCCTAAATTTTCTGAGAGGGTCTGATTATAAACGGAATAAAAGTAAACAGCCAATATATGTAAGAACCCCTTTGTACATATGCACAAAACAAAGTATCGACCAAACAAAAGTTTGTTAAATCAATCCACTTTAAAAAACTTTTAATTTATTGATCCAACAATAATAGGGGCAAGGGGAATACAGAAAAATCCTATTAAAATAAAGTATATTAACGTAACTTCAATGCGAATAAATGTAAACAATAAAAGATAAAAAGGTTAAAAACCAGACAAAAATAATCACAATAACTTATGTCATCTATAGAGTAAAACTAACTCAAATTCTTTCACAGATTTTTATATTTCAGTATTATTAGGTAGTGCAAGTACGAAAAATTTTGTACTGCATCCGTGTTATTTTTTTCCTTTAGCCTTCGAAGGGGTTTTAGAGGAACCGGCTTTTGATGTGCTAGCTTTTGACGTTTTTGGTTTTGAATCTGCCTTACTTGAACTTGCTTTTTTAGGTTGTTTAGCTGCCTTTACCTAAAATTTTTAAACATTTCTATTTTTTTAACTTTGAGTTCCACGATTGATGGATATGGATTTTTTCAATCCTTGCTTCCAAAAAATCACTACCACCAGTGTAGAGTGTGGGGAGTACCATTAAACGCGAAAGTGTCTATTGTACACTTGATTTCAAAAAAAACTCATACATGCATTTTTTCCTATGCCACAAAATTTAGCTTTCCATTAGTGTATACTATTATAAGGCACCACCAGCTTAGTATGCCTGACAGCTTAAAACTCAGTGTGACATCCTTAAAAATTCCACAGATATCAACATTTACAAACGTTCAAATTATCACTCGAGTTGTAGAAGACGGCTGGTTTATAAGAAGAGCGGCCACCCATTTTGGAGTTGATAAAATGACGATAATGCGATGGAAAAAGCGCTGGATTGAAAATAATTCTACGGATAGGAAAGATGAATCAGGACGACCAAAAGTAAGTTCTGAAGTGCAAGATGAGAGACTTATTGGCCATCTCAGACAAAATCCTTTTTCAACGTCGGTTGAAGCAGCTAATGTAACATTATTTCCCGGTCCTTTAGCAACAGTAAATAGAAGAGTAACGAAATCAGAAGTCTCTTGTCGAGTTGCTGCAAAGAAGCCTTTTCTAACAGAAGAACAAAAACAGTCCAGAGTGATTTTTGCACTGAACAACGTTCTTAGTGATAATGACTTCTGGGAGATGGTTGTTTGCACTGACGAAAAAATTTTTCAATCATCTTCAAGCAGCAGGATAATTTTAGTTTATCGTCCACCAAATTCTACATTTAACCCGAATTAGTGCTAGAGGTTTGGGTTTTTTTTTTGAGAATCGAAGGAAGATTCAATAGTGAATGATATATTGAAATCCTTGAAAACGTTATGCTGCCATCTGTACAGGCTTTACATGAAAATAATGACTTCGTTTATCAGCAGGACAACTGTCCAGTACACACGGCTAATGGGTCATTCCATATCAAATCAACCAAAAAATCACAAAAATTTTACGCGACCAATTCCAATTTTGATGATTTTTGGTATATATTTTCTTCTTACCATAAAAGTTGAAAATGCAAATTTTTAGATTTTTTTGATTCGTAGTTTTTTTTTTAATTTTTCAAAATAAAAAAGTCAGCATTTTGACCTTAACAATAATGTACAAAACTAGCAATATCTCGAGAACCACTTACACTAGGAAAGTAATAAATGGCTCATTTTAAAGTCATTTTGAAGCTCTTTTTTATGAAATATCACAACATAATTTTAACAAAAAAAAAAATTGAAAATAAAAAATTGAAAAAAAAAAATTGAAAAATTCAAAAAGGCCATTTTTAATTTTTTTGAAAAAAATATATAATTTTGGTCAAAGTGTTACTTAATTATCCACAAAATTTTATGATGGAGAAATGATGGGTTCAATGTCAACAAAAATATCAAAAATATTAAGTACATTAAAAATCATGCATTTAAAAAAATAAACATATTTTAGGAGCACCAATAGTGCACTGGATATTAAAATAAATAAATTTGTTGGATGGATACAGGTTTTAAAAAATACCCAGAGGCTTTATCTACAAATTATTTTATTTTAAACTCGCAAAAGAAAGAAACAAACTTTTCTACTTCGTTGATAAAAATTAGACAGAAAACACTAAGACTAACTATATACCTTAAATTTATTTTTTTAACTTTCTTTTAAGAATTTCTGATGAATCTGACATTTCTTTTTTGCTGTGTTGTGTCCCCGGTATTGTTAAGACTTCCGCAAATCTTTTATTCAAAATTATTTCATGATTTGTATAATCTGCTTCTGTGCAATATTTAAAATGAATGCAAGATATGTTTTCTTCACACCAAGTAAACAATTGTAGAGGTGTCATTATTTGATTGTCATAGGGCCTCTGCAAACTGGCTTTGGCAGCAAGTCTTTTAACAGTTCCTCCCAAGCCATCGCAGGCACTTTTGCCATGCGAGGTGGCAAAATAATGCCACTCTGCTTCAACACCAAAATCTTTTTTATGCAGGCATATATTCAGAAAATTCTTTTTGTTTTTGTACTGCGCAGCACATCCATCCGAAAAATAAAAAATTTTGTTAAGTCCTGGTATTTTGATTTTTAAATCAGGCATTAATTTTTTTTAAAATAAATGAAATATTATGTGTCAAGCTTTCCGAAATAAACACATAATTCAGGTTGTGCAGTTTACCATCACTTAGAAAATAAATGGCAAAAGGGTGGAGGGTTGCCTGGCTGTTATTCCAATGATAAGACTGGACTTCATCTTGCATAACAAAGGAATAATTTTCCGCAAAGTCGCAAGTGATCAAAGACTCTCCAGGTTTAAGGTTAATTTTTATTTCATTGTATCTATCTTTTTGCATTTTTGCAATAAAAGAATGTGATTTAAGTTTTACAAGATCATCAGTAAATTCCTGGACAAAATCATCACTTTTCTTAACAACGGTTTCCATAGTACACCTATCTACTGAGACCCACTTTTTAAATGAGACCTCATCAATTAATTCTTCCTCAAATTGGAACATCCAATAGTACGTCTCCGGTGGAAAAGAGGTTTTGTAAGTAAATATTACAATGGGGGGCAATGTTAATCTGATTACTGATACAGAATGAAACGTAGGATATAATTTTTTATTAAATAAAATATTGTTAAATATTTTTATAATATCGCTTTAAACCCCATTATATTCTTCTAATTACCAAAATGCATTGTCTATTTATAGGCGATTTTTCATGCATGTGACATTTTTAATAAATTTTTTCACATTGAACCCATGATTTGTCCATCTCAAAATTTTGTGAATAGTTTAATAAAACTTTAAAGAAAATAATATAATTTTTTGAAAAAAATTAAAAATGGCCTTTTTGAAATTTTTCAAAAAAAAAAAATCAAAAATTTTTTTTTTTATTTTTTTTTTCAATATATGTTATGCAATATTCTCATATGAAAGGTCTTTATAAGAGCTTTAAAATGAACCTTCACCTACTTTTCTATTATAAGTGGTTCTTTGGATATTCCTAATTTTGTGCGCACATGTTAAGAACAAATAAGTGACTTTTTCGATTTTCAAAAATTAATTCAAAATAAACAACTGCTCAAAAAAGTCTGAAATTTTGGATTTTCCAGTTTTTTGGTAGGAAAAACATGTATACTAAAAATCATCAACATCGGAGATGGTGTGGTAAAATACCCTGGTTGACTTGATATGGACTGACCCTAATGTTGTTCGCCAATGATTTCAGAATAATAATATAGAAACACTTCCTTGGCCAGTCAACGGCCCTGACCTTAACCCAATGGAAAATATATCGTTAAAATAATATACCAAAGGAATTGGAGACCACGAAATGCTGAAGAGTTAAGCAATACTATTTATCGCGCATTGGATTAGCTCTCAGAAAACCATCAGTATTTTCAAAATTTAACCTTTTCAATGCCCAGACGTTTGCAGCTTGTAATAGAGAAAAATGGTGATCCTATTAAATACTAAATTATTTATTTTAGTTCTTTTTTAAGTTAAAAGAATTAGTAGTAAGTTTTCCATCGTTTTTGTCCTAATCCAAGTCTCCTATTCGTCGAATTGTTATTTTATGAACTCCAAAATGGGTTACCGCCCTCTTTACAGAACAGCCTTCGTCCGTTACTCGAGTGATAATTCGATATTGTTCAATAAAGACTTTACTAAAACATTATTTTTGCTGATTTAGTATTATGCAAAATTTAATATAAAAATAAGGTTGCCTTTAATTTAAGTAAAAAAATATTTTCAGTTTTAGAGACCTTTTTTAAACAATGATAAATTGTCGTACTTTTGAAGTATTTAGACATTTTAACTGGTAGTCCGTATATATTATACACTTTTAGAAAGGTCAATTTTGTGACTGTATATATGCATTTTTTTTTTAAATCAAGTGTACACATACCTTAATCATGCCGTCATTCTCTACGCTGTCATCTTGTTGATCGTCGTCGACATCTTCGTCATCGTTCTCTCCATCTCCAAATTGATTGTCCGTCTCATCCGACCTCTTCTTTTTATTAGCCGCTGGCGGCGCGAAAGGCAACAGTACCTCTTTATTGTAGGCTCTAGTGAACGCCGCCTTAACCTTAAAGAACAAAAAAGTTGAATAGAGACCTGTCCAATAACATTGCTGATTGCTGAAAACTGGTGCGCCACTGAGTAGGTGGAGCTCCATTAAGGTGCACATGCACTAATCAAATCAAATCAAAATATACTTTATTGTCATGAAAAAAAGATCATTTGACAAAGCAGGCCAAAGCTAAAATAATGACAAAGTCATACCTAGCTAATAAGAAAAGACTAAGCAAAAATTACAATTTTATAACAAGTCTAAATAAAATTTTAAAATTAGAAAATTATAATTTACAGTGATACTACAATACACATTATATTACAGAACAACACTTTTAGGTGAAAACCATACAACGTTAAAAAATAAATAAATAGAAGGATAAAAAAAGGAAAACAAAGAATAGTACGGGTTACTAATCAGGAGCTTTTTAAATTTTTTTCTGAATTGTTTGACAGATGTGGCAAGTCTAATTGCCAAAGGAAAATGATTGAAGACTTTCTTACCCTCGTTCCTACCTTCATAAATCAGTGATTTTTGGGTCAAAGTAGTTTTTGGTATAGGTAAGGGTGCCTTCAAATTTTGATGCGTGAAAAGTTGGTCAGTCCCACGAATGTTTTTAAAGTTCTTGAAAACAAGTGTAGCAGTCTCAAGTATAGAGAGATGTAAATGTTAGGATTTGTTCAGTAAAATGTGGCTTGCAAGATTCTCTCTGATGGACCTTAGTTATAGATCGGACAGCTTTTTTTGTAAGATGATTAAAAGTTTTAAAAAGTACTGATGGGCAGAACCCCAGAACGGATCCCTTATCTTAAATGGGACTCGACTACGGCACAATAAACGGATCTAGCGTTCTCAGGTACTCTTGTTTTTTTTAAAAAAAACGCATTTACTTTTCTAATAGTGTATTTATTCCATTCACCAGTTTAAAATAGCTTTTTCATTTTGGGTTTGATAAAATAACGATAGTACGATGGAAAAAGCGCTGGATACAAAATAATTCGATGAATAAGAAACATGGATCCGGACGAAATCCTGTAAGTTCTGAGATACAAGATGAAAGGCTTATCGACCACCTCAAACAAAACCCTTTGTACCCTAATGTAACGATGTTCCCAGGTTCCTTATCAACTATTAACAGAAGGATTAAAAAATCTGAAATTTCCTGTCGAGTTGCTGCAAAAAAAACCTTTTTCAACGGAAGAACAAAAACAGGCCTGGGTTATTTTTGCATTAAATAAAGTTCTTCATGATGATGACTTCACATCTTCGAACAGCAAAAGAAGTTTAGTGTATCGTCCACCAAATTCTAGGTTTGATCCAAAATACACCAACCAAATTAACAAAGCTGGACATCAAGATATTTTGAGATTCTTGAGGATGTTATGTTGCCATCTGTGCAGATGTTTTACGAAAACAACTTCGTTTACCAGCAGGACAACTGTCCCGTGTACACGGCTAATGTTGTTCGCCAATGGTTTGAAAACAATACTATTGAAACTCTTCTTTGGCCATCCACCGACAGCCTTAGACCCAATAGAAAATATATGAAGCCGACTTGTCAAAATTATTTATCAGAGAAACTGGAGACCACAAAATGCTGAAGAGTTAAGCGATGCAATTCATGCATTGTAGAATCTCAGAAGATCACGAATATGTTCATAATTTAAATTATTCAATGCCCAGGCGTTTGAAAAATGGTGCGCCCACTAAATACTAATTTTTGTTGTTGTTTTAAGTAATATTTAATATTTAGTTGTTTCCAATCCGTTGTGTTATATTGAATCCATCGCTTTTTTCATTTTATTATCGTCATTTATGGCCGCTCTCCTTATAGACCAGCCGTCTTCTGTAACTCGAGTGATACTATATAGGTCGTATTGTTTTGAACTCGGGTTTGAGATATAGGAAAAAATACATGTATGCGTTTTTTTTAAACAAGAGTACTTCTAAGTCATCTTAAGTGGTTTTATACACGTTAAAGCTGAAAAAAACCAAAGGTTTTTATTTTTTTGTCATGGCGTATTAATAATTTCATCTAAACAAAATAAAAACGAACATCTTAAGTCAAACATAAGTACCTTAGGTTCCACATCATTGAAAATGTCTTTGCTCTTAAATGCTTGACACAGCTCGACCAAGTTGTTCAGATCCTCTCTAAGCAAACAGTAGTGTTTCATCACCTCTAAAGCCTCCTTCACGCCGTCTGTACCGTGATTTTTAAGAGGCTTAACAATGGCGTTTCGCAGGGGCACGCAGTAGTCCATCCTTATGCTCGTTTTGTCGCCGGATGCGCTAAAAAAGGAAAGAAAAATTTGGTAAAGATCTGGGTTAGATCTTTATGTCACTCATTTAAGTACCGAGATGTACCAAAATCATGTGGCATTCTTTTCATTTCCTATTTACATTTAAATAAAAAAACATTACTTCAAAAAAAACTATTAGATACTATTAATTTAATTAATTAGCAACTTATTTGGCTTTAACTTTTGCATATTTTTTTAATCCAATTTATAATTTTTTCCGTAATTTATTTGCTATATCTTTTACTTTTTATAGCTTGTTTTTTGTAAAAATCGACTCATACTTTTTTGATGGTTGGTAACAAAATGTATGTTTAACTTAAAACTCAAGCATTACAGTTTATAAAAAACTTATTGTAAAAAACCAAGAATATAAAAACGACATTAAAAAAAAAACAAATAACTCACCTAGTCCTCATATGAGCATGTAACTCGCTGACCAATCGCTTGGTCTTACCCTGTTTCGAGTTCTTTCCAAACCAAGCGGGGAATTCGATCCCCTTGAGCATCTCTCCCGACATGTAATGGCTCGGAATCACCGTGGAAAAGTAAGCCTGACTGTCGAGCAGCGACCAGTTTTGAGTGCTGCGAATTTTCGACTCTATGCGGTCTCCGATGGAGAGAGATTCCGCGGTCAGGCACATTCTAAGGATCGTTTCTTTTTTGACTGATAATTTCTTGCTAAAATAAATAGCTATTTAAGTTACTGGGTTGGGGTTGATCGAGAACAGTTAGCTACCAGGACACACTGAATACCCTTGGGCGAATAAACACTGTGTCGCTGGTATGCATTCCGGGACATTCTGGGCACCGGAGACATGAGACTACCGACCAGCTGGCGCCACGAAAGTAAAAACAAAAGTGGAATGATAATACCCCCTGAGAAATTTCACAAAAATGACCGCCTTATGCATGTGACAGTTATGAGCCTAAAAGAACGTAGTCACATCAATCGAATCGATTTGACATTCTTTTTTGTTTTTGGTGTGTCTTTTCCACAATCAGTAATTGGTATGTTTCAGCATGATTTTTCATAATATATTAAAATGTTGTTTTTTAAAATTTTTGTTAATAGAAAAAGTAAAGTTATATCATTTTTAGATGGATTTCAAGTCCCCCTGTAAACATGATATATATTTGCCTGCTTTTTTTATTAGCCACACACTTGTTTGAACCAAAACAAAAGTTACTAGGATGTTACTCCGTTGTTTTTTTAGTCAAAATAAAGTGTTTTCGTTTTTTTTGCCTGTTTTTGCTAAAAATATAGTGTTTTGATTTGTTCAGTGCTGTTATACAACTGGAATGACTAGTTTTTTGCCTTCCATAAGTGATGTGCGATAACCCTTTTTATTATTAGCCTCAGAGTTAGGGAAATTTTGTCAATACCAACTTATTTAGGCTCACAAATGTCAAGTACATGTAGCGGTCATTTTATTTACAGGATATTATCATTCCACTTTTGTTTTTACTTTCGTGGCTGGCGCGCGAAGCGGTCTCCGACGTTTTCGTTGGTCCCAAAGCGGCCGTTGGAATAGCATACAACACAATCAATACTGCTCTCTCAAACTGGATGGAGAATAAGTTCCACCAATACCGGAGAGAATTGCCAGAACTGGCACATTCCAAAGAGTTCATTACAGGACCCTGCAGGAAGCGGGCTGGGAATCTCTTTGAGCTCACCAGGCAGAAGATCCGAACAATGGTTGATCTATATACCGGAAACAGCAGACTGAAAGTACCATTGCACAGAATGGGTCTAAGGACACCGAATGTAGGCTCTGTATGGAGGAGGACGAAACTGATATTCAGCAAAAGATGATTCACCAAAGCAAGTTGCGAGCCTCTTTAAGGGGCTGAATATTCTGCAGCAACAGACAATCTCAAAAGTGCCTGACTGTCGAGCAGCGACCATTTTTGAGGCTACGAATTTTCGACTCTATACCGTCTCCAATTGAGAGATTCTGCAGTCAGGCACATTCTAGGGATCGTTTCTTTCTTGGGCGATAGTTTCTTGCTAAAAGAAATGGCTATTTCCATTACTGGATCGGAAAAGTGATTTTACGGGTTGATCTGTAAAGTCAGGTCGTATATTAAAAGTACGTAACTTTTTTTCGAAAAGCCTTATAATTGCTAAAACAATAACACTAGGCAACAATTTTTTTTTAAAGTCGTAGGTAAAAATAAACTTCGATTTTTTATGAATGAAATTAGAGCCAAAATGTTTTCAAAAATAGGATCACAATATTTTAGTGT